>CM074734.1:102967983-105367983 GCA_037367245.1 Phrynocephalus guinanensis | reverse complement strand
ACTACCCTTTGGCTCATACACCCCCACAGAAGGAAGCAAAGCAGTTGCCCCCCCCACACACAATTTTAAAAGAATAAATACAATGTAAATTAACCAATTAAAAACACACAATAAAAACAGGAAAGCACCCACACAACCAGACAGAAGGAAAATATAATTCCAAGGAGTAACTAGTGCAGGCAGACTTCCTGGCAGCGCAATCCAAGTTTTTGTTGCTGCAAAATCACGGGGAAAAGAGTAAAAAACCCAATAGATAACAGTATAGAAGGCAGGCAGCAATTCAACACAGAAGGCATCAGAAACATAAGACACAGGTAATCCCACAAGGAGTGAATTACAGCAAAAATGACTCCTTAACTGAGTTCCAGGCTCTTTTGCAGATTCAAAATTCCTGCCTGCTTCAGATATTCTGATTGGTTGCTAACATTGTTTGAGATGCTATTGGATGAAACATTTATTAGGCAATTTGAATTGATAGATTCTTTCAATTGAAAGAACAAAAAGGTCATGTAATTACAATATTCATGAAATTATTCATGTTTAGAGGCCAAAAGAACACAAATTATATGAATTGCCTCTTTTGAGTTTTGAGTTTTTTGTTTAGAAATGAAAAAACACATTATTTGTGTGAGACCACTGTGAGACAACACATAACCATACTCTACTGGATGGGTGACTATTTTAGAGAATGAGACAGATGTCTAGAAAAGCTGCTACTGTTGGACAAATGATCACAATTCTGAACAGTATTCCGTTACATGTTCACATATGTTTGAAACATAACAATGAAATGAGCAGAAAGACGTCAGGACATTTCATATTATATGGCTACTTCAATATCACATGAATCCATATTTTGAAGATGTGGAAGAATTCATTCAGAGTTTTTTTATTTTCTGAAACTGCTGTGTATTTTGGCAAGGACACATATTCAGTTTCCTGGATTACACATTCAGTTTCCTGAATCTCTTAAAGCTCCAACTTGTGATTAATTCACAAAAACCAAATAGTATCACTGTCAGAAGATCCTAACCAATGTTAAACATGTAGTTCCCACTTGCTGACATGCATCCAGATTTTGGGACCATTTCTATGGCAAAGGGCATTCTGATGCAAAATCACTAAGACAGAGGTAACACATCCCTGACCTTGAAGACACATGGCTAGAGATGTATTTCGGGGCATGGGAAGTATTTCTCGCAATCCCCAAAGCAAATCATATCCAATATTAATTAGAGGCCAAGAGCAAAGACTGGACTTTTCCCATGCACTCCCATGGCAGTTGTTAGCTGACTGAGATTAATTTCCACTACAAATCAAGCTATTCTGAAACCCATTCACATGGAAGCTCTTGGGACATGGGACTTTACTTCCTTTTTCAAAAATGCACATGGAAGCAGAGTAACACCACACCACACTTTAGATCAAAAATGGTTTCCTCAGCCATGCCACTCCATGAGCTTCCACAGCCATTTCAAAGAGATCTCAGCTATGGTGTTCAAAATGTACATTATTAATAAAAGCAAAAGTGTTCTGCTTATATACCGCCCCATACCACTACAAGTAGTCTCTGGGCGGTTTACAATTTTAATTACAGTGTGCAGGCTACACATTCCCCCCCCCCAGCAAGCTGGGTACTCATTTTACCGACCTCGGAAGGATGGAAGGCTGAGTGAACCTTGAGCCTGCTACCAGGGATTGAACCCAGGTCGTGAGCACAGTTTTACCTGCAGTACAGGCATTTAACCACTGCGCCACGAGGAAGTGGAAGATCTTGAAAATACCTCCCTTTAAACACATTTTGGACTCAGTTCCAAACCCAAATGAAACAGGCCAGTTGCTACCCACTAATTAAGGTTCAAGCTTCTGTGGGATATTATCTGGAGTTTTCAAGTTTGGTCAAACCACTATGTCAATTGATACCCAGTTCTTCCTCTCCTTTTTTCAACTGATGCCAAAGATGATGTGGAAGTCTTGAAATGCTGTCCAAATGCAGTGAGCTACCAGATGGAAGTGACCAGAAGGTTACTCCAGACAACACAGAATTCTAAGTGTTAAAGAAAAACTAACCTGGGATTGGTACTACAACTACATCCTGTATTCCTTCTGAACAACTAGATATGCACCTTAGAGGTACTGCTGGATCCTGCGTTGGAGACTATAAGGAAACTGTAATTTGATTTGGAACCAATTAATTACGTTATACAAGGTACCACTGTACCTTGCATTACCCCATCCTGAACCAACTGTACTAAGTTTCAGTTTCTGTTCAGGTTCAGTTGAAGCTACTGACTTTGACTGTCTGTTCCTATATATGCCTGCCAGAATTTTTATTTATTTATTTATTTATTTATTTATTTATTTATTTATTTATTTATGAGTATTTACCCCACCTTTCCCCTTGGAAAAGGACCCAAGGCGGCTTACAATAGTGAGAGACAATATACAGCCCAGTATATTTAAGACATATTCAAGTTTAAGAACAAGCAATTGAGGGGTATCTTACAGCATGAAGTGGCAACATTAAAGCTAAAAGAGAATGGGAGTAAATAAAGAAATGAATAAAAATTCCATTATGAGGGATGGGACTAACATTGAAAGCACAGGTATAGTCAGGAAATGATAGTAAAGACAGCAGAGATGGGGCAGTCCTGGCTGCTACTGGGAAGGAGTTCCAGAGTCTAGGCACAGCAGCTGAGAAGTCCCTTTCATGTGTTCCCAGGAGACATACTTGTGAGGTTGGCGGGATGGAGAGAAAGGCCTCTTCTGATGACCTTAGCACCTGAGTCGGTTCATATTGTGAGATTCAATCTTTGAGGTAGCTTGGACCCAGGTCATATAGTGCTTTGTAGGTTAAGATCAGCACTTTAAATTTGAGCTCTCTAACAGAAGCAAATCCCATCAATTTGAAGAAGGTAGGCAGAGAAGTCCACAAGACAGAGTATTCTTAATTTTACTGTGGCATTCACTCTCTCCCAAGGGAAGACAAGCTGCTTCTGTCTCTTATGAGCTTCCAGACAGCAACCATAATTAGATTATGCTGTACAACCTTTTGACATGTAAGAGTGGTTTTGCAGCTGATTTTTAAGGATAATCTGTTCTGAAGGAGTTTTCTGTGGTATATGCAGTGATGGCGAACCTATGGCACGAGTGCCAAAGGTGGCACTCGGAGCCCTTTCTGTGGGCACCCGACATCGCCCCTTCATAGCCACCTGTATAAAGGTTAAATTACTGTATTGGCACTTTGCAAAAAAAAAAAAATAGTTGGTTTTGAATTGCAGTTTGGGCACTCGGTCTCTAAAAGGTTCGCCATCACTGGTATAGGGGTTGTCTGTGGAATGGGTGTGCAGGTTGAAGCAATAAATGCTTCTAATAAATAATACTTCCAGTACCTGCAGATATGCCCATAATATGAAACAGAATGAAGATGGAAGTTTATGTATCAGCAGACACAAGTAAGAATAATAACAGGGCCAGGAAACTGTTACAAATCACTTATCCCATCCACAGACAACACCTACCTTATACTGAAAGATTTTTTTAGAAAATGAGGAAGAAAGTGGGATCTTATCTTGAAGTCTACCATGCTGCTATGTCACAATTTCCACACTTAGCAGCCTACAGACATGCTCTGTGGTCTTGTGGATTCACAAAGAGCCCAGAGCAAAGACCCCGGCTGCTCTTCACATCCTGATTATGGGCAAAATGCTGTTCACAGCAATCCTTCTTGCCTGCTACACATGTCCTCTGGAGCTGGCAATCTGTAAAGTGGCAAGACAAATCTTCACAAGAAAATGCTCTAATTGGCAGACAAACCTAACAACTTGGGGCTAGAATCGGTTTGATCATTTGGCTTTAACAATCTTATAGTGTCAGCATGTTTCTTTCTTAGGAGGGAGCAGCAGCTCTGGTTTTATGAATTTATACAGCTTGTGGTCACTAATCATCCTTACTAGAATCAATATAAACCCCTAACAGAGAATTTTCAGGCCTTCAGATGAAAAAGACAGCAATTGTATTAGCCGTAAAAGGCCCATTGAGAGGAAATAGGCCTTGTCATATGTGCCTCAGGACAATTAATAACATGTGTCTATTTCAGGCCACACAGGTGTGTCTCCTGAGGCAATCTCCTCACACAGTAATATTGCTTTGCCATAGCACATGCTGCTCATCTGCTTGTATTTAATCTCCATGGAGATTAAATTAAAGTAACACAGTAAATACAGATAATGTATTTACAATGTGATCCGATTGCATTCACCACACATAAAACAATAGCAGTCCTCCAGAGAACAGGGACAGAACACTGGTTTTGCAGACAACAGATGCAAAAGTGGGAATGTGGAGTTGTTAGTGGAATATACTCAGTTATCTATTATTACTCAAATTAAAAATAAATCTTCTTGGATTTCTTGCAAATGATAGGCCATTTGCTGGTCTTGCTGGAAAGAGATGTCAAATGAGGAGAAAGCTAAAGCTATCAGAAAAAAACTCTTTAATAAAACATTCAAGAGTCATGAATATACAGTCTATAAAGTTCCAATTCTATGGTTGGTTTTCAGCATACAGTACTCTGCCCACTATGAAATTCATGGCACAAGTTACAAGAGGGTTGTCTTATTGGGAGAAAAGCAGGCAATAAGCAAACAAACAAACAAACAAATATATATCAATGAATGCACAGAAAATTGCACACTTCCAATAATCGCTGAAAGAGTATGAGTTGCTTGAACGTTACATAACACATACAATTTAACTATTACAAGTACATAGATTATTTTTATTGTTAAAAGAATATAAAACAGTCCTTAAAATGCATTTCTTTGATATGAGCAATTATACAAGGCAGTATGTATCAATTTCCTATATCTCTGACACGACTCTAGCTATTTCACACACATTAATTTGTGCTTATATTATAATAGGAAAAACAATTACTTCAAACATCTAATCAAGCAACTTGTTGAGGTCAGATACTATAATTTCTCCTCCCAATACATACAATAATGATCACCTTACAATTTCAAACATCTACATATTTCATGCAAGGTTTAAAGCTATTTCCATTTGGTACTGATTCAAATATGAAACTGGAATTATACACTTAAATTGGCTTCACCAGTTGGCAGACTTCTACTTAATTCTTATAAATAATGAGCCTCCATTTACCCCAAAAGGCAGTATCTTGACCTGGATCTCATACAAAACATTTTCATAAACACTGCCATGAGCCCCACATTGGCCCAAAGTTAGGGGAATCATTGATGGATGAGGTTTGAAACTTAGCTGTCTAGAAACAGCATGATCTAGCTTGTGGTTTTAATGCTGTCTTCTGAATCATATCGGAGTGCCTTGGGTCATAGCACATAGCACATGGAGAGAATAAAGCAGCAGGGATTGTCCACACTCTTGTGTCAATGCCTCCAAAGTACAGCGGAACAATGATCTCAAAGTACAGTGTCACATGGCCAAGGTCCCTCTCAGACATTAGGACTAAACTCTGGGATTAGTGCTATCCAGAGGATGGGGGAAGAGGAATTACTGCCACAATAAGAGAAGACTTGGTATCTAATGCTATACGTATGTCAGTGTTTGAAATTACAGTAGTCAGCATTCGGGTTAAGTGTCATCAGCAAGCCTGAGGGAAAACAAGGAGCCTCAGTAGCTTTCTTCATGTGGAAAGCAATCATCAAAGAGGAAACTATCCTCCCAGACTGCAGCCTCTTCATGTGGTCTGAACCTGGGAGTCTTAGAGATTCTCGTTTTCATACCATCCCTCTCCAGGTGAAGAGAGCTACGAAAGTACATAGGGCAGGGGTCTGCAACCTTTAAGACATAAAGAGCCACTTGGACCCGTTTCCGACGGGAAAAAAAACCTGGGAGCCGCAAAACCACTGCGACATTTAAAACAAATATATACAACCGCCGCCGCCGTTCTCGCTGTTCCGCCTCAGCAACCGGGCGCTGGGCCAACCGCCGTTCAAGGCTCCGTGAGGCGATGACGCACGCTCCAGGCCTACCAGCGCCGCCGCCGCCACGGTCCCGCAGCCGGAGGCGAGGGAGCGGCGCCCGCCTCAGCGGTTGAAAGGACGGGCCTGCGACCCCGCGGCTGGTCCCTTTTTTTGGAAGCGGGCAAGCGGCGACCTCTCCACACACACACACACACACACACACACACACACACACACACACACACACACACACACACACACACACACACACACACACACACACACACACACACTCTTGCAGCCGTGGTGTGTGTGCGTGTGTGGGCAAAGTTTGGCTTGTGAAGGAGACGGAGGGAAGGGGCGGGTGATGCGACACACACACACACACACACACACACACTTCTTGCAGCCGTGGTGTGTGTGCGTGTGTGGGCAAAGTTTGGCTTGTGAAGGAGACGGAAGGAAGGGGCGGGTGATGCGACACACACACACACACACACACACACACACACACACACACACACACTTCTTGCAGCTGTGGTGTGTGTGCGTGTGTGGGCAAAGTTTGGCTTGTGAAGGAGACGGAGGGAAGGGGCGGGTGAGGCTGAAAGAAGCGGGAGGGCGAGTGGCGCGCTGGGCCACCGTGGATCTCCCCGGTCCGCTCCTCCATTCTGCTTTCGGACCCCCTTTTTGTCCGTCCAGGCCACCGCCGCCGCCACCACCACCACCACGAACCGACCGGCTGCTTGGGCCTGGCCGCCGCCGCCTCCCCTCGCCCTTTTCCCGGCCGGGCGTGGCCATTGTGCCCGCTTCCCCCTCGCCGTCGCCACCTCCGCCTCCTCCACTGCCGGCGGTGGCGGGAGGAGGGGGAGGAGGAGGAGGAGGAGGATTACCAACACGCGTGGCTTCCTGCTCCTGAGCAGCCCCTGACCCCCGTGGCGGGAGGAGACCCCGGCGGCCACCGATGCCACCCCCACCACCCCTCCAATGCCGCCGCCACCGCCGCCACCGCCATCCTGGCCCTGGGCGGCCCAGGAGCCTTCGCCACGGCCGAGGAGGCGGCGGTGCACCGGCGGCGGCAGCAGCGGCTGCAGCAGCACCAGGAGGAGGAGGAGGAGGAAGATGAAGACGAGGAGGACGGCGGTGGCAGCGAGCTGGAGTTTCCCCCGCGGTCCTAGTTTAAATTTTCATACCATCCCTTCCACGAGGGGAACCTCCCGGAGCCGCAGCAAAGTTTCCAAAGAGCCGCATGCGGCTCCGGAGCCGCGGGTTGCAGACCCCCGACATAGGGTTATGTTGCTCCTTCTTTTTCACATGTATAGGATAACTACCGCGTATTATCCAAAGGACTGACAAGGGCTTGTGCAAAATGGTGAAGATCAGCGCCTGTCAAAATAAATAATACATGAAAACGAAATGGAACAAAATGAAAATGTTCATTTCTTTTTTAAAAGGGCACTTCGTTTTGTTTTGTAATGAAACTAAAAAGAAAAAGAAAAAACTTCATTTCATGCCCATCTCTAACCAAAATCTGCTACAATGCAAGTCAAAAAAATCTAGTATTACAAAACAGTAGAATATTTCAGTCTCAGGAATAATTTAAGCCTTAGAAATGAATGCCTCTTACAAAACAGAAGAGGGAGTAGTTCTACCAAGCAGACATGATCTGAACCATGAATGGCAGTGCAGTTCAATGGAACTATTCTCAGCAAAATTTGAATAAGCCAAGTTTATTTTGCTTGGCTCATAAAGGCTACATTTTCTATCCACATATTCAATTATTTTTTATATAAAGAAACATAAAAAATCTGTAAACCAGCAATCTTTTTAAAATTATAAAACTCAAAACATAAATACGCATTTGATGCCTTGATTCCATACCATTATCAGATCCTATCCTGTCTGCAGTGGAAATCCTACGTTAGACCGTCAAATGACCTTCCAATAGACACTTACCCACTTGAGTCTTCTCACATACCAGAATAAGTGATCCCCGCCCCCTACTTCATGTGAGCATAAACATTCACCCTCTCTCCTTCCACTCACTTTCTACTGTGCCCATCCATTTCACAGATTTCCTCCCCAAATGCAAATATGAGCAAGCTGCCCGTTCCATGCAGCTTGGTCTAAATGCATTGCACTTCACTCTTCTTCACACCCATATTATTAACAAGAGCAGGGATGGATACTTGGAGATTCAATATTTTTTCTGTGGTTATATAACTAAAGGCATCAACTTCTAAGATGTAAAGATGATCCAATAAGCTATGTAGACTCTTAAGGCTCTCTTTGGTCACCCTGGCCCTCTGTTTGGTAACCCACTGTCAGTCATACATTTTTGCAACAGAAAGACCTTGTGTATTACTACAAAACTGCATGTGATGCCATAACTGATGTCCACAGCAAAGCAATGAATGCATATCCAACTAATAAATGAGATCTATCAAACAGCCAACAACTTTAGACTAAGCCGGGGAAAAAAACTTCAGCGCCTATAACATGAGGTCAGTAGAAAAACATAAATAAAAAGTTAAGCAGAACTATCAGACCCAATACCTGTTTACAATGCTTCAGCAAGAAGGTTATACACATTTGCCAGGGTGTTTTCCCCTGATCTCAAAACAAACAAACAAACAAAATTATTTTTTAAAAAACAAACCAAGTGTGCTGCTTATGTACCATGTCATAGCATTTAAAGAACTTTCTGGGCGATTTACAAGTAATTATGGAGACTACACATTGCCCCCCTCCAGCAAGCTGGGCATTTATTTCACCAACCTCAGAAGGCTGAGTGAACCTTGAGCCTGCTACCTGGAACTAAACCAGGTACCGACTGCTACTAGACTGTGAGCACAATTATAGCTGCAGTACTGCAGTTTAACCACTGCAAGCAAGAGGATCACAGGGCCAGCAAGCTTCAGACAAATCCAGGCAGTAACTTCACAAACATGATCTCAAGTTTATTCAGCACTAGCAATTTAAATACAGCCTAGAAAAGGACAGATAATCAATGCAATACTTGGAGCGCTATTGCAACCTGTTCCAAAAGCCTGGCCTTCAAAGGAGTTCCGTACAACATGATAGCCAGAATCCTATTGCCAAATATCACACATGTACTGGTAAAACTTGAAAAATTAGAATATCATGCAAATGTTTATTTATTTCAGGAAGTCAACTCAAAATGTGAAACTAAAATATGAGACATATCTTGCTTTGCATGTAATGAGTCTATCTCATATATTAGTTTCACCTTTTGAGTTGACTTCCTCAAATAAATGAACATTTGCATGATATTCTAATTTTTCGAGTTTCACCAGTAACAGGAGTTTCTGCAACGTTCTAATCAATCCGTCACACACCTGGGAGGACAACTGAGTGTGTGACCTTAGTATGTGGAATGTATAACACATAGCTCGAACCATTGTGTATATTAGTTATGCAGTTGGACGTTTCAGCTGCTTCAATATAGCCCAGCTGCCCTCAGACAGCATTACAGCAATCAACAATAGATGTAAATCTGATTATAGAAAGTCACCAGAAGACAGATTTGGACTCTTGACATAGATTGTGAAATCAGCCAGAGGTGGCAAAAGATACTTCTACGTATGGAAGTCACCTGTACCTGCATAGATAATATTGGGGCCACATTAAATTCTACACTGTCCAGAACTTGTTACAAACTTCCTCCCAGGTCAGCTGTCATCTCAGTCATCGCCTCCATCTTCTCTAGATCAAGTGCCAAGCTTACTCTTATTCTTCCTGAAACATATTGGAGACAGTAACTCAGGATTTTCACCACCTCCATGGTCTTAATGTATGGAAAAAAGAGACCTGAGTTTTGTGCTGCTGACACCACATTCCAATCCTCCATATACCCGGCAATTTCATATAGATTTTCAAAAACAGTGAAAAACAAGAGTGAACTTCAAAATCTCTGAAAGGCAGCCAGCACTACATTTTGGAAGTGTCTTTCTATATAAACCAGAGGAGCCATATTAATGTGCAGTCAATCTGAAGAGTAGTCTAGAAGCCATCTGTATCAGCTTGTGGACTGAGCAGAGGGTCACCTACCCCCACAATGTTGGAGAGGAGCTTATCTGCTCTTCCCAAAAGTTGTCTTAATGAAGGAAAAGCAGGAAAAGCAATAAGGCTGGACTCTCTGTTGCAAGGTGAATTTGATTTAAATCAAACAGATTTCAACCACAATTTAAATAATGATTTAAATTTTAAAAATCAGAATTTTTTGTTTTAATTTTTTTTAAAAAAATAGTTTCTTTTAAATTGAGTTAAGTAAATGTGATTTTTAAAAAATCATTAATTTTATCCACCCAGCTTTGTTGCATTTTTTGCAGTGTATGTAATCCATCAGTACAACCAAGAACATCAATACCCCAAAATAAGTTTAAAAGCCATATTGGAAGTGATCCAAATAATCAGTGTCATATAAAACCATTTAGAGTTGAGATCATTACTCAATCTTACTAAATGACACAAATTTGACACATGGTGGTAATTACTCAAGTCAACGCAGTGCGCAGCAGATTTATTTTACATTTTGTAAGGGAAATATTACACTTCCAATTCTGTACCTGCTCCTAAACTCTTCCTATCTGCTTCCAAAGCCCAGCAAAATATGAGGGTCTCATTTTTCTGCACGGGAAAAAGCCAAATTCCCTTCAATAACTTGCACCCAATATAAAATGAATCATATATACTCCAATCACCCTTGTTTTTGAACTAGGAAAGCAGACGTTTCTCTCTGCTTCAATAAGCATTGCAATAGGTAGCTTTGGCTGTTCTACAACTTGGCATTACAGAGACAACTACATTCCACCAAAGCTTTGAAACACTACATTTAAGAACTAGCAGGACCTTTTGTTGGGTTTCACTGCATATCATAACCTACATTTATTTTCTGTTATGAGCTAACCTGTTAGGGTCTGTGTTACACTGGTATCTTACGTCTGAAGAAAGTCACAGTTGACTACGTCTAGTTAATAGCTATGGAACAGTAGTGGAGTGAGTATGTAGCTTAATGGCCATTCTGTCTAGGCAGGAGCCAGGTTTGGAGTGTGAACTCTTCTTACTATGAGTTTTTTTCAGTTGAGGGCCTGTTTTTGTCCTAACCAAATCAGCACACACACTACACCTACCAGTGACAAGAGTCAACTGTCCAAATCTCTCTTCTTCATGGAGAGATCTTTAGGCTCAGCCTTTACATAGCCCTGAATAGATTATTAGTAGAAGATTTAAATTCCCTGCCAGTGTTCCCTACATTCAAACCAGAGTATTTCTGAGAGAAATGGTCAACCATACCATATGTTCCCTCTTTTTAAAAGCTTGGCCATGTTTTGCTACTGCTCAAGAGTATAATTTCTACTATACACCCAAACCTCAAAAATCATCCTTATGCCATTGTTGCTGCAAACAGGATTCCTCATTTGGAACTTGAACGTTCTTTGTATTTTTGTTTGTTTGTTTAATTAGTATTTCTGAAGTTATGATCTGACAATTTAGCTCCAGCCTAAGAAATCAAAGTAATTCATCCTTGCACATATACAGAAAAATAGCACCTCACTAGGCCTACATTATATATATTCTGGAAATGAAAGTCTTTATTGTATTTATTTATCTATTTTTATGTACATGAATTGGCCTGAAGTTCCCATTATCACATTTACCTTCAATCACATTAACACCCAACAAAATACTACGGGAACAAGTTCATCTCTCTCACTGGCTTCATTTTAACACTAAACTATGTTTTTTCTTCTCAAAATAGCTGGGAATGGCCCTGCCTCCCACATCTCAAAGTTCTACACATTTATTTACCTTTAGCTACTGCCAAACCCTAGAGCAATGAGAACTCTTTAGTTTTGGGTGATGATCATGAGAAGTAGCTGAGACAGCCGTACACACGTAAACTATGCCAAGTTCTGCAGTCAGCAAGACAGACTGGTAAAACTGCATTATGAAATAGTTTGTGAATTAATCTGTAGGTGTAGACTTGGCTTCTGCTGTGAGATAATGAGTTTATTCTTCATCTTTTGTCATGCCTCAGGGAAGCTTAAGTCATATTTTTAGCAAACTGTGACTTGGGCAGCCAAATCAACTTCATTTCCTAGATCTTCATATGTAAAAAAAAAAATCAACTGAGTTTCAGAGAATTCCTGAGTACGTGAATAAACTGACTTGTGTCTTTGAAAGAAGTGTGTGGGCATCTTGATTCAGTGGCACACTGCAGTGAATATTAGTCTACTGACTAAGTTTGCATTGCTATGCAGAAATTACTGTGTGACAAAAGTTCCTTCTGTCAACAAAAGTTCCTTCTGCCAGCATACATGCAGACTTCTTGATTGCATACTGACGCTGGATGATCAGGACCCCTTAATTGACACTAGTTCTTAATAATTCTGAAGATCTTGCCACTGCTATAAAACTGGCATTTGTTATGAAACCAGTGACTGGGAGGCTTCACGCCCTTGGCCATCAGCAATAGATTTCTGCAGATAATTCACTTCATTGGGCATTACATACAGGCAGCCCACCAATACCTATCAAGAGCTGGGTATTTGGGTCTATAACCCCCATTCCTCCCATGATGTGAGTTGCAATCTATAACAAAGTAGTATTTCACCATTTTCAGTTCAATGAGGTAGGGCAGGCAGTGAGATACTCTTTTTCACTTCTTCAGAAGAAGTGCCATCAGCATCTGCATTTTAAAACTCACATGTCCTGTATACAAAAGAATGCAGGCTTATATATGAACATAGGAAAACACTGTTTTTCAGAGCTCCTTAGCATGCATTTACCAATAGCATTCCTTAGCTAAAGCCAGTCTTTACTGCTATGTATGAAATAATAAACAATGTTTGTAAAGGAAAAAGAGTTTTATTTTTTAAAGCACACACAAATAAAAAAGGTTCAGTGAATAAGTAAAAACAAAATATAAGATCAAAATCCAATAGTAAGTTGTAGCTAGAGTAGTATCAATGAAAACTGACTCACCATATCCCATTGGTTCAATGGGCCTACTGGAGTTGCAATTTAATACTGGATTTCAGCCAATGTTTCAGCTGTCATTCTCTTCAATATACTTGTTCTAATAAATACTGGCCTGACATATTTTATTCATCTCTTCTCAAAATAGACTACACTCATTGTCTTTCTTTACCCTGATAATTCTCAAGCTCTAACAGCACTAGTGCACAGCTCTGTTACTATTTCACTTACTCTCTCACACACCTTTAGCAGAAAACAGAACCTCTCTATCCAGGAAGCCCACAAGCCATCATTCTGAATTTCTGTTCACACATTCTTTTACACTTATCAAGTGTCCCTATCAACACACATCTCACATAGAACCGCCCATCAACCGGGTACAAACCCAGACACAAAACATATGTATAATGCAAAATCACCACATATATTGATACCGTCTCTGTGGTATCACAAACTAACCAGGAAAGTCATCTCCAAATCATGGCATTAAGCCCATTAATATGTCCTCAATGGTGAACAAAGATAACAATGGCTACTAATCATGAAGTTTATGATCCACCTCAAGATCAGGGCCATCTGGATCAGAGAGTCCTTTGATTTGACTCATTGGGGATCTTATGTTCTTTTAAAAGTCTACAACCGACATATACATCAATAAAGCACTTACTATGTAACATATCTTGCAGAACCATCATTGTAATAGCAGTAGCAGCAGTAGCAACAGATCTATTCTCTAAGATGGATATGTAGGAGATTTGTCATTTTTCAGAATGTTTCATTCCACCTTACGCATCAACATGAGAGGTTTGCTGCTGAATCCTTATATATATATAGTAACCCCTCGCCATTTTGCAGTTCATGTACTGCGGTCCCGCTATATCGCGGGACCACAGTACATGCTGGGGCTCCAGCTGATTAGTGCTGGGGTGCAAGAGAAAATCCTTTATTTACCCACCCCAGCGCCAATAAGGTGGAGCCCCAGGCTCCAGCTTGGTGGTGGATCAGATCCACCACCACTGCTTGCATGGGTTGCTGGAATGTTTAAAATGCCTTTAAGCAATGGAGCCAATGGCTCCGTTGCTTTAAGGCATTTTAAACTTCGCACACTGCCCCCCCCCCGCATCCGCATATTGCCGATTTTCAGTCATCGTGGATCGGGTGGGTCCCTAACCCCCAGAATAGGTAGGGGGTTACTATACCAGTGTTGGTGAACCTATGACACGGATGCCAAAGATGGCACTCAGTGACCTTTCTATGGGCACTCAACATCACCCTAGGACAGCCACCTGTATTCAGGTTGAATTGATGTACTGGCACTATACAAAAAAATTAATGGGTTTTGAATCGCAGTTTGGGTATTTGGTCTCTAAAACGTTCACCATCACTGCCTTATACTGTATATATATGGAACACAGTTTAAAATACAGTGCAGTTAGACAGAAGCTACCCCCTACTACCACCACCACTGTTTACAGGAATCATTTTCTCTTGCTGGATTTTCAGGCTAGAAGTCACATAATGGGGGAAATGGCTCAGAAAACTGGGCAATGAGTTGGGGGTTGGACCGGGAGTATGAAGATAGTGCACTTCTTCTTCCCTTAAATTCCTCTCCTTTCCCCTCCACTTTATAGTGGCATAGTCCTACTTACATCACACGTCTATCTGTGTCCTAATAAAAAAAACATTTACAGCAACACCACATAACTAGCTCTAAAATCAAGACTCAGAAATTTGTAATAATAATATTAATAATGATAACATGCATAATTCAAAGAGCTTGGCACAAAGGGGGAAAGGGATGTGACCACTGTAATCTTCTAAGAAGCAAGACTCGTAGCTCTCATGTCTTAACACGTTCCTCTACTGGTTGGAATGTACTAAGACAGAAAGCTGCAAGAGGTTTTATAAGCAGGAATTTTCTCATCCAGTAAAGTTAGGGACGGAGTAACTGAAGTGCACCCTCCATTTTAAAAACTTATTTTTATGGGATAATGGCAATTAAAAATGATATTTTTTAAAAAAAAACTTTAAATAAGAGAACAAATTCCTACACTATTAAATCTTAATACTTCGTTTTTGTGTTTTCTCCCTCTCAGTCATGTCACTTGTATTTTAATGACTATGGATATATTTGGAGAATGCTTGGTTAACGTATAATAACCTTGAGTTATTAAACACCTTATTTAGTGACAGTGAGGTAACAATGTGGCTGTAGAAAAATTCAAATGGGTAAAACCACATACTTTCTCTTTTACCTGGAACATTTCCACAGGTGGTGACGCAGAGCAAAAGGAAGCTCTTGAGCAGCCAAAGGAGTGTACTCGTTTGAGTTTTGGGGCTCCCAGATAACTCCAAGAATTCCCCAGAATTCACCTACCCAGAGAAGGGCTGACCTCCAAGACTTCTTCAGCATCTACACCCTTTGATATCTTCATTGTTTTTTGTAACCCTACAATTTTGCAATCATGTTGGTTTTTAATGACTTTTATGGGTTTTAATACCGCATCTACACCCTTTGATTCTTGTTAATTTTTAGAAAAGTAAATGGCCACAGTGTTTTCTAGTTCTGTGGCAGGTGCCCTCTATAGAGCCTGATGGTCACGGAGAGTACAACTCCCATTACCCTCTGTACCCAGAAGGGCCTAGCAGTTCCTGCTGGTTGGTTATGGGACCATGGGAATGTCTGATCTCCTAGGCATAAAGAATGTTGCAAATGCAGCCAGAGAGACAGTTGTCTAAGTTGTGGGCTGAAAAGCAAGGACAGGATCTGGGTACCGGGCCAGTTCCTGGAAACATGCATGCACTTTCTCCATGTAGAAAAAAAGCCTCTGACAGCACAGAATCTGTAAAGAAGGTAAGAGACAGAAGATCATCAAACAGAAAATAGCCCCTAAATCCCCAAGCCAAACCTTAAGAGTCTTCATTCTTGGAATAACAGAACTTGAGTTGGGGGCGGACGGGAGATAGAGAGTTAAGGTCCTACTCCCCTTCCAGCCCTGGTAGGGACAAGTGGTCATTACTGTGCTATTGCCTCATAAGGAGGTAAAATCTTCCCTTATGTTACTTTTGCAGATGAAATTATCCAGAGACCTCTTGGTAGTGGGGCGGCTAAAAAATCTTGTAAATGAATGAATGAATGAATGAACGAACAAATGAATAAATAAATAAATAAATAAAAAACAAAAATGATCAACAACATCTTTCTACATCATAATTGAAATTATGACATATTTTCTCCATGTATTGCATGTTGACACTTTTGGGGGGGAGAGGTATGGAAGACCTTTCTTAGCAAAGGAGAGAGGGGGGTTACGTATCTGTAACTCTGGCTCTTTGAGTGGTCCTCTTTAAATGCACACAAATGGTTTTTATGTGGTCAACCACCTCCGATCTTGAAGATGACAAGTTTGGAGAGGCATAGGAAAAGTCTGAATAAGAAGCAATACTATCCAAAATAGGTGACAAATGCTTGGGGGAAGTCAAAGAACATTTCAACCTTACAAGAAAAGAAGTCCAGTTGCCGTGACTCAACTTTCAGATTGTTTTATGAATATTGTCACTGACCAAAAAATAGTATGGTCTTCATAATCATGCTTGAATGAAATAATCTTGTAGCGATTGTCATTTTTTTTAAACCAAGGACAAAAAAATATTTTTGTATCACTGCAACCACACACTGGTCTTTCCTTGCTTTATGAGTGCTGGATAGAGTTAGACTACTACAAGGCCATGTTAGGAAAGGCATGCCATTGGTTCAGCAGTTAAGATTAACAACTATCTTTTCATTCAGCAGTTCCTTGGCATGTCCTGCATTTTATTCCTGCCTTCCCAGTGCCATTGTTTTTTCTTCTTGCACCATAGCTCATGGCCTATGAGCTGTCTTTTTTTCTTTTAGACCCTCATCATGCACAGTAACTTTGCATTCCTAGTCACCTTTTGATAAGGATATTGGTAACTGCTATCCATTGGCAGGAAATGGATCCTAATAGAACCATGCACCAAGTCTCTAACACATGCATACATCTTTGAACTCATGCAGAAGACCACTGATTTGTACTTGTAATTAAGACAACAGAATCATTCATTAACTAAAATTATATGCACTCTGTTTAGAATTCAAACCTATGCTATAATAATTGTGTCATATGCAGACACAGTTCCATTCATATAGAACTCTAACTAGTCTTCATCTTACTAGGGTCAAGGGAATATGTTATTATCAAAGCCATATGTACATGCTTTGAACTCCCAGCTCACCAAAGTCCACTTAATTATGCCTCAACAAAGGAATCCAATCCATATAAGGAAATAGAAGGAATTCCAAAAATCTCCGCTGAGACTAGGAACATTGCCTAAAGACACTGTGGTTTTATAGGAAGCAGAAATCTGCAGAAAAGCACCTTTAGCTAAGATTCACTGCAAGGGCTTGATAATTTCTCCCTGTTATTTACACTATCCTGTGCTGAACAGGCAGACCTGTTCTTCTGAGACACAGTAAATCAGACAGTGGGCCTTAAAAACTCTCTTCAGGTTCCACTTAAAAACTCCAACAGTTTGTACATAATTAAAGATCACTCTTTTCCTTCTGCTTACTATCATTCCTCCCCCACTCCCCATGGTACTATAAGATTATGACACAGCAAACACAGAAATAAATTTAGATTCACTGACAGGACACTGACATAAACACAATGGCAGAGATCTATTTTTAACACGACTGCTCTATAACCGAAAACATTTTTAACAAAGCATGAAGCTTAAGCTAATAAAGTCAAATGCCATCAAGCATGGTCTCCAGGTTCATTCTTTGGTCCTAACATTTTGTAAAGCTTGATTTTTCAACACCTGGCACATATGCTAACATAAACCATGGAACTGGAGGGGAAAGCATGCTTACTATGCCTTTGTTAGATAAGGTTTGAGAAAGCAACAGGCCTTCCTGGATAACTAATGCAGCTTCGTGGGAATGACAGTTACTAAAACCTCTGGGATTACTATTTTTCAAGTTCATCAGTTAAATCCTAACGCCTACCACGTAGGTTCTTTGTCATAAGGCACCAGCTCCTTAAAAGATTCATACTGGAGAAGAAAGACATGGAGTGAACCTTTGCATATGGCTGTGCTAATATTCTGGAAGAAGGGTATTAATGCTTGCTGGCAAGAGGAAGCTACTGCAATTAGACTACTGCAATGCCCTCTACATGGGGCTGCCTTATAAGTTAATGTGGAGGCTCCAGGTGGTGCAGAATTTCATGGCCAGATTAGTTACAGGCCTAAGGCAATATCAAATATTACCCCTACACTGGCCACGCTGCACTGGCTGCCGATCCGTTACCGCATTGATTTCAAGGTTTTAATCATGACATACAAAGCCCTAAACCAGGCATGTGCAAAGTCACAACCGGGGGCCAAATGTAGCCCATTTTCAAATTTTGTGTGGCCTGTGGCCTCTTCTGCCCACCGGCTCAGCCTGTCACCCATCCCCACTAGCTGGCCCCTCCCCATACTGGATGGAGACATCAGCTTGCAGTTTTATGGTTTGCCTGCCCTCCCTGCCTCTGTCCATCCCCCCAGCCACCTGCCTAGCCTACCGTTGCTGCAGCAACCTCCCTGCCTCCTTGCATGTTATAGAGCAGGCATGTCCAAACTTCCAGCCCTCCAGATGTTTTGGACCACAATTCCGAGAATTCTAAGCTAAGATTGCCAATGACAAAGGACTGTGGGAGTTGTGGTCCAAAACATCTGGAGGGTCAAAATTTGGACATGCCTGTTATAGAGACTTGTCCAGAGTCTGGCCCGGGGGCCAAATGTGGTTGAATGGTTGGCCCCCACACATTTTCCCCTCACCAAATCTGGCCCTCCTTGCAAAAAGTTTGGGCACCCATGCCCTAAACAGTTTAGGGCCTTGTTATCTGGCAGAACAGTTCCTGCTGCAGAATATTCCTATAACGCCTGATCATCTCAGGCAAGACACTTGAGGGTGCCGTCGCTGAAGGAGGCCCTCAAATCTTTGATGAGGAACTGGGCTTTCTCAGTGACGTCCATCGTCTTTAGAACCAACTTTCCCCTGAAAGTTGTCTGGCCTCTTCACTCCCAGTTTTCAAGAAACAGCTGAAGACGTGGCTATTTAGAAAGGCTTTCCCTGAGTATTAACCTATTTTGTTAATGCCTTGCTGTTATCTAACTTATTTTTGGCTCTGTCTTTAGTGCATCTTGCTCTTTGTTTGACGGTCTGATGAATACTGTTTTGTAAAATTATTATCTTTTATTATACTCGATTGTTTTATTGTACTGTCTGTTGATTGTGAATTGTATTTGTAACCTGTTCAACTTTGTAAACCGCCCAGAGTAGCCATGTTGCTAGATGGAGCGGTATATAAATTTAATAAATAAAATGCTAATTTCCAAATGCTGACCTGTTGAAAAATGTTATGCTTTGGGTTGAACTTACAGTTTCTGTTACAAATGTACAAAAGAAACAAGTTTTCTCTTACACATATCTTAGAACTGTTAATAACACATACCTGTCCCTTTGGGTGATATTTTTCTAACCCTGGAACTGCAAAATGCAGATTAAGGAAGATATTTTACTATCACAATGCCCTGTTGGTACCCTAAAGTTGACTGAATGTGGGATACTGCCACAGCTGCTGGCCCAATGTTATTTTTCCATCAAGGCTGCCATAAGGCTGATGAAAAGGGCTGATTATTATGAAACATTTATCTACCTGGCACCAGGCGAAGCCACTAAACACCAAGTAACATCAATATTAAAAAACATTTGCATAAAAAAACATTTTTCACTGAGATTGTGTAATGTTACTTTCAGGGCAGCTGCGGTTAATTTAGATGCATATTTTATTGCAACATCCCCCCCCGTACATTATCACAAAACAGTATTACGTGCTATATTTTGAGTTTAATGTATCTCTGGAAAAGCTGGCTGCTGAGAAAATTGCACAGTCAGGGGATAAAATAGTCCATAATAATTTTTTTCCATTTTTCTGGAAAAAACAAAACAAAAAGGCTTTAGGGGAAAAATGGGGGGGGGGGGCTTTTTTCCCCGGCCCTTCACATCTCTATTGACGAAGCAGATCTTCTCTATCTGTCCTTCTTTTCCTTATTTAATGACCCTTAATTACAGCAAATCCAAAAAAGTGGTATTCAGTAAGATTTGGAAACCCCAACCATGGATGTTTCATGGGAGAGCAATCCAACAGGTTAAAGAATTCAAGTACTTAGGCCTAAATTTTCACTATCGTAATTCATGGGCTAGACATCATCATATTACCACCAATTTGGTAAAGGTGACCCCTCAAGATATTCTTCATTTTTCCATGTTTGCGGCAATGCACACATTCCCAACACCCTGCGGGTCTTTAAAGCCAAGGCCATCTCCCAACTGAAGTATCGGATGCCAATCTGGCTGGATGCTTTCAACTCTTCGGTGGAAACACTCCGGGCCTCTTTCCTTTATAAAATCTTCACTGTGCCCCATTGCGTGCCATATGCAGCTCTGTGTCTGGAGGCAGGATTAACTAGACTGAGTAGACAAGTGCAGTTGAGACAACTCAAGTACTGGCTGAGAATATGTTTTCTGTCCAATAAAGACCCCCTAATAGAAGGCATCCTTTCTGATTCCTTTTATTCTTCCGGTCTTAAATTGTTCTCTCAAAATATTTCACCTGATTATTTGGGTGCCCTATCCTTTGTGCAGACATATAGACTGTTAATAGTCAGGCTATTGGACATCTAAAGGCGAGACCTCTCTGCAGCAGCCCACAAAGTATGTTCACCCTTAAATCTTCATCTCCCTCTATATATTGATAAGCCAGCCAGCTATTTGCATTTTCTAGAGAGCCCCCAAGAACGGTGTGCCTTCACCCTAGCAAAATGTAATGTACTTCCATCTAATGTCCTATATGGAAGATTTATTTCCCAACCATTGGAAACATGGCTCTGCCCCTGTAATTCTGTGGCTCTCGAGTCCCTCGCACACATGCTCCTTCATTACGCTGTATATAGGGATATCCGCGCTTCCTATCTGGAGCCGTTTCTTGTCAGATTTCCTGGTCAATCAGAGGCGATTCTGCATAATTTGTTGTCAGGCAAGAACAAAGTCCACACTAGGCAGATTGCCATATACACTAATCTATTAGTCCAGCAACGCAGGTTACAATTACCAACAGGGTCGTCTGTTTCGCACTCTTAGGACGAGGATGACTATCTGGTGGACCAGAGTTTCATGGTTAATGGCCAAATACCTTTGAAATGGACATGTATCATTTTGTATTTTGCCACACCATGTCTTGTTCTATATTTTAGCACCCTTGCAATTTTAATTGAGCACATACTTCTTGTATGTGCATTTATTATTGCCTATTGTAGTGTATGTTTGGTTTGATGCCACTAAAGGTCCTGACTGAATGACTTTGATATATCCCTGATTTGTTATTAGGCATCACCACATAATCTTAATACGCCTTTCTATAATGGCTCTTTCTTTTCATCTTTTCTATTTCCCTTCCCTTTTTTTTACTACTACATGATGCAATCCACAGGAAAGAGAATTTTCTTTAGCCTCCAGCTCTTCCCACTATACTTCTGTGATTCAGTGTCCCTTAGTGTTGCCCAACATACTAAAAATGCTGAAGAGTACCTGTTAACCTCGGCTCTTTCTGAATTATACTGCTGTCTTTTTGCCTCTTCGTCTCCTTTCCTTTCACTTGGTCTAGTCCTTTGGATTTAAAGCTAAGCTAACTAATAATGAGTGAAAACAAGTAATTCTAGATTTGCTGTCTACACGTGATTTGATGCTTGCCTGTTTCTCATTTCCCCGCAAACTTTGTACTCATTCACATTTTTATTGCATCATATGTAAAGCATTAAGCTGCTTGACGGGCTACAAAGCTGTCTAAGAATATGCAGTAACTTTCCTTTTATGGAAGATGTAATAAAAACAAACCTATGAAGAGTGCTCATAAAATCTACAGAAATCAATAAACTCTTACAATAATAGTAATAATCTTTGAACTGCAGAGTTGGAGGGGAACCTTTGGATCATCAAGCCCAGCCCCTGTCAAGGAGGTGCAGTGAAGAATCAAACTCCCAACCTCTGGCTCTGCAGCCAGATATCTAAACCGCTGAGCTACCCAGCAATTCTAATATGGTTTTGCAATTCCCCGACTAATAAAATCTCCAAGGGAATAACTGACAAGAATTTCGTAACATAAGAGCACAGCCTTCTCTAAAATTATGAAACTAAGTAAAAAATGACTCAAGCTGTTTCAATTGCTCTAACCGAGGACCAGAGAGTACCCAAGTAAGAACATAAGTTTAAATGCAACTTGTACATTTGCGAGAACATGTTATCGGTTATGCTTAGTCTCTAGGAAAGACCTCAGAAACTTCTGTAGCTGTATTTATGTTTCCCACTTCACCAATTATTACAATGTGTTAGACCAGGGCTGCCCAACTTGGAGCGGCCTTCACTTTATTTGCAGCCATGAGGTGTCCCCATGGGCTACATTCTGGGCCTCTCGCTGGTGCTCCTGGGTGAGAGGGCAGAGTTTCCTTGCTGGGGGTCGGGAAGGAGGGTGTGCTGTGGTGGCGCGGTAGGTGTCAGAGGGATGGAGGTCCAATACAAGCATCGGGGCAAGGCGGCATGCCTGTCGGGTTTCCTCACTCACTGCCCAGGGTGAGAGGAGGGAGGTGGGATGTGTATGTGTGTGCACCCCCCTCTGTCTGCTTCTAGGGCCGGGGAGACCAGGACTTCCCTTATGTGGTGCTGGACTTCGGGCGGCCTCCAGACCGGGATGGACAGGCCCGTCCTGCGAAACAGACAATACCATGGGGAAAATTTGACAGCAGGAGGAAAACAGGAAGGCCAGGTACAAAGTGAATTAACTCAATTTTTTAAAAAAAGTCATAACCTAGAGTTTCCAAGAACTGAGCAGGGTTGCATATTTTGCAGGTCATTCATTGTTAGGTCACCATAATTCAAGAAATAACTTGATGGCACATAATAAGTCACAATGAGATCAAACCTAGTGTCATGGGACTTCCTTCTAGATAGGTGCATGCAGAACTGTTATTTACTTCATATATGCATATTCATGTTGTTATCCAGAATTCAGAATGTTAGGCTTGAAACTCAAGTACAGTGGTACCTCTACTTACAAGCAGATCTATTTATGAGCAATTCAACTTAAGAGTAGAAAACTGTTGGTGTTTTAACTGCTGCCTTACAAATTTTAGAAGCGGTCTGCTCTACTTAGAATTTTTAATTTTTAATTTTTATTTATTATTTTATTTTATTTTTGATTTTTTATATACGGCTGCTCTACTTACGAGTTGTTCGACTTATAAGCATTGCATTCAGTTTACGATTAAACTCATAAGTAGCGTTACCACTGTACCTAAATTAAAATTAAATGTTAGAAATTTAATTTTTGTGATTAATATCTAAAATTGAGACTATTTTACTTTAAATTAACATTACCAAACACTAATGTTTGTATATTTTCTGTAATAGGCACAAATCATGGTTGTTACATCTGGATTTCTAAAATGCAATCTATATGGCCCTGACCTTGGACAGTGTTTAGAAACCTCAATAGGTTCAAGGTTCTGCAGCTAGATTGTTGACTAGAGTTGTTTACAAAGAGAAGCCAAATCCCTTGTTACAACAGCTTCACTGGCAACCTGATACATTTCCACACACAATTCAAAATGCTGGTTTTGAATTGTAAATGTCTAAATGACTTGGATCCAGCCCATCTGGAAGGCTACCTTTCCACATGTGAGTTCCACCCCAAGTTTAAAGATCTTTGGGGAAATCATTGGCCAGTCGGTCACAATGGGAAATGTGCAACGATTTAACAACTGAACTGCACTATCCTTGTTGACTGGCATAACTCCTAGCAATTTTATGTCAGCATAACTTTACGTTATGCAGAGGCAAACAGTCTTTCAACTACTAATGTAACTCTATACAGATATTGAAATGATAAAAACCTACACTTAGATTTCGTTTCAGGAATATAAGTAATGATGTTACTTGGCTTAGTAAGTGACATTATGATGCAATGTTTACTTGGGATGGAAAGTACCAAAAAGGAGCATCAATGTGTCAGTATTCCCATTCTGAAAAAACAGTGGTTAATCTAAGATTTGGATTTCTTTCTCTTCAGACAGGCTTCCCCTTAGAGACCAGATGGTTAGAGGGTTTTTAAATGATTGTTGTGTTTTGTATGTGGTTTTGGCATTGATTTTTTTAAGTGTGCTGCTTATATACCACTCTATAGCACTTAAGGCACTCTCTGGCCAGTTTACAATTTAATTATGCAGGCTTACCTGCCGCCGCCACCAAGAAGGGTATTTCAATTTACTGACTTTGGAAGGATGGATGGCTAAGTCAATCATGAGCCAGCTACCTGGGGTTGAACCCCCCTGGTTGTAAGCACAGTTTTGGCTTCAGTACAACAGTTTAGCCACTGTGCCATGAGGCTCCTGCTTGGGTCCTTTTAAAGAGAGAGGCAGGAAAATAATTTTAAATCAATAAATAATTAATACTGTCTTATCTTTTAAATATTGTCTTCTGATGTCAGCTGTCTTGGATCCTTTTTATTTGAAATAAATAAAAATAATTAACTTATTAATGACACAAACAGTAAGTTCTCTAGTTAGACTTTATCTTACAGTTTAACCGGTTTTCAAATCATCTAACAGATTTCCCCCTAATTTAAGCAAATTAGATCTCTTATTCTACACTCGGTGCTTATAAGAGCGAGAAGCCTTTATTATTCACTTGTTTATTATTCACTTGCATAAATACATCCAGTAATATCAAACATAATGCTGCCTCATTTACCACTTTTTTATAACACACGTTTCAGTACCACCTATTCAAGAGTCAGTCAGTCAGAACTCCTACTCTGTTCTGTTCTCTCTCCCTCTCCCTCTCTCTCTCTCTTCTCTTTTCTCTGTCAACTCCCTCATCCATGCACTCTCCCAAACAGAAACACACACAGTATCCACAGATAAACACGCAGACACATGCACAAGCTGGAAGGCAGTCAAGAAGTCAGTTGGGACCTCTCCCGCAGCTCCTACATGCTGGCCCCTCCTCCTCTGGTCAAGGCAATAAAGCACCAAGTGTGTAAAGTGACAGCAGTTTTTTTGGGGGGTTGCCCCCCTTTCCCTTCACACGCAACACACACACCTTCATGTTTCTCCTTCCACTCTTTCCATCCTCATTCTTGTCCTCCTCTGTTTCCAATAAAGTATAATGACCATACCTGTCAACTTTTTTTCCGCTGCCAGCCGGGATGGGAGCAGAGAGGAGCAGTGCGCACACACACACACACACACACACACCATGCACTCACGCACACATGCACACAGCTTGCTTTGCCCCTCCCACCCTCCCCCTCCTCACCAAAGCTGCCTGAGCCGGGAGCACTCTCGGGTGGGCGCGCCTTCTTCCTGGCCGTGGAGGAGCCACGGAAGAGCCATGCAGGCAAGACAGAGCCTTGTCCCCCTTTCCACTCCACCTCGCGCCTGCTGTGTCTCCTCTGTGCACCACCCCACCCCTGCCAAGGCTGGCCTCCACCTCCCCGGTGAGCCAGAGAGCAGCCCGCTTAACCCTTCTCTGCCTGACCCGGGAGGGGAGGAAGGGCAGCTCCACTGGGCCTGAGAGGGAAGAAGGGGAAGGCCAGAAGCCTGCTTGGGTGAAGGGGAAGCAGTGTGCAGCTGGCATGCCGCTCGCTCGCTCTCAGAGCAGAGTGGGTGGGGAAATACGGGATATTTCCCTGAATATCAAGGACCCAGGTGGGAAACATGAAAGGGGATGAAATAGGAGGTTTTCCCAGCCAAATCGGGACAGTTGACAGCTATGATAATGACCCAGTTTACTGCTATTTTTGTTAGTGACCCTAAGCACTACACAGGGTA
This sequence comes from Phrynocephalus guinanensis, assembly GCA_037367245.1. NCBI lineage: Eukaryota > Metazoa > Chordata > Lepidosauria > Squamata > Agamidae > Phrynocephalus > Phrynocephalus guinanensis. The sequence continues at coordinate 105,342,076 of CM074734.1, read as the reverse complement.
TTACTGTATTATATTTACATATATAAAGCATGCAAAAGCCATTTCATAAAGGAATTGAAACTCTGGAAATCCTGGTGCGAGAGTATGTGAGCATATTTTCACTCTGACAATTTCTCCCTCCAGTTCTCACCTAAACTCTTCTTTTTTTCTGCTTCTCTCCATGCAGAACTGCAAATATATCTTTGCAACTGTTACCACAAAATAGATAGCATATAACTACACTTAGTTCTATATAACATTCCTACCTCTGACCTACATTTTGCAAGATGTGGGATACTACAAATAAATAGAAGCGAGGTCAAAATATCTGTTCTTCAGCTTCAAAGTCCAAGTAACATCACTCAGTTCTGGATAAGTGCCATCCCAACCATGTTATTCTGAAGGAAAACCCTGCCAACAGGAACCAGCATTTCCCAGTGCGGATAACTCTACTATTCCAAAAGAATACAGCACTGTTTTTGTTCTTTCCTCAAACTGTAGCACTGCCATCAGCTTCCTAGAAACTCTGCAAAAGGCTTGATTATTTCAGACCACAAGGTTTCTTCTGCAACTATCAAACCATTTTGAAGGGTATGATTTCTTGTTTCCCCAAGAACAGAAAATAACATTGTGCTCAACCCATTCCCTTCTTTGGGACATCCTCCTCATACTGTATAATGTTCGCTTTGTATGGACTCGTTCAAGCCTCTCCTTTTTCTATGATTGGTTGAGATGTTGGAAAATGCTTGAATAACTGGCCTCCAAAAAGAGCTAACGTTGCTTGCATGCTATTTCAGCTGCATGAGTGAGAAACTATCACAATTCAGCTGATGGGGGTTCTAGACTGAACACAATTTAACTCCACACATTTGAAAGATTCTTCCCCCCCCCCTATGGCATGGGTCCCGATCTGACCAAAAATATGAGACAGTGCAGATTTGATCCAGATTTTTAAAAAAAAAAGTTTCAGGAGAGAAATGTGTTATTCTTGCCCTCAACAGTCCTGCTGAAATATTGTTAAAAGACTAACATACTGTAACAACTGTAATGATTAACCTTTACAGAATGGAATAGAAAATAATACCAAGTTATTTCTTAGCTGTATATTACATTTGTATCTGGTCACATGGTATTCCAGCCAATAGAGCCTCATTGCCTGCCAGCTGGCTACCAGACTCAATCCAAAATACTGGTTACGACTTCTAAAGCTCTACACAGCTTGGTCCAGACCATCTGAAGTACTGTACGCCTGAATGCATTGGGGGGGGGCATGAAAGAAAATGAAAAAATTGGGGGGGGGGGAAGTTTCTTCCATTCCCCCCCCTCCCCAAGTCTCTGGAACGTTTACATCCGAAGCACTGTATGACCCTTTCTGGCTTTTAAGCTTCATTTGATGAGAGACAGCCTCTGAAGCAGCTGCTCCCAGGATTTGGAATGTGCTGCCTTGAGAAATCAAGTTGGTGCCCATAATCAGACAAGGACCTGGTTTCGGGAATGGCATGATTAAATGTTTTTCAAAATGTCATCAAAAGTTTTAAATGGTGGTTTCCATCCTAATAGATATTTCATAGGGGTTTTTTTAGTATATAAGACGTGAAATAAAACAAAGCAAAAGTGGTTCACGCCCATCTCTAATCAAGACTTGTTAAGCGTGTGGTTAAATGCCTGTACTGTAGGTAAAACTGTGCTCACGACCTGGGGTTCAATCCCAGGTAGCAGGCTCATGGTTGACTCAGCCTTTCATCCTTCCAGGATCAGTAAAATGAGTACCCAGCTTGCTGGGGGTGGGGGGCAATGTGTAGCCTGCATACTGTAATTAAAAACTGTAAACCATCCAGAGACTTCTTGAAGTGGTATGGGGCTGTATATAAGCAGAACACTTTGCTTTGTTTTGCATTAATTCCCCAATCTTTTTCCTCCTTCAAACGATACACAAGGTCTATTACACTATTCAGTGTCTTGGCATTTTTCAGTGAGGGGCCCATCTCTCTTTGATCCTGTAGTTATGTGCCATCAATTTGTAACCAACTTACAGGATCGCTAATAGGGCATTCAAGGTAAGTGAGACAGTTAAAGAGAGGTTTAACCATTTCCACACTCCCAGTGAGGTTCCAGTGGAGATTTTAACCCAGTGTTCCTAGTCCATCCCTTGATCCATTACAACACACTGAGTATCCTTTACCCTAATCCACTATTACATAAGTACTAGTTTAATTGCAGAAAGTGATGTTTAAGAAATGTGCAATCTCATTAACTAATCATGTTCACTTAATGAAGATCACATTTTGCCTTTTTTCCATGTTTTTCACCCCATGTGTTTTGCACCCCAAAGTAATGTGCAAGACTCAAAAGTTGCCTTCCCAAATATACTCCCTAACATAAAATGGGAACACATCTTAACTCTTAGCAGTCCTAGATCAGACTGCTCAAATGCTTTTCAGTTAGTAAAAAATATATGTTCTCCAAAACAACCAGCAGAATGCTAAATCTTTATTGCCATGTTCCTTATAACACACTTTGTTCAATCTCTCATTAAAATTGGGCACAAGATATGACAATGTTCTAGCTATCTTTAAGTTTGGAAAAAAGGATTATGTTTTCATTTTGTGTCATAATGACAGAATGGATCATTTGGGAGCTAATAAATCTGAGTAACCAAACAGTTCAGATAATTAATCAGGATTTTTCTAAGATGTCTACTTTCCAAAACACAAATTTTATCAAATGGCCTTAGGAAGAAACTGATATTTTTGGAGGCTAGTTGCAATAAAAGAAAGTGAAAGCTATATGTTACTACAAGCGAAACAACCAAAATATTGTTTGCTAACAATCAGGGAGTCAGAGAAGTATAACATGTGAGGAAAGGAAAGAAGAAGGAGAAGAAAAAAATACAAAAGCTCAGCCATCTATATCAATCATCAAATATGATGTCAAACAATATTATAATAATAACCTTTATATTGCAGAGCTGGAAGGAACCCGATGGATTATTGAATCCATGCTGTGTTACTAGAGATGGGCAAAAATGGATTCGTCTTGGTTTGCAAATGCAGCAGTCGAGGTGCTGTTGTTCCCCTCCACCTCCACCTCAGCCTCAAAAAGCCACTAAACTGGCCAGGTTTGCTAGCTTCTCAACTGGTTTTCCAAGTCCTGGTAACAAGTCAATGTTTGCAACTGAAAAATCAGTTGCAAATTTGCCAGAAATTGACAAACTGGACAAGGATAGTGGCTAGATTGGTTGAGGAGGCGGGAAAGTTTATGTGGAGGTGAACTGGTTCATGCCCATCACTATGCGCTACTATGGCTGAAACAGCCCAGTGATTTTAAGTTCTTAAGTTTTTTGGGGATATTAATTTGTTCATTCGTTCAATTTGTATACTGCCCATTTTTCCCAGGGCCATTCTGGGTGGTGAGATAAAAATGAGCATAAGAACTACCAGTAGTTCATTTTCCACTGGCATAAATCACATTAATATTCTTACTGTGCGCCATTTTTAATATGAAATGGATGAAATCTATGAAGAATCCCTGTTTTCTATTAGGGATAGAACAAAATTTTGTTTTGCCCACTAAAAATGTGTACCTTATGGAAAATGCATACAAACAATACATAAATTAGCAAGGTGGGTGAAAGCATATGGAAAATACATCCAAACCTCCCTACAGGACAGAAAGCCCCACTATCTGATATAAGCAAAGGAAAGGATGAATATAGGTAGGATTTGGAAGAAACTCAATGAAATAAAGCATTGAGAATTTTGCCACATCCTTATTTAACATCTGAAACTCCATCCATCTCAACCATTTGTTTCTAGTCACTTTATTTTCATGGCCTTATTTTGAGCATGAAAGACATATGTTTCTCCTTAAGCTACTGCTGGTTTTGACACTGTGCTACACTATAAAAATTGAAAACCACACATTAATATTTCTATTATATACCCTCCAAAGCAAACACAGACAAATGCTTTTGGAATAAATTATATAAACACGCCTTGCACAAAATATAGGATAGAAACTAGCTTCTGACCACAAACTATTAAAACCTTTCAGGAGTCTAAGAGAAATGCAAGCATCTTTAACTAACTCAAGAAATGCTCTGTTTGTTTATGGCAACAGAATGCAACTCGCAGTCCATCGAGAAAGGCAATTCCATTTCAAAATGACTCAGATATCCAGATGGTCAATTCAGTGAGTAGGCAAAAGAGTTGAGCTAGGAGGCAAGTCCTCCTTAGACACTCTTCTCTACTGTCGGTGCCGTCTCCCAGCTGGGAAGCGGTGGGGAATCCCACGGAAGGGGGCTGAGAGGGGAGTGCTGACGTTAGTGCTACCCTCTCAGTCAGTCCCCTGTCGGGGGGTTCCCCTACCTCATTTTGTTTTGCTTCCTTTAGTAAGTAATGAAATTCTTTTGAAAAATTTCATTACTTACAATATGAAACAAAATGTGGGGGAACGAAACGAAATGACGAAACTCGATTTTTCTGCTTCGTGCCCATCCCTGGTGTGTGTGGTGATATCATTGCCCATATTTCTGAGCCCCAAGATTGGTCAAGCACAAAGGAAACTGAAGGCCTAGGAGGGTTGCTTGACATATATTTCCCAGCAGTCCCCAGGACCAAGCAGATACCAGATGTGCTGATGTAGGCAAGGAGGCCAGAGCAAACAGGAGGCCAGGAAAACAGGATATCAGGATACAGACCAAGAGCCCCTTTCTGTCCTTATCAGTAATGCCTCACTAGCTAGGAAGCATCTTCCCCCCCCCCACCTATGGAATCTATTTCCTGGGCTGTTGTGTACCTGTTTACTCAGTATCGTGTCACAGATAAGGCTTGCATTGCCCTCCCACCGAGGAACGTCCTTCCTGTATCTATTGTACTTACTCTCTAATAAAGACTGGGCTCAGGCGGTAGGACAAGGAGAATCATCACCACACAATCACTCACATGCACGCATGCCTCCACACATTCAGACACACAGAGACATCCATGGAGTCCAGATAGAGAATGTTGTCTGAGCACCAGATATTGCACCCCAAAACTCTGTGTACGTGTTATTCGTAACGCAACAGGTGTGCATATAATATACCAGGCAGTGAATACCAGGAAAAAAGCAAACTTTCAGGCTGAGATTCATAACAAACAAAAGATTGAATCTCGCAGTATGAATTGGCTAACATGCTAAGGTCATCAGGAGAGGCCTTTCTCTCCATCCCGCCACCTTCACAGGTGTGTCGCAGAAGAACACATGAAAGGGCCTTCTCTGTTGCTGCTCCCAGACTCTGAAACTCCCTCCCGCTGGAGGCCAGGAGTGCCCCATCTCTGCCATGAATGTCTTTCTGGAAGTAGGCAAAGACCTTCCTCTTCAGGCAAGCTTTCCCTAAATGAGGAACTACCTACTATGTGACTTTTATATGGATTACCATGCATGATTACATTGACTGATTTGATAAGAACACCAGTGTTTTCCATGTTATTTTCCCCCCTCATAATGGATTTTTCTTTTCTTTTTGCATGCTCTTTGCAGCTTTAATGGTACCTTTTAATATTCTAAGATGCCTCTTCTAATTCCCTGTTCTTGACTTGAATATGCCTTAAACATTCTGGGCTGTATATTGTCCCTCATTATTCTAAGCCACCTTGGGTTCTTTTCCAAGGAGAAAGGTGGGGTAAAAATATTCAAAATGAATGAATGAATAAAATAAAATAAATAAATACATAAATACATAAATACATACATAAATAAATAAATATATATTGATGAAGAAAATAAATACCATTTTCTTCTGCTTAAGATGCAGAGGAGACTGGCTTTCTTTTAAACATTTGTTGATCTATTTAATTTTCATAAATATGTCACTACTGAGTATGGGGGTATGTCATATTTTAATTACAAAATGCTTTTGTAGACAAGAAAAATTGTAATCACTTTAAGACTCTGAGCAGTTTTTTGTTTTAAAACTTTTCTTTGAGCACACAACAGATGCTAGAGTACTCTTCAGAGGGAGTGTTCCTTTTTCTCTATAATACTGTACTTCAAAATTGAATCTCAGTAGCAAAGAACGTTAAGTAAAAAGCAGGTCTTTTAAACTTTAAAAATGGCCTGCTAGGTAACATAAAATAAAAAGTGCATCACAAGACACACAACTGTTGAAATAAAAACTATAGTAAATATCCAGACACTTGGCAGACACAGCTTCTTTAGGCTATATTTTAAATTAGCTTTATCAAAATACATACTGAATAAAAGAGGAGGAGAAACTCTATGGGAAGATCCAAAACATCCCAACAAGGGTTTTTTTTGTCAGTGGGGAGAGGGCACCATTTATGCCAAGAACACTCTGATCTGTTACAACCGCTTGTTCTGCAACAGGGCAAGAGGTGAAGCTTTACAAGTCTTTTTTTTTTCATGGCTGTGAATGAACAGGAAATAAATATAAAGTGTCCATTAGTTTGCAATGGGCTAAGAAAAGCTAGAATGGAGAGGAGTAAACAGCCCATCAACATTCTCCTGTGTCAACCTCTTTAACAACCTTCAGTGGAGTTTACTCTCCCAGGATTAGCTTTGTAGCTTCATTCACTATTATTTGCTTAGAAGTAAGGCTGAAAAATTTTGCTTTGCTTACTTGAACCGCCAGAATAAATCTTTCCCCCCTCTTACACATAATAGATAGCATTTTTCTACAGAAAAGAAAAACAAAATACGTATCAGGTTTGGACGTATTCCAACTTTCAGACCATTTTGCCCTTAGCAAAGCCTTGGAATTATTTAACAATCAATCATCAAATGAATGTGTTGAACATTTTTTCCTCAGTTCCTAATATCCTGAGATAGAACAGAAGAAAGAAAGAAAACATGCAGCTAGGGGTTTCTTAGTATAAGGTTGGCATAAAGTAGCTTACATCCTGAATTTTGCAGATTAGGGTTGCCCAACCTAGGGGTAGCGACCCAAGGGGACCACAACATAACGTCTGTAGCCCTTAGTAAATTGACTCTCTCTTAACTATTTGGAGATGGCTATTAAAGTTAGGGTGTATGTCTAAGTGAAACGGGTCCTTTGGGGGGGAGGCCTCCACTTTCTGAGGAGGGATGACTTTACTCAACTCAAAATGCCTTTTTATGCAAATATGATTGGGGGTCCGCTGGTTGCTTGGCTATTATAAAAAGGGTTCAAAATGTTGGGAACCACTGTTCTAGATCATTTCAAGCTTTCTGATTTTTGGACTTCAGTTCCCAGAAGCTCTAGCCACTGGCCATGGGTTATGGGAGCTGAAGTCCAGAATACCTGGAGGACCACAAATTGGGAACCGCTATCCCAGACAAATTCAACATTGTTGCAGGATCAGGCTTTACTCACAAATGGATTGCATGAAGTTGTGCAACTAAACTCTTATCAATGTCACCATGAAGAATGCAAAATGTTGAAAAGTTGGATAGCATTATTGTGAAATCACACAGATACAGTAGGGAGAAATCAATTCCCTTCAGGCAATACAAAGCAAAGAGGTCTACATGAATACATAAAGCTCCTCTACATGGAGTTAGATCTCTTGTCTGTCCAGTATTGTTTACCTTGACTCCTGGTAGTGCTTAGGAACAGCAACTCTGCCTTTCAGTGCAGAACACCAGGGACCAGAAATAGAAAACACATACTGTATAATTCCTCCCCCACCCCCACATTACATTATGGGAGTTTCTCGGGAGGGCATTGTCTCACCTGTCAATGAAAACTACATCCACAAAATGAACACACTATTTGTGTGAGCCTAGCTGAGTCTTTAGCAACTGTTCAAGAACTAGGGAGGGATGGCAGGGAGGGATGAAATATAGTAATGAAAACAGTGAGCAATGGTTTTCTATTTGTAGATTACCATAATTACCGTGCCTTAAAAAGTTCTAATTTCCACTGGAAACAGTGGAAATAGAAGTTATTTAAATTCCGCAATGAAACAGGCACTGGGCCCATTTTATCATAAAATGATTTTTTTACTCCACTAAACCTTGTTTTCAGAAACTGAAAAGCTGCATTTTCTTGTTTATTTACTATCTAGCAAATCTAACAGAAAAATACATCTGGCGAAAGACAAAGGACACATGTTTCTACAGGCATATACTTATTTAGTATTTGCATAAGTCAACGGTCTTTCTGCTCCCAGTGCTACAATGTCAAAACACGTTAGCGACTTTCTTTATTGTGATAGAATGAACAAGTTTTGTGCAGTTAAGAAGTTGATGACCTCTCCAAAAGAAAGCTTAGGTTACTCTTGGAACTGAAGTCAGTATGAGGTCATGGATAACTCTGTAGAATATCTCACAGAACCAGGTAATAAAGCCCAATGGGAAGCCTGCATTTACACACCTCTGACCAACCAGACTGAAGACTGTGGGTTACAGCAGTCTTGGCAAGAGAAAATGAAGAAACGTGGCTGGACTCTAGAAATTGTAATCATGAACAGACAGGTTTATGAATGGGCAACTTGTATGTCCCTGTTCACTATGCTCAGAGGAAGCTGTTTGGATGAGCAGCGAAACATTTCTATGAAGAAAAAGAAGTCCAGTAGACACGACTCAACGTCCAGATAAACTCACCTGGATGACTGAGAATCTTCACAGACATATGCTCAGCCCTATACTCAAAGTCACACAGCATTTAATTTCCTACCATCATATATTTTAAGAAACAAATATGTCCTTATATGACTGAAATCTAAATTTTAAATGAAATGAGTGTGTGGCTGTTTGCCTAGGGAAGGAGCTCTCTGCAATATTGGGGCAAAATGGTGCTGGTGGCAGTAAGATTTGCATAAAAGAAAAGTTCAGAATAATTTAATGCACCTAACCTGAAAAAAACAGTTGCACTTTGGTCATTTCACTCCCATAGCAGAAATTAAGGACACCTCTCCCTTCAACAGCCCTGAGGCTGGACCCCTGTGAAATTCAAAATCCATGTTTACCTTTTATGCCTTCAAAAACCCAACTACAAAGCATACAAAAGCATGCATGCACACACAACCATTCTCCAACTTATATCAGCCTCCCAGCATATGGAGCAGCTATGAGGGGGAGGGGGCTGGCCAGGCCACCACCATAAGATTGGGGATGTCTCATTTGCAATAATAGGTCCCAGACAACAATCAATCAATCAATCTACCCCAAAGGGATCACAAAGAAGCTGACTAAGGATGTTGTGAATACTCAATAATGTTCTTATCATCAGTAAAAAGCAGTACCTCTACACACACCACCAAAAATAATGCCAGCTGTCCAAAGGTTCTGTGCTATTTCCATTGTATGAAGCAGTAGGGTAGGAGGAGGAATATTTCTGCAGGGGGAGGCAAAAATTGCAAAGAATGCAGAAAAACCCAACAGGCAGAAAATATTTCATATTTTTCTTTCTCACCTGCAAGAACAAGTGACAACCCCTAAAACTGTCACAAACTATACAAAGGAGTTTTCAGATGTCATAGTCTTCATGTATTTCTCAAGACATATGCACTTATAAATAATTTTATACAAATTTTAAACAGTGGTAACTCAGATAACAAATTCAATTTGTTCTGTGAGTCAATTTGCTAACTGAAACATTTGTTATCCGAAACGCGGTTTCCCATTGAAATGAATGGGAAACCAATTAATCCATTCCAGAGTTCTGAAAAAAGGCAAAAAAGCTGGGTTGTTTTTTATTTATTTTATTTATTTATTAACAATATTTTTTAGCCGCCCCACTACCAAGAGGTCTCTGGGCGGCATACAACAAGTATTAAAAACTATAAAACAATAATATTATTAAAACTATAAAATACAATACAATTAAAACAACATACAATATCGATTATAGATTATACAACTCTGATGTTCATGTGTCCAACTGAGTAATCTACTTAAAATGCTGGCCAAACAGGAAGGTCTTTGCCTGGCGCCGAAAAGCCAAAATGGAAAAGATTGCAAACATGGAGAAAAGAAAGCAGCAAGACCACCCCAGCCTGTTCCCACAAAAAAATGCAAGGAAAAGCAGTGCAGAGTGGAATAAAAGCTAGCTTACAAAACAAATGCCAAGTCATTCCTGCCAAAACTGCAATCGAATCCAATGCAAAAACACAAAAGAAACAAGGAAACCTCAGCTCCCTACCTTTCCAAGTCCGAACGGTCCAAATCCCTGAGCAAAAAATGACTCCAAAACAGGACGAAAAAGTGCTCCAACTCCTCCACAAACTATGGGGGGCAATGTATCCTGGGTAGACTTTTTTCACAAAGCACTATAAAAAATTCATTATCTGTGGCAGCCCATAGGAAAAAGTTGTTATCTGAAACATCCATATTCCTGGAAATTTCAATTCACTATCTAAATTGTTCATTAACAGAGACATTAGTTATCTGAGGTACAGTAGGACCCGGTATCCACTGGGGATTGGTTCCAGGCCTTCCTGTGGATAATGAAAACTGTGGATAAGAGAGAATGCCTGTCCACCCACCCCCAAACTGCTGTTTCCTGAAATTAGCTTGCTTTATGACTACTGTTTTGAGAGAGTAGCTTGTTTTATGGCTGCTGTTTGTGACAGTAGCTTGCTTTACATATGCTATTTGTGATAATAGCTTGCTTTACAGCTGCTGAATTATTATTTTTTTCCTCTGCCGACTGTGGATAACTGAATCAGTGGATAATGAATCAGTGGATACGGGGGTCCTACTGTACTGTATTACTGTATTACCAACTTTTCTCAACTTTAAAACATACACACAAATGCTACCACTATTTTTCTCAGTTTTTTTTAAATTTCCGGTATTCAGAATTAAATATTACTGCCAAAGCCTGTCAAATATTCTAAAATCAATATTTAAATGTGCCAATTAAATTTAATCAAAATGTCAACTTCTTTGAGATTACTGCCTAGGGACGTATGTGTGTGTGTGTTGTGTCGTTACAGTCGTGACCGACTCTACGTGACGTATAGCCCTCAGTTTAAATATGCAGTTTTGTTTCATATAAACATGTCTGTCAGCAGATATGTAAATAACTTAACAGCCATTGCCTTCAGAAAGGCCATCAAGGTTTTGTGCCTTTTGTCTCAAACACACCACAAAAGCTTATGTCTACAAACAAATCCTTACAGAATGGGCATGTCTGTAGGGCCCACCCAAGAAAGTAAGCAGATCCTCTTTGTTGATTTCAAACTCAACTCAAAATTTGACATTCTAAAACAAGGAAGAGTTGCAGGATGTAAAAGACTGGATCTGGTGCACTCTCTTTCTTCTCACGAGGAAGCCTTATACAGAACTGGCATTGGATTCACAGAGCAAGGACAACTATATTTGCTCATTCATTGCCAACCTGTACTAATTTTAATAATGTACTAACAACAAATGATGCAGAGTCTGACTAGACATACCAGATGGGGTGAAATGCAGTTCCTTCAATGTTCTAAAGCTCCAACAGCTTTTTTTTGCTCTGATTCCTATATATGGATTTAGAAGGACTCAAACTGTGAAATGTGCAACTTTATGCGTACTTGCCATAACCATCTTATTTGATCATATTTAGTTTGTCAGTGCTTTATATCCGGTTTAGAGTCTACTAGACCAATTAAGTTAAAAACACCAGGATTTCAACAATACCACACTCAAAAAGATGGAATGCTACCAAGGGCTCAAAAGTACACTTAGAATCATGGTTACTTGAGCCTAGATCAAACATTTTTCTGTGATTAGATTATCAGAAATCCAGATTAGACATAACATAAATAAATCTCAGCTTAATTAAAAGATAAAGAAGTAGCAAACCAGTAGGACCAGAGATTTAAATAATTGGACTCCTACACAATGCCTTTCTGCCCTATATTTGTATTTCAGCAGTTAAGCAGTTTCATATATCCTCCTGCACACTACACAAATATAAAAATACAGTGACTTGAGAAATAAGAATTGCTAATGCTAAGTATCTCAGTGGGCACCTTAGAGAGATCTCCTAAGTTAGAATTCTGAAAGAACCAAAAAGAGTTAGCAATAAATACACTGAGCTTTCCCCCAATATACAGTAGTTCCCAACTTAAGGTAGAACCCCTAGTCCCACGGTTAAAACAATAGATTATATCTGAGGTACAAAAAACAAAGGGCAAACATTAGGTAGGGGAAATTAACTGAGCCTTTATGTCAAAAGATCCTAGAGTTACAACAAAGACAGTTTTGGGGGGGGATAGGAACCAAGGAATCAAAGACAGAGAAGGTTTATCTACACACCTGTTTTGAAATGGGCTGCAGGGTTGGTCACAAAAAGGTACAGTATGTCATTTGGAGCATGCTACATATCCAAAAGATACATGGAGTTGAAACAACCCAGAGGAGTCCAGAAGAGTCCAGATGAGGTTTGACCAGGATGGTTAAAGGTCTGGAAGCAATGTCTTACGAGGAGGAGCTTAGGGAGCTGGGAATGTTTAGCCTTACAAAAAGAATGCTGAGGGGATATGATAGCAATATTTAAATATTTGAAAGGATGTCATATGGAAGAGGGGACAAGTCTGTTTTCCAGGGCTTCAGAGACTAGAATTCAGAGCAATGGTTTCAAACTAAGTGAAAAGAGATTATATTTGAACATTAGGAATATGCTGCCACGAAGGCTGGTGAAGTCTCCTTCCTTGGAGGTTTCTAAGCAGAGGCTGGATGGCCATCTGTTGGGAATACTTTGATGGGGATTCCAGCATGCCAGGGGTTGGACTGGATAGCCCTTGAGGTCTCTTCCAACTCTATGATTCTATGGCCCTATCTGGTTCCTACCAGCACAATTTTCTTTTAAAAAGCCAGTCGAGAAAAAATTAAACAAAAATCTCTCTCCTATCTCCTCCTGCCACAGTCACTGCCCCACTTACCCCCTTTTTAAATAGCCAAGACATGCACACAGGAGGGTTTGGCTTTTCAAAGACAGCACGAGAAAATTTAATGTTTCCATGGATTTGGGGAAGTGTTTGATCAAACTATACCACGACACTCTTATCAAGCTGCTTCACCATACAGGCAAATTGAAAGAGGAAGGCTTCCTTTGGTCCATTCCCAGCAGCCACACATCTTGCAGGCAAACCCCACATCAAAAAAAGTCAAAGCCCTTTGAAGGGAACCATAAATATGAGGATAGGAACACAGTGGGGGCTGGTTCGCTCTAGCAAACATGCTGTCAGATCCCTGTCTTTAAGACAGGAATCTGTCTTAAAAGTTTTTTGGTCTTTTATTTTTCTTTTATTTTTGCCTGGAATTCCTGCACAGACTAACACGGCTACCTTCTCCAAAACTGTCTTTAAGAGTATGCCAAACTGTCTCTGCAGCAGTCTACACACCACGCTCAACACCTGTCTGATCACATTGAGGGACTTTTGATATCCTTGTTTTGATCAATGGTGGGGGTCATCATAGTAATACATCAGACAGCCTTCTATATTTTTTTTAGTCCTTTTAACATCTTCATAGGTTTTCTAATAGTGCTCTGAAACCAGGGTGAATTTGATTTAAACCATGATTTAAATTTAAGCAAAATGAATTTTGGTGGGAAAAGATATAAATAAAAATCATTTTTAATTGTTTAAAATTGTCGTCTAAATCATGGTTTAAGTCAATTTGTCTTTTTAAAAATTATCCACCTTGTCTGAAATTGAAACTCTTATCAGGACAATTCACCTTCTTGACACTTGCTCCCTATAGATCACATTAAATTCAAGGCTGCTTAGAGCTAATTTCAGCTATTACTTGCATTGTTATGATCTCTCAATCAGCAGGCATCAAACAAATAAAATTTCCGCCTTCTTATCATTGCAGGTGGTGGCCATGAACTGCTCATTAGAATCTCAGCGTTCACTGAAATCGGTCTCTTATTTCTAATCAACAGCTGTGAAGTTCCTACCCTCTCAACCTTTGCTGTTCTTTTTTATGTTTCTCTACACAATGCAAAATAAACAACACTGTTCCATTCTAATACCTCAGCTTCTCAGGGCCTTTCTTTTAGAGATATCATACTTGCTTTAATTTGAAAACTTTACAAATTACAAGTCAGGGGCCTTTTTTTCTTACAAGACTGAGGCATAGAATGTAGTTCTATGGTATTCTCAAACATTTATCTAGGTTTTCTACAGTCTCTGACAGACATATTTAACCCTTGCAATAACGGATAAATAGGTAGAAACCCCACTTGGTTGCATGCATTTAATTCAAAGCTGATATTTGCAGATTTGCACTGTATTTTATTAGTACTATAGTTGCAAGTTTCCCCTGTAAAGATTTTAAGCATAGCAAAATGACTCAGAAAACCTAAAATTATGTCTGTATCTTGAAAAATGAAGTGCATGTCAGTAGCATTACCACAGTACTGCAGTGCAGACTACAGACTGTATCAATATGACTGCCAGTCTGCTCCACCTGTAACATTAGCACACAATGTGATGGTGAGACATTTGTTTAAGAATCTCATTTTGGTAAGATTTTCAGATTTATTTATCCCCCTCTCATCAAATTCACTTTATTAATAAATGGACAATGCTACAGACTAGAGCAGTGGTGGCGAACCTTCGGCACTCGAGATGTTTTGGACCACAACTCCCACAGTCCTTTGTCATTGGCGATCTAGGCTTGGAATTCTGGGAGTTGTGGTCCAAAACATCTGGAGTGCTGAAGGTTCGCCACCACTGGACTAGAGTGATACTTGGTCTCAGATCTCAATAGAATCATGCTGCTCACCTATCCATGATGAAAAAAGCAAAGCAACGTGTTCTGCTTATTTATTATTTTTCATTTATTTATTTGATTTTTTTATACTGCCCATCTGATGCTTAAAGCACTATCTGGGAGGCTTTATGATTTAATTATGAAGGCTACACATTCCATCACCCCCATCTCACACCTAGTGAGCTGGATACTCATTTTACCAACCTTGGAAGGAAAGAAGGCTGAGTCAACCATGAGCCTGCTACCTGGGATTGAACCCCAGGTCGGAAGCACAGTTTTGGCTGCAGTGCAGCAGTTTAACCACTGCCCCACGAGGTCCTTCAATGAACTTTATTGACGTACCTACCCAAAGACACAAAAACCAACATTATACACTAACTGTCAAGCTTTGGACTTGCATGCTCTCCCTCCCCACCCCTCCTTTGATTGGGCCTCCAGAAACTTGAAAACTTTTGGCTTTTCCCTATCAACCACGTGTTTTCTGGAAAAGACAAATTACATCAATCTTAATCATGATCTGTTTGAAACAAGCCAACTGCTCACCTATCCATGATGAAAAAATCATGGGTATGGAAGCTTGCTTATTTCACCAGAACACAGTAACCAACAGATACAAATTGTTATGATCACCTCATGAATGCACCAGAGGAAAAGGGTAAAGAGCATAAGAGTGCAATTCACGTAGACTCACCCCTCCTACAATAAACCATAATTTATTGCAGCCAAAAATCTGTCACTCATTTCACTAGGGCAAGTCCTTCCTATCATCCTTTAGATTAACATCCAAGCTGAAGTCAGAAGACTAAAGGGATATCTTCTCTTACATGTGGAAAATTAATGCATTAATATCATTTCTAAAAATAGGAGAAGTGTGGGAACAATTTTGTGTCAGTTGGAAGCCAGTTACAAATGCCAAACAATGGCACATTTCAGAAGCAAGAAAGATATGCTTTTGTTGGCCACAATACAGATTCAAGATATAAAACACATGCACCCCCCAAAAGGCATATGTATGGTCCCGTGTCAATATGCTGCATGTGCTCTCACTCACTGCTCATCCCTGGAATTGACGTTCTAACCCTGGAAAGCAAGTAACTTGGGGAAACTCGGGAGTTGAGAATCTGTAACACACTTTATATTCTTACTAGAATTATGTTTATGCTGGCCATTTGCCTAGTTTTAGCAGTAAAATCATTTACACACCCACCCACATAACTTCTGTAGTCACAAGTGAATTCTCCAATAATTCCTCTCATATAGAGACAAACATATTTCTCTTTAAATCTGGTATGAACTT
This sequence comes from Phrynocephalus guinanensis, assembly GCA_037367245.1. Taxonomy (NCBI): domain Eukaryota; kingdom Metazoa; phylum Chordata; class Lepidosauria; order Squamata; family Agamidae; genus Phrynocephalus; species Phrynocephalus guinanensis. The sequence continues at coordinate 105,326,103 of CM074734.1, read as the reverse complement.
GTAGGCTGCATTCATAATCAAAGGTGAAGTTTTCTTTGTACCACAAACGCTATAGTAAGCAAACCTTTTAAAATGTTTCTATAAAAGGAAACAGAACTGACCATTCAAGCAGAAGTATTGATGTGGTACTGGCCTCATCACACATAACACTCACAGTAATTGCAGAAAGCCAACAATTACAGACTCCATGAGCGACTTTGACATCGTCCTCACAAAAAACTGCCCTGTGCCACACACAATTATATCACACAGTTTGTCTGATCACAATCAACTAGACATCTTGGCTTTTACATAACAATGAGCAAGGCCTACTATTAGAAAAGGAACCTGAGCTCTCTTTGAAAACATGAATGGCAATTAGAATGTATTCACATGAATACTTTAAAAATGAGGAGTAGCAATTCCTATGCACTGTGGTCAGTATCTACTTTAGCGTTATTGACACAGAGTTAGGAAAGGGGCTGCAACTATTTGGCAAAACAAAGCCCAAGGGGATAGCAGATTCCTTCTTCTTTTCCTATGCTACCAGGTGGTTATCTTTGGGTAACAACTAAATTACCCAAACCTCCTACTGGGACCCCTGCTTTTCAACCTCTTCATAAATGCTCTACAAGCAGGAGTAAATAGCAAGGTAGCCAAATTTGCCAATAACACTAAATTATGTGGGGTAGTAAAAACTGAGAGTGATTGGGAGGAGTTCCAGAGGGATCTCTTGGCACGGGGGGGGGGGGGAGTGGGCAAACCAGTGGCAAATGAGTGCAGAGTGAGGCACATTGGGGCAAAAAAAAATTACATTTATCAACTGATGGGGTCTGAAATCTCTGCAACAAACCAGGAAAGGGACTTTGGTGTCCTGGTGGATAGCTCAATGAAGGTGTCAACCCAGCGTGACGTAGCAGTGAAAAAAAGAAAACTCAAGGCTAGGGATCACTAGGAAGGGTATAGAAAATAAGTCAGCAAGTGTTATTTTGTCTCTTTATAAATTTATGGTGAGGCCCCATCTGGAGTATGGTGTACAGTTCTGTCACCATACATCCAGAAGGATATTATGGAAATGGAAAAAGTGCAGAGGAGGGCAACCAGAATGATTAGGGGACTGGAACACCTTCCTTACCATCTGAGACTGCAACAGCTGGGCCTCTTCACTCTTGAACGATGTGCCTAAGAGGTGACCTGACTGAGTTTATAAAATCATACACAGTGTGGACAAAGTAGGTAAGGAAAAATTGTTTTCCCTATTGCACAACACTAGAACTAGGGGTACTCCATGTAATGTTTGGGTGCTAGATCTCAAACAAATAAGAGGAAATACTTTTTCACCCAGAAAAAGGAACTCCCTGCCAGAATAAGTGGTGACAGTTGTCAGACTTGACAGCTTTAAGAAAGGATTAGACAAGTTCGTGGAGAACAAGGGTATCAATAGCTATCATTATGGATACCTAAGGACAATCCCCGGGTTGGAGAGATAGGCAAGATATTGTAAGCAGGTGAAGACATCTGCTTAGGAATACCCTGAAGCAAATGGTGAGCCACTGTTTGAGACAAATTGCTGGACTGGATGGGCTGTGGCCTGTTCCAGCAAGGGTGTTCTTATGTTCTTATGATAGGAAGTTGATGGCAGCACAATGGAGGGCAAATCTTCTATGACAAAAAATTGTCACTGTCACTAAAGTTACCCAGCCATAATGGCCTCCAACCGTTTTCCAAGAATGAAAAGGGATTCCATAGAACACGTTTTATTTCTGAAAAGTCACCACATCAGCCTTACGGGGCATCATGTGTGCAATAGGATTTCATCCAATAACTGTGGAAATAGTGTCTACTCAGAACTTCTCTTCTGACTGATTGATAAAGCTTTCATGGTGAAGATATTTGCTATTTCCTTCATACATTGTGTTTTGCTTGATGCAAGCAAACATTAATCTTGAAGATGTTTGCGTGAATCATTTCAGCACGCTCCTCGAATTACTAAAACTAATCTATGCAGGCATCTTCATCTCAAGGTACCAGTAAAGAACAAAATAGTTTTATACTTCAGATCAATGTAATCCAAATGCACAGAAAAGTATAATTTAAGTTCTTACAGTCTTACATCAAAAATGGAAGAGAAGGGGGGGAAAGCATTCATCCAGTGAAAAAGGAGAAATGGTCACTGGTTCAAGTATAACAGATAAAAATTAGGAAGAAAATGATACACTTTGTGGATGGTCCCCAGGCACCAACATTTAAAATAGAAAAAGGCTCCCAAACATTTTCTCGACATCTGAACTTGCATCTAGCTCCATACTGTGGCACATACATGATATGATTTATGTCACTTTTCTAAAAGCTGCAGTGGGGGCAGGGGAGAATCCAGAGGAGTGTGTTACAGTACTTTAAATTATTTATCTTTGCATTGGGGGAGGACTGCAGGAAAATTGTGCAACTTTTCATTGGAAAACATAATGGTGACTTCATCATGTGTCTGAAGAAGTAAGTTGCAAACCACAAAACCTCATGCCAAAATAAATTTGGCCTTAAAAGTGCTGCAATATTTTTTTCTTTGTACTCAACAGTGAATACAGGAGTACCTCGGTTTACAAATGCCTCCCTTAACATAATTTTCGGTTCATCCATTGGAAATAATGCCTCAGTTCATGAATTTTTTCCACAATACCTCGGTTTAAGATTTTTATTTTTCGTAATGCATTGCGAAAAAAGTACCTAGGATCCATTGTGCCCCCGTGCATTTATGGTTTACAATTTTTTCGCAATACGAAACATCTCAGAGAATTAAATTCTTAAACCGAAGTATGCCTGTAACTAGTAATTATTGTGTATCTATACGAGCACCAGAAATATCAACATATTATATTATGTCCCTCATTTACTTCCTGGTTGTAAGGCAGAATATCTGGAAAATGCCAATTCTTAATAGTGCCAATAAGGCTTATGAAAAACAATACCCAGAAGCTCTGCAGTAAACCTTCCAGAAGTGGCTGCTCTCACCTGACAACGCAGTAATGAGCCTGTCAGCTAATTTCAAGAAGGGTGTAGCAAAATAACCACACTGCACAACAGCAACAAAAGAAAAACAATTTAGAAATGTTAGCTTAAAATATGTAACTCAGAAAAATGTGGCCTTCCACAAAGAAATATAAGCATCTCCTTAAAGCAGGTATGTCCAAAGTCAGGCCCGGGGGCCAAATGCAGCCCATTTTCAAATTTTGAGTGGCCCACGGCCTCTTCTCCCTGCCGGCTCAGCCTGTCACACATCCCCACCAGCTGGCCCCTCCCCATACCGGATGGAGGCGTCAGCTTGCAGTTTTATGGTTTGCCTGCCTTCCCTGCCTCTGTCCACCCACCCACCTGCCCAGCCTACCTGCCCAGCCTACCTGCCCAGCCTACCTGCCCCCCCGGCTCCATTGCTACAGCATCCTCCCCGCCTATTTCTATGTTACAGAGACTTGTCCAAAGTCCAGCCCGGGGGCCAAATGTGGCTGAATGGTCGTCCCACACACATTTTCACCTCACCAAATCTGGTTCTTCTTGCAAAAAATTTGGACACCCCTGCCTTAAAGGAACTTTATTAATTATTTGTGCATTTTTTTATAAAAATAGCAGTGCACTAATTATACTGTATCAGTTATTCAAATGAAGAAACAGAAAAGCAGAAAAAAGGAGGCTTCTGCTTTCAAGATGGCCCTTCCACAATCTCTTATGTATTTTCTAAAAGATAGAGATGGGGCCGGTGATCTGGATTCTTTTCTCTGGCCCATTCCTTATCTTTGACTTTCCCCCCCAAATAAAGGGTAAAGACAATAAACAGTGAATGTTTTTTATACCTGTTGCCTCACCCATCAGAATAATATAATGACAGAACTTCAGAGCTGGAAGGGACCAAGAGTCATCGGATTTAAGTCTCTGCCAATACAAAAACGCCACACCTAAATGATCAGTGACAGATCCCCCCCCCTGCATGCTCTGTTTAAAAACCACCAACAAAGGACAGACCCACACCTTCTGAAATAACCCATTCAAATGGTAAGCAGTTATTGTTGTAATATGAATCTACTGGTTCAGATTATGTGTCTAGAGCTGAAGAAAACAAGTGCTCCAGCATTGACCGTCTTCAGCTATTTCATGACAGTCATCTTCGCACCTCCATACTTCTTCATTTCTGCAGATTAAGCATACCGAGTTCCCTTGTGATATGTATGAACTGATATTTTGCAGGGAAACGCTGTTGTAAAGCCAGGAGCTAAATCTGCTCTTCCTAAAACCACTGAGGGAACATACATTGAGAATCACGGAGCCATGCCTCTCTTGATAATCTTCCTAAAAGGAAAAAGCTAAAGGTAGTACTCAATAATGGTGGTATATACAGTAGGACCCCAGTATCCTCTGGGGATTGCTTCCAAGACTTCCAGTGGATAATGAAAACCGTGGGTAAGAGAAAAGAACAAAAAGTCTTCAAAACTGCCTTTTTGTGATAGTAACTTGCTTTACAGCTGCTGTTTTGCAACAGTAGCTTGCTTTACAGCTGCTGTTTGTGATGGTAGCTTGCTTTACGGCTGCTGTTTTATGATGGTAGCTTGCTTTACAGCTGCTCTTTCTGACAGTACTGTAGCTTGCTTTGCAGCTGCTGAATTATTTATTTATTTTTCCTCTGCCAACCGTAGATAACTGAATCAGTGGATAATGAATCAGTGGACACGGGGGTCCTACTGTACTGGGATTAGGAAAAGCACACAACAGATATGAACTAAATCCTATCTAACCTATTTACAACCAGCACTCAGCAGATGAAACCAGCCAAATAACAAATCAAGCCTTCCTCTGAGGATGTATGCATAAGTAAAAAGTGGGACAAGGCTCCTGCCCCCATTCCCACATTTCTTCCTTCATCCGGTCATTCATAGATGCTTGGACTTCATCTCCCAGAAGCTCCACCAAGCCAGGCCAAAGGAAAGAGTACTACTGTAGTTGAAAATAGCCACAGAGTCAAACACTGTCTCCATACACAATATGGTTTTTATGAAATCAAAAATAAATAAATAAATAAATAAATAAATAAATAAATAAATAAATAAATAAATAAATAAATAAACTGACACATTTTGTTCTAACAGGGATGTTTGCTTGCTACAAGGTTTCAGGTCTTCTCTCTGATGACAGAATAAAATATATATTGATTTAATTTATAACTGTTTATTACATTCTCTTATTCTCAAGCCCTCACCCTTCTCTTGCATCCTTTTGTTTCTTCTCTCCAAATTAACCCTCTTCAATTTAACTGTAATTTGTACATTTGTTACCAGACAGTGCAAAAGTTAAACAAGATCAGCTCCTTCCTGATTCCTTCAACTGTAACAACAATAGAAGATGGTTTATCCACTGCTGGTCAAAGAAAGTTCAAGAAAAAAGAAAGCAAAAGAGTCTAGAATGTCCAATCGAGTTAAGAAAAATTAAATTCAAAGTACAACTGGCAATGTTACATATGGCTTTCCAGTTTCTGATAAATATAGTGTTTGTTCATTTATTACATTTCAGAATTCAAAGGGGTCAAAATATAGAGCTGAATTGGTAAATACTATTGGTTCAAAAGAACTCCCACTTCCTAATCCACGGGGAAATTTATTAGCTTGTAAAATTCCAGATATGGCATTACTAATGCACATGAAAAACTAAAGAAACATCAGTTGATGCCACTTTTCTTTTTAAGAACTGATATATGTGGATGTCATTTTGTAAAAAAGCATTTGCTTGTGGTGTTTTTTCCCATATCTTTATTATCATACATAAAAAGTTAATTGAATGTTGTTCTTTCATCTTATTTGCAAATATGAACATTCTAAAACCTATTATAAATATCTTAAATCTTGGAAACATTAAGAGTGGGTTGGGAAATAAAACTATGGCTCAAACTTGAAAATAACCCTTGTATTAGTCAGGACAAAATCTTGACTTCTGGTGTTACAATCCATTTATTTATTTTTATGTTATTTTATTTTGGAAGTAGTAACAGTAACAAACTGCCGAAAAGTGAACAATGGTCTTTTTGTCTCACCTTCAACATCCCTCTGTGGTTTGAATTTCATAGAACATTTGTCCTTTTGATTGACTGAAAGAGAGAAGTGTTTTGACCCGGAACCCTTCTGGAATCTGCACAAACTTCAAGAAAGGGCATATATAACTCATTAAGCAAACCGAAAAGTACTGCTCTGTAGTGTTCTTTTGCCTCAGAACTGCTACAAATAACAGAAGACTGAATAAGATCTCTTCCCCTGCCCCCAAAGTGTAAACATTTTTAGCAAACCATTCTCAAGAAGGCAAGTATTGTATGCTCTCATGTTATGTGTGCCTTTCTGCAGCATGGACAATAAAGGAACTATTCTTTTTCTTTTTTTCTTTCTTCTTTCTTTCTTTCTTTCTTTCTTTCTTTCTTTCTTTCTTTCTTTCTTTCTTTCTTTCTTTCTTTCCTTCCCCCGTTAGTTTTGAAACACTATTCTGGGCTGTTCACAAAAGTTAAAACAAACTACAGAAACAATAAACACTAAATATAACATGAAGGCATAATCTAAAAACTTAAAAAATATCAGAGGTGCAAGACAAATATTGGGGAGAAGTAAGACTGGAGGCAAGGTATTCAGCTGGGGTCAATGTGAAAGGCCTCCCTGAAAAGTAACATTCTCAAAGAAATGTTTTTATGCACTGCAAAATATGAAAGTTTTACACATGTATCCTGAAAGCAGACAACCTAAATATCTAAAGCAGAAAGGAATGAGGGGGGGGGGCTTTTGTAAAAAAAATTAGGATTTCATCTTATACCACATAGTTTCAAAATTATTATTAGACACCAGAAGCTATGCAGGAAATTAAACAAAATTCTTTTCTGCTTGATCAATTCATAATTTAGAATAAGCAAAACATGGACTGCTGTATTTTTCTGTCTATAAGATGCCACCTTTTATTAGATGCCCCTACTTTTTAGACCACCAAATAAACAAAATTAATAAATCCTCCTTAAATCTTTCCTCCACCCCCACCACCTGCACTGTTACTTTTAATTTCCCCATTCTAAACACTCCTCTGGGCTTTGGTGAGTTTTTTTTTTATTGCAGGATCAGGCTCTGTTGGGCTTGAGCAGCCCATTAAGAAATGCCTTTTCATGCTTAAAAATGTGGCTTTTTTTCTTTTCTTCCTTGAGTGCATTTCTTAATGGGCTGCTCAAGGAGCCTGATCCTGCAAAAAAACAAACTCACCAAAGCAGAGAGGAGTGTTTAGAAAGGGGAAATGAAAGAAAAGGGGGGGGGGGTTAGAGAACTCAAGGACTGATGGAGCTGATCCTGCAAAAAACAAACCCCAGAGGGGGAAAAGCAAGATGAGTTTGGGTCCTCCTCCACCCACCCACCCCTTAAGTTTTGGTGTCATGATTTTAGAAAAAAAAGTAGCATGGAATACATGGAAAAATACAGTATCAAAACATTATTCTATATCACATTCACATTAGGTTCTATGTACTTTCTGTGTCTGCATCTTCACATTATGAGTCCCCCATCCATGCCCAATCCACCTATGGGGGCAGTTGCCTCTTTTATAGCTAGCATATTAATCTCATGTGATACATTAATGTCATGTGATGCCAAGTCTTATGAGCATCTCTTCCCGTCCTTGTGGTTCATATAAAAAGGCTGGCCAGCCTGGGCTTTGTCTCTTTTTCACTAAGGAGACAAGCAAGAGAGGGTCATGCTGCCTGTGCAGAGGACTTTTCTGCTTCCCAGTAGCATGATTTTCTCTAAGATCAGAAAGGGGAAATTCCCTTGCTTCTAGGCATCAAGAAGGCAGTCTTCATAATTAGAGCATCTCCTGGTAGAGAGGAAAGGTATTTAGCTCTTGGACTTACTGAGAAGGGTTTTTGTTATCAGAACCAAGCATCCCCAGGTACACAGTCACAATACAGCCACACCACTCTCAGGACTGTACCACTTCCCTATACCCCAAATGTAATAACTGATCACCTAGGATAGTACTCTTAAAAACTAACTGGCAAAGTCACATTCTTCCCTCTTCCCTAGGAATGTTTCGGTGGCTTGACTGTATATACAAAATACCTGGGATTCTACCAACCATGACTGAGCAGGGGCTAGCTAAATCGTTCCATAGTGGACTGACTTGACTTTGGAATATGATAAGCATTACAAAAACTCCAAAATGAAGTATTTGCATTTGAAATACATAAAAGCTATGTTATCTGTCCTGATAGACTCTTTCTCCCAAAAGGCTACTTTGACCTCTGTGAATCGGTCTTGATGCAATATTCCCCACTGGCATGCAGAAATAACTATTTATTCTAGCACTCAACTGAAGATGCCTTGGGTATCTTTCTACAGAAAACTCAGATGGCCAAAAAGTTCCCCAGCAACCTTTGGTCCAGCTTCCTTTTCAAACAGGAAGTTAGCTGTTCAAAGCATGAAGCCTCCCAGCTGGGTCCTTTCTCCAGCTGGGAATAATTTATGTCTTTGTGATATTTGACTTCTGCATGTGGAATCCCAGAAAAAAGAATTATGGGTAAAACATCCCAAAAAATCCAAAATACACATCCCTATACAGTATATCAGTGATGGCGAACCTTTTAGAGACCAAGTGCCCAAACTGCGATTCAAAACCCACTAATTTTTCACAAAGTGCTAATACTGTACAGCAATTTAACCTGAATACAGGTGGCTGTGAAGGGGCGATGTTGGGTGCCCACAGAAAGGACTACGAATGCCACCTTTGGCACCCGTGCCATAGGTTCGCCAACAATGCAGTATATGATCCACAAGACAACTTGTGGTATACACTATGGACACTGACAAATATGATAATTTACCAACAATTTTACATTATCCCAGTGACAAGACCACACATCCGTTTCCCAAATAACTACTTAGACTTTCTATAGGCCTATCTGCAAAGACTCCTGTCTATCATGTTCATCATTCTTTTCCAATGTATCTGCTTAGATTAGTTAACCACGATCTTCCACTTTCTGTTAATAACCTTTCAAGATAAGTGTCTTCTAAGAGAAAAGAAATGGATACATGCTCCGCACAGCAATCCACTGCTCCCCAGCACTCATTTCCATGCTCGGAGCAAGATGTCTCTTCCACTTCTTTCTTGAACTAATTAATGCTGCTAATTGGCTGTGGAATATTAACAGAAAAGCACCCCACCCTTATGCCCTCTTCCTCTACAGCTAAAATCATCTGGAAGGAGAGATTTATGTTGTGGGGATAAGCTTTAAAAAGCCATTTAGTATCTCAGATACACACAACCTCTCCAAGTGTTTGCTTTAACCAAACCTGATGACCAAGGAACAAGTGGCACATAAAAGGAGAAATAAAAAGAAAGAAGTTGAACTTATACACCAGGGATGTCCAACTTTGAACAGCCTGCGGTCTACCTGGAGCTCCCAAACTTCCCTTTCAATCATACCTGTCAAGTTTCCTCCCATCTCCTCCAGGGATGGGAGGAAAGAAGCATAATGCAGGTGCACGCACACACACACCATGAGCTTTGCCCCTCCCATGCCTCTTTCTGAGGAAACTTAAACCTAGAGCAAACAAGAGAGCAGCGGCGGTGGCAGCACCTCCGGAAGGCTCTTTTGCAGGGGCCGAGCGGCCTGCTGTTCCCAGGAGGTTTGGCCCAGCTGAGAATGCTGAGTTTTCTGCCTCCAAGGAATGTGTGGAGTTTCTGAGGCCCTCTGGGCAGGGAGGAGGGGGGAGAGGGCTTCATTGAAAAGAAAGCTGAGGACATCCATAGCCTTTGTTAAGATCAGTGCAGCTTTAATTGTGCAGTCCTTGAGTGCTCTCTCTCTCTCGCTCTCTCTCTCTCTCTCTCTCTCTTTTGTGTGTGTGTGTGTGTGTGTGTGTGTGTGTGTGTGTGTGTGTGTGAGAGAGAGAGAGAGAGAGAGAGAGAGAGAGAGAGAGAGAGAGAGCTTTGGGGAGGTGTTGAGAGGACCTTTTGCAATCTATCTGGGAGTTGAGTCATGGCTACTGGACTTCTTTTTTGAGAGATAGAAACGTTTCGCTGTTCATCCAAACAGCTTCATCGGTCTGAATACAGCTAGTGCAAGAGACCTTCTTATAGTCAGCTTGACCTCTTGTCCCCTTGTCTGATTGGCTCATAAGATGAACAAAGCCTGAATAGGCTCGTTAGGGAGACATTCGTGTCCATGGCCTTAAGGTAAACAATGGCCTAAGGTGCTGAAACCCATCAAGAATGGGTCGTTAGCTGTCAAGAATGGGTCGTTAGCTGTGACCTGGTGGTGAAGGCTCCTTGATTTGCCTGGGTACTGTGGAAAGTACAGCCTGATAAGTAGCAGCTAGACTATGCCGGAGTCCCCCACCTCTGTTGAGGGAGGGATTTTCAATGCTGACATGAATGGCTTCCCTTACTCCTCTCTCAAACCACCTCTCTTCTTTGTCTAATATGTGTACATCCTCATCTTTGAAAGAGTGGCCTTTTTCCTTCAAATGGAGGTGTACTGCTGATTCTGGTCCTGAGCTGTTACCTCTCCTATGTTGGGCCATTCTTCTGTTTAATGGCTGTTTAGTTTCTCCAATGTAGAGGTCTGAACACTCTTCACTGCATTGGACTGCATATACTATATTGCTCCTTGCCACTCTTTCAAAGATGCCACTCTTTCAAAGATGCCACTCTTTCAAAGATGAGGATGTACACATATTAGACAAAGAAGAGAGGTGGTTTGAGAGAGGAGTAAGGGAAGCCATTCATGTCAGCATTGAAAATCCCTCCCTCAACAGAGGTGGGGGGCTCCGGCATAGTCTAGCTGCTACTTATCAGGCTGTACTTTCCACAGTACCCAGGCAAATCAAGGAGCCTTCACCACCAGGTCACAGCTAACGACCCATTCTTGACAGCTAACGACCCATTCTTGATGGGTTTCAGCACCTTAGGCCGGTGGTCCCCAACCCCCGGTCCGCGGACCGGTGCCGGTCCGTGGACCGGTCGGCACCGGGCCGCCTGGGGAGGCCGGGGAGGCTCCTCCCCTTTTCCTCCGCCGCCCTCCTCCTCCTCCTCTTCTCTCCCGCGGGCGGCCGGTGGAGGAGGAAGGCTGGAGGAGTGCAGGAGGAGCCGCCGCCGCCGCCTTTGCCTCCCTCCTCCCCTCCCGGCCCCGGCGCCCCGCGCGCGGCACCCGCCTGGCCGCGCCGGGAAGCGCCCTCACTGCACCGACGAGCCGCCTCCTCCTCCTCCTCCTCCTTCTCCTGCTCTGGTTCCTCCTCCTCCTCCTCCTCCTCCTCCTCCCGCCGCCGCCGCCGCCGAAGGAGCAGCAGCAGCAGCAGCGAGGGCAATTGCGGGGGGGGGTGGCGGCGGCGGCGGCGGGGGACAGGGGCGATTGCGGCGGCGGCGGGGGGGCAATTGCGGCGGCGGGGGGGGGGCGATTGCGGGGGGGTGGCGGCGGCGGCGGGGGGGCGATTGCGGAGGGGTGGCGGCGGCGGCGGCGGGACACAGGGGCGATTGCGGCGGCGGGGGGGGGCAATTGCGGCGGCGGGGGGGCGATTGCGGGGGGGGGGGCGGCGGCGGCGGGGGGGCGATTTGCGGAGGGGTGGCGGCGGCGGCGGGGGGGGGGCGATTGCGGAGGGGTGGCGCGGCGGCAGCGGGACGGGGGCGATTGCGGCGGCGGCGGGGGGGCAATTGCGGAGGGGTGGCGCGGCGGCGACGGGACGGGGGCGATTGCGGCGGCGGCGGGACGGGGGCGATTGCGGCGGCGGCGGGGGGGCAATTGCGGCGGGGGCGGGGGGGCGATTGCGGAGGGGTGGCGCGGCGGCGGCGGGACGGGGGCGATTGCGGCGGCGGCAGGGGGCAATTGCGGGGGGGTGGCTGCTGCTGCTCCTCCGGCGGCAGCGGCGGGAGGAGGAGGAGGAGGAGGAACCAGAGCAGGAGCAGGAGGAGGAGGAGGCGGCTCGTTGGTGCCGCGAGGGCGCTTCCCGGCGCGGCCGGGCGGGTGCCGCGCGCAGGGTGCCGGGGCCAGGAGCCGCGCGTGGGTCTCACTGCTGGCGCCCCGCTTGCTTTCCCCGGCGGAGGAGGAGGCCCACGGCGGCGGCGGCGGCAGCAGGAGCAAGCGGGGCGCCAGCAGCGAGACCCGCGCGCGGCTCCTGGCCCCGGCGCCGGAGGAGGAGGTGGGGGCCCGCCTGCCCAGGAGCCCCGGGTTCCCCCCCACCCCGCCCGTGTGTGTGTGTGGGGGGAGTGGCACGCCCGACGCCCCAAGCCGGTAAGTGCCGCCGCCGCTGCTCTCGTGCCTCCCCCTCCTCCTTCCCTCCCATCCTTTGCTTTCACCCCCCCCTTTTGCCTCCCAGCCGGACCCCCCTTTCGCATTCTCCCCCCCCTCCCCCCCCCACCCCCGGGCCACAGGAAAATTTTCAAAAATTTCCCGGTCCGCGGGGACAAAAAGATTGGGGAGCACTGCCTTAGGCCATTGTTTACCTTAAGGCCATGGACACTAATGTATCCCTAACGAGCCTATTCAGGCTTTGTTCATCTTATGAGCCAATCAGACAAGGGGACAAGAGGTCAAGCTGACTATAAGAAGGTCTCTTGCACTAGCTGTATTCAGACCGATGAAGCTGTTTGGATGAACAGCGAAACGTTTCTATCTCTCAAAAAAGAAGTCCAGTAGCCATGACTCAACTCCCAGATAAACGCACCTGGATGACTGAGAATCTTCACAGACCTTTTGCAATCTATTTCCAGGAAGGTGTGATCAATTGCCTTCCATTTGGACCTGAGCGCTCCTCCTTCTTGGCCCCCTTCCCGACAGGGCTCCCCACCCTTACTCCCCGGCTTCCCTCCCTCGGAGTCAGAGCAGGAGGCAGTTAACGCCCACATCACGGCCAAGCTAGAGCTCCCAAACATCCCTGCAGGCTACTTTAAGGTGTGTGTGTGCACACACTTCGTCGGTGCTCCAGATTAGCCTTACAGAGGAGCCGAGCGAGGGGGTGGGACATTGCTGCAGCAGATAGGGAAACAAATTGGGTGAGCCATTTTTTCTTCAAACATGCCACCACTGGCAGCAGACTGGGAGGCTGCCAGAGACCCCGCGGACTACTTCAAAGGGCCCTGCTGGCTATCAGTCGCCCATAGTCGACGCGTTAAGCAGGCCTGTTATACACCATTGAACCCCTTTTCCTTCTCACTTTTGTGCTCCCTCCCACTTGCCTTTTGCTTCCCAGACTACTAACTACTGTATAACTGTCAACATTTGCCATTTCCCACTTCATCCACCATAACCTATCCTCTCTCTCATGTTCTTTCTTTCTCTCCCGCCCACCAATTTCATTCCAATTTCTCCCACCATCAAGGGCAACCTTTGCCTTTATCATTCTATTTTCACCTAACAGTGACATTCCACAGCTTGCTCCCCATCTTAGGCCACTATAACTTCTCATTACTTTCTCCCCAAATATACAACTAAAACACTCTAGAATCTCTTCACCTTCCGTGACCTCAACTTGGCCTCATGCTCCTTTGTCTAATTAGCGTCCCTGCCACCCTCCTCTATTTCGGTGATCAGTCCCCGAGAGGCTTCTTTGTTATAGCTTCATGTTGCCTTGGATCACTCAACTAAAGACATCCTCTGTACTGGGTGCCACATCATACCAAGAAATTTGTGAATACATACCCTCCCATGTCTCCCTATTTCCTAAAGATCAAGCTGAGCACTTCAGCATCATTGCCAATGCTATGCTTCTCGACTGCATCAAGTTGGCTCCCTGTATCAACATGGCACACTTTCTTACCAGTATAAACATTATAAACAGGATTGGGAGAAATGGGATTTTTCCAGACAAAAGAAACAAGAATAACAACCCTCCGTAGGAGCAATATTAATCCCAATAAACAAAACATTGTTCGAAAGAGACCTAGATGCCACCTGACTGGGCAACTCCCATGAAACAAGGGCCGGGTAAGGCAACCACACATAAATAAAATGGATGAACATACAAGAACAACAAAGGAAAGACGCATGCACTGAGACACAGTTATGCGTGTAGGATGGGGCTAGAGCATGATTCTTGGGCAGACAGCTCCTTTCAGAATATTCCAAAACAGGTACATTTATGTTGTTTTCTTCTAAGAAATATTAATTCACCATAACCATAGAGCCAACCCTACAATTCGGAAGACGAAATCAGTTTGTTAATGCTGCATTTGCAATTTTAATTGATGGTTCTGATTAATTATGGACTGGATATTAAAAGATCAGCTATGTAATACTTAATCCTTGACCTGTAACCCTTATTCATGAATCAGTTTGGCAATCCAGTTGTGAAACAGAGCCTATATAAAATGGAAGGGTTGGTGTGTTGATCTTCTGTAATGTACAGTACTTTGTATTAAAATACTGGCATAAGAAAGGTAATGGAATATTCTTCTGTATAGAAACTAAACACTGTTAAACTCCAGAAACTTTGAGTTGGTCCTATTTTCCCCTCTGGGGAATATTTATGCTGACAATTGAGTTGTACTTATCATCTCTGGTATGCAGATATACAACTTGCTTCAAGAATACCTCTCATAATTTTATTTTTTTATAACCAGAGGCACAGCTTCCAGCACCCATTTTAGACAGTAGCTATTGAGGTTAGGAGACAAATGTTTCCAAGATCTCAAAAGGCTATTTTAACATGTCACCTGAAGAAAATTCTAAAACAAAACAGGAGCATAACATGGTCTTTATGCAGAATAAACCATTTTAAAGTTACATACTTTTTCAGTATCTTGAGATGTACTATCTCTTTATCAAAGATACTCAGGTAAGCTTACTGATATCATTTGGCCATAAAGCTAACCATAACTTAATGTAAGATCCACAAATTTCAAAGAGTCTACTCTAGGAACAGTTAAGTCTAGATTCAATCCCATATGTTACATACTAAAGTGTGCAAATATCCTTCATTAATGGTGCCTGCTTCAACAAATCATTGTTTTTATAAAAGAGGAAGAATTGTTATAAAAGCCAGTTCTCAAATTTTTTTTTATTTTTGCACATTCCAATGGAAATACGTATCCTGAACTTCTTTGTTTGGTTCTGTAGTCAATCGTGCAAACTTATGCATTAATATACAATTATAGTACTATTACTATTTTTTCAGTTAACTTCACAGATAAATTTTTTCTATTGATGAAGGCATGGATTCAAGGGGTTGACAGAATTCTAAAGTTGGAGAGACTACTCTTGAAAACACGAATACTCTTTTTCAATTGAATGAATTTCTGAAACTGCTGTCAGTTCAAAAAGCAGCTGCCGGGATATGAAAAAGAACAAGCTAGTCATGAGAACAAGATGTAGATTGCACACAAACAATACAGAATACTAGTTTATGTCTACTGATTGGGGTGGGAAGTGGGGGCACAGGTTATAAAACCTCAATGAAACTTTATTCAAAATTCCTGACGCTTTTGTTAACCTCCTCATAAATTATACAAATCCAGGAATTTTCAACAAGGACACAAGGGAATGATAAAAAGGCTCTGCCTGATGAGGGGGTACGTGTGAGTGTGTGCTGACTGTTCTACTTCCACGTGGATGCAGATATAAGTGGTTGCCATGATGAAGGCATGAAATAAGAAAGAGAATGCATAATAATAGCGCTAGTTTCACCTTTTCAAGTAAAAAGCAAACAAGTAAAGTAAAAATATCAAATGGGAACAGGATTGGGAGACAAAAGACACAGGAAAAACCAAAGTAAAACAACTTTCAGATATTTAGATGTTGATAATTCTACAAATTCTACAACATCTCAATAAAGGTCTAACACATTTCAAATCACATGTGTTTTTTTTTAGGAAGGAAAAAAATAGAGAAGGAAAAAACCCACCTCCTTTAAAAATGCAAGACCTCCTCATATGAACGAAACAAGCAATTCTGATGCCCTGGATAGCCCCGAAAACCATGTCATTTAAAAATGCTGTTCTGTTTTTAGTTTAAGTTGACTGATATGTTTATATGATTATTTTTGTTGTTGTCATGTTTCATTGATGTATTAAAGTGTGATTTGTGGTTTTATTATGTTGTAAACTGCTTAGAGTGGCTTTGGTACAATTAAGGCAAAAAAACCCCCTCTCAATTAGTTTACAGTATGCCCTAACAATATCCGATCTCGCCTGATTTTGGAAGCTAAGCAGGGTAGGGCCCTGGTTAGTACTTGGATGGGAGACCACCAGGGAATACCAGGTGCTTTAGGCGCTTGGAGTAGGAAATTGCAAACCACTCCAGTATTCCTGCCAAGAAAACTCCATGGACATGGGGTCACGAAGAGTCGGTCACGACTGTAACGACACAACAAACACACACATTTATTATTGTTGTAAACCTCCCAGAGTGGCCTTGATGCCAGATGGGTGATCTAAAGATCAAACAAACAAACAAACAAACAAACATGCAGTTGAGATACTTGGAACCCTAATGGAATGAAGACAATATCTGTGAAACACATACATCAGGCTTTTGTTTTGTTTTGTTTGGGATGCACAATATTTGAAAAAGGCTTCTGGGGCCATACATCCAGAAGGAAATAATGAAAAAAAATCATTCATTCTCTTTATATAACACCCATTTAGTGGCAAGCTACTACTCTTTTTAAAATGCTAATTTTAAACAGCAACTAACAAATAAAGAAAACTTTTGAAAGGAAAGTAATTGCTGTTTTAAATTATTTCCATTAACAAGTTCATGTGAGTGGCCCCAAGGATAGACGGGTGCTATATACATTGGATGGCTAGATGGACAGACGGACTGATCGATGGACGGACGGACGGATGGACATATAAGACCTGTTAGATGTAGCTGTTATGGTGGACAAGCAGAATGGTGGAATTATGCTTTCCCTGATTGATGTGGGATCTGAACCTACAATGTGACTTTTATATGGATTACCATGCATGACTGCATTGGCTGATTTCATAAGAACACCAGTGTTTTCCATGTTAGTCTCCATCCCTCATAATGGATTTTTTGTTTCTTTTTGCATGCTCTTTGCAGCTTTAATGTTTCAGTGTTCTATGATGCCACTTCTAACTCCCAGTTCTTAACTTAAATGATGTCTTAAATGTTCTGGGCTGTATATTGTCCCTCATTATTGTAAGCCACCTTGGGTCCCTTTCTAAGTCTTGCTGTATTATGAGCTGACATACCAACAACCATTTTTACTTTAGAAAGTTACAAGTTCCATAAGCAACAACAATGCTGTTTCTTTATCTCTCTATAAGCCTGCTACTTCACTGCAGCTAATCAATTTATACTTCATCAGATGTCAGCAAGGCTCCATGAGAAAATCATTTACCACACTGAGAGTTACAGTTTTAAAAGCTTTTCTCCAAAGAAACAGACAAGATTCATAAATATTATGTATCATTAAACTGAGCTCATTTTCTGTTTTTCTATTTGACTCTGTTTTTTGAAAAGCCATCTGACTTTCAGTGCTATCACCTTCTGGCACTCTGAGAATACAGAAAAAGCTATACAACATTTATAATTCCGAATAATCACTCTTTCAACTATTTGTTATAAAAGATACAAAAAAGTAATTGAATTAACATGTACAGGGATCCAAAATTTCTTTAAAATCCTGCAAAGACTGAAAACCTATGACTTTGAAAGTATATTCCGTCAATCTTATTTACAAAGTTCAAACAACTTTTTTATAATAAAGTTAATGTTTCAGTGCACAACTGTATGTAAAATACATCTCACATGTAGAAATGAATGGCCTGCATTTGGTGTTAAGTTCTATTATATCATCACTCACTCCAGTTTCCATTTCACATTAATAAACAAAATAATAAAACAAGGAAAGTTGTAAAAAAGCTGTAAAAACAAGTCAAGGAGAACTCTTACATCTGATGGACTCCTGGGGACCCATTTGCAGGCCTGGTGGTCCAGCCCCCGGGTCACATATTGGTTGGGAGCAAGGTAAGGGATGAATGAATTTCTTACACATCTCAGACTCCATATACTTTTCATCACAGGTTGTTCCTTTTTAGAAAGGAGAGCAGATCAAGGATCACAGCCATACATATGGATCAACACATGACAAAGAGCTATTAAGTGGCAGTAGTGTTGACAAATACCCTAAGGACAATTTAGTAAAACCTCACAGGCTTTGTTGAAAACAGGAAAGGGCTCATTCCTTGGATGGGGTATTTAAACCACCATAAATCAAAAATGTAATGATTTGGCACAGACCACGAAAAACAACTTCTGTACAACCGACATTTCTCTCAAGGGGTTGTCTAGAGAAATTGTTGCCTTCCTCATATGGCTTACATTGTGATAGCTTTCCGTGGTTAAATATATGGTAAGAAACAGAGAAAGTCCTTTCAGTCCCCCAGAATGCTGAAGATGAAGCAACTATACCGCAAAACAATTTACAGAACAGCAGAATCCCAGCTTGTTAGTTCAAATGCACTCCTTTTTATCGTGGGCAAAAGACAATGAAATAAATAGAAATACATATTTACAAATGTATCACTTCATTCAATCATAAAACTATATGGCCAACTTCTGTGATTGTGAACACAGGTTCAGAAAGTGATTTAAGATTGGCTATTTGGTTCTTAGGGTGTTACAGGACACAAACATAGCATGTGCCATCAAGAAGTGCCAAAACAAAATCCTGAAGATTCAACATGTACTCTGAACATAAAAACGGGGGGGGGGGGCACACACTGATTGAAAGAAAGGCAGGATAAAAATAAATAAATGGCAATCCAATAAATTAGTGACCTCCCAAAGATCCCGTTATTAGCATGTTCAGCTAAATTATATATACCACTGTCTATATTCAGCCAATAAACCCAATTAATATAATAATATCTTTTCTAGATAACACTCAGAAGAAAAGGCTAGGACGGAAATCAAATAATTACTACAAAATGTGAGTCAAAGTTTTGAGGGCACATTCTATTCTAATATTTATTTAAGCAGTTGTTTTGATTTAACTTTGAAGTATGAACACCGCTGTGTACTGGACAGCACTAGGGTTATTTTTCTGCTTTAAGCTGAATTTTAAATAGACATTTTTACAGAATATATATATTCACCAACAGAGTTAAATGAAAAGTGTCCTGAATACCACAAAGGCACCACTTCCTTTAACAACCAATCCACTGCTGATGCACACTACAGCATTTAGCAACATATGTACATCATACTATTATAAGCATTGTTTGCAAGTTCAATACAGAGACAGGAAGAGAGACTAGAAACGAAAAGTATTTTGCAAAATGTATATTTATGTCACAACCACCAAGTGGCCTAAAAAAAGCTTCACACACAATATAAAAGTTCCTGTATTAAGCAACTCTGGAATATTTTTTTGTGGAAATTCTCATTTCCCCCCTCCCAGTCAAGAGTTTAAAAGTTTAAATTTAGAACATTAGCAAGAACATCATAATCTATAATACTTAGCATCTTTCTGTGTTAACATTTTAGTAAAATATAGAATAAATTTCTATTTCTTTCTGCCTGCTTGTTCTTCTATTTATCTCAGGCAAAATAAAATACAGAATGAAATTCCAAATTCACAAGTAAAACATTTAAAACATTTGTTGGCTTTAAGAGTGTTGGATGTGTGGTTATATCTCACATGTAGAAATGAATGGCCTGCGTTTGGCGTGAAGTTCTATTATAAACATTCCCACAGGAAAATGAAAGGTGCATGATAAAACAAACTCTTTCTACCTCAATTTGTATGTCACCAAAGTTCATACAGTGGTCCCCTGCCCTTTCGTGGTTCATATACTGCGGTCCAGCTATATCTACACCTGTCAAAGTCTGAGAAATGATTTTCGGCGATCCAGAAGTCACTTCTGGTTCATGGGAAGACCCTTTTGGGAGCTCCAGAAGGCCGAGGAAGGCTCTCGCAGGCCCATTCGTGGCAACACCAGGCTGGGGGTTAGTACAAGAGCCCCCAGCAAGGCCCCCAGGCTTGACCCGACCTGCATCTGCATATCGCAGATTTTCAATTATTGCAGGATGAGTCGGGTCCCTAACCCCCATGATAGGCGGGGGGGGGGGGGAATCACTGTAATGCTCTCCCTCCAGAATATAAATTGAGATGAGTATTACAACTCTGTAAGTTATCGTCCAACCAGGAAAAGAATTCCAGCAGCCCTGCTCCATCCCACATCGCCATTGATTTTTCTGGCAACAGCAGGTGAACCTTGCTGAAAATTCCTCTTTCCTAGTCTTTACTGGAACAAGGATAAAGCAGCACAACCGGAACCATGGAAATGTAGGTTCTCCTAGCATACCTCAGACCTTTGCTTGAAAGTGAGGTAGCCTGGGAACTTTGCGAGAGAACTCCAGGTACTCTGGAAAAACTACATGTGACAAGGAGCTCAATGGCACTAAGAGGGAAGCCATTTGCTAATTACAGTGGTACCTCTTAAGACAAATGCCTCATAAAATATGTAGGAAGAAAAAAATTCATGCTTTGCATGACAAAAAAAATATCTATGGGATGCTTCACAAGACGAAAATCAATTCCACATGTACCCAGGGGAAAAACCCCGGTTATTTTTGTCTTTAGTCTACCCTCCAGAATGGATTAATCTGTTCCCAATGCATTCCTATGGAAAACTGTGTTTCGTAAGACAAAATTTTCATAAAACGAAGCAATCCATAGCCTCCGGAACAGATTAATCCCTTTTCAATGCATTCCTATGGGAAACTGCATTTTGTAAGACAAAACTTTCTTAAAAACAAATTGAACCATAAAATGAATTAAATTTGTTTTAAGAGGTACCACTGTATTGCTTTACAGCACCTATCCTTTCCTCTAAATTAAAGTGAAAAGCGAGATAAAGAGTAGTCAATATTTCCGTTAGCCATAGCTATAGCACTGTTATTTCCAATCAAAGTATCAACATCTACCTTTGACAATGGCTTGTATAATGAATTGTGCGGCTAATGTAAAAGGATGTCTTCAGGTACAGGCGTATTGACAACCCTAATTGAGCAAATGTGCCCTGTAAAAATTATAATTTTAATGTGACAGTACTGCAACTTGAAAAGTGTGGAATGTGTTTGAGGATGGCTGTTCATAAGCATTACATTGTGATCCAATAAGCTAGAAGAGCCTTGATGGATCTAAACAAAGCTCTACCTAGTTCAGAATTTTCTTCTAATAGTGGCCAACTGGACACCCTTGAGAAGACGCCATGAGCATCAAGCAGGATATGAGGAAAAAATATACACTCTTTCTTGCCTTCTCCAATTGTAGCAGCCCCTACAATGTGTGAAGCTCACATCCTAATAGAAACTTATAGTGTTTGCTGTTGTTGCTGCTGCTGCTGCTGTGTGCTGTGAAGTAGCTTCTGACTTTATGAACAAATGCACTACACAACACCCTGTGTCATTAACAAGCTCAGCTTAAGTCTAATAAAGTTCATGGCTTCTTTCAGTGAACCCATCTGCCTCCAGTTATATTTCCTCTTTTCCTGTTTCTGTCAATTATTTTTAACATGACTGTATTCTCAAATGAATTTAGTTTTCAAGGTTAGAGGCAAAATATATGTTTTCAGCACTAATGCACAAACACTGCTGAGAAGGAATGATTTATGAATTGACTACAATAGTTGAAATTGTTTTTTGCCATGCATTTAATAAAATCTGAAAGGTGACCTTTTGCACCTAGCCATTAACTTGTCTGTGCAAAACATGAATTTTATTTCAACCTACATTCTCACCCTTATAATGCTGTTTTTATGCTATAAAACACAACTCTATTCAAAGAGTTAAGTCGTATTTCGTATTCAAAGTCCTCACACACTCAAATGCTTCTTTTATAGGTATGGAGAGGAATACACAGACCTACCTCCGCAGGTAGTTCCAATCAGTTTCAATCAGAGCAGAATCAAACGATGAATAGTATGTCAGCACATAGCTTTTGATTGGATGGATTTACTTTAATTGGATGGATTTACTTTTAATTTAAAATAACTTTTTAATAGGATTATGATGAGACAGCCTAAGCAGCAATATTTGCTACTTCACTTCAATATCTAATGTTGTGACTAGCCACTGTATATTGATATGTATGGTTTCTGTTTCAATTTGAATTAATTACCAACTCTAGTTTCTCATAATGAAAAGTATCTTCTAAATTATCCTTTAAGAATATCTCATGCAACTAAAAACAATGCATGACCTAATTTCTTTCCATTTAAAATATTTAGTTCTATTGAATGATCCAACCTGACGATATACTAGACTTAAAGAAGTGTAAGTCTGCTCATTCTTCCTGTATTTGTGCAAGCAGATGAAGACATTCCCCGGGGATCCTTGAGCCCTTCTCAGCCTTTAGGGCAGTGTTGGCAAACCTATGGCAGGGGTGCCAATGGTGGCACTCGGAGTCCTTTCTGAGGGCACACAACATCGCCCCTTCACAGCCACCTGTATTCAGGTTAAATGGCTGTATAGGCACTTTGCAAAAAAAAATGGTGGGTTTTGAATAGCAGTTTGGGCACTCGGTCTCTGAAAGGTTCGCCATCACTGCTTTAGGGCCAGGTTATAATCAAATCTTCCTGAAAACTAGAATTTGCCATGGATTGACCATTATACTTCTCCTCCATGAACAGCAGGATCCATGCACAGCCTGTATGGGCTGGGAGGGCAGGTTTCAACACAGCAAGATCCGTGCAGGTATGGCATAGCCTAAAGTTGTGGTTCTCAACTGGTGGGTCCCCAGATGTTCCTGGACTGCAATTCCCAGAAGCCTCTACTACTCACGGTGCTGGAAGGGGGTTTGGGGAGTTGCAGTCTAGGAACATCTGGGGACCCACAGGTTGAGAACCACTGGTCTAAAGGTTTCAGATACTGTACTTGGAGGAGAGCACAACTAGATCTCAAAACAAGCTACTGTACAGAAGAGCCTGAGCTACAATAATGAAGTGGGAAAGATAACTCGGATCCTTCATGTGAAATCCATTGTAGAACTGAACAAGCTAGAAATTCCTTCCAAAAAATGAGATAAGTCTTGACAAAACAGGACTTATCTATCAGACTTCGTACTCAAAATACTTTGATCCTGTGTATTCAGCATACTTCTCTATGGTGTTGAAACTTGGACCCTTACAGACACATTATGCAGGAAGCTGGAAGCATTCGAAATGTGGGCATACAGAAGAATTCTGTAGATACCTTGGCCAGCCAGAGTCACTAATGTGGCTGTATTACAGCACGTGAATAAAAAGCTAGAAATCCCCAATACCATAAAGAGAAAAAAACTGCAATATTTCGGACACATAATACGCAATGAGAAATACCATCTGCTGCAGGTTATCCTTCAAGGAAAAAGAGATGGGAAGCGTGGCCCGGGGCATAGAAGAACATTCTGGCTTCAGCCAATGGTCCGCAGTGAGCACAGCTGCTCTGTTTAGAATAGCTTCAGATCAAAACCAGTTCACACTAACATTCTCCGAGGACATGGCACTTGAAGAAGAAGAACGATCACACTGCAAGACTTTTACCGATCAGGGCAGAGAAAACCGGGCTCCGTCATTTAAAAAATCACATTAAAGTGTAATCCTGATGCTTCATCTAAATATGCAAAAACAATTTAAAGGCTTTTATCTTCCAATTCCAAACTCCTTTACACAAAGGGATACAAACTGCATAAAGGGATACAGAACTCCAACACAAACAATTTGAATACATAAAGAATTAAATCTCAATGCCATTCACTAGACAGAACACAAATGCATCATCTTGAAAAACATATTACAAGACAGAATGTAATTTTAGCTTCAAAAAGTACTCAGAAAGGCTGGCAGATCTCACTAAATCTATCTACAGTATCTATCTATCTATTTATCTATCTATCTATCTATCTATGGAGAGATATTATAAAGCTATCTTATTGACTTCACTTCTAGAATATCAAACAACTGGAGTTCAAGCAGTGTCCAAGTGAATTGGAAGATTAGTGTAGTTAATATTTTTAATATTTTAAAGTCTTTATTCTTTCATGAGTTATCTTTTATTTTGTTTCAAGTTTCATGTTTACTGATTACACGGGTATTATTGGGGTTGTTTGTGTTATTATTTGTTTGCCTCACAGAGTAGTGGCTCTACACTATTTGAGTGAGATAAAAAATATTTTACAAATTAAAAATGGAATAAAATAAATTGGAAATCTGAAATACACAATAACATACAATGATTAAAAACAGCACATAATTTAAAAAAAGAAAAAACAGCAAAAAAAGCACAAAGTTTTAAAAATGGACGAATACTTCATAATCACAAAATCCTAAAACTACTATATAATATTTTCATGAGCAAAAAATAAAAAGAAACAAAAGCATCTGGATTTGTAAGAGGACTGTAATCTTTATTTTACATGACTAATTCTACTGTAGCCTTCCATTTATTTCTTCTTTATAAATAAACTAATTTAATACATGCAGGTCAACCTGCCTTTCATTTAGCATAGAAAGATGCAGTCAGAGCTATTATATTGCATATCAAGAGTGACTTGAAGGTTTGCCTCAATGCTGAATATTTTCTTAAATTCTTTGTACTGAATGTTTGTATACTTATTCTGCAAAATATTAAAGACAATGTGCAAAATTATGTTGGAACAATTTCACTGGCAAACTGGACTGGGGTGCTGAAAATAATTAATTTAGACTAAAACTTCCCCCAAGTAGCCTCGGGATGGGGAGGGAAGAACTTTTAAATGTCGAAAATCACCAGCAGCAGTACTGATCTGGGCAGTAGCAATCCAGTGGTACTCATGACTAGTAGACCACCCCCCTCCCAAATCTTAAGGCTCCAAAAGGCTTCTTCAGGGCAAAGGAAACTCCTAGTGAGCCCCAGTAGCTGAAGCAAGGAGGTATGACGGTTTAAATTAATTTAAATTAACCCTGGAACCTTAATTTGGTTTACACTAGCAGAATTGCACCTACAGGATTTTGAAAAGAAAGTATGATAATATGATGCAAGAAATCCATTGACATAAAGATGCAAGTAATAATGTTAATAATATTAACAAAACAAAACAACAAGAGTGCAGGAAACAATATTAAGAAATTTCATACAGTATTATGGGCAGTTCCAGATCAAAGAAATAATGCCATCAGAGCTACAAAAACAACAACAATGCAGCATTATCAGGAACAGCATACATACTCCGTCAATACTTAACATATAGTTAGGTTTTTGGTTAATACTTGTACCTGTCATAAAATACCAGTCAATATTTTTATAATGAGGTACTCTCTAACTAACTAACTAACTAACTTTATTATTATTATTATTATTATTATTATTATTATTATTATTATTATTATTATTATTATTATTATTATTATTATTATTATTATGTGCCATCAGGTCCATTCTGACTTATGGTGACCTTGTTATAGAGTTTTCTGATAGAGAATGGTTTACCATTCCTTTCTTCTGAGGGCACCATGGGACTGCGTAGTTTGCCCAAGACCACACCAGCTGTTTTTTCCAGGATGTACAGTGTGGAACTGGACTCCCAAGCTCTGGCTCTAACTCACTGAGAATGGATACTGCACAGTAGGAGCCCTGTGTCCACTGATTCATTAACTACTGATTCAGTTGGCAATGGGCAATTGTGCAGAATAAAGGAGTCAAATATAGTGCAGTGTAAAATGGAGAAAAATTTGAAAATCTTACATTACTGTATTTACAACGAGCACGCTGTACTGGGGGGCTCGAATCGCTGCTGCAAATGCGGAAAGCATGCTGTAAGCTCCACCCAGCCCTTTCCTGTTCACGCGATACAGGGAAGTACAGAAGGGAAGGCTTTCTGCGCTGAACCTGAGCAGTGGCTGCACAACGATGCCAAAACAGAAGAGAAGTGAGGTAGATAAGAAGGATGTGGGGAGAAGGACAAGAAAAATGCTTCCTTTAGCTGTGAAACCGAGGATCCTGAATTTAATCATGGAGGAGGGGAACCTATGCAGAAGTTGCAAAAATCTATGGCAAAAATGAACCATCTATCTGCAAGACTGTGAAGAAGGGGAAAAAATCCATGGAACTCTGGCTGTTTCACCCCAGATTACAAAAGCTACAGCCAGAGTTCTAGCACAGAAGTAAACTTCCTATTTTACTATGTTATTGGTAGTAATTAGCCTGACAGAACCAGGGGGTGGTCTTTTCTGTACAGTGTACTTTTAAAAAATTGGGAAGGGGTTGAAAAGGCATTTGCTGCTAACTGTGGATTTCAGTATCTGTGGGGAGAATTTCTATGCTGAATTATTTCCGTCCATAAGAGGCTGGGACAGCAACCAAAACATTTCTCATTAGTTAATTGTGGCAGGAGTCCCCTCCCCCTCCTTTTTTCTTAAGAAAAAAAGAAGTCTAAAGAATGTAATAATTTGTGAGATTCCCCCCCCCCGCCGCCCATATGAGAACACCCCCCTTTGGATTTTTGGATAGTAATACATCACTATCTCCAATCACAAGGACTAACAAACTGTAACTTCATTTGCTTGTGAACATTAGGGGAGTGTCAGCTTTAATTTATTTTTTTACATAATTCAGGTTTTACCACTCATCTTCCTTCTCATACACAAATATAGCTTGACTGCACCAGCAGCGTTTGCAAGGGATTTTGAAAACAAAAGATCGCTGATAGATTTCATTCACTGAGGATGACGTTAACTTTCAACAAACTGAAGACCAAGAATGAATTAGGATTCCTTGACTTGATTAAAAGCCTTTAATTACACAATTATTTCTTGTTAGGACAAGTCTCCTATACAGCTTCTGTCATCAGCTGATAATCAGTTCTGGCCACCTGAAAATTGGGATGAACTGGTTGTAATAAAAAGAGAATAACACCAGTCTGTTCTTTGTCTGCAACTATGCTGTAACATCCAGCTTAAATGAAAGATATGGAATGGTCCAAGACACTAGATCGTGTTCCTTCTTGACTACTTTTCATGCACTTGTTGAAAACAGTAACAATAAACAGGAGTGCTAAACTAGAGCATTTACTAGAAAGACAGAACCATTCTATGCAGTTCCAATACAACACCGATATTCCTTGAATGTCACTGGTTGCCATTCAACTGTATGAGAAGTACAGTAGATAATAAGGGTTGATGGACCATGAATAATTGCCAGAAAAGACTCACTGGCATGCCCTGGTACCTTGTCAACATTATTTCATTCAATATACTGTATATGCCTACAACACTCATAAAATGACACACTAGTCAAATTGTCTGATTTCTTTTCCAATCATTATGTTATGTCTTGATGCCACTAGCTCAGTGAGTAAGATATCCGGTTGTAGAACCAGAGGTCGGGAATCAGATTTTCCCTCTGTGTCTCACAAGAAAAGAGCTAACCTGTGTAGCCTCAGGAAAGCATCTAGGGTTCTTCCAGAAGAAGGGAATGGGAAACTCCTCCTATGTCTATACCTAGAAAACCCTGGACAGAGTTGCCCTATGTTGGAAGCACCTTAACAGCAAAGAAATATTGTGCAATGACATCACCAGTACACCAGAGTTTCGTCTGTTTCACCTAATGAAAAAAAATTACCAATACTTACTTTCATTCTGTGTTGTTTATAAAAGCGGAGTTTAGCAGCTTTCAGATTTCAGAAAGCAAAATTGCCACTGGCATGCTTATGAAAGATATCATGTTGAAACTGAAAACTACCTACACAAACAGCATCTGCTGTGATATTCTGAATAAAAGACAAACCCACCCATACATTTATCTTCATCTTGTACTGCAGGGGCACAATCACACACAAAAACCAATGTATTTATCAAATTCTGAGAATTCTACCCCTAGTTTTTATATATGTCTTATTTATTTTCAATGTACAAAATACCCACCTAAAATATATTAAAGGAACTAAAACCAGAAGGGGCTTAGTATAGAATCAAAGAGAAAGATCAAGGATCAGAAAGTACAAATACCTTAGCAATCTATTACTCCACCCTGTTTGCCAGTTTCATACTTATGTCATTGAACCCAACACATACAACCTTGAATCAATGGAAAAGATAAAATAATATTTGTATGATCTAGTTAATATATCTCATTGTGATCATCATTAGAATGAGCAATCAGATCATGTTCATCTTGGAGTATGTTGTATAATGGGGGAAAGTCCCCACTCCATTTTCCCCAGAGATTTGCAATCCATTTTGATACTGCAATGAAACAATTCCAACATGGCCTTGAAGTACAGCCAACCGAGTTTTTGGTTTGCTTCTTGCATCCTCTGAGTGCCAGAAAGCAGCCGGGCACTGTTGTGCCAATTAAGATTTTGATTTCCCCCTTGATTTGTACTGTATAGCATTACAGTAATACCTCGATAATGAATGCCCCTGGTAACGAATTTTTCAGATAACGAATGGAAATTTCTGGGTATAGGGCTGCCTTGGATAACAAATATTCCCTATGGGCTGCCCCAGATAAGAAATGTTTTGTCATGCCAGTAAGAAAAGTGTACTCAGGATGTATTGCAGTCTCCGTAGTTTGTGAAGGAGTGGGAGGAGTTAGAGCATTTTTTTTCATGGTGTTTAGGAGCCATTCAGGACATGTTTTGTGGAGGAATTTGGGCCTTTTCAACTTTGAAAGGTAGGAAGCTGAGGTTTCCTTGCTTTTTTCCTGTCTGTTTCCATTCCTTTCCATTTTATAATGGAGTGCTGAGTTGAGCTGGGTTTGCAGAGGAGGTGCTGGCTTGCTTCCAAGTGCTGAGCTGAGCTGAGGTTCCTGGCTTTTTTCTGTTTGCATTTCTTTCAAGTTTAAAACGAGTGCCGAGCTGAGCTGGGGTTTGCAGACAAGGGGGCTGGCTCTTTTTGTGTGTGTTTGTCAGGAAGGACTGGGTATTTTTTGGAGCTTGGTTTTATTGATCTTTGAACTGCTTTCCATTGCATTTTTGGCGGGAAAAGGCTGGGGTAGTGTTGCTGGTTTCTTTTGTCTATGTTTGCACTACACTGCAGGATCAAGGGGAAATGGTTAACAAGACGACGAACAACATAACAAGTTTTAGAAATCTCTGAACACTGTCAGACTTACAGTACAGAGAGGGGTGAATAAATCTGATAATTTCAGACATTTTCTGATTCCACTTGCTATCTCAAATTCATTCCAACCTATTTCCACATCAGTTATGATGTTTTTCAAAACAAATTACACACAATTCACTATGGACTGCCATGTGCCGCTATTTTACATTTACATACTGGCAGTGGGCAATCCATGGTTATCATTAACCCTAGTAGAAATATGATGTTAACTTCAGCTCAGTCCAAAACTGAAAGAAATGGGAATGAATATATAAAGGGGGAAAAAACAGGAAGACTGAGAGCTGTCTCAGAAACACAACTGTAGTAAGAAATCTGGACTTTGTTATACCCATATTGAGCCAGGAAGCAACAGTGCTTTCTTTAATTTGTGATTGGATGGTAATTAGATGAGAGGACATTTATTGTGCAACTTCTGGATCTTCTCTCTCTTTATCTTCACATGTGAAAAACTCCTTTGTTCCTGGCTATATTTTCTGGTATATCTATCATTCTTCAGACACGCTTGTCTGAAAAAGACAGCCAGTGGAAACAGCTGCATTGGGCAATTTCCCAGGATCCACTTTGGCTCTTAAATCTGTTGCCCTATCACTTTGTCCTTGCCTGAGGCCTTGGCTAGAGGTCTAGTGGAAGAAATGTGAATCAGCTAGTGCCAATTCTTAAGTTTATGAGCACAGAGAATAAAGCATTCAAGCCAGATATACCAATAAGAAAGAGGTTTCTCATTGCTCATTTTATTTTGGATTTGAATGTTTCTTTCGGTCAAAAAACAAAACAAAAACAGAAGACCGGTGTTATAACTACAACAGGCACTTTTAGAGACACAGCAAAAAAATGCAACTGCTGTAATAACCTACTTAAACTGCTAAAAAGGAGGGAAAGGAGGTTTGCTTCTGCCAATTCTTTGGGATAATACATTGAAACAAAGTCTAAGGATGAAATGACATGCACAGAAAAGCAATATTATATGGAAAATGCATATGAAAAGTGTAGATATTTTAAAAATGCACATGGGGGGGGGCTATGTGTAAACCAAGACAGGATTTAGAAGAAAACCAAGAACTTGGGTGAAATCAAGCCCAATAATGATATTCAACATATCGTTAATGCTTCATATACATCAAAATGTTTAATACCAAATGGCTGAAACCACGTTGATTTACTCATCAAATTGCAAATACAGCAGGCCCACTGAGTCAGTAGGAATTTGGTGAATCAACTCTTCCATAAATTCCATTGGTTCCATGAGCCTATTCTAGTTGCAATTTACTATACAAAGTAACAAGATTTCAGCCAATATCTGGTTCCTTGATCTGAGCATAATTATCTGATTTCTCACTTTTATTTACAGACCCACAAACTAAATCACAATCTAAGTCTTTTTTTAAAAAAAAACACCTGAAACTCATTATATAGTATTTATACTATTCTCAGTATTTCCACAAAATTAAGCTCCACTTGAAACTCACAAAAGCAGAAAGGCGTCTTTTTACCTTACAAAAATGCAATATAATTCATGTCTTCTGTGTGTAGCATTTTAAACAAGAAAGCATGCATTTTAATTATTTTTACAGGACGATACTGCCCAGTGCACTAGATAGATCAAGCTTCATTCAATGACACAACAAAACGTTCAACTGTAAACAACCAATCCTGACTACTAACCACCTGATGAACTATCTTCACACAACTTACTCTCCTTTATGCTAAGGGAAATGAATTGAAGCTTCGACTACTTTGTAGAGACAAACAAGACGAAGTACGATTTGTCTGGGTTAAATAAAAAATCCAATCCATGTTTAAAGCAGAGGCTTAATAGAGCAGAAAAACAGAAAAGATGAAGCACCCCACCGCTACGTGGTTAGATTTAGGGTTCTTCAAGGAATGACATACATTCCCAGTAAGATACCAAGAGTCAAAATTACTGCAAGGAAAAAAAACAACTGCAATTAGCATCTTCTTGAATGGTGGTGTCTACATTTGTCATCTGTCCCAAAGTATTTGAGACAGAGCTACCAGCTACTAAATCTACACCTGTGCTCACAGCCACTGTGAGTCCATAAGCAGCAGCTTGTGAACAGGGTGGGCATTTGTAGTGGGTGGTATCTCCCACCAGTTTCTGCTGCCAGTCATTCAGGACCAATAATGATCTAGAGCAGTGCTCCCCAACCTTTTTACCACCGGGGACCGGTAAATGTGTGATAATTTTTCCCTGGCCCACTTGCGGGGGGGGGGGGGGTTGCGGCGGCGGCGGCGGCGATGGCGGGGCGGGGGGGATGGCGGGGGGTTCGCGGCGGCGGCGGCGGCGATTGCGGGGGGGCGATGGCGGGGGGTTCGCGGCGGCGGCGGCGGCGATTGCGGGGGGGGGGGCGATGGCGGGGGGGTCGCGGCGGCGGCGATGGCGGGGCGGGGGCGATGGCGGGGGGTTCGCGGCGGCGGCGGCGGCGATGGCGGGGCGGGGGCGATGGCGGGGGGTTCGCGGCGGCGGCGATTGCGGGGGGGCGATGGCGGGGGGGGGTCGCGGCGGCAGCGGCGGCGATTGCGGGGGGGCGATGGCGGGGGGTTCGCGGCGGCGGCGGCGGCGATTGCGGGGGGGGCGATGGCGGGGGGTTCACGGCTGCGGTGATGGCGGGGCGGGGCGCGATGGCGAGGGGGTCGCGGCGGGGCGCGCGGCGGGGGGGTGTGGCGGCGGCGATGGTGGCGGCGATGGCGGGGCAGGGTGGGCGCGATGGCGGGGGGGTCACGGCGGCGGCGCGATTGCTGGGGGGGTCGCAGCGGCGGCGGTGATGGCGGAGCGGGGGCGATTGCAGGGGGGTTGCGGCGGCGGCGGCGGCGGTGAAAAGACCCGGGCCGGCCTGAGACGCCCCCCTCCCCCCCTCAAAAGAGGCACACACGCACGGCGCCGGCCGGCCAAAGCCCGGCCCGGCCTGAGACGCCCCCCCTCCCCCCTCCCCCCCAAAAAAGAGGCACGCGCGGCGCCGGCCGGCCAAAGCCCGGCCCGGCCTGAGACGCCCCCCCCTCAAAAAGAGGCACGCGCGGCGCCGGCCGGCCAAAGCCCGGCCCGGCCTGAGACGCCCCCCCCCCCCCCCTCCCCCCCCAAAAAAAAGAGGCACGCACGGCGACGGCCGGCCCAAAGCCCGGCCCGGCCTGAGACGCCCCCCCTCCCCCCCTCCCCCCCCCCCAAAAAGAGGCACGTGCGGCGACGGCCGGCCAAAGCCCGGCCCGGCCTGAGACGCCCCCCCCTCCCCTCTCAAAAAGAGGCACGCGCGGCGCCGGCCGGCCAAAGCCCGGCCCGGCCTGAGACGCCCCCCCTCCCCCCTCCCCCCCAAAAAAGAGGCACGCGCGGCGACGGCCGGCCAAAGCCCAGCCCGGCCCGGCCTGAGACGCCCCCCCCCCCCCCCCCCCTCCCCTCCCCTCCCCTCCCCTCACCTCAAAACAGGCGCGGCCTGCCTGCCTCGCCGCCGCCAGCCAAGAGCCCGAGGGGTTCGGGAGTCGCCGGGAGAAAGCGGCCCTTCCGAGCAGGGCCCTTTTCTCTCTCTCTCTCGCTCGCTCGCTCGGCCCCGGAGACGTGCTCTCCTGGGGCTGCTTTTGGGCGCGCTGGGCAGCTTCACCAAGGAGGAGGCAAGCACCAGCCTTGGGATAAAAGCAGCGCGCACGCCTCGGCTACCTCCCGCCCGTCCTCCCAGCGCATGCGCTCAGCTTAAGCAGGTGAAGAAGGGGCGGCGGCATGTGTGTGCCTCTCTCTCTCTCTCATTTCCGGGAGCCGGGCCGCCGC
The DNA here is from genome assembly GCA_037367245.1 of Phrynocephalus guinanensis. NCBI lineage: Eukaryota > Metazoa > Chordata > Lepidosauria > Squamata > Agamidae > Phrynocephalus > Phrynocephalus guinanensis. The sequence continues at coordinate 105,293,252 of CM074734.1, read as the reverse complement.
CACAGGGGAATGATTGGAAGTTCCTCGGGCGGCGGCCCGGCATAGATTGCTCCACGGACCGGCACCGGTCCGCGGCCCGGGGGTTGAGGACCACTGATCTAGAGCAGGGCTGTCCAACTTTGACAAGCCCGCGGACTCCTTTTGCCCGCTGCATGTCCTGGCGGGCTCCTTTGCAAAGTGTTTGCGCCCATACACAAGAGCGCACACACACACACTCGTCACCTCTACTCCGCCCCCAGTTCCTCAGTGCTCCCTGCGCCTCGTGCACATGCGTCCACACACGCGCACACACAAATGCCTGCCCCTCCACATGCACACCCACACACAAGCACACTAATGCTCACCCTCCACACACACACACAGACAAGGAGGAGTGGCGGCGGCGGCCATTAGGAAGCTAGTGGGGCCGAGACGCAGCTCAGCGCTCCCTGCTGCCTAAGCCTGGCCCTTCCCTCGGAGGAAAAGGAGGAGGAGGAAGAAGAGAGCAAGAGAGTGAGAGAGAAGAGACTGGCTGGCAGGGTCTCCACTGTGCACGCATTCCCAGGCCCAAGCGATTGACTTCCTAAATGGTCTGGTTTTGTTTTGTGTATGTGCGCGTTTGGCTCTTCCTCACTTCAAGGGAGAGCAGCCCGCTCCCTTCCCTGCTCTCCTGTTTTTTTTGTTTTTGCAGGATCGGGCAGCAGCAGGAAGTGGGGCAGGGGTACAGAAAGGAAAATGAGATGGTGGGGAGTCTGTTGCATGATGGCTTCCCCCTCACTGTCGTCATTTGCACATGGTCCACCCCCGTATGCATGCATGCATGCAAACTTGCTTGCTTCCTCGCAAGCCATGAAGGAACCGCGGAGTGCAAACATGGCAGCCACTGATGCAGGCAAGAAATGGAGACTATGGTTATTGCAAAGGGCTCAGATCCTGCTCGCATCTGCATTGCATCGCCCACCGGCTGAAATGGGAAGGGGGAAGTAGTTTGGGGAACACCCACCCACCCACCCACACACACACGTTCCTCTCGGACCATTTCTTGTGCACACAGAGCACACAGCTTGGCCATCCCCAGGAGGCTTCTGTTGCCTTGGTGCCGTATTTCTGTTTTAAGGAAGAGCTGTAGCAGAAGGTGACGGATAAAGGCATGATATTTATTAAATAAATAAGGGGAAGGAAGCCCTGGGAGGAAAAGGAGGAGGAGCCAGGCAGCAGAAGTCCTCCTCCTCCACCACTGTCTGTCCTTCCCGGAGGCTCAGCACCGGCTGGGATCCCGCGTGCCTTGCTAGTGCGCTAGTGGGTGGAACTCCCCTCAACATGCTGCCAGAAGCGACACACCAGGAGGGCAGGAGGGACCCGGCGGGCATCCTCCAACAGCGCCACGGGTGACTAGTCACCCGCGGTCGACACATTGGGCAGGCCAGATCTAGAGTAAAGGCAGCATGCCTCCTTCCTGAGCTATGTTACAGAGAGGCCACTGGACTTTTAGGCCATTCTGTGTTGGTATTAGGCTACAGCAAAAGAACTGCACATGTGCCATGCATATGTTCCCAAAGTGTACTGCTACAAGCAAGCCTCCTCAGTGGGATAAAAAGGAAGGCTTTCACTGTGTCCCATATCCTTATCGTTGCACTAGTGTTGCGAGACTTCATATGGGCATGAGCCAGACCAAGAGATGATGCTGCTTTGTCAGTTTTGTATTTATGTGGTGGTGAATTGAGCTCTTGAGATCTGTACTGTCAATGCTAAGCAGGGCCAATCTTGAATGTATAATGGCTGGACCTTGTGAACTGTCCACAGAGGAAAACGCCTACTCCTTGAGACTTTGTTTTCACCCAAGATCAGGAAGAAACACTAGTGTAGATGTAGCATTCCAGTTTCCATGTGTAGGACCAAGAAGCTCGCACATCTCCTGAATCATTACGAAATACATCATAACACAGAGTTTTCTTTCTGAGAATGATTTCAGTGGTATTAGGTCATTTCTCAAATGCTGTCAGCTTATTTACACATGCAGTAAGAAACCATTAATTAAGGAGCTGGAGACAAACTAAGCTCTCCCACTATTGTTGAAAACTCTCCCAGGAGAGATCAAAGTCTTTGAATGCATTACACATTTCAAAACATCATTTGTACTTATTTCATTCAAATCTTGACAACAAACTAGCAGTCTTTCATTATGTTCAGACAAACTCTGAAAGGTAAGTGTATTTATTACTATTGCTTGACTGAAACCATTTCACTAGATACCCCTTTTCCTGATTTCTTAACTCCCATTGCTCTGGAAAAAATTTTTGACTTTAAACTAATTTACATTATTGTGATCTGTTGTTTTAAATATGTTTTAGTATTGATTTTATTTTCTGTTTTTAACATATTACTTATTTATTTATTTTTTAAAAAATATTCATATCCTTGCTGTTTTTAGTCTGTAAATATTTTATTTTTAATAAAGAAAATATTTTCTTTTTATATCACCTTTTTAGGAGAAAGGGGAGATAAAAATATTTTCAATTAAAAATTAATCTGGAAGTTGAGCCATGGCTAGTGGACTTCTTTTTTGAGAGATAGAAACGTTTCGCTGCTCATCCAAACAGCTTCATCAGTTTTAATACAGCTAGTGTGAGTCCTCCATCTTATAGTCAGTCAGCTTTGACCAATTGTCACCCTGGTCTGAATTAGGCTCATAAGATGAACAATGGCCTGAATAGGATCGTTAGGGAGACAATAGTATACATAGACTTAAGGTGAACAATGGCCTAAGGTGCTGAAACCTATTAAGAATGGGTCATTAGCTATGGTCTTGGTGGTGAAGGCTTTTTGATTTGTCTGGGTACCTTGGAAAGCACACTCTGATAAGTAGCAGATAAACTATGCCTGAGGCCGCCACCTCTGTTGAGGGAGGGGTTTTGATGCTCACATGAATGGCTTCCCTTACTCCTCTCTCAAACTACCTCTCTTCTTTGTCTAATATGTATACATCCTCATCTTTGGGCCTTTTTACACGACCCCTAAGATCCGCTGGCCACTTAAATTCGGACCAGAGATCTTAGGGGTTCCTCGCTCTTCCTCTGTCCCCACCCCCCTCCGCACTTCCTGGTTTCTGGCTGCCCGAGGGAAGGAGCAAAAAGAAAGAAAAGCATGCCGGTTACCTCCGTTTTGTTCAGGGCAGCATTCAGATCTCTTAAAGGAGCGGGGCGCAAAAAAAGAACAAACAGAAGCCAGGAGAGCCCCGCACTCGCTATCCTTACACCGGATCAAAATTTTGTCACATCCAAAAAGCAGGTACAAGAAAACTGCTGTTTAGTCGCGCTAAGTGGGCGGGGTTGCACTTAATTGTCTGCAAAGTCCGGAGCTGGTGGGTAAACATTTTTAAGGTCCGGACCTTGCAGCCATTTGCGGCGGAGCTTAGGGGTCGTGTATAAACGCCCTTTGAAAGAGTGTCCTTTATCCAGCTATGTTTTTAGGGGCATAAGATTTATACACAAATTTTGAATTCCACAGGTCCAGTGCCCCTAACTCCAGCATGTTGAAGCAAGAAGTGTAATGTGATTTCTTTTATGTTCACATAAATCAGCTATAAGATTCCGGCCTATACATTTATTTAAATACTCCCAAGAGTCAGCTGGCTGTTTCCTAGCTACACAGTCCTGAGAGGGGAAAACACGTAAGTATGCCATCATATAGCAAACGAACATTATCTCAGTGGAGGCACAACGTATCAAAACAAACCAGACAACTAATATTACAGTTTAACATGCTTTTTTTTTTACCAACATGCTTGTACTGATACAGGGCTCCCACGCCTAGTTTTTCTAGAAACAGGAAAAGAACAAAGTGCAAGATGGCCCTCAGCTTTAAAAGCAAAAGACAACGCAAGGCTCTTGGCACTGAATCAACAGGTCAGTCTTTAATGCCCACAGAGTTTGCATCCTTTCATGGAATGCCAGAAAAAGCAAGTGTCCATGCTGAAAAGCAAACTTCTGGAGAGTGAGGCTTTGGCAAACAGCCGATCACTGTGCTCCTACTGCAATAACACAGAAATCGCTAAGGCAAAAGTAAAGTGCACAAAACACAAAACACTCCATAGAAATCTTTGTAAAGATTTTTAAGGGAGAGAAGCTCAGCATTGCCTCACACTTACCTCAGCCATGCAACCTCAGATTACGGTTCCAACCAGAGAGATTCCATATCAAAGAAAAAGTAACGCACTGGATACAAAAATCTGTATTGAAATAGTGTCAAACATTTATGGAAAGCATACTTTGAAAGCTACCACAAATCAGAAGCACCCAAAAGCATTTGTAGACTATAGGTGAATAGAAGAAGAAGAAAATAAACTGAACTGGGACATAATTAAAGCTCTGTATGTAGCCATCATAATACTAATACTTCTGTGCTGCCAAACTGATTATGACTTAACAGTGATGCTTCCCAGAGTTTTCTAGTATGAAGTACTCAGCCCTGTCCCACCTTCTGGTGGCAATCTGGGACCATGCATCTAGCTCATAGCCATGCCAGTAGTAAAAGGTCATCAGGCACACAACTCTGGATGATAGTGGCTAATCCCTACCTGGTTGGCACAGCAGATATTTAAACTCTTGGTCCCTGGATCAGCAGCTAAGATCTCCAGCCCACTCAACTGAACTAGCTCAACCCTGCCTATACCCTACAGAAGAAGGTATAACAAGCAGACAATGAAGGTTCTTAATCATATTCTTATTCTTGGATAAATAACCAGAGAAACCAGCGATATCTTGGAACATATATTAAGGGCGTTTATACACAACCCCTAAACTCCGGGGCAAATGGCTCCCAGCTCCGGAGCTTAAAAATGTTTCCCCACCAGCTCCGGAGTTTACAGGAAATTAAGTGCGGCCACGCCCACTTTCGCGCGTCCCAGCGCACCTTTCAAGTACCTGCTCTTCCGTCGTGAAAATTCTTTGATGCGGTGTAAACCATAGTGAGTGCGGGGCTCTCCTCGCTTCTGTTTGTTGTTGTTTTGGCTCCCGCCCCTTTAAGAGCTACTTTAGAGAGAGTGGAATGTTGCCGGCAAGAGCGAGAGGCAAAACGGAGGTGAGCCACGATCTTTTCTTCCTTTTTTTTCTCCCTCCCCTCACGCAGCCAGCAGCCAGGGTGGGGACACAGGAAGAGCGACAAGCCCCTAAGATCTCTGGTCCGAATTTAAGTGGCCAGCCGATTTTAGGGGTCGTGTAAAAGTGCCCTAAGAGGGAAACAGGTTATTAGAATAAAGGATTGGATGGAAAGGATGAGTGGCAGGAATGGAAGAGCTGCCATGGATAAATGTTATTAATCTGGAATCTTGGACTAGAGAACAGGTGAGAAGAAATGGTGAACGTAGGGAGCTTACAAATTTTGAAAAAAATGGTTCTACAGATAGAGAAAGGAAATGGGCGTAAAAGAATGAGGGGGGTGATAAGGAAAAACATAAAATGTAAAATGTAAAATATTAGTAGAAGTAGAAGGTCAGCAAGAGGTTTTCAAGTTGCTATCTGAAACAGATTTGGGAGAGGAAATAAGTACTGAGAAATGGAAGAATTTACACAATAAAATAATTTTAAAATGTATGTCTGTAAGAATAATTTTTTATACAAATTGGTTTGGAGATGATACTTCATACCAGTGATACTGAATTATATAGAGAAAAAATACTCCAAGATATGTTGGAGAGGTGATCAAGAAGTCAAAACCTACTTCCACATGTGGTGGAAATGTGAATATATAATTAAATTTTGGAAGTTGATTTTCAAAGAAATAAGTAAAAAACTGAAGAATACATCCAAAAATAGCACTTTTACTGGTATTTGAGAGGGAACAATGGAAGTCGTCAATGAAAGAACTGATTATAAATTTAGTAACAGCGTCTAAATTAATAATGGCAAAGAACTGGAAGGTTAAATGTGATCGTCAGCGCCTCAAAAACTTTGCAGAAATCAGAAAAGTGAACTTCAATAGTTAATCTACTATTATAATTAGATGGAGAAACACAGAAGCACCCATAAACTTCAGAGGGTTCTTGGCCAATTTAGTTAATAGAAATCAAGCCCAAAATGAGATTTTTTTCAATCGCTAACTCTGATGAAAACTGCAGTTTTTAAAAATAATAATAATATCAGGGTGATTAGAATCTGTTAGCACAGTTTCGAGGAGAAATAAGACAACACCCAGTTTTGTATTGCCACACAGAAACGTGGAACACTAGAAAAGCTGTCAGCTGTGAGCCAAAGCGGAATTGTCAGCCAGACACAAAACTTTTAAAGCTTTATCTCTCTCCCTCTTCTTACAACCAGACTTCAGTTGTCACACAACACTGCTCCCTGCTTTTATTGGCTCAGCTCCTTCCGGAAGACAAAGTCAAAACTTTCAAAACGGATTAAAAGTTTCCTATTCCATTGTTAAGCCTAACAGTCTTTTATAAGCTCTGATCTATACAGGTATTCTTTCCTAATAATTTCTTGATGTTTCATCATCATTTAAAAAAAACTCATAATGAGATATTTGCTTTGTGGCAGGTGGACTAAAGAGCGGAAATCCCTTTGTGTATTTCTTTATTTGTTACATAGTGTACAGTAACTGGCCTGTTGCCTATGCCATGAACAAAATCTTAATTAATCTACCTCACAATAAGTACTGTGCTTGAACGTGGCCAAACCTTAGCACGGAACTCTGTGATAATACAAACTGCTCTATTTTATTCTTCAACTGCCACTGGAAAAGAAATGAAGCAGCATGCTCATTTACCAGAAAGCGGTATCACAAAACAGAACAAACCCTCTGCAGTCTTAAAATGCATTGTATCTTGAAATTGGCCTAGAATTCTCCGCAGCTGGCAGAAAGAAGAACAAACATTACCACATGCAGAGTGCTGACACCCACAACACTGACTAGGCTGATCTCATGTGACTACATAATACGGCAATCCCCGATGGCATTTTCATCTTCAAAACCCCAAAGAGTCTGTTAACTGTTAACTACTGAGGGCCCTTATTCATGAGAGACTTTTCTTCTGAGCCATGCCCGGAAAGTACAGCCTGTACTGTTCCTATGGAAATAACCCTATTATTTTGTACAGATTTATTACTTATACTTTTAAAGAGGCTTGTTATTCCGTATCTTACAAAAGTAAAATCAGATAACAGAAATGGAATCAAAATAAAATCTACAGATTAGTATAATCTTCATTAGAGATGGGCACGATTTAGCGGTATTCCCGTTTCCGTTTCCGTTACTCGTTTCCGTTACTCTACGGAAACGGTAACGGGAATTACTCCGCCAGACTTCGAGCTCGAACCGACGAACAAACAATTTTGGTCTGATTTGTCGTGCTCGTTCCTTGCATCGCGCGATCGCGCGATGCCACGCGGCACAGAAAAAAAGTTTTTAAAAGTTAAAAAAACCCGGTTCCCAGCCGAAAAGCAGGCGGAAAAATGCCTGCCGTGCCTCAGGGCACCAACCAGAGGGGTTGTTTCTGGAGGTCCCCGGCCTCCTCCCCCCATCCCCCGTCCTGGGCTGCTCTGGTGGGACTCGCCGCAGGCTCGCACCAGCCAGCAAAAACCCAGTCTCGCCGGCCGCCGCAATTAAAGCGCAAGCAAGCGGCACGGACGGCACAGGAAAAAACTTTTAAACTCTCCCCCCACCCATTCCCGGGCCAAAAAAGCAGGCGGAAAAATGCCTGCTTGACTAAGGGCGCAGGGCACCTACCAGAGGGGTGGTTTCTGGAGGGGGGGTCCCGCCTCCCCCCCGTCCTGGGCAGCCGGACTCGCGAGTCGCCATGCCATGCGGTGCAGGCGGGGGATCCAAAATGGGGCGGCGAACGCAATATTGTTTTTGAAATCGTGGTCCAAAAACACACAAGCACAACAGAAACACGCGAAAATATAAACTGCCAGATTTTTCACAGTAGCAGTGGGTTTTTTCTTGCAACAAAATGTCTCTCCTCTCCTCCTCTGTCCTCCATTGATTTTATTTTATTTTATTTTTTACACCTGCGCAATGATGGGCTGGCCGAGTGGCCAGCCATGTGGGAGTGGACGACCATGCAAATTTTTGGAGCCATCCCACCAATCGCATGGCCACTTGGCCATGGAGACTTCTGGGATGTGCCAAAAAGCCCCCTAAAACCTGCCCTAGCCCCCTAACCCTAACCCTAACCCTTGACTCCGTACCCATACGTCACAGACTGTCTTCTTAGTGGGTCAGAGAGGCACCCAGAGGTGCAACCCACTAGCTCACCGTAACCTTACCCGTCACTAGCCTAACCCTAGCCCTAACCCTAACCCACCTTAACCCTAAGCCAGATGTACTTGCATTGCACTACACGCAAGTACAATTCCCTTCTGTGTGAGACATGGTGGTGCGAGAGCCTTAGTTAGGCATCTCACTATGGCTCTGGGTTCAGTGCCATCCACTAGTCTTCACAGTCACTGTCTGCACAACTGTTATGCAATATCCATATGGCTATTGCATACCATTTTGCAGCAGCAGCAGGTGAGGAGGGGAGACCCCCATGTTGAGGGGTCTCTTGGAGCCTGCTTCCCCTTCCTAGTGGGTGAGGATAGGAGGCACCCACGGGTGCCTCCAGGAGCCCACTTTCCCTTTATAGCGGGCCAGAGGAGGCACCCACCCCACAGAGGTGCCTCCAGGAGCCCGCTCCCCCCCAAAAAAAAACCAGTACTAACAAAAACGAAAAAACAAAATTTTTGCAAATTTTTGTGAAAAACAGAAACGACCCGAAACTGAACCGGTCCGACTAACGACCTCGAAAAAAATTTTTTTCAAGTCGTGCCCATCTCTAATCTTCATTTTATATTGCTTCTCCTCCATACAAAATCCCCTCTTACATTCAAGTTAAAGTCAAGGTCCACTGCTTTTACTAACTTCCAAATTTTAAGTAAGAGCCATCCTATCCCACTATCTTTATTCTGAGAATCATCTGGCTCAGCATATGTAAAATTCTAATATGTTTATGGAGAGGTGTATCGTGTTCTTTTTTCATATTCCTGATTCATATGAGATAGGAGTCAAGATGACATAAGTGGAAAATACAGTTCTAGTATATTTACTCAGTACTTTGTCAAACATTGTGTGTGCTTTTTTGCAAAAAACTCTTTTTAAAAATAAACTCAAGAATAAAGGATGGAGATTATGCAAAGCAGATAAGGTACACAATTCTAGTTTTAGCTTTCTCTTTGCTTTTCTCAAAACAAGCAACATAGAAGACCCAAATGAATGTTTTGCTGAAGATCTCTTAGAAAGGGAAAATGTTCCAAGATGCCTTCCTCCCTAAGAAAGCTCAACATCTATTCACAAAAAATGCACAAAATATTTTCAACAAACCTGCATTTTGTTCCACATTTTGTTTGAATTAAGGAAGGAAGCCAAAAGAAACATGTTCTAATTTAAACAATACTCTCAGAAACAGTACTTGAAATAACATGAAGAGACGTGATGATGATAATTGTATCCATACTGCACTTTCTTATGGTTAAAATTCCTGTAACCCTCCCCTTAAATTTGTAAGCAAGGCAATTCACTGATTTCCCCCCACCCACTTTTTTTTCTTTTAGATTTGAAATATATATAAGGACCCTGTTTCCGGCAAGGTCTATAGTACATTCAAATGGACATGTAAGGGGGAAAATGAGTTATGTTCATCAAGGTGGACAAAGTAGCTACTGTTAGAAGATTGCTTTAGAATTAATTGACACATACAAATGATAGTCTCATCAATCCTACATAGCTTCCCATTCAGTTGTCTTAGGAAGTTGTCTAAAGAACTCAAAATGGCCACTCTGTTGGATTTTCCTACTTGACATACTGTATTACAAGACTCCTAACAAAATAATCATGATAGGAAGCACACACACCTTAGCACTGAACCAGCCAGCATTCCCTTTGAACATCACAGTGATACATGCTACATGATGTATACTTTCTCTGTACTTGCATCTTATTCTGATATGTAGCAAATATGGCAACCATACAAACAGTGACAAGCTGACTGCATATATTCCCACTTGCTGCCCTTGCCAAAGCCACCATATACTAAATTTCTTCTCTCTTTAAGCACTTCTGGTTCTTAAAAAGGAAGAGGGGGGGAGAGAGAAGGAATGCCTCTGGCCTGTACTTTGGCTGCAGCACAAAAGCCCACTGCACTATAACCTTGTGAGAAGTGTCTTAAGTCTAAGAGAGCATAGTGACTACACTCTGGCCCCAAGGAAACTCCCTCAAGGCTGCTGCTCCACACTTCCTTCACAGGCCAAGTAAAGGACTTGAGAAACTACTTACTGTAGTTCGCTTCAGTTTATTTCTATTTTTTTTCTCCAAAGGGATTCAAGACGGCTTTGCAACTCGCCTCCCCTTGCTCTGTCCAAATTCCTGCTCACGAGGAAGACCTAGCTCCCTGACCAAAGGCCTATCCAGAGAAGCCTTTGTCCAACCTGGACTTCAGAAAGTCAGGTGATATCACACGCACACACACCCATAATGTCTTTTGGACTAGAAGAGGTGACCTGGGGAGTGGAGGGCATCTTGGTCCAGCAGCCACTCCAAAGGTAAATACGTGCAGTGAGAACACTGTGAATTCCAACTGCGTTTGCAAAACCTCTATCAATCATGGATAATTAAGGCCTAGGAAAACTCTCCCATCAATGCAGATCACATCCCTGTAGCTAGCACCCATTTGCTAGTCTGTATACACTAGAGATAGGCACGACTTGAAAAAAATTTTTTTTCGAGTTGTCGTTAGTCGGGCCGGTCCCGTTTCGTGTCGTCTCCGTTTTTCGTGAAAATTCACAAAAATTAGTCGGTTCGTTTTTTCATTTTTTCATTTTCGTTAGTACTGGTTTTTTTCGGGGGGAGCGGGCTCCTGGAGGCACCTCTCTGGGGTGGGTGCCTCCTCTGGCCCGCTATAAGGGAAAGTGGGCTCCTGGAGGCACCCGTGGGTGCCTCCTATCCTCACCCACTAGGAAAGGGGAAGCAGGCTCCAAGAGACCCCTCAACATGGGGGTCTCCCCTCCTTACCTGCTGCTGCTGCAAAATGCTATGCAATAGCCATATGGATATTGCATAACATAATGTGCAGACAGTGACTGTGAAGACTAGTGGATGGCACTGAACCCAGAGCCATAGTGAGATGCCTAACTAAGGCTCTCGCACCACCATGTCTCACACAGAAGGGAATTGTACTTGCTGCATGTAGTGCAATGCAAGCAAGTAGATCTGGCTTTAAGGTGCCTTAGTGCAAGGGCTAGGGTTAGGCTAGTGACGGGTAAGGTTACGGTGGGCTAGTGGGTTGCACCTCTGGGTGCCTCTCTGACCCACTAAGAAGACAGTCTGTGACGTATGGGTACGGAGTCAAGGGTTAGGGTTAGGGTTAGGGGGGCTAGGGCAGGTTTTAGGGGGCTTTTTGGCACATCCCAGAAGTCTCCATGGCCAAGTGGCCATGCGATTGGTGGGATGGCTCCAAAAATTTGCATGGTCGTCCACTCCCACATGGCTGGCCACTCGGCCAGCCCATCATTGCGCAGGTGTAAATAAAATAAAATAAAATAAAATCAATGGAGGACAGAGGAGGAGAGGAGAGACATTTTGTTGCAAGAAAAAACCCACTGCTACTGTGAAAAATCTGGCAGTTTATAAATTTTCGCGTGTTTCTGTTGTGCTTGTGTGTTTTTGGACCACGATTTCAAAAACAATATTGCGTTCGCCGCCCCATTTTGGATCCCCCGCCCGCACCGCATGGCATGGCGATGGCGACTCGCGAGTCCGGCTGCCCAGGACGGGCTGGAGGCGGGACCCCACCCTCCAGAAACCACCCCTCCGGTAGGTGCCCTGCGCCCTTAGTCAAGCAGGCATTTTTCCGCCTGCTTTTTTGGCCTGGGAATGGGTGGGGGGAGAGTTTAAAAGTTTTTTCCTGTGCCGTCCGTGCCGCTTGCTTGCGCTTTAATTGCGGCGGGCGGCGGCCGGCGAGACTGGGCTTTTTGCTGGCTGGCTGCGAGCCTGCGGCGAGTCCCACAGAGCAGCCCACAAGGACGGGGGATGGGGGGGAGGCCGGGGACCTCCAGAAACAACCCCTCTGGTAGGTGCCCTGAGGCACGGCAGGCATTTTTCCGCCTGCTTTTCGGCCGGGAACCGGGTTTTTTTAACTTTTAAAAACTTTTTTTCTGTGCCGCGTGGCATCGCGCGATTGCGCGATGCAAGTAACGAGCACGACAAATCAGACCAAAATTGTTCATTCGTCGGTTCGAGCTCGAATTCTGGCGGAGTAATTCCCGTTACCATTTCCGTAGAGTAACGGAAACGAGTAACGGAAACGGAAACGGGAATACCGCTAAGTCGTGCCCATCTCTAGTATACACACATACCTAATGTTATCCTCAAATCCATTTCACCTGTGTTATACACTGACCTCTAGTCTTGCCAGAGAGAGATCAATTTATCTTACTATTACAACCCATGTAGAGTTTAAGAAGACTGGCTCCAGCACTGCAGTCTAGCAAAGACACGAAATTCTAAAGTGCACTACAAGAATGTAACAGTATAGACATGGGCACGACTCGGCGAAATCCTCGTTTCCGTTTTGTTCATCGTTTCCGTTATGTAACTAGGAACGGTAACGAGAATTACTCCGCTCCAGCTCGAACCTGACCCGATAAAGAAAAGTTGGGTCTGATTTTTCGTTGTCGTTCATGGCATCGCGGCGATTGCGCGATGCCAAGCAGCACAGAAAAAAAGTTTTAAAAATTAAAAAAAAAACCGATTCCCGCCGGCCATGAAAGGAGACGAAAATATGCTGCCTCAGCGAGGGCACCTACCAGAGAGGGGTGGTTTCTGGGGGGGGTCCCCGGCCTTCCTCCCCCCCCTCCTGTCCTGGGCTGCTTGCACCAGGCTGGGGGGGGTCATCCCCGTCGTCTCCATTTGCCATGCGGGGGGGAAATCCAAAATGGCGACCACAATTTTTCTTTTGAAATCGTGGTCCAAAAACCCACCAAAGCACCACAGAAACATGTGAAAATTAGGTATTTTAAATGCCTGATTTTTTATAGTAGCAGCAGTGGGTTTTTTATAGCAATAAAACGTCGTATTGATTTTATTTTATTTTTATTTTTATTTTTATTTTTTTACACCTGCGCACGCACAATGATGGGCTGGCCATGGGATGGGACCATGCAAATTTTTGGAGCCATTCCACCAATCGCATGTCCAGGTTTTGCTGAGACTTCTGGATGTGCCAGAGAGGGCATAAAAAGCCCACAAACCCTAACCCTAACCCTAACCCTAACCCATACGCCAGTACACTGTCTTCTTAGTGGGCCAGAGGCACCCAGAGGTGCAGCCCACTAACCCACCCTAACCTGAACCGTTACCCTAAGCCTAGCCCTTACCCTAACCCCAACCCTAACCCAGATTCGTACGCAAGTACACTTCCCTTCTTAGTGGGTCAGAGTGATGCACCCAGAGAGGTGCCTTCAACTCCAGAGACCCACTCCCTCCCTCCCTAAGCGTAACCTGTACGGCAGTACACCAGTATGCTTTCCTTCTTAGTGAGTCATAGAAGGGCCGACGAGGTTCCTCTGACACACTAACCCCCCACCCTAACATAATGTTCTTAGTGAGACAGAGAAATGCCGACGAGGTTTCCTGTCACACTAACAACCCAACATCATGTATAACGGTGGCTACACGTTACGCTCCCTAAACCACTGTACAAATGACAGACGACAAACGGAAACGACAAATTTTTGAAAAATTTCACGACAAACGGAAACAACCCGAAACAGGCCCGTCCTGACAAACAACAACTCGAAACGTAATTTTTCTGGTCGTGCCCATCTCTATAACAGTATATCCAAGTCTCTGCTCTGATGGATGATAGTTAACCTATAAAGTCTCCTGAGAAGCTCTAAAGTATGAGATCTTATGGATTCCATAATTTAGCCACCTTCATGAATATAACTGGCACCCCTGCAACAGTGAGTTTGAGTTTAAAGCCCTGGAATTACATAATATTTCCAATACTGCATATTTTAGCTATGTCACATTCTGATAAACTCGTGACACTCCCTTTAACCCATTGGATACTAAGAAAAATCAGGATGAATGAAAGTAATCAGAAGGATTGAATGAACTCTCTGGGATAGACACTAACAACCACCACTGCTCTATTGACACCATCACTGTCACTCTTAAATATGGCATGCACATTGTTCACTCCTGGAAAATCTTAAGGCAGTGTCTCTCACCATTTATTATCTCAGGATGGCGTCAAGCAGTCCTGCTGTCTAGCAGCCTTAGAGAATTCATCTATTGAAATAAAGCATGCTCTAGAGAGAACCCATTGCAAGTGTTTAAGTGTGCTATATGTGCTTGCTGGAATCTAAATAAATGACATTTGCACAGAAAACCCTTGCCCTGTGAACAGGAAGCTGGGAACTAAGATGGGACTGGTTGCAATCTAAGTTTTCCATTTCAGGCTCAGTAAGCCAACCTTCATAGTTAGTTGATTCACAGAATCTGCACTGCTGTTAGATTATAATCAGAAACATAATTCCACTGTCAACATACTATCTTTTACGTTGTAATTTCTTGGTAAAACAGTCAATTGTAGAATCAGCAGAAATGCTAAATTAGCTATAGCTGAATTATTGAGATCATGACCTGACACCAACAGAAAGCCCCAGAAGGAGATGGGTGTTAGGAAAGGCAGCTAGCTAAGAAGAAAATGCTGTATACTAAAACAGGGGGGGGGGATCAACAGGAAAAAAGCAAGACTGACAAAAACAGATGACATTATAAAACTGGGAACATAACTCACTGAATTTCTCAAACTCAAGAAGGAAGAACCTATAATGGAAGCATAACACGGGAAATCCCAGACAATTGAGCAAGAACAAGATGTCATAGACACAGAAAACTTTTACTGCTACATGCATAAGGTTCTCTCCACCCAGGGGTAAATCCCCCACTTTCCCCCAACTAGTTGTAGTATCATTAATAGATACATTGGAGGTAAAAACCCACTCATGCCTAACTCCATCTAGAGTGGAATCTTAAGCTCGCTCCAAATTCTAGGTAAAGGTTCTAATGCCAAAGGCAGATAACACCATTTGTCCCTCATTTAGATGCAGCCTTTAATGTTCCTTGCCTTCTAATTGCTAACACAGTTTTGTCATCTTTCCTCTTACTCACTACCTTTGTTCATAACCTTCACACCTCCACATTTACCAGCTCCCAACGAGAGATCTCTTGCTTCACAATACTGTAAAGCTTCACATTGCACTTAGAGATATAGTGCCATCAGAATGACAGATGCCAATCCTGTCTTGCAACACACATGCATAGGTTTGGGGTTTTTTTGCACATATTAGGACCTCTGTAAATAATATTTGGGAGGGGTTTGACACCCACTTCATTTGGTCTGGGAGGAACTACAGGAAACAAGACATGATATAAATATCCCCACCCACCCACCCAAAAAAGCCATGTTGCAAAAGTACAAGGCTATACGCCACCTAACGTACAACTGGCTGAATATGGTAGAAACCCAACAATAGGAGAGGCTGAGATTGTAAACGTAATTGTTCTGAATAAATGCAAACCACATTATCCTGCAAAGCCTGGATGTTATTGCTATTTCTGTACTTTAAGATCATGCATGGCAATATAGAGAAAGTTCTACAACACTTGGCACTGCTAGTCTCTCATAGACTTAAAGAGAAAGACCACAATGTAGGCTCCTTCTATGGTTTTGCATTGATAAGGTTCTTGTTTGTTTTGTGATAACAAACATATGACTTGGTGACGTTATTTCCAAAAGGAGAAAAAGAAAAAACATCTGGCTGCTTGACTTCAAAAGTAGAAGACGAACCAAATCATAAAGCAGGTTATCATTCCCTAGTCTGGCTTGAACTGATCTTCTCTATAAAGATTTTCTGAAACGTGAGTCACGCCCAGGGCTCAAAACCAAAACATCTTCTCTCCCTTGTTCCTACTCCATAAATACAGCAGTTGAAAATACACAATTGCAAAGTTAACCTGTTGCCTATAGGCTGGGTGGACGCACATTCCTTTATCTACCTATTTACTGCACTTTTAGACCACAGAGCTCTGTGGGCAATGTACAATAAAATTCATATAAAATACAAAATAC
Organism: Phrynocephalus guinanensis; assembly: GCA_037367245.1. Classification (NCBI taxonomy): domain Eukaryota; kingdom Metazoa; phylum Chordata; class Lepidosauria; order Squamata; family Agamidae; genus Phrynocephalus; species Phrynocephalus guinanensis. The sequence continues at coordinate 105,277,099 of CM074734.1, read as the reverse complement.
AAAATGCATATAAAATATAAAATATAAATGAAGAAATTATAATGCATAACAAAACCAAGAGCAAGGGGTAAGACACTGCTATGCCAAACTTGCCAAACCCCAATCATTACCTTTCCCCAAACAATCCGAAGCAAAATCAGGAGCAATATGCAAAAACATTTTTATGTCTCTTATTCCACACTATTTGGACTTTAACAGATAAAATATACATTATGAACAGGTCCCAGAAATGGGACTGGTAGCAAGTGCTGATGGTAAAGTGCTTGCATTATGCAATCATATGTTAATGTGATCTGAAAATGTATCACAAATAGGAAACAAGGTCTACAGAGAATCCAACAACACAGATCAGTACCTACACAAAAACTCCAACCACCACCCATGAGAAAAATGAGGCATAATCAAAATATTGGGAGACCTCCCAGAGAGCTTTGGGTAGTGGGCGGCATATAAGTTGTATAAATAAATAAATAAATTGCATAAATAAAATTGGAACGGTGAAGCTCAATTCCTCAGCACTAAACTCAACCACCTGAATCAGGCCTACAGGCAAACAACTATTCCAAGAATGAAATCAAAAGAGCCATCAAATCAAAGAGATAAGATTGAAATGAAGTAGAAAAACAGACACACACACACCCCGCAAACAAAGTATTTCTGCCACACACCAAGGGAATCAAAGAACTCATGGGTAAACTGTTGAAAAAACACAACCTACAGTTTTGAGACCCACCACAAAAATACAACGGATGTTACAATAACCAAAGGACAAGAGGAACCCTCTCACTACTGCAGGAGTATACCTGATACCTTGCAGCTGCGGCCAGGTATATATTGGGACCACAAAGCACAACATCCAGACCAGAGTGCAAGAACATGAAAGACACTTCAGACTAAAACATCCGGAAAAAACAACAGTAGCTGGACACACCCTGAAACAAACTGGACATAAAATCCTATTTCAAGACACAGGAGTAGTGGACGACACCAGCAATCATTATGTTAGACTACACAGGGAAGCCGTTGAAATGCACAAACACCAACAAAAAGAAAGGTCTAAGTATTAACAAAGCGTGGCTCCCCATAGGGAAAAATGCAGCCTGCAAAAGGCCAATAATTTCCTGCCAGGAAGTAGCACCAGTGATCACTTCACACAAGAGAACAGCTAACAACACCCACCAACCACAGAGACAGATTATTTCCCCCACCCCCAGCACAGTGAGACACTTAAAGCCTCTTTATCACAAGAAACACCCATATCACAGTGTACACCTAATCTCCAGAACAGGACAAAAATCCCCATCTCATAGCTATAAAATACCCAACAATCTCACACACTACACCAGAGCACAGAGGGATTTTCTAGCTCCCTCTGATGATGCTGCCCACAGACAGAGACTGGCAAAACGTTAGGAAGAAGCCAGAACATGGCCAAACAGCCCAGAAAATCCACAACAAGTATCAGATCCTGGCCATGAAAGCCTTTAATATTACACTGCATCACAATCACTTTTTCTCATCAAATGGGATGCTACAGCGAAATCCTATATCCATTTGGTTGCTGGCTTTTTTTTATTCATATCCCACATTTTAGGATAGAGAACTTGTGAGGCAACTTGCAGCAGTTAGTAAATACAAAATATTTTTCTGAAGAACAAACAAACCTGGGAAGCTAACATTTAGATGGGAAAAAACAAAACATCAAGTCAAATAAACCCATTAACAAAAACTTGAGAGGGATTTTTAAAAGGTCTTGAAAATCCACATAAAACCTCAATGACGAGCATAAACACACACACACACACACACACACACACACACACACACACACAGAGAGAGAGAGAGAGAGAGAGAGAGAGAGAGAGAGAGAGAGAGAGAGAGAGAGAGAGAGAGAGAGAGAGTTCAGGGGAGGGAACTCCTATGCAGTGAGGTCAACACAAAGGTCCTGTCCTTAGCACCAATCAATCATATAGCTTTAATGGTCCAATTAGGAAGTAGGGCCTCCAAGTCTGACCACTAAACCCAGGCAGTTTTGGATACTAACTAACTTACTTACTTTTATGGTTTATATCAGTGGTTCTCAACCTATGGGTCCCCAGATGTTCCTGGACTGCAACTCCCAGAAATCCTGGCCAGCTCAGCTAGTGGTGAAGACTTCTGGGGGTTGCAGTCCAGGAACATCTGGGGACCCACGGGTTGAGAACCACTGGTTTATATACTGCCCTATTAGTGAACAGCACTACTCCGGGTGGTTTACATGAAAACAGAAAAACGAATAAAATGCCTGAACTATGGGCAGAACCATGATGGAGCAAGGCATTTGACAATAGCAAAGGTGATAAAATTAAAAAGAAGGCTTGGGTACAGAGAGACTTTCATCAGTTACATGGATATATGAGATCTGGTATGATTTATGAAAATAACACCTCAAAAGCAGGCTTAATTGTTCAGCATAGATTCCACAGGACCATTATTTTCACTCCAACATAAAGCTACTATGCTGGATTGGTAACGACATTATATAAAATTAAAATAAAGCTTATTTATAATGTAATGACTACCACTGCCACTATTTTGTATATTGTGATATTAAACAGAGCAATAAGTCAGCTCAAACAATAGCCTCCCACAGAAAGATCAAGTGGTGTATCTGTTGCAAAACACTTCCTAAAAGATTCTGCAGAAAATGAAAACCTTAACCAAATAATGAAAAAAATATCATGAGATAAAGCCAGAAAAACAAGTCTCCACACTTGTAGTGGTTCTATTTGAGGACTGGAAAAAATTTAAAAAATGAAACAGCAATAAAGAAATGGTGAGAACATTCACAATTACTAAACCAATTCCAAATCAAGCTAAAGATGTCCATCCATCATTAATCACAAGTATACTCTGCTTTAAATAAAGCATAATATTGCTAATTAAAATGATATAGGGTATTTATTTTGGAATTAGTTATATTAGTCTTGAATCCTTACAAACAAAACTGGGAAAGCACTGGTTTTCTGAGCAAAAATAATGATCCTTACTGATGAATTCTGGCAGCCTAAAGAAAGAAAAACAAGAAGATGCCAGTATAAAGTCTAAAGTCTGGATTGTATCTATAATATATCTATTATGGAGCCATCCCAGATATTTTTAAAAAATTATTATTACTGCCCAACAGCCACTCAGACCGAGATATACAAAAATTGAAACCACAGTTTGAAACTAGTACTTGACATCTCAGTAATATGTAAACATAAACAATCAGCAAAGAGATAAAATGAACTTTCTTGTAAAAAGACCAAATATTAAAATTAAAATTTGAAAAATTGTAAAGCAAACAGTAAATTCCATTGTTCCCCAGGTAATTTAACAAATGGGGTGGTCCTGTAAGATATATAGAAGTCTTTGAGAGCTAGTGAAAAAAAAGATACATAGTGGAGAATTGTTTCTAATTGTTAAAAGGTGCAAGATACTGATCCTTCAAGTCAGCACACAGGGGACAAAGGCACTTTGGAGAAACCAGCAAAGCAATGTCAACTTACAGTAATGTTTCATGTAATGTCCCTGAACCTCTCTTAAATGCGGAGTTCAATCTGCATTTGATCAAAAACCACCCAATTTTTGCGAGCTAACAGAGTTCAGGTACAAATGGACATTTTCAAACAGGAAAGACAAGCTTTTGAACATCCTTTAGAAGCAAATACTAGTACAAGTAATGCAACAGTATGGACAATGATTTCACAAAATGTTTCAGTAATATCCTCTCATCCGTAGTAGCAGCTCCTCCTGAGGAGATAGGTTAACAAATAATCCAGCCGAGATTTAAATCTCATACATGTTGTCATGGGACCCCTTCCCATATTCTCATAGGCCACAGGTGAGGCCAGCTTGGAAGACTATCTCAAGATGAAACAAAATGGCTGATTTCTGGATGAGGACACCGACAGAAGAGCAAGATATCTCAAGCTGAAAGATAGTTTGGAGGTACACTGTGAAATCCATACTGCTAAGTGTGTTACTCAAGTATTCAGACAGGCAAAGTTGTTCAGGCAAGCTTACCCTGAATTTTCAATCATCATATTACTCCCCATATTGCTTATAGATAGTCTTAGGTAAGTTGCACAAGAAAATGGCAAACTATTCTATCGCTATAAGGCCTGGAAAAGGGTTTCTATAATGTGAAATCAATTTAACACGTTCTTCTATTATTCTTAATTCTTGTTACTACAGGTCAGTACTGTACATACAGTATATGTAGCAAAAATATGCACAGAACTGCATTTTAATCTTTAAAATCCGGGCTCATTTCAGAAGATTAGACTCAAAGAACCCAACAAATATACGATGGCGTAAGAATGAATCTATATACAAAGGCAGAAAAATCAACCCTTAAAATGGAGAATTTGTGTGTCACAATGTTTATAAAACAGTGGATAAGGAACTTTTTAATCCCTTCTTACCTACCAACAGAAAAGGGAACTACAAAAGTGACTTTGTATGAGTTAGCTGGGCTATTGCCCACACAGACTGCTCACACTGTCACCCAGCGTGCTATGAGGAAATAGTTGCTGCCTTGAGCCCTTGATCTGCCCACGTGAAACGAAGCATGCTGGCTGACCACAGAATGGCCTCTGTTCCCTCTGCTATTGCCAACATCTGCTGGGCAGATCTATGAATAATTTTATAATGAAAAGCTCTCTTGCTCCAAACCAAACTTCTTTTTTTATTGCACTGCATATGTAATCCAAGGCAGACTTCAATTAGGGCCCTGTTTGGTTATGTGAAGCAGACTTTCTTGGGAGGGGGTGGGGAAAGGTAGGTCAAAAGAACAACCTTGCTTACATTGTCAACTGTTTTATTTATTTATTTATTTAACACATTTTTAGCACCTAGGTTAGTAGCTAAGTAGGTTGGGGGCCATTTTGCAATATTTCTTAATTAACAGAAGATCCATTGAATGTTTTTTTAAAAAATCTGAAGTACAGTTCAATAGTGCTTCAACATGGAATTTTCAAACATTTAAAGAAAACCCAGAGAAAAAGACTAGTTTACTGGCAACCTATAACACAATGGCCCTTAGTTGTGCACAGAAGGATCATCTTATTCCTAGGAAGATACTTACGTTCCAAAATAGTATTCTAGACAAAGGGGTTACAGGATCATTAATGTCATGCTTTTACTTTAACATCATTTGCAGTTTCTCCTGCAAGCGTCAAAGGAACGGTTTGTTGAAAAATTAGTATTGTATATAAAACATCTAGCTGTACAGCTATTTTGACAGGTATGACATCTTACAGCCAAGATCGAGCAATGACCTTTGTTATTCAAGACTTCCTCTCTGTCTTTGGCTGAAGCCCTAAATGCAAAAATAACTATACTTATACTTAAATTAGAAGTAAAGCGCTGGGTATTTTTAAAAAACAGTCCACACATTGAATTCAATCAAGTCTCAAAAAACATAACTGACAGAATCAACCTTGAACAACTTTGGCGGAAAGCATGTTTCAACATTAACAAGAACTCCTATGAAGGCTACAAGACTAACACAGTTGTATGGCATAAGCTATCACAGAGTCCACCTCACAAATGTGTACACCTTTGGAAAAAGATTAATTTTGCAGCACGTCAAAACTACTAATCACTAATATAGAAATGTTGCCTCCATGTGAGCTGTATTTGTGTTGACTCTGTGGTTGTTCCTATGGTAAGAAAATGACATACCCTGCTACAAACAAATAAATGTAAATTCTAGAAAGAAAAGAGTAAAGGAAAAAGCCCTCTATCTTTTTATGCCCACGGGCCCACAGAACACAAGTCATTGGGCCAAGAAGACCAGCCAACATTTCATCATCAAGGGTAAACAGCCACAAAGCATAATTTACAGGATAGTGGAACAGATGAAAATATTTTAAATAGGCACCCAGTCCTCCATAAAAAGATACTAGGCAGAAATGCAACTGAAAAGCACAAAACCTGCCTTGTGGTTTCAATGTGGAACAGAACATTTCATGCTTTTCTGACCACACTGAGGAAGCCTCAAATGTGAGTTGAATGATGACTGAGAAAGCATAGAGAAAGGTTTATTTCCTGGGTCATACCCCGTCTTATTTCTGCATTCCCTTATTGCTCCATTACCTCCTCAATTTCCTCTATGAAAAACAATTACGTTTTGATTTTCAAAAGAAATACCAGCAAATGATGGTTTCCTTCAGCTTCTCATTAGCCAAACAAGAGAGCAGTGCAATATGATTGCAGTAAGAAAAACACAGCTACTAAACTTAAACAGGTGTGAGTGCTATTTATTAGCAGTCTGTAACTACCCCCACACACGCACAAGCGTGAACAAATACACACAGATGTGCACACCACAAAGGCACACATTTAATCTGTCTGTTGTATGTGTATACAGAAACTGCAGTTCCTATTACGGAAGACCACAACAGAGCAAGGCAAGGTGCTTAAGATGACGAGCAGCTGGGAGGAAGATGGATAGGAAGAAGTGGCATGGGATCATTTCTTCTGGATCCTTTCAATGACAAGATCTTGAGGGGTTTGATCCCTAAAACTGATATTCAGGGCTGAGGTTCTGTCTTACCTACTGCCCTAAGGATGCAGGAATTAGCATTTACTATTTGGGGCAGGATTCATAGCTCAAGACTCACTGAGCTTAGTAAAATAAAGAACACTTGTTAAATATGTTCCTCTAAGCACATTTTCGAGCTGCCTAGATGCCCTAAGCACATCAGATCTCTACTGATTTTGGAAGCTTAGCAGGGTCAGCCCTGGTTAGTACTTGGATGGGAGACCACCAGGGAATTCCCGGTGCTGTATGCGCCTGGAGTAGGAACTGGCAAACCACTCCAGGATTCCTGCCAAGAAATTCCATGGACATGGGGTCACGAAGAGTCGGTTATGACTGTAACGATGCAACACACACAACAAGCACATTTTCAACTGTTAATTGGCACACCATAAAAAGTAAGAGTAAGACAGAAACTGGAGAACAAAACTAGAATCTTTTAGATCTCTTTAGGTTTTACCATGCTCCATATTTTTCTCATCTACATTCTTCTTTCCTCAACAGTTCTCCAACTGCTGATCGTTTTTGGAATCGCCGTATCTGGGATTTTTTGAGGAGACATGTTTATTGCTCAGGGTAATGGTTCCCAAACGTTTTGGAATCACTGCTCCCTTGATTTACTGGCCATTGGCTGTGGCTCCCATTGCTTGGAGGGGCCTTCAGCGGTCTTTCTGCCACCAAAGGCAGAATCTTAACACACACACTCCAGCTATCCCATTTCCTTCCCACAAATATCCCTGAGGGCCTACCTTCTTCTACGTCCTGACCCAATAACACACAAGTTCACCTGGTAAGCATTTCCACCAGGAACCATAGAGAGACAGGCACATGGCTTCCTTAAAACCTGTAGCCTGACACATCTGGCAAATGCAAAGGTTTGGAAGATAGTTCTTGAAGATGGCACTCAGAGAGCCATGATGCATAATTCCGAATGAACAGCTCTTCTAATGACCAGTTAGCACAGTCACACAGACCTAATAAAATGAACAGAAACCTGAAAAAGAAAACAAAACTCTGCGTGCATGCTCATATTTATTTCATTTTTTAAATATATTGACTTTATGACATGAACTGACAGCATCTTTGCTGGAAAGCAAAGGACCAAAGACAAAATAAAACCACAATTCTCAACAAGACATATATGACACCATTATTCAGAAGTGATAGGAATTCAGAACATTGCAGGGAATACTTGAATTCCATTAAGTGCGCACCAAGCGACAACTGACTGAAATAATATTTTGCACCTAAATGTTCTGGAGATTTTGAAAATGCTTTTATAAGCATATTTTCCTTCTGATAACAGCTGCACATTATAACTGTGAAGTCACTTAAATGTGGGCTAATACGGAAAATTGGAGAAAATTCCCCTTGAAGAACAAAACCCTCCACCCATTTGCCCGAGTTTCAGTTTCAATAATGAGACCTTTTTAAGGCAGCCATTTCACTATGACAGGGTATTTTGAAGCGTGCCTACTGACTGTTCCTCTGCAAGATTTGATGCAAAGGTTAAATTCGCCCACATCACAGAAGCCAGCTCATCCACAGTGAGGCCAGAGGCCCAGCAGCTCCCTAGCAGCCTTGAGCAGACCACTTCCTCCTTCTTCACATACCGGATGCCTTACAACCACTCATGTTTCCTCCTGGGCTCAGGCCTGGCTAACATTCTGCTAACCACAAAAGCCATGTGCCCCCAACCTCCCTTCACTTCTGACTGTGCTACTTCTCCAACCGCATGATACTCACATGAGCTGTACTTTTAGAACAATAAGTAAGGCAATTTAGAATAGTAATCTGAAAAATAGAGTTTCCATGATCGCAAAACATATATCTTAACAAAGGAAGGAAGGAAGGAAGGACAGAAGAGTTGGTCTATCTGAACAGAGATATGTACTCTTCATTTGGCAAATGGATCATCTGGTTTCCTAACTTTGTGGAAGGTACATTTTGCTCCAGTATTTTGTCATCAACCCCCCTATGCTTTGTACTGAAGTCTGTAAATTTAGAAGATGGTCCTCTAAATCAGTAATCGACTGACATATTCCAACTCACAAATACCACTTTTAGTCATTTTGGATAGATTCTCCTTATGGTTTTCTCCACTATTTTACTACTGCAAAAGAAAAACCAAATTTCAAGAACATGAACCACAGTTCAATCCACTTTGATCTGTAAGCGCTCTCAATTTCCTTGAGACTGACAATGGACTGAATGCCACACAGTTCAAATGCCTGTGCCATTAAGGAATCCATATATGTTGATATAGAATGTATGGTAGGTCAACAAAAGGTTAACCTTATCCTCTTCCCTGTCACATTACCTTACCGCTGCCTTCTTCAACACACCAGATTCCAAGACAGGATGGCTACTTATTACCATGGCGATAATCAGAAACAGCTTCTCATGCCAGAGGGAGAGACTATGTCATCCATCATCAACAAAACTAACATCAACGTTTAACCTTTCTAGCACAGAGTTGAGGCCTATGTAAACTTATGGCAAAGCAGGGAAAGCAGGGCACCTGAAATTATTGATGAAAGTATTCCTAGGCAAGAACCTTTGAATCTGATACAATAATAATCATGTGACATCAAGTCAATTCTGACTTATGGCGACCCTTTTCAGGGTCTTCTATTCAGAGAATACACAAAAGTGGTTCACCATTCCTTTCTTCTAGGGCACCCGGGACTGTGCAGCTTGCCCAAAGCCACACAGGCTGACTCTATTTGCAAGAGACAGATATACTCTCAGTCAGTTCCAGGTCAGCTATGTTCACAAACTCAGCATGTTTTGGTTTTGTTCATTTCATTTAACTGATCAATAGTAACAGCCCCTTTAAATGTTTCACCAGGTATTTGCAAACTGCTACATTCTCCCTGATTACAAGGATTATCCAGTATCTTGCATGTTGGCCTGGAACGTTAGAGAAAGGAAATGAAACCAAGATTCTACAGGATGAAAACTAATACAGAAGCATTCCTCTCTTCAGCAACTTAAACCCAGTAAAATTAAAAATGTCTTCCTGCTATAATGCCACAACATCTAAGCCCATAATATGTGCCTCTTAAGGAATGCTAGGGTGACCGGCTACCAACCAGCCATCTCATGACACTCATCGTTTTCCTGCAACCAGGGCAAGTTTCCTCTGTAACTTGTTTTTACCAAAGAGTCTCTTTATTCATTGGTGGTTGATTGCCTAATGAAACAATCTGTTGTTGTGAAGCTAAATATATCAGTTTTGAATCATGAAAGACACAGCTGTTCAGTATAGCAAGCTGAGTTGTAGACATTTGGGGTACTCCATATATCTCAATTAATGAAATGGAAGTTCATGTATATGAACTAATTTCTTAATTATCACAGCTTGAAATAACTGACAATGGTTTAGACTTTTTTAAAACTTAGGAGCATGTTCAAATCCAGGATCCACAATTAATTTGATGGGATAGACAATTAAAAGAAGCAAACAAAATTCCATGTTTGTGCCTTTACCAAAAGCAAAGCTTTTTAAAAAAAAAACCCTCATTCTTTTCAAGAAAATCCAGCATTAATCATCATGCAGTGCTTTCTCTTTTCTCATAAAAGAAAATCAAGATAATGTGTATGTCTGTTTGAAATTTTTTAAAATGTTACACAGAATCCAAAATGTAAGTCATAGCAAGACCTATGCTTTAGTAGCAAACCCCCATTCCAAAATTACCCCTGCCCAATATACATAGATACACACACAATTGTGTTATGACACTATAAATGGTCGGTTCTTGTGTTTGAAAGCTCTTAAGTTGAAGGATGGGATACAAAGTAAGCGTAGGGAAAAGATCAAACTACCAATCACATTCAATAACCAGTCCCTTTCTCCAATTCCAGATGTATATGTTTTCCAAGGGAGAAGAGGAGCAGGGGTGCTGCTGTTTCTAACGTTCAAGGGGGAATGGAAGCTATGCACTGCCATCAGGCTACTCCTGGCTTTACAGTACTTGGGGAACATCCCATCATAACTCCCTTTCTTAATATCACAACGTTAGAAGCCATGGCTTGAAATTTACAACACATTTGGAATCACACTATTGGAGCAGGTGGGCATGATAATCCCATGATCATGCTTTACTTAAAAAAAGAAATATCTCACGATTACTTGATTATATATATATATATATATATATATATATATATATATATATATATATATTTGTTTTCGTAGATTTTCACGGGTATAGGTATGCATGTTAGGGTGGATTCGGGTTTCTTCCCGTGTAGAAATCTGGTTGTTTTGGCGACGTTTCGACGAGGTCTCACTCGTCATCTTCAGGCTGGTGTTCTGGCTTCTTTCTTCTTGAAGCAGAGTGTGATCTCAGTTGAAGTCCTTCTATAAATACGGCTGGGGGTGTGGTTTGCTTGCTCTGTTGCTGATTGTAGGTTTGTTTGTTCTTTTGTGATTTGCTGTGTGGCTGAGGCGATCGTTAAGGGCTTAACTGCTGGTGGGTTAGATGGCTGTTTAGAGACATCATGTGTGGGTGAGGTGCTGGATGTGTGTCTATTAGCCTTTTGTTTCTTAACGACCTTGGTGATGGGTGTTCTGGCAGCATCCTGGGCTTTGGTAGAGTGGGGTCCTGTGTCTTGTGAATTCATTTTGGTCTGGCTGCGTGTCTGTGGTCTCCCAATGTTTTTTTGGCGTGTGTAAGTGTGCTCCATGTGGTGGCTGGAGTGGGGAGTAGCGGTAGATGGTGCAGTCGTGGTTTTGTTATTGGATGGTGGTTTCGTTTCATCTGTGGGAAGGGTCTGGGTTTGTGTTTGGTGTGGATGGAAGGTGGTGGCATCTTGTGTCCTTTTGGACCTGGTGTCAGTCTTTGTGACAGAGGCTCGTCTGTTGACCAGGGCTAGTTTCCAGATGTCAGGCAAGCGGGAGGTGTCATCACGTTTATTCATGTTGTTTGGGTGTTTCTCTATTTCAATGGCTTCCATGATTATTCGACTGTTGAAGTGTTCAGTTTTGGAGATGAGTTTGGTTCTTTTAAAATCAATTTCATGACCTGTTGTTTTTATGTGCTGGAAGAGAGATGAAGATTTTTCTTCTTTTTTGACTGCGTTCTTGTGTTCTGCGATGCGTGCGCTTATTCTCCTGTTTGTCTGTCCGATGTATGTGGCTGGGCAGACTTTGCATGGTATTTCGTAGACTCCTTGGTTTTCTAGCTCAATCTTGTCTTTGGGGTTTCTTAAAATGTTGGCTATTTTTTGTTCGGTGCAAAAGGCTGTCTTGATATTGTGTTTGTGGAGAATTTTGCTTATTTTGTCTGTGGTGCCTTTGATGTAAGGGAGGAGGGCAGTGCCGTTGTTCTCTTCTGTTTCTTGGTTCTTGGGGGGTGTTTCTTTTTGGATTAGTTTGGTGATGGTGTTTTTTTTGGAATCCGTTCGCAATTAAAGCATTCGAGAGAGTGTGTAATTCAGTTTTTAGGTGGTCTTTGTCAGCGAGGCGTTTGGTTCTGGAGATGAGGGTTTTTGCTACGGAGTTGATCTGTGCAGGGTGGTGGTGTGATTGTGCATTTAAGTAGCGGTTTGTATGTGTTTTTTTCGGTAGATGGTATGTCCTAAGGAGCCGTCGGGTTTTTTGTAGATTAGGACGTCCAGGAAGGGAAGTTGGTTGTTGGCTTCTATTTCCATAGTGAATTGTATTTTGGGGTGTAGGCTGTTGAGATGTGTGAGGAAGTTGTTCAGTTTGTCTTTCCCGTGTGGCCAGATAACAAAGGTGTCGTCAACATATCTGAGCCAGAGTTTGGGTTTATGTTCGGACTTCTGTAACACATCTCAACAGCCTACACCCCAAAATACAATTCACTATGGAAATAGAAGCCAACAACCAACTTCCCTTCCTGGACGTCCTAATCTACAAAAAACCCGACGGCTCCTTAGGACATACCATCTACCGGAAAAAAACACATACAAACCGCTACTTAAATGCACAATCACACCACCACCCTGCACAGATCAACTCCGTAGCAAAAACCCTCATCTCCAGAACCAAACGCCTCGCTGACAAAGACCACCTAAAAACTGAATTACACACTCTCTCGAATGCTTTAATTGCGAACGGATTCCAAAAAAACACCATCACCAAACTAATCCAAAAAGAAACACCCCCCAAGAACCAAGAAACAGAAGAGAACAACGGCACTGCCCTCCTCCCTTACATCAAAGGCACCACAGACAAAATAAGCAAAATTCTCCACAAACACAATATCAAGACAGCCTTTTGCACCGAACAAAAAATAGCCAACATTTTAAGAAACCCCAAAGACAAGATTGAGCTAGAAAACCAAGGAGTCTACGAAATACCATGCAAAGTCTGCCCAGCCACATACATCGGACAGACAAACAGGAGAATAAGCGCACGCATCGCAGAACACAAGAACGCAGTCAAAAAAGAAGAAAAATCTTCATCTCTCTTCCAGCACATAAAAACAACAGGTCATGAAATTGATTTTAAAAGAACCAAACTCATCTCCAAAACTGAACACTTAAACAGTCGAATAATCATGGAAGCCATTGAAATAGAGAAACACCCAAACAACATGAATAAACGTGATGACACCTCCCGCTTGCCTGACATCTGGAAACTAGCCCTGGTCAACAGACGAGCCTCTGTCACAAAGACTGACACCAGGTCCAAAAGGACACAAGATGCCACCACCTTCCATCCACACCAAACACAAACCCAGACCCTTCCCACAGATGAAACGAAACCACCATCCAATAACAAAACCACGACTGCACCATCTACCGCTACTCCCCACTCCAGCCACCACATGGAGCACACTTACACACGCCAAAAAAACATTGGGAGACCACAGACACGCAGCCAGACCAAAATGAATTCACAAGACACAGGACCCCACTCTACCAAAGCCCAGGATGCTGCCAGAACACCCATCACCAAGGTCGTTAAGAAACAAAAGGCTAATAGACACACATCCAGCACCTCACCCACACATGATGTCTCTAAACAGCCATCTAACCCACCAGCAGTTAAGCCCTTAACGATCGCCTCAGCCACACAGCAAATCACAAAAGAACAAACAAACCTACAATCAGCAACAGAGCAAGCAAACCACACCCCCAGCCGTATTTATAGAAGGACTTCAACTGAGATCACACTCTGCTTCAAGAAGAAAGAAGCCAGAACACCAGCCTGAAGATGACGAGTGAGACCTCGTCGAAACGTCGCCAAAACAACCAGATTTCTACACGGGAAGAAACCCGAATCCACCCTAACATGCATACCTATACCCGTGAAAATCCACGAAAACAAATATCCGACCTCTACGGGGAGGAAACCTTCCAGCTGACCAGAACCTACGAGAAACTAGAAGTCCGAAGAGCCACCATCTTATGTGACATTGCATTCCTACGCAACTGCCGAGATAAAAATGTGATCCCCACAAGCTTCCAACTGAAATTCCACTCAAAAAAAACCCATCCAGCGAAAGGATCCTGAAAAGAACAGAACTAGCCCTAATCAGAAACGAACTACACAAGAAAAGATACCTACTAGATCAAACCAACAGAGACCTACTCACTCTCCACCTCAAACTCAGCAACAAAATCCACCCAACACTCTGGAACAAATCCAAGCAACTCGCCGCCTGGAGAGCTGAAACAGAGACCTCCCACAAGACAGACACACACACCAACAAACTCCACAAACTGGAAAAACGCCAGAAGCCCAACCCCCCACAGCAGCCCATGAAACAAACAGTTCACAACATATCAGACAGGACACTCACCATCGCAGAGACCAAAGTCCTGTCCAAAGGATTCAACTTTGCAGTCGCCCCCAGACACATCCCCACTGAAAACATCATATGCGGAGTGGAAGCCAGCCTAACCAAAAATCAACCCAGATGAAGCCAACAAAATCAGACTCGAAGTCACCAATATCCTCTGCTCCAGCAAACCACCCAGAAGCAATTTACACAAAGAAGAACAAAAAGCCCTCACCAACCTGAGGAAAGACAACAACATAATCATTCTCCCAGCAGACAAAGGCAATGCCACAGTGGTGATGAACACATCTGACTACCAAGCCAAACTATCCAACCTACTACAAGACCCTGCTTACATACCTTTGAACACAGACCCCACCACCTACCTGGAAAAAACCACCAAAGCCAAAATAAAAGCCTCACCCTTAAGTGAAGAAATCAAGCCAAGCATCATCCCCAGAGAGAAATCTTCCAGATGCCCCAAGCTCTACGGCCTCCCCAAGATTCACAAAGAAGGAACACCTCTCAGACCCATAGTCAGCTCCATAGGCTCACCCCTACAAAACCTCGCCAAATTTCTTGCCAAACAACTCCAGCCCTATGCAGAATCCATCTCTTCATACGTACAAAACTCGTTCCACTTCATAGAAATTATAAAGAAACAAGACCTACAACCCAATGACCTACTCGTGAGCTTCGATGTTGTTTCGCTCTTCACACAAGTGCCCATTCAAGAAGCCTTGACAGCTATCCACAACAAATACAACCCCCCCAAGCACATCCTAGATCTGACCAACCACTGCCTAACCAACACATACTTCATCCACAATGGACAAAGATACAAACAGATAGAAGGAGCACCCATGGGATCACCCCTCTCACCGGTCATCGCAAACCTATATATGGAACACTTTGAAACCAACGCGTTACAGAAGTCCGAACATAAACCCAAACTCTGGCTCAGATATGTTGACGACACCTTTGTTATCTGGCCACACGGGAAAGACAAACTGAACAACTTCCTCACACATCTCAACAGCCTACACCCCAAAATACAATTCACTATGGAAATAGAAGCCAACAACCAACTTCCCTTCCTGGACGTCCTAATCTACAAAAAACCCGACGGCTCCTTAGGACATACCATCTACCGGAAAAAAACACATACAAACCGCTACTTAAATGCACAATCACACCACCACCCTGCACAGATCAACTCCGTAGCAAAAACCCTCATCTCCAGAACCAAACGCCTCGCTGACAAAGACCACCTAAAAACTGAATTACACACTCTCTCGAATGCCTTAATTGCGAACGGATTCCAAAAAAACACCATCACCAAACTAATCCAAAAAGAAACACCCCCCAAGAACCAAGAAACAGAAGAGAACAACGGCACTGCCCTCCTCCCTTACATCAAAGGCACCACAGACAAAATAAGCAAAATTCTCCACAAACACAATATCAAGACAGCCTTTTGCACCGAACAAAAAATAGCCAACATTTTAAGAAACCCCAAAGACAAGATTGAGCTAGAAAACCAAGGAGTCTACGAAATACCATGCAAAGTCTGCCCAGCCACATACATCGGACAGACAAACAGGAGAATAAGCGCACGCATCGCAGAACACAAGAACGCAGTCAAAAAAGAAGAAAAATCTTCATCTCTCTTCCAGCACATAAAAACAACAGGTCATGAAATTGATTTTAAAAGAACCAAACTCATCTCCAAAACTGAACACTTCAACAGTCGAATAATCATGGAAGCCATTGAAATAGAGAAACACCCAAACAACATGAATAAACGTGATGACACCTCCCGCTTGCCTGACATCTGGAAACTAGCCCTGGTCAACAGACGAGCCTCTGTCACAAAGACTGACACCAGGTCCAAAAGGACACAAGATGCCACCACCTTCCATCCACACCAAACACAAACCCAGACCCTTCCCACAGATGAAACGAAACCACCATCCAATAACAAAACCACGACTGCACCATCTACCGCTACTCCCCACTCCAGCCACCACATGGAGCACACTTACACACGCCAAAAAAACATTGGGAGACCACAGACACGCAGCCAGACCAAAATGAATTCACAAGACACAGGACCCCACTCTACCAAAGCCCAGGATGCTGCCAGAACACCCATCACCAAGGTCGTTAAGAAACAAAAGGCTAATAGACACACATCCAGCACCTCACCCACACATGATGTCTCTAAACAGCCATCTAACCCACCAGCAGTTAAGCCCTTAACGATCGCCTCAGCCACACAGCAAATCACAAAAGAACAAACAAACCTACAATCAGCAACAGAGCAAGCAAACCACACCCCCAGCCGTATTTATAGAAGGACTTCAACTGAGATCACACTCTGCTTCAAGAAGAAAGAAGCCAGAACACCAGCCTGAAGATGACGAGTGAGACCTCGTCGAAACGTCGCCAAAACAACCAGATTTCTACACGGGAAGAAACCCGAATCCACCCTAACATGCATATATATATATATATATATATATATATATATATATATATATATATATATATATATATATATATATATATATATATGGAGGAAAGGGAAAGTCTTCTTTGTGGAATGCCTAAGGCTAGACTAGTTTTCTCCTTGTTGTTTTTCCATGGACAGACAAAAAACTCTCTATTTGAACAAGCTTCTAGCAGATAACTGGAATGGGACACTGGCTGGTGCTCTACTCTTCATCATCATCACTGATATCATCATCATCATCATCATCATCTATATATATGGATGTGCTTTAAAACTACTTTTAATCTAAATGTATTTTAAAATCATAATTTACTTAATTGTCCTTGAATAATTAGAAGTTAATATTATCTTTATTTGTATCCATTTGCAAAATTATATTGTGAGTCACTTTGTGTTCTAATTCTGAGAAAAAGGTAGGCTATGAATCCAATCAGCTAAATAAGGCTATTAAAATTCACTGGTCAGTGAACATAAGGTCACATCTTTATTTATGGTCTGAGACAGGACATATGGGAACTAAAACCACATCAATTCACCTTGAAATACATATTTATATATGCAAATATATCCAAACTATGCCATACCTATGGCTGTACATAACTATGCTTCCTCTCTCCAAATGTTCAAGATAAAATCTAATTATCACAAGATAGCAAAAGTACATGAAAATCACCTCTGACACCTTGGAGGTGAAGAGATATAATGAATTACCTGAGTAAGAAGTTGGTCTTCTGTTAAACTGTTGATCCACCTTGTGTATCGTTCAGTTGCTTCCGCCGGCTCTCTCTTAATCTGGCAACCTATAATCTAAAAACAAACACAAAACATTGCAATTTAAGAAGTGCAGGTAACACAGAACTTTCTCCAGCTGCGGAAAATATATCAGCTACGCCCCTACCTGGATGAACGGAGCCTCATAACAGTTACGCATGCACTGGTAACATCCCGTATTGATTACTGCAATGCGCTCTACATGGGGCTGCCTTTGAAGACGGTTCGGCGATTGCAACTGGTTCAGAATCGTGCGGCGCGGCTAGTAAGTGGTGGGGCCGCTAGGGATCACATCACGCCGATTCTACGTAGCCTACATTGGTTACCAGTTGCTGCCCGAGCCCAATTCAAAGTGCTTGTTTTGACATATAAAGCCCTAAATGGCTTAGGACCTGGATACCTGAAGGACCGCCTCCTTCCATATGAACCTACCCGGCAATTAAGATCAAGCCAGGGGGCCCTCTTGAAAGAGCCATCCCTCAAGGAGGTAAGAGGGATGGCTTGCAGACACAGGGCCTTCTCGGCAGCTGCCCCCAAGCTATGGAATGCCCTCCGAAGTGAGATCCGCCTGGCGCCAACACTGATGACATTTCGGCGCCAGGTAAAAACCTTCCTGTTCCAGAAGTTTTTTAATTGATACAAATTAGATTGTGGGTCTTCTGATGGCAATTTTAGTGTGATGTTTTAGTATAAGGTTTTTATTTTTGTTTTAATTATTTATTGTTGTTTGATGTTTTTAACTGTTTTAATTCCTTGATTGTAAGCCGCCCAGAGACCTTTGGGTAGTGGGCGGCATATAAGTTGTAAAAATAAATAAATAAATAAATAAATAAATAAATAAAGAACTAGAACAAAATTATTTCAAAGATTCTCTTAAGAGGGGGGAAAGGCTTCTTTACGGTTTGAATTTTTATGAGCAACTTCAACTTCCAGGCAGTTTAGATGAGCTTTTGCTTCTTTCTGTCTTGACTGAACTAAAACTGAAATTAATTTGTCAGTCCACATAAATTATAATTTTGTATAAAATTATAATTTATTGACAACACTGTTGTTCAATTTTTGAAAAAGCAAAGTGTTCTGCTTAAATGCTGCCCCATAAGTGGTTCAAGCATTCTCTGGGCAGTTTACAATTTATATACATAGGCTACAGATTGCCCCCACCCACCCAGCAAGCTTGGTACACATTTTACTGACCTCGGAAGGATGGAAGGCTGAGTCAACCATGAGCCTGCTACCTGGGATTGAACCCCAGGTCATGAGCATAGCTGGAATACAGACATTTAACCACTGTGCCACGAGGCTGCTTATCAAAAAAAAAAAATCTAGCTTGTGGATGTGGAAGACAGTGCTTCTCTATTCACAATTCAAAATCACAGGAAGCTGTTCCATTTTGTTGTGCAGTATCATGCCAGTAGGAAAAAGGATACCAAACGTGACATGGGAAAGGGCAGTCTGAATGTTGACAACACTAACGGTAGTTGTCAGGGTGATATGACTATCTTGTGCCCCCTGTTGTGCACAAAGAGACACCAAGCAGGGGAGGATCCCAGAACATGACTCCCTTTTCATCAGTTAACCACTTATTACCCAAACAAAAAACAATTGTCAAAGCTATTTGGACAATAAGGAGGACAAAGATTATGACCAGAAGAATTACACCACTTCAATATTGACAATGACGAAATTGAAGCTGTTAAAATATTTTATACAACTTAGTCCAATCATCATTCCAAATGGGGACGGTAGCCCCATTTCCACAGTCTTATCTTTTGTCTGCTGTGTATTACAGTTGAGTGGCTATAAAATGCAACATTTTTATATGTTTCCTGAATAACAAGATTATTTTTCACAAACTAATAATAATATGTGGCTTTCTCTTACACAGTAATTAACAAAAAGAAAACATTCCATGCCAACTTATGATGGCTACAAGGCTGTAAAAACCTTACATATGCAAAGAACAATAATCCATGGATTATTCAGAAGACACAAGGAATATTAAAGCAGGCTTTGTGTGTTACAGTTTGATCTCGAGATTTTCGTTTGGGCAGCTGACATAGCTGTACAACTGGATAACATTACAAAGTCGAAAAGCAACACACAGTTTTCCCAGTCTACTTATCTCTCTACAAAACAGCTTTCCAAACAAATTCTGGCCTTCCACTTAATTACCTACCCGACATTTCACACTTGCTGATTCCTCTTGCCTATTAAGAGCAGTTGGCAAATATAATCTGTATCAAAAATATGAAGGCCCAAATCCAATTCTCAGTCCTATGTAGAGGAGATACAACAATTCAACTGCTGAATGGCAAGTCAACACTTGCTTAAATCTCATTGTTTCAGTGGGTCTCTTCTATCTGGAACTCACAACTGGATTTAAATCTAAGATTA
Organism: Phrynocephalus guinanensis; assembly: GCA_037367245.1. Classification (NCBI taxonomy): domain Eukaryota; kingdom Metazoa; phylum Chordata; class Lepidosauria; order Squamata; family Agamidae; genus Phrynocephalus; species Phrynocephalus guinanensis. The sequence goes on along the minus strand of CM074734.1, from coordinate 105,257,094 downwards.
CTCCCTTAGGAATCTTTGGCTTTAGGTACAAAGATGTAATTATTCATGTGTGAGTGTCTGTTGTGTTGTTATAGTTGTGACCGTCTCTTCGTGACTCCACAGAACACATTAATTTAAAAAACTTTATTACAAATATACAAGACATGCATGTCTTGTGATCCATAACATTGAAAGCAGGCAACCAGTTATGCACTAACCAGGAATGCACTAAAACTCTTCTCTTGCTATCTTTGTAGAATTATAAACATAGAAAAGTTAACAGGCATCTGGCTGGCAACAATGTAAAGCTGGGTCACAGTTTTGTTTATGCATTTCCAAGGTTAAACCCTGTTGCACATAAACAGCACCACTTTGGAAGAAAATTACTGTAAATTAAGAAATCACCATGCACATATCTATTGGCCACTGGAAGATATAATCCTGCTGCTTAGTGTAGTAAATCACATTAGAGTAAGCCCACTTACATCCATGGAGATTTGGTAAGTCATCTCCTTCATATGTTCCACTAGTTCAAATAGGTCTATGTCAAGGATTGTACAAAATGGAATTGTCTTATTGCAAGTTGTGTTGCATGATGGGAATGACAAAGCAGAGTGGACACACACCTTAGCAATCCTATTTTGGAAGCAAATAAGAACAGGTGACAGTTCCACACATGCTCAGTCTTCAATTTGCTGAATAATAATTGCATCAGACACATGTATAAAAGCAGGACAGTTGCTCAGTGCTGTGTAGGATGTTGATGGAGAAAAACAGCTTGTTACCCTGCCAGGTTGGACATGTGATTCCTGGAAAAGTTTGGATTACTGGACTGCTTATCTTACTAATGAGGTATATGTCTGCCGATTCAGTTCTGTCTGGTGGACTTGTACTTATTTCTGTAAATACAGTTCTTGGTGAAGGGAGGCACCGCTGTGTTTGCGTCTTTATTTAGCACTGCTATCTGGCAGCAAAAGCCCCCACTTTTTTAAAATGTGTAGTACAACCATGGGGGAAAAATAGCCAAGGCTGGTGGACATCCATACTGAAAAACATTTTTATTACACTTGAACAATTTTTTATTTTATGCCACCTAATTAATACATCTTCATTTCAACTAGTTCAGTGTTTATTGTAAATCTTACATTACAAAGTAGTCTTGTTGTTTTAGCTAAAAAGGAATTAAGGTTTGGGAAGCACTGCTTTGGATAGTCAAATGCAATAATAGGAAGGGTCTTAAAACTATATATGATTTGCTCCACAACTATTTTGATATTGTAAAATGCGAACTGACGCAATTCGATTAACTGCTTGCTAATAACACTAATCTGAGAGGTAGTGGAAAGCAGTAGAGGATCAAACACCAGGATCAATATACAGTATTTTTATAACCAGGACAGGTCTCTTCCCAATAATACATTTTTGTAGACCAAAATTGGGAAAAGCAATATTCTGAACCACTGCTTCATGGTAAACAAATGGTAGATTGGTTATTTTTTCTCAAGAACGAGGCGTTACTCTGGGATTCGTTTGTATACATGACCAAGAGAGACTCTCTCACTCATTCATTTCATGGGTTTTACAAAATAAGCCTTATGTATACAACAAGAATTTTGTGGGGGTAAAATTCAAGCCATAGGTGAAAGCAGATGCGAAGTGCTGGGCAAATACAATTCTGCTACTCTGAAAGGCATTCCATAACAAAAAGATAAGAAAGCTTAGCTTCTCAATACAAAGCAGACTAACCAAGCCAAAGCTACAAAAATATTAATTAATGAACAGCTGCCATGAGGTGACAGATTAGTCTTAGACTGGTTTCCTTATCGCCAGATTTCCAATTAGAACCAAATATGTTAGCACTTCCACTTCAAACTGGGAAAGACAGTAAACAAAACTAACTTGAGCTTCTGCTAAGAACTTTGGAATACAGTACTAGTTAAATGCAAGATACCAGCTAATAGTACCTTCTGATACACATGATGTTCTGAAGGAAGTCATTAACAGTTTCATCCATGATTCACTTAAAGCAGAGTCACAGCAATTGACGATGGGCTAATATCAATGACTTAAGTCCAAGTGTTCCAACTAGTGTGATTTTTAAAGGCAACATATTTTGGGGGAAAGCAAAACTGGTAAAACATCCGATTCAAAGATTAGCGTGAAATAAGAGCCAAAATAGTACAGTGGTACCTTGTATAAAGGAATTAATTCGTTCCAAATGAAATTATGTTAAGCAAATTTTCCTTTATACAAATTTCCCATAGGAATGCATTGACAACAGTGTGATCCCATTTTTATGTTGTACAGATTCACCCCATAGGCAATTATGTTAAGCAAATTTCCCCCATCTACAGAATTTTTATGTTGTACAAATTTTATGTTATACAAATTGTTTGTTATACAAGGGTTCACTATAGTATAAATTATAGCCTAATTTTCAGAGTATTACTTTTAATCCCTTTTACAATTCCACCAGTAATCAATATTTTCATACAGTTATATCTTGAGAAAAGAACACCACTGAACCATCTTTAGAGTTGGATTGTGTAGTGTGTACTCCTCTCTAGTTTCCAATCAGTTTTAATTCAGTGGCAGTGCAGTGCAAATCAGAATCCTAATCCATATAAACACAGCAACATTGCTCATAGCTTACCAAAAAAATATCCAAATCAAGCATGTTCCGGCACCTATGCAGCCTTTTTTACATGTATTTAGGCCACTGCCTTAAAGATACTTTGTCCAAGATCTATAAAATGACCAAGTCTCTACTTCCAAAACAAAGATTTCTCGCACACTTTCAAATGAACACCTAAAGGCAGAGCCCACTTTCCATAAAGCTGTATTAAAAAACTAAATAAAGAACAGATCGTTAGATGTGTTCCTCCGTCATAAATAAATACTGTTCTCTTTTGAAGTCCTGCCCACTCTCTTTGATGTTCTAAAGGGATCCAGTGCCTTTTGAAATTCTGACCTTCAACCATGGGCTCTGAACGCCTTTGAAATTATGGCTCTTGGTGTCCAATGCATGCACTTACAAAGAAGTCTAAAGATTTTTAAAAGAGGCCAACCCAGTTGTTTTAAGTCTGAAAGTCTCTAAATATCTTCTAACACCTTTACAACCAAAGTCTAGCAGCTGTGACATTAATGCTTAAAGCAATGGCAGTAATGACACTCATGCCATCTTGCCTCTTATTTTTCTTAAGAGTTGCTTTTATTGCCAGGGGTGTTTTTGGCAATGAATGTTGAGGATAAGGGAAAAATGAATTTAACATCTACTACATCCTGTCCCCTTCCTTCATCTGTGACACCACTGCCTTAACTGCAGTTCACTCTGATCTATAGGTGATGTTGGCAGATGCCTTTGTAGCCAAAGTAAAAGTGCTATTTCTGACATATACACATGAGCCCATGTCAACACTCCCATTGCTGTATTGTTGCCAATTTTCTTCTTAGAGCATCCCAATAACCTGAGCTCTGTAAACATAAAGGGACCACAAAACAAGCTACCGTATTTTCCCATCTATAAGCTGCTGCCATATATTAGACGCTGTCCCCCACTCCTGATCTCAGTTTATTCTTAGTCAGCTTGCCTATTTGCCAACTAATTCCTGGAACTATGTTTCATGTTTAACTTACCCATCTTGGGGCTTTCTGTCTAGGACCAGTCTCCAAGTGGACGGTCTTGTGGTCTACAGATGTTTAAACAAACTCTAGTCCCCTGAGAATTTACGCAGCATCAACAGCTGCGGGAAGGCATTTCCAACCTCTTCACAAAGCCTTTGAACAGGAAGGCAACTTTCTAATGTGAGAATAAGAAAGCCTCCTTTTTTCCTTAGCGAACTGAGTGTTTTTTACTTTCAACCCTGATTTCAGTCTTCTTCTACCCATTGGCAAAAATTAAGATGTATTTGGGCTTCTTAAAGACTGGAATTTCTTAACACAGGCATGTCCAAACTTCGGCCCTCCAGATGTTTTGGACCACAGTTTCCACAGTCCTTTGCCATTGGAAATACAGGCTTGGAATTCTGGGAGTTGTGGTCCAAAACATCAGGAGGGCCGAAGTTTGGACATGCCTGTCTTAACACTAGACATCTTTCTAATTATTGTCTGAATAAAATAAGAGTCACCGCAAACACTTTGTAAAAATGCCCAGTGGTCTATGAGGTAAAACACATGTAATAAATAGTGTACTGTGTTCTTAAAACAGAAGTTCTGCTTTAATGAAAACAATTAGTATTTAACGTTGTTTAATTCCCTCCAGACGGGACTTCTTGTGGCCGTGCCTCCTTGCTTCCCTTCGAAAAACTGCATCTGGCCTGGGACGGCCAGGTGTGGGGGGGGTGCACAGCGGCACATTTCAAGTGTGTGTGCGGTGGCCCAGGTTGTACTCAAAATAGTCTGTGATGCCCGCACCTGGCAGCGCCACCAGCATCTTGGGAAGTGTTGGGGGCAAAAGCTTTTGCCCCAGCACCCCACCATCCCTGCTGCTACTATTATCCTCCGATAAGAATGTTTGCTCTTATCCACGGATTTCACTATCCACAGGTGCCCCTGGAACCGATCCCCCGCGGATACGGGGGTCCTACTGCAATCTCTTCTTATAAACTACAAGAAAGCATTTGATTGTGTAAATCATGAGAAACTATGGGTTGTTCTGAAAGAAATGGGTGAATCTCAGCTTTAGATTGTCCTGATTCATAATCTGTACTGAGGACAAGAAGCTACCATTAGGACAAAATATGGAGAGAAAGAATGGTTGCTTACAGGCAAAGATGTAAGATAAGGGTGCATTTTATCCCCATATATGTCTCATGTGAATACACAATATTGCACAATTGATGGAAGACATGCAGATGACACCACATCACTAGCAGAAAGCAGCAACTTCTTAAAACAACTTGTATTGAAAGTGAAAGAAACATGTGCCAAAGCAGGACATCAGTTGAACCTTAAGAAGACAAAAAGTCATGACTACAAAAGAACTAAACAACTTTAATGTTGACAATGAAGAAACTGAAATAGTGAATGACTTTGTACACCTTGGTTCAATCATCCATCCAAACCGAGACAGCAGCCTAAGACTCAAAATATCAGCAATGAAGGAATTAAAAAGATCATCTGTTTTAAGGATGTGTCACAGGAGATCAAGGCCCAGATAATTTGCACTAGTCCCATGTATATGTTCATTGTGTGAAAATTGGACAAGAAACAGTAAAGAAAGATGACGGGGGGAAATGATTTATTGGAAATATGATCTAGCCTAAATGATCTCTGTAGGCAAAAATGATGAAATTAGTAAAAACACTGTTAAATGCAACATTAAAACATTATTAAATATAATTTCCATACTTGATATATGGAACATTAAGTGTTGTGAGAAACACTGCAACTCCTTAGCAAGCTGTTCACGTGGAGAAGGGCAATTTCCCATGCCTATCTAAGAAGCGCTAGTAGGCAAGACTGACAGGATTAAGCAGAGAGGCCATTGAACGAATCAGAATCCATCAGAGTTTGACAATTCACTCCTCCATTTTCACTAGAAGAGATTTTACAGTGGCTTCAGGCAACAAAGCACATAGGTAACTATGAATTTCTTATAAATATATTGGGTCTGTATATTCCAAGAAATCAGCAGATGCTTAAGGAAAATATGTGCAAACAAACACCAGTTAGGAAACATTTTCAAGCACATGAACAGGGAATATGTCATGTTTTCTCCAACCTGCAGTGAACCTTAGTACAGTATATGAATCCACTATACACACTCAGTACTGAATGCTATTAAAATTCACTCAAGAGCTTTATTTCCTGTTTCATAACTTAATGGATCACACATGTGTAACAGAAAATGTTACAATTCGATAGAAGTCAAGAGGTACCTGGAACAACAAATGTTCAAAGGAACGGCACAAGAGTAATATGTAAAAGACATTCCAGAGTGAGTTGGCAAGGAAAAGCAGCAAAGCTGTATTAGATTATAATGGAATGCAAATTAAATGAATTTCAGAAGTGCTGCCGCAGGTAAAAACAAAAGGAAAATTAGAAGGAAGTTCTAAGATTTCACCAACAAGCTGCCCTCTCTCATTTTGCTTTGAAGAGAAGTCATGTTTTCATGTGTTCATGATTATAACTAATGACTGCTGTAGAGATGGGCCTGAGCCAAAGCTACGCATCTGCACCACTCCAAAACTCCAGGACGGATCTGGCCTGAAAACAATTCCCTATGCCTCACGTCTGTGTGCAGAAGAACATAGTAAACTTGAAGTCACTGCAACTTCTGAGGATTTCACCTCAAACGTTTTACGCGGATAAAGACGCCTGCTTTCAAAAACGGCTCTACAGATCTCACGCACGGTTTGAAGCCTGAGCCCTGACATTTTAAGGAGGGAAAATGGAAACCTATTTGCAGTTTCTATCCTGTATCTGGCATTGCTATAGAAAACTTCATTCAAGAGAGTAAGAGAAATGGCCATAATCTTCGGCCAAAGGCCTCAGCAACAGATGGCTGGGAACATCTGGGGTGTACCCATACCTACGTTCTGGAACTACTCCAGCACAGCAGAAATGCCAGCAGTTTCTTCTGCTCTGCCAAAGCAAAAGGGAGTTGTGTCCTGCTGCACACATGGTGGGGCATTTGCATCAGAGTGGTACATCCAGTGAGCATCAACATTAAATAGTTTACTAAAAAGTGATAGCTACATGAATTAATTTGCATCTGAGGGAAATTATGTACTCACACACCAACTCTGGATTCCAAAACAGTTCCAAAATATTTATTTATTTATTTATTCTCCGTACGGAGGCAAGTCTTGCTGGAAAGGACAATTTGTCCTGGGAAAAGATTAAAGTGGCAGAAAAAGAGGAAGACCAAAAATGAGATGAACTGACTCCCTAAAGGAAGTCACAAGTTGCAATTCTTGAGCTTACAAGAATTGAATAAGGCTGCTGAGGATGGGACGTTTTGGAGGTCACGCATTCACACTGTCACCATAAGTCGGAGGTGAGTCAATGACATGCAACAGCAAGAAGACTATAAAATAGTTTATTAAAATGACTCAACACAACTGACATGGGATAAGGAAGTAGGCATAAAACTCGGAGTTCAAGGAGGCACAGAAATTCCCTACAGTGGACGTGTGCCTTATTTTACAGGGAATCCCTTTTTATCAGCAGATCTGCGGCATTGGTGTGTCCTGGGTTAGAATGCCTTCACCTATCGGTGGGTCAGCGAGATAGGTTTGGTATTGTGCTAGTGTACCATGCTCCCCGCAACCCAGCCCAATCCTTTCCAGAGATCACCAAGTTTGTCTCGGCTGCCCTGTTGAGGTCCCCCTGCCTTTTGGTGGTTGGGGACTTCAACATGCATGCCAAGGCTGAACTTTCAGGAGCCGCTCTGGATTTCATGGAGTCCATGGCCTCCATGAACCTATCTCAGCATGTTGTTTGCCCCACCCATAGTGCAGGCCATACCCTGGACCTGGTTTTTACCTCTATGTCGTCAGATTCTTATCTGGCGGTTGGGGACATTGTACCCCAACCTGTGTCATGGTCAGATCATCATCTGCTAAAATTCTCCCTGTCGATCGCCGCCCCACCCCACGGGGAGCGTTGGCCCCTTGTTTGAGCCCACCCCCGAAGCCTCCTGGACCCTGTCCGGTTCTTGAAGGCCTTCGGGGAGCTTACTGGCAGACTGGCTGACGATCCAGTTGAAACCCTGGTGGATAGGTGGTACAAGGGTGTCACCAGGGCACTTGACCGGATCGCCCCCAAGCGCTTCCTCCGCTGCGGAGCTCACTCCTCACCCTGGTTCACGGCTGAGTTGCAGGCGATGAAGCAAGAACGCAGGAAGCTTGAGTGCAGATGGAGAACGGATCGGATGGCAACGAATAAGGCTGCGCTTAAGCAGCTGACCAGCCATTATGTTCATGCGATCAGGTATGCTAGAACAGCTTATGCCTCCCTGAGAATTGGAGAGGCCTCGAACAGCCAGGCAGAGTTGTTCCAGGTGGTTCAAGACCTCTCCAATCCTGGTCAGCCAAGGCCTCCTCCTAGTGAGTTCACTAGTGAGCAATTTGTGGCCTATTTTAGATCTAAAATTGAGGCCATCCGCTCCGATCTGGACTCCGGTTGCACTAACCCCTCCTTCCTTATCCCAGGAGCCTCACCCCCACAGTCTCCTCGTCTGGCTGAGTTTGGGCCTGTGCTGTCAGCGGAGGCCTCCAGGGCTATGTCTTATTGCCGGCCGGCGGCTTCCCCTTTCAACCCTTGCCCAGCTTGGCTTATTAAATCCGCCGGAAGGAGCATGGCGGAGTGGGCTTCTTCCATTACCACTGCTTCCTTCAGGGAAGGAATTTTTCCTTCCCGCCTGAAGGAGACGGTGTTGAAGCCTACCTTAAAGAAGCCCGGCTTGGCATCGGACGATTTGGCCAGCTATCGCCTGATCGCCATTGTTCCCTTCCTGGGCAAGGTTGTTGAGAGGGTGGCCGCTGTCCAGCTTCAGTCGTACCTTGGAGGAAAATCATATCCTGGATCCCTTCAAGTCCAGGCTCAGGCCCCTTCGGGGGACCGAGGCTGCCTTGGTCGCTCTGCAGGATGACCTCCTCAGGGAGGCTGACGGGTGGTGTTCCTCTTTGTTGGTCCTCCTTGATCTGTCAGCGGCCTTTGATACTGTCAACCACTGTAACCAGCCGGATCGGCTCGCCGAGGCGGGAATTGGGGGTTCTGCACTCTGCTGGCTCCGTTCCTTCCTCGATGGCCAGTCTCAGGGGGTTCAGCTGGGGGACAAGTTGTCGGCTCCTTGGACTCTCCCTTGTGGGGTGCCCCAGGGGTCGGCAATCTCCCCCACGCTGTTCAATGTTTATATGAGGCCGCTGGCGGAGGTCATCAGGAGATTTAGAGTTCGCTGTCATCAGTATGCTGATGATACGCAGCTCTATCTCTCCTTTTCTACTTCTGCAGAGGAGGCAGTACGCTCCCTCGAATCTGTGCCTGGAGGCAGTCTTGGAATGGACCAGGACCAACAGGCTCAAACTGAACCGGGAGAAGACCGAGGTCCTGTTCTTCGGGGCACCCTCGTCTGGGTACAATGGCCCCCTCCCTAGTCTGTGGGGAGTTTCCCTCCAGCCTACGGACAGGGCTAGGAATCTGGGCGTGGTCCTGGATTCGGCCCTCTCCCTGGAAGCCCAGGTGACGGCAGTTTCCTGGGCCGCTTTTTTCCACCTCCGCAGGATTGCCCAGATCCGTCCGTTCCTTGACGAGTCCTCCCTGAGGAGAGTTGTGCAGGCCCTCGTGATCTCAAGGATCGATTACTGCAACACACTTTACATGGGGTTGCCCTTGAACCTAGTCTGGAGACTCCAACAGGTGCAAAATGTGGCAGCCAGACTGGTGGTGGGTGCTCGTAGATACGATCACATCACCCCAGTTCTGGCATGCCCACATTGGCTGCCTGTGGCTCTCCGGATAAGGTTCAAGGCCTTGGTTTTGGTTTTCAAATCCCTCCACAGCTTGGGTCCTGAATACCTGTCAGAGAGTATCTCCCAGAAGTCAGCTGAGTCCAGACCCACTCAAATGTCACAGGCATGCTCACTCAAGGTGGCCACTGCTAGGGAGGCACAGAAGTTGGTCACGCGCAACCGCACCTTCTCTGTTGTGGGCCCCTTGTTGTGGAACCATCTTCCGAGTGAGCTGCGCCTTGCACAGTCCCTGCCCGCCTTCAAGAAGGCTTTCAAAACTTTGCTCTTCAGGGAGGCATATGGCGACCTTTAATTTAATTTAATCTAATTTTAATTTAATTTAATTTATTTAATTCCACCTCTTTTTTTTTTCCTCCCACCCTCAAGTGCATTTTGCTGAGAGTTTTGCCCCTCCTTTTGCTTATATTGCTGTTTTTAATTTTTATTTGCTGTAAACCACCCAGAGTTCCGTTTCGGAAGATGGGCGGTATACAAATGAAACAAAAATAATAATAATAATAAGTAAATAAATTTCAGTGGGCAGAATTGCCAAGTACAAAACTGCCTGAACATGACATCTTTGCTGTAAGATGTTCTTGACTTTCAGTTGGTACATACACAATCAAAACAACCTAGTGGACACCTCCCATCGGCTGATCACAGCTACTCAAAACTGAACTGTACTGTTCCACAATTGTTTTCTATCAACGCTTTTGTGTCAGAAGTACAGGAGAAAGTTCAGTTAAAATTGGAGGAAAACTATTTCTCCTCTGAAGAGTTTTTATTATTATTATTATTATTATTATTATTATTATTATTATTATTATTATTATTATTATTATTATTATTATTATTATTATTATTATAAGTTGGCTATATGGATGTCTAAACAGGAGGAGAGCAGCTAACTGGGAAGCAATAATTCATTTTGCAGATTAATGTAAAAGCATGTGGAACTTTCACTTGAGCACATTAAGTGCAACATTCAAGCTTCTGTAAAGCTTCCAGGATAGTCTTTAGTGGGGAATGTCCTAAAAGCTGTTGAAACAAGAAATCAAGTCCACAAACTGCCACTACAAAGAAACAACTATTTTGCTAGAAAGCTGAGGGAAGGATTCCTTTCATTTCTTCCCCTTTTATACTGTTCTTGCAAAAATGTTCCAACAGTGAGCATACATATGGCTTCTATTAAAAAAATCACATCTCATGCAATGTTCATGGCTGGTTGCCTGACACATGAGAAAGATAAAATTATCCTTTCACTCTTTAGCATCTCTGGCCCAGCGTTTTGCTTGAAAATGTAAAATATGGTAATGAATTTAGCATTTATATACAATCTAGGACTGTAACACTGTAGTAAGAGAACCACTGTTAGATGTGGTTATTGACATGTGGAGAACATACTGGATATAAATTTAATTACAAAGCTGTATCAATAGGGATGGTTTCCATTTGTGACGTTTCATTAAATGTAAAGCAGACTTGAACTAACACTTACTTTGAAAATTCACTGTGGTTTTTCAGAAACACTAAATTAGAAGGATTTCTAAAGGAATTGTTAAATGAAAAACAAACATGTTGCTTAATTTAAGCAAGTTTCAAGTGATTTGTGTGAAAACAACACAATTAATGCTGCCATAAACACTGCTCCTCCACTATCAATCAGCTCCACTTCCAATGAAATGTACATGCCGTAGGACGAATGTAATTTCCGGGGATAGGAAAAAATGGTAAGACAATTTTTTCTTCCCATTACATTTGTCTTACGAGGCACCACTATCCTCGCCCAGCCCATGTGGCTTGGAAGGGAAGCAGCGGTGGTGCCGCTGCTTGCCTTCTAAGCCTCCAAGGTTGGGAAAAGATCCATTTTAAAATGTCCCGCAACAGTGGCGGGTCAGATCCAACACCGCCACTTGCATGGGCTGCTCGAAGAAGTATTTGAGCAGCCCATGCAAGCAGCGGTGGCGGATCTTCCTTGCACCCCGCCGCCCAACCCCCAAGCTCTTCGGTGACAGTGGAGGCTCGCCTGCCCACTCTCCAAGCTCTTTTGGCAGAGGTGGCGGTAGTGCCCAAGGTCCTCAGTGGTGACAGTTGCCCGCCCACTCACTCACCCAGCCACCCCCCAAAACTCCTCGGTGCTGGCAGAGGTTCACCCGCCTGCCCCCCAAGTTCAAGATTGGTGGCAGTGGAGGAGGAGGAGGCAGAAGGCCCTGGGTGAGCCCAACCGCTCACAAGGTAAGAGCCATGGCGGAGTACCCTGGGGTGCTGGTGGCTGCCCCTTCGAATTTCCATAGGAATGCATTGATAACCTATGAATCTTTTCCCTCTGGAACAGATTAACTGGTGTTCAATGCATTCCTATGGGAAACCATGCCTCGTAAGACTTTGTTTCGTAAGATGAATTGACTCTTAGAACAAATTAAAACGTCTTACAAGGTATTACTATATGTTTGATTGGTTAGTTTTTATTTCCGTTTATTTATTTATTTATTATTTATTTATTTATTTAACTTATATGCCGCCCACTACCCAAAGGTCTCTGGGCGGCTTACAATCCAAGGAATAAAACAATTTAGAATAGTTAAGAGTAAAATATCACTAAATCATCAATAAAAACCTTACACTAAAATCATTATTCTAAAATTGTCATCAGCGGACCCACAATCTATATTATATCAATTAAAAACCTTCTGGAACAGGAAGGTTTTTACCTGGCGCCGGAATGTAATCAGTGTTGGCGCCAGGCGGATCTCAATCGGGAGGGCATTCCATAGCTTGGGAGCAGCTGCCGAGAAGGCCCTGTGTCTACAGGCCATCCCTCTCACCTCCTTGAGGGATGGCTCTTTCAAAAGGGCCCCCTGGCTAGATCTTAATTGCCGGGTAGGTTCGTATGGAAGGAGGCGGTCCTTCAGGTATCTAGGTCCTAAGTCGTTTATACAATGTATATTGTCTTTTGTAAACCGCCCAGAGTGACCCTTGGCCAGATGGTGTGGTATGAAAGTCAAATAAATAAATAAATAAATAAATAAATAAATAAATAAATAAATAAATATCCAGATGCTTTTCTAAGACCTAAAGACAATAAGTAAACAGATCCTGCAACAGACCAATGAAACACTAGGATGACTATTCTTGGTTTTGGTCCTTTTTCCTCTGAAATAAGCTTCCTACACTTCCTGACACTATCTCTGTCAGTTTTTAGGAAGTCAGTTAAAAAGCCGCCTTTCACTAGTGTTTTAACAACTGATCCGGAGATGTTCAAATTTGTTTTAAATTTAATTCTATTCAAATGCAAGTTTTGTACTTTCAACTAGTGACAGGATTTTTATTGCATGTCTACAGTATATTATAAGTTGTTGTCATTACTAAGAAGGTATGGCTCCTAGTGTTAGCTCTTTTGACATCCTTAGGTGTCAGAACATCAAGGACTGCAAGAAGTGGATGAGAGGGTAGCTCTTTTGTGGGAGAGACATTCTGACAGGTATCCTAATTCCTATCTCCGTCCTAAACAGCTAAAGGCTTTATAGATCATGACCAGCATCCTGAATCGTACAAGTAAACTAACAGGGAGCTGATGAAGGTGTGCCAAGACTTGGGGTATATGTTAATATCTGCTGGTACAATCTGCCAATGTTTCCGTACTGACTTCAAGGGCAGGCCTATGTGAAGATGAATAGCAATTACTGTATCAAACAATAATTTCAGATTTTTCTTCGCATTCCCAACATTTATTGTACCATCACATTTTCTACGTCTGATATCCACTTGTGCAGATCGGTGTAACTTGTTAACAAAGGTGCATCTCGTGCTTATCACCTCAGGTCCTTTTCCAAGGAGAAAGGAAGGATAAAAATATTAAAAATAAAATAACAATTTTTAACCGTTGCTGCCTGAGCCGAATTCAAAGTGCTTGTTTTGACATATAAAGCCCTAAACGGCTTAGGACCTAGATACCTGAAGGACCATCTCCTTCCATATGAACCTACCCGGCAATTAAGATCCAGCCAGAGGGCCCTCCTGAAAGAGCCATCCCTCAAGGAGGTGAAAGGGATGGCTTGTAGGAACAGGGCCTTTTCGGCAGCTGCTCCCAGACTGTGGAATGCCCTCCTAAGCGAGACCCGCCTGGCGCCAACACTGATGACATTCCGGCGCCAGGTAAAAACAATGCTGTTCCAAAAGTTTTTAAACTGATTATTGTGGGTCCTGATGGTGATTTTAGTGTGGTTTTTTAATACATTGTATTTATTGTATTTAAATGTTTTATTGTTGTATTTTTATTGCAATTTGATGTTTTAATTATTTGAATTGTTTACTTTGATTGTGAGCCGCCCAGAGATCTTTGGGTAGTGGGCGGCATATAAGCTATATAAATAAATAAATAAATAAATAAATAAATAAATAAATAAAAAACTATTTTAAAAGCAAAAGCAAAGTGTTCTGCTTAGTGCTTCAAGCACTGTCTGGGCAGTTTACAATTTATTTATGCAGGCTAAACACTCCACCCAGCCACCCCAGCAAGCTGGGAACTCATTTTACCAACCTGGGAAACACAGAAGGCTGAATCTACCATGAGCTTGGGAAACCATGAACAATGAACCTGGGATTGAATCTTGAGTCGTGAACATACTTTGCCTGCAGCACAGCAGTTTAATCACTGTGCCACAAGGTGAGAAAGACCAGTTAAAATAAAAGTTCACTTCTAACCAACATGTATTGTTTACATAAGGAAAACCTGCTATCTTTGTCTGGCCCTATTGTTGGCTCAGGCTTGTAATGACTCTTCCCCCCCCCCAAAGGGTCCGGAAAGCTACATTCAATTGGGTTGGGAAGATTATTCATACTCTTTTCAGCAACACAGAGGTAAAGAAAGACGCTCAAGAGACAGGGCGAGACAGGCTTCTTTATGCTTTAGTTTCATCAAGTTCTCCTGTAAAAAGGAATTGTTGATTCTATTTATAATCTAAGCTACTTGTGACTTTGAGTTTTGTGACTTCTTTGAGTCAGAATAATATTCAGCACTGTATGTGTTGATTTTGCAGGCCTTCTTATTAGGAGGGTCACAATTTTCATCTAGAAAGTCATCTGCCCTGGGGAGCACTCTCTGACTTTCTGTGCTGGAACTCTTCCTTACGGTGAACTACAACTGAGCCTGGTGACGAAAAGAGAGAGACAACAATCCCAGGAAATCGTCTTTGCGCCAATGGTCAAGAAGAAGACCAACCAACTGGGAAACCATTGGCTTCCCTCTACTAAAACAAGCAGCAAGGAATGCCTGGCTCCTGTACTTGCTTCTCTTCCCATTCTCATACCAGGAATAAATCAGCAGATTCTGCTTCTGAATATTCTCTTTTATATATTCTATTTACTCCTGTATCAGTATTTTTTCCTCTTTTCTTTTTTGTTATACCGTTGTTATTTCTGATTGTCTCTTTTGTTGATGCTGTTAACCTCCTGGAGTTCCTTCGGAAGACAGGCAGTATAAAAATAAATAAACAATTAAATATTTATTTATTTATTTATTTATTTATTTATTTATTTATTTGATTTATATGCCGCAACCATCTAGCAAAAAAGCTACTCTGGGTGGTTTACAGATATATACAAAATATAAAAACAGATTAAACTGTTATAAATATAAACTGATCAAATTTATTCATGATTTCTGAACACATATTTTTGGATCCTGGATCATGATTACTAACCATATGTTCCAAAAGCACATATCAAGGGGAACAATTTAAAACTGTAAAAAGAAGCTTCCAAGCTTCACCTTTTGGTGGAGAAAAAATGAAGAGAGGGAAGAAGCAAGCCACAGTCTCAAGTTCATCGCAAGCCATTCTCATAATAGCACATCTCTATCTCTCACTGCATCTGAGCCTCACCACCAGCAGGAAGGAAGTACATTTATTAGATCCGCAATCCAAATAATAAGGCATAGATTGCTACCTTCAAGAGGAGCCTACTTTTAATCTCAAAATTCTGTTCCATGGGTGCAGCCTTTAGGACAGACCCCTCTGGAGTATGAGGTGAAGTAAGGGCATTTATTTGACAGGAATTTCCTTAAGTCTCAACTGAACTTGTACCATAACTACAAATTCTTTCTATAGCACAAAGTAATTACTAGACTATCAGGTGAAAAGTCTTAGGCTCATACATACAACTCAAGCAATGCAGATCTAGGAATAGGAAAACACCTCACCACCAAAAAGCCGAAAGTAAAATAGCTTTCCATTAGTTTAAAACCTTATTAAAAAGATAATCTTCTAACATTGAATAAGATTATGACAGCAACCAAATCATTCTAACTAAGGTCTGGGGAAACGAAATTTAGCATCCCTGATGATCGAAACTGTAGAATAGGATAATCTAATTTATCCTTGGTTACCAATTATATAGGTCCCAGATATGAACTGGCCTTTCAGACTATATTTTATGACTAATTATTCATATTATAAATCAGATTATATTCTATCTATGACATTAGTTTTAATTTATTCCTTTTAGTTGCCAGTGTTTTTCCCTGAATGCACTCATTGCACTTTATAATTGAGGGCTTTAACCTGCCATACCAGAGAGGAGCCTATCAACACCATATACAGGTGAAACTCGAAAAATGAGAATATCGTGCAAATGTTCATTTATTTCAGTAAATCAACTCAAAAAGTGAAAATAATATATGAGATAGACTCATTACATGCAAAGCGAGACACGTCAAGACTTAATTGTGATGTTTATGGCGTACAGTTTATGAAAATCCCAAATTCACAATCTCAGAAAATTAGAATATTGCATGACATCAATAACACAAGGACTGGAAATAGAACAATATCAGACCTCTGAAAACTATAAGCATGCATATGTAGTCAGTATTTGGTTTGGGGCCCTTCTGCATCAATTACTGCCTCAATGCGGCATGGCATGGATGCTATCAGCCTGTGGCACTGATGAGGTGTTATGGAAGACCAGGATGCTTCAATAGCGGCCTCCAGCTCCACTGCATAGTTCAGTCCTTCATCTTTCTTTTGGCAATGCCCCATAGATTCTCTATGGGGTTCAGGTCAGTCAAGTTTGCTGGCTAATCAAGCACAGTAATCCCATGGTCAGTGAACCAGGTTTGGGTACTTTTGGCAGTGTGGGCAGGTGACAAGTCCTGCTGGAAAATGAAGTCAACATCTCCATAAAGCTTGTCTGCAGAAAGAAGCATGATATACTCCAAAATCTCCTGGTAGATGGCTGTGTTGACCCTGGACTTAATGAAGCAGAGTGGACCAACACCAGCAGATGACATGGCTCCCCAAATCAACACAGACTGGAAACGTTGCACTGGACTCCAAGCAGCGTGCACTGTGTGCCTCTCCATTCTTCCTCCAGACTCTGGGTCCTTGGTTCCCAAATGAGATGCAAAAGTTGCTCTCATCAAAAAAGAGCACTTTGGACCACTGAGCAGCAGTGTTCAGGAGCAGCTTGAGAAGAGGGATATGACATTTGAAGCCCATGTCCAAGATCCGTCTCTGTGCGGTGGCTCTTGATGCATTAACTCCAGCCTCCATCCACTCCTTGTGAAAGTCTCCAAGACTTTTGAACAGCCTTTTCCTGACAATCCTCCCCAGGAGGCAGTCATCCCTCCTGCTTGTGCACCTTTTTCTTCCACACTTTCTCCTTCCACATAACTTTCAATTGATTTGATTTGATAAAGCACTTTGGGAACATTCAACTTCTTTTGCAAGATGTACCTTTTGAGGCTTTCTCTCCTTATGGAGGGTGTCCATGATGATTTTCTGCACAGTTTTCAGGTCAGCCGTCTCCCCCCTGACTGTGATTCCTGCTGAACCAGCCTGAGACACCATTTAAAGGCTCAGGAATCCTTTGCAGGTGTTATGGATTCATTAGCTGATTAGAGTAGGACACTTTGAGCCTAGATTGAATAGGGATGGGAATTTCGTTTGGAACCAGTAGGTTACAAAATGAAGCACGCGAGCCCAGGTGGTCATCCGAACTGGCTGATACACGCAGATCCAATTGCTTTACCTTTCTCTGTTTCGCACAGGGTTAAAATCCAACAAGAAGTGTGCCAGATTCTAGAAATGTGTCCATACTGGCTGAAAAGCTGGTATTTCAGGCACAGCATGGCCTCTCTGCACTAGCAAAAAACAGAATTCTGATATTACTACCTCACCGGTTGATTTGCTGACTGAGCAATATTTCTTTGGAACTTTTCAAAACCCAAACAAATCAATTCAACCTATTTCGCTAGTTATTTTGTGGTTAGCTCAATCAACATAGTTGCAGACAACCAACAAACCACTCATTCATATTCATACAGTAAAACCACAATATTCAAGAACAGCCTTCAGCATTACAGGCTTTTCTTTCAATCCCAACTACCACTTTGGGTGGAACTCTGGTATTCCAGCTGCAAAATAATGTTTGGATCTTTGATAGAAACAAAAGCACTGGCTTTATATCCATTGTGTGGCAAGAACATTCAAGAGACAGCGCGGAAGCAGCCGCCACGTAGAAAAACCCTGCAAACAGTAAACATCGGTCTCTGAGCTGTTTAGTTTCTCCAGGGTTCTCCTTTCAAAAAATGCTTCCATAGATGTACAGGGAAATATTTTGCTACATCTTATGATGAATGCTTACATGATTATTCGGTTGCTAAGTAACTTCATGAGGAGTTTTCAAAGGGAGAATTCACATTTGCAAATTTCCAAGGTAGACAGACTATAAAGGTGGCCTTCTTTTCCAGGACCACTTATTCCTTTAACCTAGAAAGGACCAGTCACCATTAGCAATTATACCTCAAAACTTTTCCATCAAATGTTGGTAAGATCCATTAGACGTGCTGTATATCTTATAATGGCAGTAACAATAGTTTTTAAAAATTGTTACATTTTAGAAGACTTTATTAGCCACCCCAACTACTTACCTTCTTGAACAGAATCTAACATTTCTCCTCTAGTGCCTGAATTTCATAAAAACTGAGTCTGTTACTTTTCCATCACTAATGCAGCTTGAATCTCATATTTGACACTGCTCTCATCACAGGGAGAAATCAGTGGTTTGCAGCATAAAAAAACCCTCAAACTTACCTCAATACCAACCTCAACTCTACACCAGTGGTTCCCAGCCTTAGGTCCCCAGATGTTCTTGGACTACAGCTCCCAGAAACCCTAGATGCCACAGCTATTAGTGAAGGTTTCTGGGAGTTTGAGTCCAATAACTTCTGGAGACCCCAAGTTTGAGAACTGCTGTTCTGTACTATAAGACACGAGCAAGTTCAATACTGCTGAAGCAGGGAGCACTTCATGTTCAGATAACTGTATCATGATAGCCTAGTTTCAAATCTGAGCCCAGCCATAAATCTGCCAGATGGACAGGTACTCTAGGGTCATCAATTTTAACATTTATTTTAGAATACTGGGATAACCCTAACTTACGGAGCAGTGGGGGGGGGCTGCAAACCAGCCCGGCTTAGGTCAAGCAGTGGGAAAGGCTGCAAACTAGCTGAATCAATCTTTAATGCGTTATAGTTCCAAGCCTGGCTTAGGCTGAGCACTTTCTTCTGCTGCCTATATTTCTCTCCTTGCCTTGGCTTGCCATTAATTGAGCCAATTACTGAATTTGAATTTGAAACTATGTTTAACCTTAGTTTTTGTGTAGTAGCCCTCAGGCACTTTGGGTCAGAAAAAGTAAACCTCGGCCTGTTCAAAGTTGGACAGCCCTGCTGTATAACATACTATAACCCTGCTAAAGTCATCCTGTTAAAAGGGACGTTATTATCATCATCTTAGAACTACAGAAATGGAATATTCCAGAGAGAGAGAGAGAAAAAAAACAAGAATGAGAACGAAACGAGAGAACGAGAACGAGAGAGAAAACATTGTACTCACACATTTTGGATGCTGAATAGCAGCTTCCCACTGCAGACGTATTCTCTGGGGCATCATCACATCATCCTTTAATAAATGGCACACTGTTAGTGAATAAGGAACTGACCCTACTGCTCTTCTCAAACGATAAGCAGAGACTATTGTCAGATTAACTGGCTGCTTTAGTATACAGGAGACAGAAGGATAAAAAATAAGCTGCAAATACTAGGAGAATTTCAGCTATTTCATTATTTCAATCATTCCTATATAGCATTTAAATCTAAAGAAAACAAATGAACTAGAGACATTTTATAGTAGAATTTAGTTTATATTAGACCAAAAATAGCAACTTTCAGCCACCTCAATATCATGCACTAAAATTAATTCCATCCAAGAATAAACACACACAAAAAGATCAAATTGCATGAAAAAGTATGTGACACACAGTGATATCAGGCAAGGGAAAAGAACCCATTGGCTAATGTCATCATACATTCCCTAGAGAGGAGAGATATCTTGAACTCTGGGTAACTATTTATTTCTTGGATTGTATTATACATTACTTGACATAGTCCTTAATTATGTTATCTCCAGATTTTTAAGTATAGCATAATACTACAAAGATGACATTGAACAAAAGCTAATGCTCCCAAGTTGTGTCAGCATAAAACACCTGAAGAAAAATCATTTTTGTTATCACAATTGTTAGAAGCACCTGTCTCCTAAAGAACATGGAACAACTTGTATTTTACCTGCCCATATCTAGCCAACATATACCTATTTCTGATTAGAAACCCAATTTATTTTTCAGAGTTTCCTCCTTTCCCTACATTTCTTTGGAAATGTGCTGTTAAGATTCTTCACTATTTGTACAGAACATATTATGTGCATATTACTTTAAAACTGCTCTTCTTGAGGAGGAAGGCTAGTATAAATAGTTTAGCTAAATTCGATCAAAACATAAAATCCTTTCTCAAGCAACTCTTCTACAAATTATGGGATGCATGTGTTTCTACAGCTTTGCTCCAATTTTAAAAAAACACTATGGAACTCGTATCCAACAGCACCTGTTTCACTCTCTTACTTAGGAACTTATGGATTAAATCATACTTCAGCCTGTTAACATTAGTTGTTGACTACAGAACCAAAGATTCTAAAAGTGCTACAAAGCAAGGTTAATGAGTCAGCAACAGTGGATGAAATAAAAGTGCTGTTTTACTTGTTTCCTGGTGTACAACAGCAGAGCTGTTAATCAAATTTTCACCTTATTATAACCTTATTTTCACCACCACATTCACATACAAGCTAATGATTCAAGCTACCAGAAAAGTGGTGACAGGCAATGAGGGCCAACTTGTCATACAAATTATACTTTGCAACTGTAGCAACAAGGTTATCGTCTTTTTTTTAAGTTAAAAAAAACTAAAGTCAAAACTCAAGTGGCACACACAAAAAAGGAAAATAAAACATTGGCCTAAATAGCACGCACTGCTGTTTTATATTGTTGTTCACAGACCCCATATATAGTTTAGAACAGCTGCTCTCAGATTTACATTCGTTTTATATCTTATAACCAACTCTCCGTTTTCAACCGGTTCTTTACCAGTTCCTGCACTCCCACCGGAAAAGGAACTGCACATTTGACAGATGCTACACCATGCAGCATATTTAAAAGGAAGCTGTCTATATATATATATATATATATATATATATATATATATATATATATATATATATATATATATATATATATATATATATATATATATATATATATATATATATATATATATATATATATATATATATATATATATATATATATTTGTTTTCGTAGATTTTCACGTATAGGTATGCATGTTAGGGTGGATTCGGGTTTCTTCCCGTGTAGAAATCTGGTTGTTTTGGCGACGTTTCGACGAGGTCTCACTCGTCATCTTCAGGCTGGTGTTCTGGCTTCTTTCTTCTTGAAGCAAAGCGTGATCTCAGTTGAAGTCCTTCTATAAATACTGCTGGGGGGGTGTGGTTTGCTTGCTCTGTTGCTGATTGTAGGTTCGTTTGTTCTTTTGTGATCTGCTGTGTGGCTGAGGCGATCGTTAAGGGCTTAACTGCTGGTGGGTTAGATGGCTGTTTAGAGACATCCTGTGTGGGTGAGGTGCTGGATGTGTGTCTATTAGCCTTTTGTTTCTTAACGACCGTGGTGATGGGCGTTCTGGCAGCATCCTGGGCTTTGGTGGAGTGGGGTCCTGTGTCTTGTGAATTCATTTTGGTCTGGCTGCGTGTCTGTGGTCTCCCAATGTTTTTTTGGCGTGTGTAAGTGTGCTCCATGTGGTGGGTGGGAGTGGGGAGTAGCGGTAGATGGTGCAGTCGTGGTTTTGTTATTGGATGGTGGTTTCGTTTCATCTGTGGGAAGGGTCTGGGTTTGTGTTTGGTGTGGATGGAAGGTGGTGGCATCTTGTGTCCTTTTGGACCTGGTGTCAGTCTTTGTGACAGAGGCTCGTCTGTTGACCAGGGCCAGTTTCCAGATGTCAGGCAAGCGGGAGGTGTCATCACGTTTATTCATGTTGTTTGGGTGTTTCTCTATTTCAATGGCTTCCATGATTATTCGACTGTTGAAGTGTTCAGTTTTGGAGATGAGTTTGGTTCTTTTAAAATCAATTTCATGACCTGTTGTTTTTATGTGCTGGAAGAGAGAGGAAGATTTTTCTTCTTTTTTGACTGCGTTCTTGTGTTCTGCGATGCGTGCGCTTATTCTCCTGTTTGTCTGTCCGATGTATGTGGCTGGGCAGACTTTGCATGGTATCTCGTAGACTCCTTGGTTTTCTAGCTCAATCTTGTCTTTGGGGTTTCTTAAAATGTTGGCTATTTTTTGTTCGGTGCAAAAGGCTGTCTTGATATTGTGTTTGTGGAGAATTTTGCTGATTTTGTCTGTGGTGCCTTTGATGTAAGGGAGGAGGGCAGTGCCGTTGTTCTCTTCTGTTTCTTGGTTCTTGGGGGGTGTTTCTTTTTGGATTAGTTTGGTGATGGTGTTTTTTTTGGAATCCGTTTGCAATTAAAGCATTCGAGAGAGTGTGTAATTCAGTTTTTAGGTGGTCTTTGTCAGCGAGGCGTTTGGTTCTGGAGATGAGGGTTTTTGCTACGGAGTTGATCTGTGCAGGGTGGTGGTGTGATTGTGCATTTAAGTAGCGGTTTGTATGTGTTTTTTTCCGGTAGATGGTATGTCCTAAGGAGCCGTCGGGTTTTTTGTAGATTAGGACGTCCAGGAAGGGAAGTTGGTTGTTGGCTTCTATTTCCATAGTGAATTGTATTTTGGGGTGTAGGCTGTTGAGATGTGTGAGGAAGTTGTTCAGTTTGTCTTTCCCGTGTGGCCAGATAACAAAGGTGTCGTCAACATATCTGAGCCAGAGTTTGGGTTTATGTTCGGACTTCTGTAACGCGTTGGTTTCAAAGTGTTCCATATATAGGTTTGCGATGACCGGTGAGAGGGGTGATCCCATGGGTGCTCCTTCTATCTGTTTGTATCTTTGTCCATTGTGGATGAAGTATGTGTTGGTTAGGCAGTGGTTGGTCAGATCTAGGATGTGCTTGGGGGGGTTGTATTTGTTGTGGATAGCTGTTAAGGCTTCTTGAATGGGCACTTGTGTGAAGAGCGAAACAACATCGAAGCTCACGAGTAGGTCATTGGGTTGTAGGTCTTGTTTCTTTATAATTTCTATGAAGTGAAACGAGTTTTGTACGTATGAAGTGATGGATTCTGCATAGGGCTGGAGTTGTTTGGCAAGAAATTTGGCGAGGTTTTTGTGTGGGGTGAGCCTATGGAGCTGACTATGGGTCTGAGAGGTGTTCCTTCTTTGTGAATCTTGGGGAGGCCGTAGAGCTTGGGGCATCTGGATGATTTCTCTCTGGGGATGATGCTTGGCTTGATTTCTTCACTTAAGGGTGAGGCTTTTATTTTGGCTTTGGTGGTTTTTTCCAGGTAGGTGGTGGGGTCTGCGTTCAAAGGTATGTAAGCAGGGTCTTGTAGTATAAAATAATATGTTAAAAATAATTCAGTAAAATGAGACACAAGGAAGTGATACATTCTAGAGGTCTATTGCTACATAATACACAATGTGCAATGCTTCACAAAAGACTTAAGAAGGCCTTTCTCTCTAACGTCCCCAGAAAACCAATGGAAATTCTGTCAATGGTTTTATGTTACACCTTTCCTAATGACTTGCACACTCTTGTGTACCTTTCTTATTTGTTCCCTTTGCTTTTGTATCCAAGTTGACACCTGGGATTGAATCTCTGGAGTGAGATCAACTGAGGGCAGCATTCTGTCAAAGTATCACATCTTGCTCAAGTCAAAGTCACAGGCTTCTATGCTGTGTTGTATTTGCCACAACTATTGTATCACAACAAATTAGAGCTTGGGACTTTCTTATACCCACTGAAATTTTCTAAGCATTTCCAGCCATGTATTTACTGAAGTTTTGCTGGGGCACCTCCCTTATGAGGAAAGGCTAAAACATTTGGGGCTCTTTAGTCTGGAAAAAAGGCACCTGAGGGGAGATATGATTGAGACGTACAAAATAATGCAGGACATGAATAAAGTGGATAGAGGGAATGCTCTTCTCTCACACACAAAATACCAGAACTAGGGGACATACACTCAAATTGAGGGCTGGGAGTGTAAGAACAGACAAAAGAAAGTATTTTTTACCCAGTGTGTTGTTAATCTGTGGAACTCCCTGCCACAGGATGTGGTGATGGCATCTGGCCTGGATGTCTTCAAAAAGGGATTGGACAGATTCCTGGAGGAAATGTCCATCACAGGTTACAAACCATGATGGAGATGTGTAATCTCCAGGCTTAAAACCAGGGGAATGGTAGCGGGAGACAGATATCTAGTCTCGTGCGCTCCCAGAGGCATTTGGTGGGGCCACTGTGAGATACAGGAAGCTGGACTAGATGGGCCTTTGGCCTGATCCAGCATGGCTCTTCTTATGTTTTTATGTTTCTATGTTCTTATATTCTTATGACTGTCCAAGTTACACAAGAGAAATTAAGCTCCTATTAAATTATTTCCTTAATGTTACATTTCCAACCAAATTTACATCAGTTTGTAAATCTTCTAGAGCAGTGATTATTAACCTTGGGAACCAGAAGTTCTTTTAATACACTGTCCAGAAATTCTGGGCAGCACAGCTAATGATAAAGGCTTTTGGGTCTTTTAGGCCAAGAAATCTGGGGACCCAAAATTGGAAACCACTGTTCTACAGGATCTTCCATTTAAAGTACACTTTCGTCCTCAAGAACATTTTGCAAAACAGAGGTTCCTTTTTAAAAAAAAAAGAGGTCAAAAAGAAAAAAATGTTGGAAACGGGTGGCATACCCTATCTACAACAACTTGAGCCAGCAATTGATCAAAGCTTCATGCAAAAGGAATTTATATTTTTGCAATAAATCTGGACATGTTTGTCTACCGTATCATGCTATTAAAAAGTGCAGCACAAAAATCAAAGGAAAGAGAATTCAAATATGTTGCCATCAATCAGCCCAGAAAACGCATTTCATAGCCTATTATCGAAATAATACAGATGGAATTTGATGGGTCTTGTTTTCCAAAGTCAATTTGGAACACGTATGAAATTTTATTGAAAGAAAAAAAGAGTGGAAAGTATCATTATTTCACATAAAACATCACCAGGGATTTCTAATCAACCTCAGATGTGCTTCTGATTGGGGGGGGGGTCCATGATATATAGTCAGGTAATAGGAAGGAATGCATTTAAGTCCACGTGCATTTACTCTCTCCTCCAAAAGACTGGCCTTGACACAGGCTTGTGAAGATATTTATTATTTATTTATTTTAAATAAGTTAACACCACTGGTCTCCTTGAAAGGATCTAATGGGCATCTTGATCATCTGCTGGAATACAGTATTGTCCTTAAAATCAAATAGTTTAAGAAATGGTGATTAATTGCACTAGGAAAATTAACCAGGAGCCTTTACCTCTACTTCAAGTATTGCATGAAAGTAAACTGTATAATATACACACTTATTTGTGCAAATTTGCACAGGGTAAATTTAGATGACTTCAAGTCAAAGTTAATTGGTAACTGGAAAATTTATAACCTTGTACTTATTGCTGCATGAGTTGCCACCTGCAACTAACCCACAGAAATGCAACAACGTCCTGTGGGGGCAACAGCAAGCTTAATACAGTAGGGAGGGGGGCATACACAATCACGTCCTCATGCAAAGCATGGGCTTTCAAGCTGCTAGGGGATCACCCCTGGCCGTCAGGACTCTC
Organism: Phrynocephalus guinanensis; assembly: GCA_037367245.1. NCBI lineage: Eukaryota > Metazoa > Chordata > Lepidosauria > Squamata > Agamidae > Phrynocephalus > Phrynocephalus guinanensis. Next base: position 105,231,489 of record CM074734.1, on the reverse strand, counting down.
CTTTCCAATGGCAAGTGGACAAAAAGGCCTATCCACATAAATGGATATGAAAAGGCATGTGGATTTCCACCACCCCCTTCCAAATCCTAAATCCACAGGTGTTATTCTCCTCCTGGTACACACATAAAAAGCTCAATAATTTCCTAAGGCACAGGAATGTACTACTGAAAACAGTAGTACTACTTCAGAACCCATTTAGCACACAGTAAAAGCTGAACAAGCACCAACATACACTTGTGTGACGAATGGCAACACAACTTTCGAGTAAGGCAATGCCAAGTCTTCCTACTGGAGTCTGATGGAGAATCTGCAGCCCTCAGATCGTTTCTACACCACAATATTACAGAATAAAACCAAGCATCCTGTTTTAAGGACTTTTATTACTATTTCATAAAAGGGAATTTTATTATATTTCATAGTAGGAGGGGGGGGGGAAAACCCTGCAGTCTGAAAGTTTATTGTTGAAATTACACATGGCCAATGTTCCCTCTAAACTGCAGGCATGCCCAAACTTCGTCCCTGCAGATGTTTTGGACCACAACTCCCACAGTCCTTTGCCATTGGAAATACAGGATTGGAATTCTGGGAGTTGTGGTCCAAAACATCTGCAGGGCCAAAGTTTGGGTATGCCTGCTCTAAAGGGAGAGAGAATGTGTGTGTGTGTGTGTGTGTGTGTGTGTGTGTGTGTGTGCGCGCGCGCGCATGCGCACATATACATGCAGAGCTCCATCAGCCCTGCACAGCAGCTGCCAGTGTTAATCTTAGTTTACTTCCATGTTTCAGACGAAGCCCTGCAGCCTCCCCCCCAACACACACACACACACAGGGTGAGGCTACTGTGCAATGAGACTGAAAAATAAGTGGGAACATTAACCAAGGCCAATTTTATAAGTAAGGAAGAGAAGTTCCCAATTCACCTAAAGAAATTTCAATAATCCATCTCCTCAGAAAGCCACCTTGAACCGTATGTAATAAACAAACTATGGCCAGTTTCCTAAATAAAAAATCAGAACAATAATATATTTGAACTTATTGAAAAAAGATGGTAAAATTGATACAATATGCTGCTGGAGGATTCTCATTATTTGCGATGTTAATACTGTACAAGCAAATACCATCAATTCCATAAGCAGAATGGGGACCGAGGCCTACTTTTTGTACCCATTTTCTGAGAACTGAGTGAGAAATACAGACTACAGTACATTGCACCACCATTGTGCCTAGTCCAGAGGTGAAGTACTAAACTGTGCATGTACAGATGTTTATGTACTACCTTGCTGATGGGCCTACAGAAATGACTTGCCATTTCTTCAACTTGATAGTCCAGGTTTGCCACCTCTTTTCACCAAGGAGGCAAAAGAAAACGTTATAACATGGCAACTCAACTGTTTAAATAATCTCTGGAAGTCAAAATGTGTGCCATGGATTTTGTATTTGTGCAAGGCTGACATGCAGAAGAAATCAACTGAATCAGCCCGGTGGGAGGGACAAAGTGCAAATACAGTTATTCTTCCTGAAGGGAAGGGGTTTTGGCAGTATTCAGAGACATTCGATATGACTGACACTACATTCTCAAAAATTCAGCGCTAAGTTAATGAACAAAAACCCAAGATTGAAGAACGGTATATGGAGGCAGTTATAAACAGTGTTGTCACACAGCTGGCAGCATCTGTATTTCAGCCATTTCTCCATAGCACTGAGAAACTTGTTCCAATGAGAATACCAAATAATTCTTAGATGCACATTGATCTTTCATTTTTTCTCTCCTCTCCCTGTACTGCTAATACGGGTGCGGGGGGGGGGGAAATATACAGAAAATCAATTTATTTTTCAACATACCAGATGTTAATGTTACTTCACAAAATAAATCTAAAAAACATTCTCTTAATTCAAAATCCTAATCTACCAACCAAAACATGCAAGAAGAATAAAGGGAAGTGGGAATGTGACAGACCCCCTACTGAATATTTTTTCCAGATTCAGCTCTACTGTCGCAGATCATAAACATTTTACTGGGAATAATTTCAAAGGGCTTGAGTAGTAAAATATGTATATTTGTGCCAAGAGACACTGTACCCAGTGTTGGAAACATACCTATTTGAACAGTGTGGAAGGAAAACATTCCACCTCTGTATTTTCTGGTGCTGGACACTGGACTAGATCCAGGAAAAAGAAAAATAAGTGGGGGCAGGGAGGAAATGCTGCTGCATAGTTGCAGGCACATTAAATATAATGACAATAGCTGTGTCATAAATCAATCTTTCTCAGACTAAAAATGTGGGCACTCAAAAGCCAACTCAGACATGGAGACAGGCAGTGCATGTTTAACTTCTTTATTCATTTCATAAACCGAAATAAAAGAAAAAAGAGATTCACTAAGATTGAGGTCTCAAAAAACCCTGCACAGGAACATCAGAGAGATGTCCCCATGTACAATGGGAAGGGAGGGAATTGACATCTAAAATGTTCACCTTTAGAATGTTCCCCGAATAGTCCTCTATAGCCATGCATGTGAAAAATGCAGAAATCCAAAAGAGAGAACATACTTCATGTTCAAATGTACACTACCAAGATGGAAACTGCTGACAACTGGGGAATTCTATGTCTCTACACATGGCTGTTACTTATTTATGTGCACACACATTATCTAAAGATTCAACATAATAGTGCATGCTTACTACACCAATGCATCAATTAAGCTATTTACATACACAGCTGCCACCTCTATGAACACATCTATGTCAAGGAATGCAATTAACTTGTCTGAAGTTTCATTCATCCTATCTGTATTTTAATGGAAATATTGCACACTAGTTCATGCACATTTACACTTCCTTTGACAGAAGGGGTAGGGCATTCAAATTGGTGCACTGGTTGCATCTGTTCTAAATCCCCCTTTAATTTATTCACACAGCACAGCCATATTCTCAGTCATTGCGGGTCGAGTAGAAGTTCTGCTAATCACAATGCAAACATGGCCTTCATGTTTATTCTATCACAGATGCAGCTACACATCCACAAAACAAGGAGCAGAAATCTGCAAAGCCCCTTATTAAATATATACTGTATACTGTGAGTGTCACTGGCTCTGCCCAGGGTGGGTGTGAGGGCGAGACCCTCCTTGGTCATCATTCCCATAAAGTGCAGACTCCCCAAGCTATTAGAATGTGGCTTTGTTAGGCTTAGAAAACTGAGTACAAGGAAGCGCATCACCCTCACCCTGTCTCACCAGTTCATCAAGGGACTGAATAGACACCAACTAGCCCCCACTGTTAGTCCAGTCTCCACCCAACCCAAATTCCTGGCACTGAGGGTCGACTGTTCTCTCTGCTGGTGGTGTTGGATCTTGAGCACAGCCCCAAGCCAACAAATACCCTTCACAGAGGTTTGTAGTGTCACCTGCTCACCATGATCCTAGCATCCCTGGCCCCTCTTGCTGCTGCTTCTGGTGCTCCTTCTAGTGCTTTCCACTTCAGTGCCTCCTTTGGGCTGGAGAGGGAGCTGGGTGTCCAACCCATTGCTGAAGTCTCTGCGGGATGGGCAGGGGTGAGGAGAGACAGGCATACTGGTGAACTAAATAGGAGGACTCTGCTGCCATTTCCTCTCTCACTTGGCCACTGGGACTCTCACTTAAAACCTTTTCTAGGGGTTGTGAAGCAACAAATAGTGAACCTCTCCTGAGGCACAGAAGATGGGATATAACTCTTTCTCTGCTTTATCCCAATCTTCTCTTCAGGCTCAGTTGGCAGCATCAGGCACAAGGCTCCCTCTTCTTCTTTATGCCCTTCCTTTATACCTGGCTTCTGTCAGCTGGGCCCAGACCTCTACTATTCATTCAGGTGGGCCTATCAACCCTTATCTTCTTTCCTCCACCTGCAGCCTGCATCTCCTTGTCAATGCCCACCTGGCACTCAGGTGCCAGAGATTCTGGCAGCCCACCACCAGGGAATGCCAGGTGCTGTAGGCACCTGGAGTAGGAACTGGCAAACCATTCCAGTATTCCAGCCAAGAAAACTCCATGGACATGGGGTCACGAAGAGTTGGTCATGACTATAATGACACAACACACACACATACATTATGATTATTAATGATCATGTTTGTTTACATTTTAATGCATATATTAACATTAATTTTGGATCTGATATTTTTTGTCTTTTGTCTTTCTTTATTATTGTATTTTTAATATTGAATTTTACGTTATTGTATTTTAATGATATTGTACACCACCTAGAGTGGCCCTTGGGCCAGATGGTTTTGCAGTAATGAAATCAAATCAAATCAAATCAAATCAAATCAAATCAAATCAAATCAAATAAATAAATAAATAAATAAATAAATAAATAAATAAATAAATAAATATGGGGCAATGGCAGGAAACCTCCCAAGGGCACCAGAAGTAACCCCTTTGCATATATCTAGGGAATATAAAGCTTCTAAACATTGAATTAAGGCTTTGTGTCTATCCAATGATGAATAGACAGGCACTAGTTCATGTAGAATGGAAGCCTAAAAGGCACAACAAACAGTCATACTTCCTCTATATAAACAGAACTCTTTCAAAATGAACTTCTTTTTGGAGGAAAGCAACCAGGAAGTGACATCAACAAACCACAGTTTGCATTAATTGTTTAATTTATAAGCCACTAAAGGAAAAACTATGCAAAAGCTACATAAATAGGATGTTTTGCATTTTTTTAAAAATGTTTTTTTAAATCACATATCATTAAGTCTATACTGCTAGCGGTGAAGCTGCATTTGCTCCTAAAGGTGACCACCTCAACAGAGGCCAATAAACTGGGCCTTCTCAGTGGTGGCCCCTTCATTATGGAATCCCCTTCATCTAGTGATAGATACATCATGGCAAAGCTTTGCAAAGAAGCATTTAAAAACATGCCTCCAGTGAGAGATTATGTAGTTATGGGTCTATGTTTGACTGTCACCAGTGCTGTTAATGTTCTTAATGCTTTTCCTTCTTTCTGCTTTTAGTTGAAAGTATTAATTTTGTACCTCTATTGCATTGTTTATTGTGAGTTCTGTAGCTTTGTAAACTACCCAGAGTAGTAAGCTAAATTTTCTTGGAGTATGCTCCCATTAGGAATTAAGCTTGGCTTTGAGTTAATTTTTGGAATCAAAGTTTAAAGAGCATATCTATAATGTAATTATATAAAAAGAGGAGAATAAAATCATTAAATCGAGCAAGAATTCACTTCTCACTGCAACATAGATACGAGGTATGAGTTCATAAAAGATCAGCCAACAAAGACTTTACATATCAGCACGTCATGGGGTAGCTGGTTTCTCACAACCTTCAGCAGACATTAGCATTCAGCAGTTTTCCCCTGTCTAGTACCAATGGACATGTGGGAAAGAGTGATGAAACTGGGGAATATCACCTTATAGGCTCCATTGCAAAATTCATGTTTGAAAGAAATGGCCCATCAAATTCAAAGCACCGCCTTTCCTCCAAATGAATTAAATGTGGCCATTAAAGGGCAACATTTTAAGGAATAAGTAAGTGGATACGGTTGTAAAATTTGTTAAGGTTTATTATAATATTGGACTAATCATCATAACCACATGAAATAGTTACATAACAAACTTCAGAAACCAGCCACCATTGTCAAAGGAGGGGCCAGCCAGCCATTTCACAATTAAATGGCTAACTTCATATAAACTGTTTGCCAACAACAACAAAAGTTAACTTACGGAATCCAGAAAGCAGAGATACATCCCAGAGCTCTGGTCTACTGCATGATTTTTAGCATAGCCCACTGTTGATAAAGTTAAAAAAAAAAAAGAATAGTATATCAATAGAATTGCAATGGTTTTTTCTCCTATTCAATGTTGGGTGACACCAAATAAGGGGAAAATATGACAAAATCCACACTTGAACTTGCTTCCTTGCCAAACTGAATTTTGAGAGGTATGTCCCTCCTTAAGCAAACACCCAAAGAGCTTTGATTTTGTACACCTACAGCAGAGGAGTCTTTCAGGTATCCTGGCCTGTGCCAACAAATTATAGCGTGCTCATACGCCAGTACGTTATGCTCTTCGGCGCCCTTTCTCACCCTTTCTTCCTATATGGTCAACTAGCTTAGAATCCTAATATGGGTGGAAACAAATGCCAAAAAAGGGATTAAGGCAGAGACAAGCAGAAATAAGGTCATCGTACATCTCTAGGTAGTATTTATTACATCATCCAGATATGCCACTTTTCAGCAGTTTAGCAATAACAAAACAAAAAATGCAACCTTCAACTTTTTCTTAAACTAAACAAATCAAGAAAACAGGAATTATTGTATGAAAGATTTTGTCTGCAAGCTCCAGATCTGGTACAGAAAAGGAACTCTTGGGATGAGCACCAAATAATGGTGTTTTTGATTTCTTGGACTCCCAATCTCACAATTTGTCCAGAATCCTCCAGGCAGAATTCTGGAAGGGACAGAACAAAACAGGAAGGCAAAAGAGAGGTACCTCTGCTGCCAGATATGCACATGATTTTTGCTTTCAAGAGGAAGATGGCTCTAGCAATCACTGAGAGTCCCAACGCTTCCTGGGAATTGTTGCAATGGGAAGGGTTCCACAGGAGGCTTCCATTTTACATCCTAATGGGTAACAAGACAGGCTATCAGGAAAATTATGGGAGTGGGACTTCTAGAAGTCCAAAATCCTCATCCTTATTGAGAGACACCTTGCTGCACAATTCTACATCTGACTTCCTGAGCAACTCTTTTCCTGTCTGTTTGGAAGTCTAAACTCCAGCCACACATGGTTTGCTCTCTTCTTGGCAAAACATATGAAAGAAGGAAAAGTTACAGGAGACTTTCAATCCCATTCCATTTTTGTGAGCCACAAACCAAAGTTTAGTGGAACGGTCTATTACGTCTTAACAGGACAACAGGCTAACACAAGGCCCCAAGTCTGTGATATTTTGGTAACTTCTTTAAAGATCTATGTACCATTCTAACATGACTTGCAGTATCATAGTGCTGAAGACAAGACAAGAATGGTAAGAAGAAACATGTAAGCTACACTTAGCTTTTTTGGAAACATGCAGAAGCAAAACAAAATCAAACATGTCTCCATTTTCTATAGCAGCAAAACAAAATAACGCAAAAAAGAATTATTCAAATAGTTTGCAACTTCACTATCTGCTATTTTTCCAGAATTCATACTACATAAAATGGGCAAATATCTTAAATAAACAAAATAATGGAATCATCCCTCATGTTCATAATCCAAGGGATGTACATATTATAAAATATAAAAGGTAAAACACTCATGTGATATCTTACTGAAAAGAAGTTAATAGATGTAGAACAGAAGCAATGCAAAATCCCAAGAGCGGATATTGTACAAAGTCTAGTTTTACAATAAGAACATAAAGTTCTAGGACAGGGGTCATCAATCTAAGGCCCCAGGGCCGGATGTGCCCCCCCCAAAAAAGGTCCTGAATCCGGCTCCTGGAACCAATTGCAATCCCCCCACCTACCCCCTGCTTTGTGACCAAGCCAGCCTCCACAGCTGCTTCTATTGCTGAGGCAGTTCAAAGCAGTGGGCTATGTCGCTTCTCCCACTCCCCCCAACTACTGCCCAGATGATCAGCATGTTGGCTAGAGGGGCAGTTCAAAGTAGGAGGGCCACAGCAGGGTCCCCCGCTCCCCCACCCATCGCCCAGATGGTCGGGGCGCCGGGTGCAGCCAAGTGGGGCAATTTAAAACAGGAGGGCTGTGGCAAGGTCTCCCACTCCCTCCATGGCCCTGAGGCCCCACCCCTGCTCCTCCTCTACCCTGCCCACCTGCCTTCCTTGTGTGGCTGCCGCCTGTGTTATTGTAGTTGTGAGGAATGAAGGGGGCAGGCAGAGGCAGCGCCAGCCAGCCTTTCCGAGCCAGAGCAACCATGGCAGTGGACCGTTGGACGGATAGACGGCAGGCGACTGAGGGCGAAACAGAGCTACTTCCCACCCACCCAGCCCCCTCTGAGCTGCTGCCTTGCTCCATGGAGCAAGGGAGGGGAGGAGGGAGCCCAGCCACGGCCGGAGGCTGAAGCTGCCACCAACATCACTGGGTTAGAGACCAGCGAGGAGGAGGTGGTGGAGAAAGAAGAGAAGGCCAACGGTGGCCTGGGCCTGGTTCCTGTGAGGCTGGCGGGGCTGCATTTGTCCCTGGTTGGTGATGGGTGGGCTGGCGAGCCAAGAGAGCACCGCAGCCTGGCTGGGCTCGGCCAGTGAGCGGGCTGTGGGTGGCTTTGGGCATGCCTTCCTGCCTCCCCTGCCTCCTTCCCAGCCCTTGCTCACTCCCTCACTCACTTGCAGCACACCAAGTCAGGCTGGGCCGGGCCAGGCCAAGAGAGGAGGCAGCTTTCCCTCCAGGACACAGTGAGGACAAGATGGCCAGGGCACACGGCTGGATCTGCGCGCAGTGGCTCCAGCCTTGCTGCCCTTGCTGCAGCTGCTGCTCCCCATCCTGAGTGGCTGCCCAGAAGGTGATGAGGGGCCTGAATTTGCCCGGGCTGCCACCTCCTTCCCAATGCAATGAAGGAAGGAAGGAAGGAAGGAGAGCCGCTCCAGCTGCTGCCACTGTAGGAGGAGGAGGAAGAAGAAGAGGCGCAGCAGAGGGATCCCAGTGGTGGCACCTCAGGGTGGTGGTCTGGAGCAGGAGGCATTGCTGGGGCCCTGGAGACATAATGATCATGGGCCAATTGTGGGGGGCTCCGCCCACTTGCCCCTCCCTCCCCCTTTTTTCCATGTTGGCCTTTTTTTTTCCCGACTGTGGTCCGGCCCCCAGTGGTGTCTGGGGCGTGGTGGACCGGCCCGCTGTTTGAAAACTTTGAGGACCCCTGTTCTAGGAGGTGAACCGCTTGCACATGTTATGAAAATTCTTTATCAAAGAGAAGATCATGATATCTGCGATTGTGGGAAACCCTCAGGCTGCTTTTGTTTAACACACTGAAGTCCCGAATTCCAATTCTACTTCTCAATATCAAGATTAACTTGAACTGGAGCATTGCTCCTTCCTTCAAATAGATTCATGACAATAGAGACACCAAAAGTGACATTTAAATACCTTGCATACAACTAGCACATTTTAAGACTTTGAGTTGGAATCTTACTGTTACTTTTGGGGTATGCTCTAGCTTGCTCCATTTACACTTTATATTCTGAAATTCTGCTTTAAAAAGCAGATTTTATCCATTCCCCTCTAAGAATCTCTCATGTATACAGGCATGATAGATATAAATGAGAAACTGGCAACAAAATAGTACAGAGTAGAGTACTGTACTCAAGTTCCTTACATCTCATTCCATTCCCATTAACACATTGTCAACGGTATCAGATATGGAGTACCTTCAGTCCTCAGAGAGTTTGAGGAGGTTCTCCCCCCATTCCTTGGCCCAAGATTTCCTTGTCCCATAAAATCTGTTAGGCTTTCCAAAGCAATGAAGACTTACAACACTACTTCCCTCTTCTGCATTGTTGGTACCAGCTTGGGTACATCAGGACAAGCACTTGGAGAATTAAGATTGCTACTAGAACATATATGATATTTGTCAACATCATAATGTAAAACATAAAACAAAGCCATTTTAACAACTCAAAGGCTGCTACAAACTCAAGTTAAATGTTCGACAAGCTCAGCAACACCCAACCACATCCTCAGGTGATTTAGCATCATAAACTCAATGATTGGAACAACCCATGTTTGGAAAAATCACATCCTACAGTAGAATTTGCAGAAACTAGAGGGGAACTACTAATTCTTCTCCAAAAAATCAGCTATCGAATTAAAACACATACACACACAAGTATTGTAGGGCTTTTAAAATGAGTACAGTACTGTGTATGAATAAACATATTTCTGTTTCAGCTTTCATGGATTTCTATGCACTTCTATTGCATATGCTTCTAATGTTTTTCTACTATTTAATTATAGTGCCTTCCTGTTTTACTGGGAGAGCTTGGAGTAGAAACATAACTCTTCGCAGGATATGGGATTTAACCACTGCCATCTCTTCTAATAATGATAGCTTCATTAAGTCCCACCGCTTTAATTTTGCTTTAACAGAATTTTAGTTAACACCGTGAGAATCTGCATGATACAGTGAATAGACTGTTTAGGAGCTCAGGGCTCAGGAGACTGTTTTCAAAACTCTGCTGAGCTATGGATAAATCATTCCTTCAATGCTTAATGTTACAAAAATACTCTATTAAGGTTTCCATAAGTCAGAAAGGCCTTGATGACACCCAAAAGCATTATCAACAACTACTCTGTATAATTTCTGCATACTAGTTATTCGGGGGGCGGGGGGGGTTGAAATTCTCAGAGACTGCAAGCTTGAAAAGCATACATTAACGTTTGATTTTTTTTCCATCTCAGGTTGCACTTGTGATGGGAAGTTTAGGATGAATAATTTCAAGTCCTATGTTTTTGTGAACTCTTCTAAAAGCAGTTTAAGAGCTAATATGGCCATCTTGGCTCTTCTAAGAAATATATTGCCAGCATGCAGACACTCAGACACGGTCCTGAGAGTTTATTTGTATTGTACTGATTGCATTGGTAGATTATCTATGCAGGCAAATGGATAGGGGATCTGTGTCCCTTTTACTTTTACTAGACCTTTCAGCTACTCTTGACACTATAGACCACAGCATCCTCCTGACTCATCTCTCCAAAATGGGAATTGGGGGCACTGAATTAAAATGGCTTCAGTCCTTCTTGAGGGAAAGAACGCAGAAAGTAGTGTTAGGTGATTCCTGTTTGACACCACGGCCACTGACCTGTGGAGTTCCCCAGGTTTCTGTTCTGTCCCCTATGTTAAATATCTATATGAAAACACTGGGGGAGATTATCAGGACTTTTGGGGTTTAGTGCCACCACTATGCTGACGACACCCAACTCTAACTCTCATCACCTCCGGATTCTAAGAGAGCTACTATTTTGACTTTACACGAGTGTTTAGCTGCAGTAATGAACTGGATGAGGATGAACAAATTGAAACGAAAACCCAGATAAGACAGAGGTGATTGTGGCCAGTAAAAAGGGAGAACAAGGGATAGGGATGCAACCTATACTGGATGGGATCTTCCTCCAATTGAAAAAAGAGGTACACAGCTTGGGGACGCCCGTGGACTCATCCTTGAGCCTAGATGTCCAGGTCACAGTGGTGGGCAGCACGCATTTGCACAATTAAAGCTATTACAGTGACTCCCCGCCTATCGCGGGTGTTAGGGACCTAACCTGAACTGTGATAATTGAAAATCCGTGATATGCGGATCCAGATCGGGTCCGGCCTGGGGGGCCTACCTGGGGGCTATTGTACTTGTCCCCCACCCTGGTGCTGCCCCAAATGGGTCTGTGAGAGCCTTTCCGGGTCTTCTGGAGGCCCCAAAAGAGCCTCCCTGTGAACTGAAAGTGACTTCCAGTAAACCGGAAGTCACTTCCAGATCACCAAAAATCATTTCTGAGGCCTCCAACAGGCCTTGAAAGGCCCTTAGAGGCCTCAGAAATTATTTTCTGCGAACCGGAAGAGACTTCGGTAAACCAGAAGTGACTTTCGGTTCACAGGGAAGCCATTTTCGGGCCTCCAGAAGGCCCGGGAAGGCCCTCACAGTCTCGTTCGGGGCAGCGCCAGTCCTGGAGTAAGTATGGGAGGCCTCAAACAGACCTTTAACCATTGCCTGGAACGGACCAAGACTAACAGGGTCAAACATAATCCCGAGAAGACTAAGGTTCTGTTCTGTGGGGGTGCCCCGGATGGGTACAGTGGCCCTCTCCCCAGTCTGTATGGGACTGTCCTCCAGCTGGCAGAATGAGTGAGGAGTCTGGGCGTTGTCCTGGATCTGGCGTCCCTAGAGTCCCAGGTGGCTGCCGTATCCAGGTCGGTATTTTACCACCTTAGGCGTATCACCCAGACTTGCCCATACCTTGACGGGGACTCCTTGAGGACAGTGCTGCAAGAATTGGTCATGTCGAGGATAGATTATTGCAACGCTCTGTACATGGGGCTGTCCTTGACCATTACTCAGTGACTACAGCAGGTGCAGAATGCGGCAACCAGATTGGTGGTTGATGTGGGCAGATATGACCATATCAACCCAATCTTGGCTCGCCTGCACTGGCTGCTCATTGCCTCCTGAATAAGGTTCAAGGTGTTGGTTTTGGTTTACAAAACCATCCATGGCTTGGGACCTAAATATCTGGCAGAGTGCATCTTCCAGAGGTCAGAGCTGGCCCGTCTCACCCGAGCCTCCATGGCTTTCTCGCTCCAGGTGGCCACCCCCAGGGAGGCCTGTAAGGTCACAACATGCAACCGGGCCTTCTCGGTGGCTGGTCCGGCTTTCTTGAACAAACTACCAAGCGAGATATGCCAGGCTCCATCCCTGGCATCCTTTAAAAAGGCCTTAAAAACCTGGCTGTTCAGGGATGCCTTTGACAACCATTAAGGTGTGTTGTTTCCCTGTGGTTGTTGCTTGTTTTGTTTAGTAGTTTGTGCCATTTGCAGCGTATCTGTTTATTTGCAATGTTGTTTATTAATTTTATTACAATTTTCTGGTTTTCTCTTATGTAGCTTTATGTAAACTGCCCAGAGTTCCCTTTGGGAAAACTGGTCTGCAGTATAAAAATAAATAAATAAATAAATAAATAAATAAATAAATAAATACCTTTCTCTTCAGGCAAGCTTTCCCTGAATGATGGACTACCATACATGGCTACACAGGCTTGTGTATATAACCACTTATAACTTTTTTGCTTGTATTTCTCCTTGTGTAATTACATTGACACTATGTTATAAATTGTTAGCTCCCAGCCCTCATAACTTTTAGATGGTCTACAGTATATGATTAAAGTGGTACCTCGACTTATGGTTGCATTGACAATCGAATAATTTGACTTACGAACGCTGCTCTCTGCTCCGCATGAGAGCTGACTTTAACAGATCCGACCTGTCAAAGTCACCTGTCGTGCAGAGTGGAGAGAAGCGTTCACTGCCCATCACCACCACCACCTTCTTCTTGGTTGCTTCAAATCTCTTTTGCAATGATTGGAGCAACCAAGGAGGAGGAGGAGATGGCCTCCTCCGAGGGAACGATGCAACTTCGGGCAGCCCAGGCGCCTTCCAAAGAAAGTGCTTACCTCTGGGTAAGCGCTTCCCTTTGCTTACCTCTGGGCTGGCCGAATCAATTGGCCAGCAAGGAGGTAAGTGAAGGGAAGCGCTTACCAGGGGGTAAGCGCTTCCCTTACAAGGTGCCTGGGCTGGGCGAAGGTCACAGAGACCGATGAATCTTCAGCCAGCCTGGGTGCCTTGCAAGATAAGCAGCAGTGGCGGACCGCCACTGTCACTTCCCTTGCAAGCCTCCCACGCTGGGCAAAGATCAATGGGTCCATGCTCTGCCCACCAATTTGATCCAAAAAGCCAAACCCAAGAGCCACATAACAAACAAGAGCAAACCCCAAAAGTCAGGTCCCCATAAACTTGGCACTCTCTGCCTGTATCCTTGCTTGTGAGTGTTCTAGGAGTGGAGGGATAAGAAACAGACTTACTTGTTTGTTGGTTTGTTATCTCACTTCTTTTTCATTTTGAGCTGGCAGATTCTGGCCGTGTCTAAATCCAATGAAAGTCTCTAAGGAACCTTTTCATACGTAGCCCGTATTGACTCAGATATATTGGCTGGATGCTGATCTCTCACACTGGTTGAAGTCAAGATGGTGTTAGTGCTATAACTCTGTTCAGTATTGAAGCCCTTTGAGCAAAAGTAAGCAATCTCGCTTCATGGTTTCCCAGCTGTTTCATGTAATCCTCATATTGGTTTTGACTTCTACACTGTGGACCCGCACAGCCACTGACTGTTTGGAAATGAGACTTTCACAAGGCTCTGCCCCTTGCTGAATCAGGCAAATAACATGCAGCCTTGTTGTTATTGTGATGATCCGGCAGCTCTAATGAGTATCCCCAGTGAGTGTACCCTTGTCTAGGGGAGCTTTAATCTTTTCTTTTATGTAGTATTTCAGAAGAACCCAATAAACAAGAATTTCTCCTCTCTTTACATTCTACTAGCAAGACAGACAAAAAAATGAAAAGACAAAGAAGACAAAAATATCATGGCACTCCAAAGACTGACTGCCCCATCTTAATGTGAGCTTTCATGGACAAGTCCACTTCTTCAGAAATGAGACTAGGATTGCATGGAAAATATTTTCTACATTACTTTGTATGTGTGTGTGTATGTGTGTCTGCTTGACATGCTAGCACAGACTACACATGGCTATCTCTTCTTAAACTATTCTGGCAAGAATACACCATATAGGGACCCTAATATCTGGAACTCATGCAAAGCTTTCCATTAGATACCTGGTAAAGCAGCTTGTTGGTTTGAGTGGGCCATGCATTCTGTGCATACTGTTAATGTTATATTCTGCAGGTTTCACAGCAGCCCAGATATGGCTGATCTAGCTAATCATAAATGAGGTTACGTTGCTGCCTTCTTTTTCTTCCAGCACTCCAAATATGAAGTTTATCCTTTGTTGAATTTTGTCCATTTTTTCAAAACTATTTTGCACTTGTGTGGTCAAGTCCTTCAGGCCTCATTCAACCAACTTTCCAAGTACCTCCTTCTCCTCCTCCTCTACTTGTTCAACGTGTGTTAACTTCAAAGGAAGTACTATCAGGTTCCTATCTACTGTCACTAATTCAGCCTTATTATCCTCTTAAATGTCTAAGTTGCTGTAGCATTTATCTTGGCTCATGAGTTTCTTACTCATATTTGTTATCTGTCCCCAGGGGCCATGCCAGGGTTGTCTATCAAGCTACTGGCTTAGATGTCTCCAGTGATGCAAACACTTTAATCTTGTAGCACAGTGGTTAAATGCCTGTACTATAGCTAAAACTGTGCTCAAGACCTGGGGTTCAATCCCAGGTAGCAGACTCATGGCTGACTCAGCCTTCCATCCTTCCAAGATTGGTAAAATGAGAATCCAGCTGGGGGGGGTGCAATGTGTAGCCTGCATAACTAAATTGCAAACCGCCCAGAGAGTGCTTGAAGTGCTATGAGGCAGTATATAAGCAGAACACTTTGCTTTTGCTTTGTACGGTGAGGGCTCATTCCACAACTTCTACCACCTGTTTCACATCACGGTGACCAGCTTTTAATGACAGACTGCCAATTTATTTTCAAATAAGTTTTACATAGGATCTGAACAAAGCACCTACATTATGCTTCCACCTTGCTTGCAAGAAAGCAACACTCCTTGCAATATTCCTAAATCACAATATTCTTACAAATATTTAAAGGCCACTTTTTTCATATAGAACTGTTGTGAGCGCAAGGCGAGTCAGCCAAGGGGAGAACAGCATTATTTCTTCACGTGCTGGTAGTCATAAAATCAGATTACTTAAATTTAAAAAACAGAGAGAGAGAGAGAGAGAGAGAGAGAGAGACCTAACAATCCGGTGGTCAGTTGCAAGTAACAAAGCCTTCTTATATAGCAACGGAATTGAATCCAGTGATTCCAGGGAGCTTTTATTCTGCATAGAAACTGGGTATTAAAAATGGACTCATGCAACGAATCCTGTGTTTGGCATAAGCAAAGAATTTGCCGTGATATTGCTACACTGATGAGACTCAAATGTTTGTGCCAAGGCTTTGCATTTTGTAAGGCCTGCTTACTTAGTGAAAAGAGCCTGGTTACCATGGTCACAAGAGTAAAAACCTAAGACCCCGTGAGATATTAACATTCCTTGCTCTTGGAAAAGAAGTAGTTTTGTGGTAGTTTCTTTAAAGCCACTGACCCTTTCTTTTGTGTCGAGTTTTCTCTTTTCTTTTCCCTTTTCCTCCTCCTTGGAAGAAAAGAATCAGAAATGAATCTTAATCCAGTGTAAACAGTTTAAGATGTGAAGACGGCCACATTGTTTCATTATTGGGGCTGCTTTTTACAAAGGAAGCACTCCGTACAAGTTTTAACTATTCCTAACCACGGCAAGGCAAAGCACTACAACACAAAGGAGCTGCAAAGAATTCAAACTAACCTGGCCTCCCAAATGTAAATATAAATGAGCTGTTCTGCGCTGAAAAATGATTGCTGGACAAATACCTGCCTTCAAACAAGCACCACCTAACATAACACACATTTACCCTCCTCCCTGCTTACCAATGACTGCGAACAACGTGTATAGGGAAATGTCTAGTTTTTTACATTGCTACGCTTATCAATATTTAATCTAGTAATTCATCTTGTTTGCATGTGTGTGTAAACAGATTTTAAACAGTAACCATTTCAAATCCAAACCATATCCGCTTAGAGACATAATACCTCATGTAAAAATCAAAACAAGTCAGGATCAAGATTTATTGTACCTACCTTGTTAAGGTACACAGAACCTAAGATTTTTGCTGAAATTCTGTTACTTGGTGGAAGAAAATCCATAATTTCCAGACCATTTCAAACCAATAAATAAAAAGACCTTTCCAATGACTCTTGGCGATGCATGTACACACTGACTTAGTCTGTGCCCCCCATCATGGTGGGGGCTTTTTATTTGTAACGTAGGAATGGAATTAAAGTTATGAACAATAAAACAGAATTAAATTCATCATGTCTTTAAACACAATTAAAACTAAAAAAAAACTTTCAAAACTCTTGTTTAACATAATCATATTTGAGTATTTCACCCTTCAAATGAAAAATAAAACCCATCATCATGTCAACTAAGTGCTTGTGATCTGAGATTTTAGTTGCCCAAGGCCTGCAAAGGTCTTTGCCTACCAGCTACAGAACAACATTTATTGAATTGAAGCCAAATTGAGCAGCCAATTCATATCACATAAAATCATGTACTGTATCCCATTGGACTTGCACTAACCTAAAATCTGCCAGCAGGTATTTGCACTCACCAAAGTCTGTGTACCACTAAGGTCAGTTTGCAATAATATATATTATAGTAATCAATGGAAGACATCAACTTTTCTGACAAGGATAAATAGAGTAAAAGAAAACCAGCACTCAAAAATACCATTGCTTAACTTCATTGAATAACAGGACTTGCCACTTTTCAATTGCAATGCTCACCGAACTGAGTTAACACCAAGAAGCAATGCATCTCTTACCACAGAATCAAGCCAACTGGTGGCAAAGGTTCCACTATATTAAAATTAGCTGTAACAGGTGTTGCTACAGGGCTGTTGTTGATCTCCTATTCCTGTCAGTCTCAGCAGGCAAAGCATATAGCTAGGAATTATGGAAAGATGCAGTCCTACATTATCAAACTCCACAATCTGGGCTATTATATTAGGGAAAATATGATAGTCAGAAAGTACTACAGTATTTAGGAAACCATACTTTTAATTTTACTATACATCGTTATAATATCCTGTTGAGGACACTATTCCGAATGTTTTTAAATAATCACCTGCATCAAGGTTATTTTATTATCTCAGGGCAGAACTGTAGATTACAAAGACAAATGCTCACTGAACCTCCCAAAATCTTTGTTCACGTAAAGAAACATTCATTCTCTACAAAGACCTAAAAAGCTTGGGGCCATTCTATCTCAAGGACCACATCCCCCTTAAGATGTTCTCTTGGTCCCACCACCTTCATGGATATACTTGATGGGGTCACAGGAGAAGGCCTCCTCTGTTGCTGCTCCCAGATTTTGGAGCTCCCTCCCACAGGAGGCCAGGCTGGCCCCATGTCTGCTGTCCTTCCACAAGCAGGCAAAGACCTGACTCTTTAGGCAAGCTTTCCCTGAGCGACTGGCTGTCTAAGTGGTGTCTTCAAATGAATTTTTGCATCCTACTGCTTTGAATGTGTCTTAGCGTTGCTTAGGTTTCTGAGCATGGCATGGGTGTGATCCTTTTTATATTTAGATACTCATTGCTGATAGCTTTATATATTATTTAATGTGGTAAGCCACTTTGGGTCCTTTTTGGGAGAAAGGCAGGGTAAAAATATTTTAAATAAATAAATATAGCAAAGGAAATTTGGGAGGAGTCAGTGGAAAAATAAAAGGCGCTATACAAATACTGCTTGTAAGGTGAAAAACAACAAGAAGTGCAGCTTGAGAAGGACCTGGAGGTAAAAGTGGCAAACAGTTTAGACATTTCTTCTTGCCATGTCTGAACTCAAAATCTTGGGAAGGGATCTTGGGAAGGGAAAGGATCATCATAAAGGTTGTTATACTTAACTTGTGTGTAGCATATAATTTCCTCTTAGATAAAGTAAGCAAAAGAAAAAAATTCAGTACATATATATGAACATTTTCCTGTTTACCCTTAGCTAGTTTCCAAATATTCACAAATAAGCCTCAACCACAGCACTCAAAAGGGAAAAAAAAGAGGGAGCCAGGTATCTATTACATGAAATGACTATAGACTTACTGGAATAAGGAAGGAAGAAACAAATTAAAACTTTCTAAATAGAATTACAGTACACAGGAAACCTCCTCTAGAAAACAAATGAGGCAACCACCATCATATTTTTTTCCTTGAAAAGTTGTACCCTCATTCTTCCTGACCATACTGTCCCTTTTCACAGCCTTCCCACTGAGCTCATCTTCATTCTACAGTAGTCACACTCAGCGAGTCAAATTGAATTTGTTACTTTCCACACTATTACAAGAACTCCCAAGCTATTTATTTTGGCTTGAACCACAAACTTAACCTTACACATGTATTTCTGTCTAGCAGGCCATAGACCTGGCTATTGTCCAGTCTGAAACAGAGGTGATGACTTTCTCAATCCATACATTTTTTTTCCTTTTTCATTGCAACCAAGTTATAGGATAAATTATCTATCTTAAAAACATCCTGAAAACCAGACTGAGAAACTTAGAAAAAGCAAGCAAAACAACAAACAAACAAAATATGGTTTGGACCATGTAATGTTTGCCAAAAAAAATCATGATGATATACCATGGCATTCATACTCCATTACACCAAAGTTCCATTGTTTTTCAGACAGATTTCCACATCCACACTTACATGGGAATATGTCCAATAATATTCAACAGAGCTTATTCTTTAGTAAGTGCTGTTAAGGCCGCAGCCCTAATCTATTTAAAATTAGGCCAAATACTACCAAATATAAAAAGTAACCTCAATAAGCCATTAACATTTGATATTTACCAGGGAGGCGCCTCTGGACATGATCCCTTAACAAAGTGATAGTGATCAATCACACAGGGTAAATCAGAATTCTCTGGAATTCAAGTGCATCTCAAATGCTCTGTATTTTAATGCATACAACCCATCTGTCCCACTTGCTTGGAACAGGAACAATATGCACCCCCAGATGTTTTCACTAATTGATCTCTCATTATTCTACCACCCTCACAGCTGCATTTGGTGAGGATGTGCTACTGCTCCTGAACTGTGAAAATCCCTCTCACTGGAGGCCAGGCTGGCCTCCTCTAAACTGTCCTTCTGGCAACAGGCAAAAACCTTTCTCTTCCGGCAGGATTTTTACAATAACTGGTTGCTTAGGAGGGAGCTTTCAAAATGGGCCACTCCTGGGGAGAAAGGCAGAGTACACATTATAAGAGTGAATGAATGGAAGAGCCATTCATATTGCTAATGAGAGTTCTATCCAAAACATCAGCTCTGGGTCAGCATGTTATCTGAACCAGGATTCCTGGTTTATCATCATCTAACAATCCAGAATACCAAGACCAGGAAAACAAACAAACCTGGTTTGCGATTCTTATTTGTCAAGGGAGCAACAGGACAGTAATCCCACTTCAACACCACGAATAAATTATTTCTGACCCATTACTACTCACAATAGCTTGGTGGAAGAAGTGGAGCTGGGATCCTGATTATTACCACACAGTTCATTCACAATATGTCTGACTTCTAGAGCCATCGGTCTTATCATGCCATAATCAACGAGGCTAGAATGTCATCTGAAAATCCACTGAATTGCTGTGCTGTGAAAACGAATGTCCTTACAGCTATGTTCTTTTAAAAGTACCTACCGCCACATGGCTGAGATGTGTGATTTCTTCCCAGCACTACCCGAATACCTGCTTCTTCCAAATGGAATTTCCATTTCTTTATTATATGTCCCGAATTGTCCTGGTAAAAAATAAATGCTACTGTTAAAAGTTAAACAGGATGGCAATAGATTCATGGAATCAGTGTTCAAATATATTAGAATGAAAAACAGTTGAGTCTAAGTATACATACTGTACTAGCATCATTAAAAATGGAAAGTTCAATGGAGCCTTGGAAGTCTTGGTCCAGAACAGACTGCAAGCATTCATCCAACCAGCTCTCAGCATTGTAAACTGGCAGAATTACAGACTGAAATGAATAAAAATATATAACTTAGTACAGTATTACCAACCAAGACACATTGTTGCAACCCTTCTACACTAACAGTAAACAGTATGGTCAAGACTAATAAATAGGCCTAAATACAACTGCCAGTCCCAACGAAAATAGGCCTGCTGAATAAATTCCTGAATGGTAAATCAGAACTAACATTAATCCCGCTGAAGCAATGAGTTTATTCCAGTCAGGATTAAAAACCAGAATCAGACTATAGTACTTTTACTATATCCACATAACAGAACGCATACCATATCCTATAAACATAGAACACAGTATAAGTGGCCAAGGGCAATATTTGGAGATGTTATGTACTACTTTTTCCTCTCCCTCCTCCCAAGCCCCAGAGAAAAGCAGCAACACTGAAGCCTGAAGCACACATTAGAGCTAGCCTATGACTACAAGAGGGAAATCCTGAAGTAATGTAAACATCTGAGTATCACATCATTAATTTCTCTTACATCTGGGATTATGCTAATTTGCTTGCTTTATTTGGTGACTGCTTTTCAGCATTTAAGCACAGGATTCATTTGAACTTTGCACTGCAAAATCCGCTCAATTATCTCCCGGCCTACAAAATTAATTTGCAACTTCGCAAGAATCCAACATGCTTTTAAACCAATCAAATAGGAAAGATACACAGAATTAGAATCTTCTTTAAAATCTGTCAAGATTAAGTGATAGATTTATGAGGGACAGCTCCTGAACTCTTAGTTAGGAGTAACTAGACTTCTGTTAGAAATACACAAATAATTTCAACAAGAGACCTAACAATCCTGTTACACTTGCATGCCAAGTAGCCGTTAAAAAACGCAAGTTAACAAGTTACTTCAAAAACTTAAATTACGGCCTAAAATTGCATATACCTGTGTAGGAAAACATTACAGATGCAATCTGTTTCTTTTTCTAAGAAAGAAAGAAAGGTGCACTGGGAGAGGAAAACATATGATAATCAAGACGGCAAAAGAAGTTTTTGGTTCCAGGGTACCCTCATCTGAAATAAGTTTCCTCTTTTTTAAAAACATGCATGTCAATTTATAGTTACTGACATTTCAAGGCAACATTTAGCACAACTATACAGTACAGTATACTACTGTGTATGCTTCTGTTGCTAATGTACAAATCCTTGGGGAAAGCAAGGGCATCTGCTGTAGTTGCTAAACCACTATCAATATCCTGCTAGAAATAAGCAAGAATTGCACTGTGGCAACTTCCAGTCATAAGGATTCTGAGACCATGTGTACGAAACATAATTTAGAATCATAGAATCATCATAGGGTTAGAAGAGACCTTGGAGGTCTTCTAGACCAACCTCCTGCCCAAGTTAGGAGAACTCAAAATTTGTAAGCCTTCAAGGAGCCACAAGCCCACGTTCAACAACCAAATGCCAACATTAACGCTGCATACAAACAACCAGGAGTGTAAGCAAAATATGATGTGACCTACCACCTGAATCCTACTGTTTTCTTTAACTTTCCTTCTCAAGGTTGCCAAGGGCTCTAACTTGGATCTGTCCAAAGAGGAAGTGGCTGAATTCTTGTCATTAGGCATGCCACAATCGCCAACACAGACATCCTTTTGCAAAAAGAGAGGCAGACTGGAAAGACCCTCAGAGTTCATTTTCGGCCCATTCATTGTTGATTACACGCTCAAGCCAGCAGGAGGAAAAGCAACAAGCACACCAACCAACAGCAAGCAGCTTGTGGGAAGAGAGGGCCAGCAATCAAGGATTATTATTATTATTATTATTATTATTATTATTATTATTATTATTATTATTATTATTATTATTATATTATTGGCAGAGGAAGCCTTGCTTTTAAAATGTCCTGCTTTTTTGGTATGTCACAGCGCACGTCAAGCAGCGGTGCACCGATTTTATGCAAGTGTAAGCAACAAGGCTTATTATGCGGTGCAACTTAAGTCGACCGAAAGGAAGCAGCAAGCTTAACGACACCTGGAAAGGGGCTGGGGCGACGGTGGCGTCATAGGTGGGAGGGTGGGAAAGCTGCAAGACTACAGTCGCAGACAGAACGGGCAGAATGAGAGGAAAGGTCCAATATGCAAATCAGCTGGGTTTGGGGCCAAATTGGGAAACCCAACAAAAAGGGAAGGTAAGATAATGGGAGAGGGAAGGAAGGTAGAGGGACCACCCGGACAGGAAGAAACGGTGGTGGCGGCGGTGGTGGATACAAGGGTTGGATCCAGTACCTCTCCCTCTTCCCCAGCCTTCTCCGTCCTCCTCCTCCTCCTCCTCCTCCTCCCCCACCAGTTCCCCCCCCCCTTCCTTCCTCCGCCAACCCAGGTCAAGCGCCTCGCCTCCCCCGGGCTTGCTCAATCTTGCGGCCGGCCGGAGCGAGAAGCCGCGCGGGCAGCGCCTCCGCCTTTGCCTCCCACGCTTTCCGTCGGCGGCGGAGGAGTAGAGAGAGAGAGAGAAAGAGGGGGCTAGAGCGGCCGCAGGGAGGTGCTATTAATGCCGCTCGCGCTTGTTCCTCCCCGAAGGCTTCAGAGGAGCTTTTGGGCGCGGGAAGGAGCCGGGGGTGGCCGCCGGGCGAGATGCCCATCCTCCGAGCCACGTAGAAGGAACAACAGCCCTAAGAGTCGCTTTGCGTCTGCTCAAAGGCACGGTGCCATTCGCCGCCTTTTTTGGGAACGGCGCCCGGTGGGTGCCCTCTGAGTAAACCCGGAGACACCCACGGTTTAGTTCCTCTTAACACAGTTTTGTTGTTACTCTTTCTTTCCAGCACTACAGTATGTATATGTATGTTGAGATGTATGCACCTTGGTCGCCGCTTTAACGTGCACAGCCCCGTTCCATACAGCTAGCACAATTCCTTGTCCAGAATCATGGCTATCAGCTTGCCTCCCTCCCTCCCCACCTGTGTGATGGTCCCTTTGGAAAACTTCCCATCATCACAACAGGCGGGCTTTCCTGGATTGTGCAGTCATCATCAGATCGACCATGGCCTGGGAGCAGAAGTTTACAGGAAACCCACCCACACAGATCATTACAGTACTCACTGTTTGACTCCCACCATCCATTACAACACAAATTAGGAGTCACCAGGACCCTAAACCACAGAGCAGAGAGCATCCCGACCTCCACAGAAGCCAAGGAGGAGGAAGACAGGCACCTGAAGACATCACTTGTGGATATCCAAAGTGGGCCTTCAACAAAGCAGTGTGCCAACCCAAAAGTGTAAGGGATCAGCCTGCAACCCAAAGCCAACAGAAGAACCTGGTCATTTCCTACATGGCTGGAGTGTCTGAGAAGCTTAAAAGGATTTTGGCAAACACCAGATCCCTGTTTATTTCAAACCCCCAAACACACTAAGGCAGAGGCTCGTCCACCCAAAGAACCGGATACCAAAACACAAGAGGAGCAATATAGTATATGTGGTCCAATGCAGTGAGGAGTGTGCAGACCTCTACATTGGGGAAACTAAACAGCCATTAAACAGAAGGATGGCCCAACATAGGAGGGGCAACAGCTTAGGACAAGAATCAGCAGTACACTTCCATTTGAAGGACAAAGGGCACTCATTCAAAGATGAGGATGTAGACATATTGGACAGAGAAGATAGGTGGTTTGAGAGAGGCGTTAGGGAAGCCATTCATGTGAGCATTGAAACCTCTCTCTTAACAGAGGTGGGGGGAGCCCTCAGGCATAGTCTATCTGCCATGTAGCAGGCTGTGGTTTCAACAATACCTAGACAAATAAAAATACTTCACGCCTTCACCACCAAGGCCATAGCAGCACTTTAGGCCATTGTTCGCCTTAAGGCTATTGAGACTGTCTACCTAATGAGCCTATTCAGGCCATTGTTCATCTTATGAGTATTTCAGATCAGGGTGACATGAGGTCAAAGTGAACTATATAATGGAGGACTCGCAACTAGCTTCCTTCAGACTGATAAAGCTGTTTGGATGAGCAGCGAAATGTTTCAATCGCTCAAGAAAAAGAAGTCCAGTTGCCATGACTCAACTTCCAGATAAGCTCACCTGGATGACTGAGAATCTTCACAGACTCCCATCATCACCAAAGCATGAAAAGGACAATTCATGTAAAGCAAAGCCACCGCAACAAAGTCTGATATTAACTTTAAGATTAACAGGGATATTTAAAAGGAAGCTTTTGTTATTATCCCTCCAGTTCCTCATGAAGTTGTCTTCTTCGAGTGCCATGTCTTCATAGAACGTTGGTGCTCTGGTTTTTATCCAAAGCTATTCTAAATAGAGAAGCTGTGATTACTGCAAACCATTGGCTTAAATTCTTCTGAATTCTGAAGCAGGCTTCAGATTTATATATGCAGTGTACCGCAGTTGTGGGGTTAACAATGAAAATGGGGATTTAATTAAACAGAATAGTACTAGTTCACAGGTACTGAACGTTCCCAGCATTGATTGCATCATATTTCATCCATGTGTGGAAAACGTAGCTAACGTAAATCATTAGACCACAGTTTTAACTGCTGTCTTCACTGCTGAGACCAGAATTTTGCCAAAGAAGATGACTTCATGGTAGTGCAATACTGTAAAAAGTGGTTGTGAATGTGCAACAGACGATGTGCTTTTCTGATGTATGGAGATCCTTTTCGGGATTTTCTCCATAGAGACCACTCAGATATGGTTTACCCTTCCTTCTAGGGATGCCCTGGAACTATCCACCTTGCTCAAGGATACACAGGCTGGCTTGTTCCCCTGGGAAGCACAGTGAGGAATTGAACTTCCAGCTTCAGGATAATCAACCAGATGATGTGCGCTAGGAAGCCACAGGCTTTACCTGGGCATCTAGCTGCAAACTGAAATTTATATCATATGAAAGGGAGATACAGTAGTGGAGGAAATATTATTCCAGGTCACCAATGAATGTTTGTATACTGTGGTACCATATGCATGTCCATAGCGACATCACTGATCTCAAGATACTGTGCATGCCATTATCAAAGATGGAGTAGTTATACCTGAACACAAAATCACAGGACTTTTCTGGAGATGGGCTATAGCTTTATTCAAAGTAGTAATCCTGATGAATGTGTTATGCCTATGTGGCATGTTGATGTAAAACACGCCTGCACCACCCATCAACTGTGGGTGACCAAGTAGCCCATGGGGCCATCAGAAGTCACCGCCCTGGTTGCTGCCAGCCTCCCGGCAGGGGGGGAACTAATTTTGAGTGCAGCTGAGCCACGAAGGAGGTCCATGGGGGGAGGGGGTCCACTGGTCCCCACGGGCCCTCTCAGCAGTGGCTGTGGCAGGGGGGCAGCAGCACCTTATGGCCCTGAGGGGAAGGGAGAGGGAGCTTCCTCCTGGCAACAACACACATAATGGGGGGGGGGACTCCCTTCCCAGGCCCAGGGGAGGGGGGTGTCTGACTACGCTCGTCCCCACTTTGTCTGCTGCAGGGAGGGGGCAGCTACAAGACCACTGATGCCTTCGCCCCCCCCCAGGAGACAATGTTGGCGGACAGCCCCCAGGCAGGCAGGCGGTAGGCAGACAGCCCCCAGGTAGGCACGGGGTAGGCTTCCTACTCCCTGCACTGCGTTGTCAGAATGCTCGGGCAGCCTTTGTGTGCCTGTGGCAAGGACGGGGAGGGGCACCTTTGTCTCCACTGGGGCCACCCAGTTGCCTGGCCACTGCCTTCTCCTGGGGAACAGGCACCAGAGGGGTGGCAGCCTACTAGCGGGCCTGCTAGCGGGTGGCAAGGACAATAGCCGGAATCAGTGCGGCGGAAAGGCTGGGCTGGGCTGAGCAGGGAAGGCCGCCCCTCCCGGGCCCCCTCCGCTGCCATCATTGGCTGCTCTCTCCCCGCTGCGCCACCTGGGGAGGTGTCCCGGTCTGCCTCTCTGCCAGCCCCTCCCCCTCCCTCCCACCCTCATGGAGCTTTTCAGTGCAGCAGGTAGAACTCTCCTGCTCCTCCGGGCCACCTGGCCCAGCCCGGTACCACCTTGTCGTCCACAAGGGAGCATTGCCCCACCAATCATGGAGCAGAGGGTCTGCTCCTCCCCTCTCCCCACCAGCTGAACCCCCTGGGGAAAGGGGGATCAGCTGCGTGGCTTCAGTTGCTCCCGGCAGGCGCTGGTGTCTGTGGGAGGAAGCATATTCTGCCTCCTTGTCCCTCCCGCCACTGCACTCTAGCCCCTTCCTCCTCCTTCACTCTGCCCCTTGGCTTCCTCCCCATTCAGGTCCGGGTAGGTGTTGATGGGGGAGCGGGCAGGGGGCACCTGTGTTGGTGGCTGCCGTTGTGCAGCATCTTTTGCGTTGCCAGTGAAGGGGTGACCCAAGGCAGCACTTCCTTCCAGAGGCCCCCATTGATCTCCTTCCACCCTCCTTATGGGGCTTTGAAGGAAAGTGAACTTCCTTTCCGAGCACCCCCCCCCAAAAAAAAGATCAATGGGATCCTGCTTCCACCACTAATTTGGTGGCCAAAACAGGGTCCCATTGGTTTCCACCCACCCCGTGCGCCTTTGAAGGAAAGTGTGCTTCCTATTACCTCGTAAGACAAATTATTTTCATTTGAGTTTCTTAACAGCTGTTCACAGTAGGTTCATAAAAATGGGGGGAAGGAATCCTCCCATTTTATTGGGTTAAAATTTAATTTGAAACTATTTTAACCTTGGTTTTCATGTAGTAGCCCTCAGGCACTTTGGGCTGAAAAAAAGTAGACCTCGGCCTGTTCGAAGTTGGACAGCGCTGATATAAAACATCTCTTCCTACATAGGACATGGATGGGGTTTTCTAAAAGGTTGTAACTAGACTGTAATTTCCTTAGGAAGTCATTATGTCCTTTACAGAACTGTTGGTGGCATATGGTTTGAGGACTGAGGATCCAACAGTGATGGTGGTATCGATATGCAATACAATAACCTATCCATGACTGCAGTTTGTGTGTTTTAGGTAGCATTTGCAAGAAGCGCGAAGCCACTACATTTTCAGGAACCAACATGGTAGAGATTGCAACAGACGATAGTATGTTAAGAAGACGAGAGCCACCAACCACAGATGACCTCATAACAGAACTTGTGCTTTCAAGTGCATTTCACTGAGGGTTCAGGGCTCCAGTTCCCAACAACATACTTGGAACAGCCTTTTGGAAGATCACTGGGTTATCCTAAAGTGTAGGGTGATCTAAGGTTTGACTCACTAAAAATTCTTCATGCTGGCCAGGCCCACTCGAATGTCGCAGGCGTGCTCACTCAGGGTGGCCACTCCTAGGGAGGTGTGGAGGTCGGTTACGTGCAACCGCACCTTCTCTGTTGTGGGCCCCTCGTTGTGGAACCATCTTCCGAGTGAGCTGCGCCTTGCACAGTCCCTGCCCACCTTCAAAAAGGCTTTGAAAACCATGCTTTTTAGGGAGGCATATGGCGACCTTTAATTTAATTTATTTAATTTTGATCTTATCTGTTGTTTTTTCTCCCGCTTGCTGAGGGTCCCCCCTCTTTTTTTTGGTTATATTGTTGTTTTTAACTTGTTGTAAACCACCCAGAGTTCCTGCTGGAAGATGGGCGGAATAGAAATGAAACAAACAAACAAACAAACAAATAAATACTCTGGACAAATAATGTTTATCAGTGATCTTTTATTTTTCCACACACAGACCAGTTTCTCTGTATTAGTCTGCAGTTTTGTGTGACAACTATAAAAATATCAAGCCTTAGTGTGAAACTGCTGTAAATTGTCTTCTACAAACTGTGTGCCACACAGTTTGTAATTTCAAAACCTACACAGATATGCGTTTGCCAGTTTGTACCTTGCTGTGGATTTTAAGAACAAGATTTATGATCCTTGGTACTTCCAGTCACGAGGCTTACAGGCACATATAAGTGCTTGCGCAAATGCATAATAAAAAACTTTGTTTTATTAAATCATCATTGAAGTGTACCACGATGTGGATTAAAGATATCTTGAAGTATCTATTCATCAGCACACACACAATGTTGGGTAGTGCAGTCTATGCCTAGTAACTTTATCTGGCTAATTGCTTTTCCACTTCTTCTTTTCTGTTAGGAGTTCAGTTAAGCGTATTTACATCCTGTCATAATGTGGGTGTACATGCATGTGTTTTCTCACACTGGTTATCAGAAAGTAAAATTGACATTTGTTTTTTTAATAACTTTTTTATTTGCAGTGTTGGAAGCCATAATTATAGGGTTGTAATCTTGCACATTACTCATAAGTCCTATTACTTTCAGCAGAAGTAAATCTATTTCCAGCTACAATGTTTTAATCCTTTATTCTAAAGTTGCTGAATTGTATGTGAGAGTTAACCATAAAAAGACACTGGCTGGATTCCAAAGAACCAGGAAGCCTGTTTCTTGAGCCCAAGGGAGCTTTTGAAGGAAGCAAATGCCTCCCCTCCTTCCTCCATCATCATGCTGCATGGCACCCTCCAATGAAATTATTCTGGGGTTATTGGAAAATAATTTGTGATACAATTAAGTGAGAGCTGTTTAAGATACACATAAAAAAGACCAGAATTCCAGTGGGACAGTTTGTCTCTTGTTTCTCAAAACCCCAGTCAAACTGTTATGTGGGAACTTTAGGGGTGATGTACTGCCATGACTGCTATGTTTTGAACAAAGTAATCAGCTAAAAAGCACACGTGGCTTGCCTGATATGGTGAAATGAAAGTAAAAAAGTTAAGAAATATTCATATTATAAATATAGCCATTTATGAATATAAGTGTTTGAATAGATTATATAAATATATTTATATGTAATATGAACATTCTCCTTAATCTGATGCGTCAAACATCCCACTCTAGAAAATAATGGAAAACAAGTCAAACTTTAGAAGTCTAAACAATTAATTAAGCCATTCTGTAACTGGAGAATTGTTTCACATTTGACTTCTCAATAAACAGACAATTAAGGGTGTGCCTTCAGGTTTGGAGATATTCAGAATTCACATAACAATGCTGCATTTGAATAGTTAGGTATCTATCAAAATACAATACTGTAATTCCAAATATCTGTAGTAATAATTCCTAATATTTGGAGCCCCATGTACTCCTATAATTTAGAAAGCAAAAGACTGCTAGCTAAAGGAAGAAGCACAAGTTAAACCTATTTCGCAGGCATCCTGATGTCTTGAGAAATTAAATCTGAAGACACTCTGGAAGTAGCAATGGCAGAAAACTCAGTGCCTTCTGATTAGGGTATACCATGCAGGAAAATAAGGTTTTGTTATAGACATACATTAACTTACTAGATGTTGTGTTTGTGTGTGTGCATGTATGATTTTCACTGGATAGAGTTTGTGTTCTGCTGTAGGAGAATAAGATACAGTGGACCGTCGTATAACAAATGGTTTGTATAACATAAAATCTGTACAACATAAAAAATTCTGGAGATAGGGGAAATTTGCTTAAGAGAATCGCCTATTGGGCAAATCCATACAACATAAAAATGATCACGATTAGGGATTACTGTACTCTGTTTTCAATGCATTCCTATGAGAAATTTGTACAAAGGAAAATGTGCTTAACAGAATTTCATTTGGAGCTAATTAATTCCTTTATACAAGGTACCACTGTACTGTTCCTTGGGTAGCTTCTGCAGGCTGTATGAAACATGGCTATAGCAGAAGAATATTGCATGGCTCAGTGGTTTACATATATGGCTGCAGATCCAGAAGATGGGAGTTCAGTTCCCCACTGTGCCTCCTTGACAGGTCTAGACTAGATCCACAGGGTCCCTTCTTGCTCTGAAGTTCTAAGATCATCATCATCATCATCATCATCATCATCATCATCATCATCATCATCATCATCATCATCATCATCATCAATTATCATGGTAGGCACGAGTGGGAGAGGAGAAGGAAAAAGACCATCTAAAACTACAATTATGAGCTGCCTTTTTAGTACTGACACTGTGAAATAACAGCTGGCAGCAGTACAGTGTCTGTGCGCGTGCATGTGTGTGTCAGGATGGCACCAGATTCATACTGGGATTTCAGGCAAGTGGTACAGCAGGTGTTGGCCAGAGCAGAGGTGGCATATTTTACAAGTGAAATTTGCAGCAGTCAGGGTGCAAAATATGCCTATCTCCTCCCTAACAGGACACGGGTAGGAGGTTGCAGCATTCAGCATAGGACAACACAAAATGTGAGCTTGGTTGAATGTAGCTGTGATGGAGGGCAACCAAAGAGCTCAACACTCTCCAGAGGCACAGAGGAACAAGCTGCAGTGCAGGAGTCTAGCTGCAGAAAGTCAAGGTCTGTTTGTCACAGACAATGGGTGTAGTGTATGGCCCACACCCTCAACCTCATAGTTTGGTGTGCTTTGCAGGATAAGAAAGACACATGCAAACTTAATATAATTGAGTGTGCCAGAATAGTGTAAGGGCACTTTCTCTGCAGTGTCTAGGGTAGTGAGTGTTGCAGCAAAGGAAAGATTTTTAAAAATGGGATTGCCACTGCACCACCTAATCCAGATGGATTAGACCTGGGACCTGGATTTGTAGGAAAAACATGTTCCTTCATGCCACCCTACCATTGCTGTGTTTCCCTGACGTCCCCTTTAAGTAAGGGAGAATGGCACATTCTGCTCACAGTACTAGGTATGCCATGCTTCAGTCTACTGCCCCCACTTTCTGCCTCTTTCTTTCTTTCAATTGCTACTCCCAGATTGTGCTCATTCACCTGTGCTGTGCCTCCTGCTTTTGGCACAATTCTCATCCGCCCCCCACAGACTATCTGGCACTCCGGTCAGCCTGTCAGTGCTACCCAGGTGTTGGGCCACTCCCCAGTGCAACCTGTGATCTGCTTTCCAAATACTACTGGCATTTCTTACTGGCATTCTCACTCTTCAGGGTTCAATCAAAAGCAAAGTTTTCTGCTCATATACCGCCCCATACCTCTTCAATATGCCCATTAGAGTCATTTCCTAATATCCAATAGGCACTGCAGGCTGTTGGAGTGAATACTTTCGATTTCACACAATCACTGGGAAGGTGTCAGACTGTCTTGCCTTTGTGTGTGTTATTTTTTTAAAAGGAAGAAATAATTACCGTAGAGTCTTTATATTGACTGTAATAGAGTTCTGGGTATCTGGAAATTTTGAATTTTTAAAATTCCAAATTTCAAAGGGCTATACTTCTGAATTTGAAATTTGGAGCTAGTGAGCGTCCCTAACTTGAATATGTGGAAAATCATGCACATACCTTATGAAAGCCACACGTGATTCAGGGAGCTGCCATTTATGGTGCAGCCCCACATCCCTGCACATGATTCAAGTATGTGAAGCTATTGCTGGTGATCACCAAGGAGTGCCTAATGTTTTTAGCAAGAAAGTTTGAATGCATAGTTGGCTTTGGGGCACCACACCTATGCACAGGTATACATACACACATTTGCACATACAGTGCATATTCATCTTTTTTTTTCTGGAAGGTAATGGAAGCTTTTCGTTTCACCCAGCAGTGGCCTCTCAGTAAGGTAACTGTGGAGTTCTATGGAGTACTCCCAGTGAACTCAGTCCAACTAAAGAGTGATCCTGAAAATAAAAAGCCATTTGTGTAAATATGGTTAGAAAGCAGATTTGAAGTGTGTTCACACTACACTAGTATAGCAGTGTGATGCCACTTTCAATGCCATGGCTTGCTTTGTTTGTTTGTTTATATACAGCAACCATCTGGATCAAAGCCCACTCCATCCTAAATAAATCTGGGGTTTGTACTTCAATGAAGTACTTAGAATTTTTATGTGATCATTCAGGGAAGAGTACAAGAGCTCGTGGGCAGAAAATGTTAAGGTTATCACCCAATTACAAGCTTCCAGTGGGTGGAACCATGTCAGTGAGCTGTTGCAAGATGCTAGTTCAGCTGTCTAGTGTTATGTGCAGTCCTGGTGGCTTATGTTGTCAAGTCTGAGAATGATAGCTGAAGTCTCAGGAAGTTGGTAGGAGAGGGAGTACGGGGTCTTGGAGAGGATCCAGTGGCTACATGCACCTCACACCATTGAGCTATTTGGTTCAAGGCAAAGGTAGATTACCTGTGCCGCGTTTGCTGAGTCTTCTTGTTGCATGTCCTCTGGCGGCTGCAGAAGCAACGCTGGGCTTGTAAAACTCCCATGTGTCATATGTGCTGTTGATAAGGCCAAATGGCACAGTAACAACTGTTACAAGTGTTGGGACAGATGAACACATTTTGCAGCTTGCCTGACTTTGAACCCCTGTGCCCAAGCATAATGCCTGATACGCTCGTCTTCAAGGGGTTTCTGACTCCATTTATGCTGATTGTGCATTTCCACAAGTAGATTGTTCAGAAGCAGCTCCAGTCCCACTCTCAACCCTTGGTCTGCACCACCTGTGTCACATCATAACTGTCCACCCCTGGTCTCAGGTATTCATCTTTAAACCTAAGAACAAGGTACTGCTGGCCTGGCAGTCCTATTAGTCCAGTGTTTTGCACTTGGAGTCTTATAAGGGTTGCACATTGTTCATCTCTATAGCATCTAGAGCAGTGGTTCTCAAGCTGTGGGTCCCCAGATGTTCCTGGACTACAACTCCCAGAAGCCTCCGCTACTCACTGTGCTAGAAGGGGTTTCTGGGAGTTGCAGTCCAGGAACATCTGGTGACCCACAGGTTGAGAACCACTGATCTAGAGCAACCTTGGGTCCCCAGCTATTCTTGTACTACAACTCCCAGAAATCCTGGCCAGCACAGCTAGTGGCAAAGGCTTCTGAGAGTTTTAGTTCAAGAAGATTTGCGGGCCCATGACTGGGACGCACTGATCTAGATGGAGTGGGAGCAGAGGAGATTTGCATTTGTACACAAAAGTCGGTAAAGTATCATTTGAAAAGCCAGCCCAAGAGTCACTTGATACACTATCAAAAATAATCTGCACTAGAGCAAGCTCACTGAATTTGTGGGGAAACAGTGAGCCACCTTCTCTATCAGTTCCATTGATTCAAGCATGCCTACTCTGTAATTTAATGTGCTGAATAACTTACTGGAGTAAGAATTTAGCCAGGCAATTTGAACTACTGGAACTGATGGAGAGTTTGACTCGCCAAGTTCCCACCTAATCAGTGGGCCTACCGTACATGATTATATGGAATTTATATTCTTTTCTTTAAATGCTCACATTCTCTTTTAGCTTTAATGTTACCTTTTAATGTTGTGAGAAACCCTTCAATTCCCTGTTCTCAAACTTGAATATGTCTTAATTGTACTGTACTGTATATTGTCCCTCATTACTATAAGCCAGTGTTGGCGAACCTATGGCACGGGTGCCAAAGGTGGCAGAGCCCTTTCTGTGGGCACCTAACATGACCCCTTCACAGCCACCTGTATTCAGGTTAAATTGCTGTTATTGGCACTTTGCAAAAAAAAAAAAATAGTGGGTTTTGAATCGCAGTTTGGGCACTCGGTCTCTAAAAGGTTCACCATCACTGCTATAAGCCACCCTGTGTCCTTCCCGAGGAGAAAGGTGGGGTAAAAATGCTTATAAATAAATAAATAAATGCATAAATAAATAAATAAATAAATAAATAAATAAATAAATAAATAAATAAATAAATAAATAGAGTGATTACAGTAAGCAATAGAATTGTAGCCTTTAACTATAAAGTTGTCATTAGAAGGCAACTAGAGTGACATAGTGTACTGTACTTTTATTTCTTTATCTGTTTATAGATTTCACCCTGGAGTTCACAATAAAATTGTCCAGGGTAGTCACAAGGTACAATGCATCATAATAAAATCTAGTAGAAACAACCAAGTACTTGACAATAAAATCCAGTGCTCAATAATCAATCACTATCAAATGCAATATAAATTGCTCTTGTCAAGGATTGCAAGAGTAGGTGGGGGAGGAATTGCAGTTGGCTTTCTACTATAACTCTGAATTTTTTTAGTTGGAGGTGGAGGTGGGGCACAAAGCAAACAAGGCCACTGTTGAATTGTACTCAATTTCTGGCATTTTAAATGTGTTCAGATGTTCTCATTATTCGAATCTAGTTCAGTTTTAGAGCTTGTCCTTGATTTTTGTGTCACTGTTGCTGATGATGACAAATTATGCTGCTTGTACCGAAAGAGTTTCATTCCTCATTCTTCCACTTTGAAGGTCATTGTGAACTGCAATGTAGCACAGCTGATAACAAGAGGAATGCTAACATTAAACATAATCTCTGAAAAGAACAGGAAAGGTCAACCTGGTCTTAAATGAACTGTATGTAACAGCCATAATACTTTAGCAATGGAAACGAGATATGGTTTCCTTGACCATTAATATCGCTTATAGGTATGTTATCATCAACAGTACACTTGGCATTGTACTAGTTATAGAGTTGTTTGTATGGCCCTTGCCACATTAATCAGGATTGGAGTAAGACATGCCAATACCTTGAATTATGGCCATTTGAAAAGGCCTCATGTGAACTCCTAGAATTTGTATGCTTCTGGAACTCCATCCACAGCAATGATTTCCCTGCTAATAAAAACCAAGTGATTCTTATACAGTACAATCTCAGATGCTCAGAATGTCTTGCATGCCTTTCAAAACTGAGTTGTGGGGTGAAATATAGGCAAATAGTTTAGTAATTGATCCTTCTCTTGCACAAACTGTGAGGATAGAATAACTCCAGTAGGGCATCTGTGTGGCTCAGCACTGCAGCATCACGAGTCTGCTTTTACACTACATTTCAGAGGTTAAACATTTTAGCATATAAGTACAGGAAACATCTGACATCTTAAACTGGGAAAGTGCTTATAGAAATAAATCATAATCTGACAAAGGAATGTACACACAACTGGAAAGAAATTACAGTAGAAGTTCACCAGCTCCAGATGTATTGCACACACATCTTTATTAGAGATGGGCACGACTAGGGAAAATGACGTTTTCGAGTTGTTGTGTGTCGGAGGCAGTCCGTTTTGGCTTGTTTCCGTTTTTTGCGAAATTTCGCAAAAATTAGTCGGTTGGTTTTTTCGTTTTTTCGTTGTCGTTAGTACTGGTTTGGGGAGGGGGTAGCGGGCTCCTGGAGGGAGCTGCAGGAGTCAGCCAGAGCCACAAGTGACGGACTGGCAGACTCTTTGCATCCGCTGTGTCTCACGTACTTGCATGTAGTGCAATGCAAGTAGATCTGGCTTAGGGTTAAGATGGGTTAGCGCAAGGGCTAGGGTTAGGCTAGTTACGGGTGAGGTTAGGGTGAGTATTGGGGTGCACCTCTGGGTGCCTCTCTGACCCACTTAGAAGGACAGTGTACTGGCGTATGGGTTAGGCTTAGGGTTCGGGTTTGGGCTACGATTAGTGGGCTGTTTATGCCCGATTGGCACATCCCAGAAGTCTCTGTGGTCAACCTGGCCAAGTGGCCATGTGATTGGTGGAAAATTTGCATGGTCTACTCCCATGGGCGAGCCCTCATTGCAAATGTGCAGGTGTAATAAAATAAAATAAAATAAAATCAACGGAGACTGTTTTTTGCAAGAAAAACCCACTGCTGCTACTGTAAAAATTCAAGCATTTAAAATAGCTAATTTTCGCATGTTTCTGTGGTGCTTTGGTGGGGTTTTGGGCAACGATTTCAAAAAAAATATTGCGGTCGCCATTTTGGATCCCCCCCCACCGCATGGCAAATGGATGCGCCCTCCCAGCCTGGTACAGTCAGCAAAACCTGGCCATGCGATTGGTGGAATGGCTCCAAAACTTTGCATGGTCCACTCCCATGGGCGAGCCCATCATTGCGAATGCGCAGGTGTAAAAAAATAAAATAAAATAAAATAAAATCAACGGAGACTTTTTTTTGCAAGAAAAACCCACTGCTGCTACTGTAAAAATTCAAGCATTTAAAATAGCTAATTTTCGCATGTTTCTGTGGTGCTTTGGTGGGGTTTTGGGCAACGATTTCAAAAAAAATATTGCGGTCGCCATTTTGGATCCCCCGCACTGCATGGCAAATGGATGCGCCCTCCCAGCCTGATACCAGCAACGCAGCAGTAGCAATAGCCAAGGAGAGGGGGGCTGGGAACCCCCCCCCAAATAAAAACACCCTTCTGGCCTGGTAGGTGCCCTCAGACAGTTTTCGCCTACTTTTAGGGCCGGGAATCGGGTTTTTTTTACTTTTAAAAACTTTTTTTCTGTGCCGCTTGGCATTGCGCGATCGCCGCGATGCAAGTAACGAGCACGACAAATCAGACCAAATTGTTCGTTCATCGGTTCGAGCTTGAATTCTGGTGGAGTAATTCCCGTTTCCGTTTCCGTAGAGTAACGGATACGAGTAACGGAAACAGAAACGGGAATACCGCTAAGTCGTGCCCATCTCTAATCTTTATATATTATACAGGCAGGAAGGAAGATAAATTATGAAGAGACTTCAAAGAGTCAGACCCACAAATAGATCATCTCACTGGACTTGGCACTAATTAAGCACTATGAGGATTATGAGAGGCAGTGATTGAATGAATCAGTAACATCTGATCTCCCTTTGCCTAAAAAGAGAATAATCCATATACTATTCTTCACAAAAGAGGGACTATTATGACTTCTCTTTGTCTAACAACCATGCTAGCTCTCATACACAGTAGTTTCTCAGTCATTCAAACTCATTTCTAATTTTAATTGCGAGTGCAGCAAAAGCAACCCATGATCTTGAGATCAAATGATGGGAAAACAGTATGCATGAGTGGAATTGGAGATAGCCCAGAAGTTCCAAAATATGGGAGTCAAAAATTATCTTGGAATACAGCTCTTGAGCACCCTCGGTAACTCAACCAATGGCCATGTCTTCCAGGACTTGTAGGCTAAGGACACCATGGGGCCCCAAGTTTAGGAACTTCTGAAACAGCCTCTGTGAGTCAAGTACAAACCAATAGAATCTGCAGGAGGGGAAATGAAAAGAAAAACTACTGGCAATAGGCAAATGGACAGACAGTGCTCTGTTATTCTCTACTCCATGAGAGGCTTTCTGCCTCTCCAAAGTCTAAACACCAGCTCCCAATTGCCAGGGTTTGGTTTGAACTGTCATGCAACAGTATCTGAAGTGCCACAGGTGCTGCTGAGCTGTGCATTCTAAGGGTATGAATTACAAGGAAAGGAGAGAGAGAAGCAATTCCAGTGGAGCATTTGTGAATGAATGGATGGCTATAGTTTTATTAGTGAGACTCACCTGTCCCGAGGTCCCACTTGAGAGAGCTGAAGCCACCATGCAGGTATGAACTCCTATTGTCTGCCCCAATCATAATTCTGTAGTGTAACTGTTAAGGCATTTGCTATGCTCCAAGTTCCACTAATATTAATTTTAGTTCAAGTATTTAACCTTTTACATTGAGATCCTGCTTTTGCATGGAGCAGCTTTCAATAATAGAATAGATACAAAAAGATAGCTGTGCAAAATATATCACAGAATCAACTTATTTATTTATTTAAAACATGTATAGCCCTCCCTGTACCACAGGATCTCAGAAGGGATTACACAGCTGTATAAAACAACTGACTGCTTTTTTAAAATGTAAGTTATATGAAGCTTATTAATGTGAGCATTGTTTAAATCCTAATATAAAAGGGGTGGGGTCTTAATGCAGTTGTACTGTCAAAGCAGGATTCCTTTTTGTGTTGTGATATAATCTATATGTACATTTCTGGTGTGCATTGACAATTTAAAAACCCAGCTCTGATCACTATGAATAAACAAATAAAAATTGCTGCAGGCTGCAAGCCAGAAATCTAAAACTGTTAGACCACTAACACAGTGGAATCACACTACTATAGTAACACAATCAAGTGATTTTATAACCTCAGGTAAGGGGAAAATTTTGTAACTGTTCTTATGGGAACCATGAAAAGGAACAACTGGTGTCTGTCAACCTTTCAGTGACCTCCTTGTCTCCATTGTGGAGGTGATTTAAAAGGAGTGGAAAAATACTTTCTGGTTCCTTTCAACCCTGATTCTATGGTAATTAGTGTTATATACAGTATCTCTTTAGAAAAAATGCAGGTAAACATTCTGTTCTGTTTAATCATTGCCATTTTTCAGGGATCAAAATGTCTTAGCTTTGTGAAACTTCATCCAACTAATTGAACAACTAATCATCTCTCCCTTCTCCACAGACCCATTAACAATGCTTAACATATCTACCACCCCTGGCCAAAATCTTCCAACACTTCTACAACTAATAATCTCTCCCTCCTCTTCCCCTTTCCCATATCTACCAATGAACATGTGATATGAAATGTATATCTCATCACATATTATATTACACACCTCATTCTGCCACTATATGTCTGAAGAAGTGGACGTGTCCACAAAATGTTACACTAAAATATGAAAGTTAGTTTTTAAGGTGCCACATGTTTTGTGACTTTTGTTTTGATTTGTTTTTCTTTGATTTTTGTCTGCAGTTCTTGAAAGGACTAACATGGCCTATCTGAAAGTCATCCAAATAGTACACAGAAGCACCTTGGTAAATGAGTGCACCTAATTATATTTTAATGGTCTAAAAAGTTATTATCCATTTTGAGATTTTGTACATGAACCAGAACATGGAGATTTACCACCACTCAAGAAGAACTGCATCACACTGAGGAGTCCATCTTCCTCTGTACACTAGGTAATGCTTTCCATTTGGCATCAACTGACTGGGGTTTTGTTTTTGTTTTGTGTAGTATGCTACTAAAAGTAATCATCAGTCTTTCTAATGTGGACTTTGACATCTTTCTTGATTGATCTCCTTTGGGTTCAAGCAGGGACAGTGTGCTCCAATCAAGGACAGTGTACAGTTAACTAAGCAAAATCCAGTAGTGTGTCCTAGAAGCCAGAGCATCCTAAGGCAGTTAAGATCTAAGAGAGTTATTTAACCATCAGCCAGGAGTGTGATCCTGAGGCTGGTTAGGGTCTGGGACAAAAGTAACTGTGAATGAATAATCTGGAAGTTGAGTCATGGCTACTGGACTTCTTTTTTGAGAGATAGAAACGTTTTGCTGTTCATCCAAACAGCTTCATCGGTCTGAATACAGCTAGTGCAAATCCTCCATCTTATAGGCATACAGCTAGTGGCCTGAATTAGGCGACAAGAGGTCAAAGCTGCCTATAAGATGGAGGATTTGCACTAGCTGTATTCAGACCGATGAAGCTGTTTGGATGAACAGTGAAACGTTTCTATCTCTCAAAAAAGAAGTCCAGTAGCCATGACTCAACTTCCAGATAAACTCACCTGGATGACTGAGAATCTTCACAGACATGTTAATAAATAAGAAACATTACGAACTACATTTTATTAACACATATAAGTTAACCGGTCATCACTATATAAATAACACTGAAGATTCAATTGTAAATCAGTAAACGTTGCAAGTCTAAGTTTGAAAATATACACCTTGGTGTCACACTCTCTTCTTAAAATAAATAAAGGTATCCAGGAAACTGGTGGTGGCAGTAGAAATAATAAAGTGTGGGGTGTGTATGTTTAGCTTAACTAGATGTCTGTGAAGATTCTCAGTCATCCAGGTGAGTTTATCTGGAAGTTGAGTCATGGCAACTGGAGTTAACTTCCAGCTTAACTAGAGATTCTGCAGTTTCAACATCTAGCAAGGAAAGCTTTTCAACCTTCTGTTTCTTCTTCCTCCAACCACCACACTCTACAGGCCAGTCCCACAAGACATGAAAACATACCTGTTAAATCATGTTTTAGTGATTTTAAAAAGGTGCCACCCCCCCACCCTGCTTTGGGTTTTACAGGTGGACCATTCCACTGTGTTTCTTCTTTCATGCAGTTGCTACCCTCCAACAGCAGCCAATGCAGCTGGAGTTGCAACAGCAGGGCAATCAGTGCTTTCTGCTCAGGCAGAAAGATCCTAAAACCCCAAAAGTATAATTGCTTGTGGATTTGTCTAGGGCTTTTCTTGCTCAAGTTTTTCATCTTCTTCGGTTGTGCCAACATAAGTAGCTGCTAGCTAAGATTTTCTATTGGTAATGCAGTATCCTCTGTTCTGCTGATGTATTCAGTATTATATGGTATATATTTCACTGTCCAGAAATGCTAAAGCAGTGAGTGTGAAATCTCCTAAACATTGACCTTCCTTTCAATTCACTGGAACTCTGGGTGTTTTTAAATTATTAAGCCGGGTGCTCAAAGACCAAAATGCATTTTCACTAGCACATGTAATAGGATCTTTTAATACAAAGAGGTTATGACACTTGTGTTGCAGAGTTTTGAATTTGTGGTAGAAATCTCTTCTTGCTGCACACTAGAAGTACAGAGAGCCACTGAGGATAATAGTTTCAAGTTCCCCAGAGTTCATCTCTTTCTTATTAACCAGGACTTCGTCTCAATAACTAACTTGGAGAAATCTGTAGTTGAAAAAAATTAAAATATTTACTTACAGTTTCTTGCAAGTGCAGACTTTTTATTGCTTTCTTTACCACACACATACACATACTAGCAATCAGGCAAACAGATCAGCAGCAACAAACAACTGCTTCCAACCAATGAAAGAGAAGGATAGAACAGTCAGCAGAAAGGTGGGGCTCCCTTTGAATTTCAAAAGCTATAAGGGACAATGGGTTAATGCTCTCTAGAAAGACAATCACCCCAGCCCAGAATGGCCCCTTTCAGTCACTTAAGCAACAATCAGCATGCAATGCTGTAAAAAACAAAACTCAAACAACTTGCTCACCTTCTTATACATAGCTATTTGCAGGGGGAGCAAGGAAGAGTTTTTTGTTTGTTTGTTTTTTGTTTGTTTTACTCAATGTTACTTTCTCATCAGCACAGGGTTTTTGGGTTTGCCTTTTGAACACAATAAATGCAGAACAGATGTTAAGAAACCTGTT
Organism: Phrynocephalus guinanensis; assembly: GCA_037367245.1. Classification (NCBI taxonomy): domain Eukaryota; kingdom Metazoa; phylum Chordata; class Lepidosauria; order Squamata; family Agamidae; genus Phrynocephalus; species Phrynocephalus guinanensis. Next base: position 105,190,390 of record CM074734.1, on the reverse strand, counting down.
TATTAAAATGTAAGTAAAAAAAACCCCTGTGCACACTGCTATGGTATTTCTGCTTGCCAAACAATACTTCATTTGGAGACTGAAATGCATTTAAGGGCGGGGAGTACCTTTGCATCCCACCAATTACTGGCTATTGTCTCACTTGCCTGGTGGGCCTAAAAAGATAAAATTCCATGTGTTGGAAACAAAAGAAATAAATGAAGTGAAGGATAACTCATAAATACTGTACCTCCAAAACCCATGCAGGGCACTGCTAAAGAGAACCTGAAGGCTTAAAAAACTGTACGAAACCAACAGGTTTCTTCCTTCCATGGACCAGCTGAGAAAATGCCAAAGCAACATTCTTGGCAACCTAGATTGTATATTGTTCCCTGAAGTTCTTTGGTTTAGGAGGAAGGAAAATAGCCCTCTTTAGACAGCTACAGACAAAGAAGACTGTTTGAAGAAATCATGCCCCCGCTTTAACACTCCCATATATAACTGGCCTTTTATTAAGGAACTGCAGAAAAAGAAAGGAATGGTGTAGAAGGATAGCTACAGAGGAGGGGGTAAACCTTGCACTGCTTCAGTATCACAATTTCAGAAGCTCAGAAGGCATGACAAAAGGCTTGTTTTCCTAATGCCCAGCTGAGCCAACAAGCCATGAATGAGCAAACCATGGTCAACAGAGCAACTTCAGGATATCACAGAGAAGGAATCAAAGAGGTTTGGCATGGAGAAATGTGGCAGCAAGTTGTGAAATATCACAGAACTGGGAAGGGGTCAGAAATAAGTCTTTTTTTAAAAAGCACTCACTAAGTACTAGCTCTCATGCATGTATCCCCAGATGGACCAATCTTCAAGAAGAGGAGAAAACTACCGTGTACACACCTGTCAATTTCTCTCACAAAGTGGGAGAGCCAGACTGCAGTTCCAGTCCCTGAAGGCTTTCTAGATAAACCAGATAACTGATGTTTTTTACCTTTGTAGCAGAAGGCATCCTGGTGGTGATGAAAGTGATCTCAGCACTTCTTCAGCCTTTTACTGGAACCAGGCTCCTCTGATGATATATGGCTCAGTTGGTTGCACCCCTGTGGCATGGCATGCAAATATCTTCTTGCCAGTAGATTTGGCACTGGAGGATGTGGCAGCACAGAATCCCTAGGCACATACATGGGTGGTGGCTTTGGGACACACGTAGCAGCAGCTGCTGGTGGTGGTGGTGATGGTGGTGTTATAATGGCTTTATTTTTTCTTTGTTTTCTTTTCAGAAACATTAAAAAAAACCCACTGCACTCACATGATTTCATGATACAGAACAGAACCTGCTGGTATTTCCCTGCAGCTCCCCAGGTTCACATCAAAAAGAGAAGGACATCTATTTAAGACAGAAAGAGGAACTGAGGGTGGATGAAGGGGCAGCAACAGTAAGGGGGAACTTCCCTTTGCCAGTCAGATCAGAGGCATCCCATTATTATTATTATTTTGGCTCCCTAAGTCTTTGGAAAGGGATTGTCTTATTACTTTAAGCTGCCCTGTCAGCCCCTTTTCTGGCTTGAGTGAATAAAAATGCTTTAAAGAAACAAATAAAAAATGCCTATTGGTTTCCATTGTGTGGAGAGGGGGGAAAATACAGGGCTGCTAGTAGAATTCCTACTGAAGTAGACATTTGTTTCCAAGTAAACGTGCTTGGATGTGGTCAGACATGTCAAGCACCATGGTTGACTCTTTGCTTTTATTTGAAATCCTGTATTCAATTTCTTTGCCTTGTCTTCCTGCCCCACTTTCTCCTGTATCAAAACCAAGCCTTTGCCAATTAACCCCCCCAATGATTAACAGTTGGTTGCTAATTAAATGGTGTTGTCTTATTAAGTGAATTTCTTAGGAATTTCTGCTTTAAAATATTTCCTTTTCTCAAGAGACAGTTAGGGAAGTTTATAACTCCTGCGGGCATACTGGAAGTTGTTGAAACCAAATCAAAAAAACAATTACAGTGGTACTTCTGATAACGAATTTAATTCGTTGCCAGAGGCAATTTGTTATCCGAAACAATTTGTTATCCGAAACATAGTTTCCCATTGAAATGAATGGGGAACCTATTAATCCATTCCAGAGGTCCAAAAAAAAAAGAAGCCAAAAAGCTGTTTTTCCCTCCAACCTCTTTATAAAGTGCACTTTAAAGGCATGCAGTGCTGGAACACAATCCCCCAGAACTAGCTCCCTACCTTTCCAAGTTTGAAAGGTCCAAATTCATCAGCAAAAAAATGTCCAGAATGGCTCCAAAACACCATTAAGAAACGCTCTAACTCCTCCCATGCCTCCACAAACTGGGGGGGGGGGGGGTTTACAATGCATCCTGGGTACACTTTTTTGCAAGGCATTTGAAACATTTGTTATCCAAGGCAGCCCATAGGGAACATTTGTTATCTGAGGCAGCCCTATACCTGAAAATTTCTGTTTTTTATCCGAAATATTTGTTATCCGAAGCATTTGTTATCCGAGGTATGACTGTACTTCAAAAGCTACCTACAAATGCAGCTCTTCAAAAGGCTAGACTGCAGCCCTCATCATCCTTTATCATTAATTATGCTAGTAAGGGCTGTCTGGGGTTGCAATCCAATATCCTTTGAAGGATGCTAAACATATTTGCCAGGCCTGGTCTAAAGGTTTCCCAGATGGGCTCAGAGAGAGGGATGGTAGCCTGTCATTATGTTTTTTATGAAGAATCCACATAAAGAAGGGTGCTTACAAGGAGGGGGGAAATCCACTCCCACAATCTGATGGTGATTCTTTCTAGACTACTGTGTGCATAGAGTTGCAGGATGATCTTCCTCCACAGGTATTTAATGTCATCAGATGTTGGTAACATCTACATATTTTAATATTTAATAAAGAAATAACAAATATTATCTGATCGACAAGTAAACACCTAAAAATTCTTCATAGCCACTTTGAGATGATGTCTCACTTGGAGGCTGTTGAAATAGCAGAATAACTTGATGATTTCAAGGCTATGTTATTAGGCATGACAAGCTGCTTTTAATAAGCAATATTCCAGAACCCCTGCCCACACTTTTGCATTAGACAGCGCATAACCATATCCCATCAATTCCTCAATTCAATTAGAAGTTAATTACGTTATGTGCAACAGGTACCTTGGGATAGAAGTTCCCATATTCACCTGATGTACTGATACTGATGGCTGTTTCAGATTGTAGTCTTGCCTCTGAAATACATTCACGAATCCTTTAATCTCTCTCTCTCTCTCTCTCTCTCTCTCTCTCTCTCTCTCTGAATGGGGCATTATTTAATAGGCCACGTAGCATGGCACTACCACTCTCGATCTACTCCTGGTGCCTTGCTTAGTAAATACCTTTGAATGAATCATACAGTTTAATGTTAAATTAAATCATACATTCTATTGATAGAATGCTGGGTGCTCCTTTTAAGGTTCTTGTTTCTTCAGCCGACTTACTCAGCGAAAGGTGCTCTGTGTACAAACACCACTTCCACGTCCATGGCAACATCGAATCTGAGTCCTCAGCGGCTTTCATAAGCTCATGAGTCTCTCTCAACACTTGGGCACATTTTCTGCCCACTGCTGCACTCAGCTGCTTCTTCACACCAAGGAAGATGGACTACCTGGTAAGAGAACAGGATAATGTAAAGGACACGTTTTTTTCTGAAACAGTTGCCATTCCTTCCAACTGTTTGGAAGATGGGAACTGAAATATAATCTGAAACAAGGCCCCTCAATATCCATACAAGTGCATAAGCAGGGTATTGCCCTCTAAATGTTTTAGAGCACATCCCAGAAACATTAATTCTTAAGGACTATTACTACTTCAGAAAACTTCTGGTTAGGGTCTCTACATTACCCAGTATAACCTTCACAAGTTATAACACAAGACAAAAACATGTGGCATCTTAAAGACTAGCTTTCGTATTTTAATGTAACGTTTTGTGGTCCACTTCTTTAGACATAAAGCAGCAGAATGAGGTGTGCAATTTAATATATAATGGAATATACATTTCATACCAAATATTCATTGGCTGTTGTATGTAGGTGTATTTGCATGCAAGCCCTGTTGTAAATTCCTATAGAGACAGAGCTGGGTAAGGGTGGGTAGGGAAGAGAAAGAGGGGGTTGGTTAGTTTTAGAGATGATGGGAAGAAAGGGAGTTGAAGGCAGTTTTTTGCCTTGGATCTTGTAGTGGAAGTTGGGTTTGTTGATGTGATTGGTGTTGCTTTATGACTCTGTGGTAAAAATCCCTCAAGAGACAACAAAACAGACACCAGATCAGAAGGGGGGAAGAGGGGAAAGGTGAGATGCGGTGAGAGAATGGGAAAGTTTAGATAGGCCGTGGTCAGACCTGCGTTTCCTCCCTATTTAAATTACATGCGATTTTTTTTCAGGTGGTCATGTGACTTTTAATTAGCAGTTGTTGTCCTCTCTTCCTAACCGTTCTACTAAACATTTTTTGCATCTTTTCTGCTTTTGGTGGGAGATAAACCTCCATGAAAAAAACAGTGGCAATATAGTAGTATTACATTTAATAATGACTCAAGAAACTTTGACTTATGTTCAATCCATTCTTGTGTGTGTCCATCATACATATAAATTTTATCTCAGCTGTTTCTCTTTGTATTATTGATTTGTAATGCTTCTGTTCCAAAACGGTGACCTTCAAATATTTTAAGGAGTGTCCTGATAGATTGAAATAGTTTGAGACAAGTTTCTGTGTATTGCAGTTTCTTATGTCAAACTTGTGTCCATTGATGCATTTTCGTAGAGAATGTCCTGTTTGTCCAATGTAGAGTGCAGATGGGCATTGTTGCCAAAAGATGGCATCGATCACATTGGTTGAGGAGCAGGTGAAGCTGCCCTGTATATTATATATGGCATTGTTAGGTCCTGTAATAGTGTTGCCAGAGTAGATGTGTGGGCACAGTTGGCATCTGGGTCTGTAGCATGGTTTAGTCCCTTTGTGTTGCTGTTTTGTAATCTTGTGTGTGTTAGTATTTGTTTGAGGTTGGGAGGTTGTCTGTAGGCAAGTATGGGTCTCCCACCAAGAGCTTTGGAGAGTGATGTGTTCTTGTCAAGGATGGGCTGGAGATCATTTAAGATGCATGTGAGTGGCCTCACTTCTGGACTGTAAGTGACAACCAGTGGTGTTCTGTCATTTGGCCCTTTGGATCTGTGTTGTAGCAGGTTATCTCTGGGTATGCGTCTTGCTTTGTTGATTTGTTCCTTAATCATGCGAGGTGGGTACTGTAGTCTGAGGAAGTCATTTTGTAGATCCCTGAGTTTGGAGTCTCTATCTTACGGGTCGGAGCAGATGCGGTTGTATCTTAGGGCTTGGCTGTATATGATTAATTTTGTTGTGTGTTCAGGATGGAAGCTTGAAGAATGCAGATAGGTATACCGGTCGGTTGATTTTTGGTACAGTGTGGTACTAAGATGCCCACGTTGTAGTTTCACAGTGGTGGCTAGAAAATTTACCTGCTGTGTGGATTGTTCCAGGGTGAGGTTGATGTTTGGGTAAAAACTATGGACGTCCTGGTGGAATTTTTTTTAAAGATTCCTCTCCATGGGTCCAGATCAGAAAAATGTCATCATTGTATCTCAAATAGAGAAGTGGTGTCTGCTACTCTTCAGATTGTAGAGTCAACAATTCTCATAACCCTGATCACTGATCTTGCTGGCTTGTGGGCAATGCTGTACCTAGACATTAAGGCACTGTGGCCAAACTGCACAGTCTATCACCCATTCTAACTGAAAGATGCATATGAGCCCCCACCAATTAAAAAAAAGAGGCACAATAGGACACCTGCCAAAATAAAAATAAAGTTTCTGCTTTCAACAAGGAGAAGGGACGTAAAGAGTGCTGAGCATCATCACTTCTAGATGTTGGCACCCTGGACTCAAGCCCTACCTGCCCCACCCTGCTTGGAGATTTTGGAAGTTGTAGTCCAAAATAATAATAATAATAACTTTCATGTCATCTGTTCCAGAGTACAACTCCCATTGCCCCAGCCAATATTGCCCAGAGATTATGGGATCTGTAGCCCAACACATGATGACTGCTTTTGGTCATGTACGGATGCCCTTTCACAAATGCTCAGGGCAGTTCTTCTGAAAAAGGGTGAGGGTAGTTCGAACTCGAAAAGGTTAGCTCCTTTCCCAGAACTAAAAATTATAGAAAAGCAGTAAAGGGCAACAAGCCATCACAAAGGAAAGGAATGCAACAGTTGAAAGTCTGCACAATGTAAAGTCTCCAGCACAAAAGCTCAGAAAGTTGGATGGAAACCTAATATTACTGAACTCCCTTTATAGCAGTGCACATTGGGAAGAAGGAAACAAGACTTGACGATACTTAGAAAAATAGAAATCCGCAACATTTTTTTTTCTACAGATGAAGCCTGGGGTTGCCTCGCAGGCAAAGATGCCTCCCATGGCGAACAACAGGCTTTCATTATGACATTGAATACTGGATGCCCATCTTTACATTACACAATGGATTTTCCTTCCAAAGTTGCCGTTTTAGTGGTTTCAGCTCACGCGAGTTCTGTCATGGGTGAAGTACTTGCAAACTCTCCTGTAACCACTGCAAATTGTGAAAAGCTTGTGGTCTAAAGATAATGATTCCATTTTTCCTCTTTGCATCCTGCTGATCAAGGATTGAAGAAGGAAGGAAGCTTTCACGTTAACCAAACCAAAATAAAAATGAAAGAGGAAAAAACAAGATATAGCAGTTACTCTCCTTGGCACCTTTTTTTAAAAAAGTGGTTGTATCCTATGTATGTGTGTGTGCTTTTTCCATGGAAACCATTCAGTTCCTCACCCATGGAAGCTTCAGGACCCTTTAGGGCAGAGTGTATGTGTGTATAGCAACCCTAATAGGGCTTTCAAGAGAAGTGAAGAGGCTGGAAGCATTTGAGATGTGGATGTACAGACAAATTCTGAAGATACCTTGGACAGCCAGAGTCATTAATGTGGCTGTATTACGCACAGTGCATGAATAAAAAGCTAGAAATTCTCAATACCATAAAGAGAAGAATATGATAATATTTCAGTCACATAATGCACAATAACAAATACCATTTGCTGCAGGTTATTCTTCAAGGAAGAAGAGATGGGAAGCATGGCCCGGGGTGTAGAAGAACATTCTGTCTTAAGAATATAAGCCAATGGTTTGCAGTAAGCACAGCTTCTCTATTTAGAGTTGTTGTTGTTGTTGTTGTTGTTGTTGTTGTTACAATCATGACCGACTCTATGTGACCCCATGTCCATGGAGTTTTCTTGGCAGGAATACTGGAGTGGTTTGCCAGCTCCTACTCCAGGTGCCTACAGCATCTGTTATTCCCTGGTGGTCTCCCATCCAAGTACTAAGCAGGGCCGACCTTGGTTAGCTTCCGAAATCAGGCAAGATCGGATCTGCTGAGGGCATCTAGAATAGCTTTGGATCATGGCACTTGAAGAAGAAGAAGTCAAGTGGGATATTTCAGGAGCGATTTTACTAGTTCCACTCCACCAGTGAGCTTCCCCATGGTTGAATGGGGATTCAAACCTGGCTCTCCAGAGTCCTAGTCCATCTCCCTAACCCACTACACCACACTGGGAAGCTAAGGTAGCCGTGAGCCTCAATTCCAGCTATAATTGGACTGGAAATTCCATTAGACTTGTCAAGCATGATAGGATTTCAAATTCAACAACATCTCAAAATCCAAAACCATCAGGTTTCTTTCTCTAGCTTTAGAAAACATGCAGTCCTCTCCAGAAGAGAGTGAACACATTTAGTTAGATTAGCCACATAAAAGCAGCATCTTGAATTTGTTTAGGAAAAAGTGGTTCTCATCCAGTCTCTCGTGTTGCCCCAGTAATGGTTCAGTATACCAGCTGTGCGCATCATCCAAAGTTTGCAAAAGTTGCAGTTCTTTACTTTGGCTCTCAGAATGTTCAAGCCGGCATGGTCACCCAAGGTTTATTGCTGAAGAGCAGCAGCAGTTCATCGCCTTGGAGAGAAGGGAATAGTGGGGTGCAGTAGGATAATAGATGAAACTTTCTAAATCACTGAGACATGCTACTCATGTAACATCATTTGGCGCGCTGCAAAGATAACACAGTGAGCATGTTTGCAGTAATTGTCCAGAGCAGGCAAAATGACAATTTCTAAGCCTATAACGCCTTTCAAGTTAAAACAGCCCGTTGATCTGAGCAGCGAGAGGAGAAAGACAATTTCTAGCTGATTAGAGACTGCCTCGGCTGGGCTGGGAGGTTTCAGTTAATCAGATATGGGCAAGGGTTATCATTATTCATATCCCTCCCTTGATTTTATTTTTTTACAGTTGTGTGATTCTGTCATTTTTAAAAACAGCAGTGGCCAATGAAGTGGGTAGATAGCTTGTGTGGAGGAAATCCCAAAGGATGTAAAGGAAAGACACCTTTTAACAAAGTGATCCATCACTTTTGTACGTAACAAAGGGCAATTCATTGTAGACTGTTAAAATGCTTACTTATTACTCAGCAGTGATGCCCAAAGCAGAGAGTCAAATTCAAAAGTGATGGAATCCCTGGAAACAAGGGGATGGCTGCAATGGGAAGTTCTATTCATTGGTTCTGGCCAGCCAAGGCGAGGGACCCAACTCTCTACATTTGGCTCAGGCCCTCCAGACATGCTCTTGAGAACTCACCTGGCAATATCAAAACCGCTGAAAAAATTTACAAGCCATAAGCCTTCAAAAATATTTCTCTTTCCTTCCTGGGAACTTAGCAAGTGTTCAGAATTTGTGTGTGTGTGTGTGTGTGTGTGTGTGTGTGTGTGTGTGTGTGTGTGTGTGTGTGTGTGTGTGTGTGTGTGTGTGCGTGCGTGCGTGCGTGCGTGCATGCATGCACACGTGTGCATGCATGTGCATGTATCCCACACACAGTCTACTGCCCCAGTTGTTGCAAATGTGTGTTATAGTTAAGTATCACATTTGTTTAGCTTACCCGTGGTTTTGCTTTGTCTAAGAAAATGTACATTTGGTATTTTTGAAAATGCTGTTGTCAGTGTAACTTGGTGGTACAGTACACAATTGCTTTTGGCTTTGGCCCTAGATCTGCTGCTATTGGAGCCCCTTGCTGAGTATCTGAAATTGAAGGACATTGTTTATCTGCAGCGCTTCTGATCTCTGGCACTGAAGACCACAGGTTGCATGGCACACACGCCAGTTGGAGGGTCCTGGAGCAAATGAAAAGCTAAGCCTGCTGAAAGAATGTACATAAAGATAAATATCGGCCGGAACAGTTGCATGAATGGCAGTTATGAAGACAGGAAATTAATGTTTATTCGATGCAATTGTTCACTTTCATTTTAAGAACCATCTTTCCTCAAGGAGAAATTCCTGGGGAAATTTCAAAACAAAAAGACAAGTTTATTTCAAAATGAAAAGATAACACATTTCAGTAGGAAACAGTATGAATGCAACCCTTCCTCCACCTCAAATAATAAAACCGTAATTTAGATAAGCAACACAGTTTTATGTATGTATACTATGAAGTCGAGTGGCTTTTGTTTTGTATCTCATCCTCCTAAATGATTGCAACCTGATTAGTTCTCTGATTAGTGTTGAGGAATAAAAACATAAATCTTTTTTTTTCTGTCTGCAAATGCTGGGGCTGAAACAAGATGTGTTCTGTTCATTCTCAGTTTTGCCAGCTAACAGTTCCACTCTATTCTAATTAAATGCAAGAAGACATAATCCAATCTATATGCACCATTCCTCCAAAAAACATCCTAGGGGTTTGGTGTCATATACTGTATAAAAGTGTGTCTGTTTAACTATATGAACAAAGATAGTGAGGTAGTCCCAGGAACAAAAGTTCCCAAAAAGATTGTGTTTATAACAGTGATCTGCTGAGCAGTATCTTGAGAGCAACAAAAGTATTTATTATTATGTTTTAAACCTTGTGTCTACCCAGAGGTAACCCACTGCCTTTCTCAGGCTAATGCTGTTGCATTAGAAGAGTTTGATATAGGGAACACATCTAGGAATTACATCTCAGCACCTGGCAGGGTGTAAGATAAAGCCAACTGTAGAGAATAGGAGGCAGATGCTCGTGAACTGTGTCACCCACTTGCAGAGGCTGAGTGAATTTGGTAATAGTTCCAATTGCCTGAAAGACTGCTGCTGAATGCTAGCTCACTAATGCAAAAGCTATATCCATCCAGCCCTTAATCTTGGATAAGCATGTTGATCTTGCTCATAGCCTATGGTCAGACTAGGTTAAAGGGAATCCATATTCCATGCAAATTAATTCAGCCAACTTGTTCTCCCTTCCAGTGGGATTTCCTCAAAGGTGCAGGTCGCAGCAATCAGATTTGCAAATTAAGTTTATTTATTCTCTAATGACCTATTGCAAAACAAAGCATGCTAAATGCAAGATATTTAGTTAAAGAAAGGGTGATTTGGGGGCAGCACTTAAAAAAAAAGGAACGGGGAGGCTCTTTAATGTCACCACCAAGGATTCAGTACCACCACCATGGCCACTGGTGGCATTTTTCAAAAAAGTACCTCCCCCACCCCACCCCCCACGCCTACCATACACAGCTCCCAAAGTTTTGCCCAAGATAAGAGAGATCCCTACGGATCCTCAGAACCTAAGGGGAAAACTTCAGTTCCCACCAAATAACTATGCTTGATGGTGTCATGTGTATAGTGTACAGTTGTGCAACAGGATGCTGGCCAATCACTCCTGTGCCAAGCAGATTTAAACATTTTCTTGGCTTTCAAGGTTGCTGTAGGCAATGTGAAGAATGGTATGACAACTAGATCATTGTTGCTGGAAAACCAATAACACCACCAATAAAAAAGAGGCTGGCATCTGTGTTAAGGCCTACTTTGTAGTAACAATGATGACAAAGATGTTGTTTTCCCCTGCCCTCCATTAATCTGCAGAAGGAACCAAGAACTTTGTTCAAGGTAATGATGGGTCTGCTGTATTGTGACCCACAAAATGAACATTTGGACAAGCCATTTTCACAGAATCATAGAATAGAATCATAGAGTTGAAAGAGACCTCAAGGAGGGCCATGCAGTCCAACCCCCTGCCATGCAGGAACCCCCATCACAGTACTCCCGACAGGTGGCCATCCAACCTCTGCTTAGATACCTCTGAAGAAGGAGACTCCACCACCCTCTGAGGCAGCATATTCAATGGGAGACACATGAAAACATTTTCAATGGGAGACACATGATATCCCCCAACCGAGGGTCTTGGCACATTTGAAGGAGACCACAGACAGTTCTTCACACAGCAACTTATAAGGTTTGTTGTGTGACTTGTAAACAATCCTGATTTGGCCTGTATTTCTTTCATACTGTGTTTGCGGCTGTGTCAAAAAAAAAAGGTTGAGAATAGCTGGCTGACAACCAATTGTGACCAAGTCGCATGACAATGTGTAGGGGGGAAATATCCTATACAGTAGCTAGGCTGTAACAGATACTAGTCTACTTGATAAAACTCTAGCCTCTGTTTTGCCAGTTATAATGCATGCGCTTCAACAAGCACAACCTAAAGATGTTGACAAAATGTTTTGCAAGGTGATAACTCGTAGAGAGAACCCTTCCTCTTCCTGGCTTATAAAAGGAGGGGTTGGAAATTGACCAAGCGACTACAGGCAGGGGCGGAAGCCTCCTTGCAGTGGGTGTGGTTCCTTGAAAGCACTATCAGTGTTACTGTAAGTTGGCTGAGAACAGCCAAACAATTCCATTATGGCTCATAGATGCAGATGAGAACTTTGCTCTAAAATGAAAACTGAAGACAAGAAACCAATCAACCAAATCTATAGGGTGCTGCTGTATCTTTTTTATTATTATTTATCCATTTCCTCTCCCTCCTTACCTCCCTCCCCCTCCCCCTCCCCCCTCTGTGTGTGTGTGTGTGTGTGTGTGTGTGTGTGTGTGTGTGTGTGTGTGTGTGTGTGTGTGTGTGTTGTGTTTTAAATTGAGGCCACTGTAAATGGACAATGAATGCTTCTGTCACATAAAAAATTTTCAGGAAGCCTGTTCAGGTAGTACTGAGATAACTGAAGTCTCTTTGTCTAACATGTGGCACTATAACATAACTTGATGATTCTGATGATCCGACGGTGAAATGACTACAGGCTGGTAAATGGCTACAGATATATTCTTAAGATAGACAAGAAAGCCCAGCTTATTTCTTTCTGTTCTCTTCCCCCTTACTTATCAAAATGTTGTGGGGAATAAAACCTCCCTTTAAGGAAAATTAAGATCCTGAGAATATAAATCAGATTATGATACATGCCCAAGAAATTAAAGAATTTTGCAACATTTCATCTCAGAATGAAACCACTAAGTATTGTTCTAGCCCAGTAATCAGATGTTTCAGCTACTGCATAATCATTTGATGTAATTACTGTAAACCACACTGGAACTTTGCAATCAACTGGTTTAGTTTTTCAAACAAACAAAAACCCTAATTTGCAAAACAAAATTGACATGGAAAAAAATCCACAAATGGATGGTAATAGAGTTGTAAGGCTGAAACTTCCTCCATCACAAGCACTGTGGGAACATAACCCCTTAACCAGAGTATGCTAGTGTGCCTTTCACAAGGATTTATGGTGCCGTCAGGCTTGTAAAGGGCTCTTTATAGATGGAAACCAGTACTGAAAACTAGACTACAGGCATTGGTCCACACAGTGGGTTTTCCCCAGTGCAGTCATAAGCGTAGGGCACTAATATCAGTCTCTTAGCTACCACTGTAATAGCATGGGAACATACGAATGGGAGGCAATGCTTCTGAGATGCCTAGTGTTGCTCATAGTGTTAAAAGAAGAACATAGTAGATGTTCTCCCCCACAGACAGTACGGTCTTTCCAACTGGGCTTCCATGGGCGTGTTGCTCCCTGGAGTAGTCAGTGGTGTGCCCCCTTTGTTGCAAAGTTGCAGTCTCATTGGTAGGTAAAAGCAAAACAAAGTAAAGTGTTCTGCTTATATACCACCTCATACCACTTCAAGTAGTCTCTGGCGGTTTACAGTTTAATTATAAGGTTACACATTGCCCCCACCCCCCAGCAAGGTGGGTACTCATTTTATTGACCTCGGAAGGATAGAAGGCTGAGTCAACCATGAGCCCAGCTACTGGGGATTGAACCCCAGGTTGTGAGCACAGTTTTACCTGCAGTACAGGCGTTTAACCACTGCACCACGAGGTAGCCACTGGACTTCTGTTTGTGGTCGTGGCTGATGCCTGGGAGAATACGTCCTGTGGTTGCTAGATCTGGTTTATCTCTTGACTATGGGTTCCATCCTTGCAGCAACCAGGAGTTGTAGTTTGCATCAACCTGGCTTCCCGGATTGGGTCATGAGCCTCATGACGATATTTAGAACTTTATCCTCTATATCATCTTATTTTGTCATCTGTGACAGTAATTTGGGGTTCATTGTTGGGTCAAATCTTAATTATGTTTGTATCTTTTAACATCAATTTTAAATGCTATATTTTACATAACTTGATGTCTATGACCCTAAGTTAAGTTTAAGCAATTACTTTAAGCCCTATGTCCTGCCTTTATTTCATGGTCCTATTCCCATATAATTTTGGTTGTAATTAATTATTATTTTTTCTTTTCTTCTCTTATTCAGGATCTTTATGCCTAATAGAATTTGTTTTGGGGCTTTTAAACTTGTATTTTCTTATCTGATTAGTTACTATTTCTTTGTCTTATGTTTAAATCTCTGGAAGCATGGGAAAGCAGTAGCCACAATATGGGGTGACCACTGCCTATCTGAGTGATCACGGACTATGGTAGGTATGCCACAGGAGCAGCACCTATGAGATCTTTGAGAGGTTCAGATGTTTGAAAGCTGTGCCCTGTTCTGATGCTGCTACCTCCTGCCAGATGCAAGGTAACCAGCCCCAGTCAGCCCTCCACTCTATCCTAAGTGGTTTTAAATGCCAGGTCTGCCACAAATAAAACCCAAATCATCCAGAATTCGATCCTGGATGAAAAGATGTATCTGGCTTGTGTCACCAAGACCTGGGTTGGTGTGGAGGGAGGTCCAACACTCTCCTTTATTTGCCCACTTGGGTATTCTATCTTGTACAAGGGTTAAGGAGCAGCTACTCACCTTCCGGCACCCCAGTGCTCTCACTATGTTGGTCCATGCACTGGTGGTCTCGATATTAGACTACCGTAGTGGTCTCTATGTAGGGCTGCCTTGGAAATTAATGCGGAGGCTCCAGCTGGTGCAGAATACTGTGGAGAGACTAGTATGATACTAAAAGATTCCATCATATAACCCTAACTCTGGCTGCACTGAACTGGCTGCCGATCCGTTACTGCATTGACTTCAAGGTCTTAATGTTGACGTGTGTAAAGGCCTAAATGGTTTGGGACCTTCTTATTTGTCAGAGCAGCTCCTACCCCAGAGTTCTGCCCATGTCACTCGTTCATTGCAGGCAGGTCATCTGAGGATGCCAACACCGAGGGAGGCCCGCAAGTCAATAACAAGGAACCAAGCCTTCTTGGTGGTAGTTCCTAGACTCTGGAACAAACAACCCCTCGGAGATCTGCCTGGCCCCCTCATTGATGATCTTCAAGAAAAGATTGAAGACTTGGTTATTTCAATCTGCTTTTCCTGGTTATTAACTGTTATGTGACCTTATCGATTTAGTAATCTAATTGCGTCTGCAATTAGCTTATCTCATTTACCTTTGATTTTTATGAATGATGTTGTTTTAGTTATGTTTTCATTTGTAATATTTTTGTTTTTTATTATATTTTTGTATCTGTATTTTGTAATCAGTTTGTTTTATGTTGTAAACCGCCCAGAGTGGCTTTCTGCCAGATGGGAGGCATATAAATCAAATAAATAAATAAATAAATAAATAAATAAATAAGACAATTTTACCTGCTAAACCTAAAAAGTAGGTTAGGAAATATTCTCCAGCTAAAGTGATGTTTCTGGTTTTGAATGTACTTTCATGTAATGTTTTGCTGGAATTCAGAGGTTGGCTGACTACCTGTTGGGATAAGTATCCCCTCTATATCTCCATCTCTTCCCTTGGAATCTTACTCTTCCTCCTTTAATCCCATCAATTTAGGAACCCTCTTCCATCAAATGCTGGGCTCTTCTTTTGAAGAAAGAGATACTGAGTAACAACAATATACAAATACTTCTGAGCACTTTGGGAGTACAGTAGGACCCCAGAATCTGCTGGGGATTGGTTACAAGCCTTCCTGTACATAATGAAAACCGTGAATGAGAGAAAACATCAAAATGCTCTCCAAAACTGCTGTTTTGTGATAGTAACTTGCTTTATAGCTGCTGTTTTGCAACAGTAGTTTGCTTTACAGCTGCTCTTTGTGACAGTAGCTTGCTTTGCGGCTGCTGAATTATTTATTTTTTTCCTCTGCCAACCGTGGATAATTGAATCAGTGGATAATGAATCAGTGGATATGGGGGTCCAACTGTATGTTTTCCTCTCAATATTAAGTAGCAAGGGGGCTAAAGGCAGTCCACTGAAACAAATGGTGTTTGTGACTCATGGAAGTCCTACTGAGTTCAGTGGGTCTATCCTAGATGGGACAACACTTGGGTTTGGCTTAAGGTTTCTTTGCAGAGGCCAAGTCACCTGTCTTTTTAGAATTTAAAAAGAGCCTTTGCTTCCTTTTACATCATTGTGAGGATGCTGTTCTAATGCAAAAGCTGCAAATGCTTTTTAAAATGCAGCCCTCCATTGTAAATCTTCTTGTTAGAACTGTTTACATATCTGTTCATGCTCATCTTTCATCTGTGTGCCATGACAGCTTCTAGATAAATATATACAATCACTTCAGCTGTAACAGGGTGGAAAAGCTCCAGTCTATCAAAATATCTTCAAACAACATATCTAGGCTGATCAGGGGTTTTGTGTGTGTGTGTGTGTGTTTGTTTGTCTGCACCTGGTGCTCCTACAAATACCAGCTTGTTATCAGCTTGCTCTACTCTGCTGGCATCACCTTTCTCTTAAGTTCAAGTCATGTTTTAATTGCATAGAGAAATCTGTAGGTTATTTCAGGCTGCAGAACCTCAGTTTGTCCAAAGACTCATGGAAATCACCTTCTGCTACCACACAAGAGTTACAGAGACGTCGCCTTGTCCCTTAACTGTGTGTCTGTTGCGTTGTTACAGTCGTGACCGACCCTTTGTGACTCCATGTCCATGGAGTTTTCTTGGCAGGAATACTGGAGTGGTTTGCCAGTTCCTACTCCAGGTGCCTACAGCACCTGGTATTCCCTGGTGGCCTCCCATCCAAGTACTAACCAGGGCCGACCCTGCTTAGCTTCCGAAATCAGGTGAGATCGGATGTGCTTAGGGCATCTAGGCAGCTTGTCCCTTAACTACTATACCATATATCAGAAGCTTCGTGGTGCAGTGGGGTTAAACTGCAGTACTGCAATATAACTCTGCTCAAGACCAGAGTTCTATATCAATGGGCTCAGGTAGTCAACTTGGGGTTAACTCAACCTTCCATCCTTCTGAGATTGGTAAACTGAGCACTGGTGGGGGAGGGTGCAATGTGTAGCCTGCATAATTAAATTGCAAACTGCCCAGAGAGTGCGCTAAGCATTTTGGGGCAGTTTGCAGGTTACACATTGCTACATAGCAAAAGTTTAAGCATGCTGCTACTTTTGTGTTAAAAATACATGGAGTCTGCAAATAGTTCATTCCTACAGAAATGTAGAAACTAGTTATGTGCTGTCAAGTTGGAACTGACATACAACAATCGTAAGAGGGTTCTCTAGAAAAGTAACATATTTATTTATTGCACTTTTATACCGCACCATTTCCCGGAGGTACTCTGGGTGGTTTACAGATAAAAAACATCAGATAAAAACAGAAATAAAAAGATCAGTGGAAGGACAGCAATAAGGGCAAAAGCGGGGAAACCCTCAAAAAAAAAAGCGGCGGGCACAAAAAAAATTAAATAAGAGATAAGGTCACCATAAGCCTCCTTAAAAAGCATAGTTTTTAAAGCCTTTTTGAAGGAGCAATTTTACCAATTCCATGCCTCTAGTGAGCGCCCATGGCTATGTGGGGATTTGAACCCTGCACTCTAGAGTCGTAGTCCATCACTCTGGGCACTACACCAGTGCTCCCCACCTTGTGGAAAATGTTTACTTCAAATCATTGCGGGGGGGTGAAGAAAAAAAAATGGAAATATATGGCCAATGTTTGTACGATGGCGGGCTTGCTGTTGGCGGTGACAGTGGATGGCAGGGCCCTATAATAGCTCATGGCATGAATGTGGGAGGGCAGACCTCACCCCCCCCTCCAAAAAAATCTGGAGGAATGACCAACCACGAGGCCACCGATTGTGGGGGGTTACGGCTCTCTTCAGTGATGGTGCAGGGGCGATAGCGGGGTGGTCCGGCGGCGGCGATTGTGTGGCCTACAGCCTGGGCCGGCCTGTATCCCCCAAACCAGCCTGCTGAGCCGCTCCGCCTCCACCTCAAAAGAGGGGACTCCTTATTACTAGCGCTGAACTAAAACCGCGCCTCTGACTACTAGCCGTCCAGTTGACTTTTCCAGAACATCAAATGGGCGAGCCTGCATCTCTCTCTTTCTCCTCCGGCGCTCTCTCCCCGCTGCTCCCTAAAAGAGCCCGATTGGGAGCCATCAAGTTGGAGCAGCTCCTGATGACTCTCTCTCTCTCTCTCTCTCTCTCTCTCTCTCACTCTTTCGGCCCCGGGGCCCAACTCAAGGGTCCCGGATGCTTGCTCGTGGAAATAACATTCCTCTTGGCGCTCAATGCTATCCTGTATGCCATATAAGTGGGGCAGCTTCGCCAATAGCACTGGGAAAAGCTCCTCGTAGATTGCGCTCAGTAAGCCCTGAACGACCATTGTGAAGCAGGTGAAGAAGGGGGGCGGCGGCATTTGCCTACTCTCTCTCTGGCTCTCCTTCAGGGAAAACAGGGGAATGATTTGAAGTTCCTCGGGCGGCGGCCCAGCATAGATTGCTCACGGACCGGCACCGTCCGCGGACCGGGGGTTGAGGATCACTGCACTACACCACTCTGGGTACTTGTGGAAATTTTACTTCAAATCATTTGAAGGAAAAAAAATGGAAATATATGTCAAGTTTGTACGAAAACTGGCTTGCTGTTGCTGACAGTGGTGGCAGGCCCTATAATAGCTCATGGCATGAATGTGGTAGGGCAGACCTCACCCCCCCCTCCAAAAAAATCTGGTGGAATGTCCAACCACAGGCCACCTTTGAATAAGCTCTCTTCCTTTGCAGGGTAGGGCCTGTGTGCCCTACAGCCTGACCTGTATCCCCCAAAGCAGCCTGCTGCCCTCCGGTGCAGTAGAGGGGACTCCTTATTACTAGCGCTGAACTAAAATCTGACTACTAGTCCAGTTGACTTTTGAACATAAAATGGCTGAGATGCATCTCTGTTTTTGCCTCAGGCACTAAAAGACATTGAGCCATCAAGTTGGCGCAGCAATGATGACTCTGCCTACACCTGTATCCCAACTCAACCCATGCTTGCTTAGAAATAAATTCCTCTTTCAATGCTATGTATGCCATATAAGTGTGCATAGCACTGAACTCGTAGATTTGTAAGCCACCAGTTGTGACATAATTTAGCCTACTTTTCCTGACTTCCTTCAGGAAAAATAAATTTTGTGCAACTGTATACAATATGAGAATCATGTGCACCAGCTAGATATCTCAGTGGTAATGATTTTGCTATTACTTTATGAACACAAAGCTGATATTGTTTAACAACTTATTTTTCCCAGTATTATGTTCATTTTTCCATTGGGTTGTTATTTTAGCACTATCCGATGATGGCATCCTGTTATGTTTAAGATGTGAGACACACAAAGGTGTGAAAAACACTGAACTAGAGTATAAGTCAGGCCTGGGGTGTTGATGAACTACTAACCCCCTAATTCCTTTTCACTGGCCAGATGAACTGGAACTGATGGGAACTGGAGTATAACATCATCTAGAAGGCCAACACTTTCTTGGAGGATAAAGGATAAATTAAAGGTTATTGTACCATCAGGAGAAACTGCACTTACTGTCTTTAAATACAGTACACAGAAGTCCTGCAATGAAGATACCACCCTTGCCGACATCAGCAGGAAGCCGTGACAAGCTGGGGCAACTACCTGGCAGCCCCTAGGATGCTGTTGGGCTGTAGGTCTCATCATCAGGCTTAAGGGATGGTGGGGCCCCAAAGTGGCAATGGGATTTTTTCAGGAGGAGGGGGGAAAGTACAGTTTTTTAAAATGCTCTCCACAATGTGTGCCAGGACAGCTCAGACTGTCTGTGAATAATAAATTTAGCAGTGGCCCTCCGTGGACATCCAATAGCTGGAGAATGCAGTACAATAGCCAACAACCTCTCTGGAGGCTTGCAAGTTCTTTTGCGCCCATCAAAAGGACTGCAAGTCACTTCAGAGGACTGGAAGTGATCTTTATGCATACCATGGACTGCCAAAAAGATAAATAAGTGCACAGTCTATCTGCCACTTATCAGGCAGTGATTTCAAGAATCCCCAGACAAATGAAAAATACTGTACTATACATCTCCACCTGCAAGGCCATGGCTAACAACCCATACTTTATTTCAGACAAGGGTGACATGAGGTCAAAGGGAACTATAAAATGGAGGACTGGCAACTAGCTTCCCATCTCTCAAGAAAATAATTCCAGTTGCCATGACTCAACTTCCAGATAAACTCACCTGGATGACTGAGAATCTTCACAGACAAGTGGGTGCTAGATCGAATAAAGTAGGACTCTCCCTAGAACCTAAAACAGGCTCATCGGAGGCCTGCCTCTCTGCCTGCTTTGGGCAGAATCGATGGAAACGAAATGTTGCTAGGACACGTTGAGGCCAGTAAGAAAAGAGGAAGACCTGAAATGAGATGTATTGACTTCACAAAGGAAGCCTGGGCTTTTGTTGCACAAGACCTAAGCCAGGGCTGCTTCTGAAAGGAACCGTGCAGAGGCCCTTCATGCATCCCAG
This sequence comes from Phrynocephalus guinanensis, assembly GCA_037367245.1. NCBI lineage: Eukaryota > Metazoa > Chordata > Lepidosauria > Squamata > Agamidae > Phrynocephalus > Phrynocephalus guinanensis. The sequence goes on along the minus strand of CM074734.1, from coordinate 105,170,371 downwards.
CCCTGTCAGCGTTAAGGGACTTGAGGGCGCATCGCCACAAATGGGGTCCTGGCGACGGCCGCCCCCCCCCCCCCCCCCCTTTGAGAGGACGACGCCAGCTCTTCGGCTTTGGAAAGGATCAGCGCCTTCCTCCTCCTGGAGCCCGCCAGGCAAGGCGCCGGGGAGCGCGCAGGGAGGAAGGGGAGTCCGCTCCGAGAGCATTCCAGGCCAGGTTTTAGCCGGTGGCAGCGGAGGGGGTGGTTTCGGAGGCGAAGGGCCCTCCCCGCCCTCCTCCGCTCAGCCTCTGCAACGCCGAGCCAGCGCCGGCTGGGAGAAGAAGATCGCGCGCTGCCGAGCCAAGTGGCTGCCGTCGAGGAGGAGGAGGAGGATGGGCTGGTGGTGCCCTTAGCGGAGAGCCTCGGGTCGGCTTCCCCCTCGCCATGTAACGCAGGCGACGGGCGCTGCTCTCCCGCCTTGCCTTCTCCGCTGGACCCGTCCCCGAGCCGCCCGGCGAGGACCATGCGGAGAGACCCCGCGCCCGGGCTTCTGCTCCCGCCGCCGCCGCCGGCCCGCCTGGCTCCTGCTTCTGCTGGGGCTGCTGCTGGTCCTGCAGGAGCGGGGCTGCACGGCGCAACAGTACTCGAGCGACCTGTGCAGCTGGAAGGGGAGGTAAGCGCGGGCTGGGGTGGCCAGAGAGGAGGCTGGCGGCGGCAGCAGCAGGAGCCGAGGCATTCCCTCCGCACCGCCGACGTTGCTAGGGCTTCGGTCTTTGTCCGGGCAGATCCCCGCGCCTGGGATGCGCTCCCCTGGAGTGCGCTCCCGCGGGATTGGAGACCCGGGACCCCCCCCCCCCCGGTTTCTCGTCCTCGCTCCGATGTCCGATCCTCTTTTTTTGGTGGGGGGTGGGGGAGAGGGAGCGATGCTGATCGCCAGATCGAGACTGCGAGGGTCTCGCTCTCTTTAAATCGCTCTTTCTCGGCTACTCCCCCTCCACCTCGGAAAAGGCACGGGGAGGCTGGCTTGTCTTCTGGAATTGCTCTTGCACGGCTTTTCGTGCTCTTGCTCTCCGGCAACCGCGATTCTCGCGGACCGCCGCTTTTCTGCAGGCTCGCTCTCTGCGCCTTGCAGCGACAACCCCCCCCCCCCACACAGACACAACATTCACACTTTTTATTCCCCCCCCCCCCGCGGTGGAGCGCCGGCGGCTTGCAGGGAGGGCGCCCCGTCCCTCGAAGCCGATGCCAGGCGCGGCGACCTGGGGTCGACGAGAACTCGCCCCCTCGCCACGTGTGTGTGTGTGTTTGCGCGTTTGCGGGGTCGTTGCTGTTCTCGCGACTCGGCTGGGCGAAGTTTCTTTCTGGAATGAAGGGGGAGGCGGCGGCGGCGGCGGCGCCTGCTCCCGGCTTAGGTTGCCTCTTCATTCAGCGACACATGGATTTGATTGCTGCAAATGGAGATGGGGGGTCCACTCTCTCTTTCCCCCACCCCACTTTATTGTATATCCTGATTTATGGGGAAAAGGAAGGAGGAGACGCTTGGATTAGCATTCCAGGGCTGTAGAGGATGAGGCTGTTGTCAAAGCCAAGGGCGAGTTGGATCGCCATCGGAGGAGGAGGTGGTCGGGTGGGCTCGGAGCAGACAAAGGTAGAGCGCGTCCTCTTCCGAGAAGCGGCCGCAGCCTCCACATCTGTGCAACCCAACACCACAATAACCCACTTATTTTTGTTTGCCTCTCCTGGCTTGGTGACCTCCTGCCGCTCGGCCGCCACGAACTTCGCTGCGACGCCACAGGCTTGGGAGCCGTCCTTTTTGGCGAAGGAGCTGGCGAGAGTCCTCCAGCCCTGTCAACTCGGATCGTAGTTGTAGGACGATCTTTGCCTTTTTTTAAAAAAATCTACTTTTTACTTGTTTTTGTTCTTACGCGCCCTCCTGGAGCATCCAAATTCATGGCGACCCCAAGAATGGATGACCTCTACGATGCCCTCTCCTTAACAAAGCTGCTCAGCTTGGGCAAACCCAAGGCTGTGGCTGAAACCCACCCATCTCATATCTGATCATCTTCTTTTGTTTGGCTTTGCTTTAAATCACCCCTTCCTCCCCTTTTAAAATCGTGTTTACCTTGCAAGGCCAGATGATTGACAGCTGGGTTGGTGGGTGGGTTGAAACAGATTGGGTTACCTAATCTTAAAGGAGAGAGCTGCAGCTTTCTTTTCTGGTGGGAAAGAGGGTGGGTGGGAGTCATAAATCCTAATCAAGGCTTGGAGCCTGATTATTTTGTGTGTGGTGCAGTTGATAGCTGTTCCTTGGAACGGATAACATGCGGGGGGGGGGAGGTTTGTTTTGAGGAGGTGGTTAACATTCCACTAACTTCCTCCCAGACCCAGAGTTTACCTGCTCTTGTACAATACGGATTTGGAAAGATACACATCTGGAGTCAGTCTGGTCTCTGTTACACCTGTGGCACAACAGTGCTGATGTGGCCTTGAGATCTAAATCAGCACTGCTCTGATGGCAAGCGGGTGCTCAGTAATTCCTTGGCTGCCGCAGCAGCTATACTAATCGTCATCCTGGTTGTGAAATCATTAGAACTTGGCTTCTCAAGCCTTTTGCCCTCCCCGCCCCCACATACTTTAATCTGCTGTAATCATTTTAATGTGTCCTTATGGTTTTCAGACTCTTTGGGAGGTCATGGCTAGGGGTCGGGTGGGGGAAGATTCTTATACATATGGGAAACCACTACTTCTACAGAGCACCTCTGCAATCTATAGCTGGGGTTGGGGAGAATTCTTAGGACATAGATTACCAATGAAGGGCTTGTGTAGATTTTGGATTCTTTTAAATCAGGTGGTTTTGGCTTCTTCCTCTTCTTGTGGGGAAGGGAATCCAGGCATTTTTATGGTAGCTGTTTCCTTTATGTTAAGATTGAAATACTGTAGTCCTGAGTTATCTCAAGTGTCAAGAGTTGTCACCTGCTGTGTGAGAAAATATTTGCATTATCCAGAAAGATAAGGTCTGAAAATAGTGACGCTCATTGAATGGCACTGATAACTGGAAGGCCTCTCTCTCTAACTAAAGCAAGACTCAATCCATTTCTGATTTTATTTATAGGTTTAAGTTTCATCAGTAGCTTGCTAATAAAAGAACTGAGGGAATGTGGCATGCAGGCAAAAAACCATACTGCCTGCTCCATGATCCCGAACATGTATAGCAAGAAGTAAGACCAGAGTTTGCTACCAATGTATATGTTTGGTGATCCTGTAAAGAGAGAATCTCATGACCACCCTATCAAAATTCCACTCTTTCCGCTCACACATATAACTTTGCAAAGTAATAGACATGCAACTGTAGTTATAAATATTCCTAAGGATTCTATAGAATGAATACTTATTATACAGTTGTGTGGGGGTGATGTGTGCCCTCTGAATTTTTTGTTTCTGAGGATAAGCTGAATTATTAACTTGCATTTCCTACAGACAGGACCCTTGCTGTGTATTGGACAAAATGAGCTATTGCAATCATGCCAGGCATTTGTATATTAATTGGGCATGGAGAATGCGGCCTTCCTGGTATTGCTGAACTTCAGCTCCCATCATCCCTCACAATGGACAGTGCTGGCCAAGAGTGATAGGAACCATAGTCTAACAGTATCCGAAAGGCTGTGTGTTTCCCACACCTGGCTCTTAGGTATTCAGAATATTTCATATTAAGTTATTAAAAATGCCAGACACTACTGTAAGGCTAGCCACATGGGCTAGCAGCAGAGCCATTTTTACTGGGCTGGATGAAAGGGATTTGTGTTGCTTTTTCCACTTGTAGATTGGACAGCTGTATAGACGGTACTGGTGAATCCTAGAAGTCACATGTTCCTAAATCTTGCCTTCACAACAACATTTAGGGGAAGGCAGTGTTTTTCCCTGCGCAGATGGGGAGGGGAAATGGGTTGCCTAAAGTGATTTTAGGAATACATGGCAAAGGCAAGATGCAGGCCAAGGGCTGCCTTCTTTGTATCTGCTGTTCAGCCTTTACCCTCGGTTTGCTTTCATTAATATATTACCGGACTGATGAATGAAGTCTCTCTTCTGAGCTTGTCAAGGCCCTGAATGCCAACCAGAAGGGATGTTTGTGAGTAACATGACTCACTTCCCTGTTGCAGTGTGACCCAACTGTCTCCCTCCCCTCCTGCCCCTCTGTCATCAAGTATTTTAGTTTCAGCAAATGACGCATTCTTGCTGACATGCACAGTTTCACAATAACAAAACATCTGACTTCTGAAAGATAGGTGGAACTGACCAAAACAGGTGGCTCAGGTCTAAGGTGTCTCTGCAACTCAGTGCAGAGTAGGTGCCTTGGGTGCAATATATCCTGAGTTTAATCCTGGGCTGCTTTGGGGGTTTGGTTGGGTGGGGGCACTGCCTGAAATCTTGAGATTCCTAGTGTAGAACCAGGTTGGGGACATCTGGGTGCCCCCTTCCAGATGTTGTTGGTCTGAGCAGCTGTCGCCAATGGCTAGACTAGCTGGGGTGGATGAGATTTGCAGTCCAGCAACACCTTGGAGGGCCACATAGTCCACCTCCTTGGAGAAGACAGACAAGTCTGTGGAGGTGTTTCTTTTGTTTTTGTTATTATTATAAACACAGTCCTGGAAAAAGGTGTCTGTGGAAGATGATGACTCTGCATGTACCAGCCATTTTTGGCTGGGTCAAAAGCATGCTACCTCTGGATACTGGCTTCTGGGCAACAGCAGATGGAAGGGAGGGAGGAGGCAGTCTGTAATGTCCCATGCCTCTATACGTGCTCCTGAGTCAGGCAGTTAGAGAGATCTCCAGCACATTTCTTATAAATATAAGATGAGAATAAAATGGTCCATCACATATGCTACTCTATGTACCCCTGGTGGTAGAGCAGAGGTGGAGTGCTTAGATCTTGGGGATTAGCTCTGGTCCTCCTGGTATTTCAACTTGTCCCTTGGCTGTTTCCCAGATGGCCCTTCCACCACCACCCCATGCCATGACACTACCACTGTGTATTTTCCCAATGTAAAAAGCTGGAATTCCTTTCTTAGTACTGACTTAGTGGCAGGAATAGCCTTAGGCTAAAACACTTTAATATTCTGCCCCTTTTCTTTCAGCTCTACCCACCACTGGAATGCAGCCCTTAGGAATCTCTCTGGGGCAAAATTCAGCCCTTAGGCTGAAAAGTGGACTTCATAAGGTTGCAGATTGACACCAGTTGTCCTGGAAGAAGTGTCATGACAATGCAGCCACTCCATATTTGCATCTCTCAGCTTTTTTAATGGAGGATTGCTGTGCTTTGCTAGAGGGATAGGTTTGGGGGTGGAAAGACAAGGTTCACAACCTCTCTCTGCTTTGAAGCTAGTCAGGTAGCCCTGGGCAGCGCTGGGCACCCTGAGCAACTGAGTTGTTGGGAGATTAAATGCTTCTTTGCCTGTGTCCTTGAAAGGCAGGTATGAATGTACTAAGTGCGGATACAGTAGTCTTAAGAAACAGTGGATTTTGAAGCCAGAAATTGGGGCAGCTGAGAATCTCCGGGGGTGGGGGGTGAGGATCAGGGTATTGACTTGAAGGAAAGTTTTTACAGGCCAAGCCCGGTGCATGACCAGCGTGTGTCCTACTCATCTGTCTTTGTTAGAGGCTAGTTTCCATGCAGGGAGGAGCTTGGCAGGTTCCTTTTAAGCACTATTAATAAAATATCTCAGAACTGCCTGTAATTGAACAGTGGTAGGATGCCAAGTTTATATGTTGGGCCCCATAACATCTCAGAATACTGCAGAGATGGAAGAGACCTTATGTATGGATCATTGAATCCAGGCCCTGCAGCCAGAGACCTAAACCACTGAGATATCCCTACTACTGACCTATGTTTGCTTAGAAAAATTTATTTCCCCAGATCTAAATTGTTAAGCTGCTCATTTCTCTGTTCCATCCATTGTTGTATAATTAATTGCATTGGAAAAATAAGTTGCTTTATGACTGTGCTATCTGAAGAGCTAGTGCTCCTACCACTCAGGACTCTGTGAGACATTAGTTTACAACTTGCAACATGTGGGCAGGGGTGTTGCACAAATGTGCAGGTGCAGACTGTGCAGTCGGAACAAAGGCGGTCAGCTCTTATGGTGGAAGGGCCGAGGTCAGAATATGTACAAGAAGTTTGCCATTGGTCCCTAGAGGTGTAAATGCCAGGCCTATTTCTTACAGGGTTAAAGGCAACCTCACTCCCACCACCAGCCAGTCTTTCTAACAGAGGGATGAAGAACCTGTGGTCTTGATGTTGGACTGCAGCTCCCATAAGTCCTGGTCAACAGAACCAAGGGTCAGGAATACCAAGAGCTCCATCCCAAGGTTTTTCATTGCTCCGTATGAACTGTGGGGTAACTTGATGGTTGTAATCTGGATGTGGGGCAACTGGGCCAGGAGCTCATTCCACCTTCAGTTCAACAGATTTCTTCGTATTTTACTGATAATCATGTTTGGGTAACCAGGAGTATGGGTTTTCCTCTCAGTCTTCTTGGGACTATTCCAATATTTAGTTCCTCCCACAGTTGAGCTGTCTTACTTACCCCTAATAAGTTGCAAGACAGATGTGAGTATCGGCATTTAGACAGTTTGCTTCTGGCTCCTTAAAATATTTTATGGCTCGCAGGATACCATTGTCTTCAGTAAAAAATGTCTACAGCCAGGACCCAGTTTGCTTTCAGGACTTACACAGCTCACAGGTCTCGTCTCATGCATGAATCCGTTGTTCTCATGTCGAGGTCATTTACTGCAGGGACTTGACAGCTAAACTTCCATTCTCTTTTCCAATGACTTTCCTTTTGAGATGATTTTAAATCTCGATAAAGAGCAAATACATATTAAAACTGGGATAGTTTCAGGGCACTTTACAGCTGGCCTTTTGTTCTGTTGTTTTGCTCAGGTGCTAGTTCAGAAATGTCACAGCTTGATGGAACGTAGTTAATGTAGTGCACATTCACTCTGGAACGCTGCTGGTTAAAAGACCTTGCCCCCCCCCCCCAAAAAAAACACACACTCCCCTGGTGTAGAATTTAGTCCAGGAATGCCTGCAGGTGGCAAAAGTGCTCCTGAGCATGTGTCAGGGTCGGTTTGCACTCATTTGGAGCAATTGGAAACACAATGGTTCAAGGCAGGAATGGATGTTTTTAATCTGGTCCAGTGGCCCTTCAGCCCTGTGAGTTGGCCTGCCACTTTCCTTTCCAGTGTTATAACGGACTTATTAAGGTCAGTTGTTGGCTTATTTTAAAAACACGTTTTACATTGTTTCTGAGTTTATTACGCTTGTCAACAAACCTCACTGGCATTTTGCAAACTGACACTGTCCTATGCGTAACCCAATATCAGCATGGTATGCGCATAAAGAGATAGCATAGTCCGTACTGAATATTCCATTGAAGGCTGCATTTTTCAGCTATGGCAAGTGTTTCCTTGTACTAGAAGACAAAAGCCCAGAGGTCAAGAACCAGCTTCTTCTCCCACAAGCCTCTGCTCTTGATGTGGCTTTCAGGATTATTCAGCAGCATATGCTTGCCGACAGTATTATGACAATGATAATTAAAATTTGAGTTTCTTTGCTCTTCCTCTGGTAACCTTTGAACAGTGTGTCATATCGACATTCCCAATGACAGCCACTCCTTCATCCAATGGAAACCTTATGTTGACGTGTGTTTTTTATTCTGTCTCCTTTCCCCCTTGCTCCAAACCAGTAATTTCTCCCACAGCTATATTAAATGATTATTGATGTTGAGAATAATATGCGCCATCCCTGCAGTGCTACAGAGTGCATGCAACTTTGTTGGTTTAATGTGACTTGTGTTTGGAATCAGGCTTTGCCTTTCCTACAACATTATACAAAAGTGGGCGTCCACAGAATTGGCTAGTGTGGCTCTCCAGACGTGGGACAGGATGCCCATCAGTCTCAGCCCAGGGTCTGCAAAAGTGAGGGATCCTAAAAGCGGCAGCATGACGACCACTGCAAAGAGGGCCAGCATCGGCAATTCTGCCTGCAAACATACCTGGATGGTGGTGCTGAGCGTGGAGGGGTGATTGTAGTGTAGGATGAGACTTGAAACCCAATGCTTTTTCCACTCCATACATGGCCTGAGTGGTTCCGGCCTTCTCTCTTAACCTCTCTTGGTAACAGTAAGCTATCTGTACCTCACCACCACCCTGCCCTATCAGTACTGTTGTACTGTTGGGGAGGAGAACCATCACTTTTCAATTTAACTGAAAGCCTTTCAAAATTCTTAACGCTCTGTCTCAAGAAACATTTTGTTCTGTTTTCCAGAACCTTCATAGAAGTCCCTGCATTGTTTTCAGTACTTTTGTGTGAAGTAGATAGAATAGTCTTATGAGAGACATTTTTGTATAACATGTCATCTTCTTTTTTTAACCCCACCCCCCACCAGCGGATTAACGCACGAGTCTCACAAAAAAGATGTGGAACAGGTCTACCTCCGCTGCTCTGAAGGATCCATAGAGTGGATGTATCCGACGGGAGCACTGATAATCAATCTGCGGCCCAACATTGCATCTTCATCTTCCAAACATTGGACTGTTTGCATAAAGCCTTTCAAGGACTCTGCAGGAGCAAATATTTATTTGGAAAAAACTGGAGAACTGAAACTGCTGGTTCGTGATGGAGATCACAGCCCCACCAGAATACATTGCTTCAGCTACGACGAGGGCGGGCTCTTTGTCGAGGCGACCCCTCAGCTGGACATTAGCCGGAAGATTACGGGCTTTCAATACGAACTCATCAACAAGGGGACGGAATCTGATTTGCACACAATTTCTGGTGAGTGGCCGCGAGGTAGTCGCCTGCCGTCGCTACGGCTGTGCTTGTGTGAGAAGGGCTCCCTGGGGGTCTGCCGTCGATCAGGCAGCTTTTGGGCTCTGCAGTTTAGCCTGGAAAGGCAGGAGTGTGGCTTAGTCATACTTGGCAGGCAACGTCACAGATTGCTTCTCGCAAAGCAAGCAGCACTTTCAAAAGTGTGGCGGTAGTGAAAACAAGTTTGTTTTGGGAAGTGCAGGAAACTTTAAAAAATAAACAGAGATTCAATGGCCTCCTACCAGGTCAGCATGTCTGGCTTGGCTTGTTCAGAAGTTAACCAACCTGGTTATTTCCTACAGATTCCCCACCCCTTGAGTAAAAAACAAAATCATTGCTCATTGTTGGGCTCCTTCTCTCCCCCCCCCCGGGTCCCAATCGACTATCAAGACATAGATTCTGAAATGGACCCTGCATGAGGTGGTGGTACTGGTGGTGTGTGTGTGTGTGACATAGATAATTAAAGTGAAGGATTGTACGCTGGAGAATCAGGGCTGCGTCACAGCTGATCTTTTATAGGTTTCTGTTCCAGAGGTTAAATGGCATGATTTTGAATGATAGAGTTGCACATTCCTTTTGCTTGGCAGGCACAGTGGTTGAACGGCAAGCAGCGCAACCTGTTTTATTGTTGGTGGAACAGCAACTCCCTGCCTCATAGTCCTTGGCTTTGTTCTTACACTCCCTATCTTTTCATTGACCTAATTACCTACAGTTAGGAAGGAAGAATTACCTACTTGCCGGGCAAGAGTTGTTCTTCATCGGATAATCTCGCCACAGTGATGATGGAGCAGAGATCGGATGCACTTGGCATGCTGTGGGATTAACAGTGCCTCTGTTGATCCACCTCACATACGAACACAATCCCAAAATGCTTTTAAAAATATCCCCCGTCTCCCTCAAAAGAGGACGACAATGACATAAAGAACCCCTCTCGAGCATGAGTGGCAAAAGACGCCTGTGCTTTTTGTAGCTCGTGGGGAATCTTGGGGAACAGGTAGATACCAGTGCTTTTTGGAAAAGGTCCCATTAAACAAATAGCAAAAGGAAAAATCCATGCCTCTTTGGGGTGCTTCCTCCTGTTAATGATAGGGGATTGTGGAGGTTGCAGTCCAAAAGGCACCTATCTCTAAGCCCCAGTAGAGAAACAAATTGGAGAGAAATCCATGCTATTGAGTTCGTGTTGAGTCAGTTGCTGTCTCTTGATTTCCATGAAACATTATCTGCGGGTTGTGAGCCCTTTGCAGAGGCACGTATTCATCCTCTGTATCTCAAAGTAAGTTTCGTACAAATTTTTGTGGGAATCAGCTTTTCAACAAGTCCATTCCCCCCAACTCTGTGTCGAGAATCCTTTTTCTCTTGCCTTGTGGAGGTTGATATTTTCCGCTGTGCAAAGTAAGGCCGGCCGACTGGCTGTCCATCCCGAGCGTCGTGATTATGGACATCTGCTTGCGTGGATGACCTTGCTTGTGCAGCAGAGTTTTGATCTACTTCAGCTGCTACAACAGCTGCAGTTCTTACCGGCAGTTGATAGGTGGCGCATTTGCCATTACAACTGTGTGTTAGAGGGTATGCTTTCAAAGATGTATTCTTGCTTTGCCTGTGCTATTTTAACATTAGGTATCCTGTGATACCAAATCTTTCTACAAAGACCCCGTTACTGCAGCAAATTCACTTGTAGTTAATCTTCAGTTTACTCAGACTCAAGTCTCACTTGAGTTCAGTGGGACGTATTTCCAGATAAGCTGGACATAAGATAGCAGTGTAAGTGCTGGTGAAACTAGAATTTCAGGGAAGTCCGAGGTGTTTGAATAGGCACACAAAATGATTTTTCATAAGCATTGGCTGTCCTAAGTGTTGGATCTAAATTCTTCTTCTTCTTCTTCTTCTTCTTCTTCTTCTTCTTCTTCTTCTTCTTCTTCTTCTTCTTCTTCTTCTTCTTCTTCTTCTTCTTCTTCTTCTTCTTCTTCTTCTTCTTCTTCTTCTTCTTCTTCTTCAAGTGCAGAGCTGGAAGTTCAGGTCCAATCCTTGTTAAGGAGGCACAGTGGGGTGGTGGTGGTTTGAATGCCCAACTCTTGGCTCCGCAACCATATACAGTACCTAAATAATTATTATTTACTTGTTTGCATTTTTAGAGTGTACTGACTTTCCCTCAGGAACTCTGGGCACTTAATAAAAGCCAAACAAATGAGTAGGCATCAATTAAAACCAGGAAACAAAGTATAGGGAGAAATAATAAAACAACCACAACAATAACAATGCAAAATGAACCAGCAATGGCCCAGCAAGAGGCACAAAGGCAGAGGGGGAAAAAAACCAAAGAACCAGGGGAACAACAACAATAAGCAACTACCAATTGCCGAATGCATCTTTGAAGAGCCAGGTTTTCAAGGCTTTTTAAAATAATGGTAGGGACTCTGCTTGGCGAATCTCTGTAGGCAGTTTATCCCACAAAGTTGGTCTGGCCACTGAGATAGCCCGATTGTGAGTGGAAACCTTACGGGCTTACCTAGGGGTCGCCACCTGTAACAAGAGTGCCAGCAATGCTCTGGTGGGCTGAGCCAGTTCTGATCTTAGGGAAATCCGCTCTGCCTGATATGAGGCCCCAAGCCATGAAGGGTTTTGTAAACCAAAACCAATACCTTGAACCTTATTTGGGAGGCAACAGGCAACCAGTGCAGTCGAGCCAGAATTGGGGTGATGCAGTCAAACCTCCCTGCACCAATCACCAATCTGGCCGCTGCATTCTACACCCGCTGCAATAGCCCAATAAGGATAAGGGAAGCCCCATGCAGAGAGCACTGTAGTAATCTGTCCTTGAGATGACCACCGCCTGCACATCCGTCCTCAGGGAGGGGCCATCAAGGTATGGGAAAATCTGGGTGATAAGCCTAAATTGGTAAAAGGTTGACCTGGACACAGCTAAACCACTGAGCTATTCAGCATTTCATGCACCTGGGGTTATAGCGTAAACTAAGTAGATCTCTCAACTAGAGATGTGTGTTTCATTTCGGAAGGGGTCCAGTTCCAAAATGAAGCATGGCAGCATAGCTGCTGTTCAGAACCAGGACCCAGTACCACCCTTCAGAACGAAATCAACCACTGACTTGCTTTCCTTTGGGTTGCACAGGGCGAAGCTCCAGTGAGGAAGTAGCCTCTGACACATCATCTTTCCTTCTCCCTGGCACTGACCAATCAGACAGGGAGGTGGGATGATGCATGTCCCTGCACAGCTCCTGATTTGCCAGCCCTAGGGAGAAGGAAAGATGACATACCAGAGGCTGCTTCCTGGCTGGAGTTCCGCCTGGCACAACTCAAAGAAAGGTAAGTCAGTGGTTGATTTCATTCCAGAGGGTGGGTCCCGGTTCCGAACACTGCCATGTTTAATTTCGGAACCAGACCCCTTCCAAAATGAAATGCCCATCTCTACTCCCAACCATCTACCTTTATTTATAAACCTGTAGCCACATTTAAGATCTTAAGTCCAAGATGTAGCTCAGTTCTGCAGACCTGTGGGTAGTTCTTTATTGGTGCATCAGTATGTTGTGGCAGTGGGAGGAAGAATGTATGTTTGATTAAATCCTGGATCTCTGAGTCCTGATGAACTAGATTCAGAGCCTACATTTCCAGCCTAATACTATGTGTGATGCTCTGAGGATTTTTATGTCTAATGGGACATTATCCCAAAGGGTTGAAGGATTATAACCCTTATAGCTCTTTTCATTAGTTCAAAACTAGCACCTTTTTGTAAGGTTTTAAAAAGCAGCTATGAAGCAGGAGCGGACAGCTGCACCTCTCCAGATGTTTTTAATACTATTGTTCTCATCAGACCTAGGCAGCATAGCCAGGGATACTGGGAATTGTTGTCTATCAGTTTTACAATGTATAGAGGACCACAGTGCTATAAAGCCTTGAGATTGTATTTTAGAGAGCATTGCATTCATTGAACTAATTCTGTCCTGCCTGTATATATTCCTGATGATATGATTGATCCCTGTCCATACCATAATTTCTTCAGCTCCTTTCCTACACCAGCTGGGAGCAAAGCTCACCAGTCATTTCATTAACAGTTTAATGACCTACTGTGCCCCCCCCCACACACACATCATGACATTTCAGAGTGCACCTAAGCAGCTAGTGTTTGACAAAGTGTCAGGATTTTAATTAATAGATCCAACATTGTATTAGTTTACACACCCTCCTTTCTGCTCAATCTCGGGCTTGGCAAATAATCCCTTGGGAACTAGCATTCTCAAGCAAGCTCCCTGGAGCAGTGAATGGACCCTGCGCTGCATACTTTTATTTTGCTCAGCCGTTGACTCCCTTAACTCTTAACCCACCAGGGCTGAAGCACGATGGGTCCACATTTTCTCTCTCTCTTTTCTGGTGAGCATTAGAAAGAGAATTATCACAAGGGTAGTAGGTATAAGTGAACACCCCGAGAAGTCATGCAAACCTAGCTACCCTTCTAGGATGGACTTGTTCTCTTGGCAGCAGGCGATAATCCTGGTGCTTGTGACTAGCAGGATCAGGAATGGGCTTATCTCCCATGAAAATGCAGCTTTGTTTGGTATGGTACATTTTTCTCCAGGAACAAGGCTGAGCATTCTGTTGTTAGGCAATAACAGGATGTTGGGTAGAGAATGTCAGCATGTGGATGTTGTCCACTGCTGTGGCCAAAGATCCCTGCTGACCAAAGGTTAGAGTTGGGTGATTAGGAAATGCTGGAGCCATTTGTGGTCAGAAGCTCTAGCTCAGTGGTTCTCAACCTGTGGGTCCCCAGATGTTCCTGGATTGCAACTCCCAGAAACCCCTTCCAGCACAGCAAGTGGTGGAGGCTTCTGGGAGTTGCAGTCCAGGAACATCTGGGGACCCACAGGTTGAGAACCACTGCTCTAGCTCCCTGTGTGGCAAGAAGTATGTCAGCTTTCAGCTTTTATTGTTACCATCTTCCATGATTGTGAAATCACAAGCAGTTTCACTAGAGCAGTGATGGTGAACCTTTTAGAGACCGAGTGCCCAAACTGCAATTCAAAACCCACTCATTTTCCACAAAGTGCCAGTACAGCAATTTAACCTGAATACAGGTGGCTGTGAAGGGGCCATGTCGGATGCCCACAGAAAGGGCCCCGTGTGCCACCTTTGTCACCTGTGCCGTAGGTTCGCCAACATTGCACTAGATAAATAGCTTGGAAAGCAATTGCCTGCCTGCTGTCTGCCCATTCGTCTCTCCATCCGTCCATCGTAAGAGGTAAAGCCTTCCCCTTCTGGGATTGTCCCAAGTTTCCATGTAGCTGACAGAATCCACGGGCATAACTGGATGTTTAAAAAAAGACCAGGATCTCTCACCAAAACTTCTAGTCCCAGGTTGATTTTTTTCCTTTTGAAATACCTAAAACAGTTGGGCAGAAGGAGATTTGCCCCTCAAATTAAATGGCATTGCTCTGATCTCTCCCCTAGTTGAGGCAGGCTCAGCTAAGGCAAATGGAAAGGGGTGTTCACCTGGTGGGCCACAGGGTACCTCAGGCCTCTTCCACAGTTTACTGTCTTTGGCATCCTCCTTTGTGTGATGTGCATTTCCCTACCTCCATTATCTGTTGACATGCAGTTAAGGTGGTTAAAGGGCAAAATGGTGATTCAAGGATGCTTTATACAAATTGCTACAGGGGAGGAGATTTAAAATGAGATTGCCAAGCACATGAGGTGCACAGGTTATTCTCGCCCCCCCCCAAGTGTGCAGTGTCTGGGACTGTACAGCACAGACATCAAAGCTCCTTGAAAATATTCAAAGCCATGGAAGCTGCTTTTCCAGGGCTGTTTCTTTTTTTTTAAAAGTTTTTTTTTAAAGAGCCAGTTCCTCCTCCTCCCCTCCCCACCACACAGATCCCACTTTATGGTTTCATAAATTTTTCAACAGGAGTTTTATCAAATAATTTTAGGACATCTGAGGGCGAAGGCTTACTTGAATGCAATGGTTGCACACAAATGCAAATGCACATACATACATGCGCGCGTGCACACACACTCTCCTACCTCAAGAACTGTTTTTAATGAAAGAAAGAAAAGTTGGGGGTCCCTCTCTGAGCTAGAATAATCTTTCTGTGCAGCTGTTCAGCAGAGATTCCAATCCTCTTACTCATGTTGAAAAGCACTTTACTCCCTGAGAGTTTGCTCCATCGATTCAAAGTGTTTTAAACGCCAAGCTCTAGGTTTTCACTGTGGAACTGCTTCCCTGTGTCCAGGCCAAGATCTGCAAACTTAATTTACTGGAATTCAGAAATATAAGCCCCTGTTACCTTCAGGGCTTATTCTGCATTTAGGCAAGTCAAACTTTAACAAACATTTCTTCTATCTTGATGGGATCAGCTTATTTACAAGGCAGGTTCTTCTGGTTTATGGGTTTCCTATATTTTAATGTCCAGTAGCTGATTGGAATGGAAACGTTTACCAATGTGTGCGTTCACATAGAACCGCCCAAGTGAAATGGGAACAATCCCGAGGTATTCCCACAGGTTGCTTTCTGATGCTTGAGGGGTGTAGCCCATGGAAAAAACCATTTTTCCTGTCCTGATAATGGAGCATATGGGATGGGGGATGGAATGAATTATCCTTTATGGATGAGGATGTGTATCAGCCATAAAATCAGCATAATCTGCATATGATAATAGTTGGAGCAGGTTCTTGTTCTGTTTGCATTCAGGGCATGCCATTGGATTATTAGGCTAAATGCATAAAGAGAGAGAAACATTGCCAGAGAGTCAGGATTTTAGCAGGAATGTGTGGCGTACTCTGTGTAAGACAGAACACAGGGCAAACGTGCTTCTCGAGTGGTTGCTGGCCCTGGCTAAAAATGGGGGACGTCCACAGTTGACCTAAGATTATGGAAGCATTGAACTTGGTGGTGTTATGAGTGTTACGTAGGAAAAAGAGCCAGTGCCATTTCCCCTTTTCTTTTATTCTGGAAGTATCTAATCTTCTTTTTGTGGCATTTCCCTGTCTCAAAGTGTCCTTGCATAAATAATAATCTCTCCCAGTTCCTCTGAATTTGGAACAGCTGGGTTGGCACATCCCTACCTCCCTTCCTGTCCTGTCTCCTTTGAAATTGTGATCATCTTTGTCTTTTTTTTTTTTGCATCGTTTGTTTCATGACAAACATCCACTTGCTGCTCGTCTACATCATTGCTTCACCAGCTGGGCTTCGGTAAGATATAGGGAGTCTCATTCCTTTTATCCACTAGGCCAGTGATGGCAAACCTTTTAGAGACTGAGTGCCCAAACTGTGATTCAGAACCCACTAATTTTTTGCCAAGTGCCAATACGGCAATTTAACCTGAATATAGGTGGCTGTGAAAGGGGCGATGTCGGGTGCCCACAGAAAGGGCTCAGAGTGCCACCTTTGGCACCCGTGCCATGGGTTCACCAACATTGAACTAGGCTGTCTCCGCAACATGAACAGTCAATCCCATTATTCGAGTTAAGAGTGTCTGAGTCGTGATTCTCAGCAGGCCCTTTATCAACAGGTACAAGAGCCCTTTAAACCCTCTTTGTCCTTTCCGGGTAGCTTCTCAGCAAGCCATGTTTAGGCACATCAAACCCTTACCTCTTTCTTTCCCTAGAGCTTTTTTTTAAAACTTTCTGGAAGCTCGGGTGTATAGGAAAAGTGGCTGGTGATCTTTATGGCTATGAGTCAGATGATTTAACCTTTTCAACATTGATTGGTTATTTTTGGCAGCAATATAAGGGCATCTCCACAGGTAACCCTCATATGAGAAGGGAGGAGCAGAAGGAAATACAGGTTAAGCCTGACTCCAGTACCTTAGCCACAGTTAAGAGAACTGTCTCTCTGTCTCTCTGTCTGTCTGTCTGTCTGTCTCTCTGTCTCTCTCTGTCTCTGTCTCTCTCTGTCTCTGTCTCTCTCTCTCTCTCTCTCTCTCTCTCTCTCTCTCTCTCTCTCTCTCTCTGTGTGTGTGTGTGT
Organism: Phrynocephalus guinanensis; assembly: GCA_037367245.1. NCBI lineage: Eukaryota > Metazoa > Chordata > Lepidosauria > Squamata > Agamidae > Phrynocephalus > Phrynocephalus guinanensis. The sequence continues at coordinate 105,153,558 of CM074734.1, read as the reverse complement.
GTGTGTGTGTGTTGTGTCATGACTCCATGTCAATGGATTTTTCTTGGCAGGAATACTGGAGTGGTTGGCCAGTTCCTACTCCAGGCGCCTGCTGCCTAGATGCCCTAAGCCAGGTATGTCCAAACTTCGGCCCTCCAGATGTTTGGGACTGCAACTCCCACAGTTCTTTGCCATTGGCAATCTAAGCTAAGAATTCTGGGAGTTGTGGTCCAAAACATCAGGAGGGCCGAAGTTTGGACTTGTCACATCCGATCTCGCCTATTTCGGAAGCTAAGCAGGGTTGGCCCTGGTTAGTACTTGGATGGGAGACCACCACGGAATACCAGGTGCTGTAGGCGCCTGGAGTAGGAACTGGCAAACCACTCCAGTATTCCTGCCAAGAAAACCTCATGGATATGGAGTCACGAAGAGTCGGTAATGACTGTAACAACATAACACACACACTCCAGGCGCCTACAGCACCTGGGATTCGCTGGTGATCTCCCATCCAAGTACTAACCAGGGTTGACCCTGGTTAGCTTCCGAAATCAGGCGAGATCAGCTGAGGGCATCTAGGCAGCTCTAAGAGAACAGTGTTAGCTGTAAATCAGATTATTAAGGGAAGAAAATGGGGGGGGGGCGCTAAGGGCGGGTGAAAGTTGGGGTACACTGAAACTTAGCATCACTGCTGCCCTTAATATTATGCGAGTTAATGAAATAGATTTATTTCCTTACCCCAAGATGCAACCCCCCCAATGCCAAGTAAACATTCAGCTGGATCTTGTTTTATTGTTCGCTTCCCCCACCACAGTGTGTTCTTTGGGGCCTAAACGTTGTTGGCAAGCGAGGAAAGAGCGGAAGGATGTGTGAGCAAAGAGTCACTTGCTCTAGATTTTTTTAAAAGCTTGCACAGGGCTCTGGAACCTGCTTTATAGAGTTTTGCCTGCCAAAAGACACATAATGGCGGGTTTTTTTCCCCCACAAAAAGAGAGAGAGAGGAGGAGGGAAAATGGGGGGGGGAGAGAGCACTGTATTTTGAGAGCCAAAGCCAGGTTACGCCCAAAATCAGCAACTGGAGAAAAGAGAGGTCCTGCTTGCCAAAACTGATGCATCCCATTCAGATAGAAGCCAAACAGGTTATTAAAAATAATAAATGAATGCTTGCTTGCTTTTGCTAATCCTGCACGAATACATGCCTTTAAAAAAAAGCTGGTTCTGCCAGTATTCAGAATAATGTAATGCAGATTAGTAGCAGGGGAGGAGGGGGGAATGTATCCTGAATTAAGAAGCTCCATTGATTTTCCAGCCAGCTAGTACTGGCTATTGATCTAATCCCCGAAGTGTTGTTTCTTGACAAGCTTGGGTTATGTTGTGTGCTTATGTTTGTACAGCTATTTGGGGAAGGGATATTTCTTTTGAGAAGCTGAGATCCTATTGGGCTGTGCAGCCAAGCCTCTGCGTCTGGAGAGGGGGGCATCTGGGATTTTACATCATGCATAAGATATCTGCATTAGTGCTTGAAAGGAAACGGCCCGGCCCTGTAACCTGGGACCGAAGAGTAACCCTTCTGTTAATGTTTCCCCTACTTCATAAGAAGCTTGCAGAGCTCCGATTAAGAGCCCAGGCCATTCCCTCATCATTCTTTTGGGAAGAAAATTGAAAATGAAGGCTGTAGTCCTACTATCCATTCTCCTTAGCTGCCTTTGTGAAATGTGCCTGGAGTTGTTCAGCTTTGCTCTTTGTATCAAATTCACAAGGGTTGCTTCAATACGGAATGCTCTTGAGTAAGATGACAGCTTTTATCTCTCTTGGGGGACCTTTTCCTTAGGGTGGACCTACCTGTTTGCAGGCCCATGCTGGTATCCATGTGGGATTGAACCAAGATTGAGTGGTTGAGGAGGTGACCCTTCCTGGTTTTCCTCCAACTCCTTCTGGTCGTCATCCTTTTCCAGAGGGCTGCTGGGGGAGGACAGAGGGCTCTTGCTTTAAGGCCTGTACTGGGGTGGTTTTGATTTAAATCACAATCTAGATCCCAAAATAATATTGATTTTTTTAAAAAATAAAAATAAAAGTAAAAATGATTTTTTAATTTAAATTGTGATTAAAATCAATATGATTTTTAAAAACCATTGATTCCCGCCACCCAAATCCAACCTGGCCTGTATTCGTAATTTGCAATAGGCTTTTTAGGGCAAAACCAGTTTAGCAAGGGGAGAAGTAAAGGTAGGAAGTGGATGGGCAGGAAAAGCACCCTCTTATCTGGAATAGTTGATTGAATGTCATGCGTAATACAAGCTCGGTGTTGAAAGACTGTCTGGATGTTATTCAAATAAAAGTCACAATTAGACAGGGAGCTGAAGAACAACATTCTGAGTTTGAAAAGATGCGTACTGTACCTTATATGCTGTCAAGTTAGAACTGATTTATAGCTACTCTAATGAAGCTTTTGAGCTAAGTGAGATGTCCAAGGAATGGTTTTGCATGGCTGAGCAGGGGATTCAACACTAGGCCTCCTGTGTCCCTAGTCCATCATTCTGCCAACAACATCACTGGGTATCTGATTTTTTTAAAAAGGTAAAGGTTCCCTCTGACTTTACATTTCTACAGACCCCAGCCACAGAACCACTAGCAATACTTAACATATCTATGACCCCCAGCCAAATCTTCATTCCTACCATTTGTACAACTAATCATCTCTCCCTCCTCCACAGACCTATTAACAATGCTTAACATATTTACGACCCCTGGCCAAATCCTCCCACTACTTCTACAACTAATCATCTCTCCCTCCTCTTCCCCCTCCCCTAACCACCAATGAACATCTGGTATGAAATGTATATCTCATGACATATTACACACCTCATTCTGCCGCTATGCTATATGCCTGAAGAAGCGGACGTGTCCGCGAAACGTTACATTAAAATATGAAAGTTAGTCTTTAAGATGCCTCATGTTTTGTGTCTGTTGTTTTGTTTTGTTTTTCTTTGGTTTTTGCCTGCAATTCTTGACAGGACTAACACGGTTACCCTCTCTGAAACTTCTGACTTTAAGTCCATCTGTTTCCAACTCTAGAGGCTAGCGCTCATCTCCATTTGTAAGCCAAAGGCAAAGAACCTGCCCCAATTTGTTTCAAAGTAAAAATGCACCTAGAACAGAAGCAGTACATCTTCTACTTCTGTCCTAGGGTAGGATGTGCCCCCCCCCCTTGTGAACTTAGTACAGGATCCTCACCATGCTGAAGATTTTCAGTGGCTTTCTGGATGAACCCTGCTCACACATTTTTCCCTCCACACACTTGTGGCTTACCCTGAGCATCACTGTACTTTACCACCAGGTCTCACCTGCAGGATGAATGTGACAGTTCACAGAAAATTGGTAGTAAAGATAACCTGGCAATCTAAGCTTTTTTAAATAAGTAAACAAACTCCATGCCTCGCTGGATTTCTCAAGGTGTGGTCCCTGCTCTGTAGTTCTATATCTGTGACTTGGGTAGAACATGAGTAAAAGAGGTCCTCTGAGGCTGCAGCTTACAATTCTTGTAAAAAACTCCTTTGAACTCGGAGGGTTATTTCTGAGTTGACAGCTGTGGAGTTGCATTGTTCAAAAAGCTCATCCCTTCCACTCATACCTGGAAACTAGTTCAAAAGTACATGCTTTCTGGAATCACTGAGCCCAGCTGCAGAACTGAAAATGGCATGTTTTCTCCTCTTCCCTCTTAGGTTTAGCATTAAACATGTGATACATGGGAATCCAAATAACCATGCCTATTTCCAGAATGTGGATTACTATGCCCCAGAATTTACATCCCTTGTGCATCTGAGCATATGCAGTCAGAAATAACTGCAGCAGTCAGCTTTGGACTCAGTGATTGTTTTTATGGTCTTGAGTTGTAGCACTCAAACCAGCCTACATATTTATCCCAGGAAAGAAAGAGGGTTCATTTCTGTCTACTGTGTGAATCATATCAAGGCATATCTGAAGTGTTTCTTTTGTGTAGTTTCTGTTCAGTTTTTGGTGTGGGTCAGAAGGATTTTGGTTTTTAGTCTTGACTTCACAGTTCCAAATTTCCAGATGTTGCAATAAATTGTTTAAGATTAAATGGGAAAGAAAAGCTGAAATGAACCAAAATCGCTGCCTTCTCACACCTATATCTTCTTTTAGAAACAACTCATAAAGCATTGTTTAGGTTATTTTTAAAGGCTTCCTTAAACTTTGATCTTCTGTCGCTAACTTGCTTTCAAAGTTTAACTTTAACCAGCTCCTAGTCATTTAATTCAATTCCACTCCAATCTGGATTCCATATGGGGTCGAGACACTTTCCTGGCAGGACTCCAACTCGAGTTAATATATACCAGCTTTTGGTTTTATTGTCCTTATACCAGAGGGCAATGGAAAGTTATTTTTGTGCTCCAGCAAAATATCAGATAAGAAGTTACATGCGCAAAGAGGCAAGAAACTTGAGGGTGAACTGCCTTCTTTCGACAGGTACACCCCATGCCTTCTAAGGGGACGTACATTATTAAGGAAAATGATGTGCAAACAGAAATTCCTACTTGATAAAATCAAGGATGATTTTTCTATGAAAAAATAAGACAACCTCAAGGTTTTAAGCATTTACAACAGCATTGGGGAAAAGAGGACTCTCGTCTAGTCTGAATGCGGCTTCTGGTTTTTTCAGTACTAAACCTCAGAATTTGAGGAATGGATTTAAATATTAATACTAACACATTCTTCTGTGTTCTTCATAGTTTTCAGAACTGCTTTCAAAGGTTTACAGTGAAGTTCAGATGGGGGAAAACGGGGGAAACAAAGGAATTTTGTTTGAGACCCAGTGTGGGGGGAAGGGCTTAAGTGCTGGCACAACTCTGTGAGTTGGAAGTACTGATTTGTGAAACCAGGGGCTGGGAGTTTGAAATCTCATTGTGTCTCCCAGGAAGGGCTAGCGGAAGTCACCTCAATTGTATATGGTGGATGCAGTTACATGCCCTGTCACCTGTGTGGTCTTGGTTAAGGTGCATGGTCCCCGAATGCCACTAGGGAGGGCCCAGTTAACCACATCTGACTCATTTATGGCTAGGAACCTCTGGAAGAGTCATCATAAGAATAGCTCCTGCTGCAAAGTACTGCCCATAACACCCGATCATCTCAGGGAGGGCATTTGAGGGTGCCGTCGCTGAAGGAGGCCCATAAATCTTTGACGAGAAATCGGGCTTTCTCAATGGCGGCCCCTCGGCTCTGGAACCAACTTCCTCCTGAGATCTGTCTGGCACCTTCCCTCCCAGTCTTTAAGAAGCATCTAAAGACGTGGCTATTTAAAAAGGCTTTCCCCGGATATTAATCTGTTCTAATAATGATTGCTATTATGTATTTATTTTGTTTTTATCTGTAGCCCATCTTGCTCCTGTTCTATGTTTTTGTTATATATTGTTTACTAGTTATTGTGTTTTTATCTATATACTTGTGCTTATCTATGATATTGTATTTTATTGTTCATGGTTTTGATTTCTGTTCAGTTTGTAAATTCGCCCAGAGTCGCCATGTCGCTAGATGGAGCGGTATATATATATATATATATAAATAAATAAATAAATAAATAAATAAATAAATAAATAAATAATCATAAGCCTGAAGCAACTTGACAGGCAGTGGTGGTGGTGGTGATGATTATGATTATGATGATTAGGAATATGTTTTGAAAAAGTTTCTTACTGCAGCCTTTGAAGTGGTAAAAGTAGCTGCTGGGGAAGAGGTGTCTCCTCTCTAACCTCCCCTGCTCCCAATACAAATTACTTGCAGACTTCAGTGGCCTCTAAAGTATCTCCAGCCCTGCATAAGATCGGATCCAACTCCACTTTGCCTAATAGGATTTAATATTTTTCCTGTATTCGCTGCCCTTCACAGTGCACATCAAGCCTACACAGTGGAGCTCATAGAGCAAAGTGCATGGCTGGTGGTATGGTGTGGTGTAGGAGTGGACAAACCCCTGGCCTGTGTAGTATTCTTTATTCTTTTTCTAGACTCCCTGGCTTGCTACTCGGATTTAAGTGCTTCATCTCTGCTCTTTACCTTGTCTAGTTGCTCTTGCTGTCCTAGATCATGCTAAGATTGTAGAGTTTCACATTTGATCTCAGAAACATTTGCTTTTATAAAACTGGAAGCTTCCCAGTTTTAGAAATAAAATAAACAAAAACAGCCATTGGGTCTTAAGGCTGTTATAGAGTCCCCACAGGATTATTTTCTGCCTATCTTGGGTCTGAGGACCATATTAGAGGTGACTTTTCTCATTGGAAAACAGTTATGAAAGAGTGGCCCTCATAGGAACCACCCTATCTAGTTGGGGTCTTTGCTTCTGATAGGTGTGCTGTTGATAGAGGAATTCTCTGACTGGATTGTTGATCCCAATACCCTCTCTTGGGTGGTCCGTTCTACTAGTGGACACAGGAGTATACTCTGCCAGTCAGTTCCTCTTCTGCTTCATTTTGGGGTCTCTTCATATATGACTATAATGGTATTTCTCCAATGCATTCAAGGTTGCACATAAGGTCTTCTTCTTTTTCATTTGTGTAGGAGCAGGTTTTGTGATAAGGCATTACCCAAATAGTTCTTAGGTTTGCCCATGTTCTGGTTCCTGGGCTTCCATTGTCAATGCAAATAATAGTTTGCCCTTGCTTCTGGATTGGTTGAACTGCCCCCTGCACCCCACATTCTGAAGCAAGTGAGGAAGGCAGTGGCCTAGGCCAAGACCTTTTTAAACTGACTTGGTATGGGCTTCCACCAACTTGTTCGAAGTTGACAAGTTAAGGCTGGATGAGAACTTGAAACCAGCCTTTTATAGTCCAGTGCAGTGTTGGTGAACCTATGGCACGGCTGCCAAAGGTGGCACTCAGAGCCCTTTCTGTGGGCACCCAACATCGCCCCTCAGAGCCATCTGTATTCAGGTTAAATTGCTCTATTGGCATTTTGCAAAAAATTAGTGGGTTTTGAATTGCAGTTTGGGCACTCAGTCTCTAAAAGGTTCGCCATCACTGGTCCAGTGCCTATGTTTTGGCTTTTCCACATTCAGATAAAGCCTTCTTCCTCCTAAGATGAAGCAAAAGCAGTGACTAAAGAGTTCCACTTTCTTGGCAGAAGTCATGTCTACTACATACACGGGGGATTCCTGACATGGGTTTTAAAGAAAAAACACTGAACCTGTAAAAGACATTTAATGAAATACCATAGGCCCAGCAGGCAAAGTCTGAGAATCTTGGAGGCTGTTCTATAAACTGAATATTCAAAAAGAGATGAATTTTTGTTTTCTTAGCTTTTTCTTTTTATGACAATAAGCCACAAAACCAAATAGTAGTGGAAGGGAATTTGAGATTAATAAACTCTTCAAATCTGAAAGAATCATTGAGGAGCACTTAAGCTTTGTAAATATATTATGTTTTCTTTAGACCTTAATTGTATCAGAAAACCTCAGGATCCCAATAGTGAAACCTTAAGCTTTCCTTAGGTATCTGCTGGTCTGGTTTTCACTAGCCTTATGCCAGAGTCTGGCAGCCATTCTGCACTTGGCCCGTTAAATCTTAGGTTTTCACACATTCGATTGCAGTCAATCAGCCCCTCCCTTCCTTCATAGCCCTATATCACTAGGATTATAAAGGGAATGTGCTTCTTCCTGGTTTTGGTTACTATGTCTTTTTTTTCTTGCAATTGTGTGGGTTTTTTTTACCCTTCCAGATACCCTGCCTTAAGTTATTGTTGGTCTTGGAGAAAATTGGACTTGTTGAGAATATATAGATTTTACAGAACTACCAGTGTTGGAACAGATTTCCTTCCATCACAGGCATAACCAAATTCTGACTAATTGTCTCCAAACATGATCAGTTGTTCAGCAACTGGCTGGCCTTTGTCTGCTTGGATATAAACTCTTGCTGTTTGTTGGCTTGAAATGATAGAGAGTAGCCTTTTGCAAAATAGGAAACACAGATTGTGCATACATGGGAGTAGGACCTATGTATGTTAGGATTTTGGAACCACTTTGGCTGAATTCCTGTTGCTTAGCTTAATAAGATGCAACTAGAGTAAGCCTGTTGAATTAGTGAAGACTTAGTGAGTCAACTTCTCTGGAAATTCCATTGATGAATTAGCTTGTTCTAGTTGCAACCTATTATGCCAAATAGCAGTCTTTAATTCAAATTTCAGATTTCCATTGTGTCTAACCCAGACTGAACTATCCCATACTGTTCATGGATGTTCCTTACAAACATTATGAGATGAACTAGTTAATTCTGGATGAGATGTTTTCTGTAATCCCATCATTGCAGGATAGACAACACATGGAAGCAGAATAAAAATTGTGGTGCGTCAATAGTAAACACAGTCCTGAAATTTTACATCATCAGACCCCAGGAGGTGCAAAAAAGGCAAAAGAGTCTTTCTACTCCTAAATTATTATTGATGAAGAGACTTGAGGGTGACTCTTGACAATGACTTGGATTAAACCCCTCCTCAATACATTGCGAGTAGGAGAATGTTGTATGTGCCTGGGACAGCATAGAGGAGGCAAGTTCTAAAATTCTCACAGTTCTTTACCTTGTCTTGACGTGCCCCAGATACTATGGCTTATGCTATAGTCTGACTGAGCCGCCCTCACTGTCTCCCATCCCTTGTCTGCAGTTCTTCCCCATTGCGAACAGAGTCTCCCCCTTGCTTCTTGGGGGGGGGGTTAAGTCCATGTGAAGGCTTAGGGTCTATAGCCCGTGGGCCTGGATGACCTGCTTCTTCCAGACCAAATTGGATAGCCAATTTCTACTTTCCTTGGGGCACCTCTATGCTTACAGCAAGTGGTACCAAGAAAGGTCAGCCCAGATGGCTCTTTCTCCCAGTGTGACACCCTTGAAACTCCCAACACGTGTCCTTCATTTTTCCACCTCAGGCTTCAGTCACTCATCATGTAGGCCTGCCACATGTTCACTATGTGCCTTAGGTACCATGTTAACCCCAGGAGCCAAAATTGTACAGAGCTTTGACCAATGAATGCCAGCTAGCAGTTTTCCTGTGATACTTCCATGTTGATTTCCTTCTTGTCCCAACGGAGAGAGGAAGAACCCCCAGTCCATTTCATTTGCCTTTTGTTATCTGTGGAAGACAGAGGTATTCTCCAGATTAGTTGGCTAGCAGTGCAGATGCTAGTTGCCATGCTTTCCTTAGCAGCAGAATTGTAAGGGGAGGTAGGTAGATATGATCAAAGGTGTCCTGAGCTGCTAAAACAGAGTCTAAGGCAAAGTCTAAAACTGCATCTCCTTTCCCCACCCTCCATTATTTAAGATTAAAGAGAAGGCCTTTAGAGGTCAGAGGTTAGCTGCTTGGGGTAAGGGCAGCATTGGGTTACTTTAGGGCATGACACTCTCATCGGAGAAATTCCCCTTTTCTTTGATTATAACCAAGCACAATGTTAGCATTATTCCAGGGCCTCTTTAGTGGAATTGGCATCTGGGCTTTGGCAGTGCAATGGAATTGTTCTTTCTTTTTCATGCAGATTGGAGGGTGATGATGATGATGACAGTGGAATGTATGTATTTATGTCAAATGCTGAGCACTGAGGATATTTTAAGCCACTGTCAAGAACAGAAAAGGGTGCTTGGAAGTATGACAGAGGGCTGGGATTTTATTTGAATGTTTATTTTATTTTAATTTTTGCTTCCTTATTATGCATTATAAATTGGGAAATAGTAGCAGTAGCCATTGCAGTTTTGTAGGCATGTAGCAGATTTGCTCACAAAAGTTCTCTACTTATAATCACAGTTCTGAAGAAATACAATTCCAATGCAGACCACAAGATAGAAAAATCAAAAGAGAGTGAATGTGTGTGTGTGTGTGTGTGTGTGTGTGTGTGTGTGTGTGTGTGTGAGAGAGAGAGAGAGAGAGAGAGAGAGAGAGAGAGAGAGAGAGAGAGAGAGAGAGAGAGAGAGTAATCCTATTAAATGAAGAAGCACTGAGCAGTATAAATATGAAGCAATTGGGTGGGTTGGGGGGAAAGTCTGGTAGTTTAAATTAAGGTGTCTCTGGAACCTCTGGAGTGGGAGATGTTACAGAAGTGATGCTCCCAGACCTGAGGCTTAAGTTAATTATTATTATAGTACTGACTAAACTATCAAATATATCAGGAGACAACATGCTTCAGTAACTGAAGTAGTGTAAATCCATGTATAAGTTGCTAGGGAGGGTCAAACAAAACTGTTGGACTGCTGTCACCCTGCTGGTGGGCTTCCTACAAGCAATTGGTTGGCCAGAACGTCAACAGAACACTGGGCTTGATGGGCCTTTGATCTTCTCCAACATGGCTCTTACATTCTTCGTGTATACATTGATCCAGACAGGCGTTAGTAATCTGGAATCAAGTGGGTAAGAATGTTTTGCATTTGGATAAACAGAAGTGCAGTCCAGTTAATTCATCATCCTTTCCGCATGAGTGTTCCTGAGACGCTTACAGACCGGAGGATTTTACCAGTATATCTGTCCAGGTTAGGAGAGTGTTATCCAATGCACACTTGCTAGAGAGAAAGTTCAGCTCACGCTCTACCTTGCCCTTTAATTTCTCTTCAGTAGATGAGAGGGATCTCATCTGGACTCATGGAAGATGCTACTGCAATGTTCTGTGAACTGGTAGTTTGCATGTTAAAACGCAAAGAGTTGTTACATCCTCCAATTAATGATCAAAGGTGGGGTGAATGCTCGTTGTATCTTTGTTCTTTGCTACATGCAATCCTCCAAGAGATCATTTGTTGTCAAGTGGAGTAAAAACATAATAAAATAAATAAAGTATAATCTGGCTGGACCTTCTGACCCATTAAATGCTGTAGTGCTTCTGTTTTGCCACAGTAACCAATGAGGTGAACAAGAGGTGCTTAGCGTGACGGGGTGGTTTTCCATTTTTATGGTTGATAATGCCGGGGCCTTTCTGGGATTATCGAGAAAGTTCCTCCCACCTCTCCACCCGCCTTGACTTCTTTCCTGATCTCTGGGGCCCAGCGGGTAGTTTTAATTAGCATGTTGCTAGATAGAGCCAACCTCAGAGAGAAAAAAGAAATGCCATAACTGAATAGGGTATTATAGAAACATCTGCACTTCTAACAGCTCTACCTTCTCTGCTGGCTGAGTACAAAGAGCAGCTACATTCTTGCCTTGATTAGATTAGTTTAGGGTCTCTCTTCTGTTTCCAGCCTACGCAGTTCTCGGAGTTGTAACAGATCTGGCCTTGAGTTTCCACCTGGTTGTCCTGTCTTCAAGTTGCAGGGGCCAACTTTCGTTTTTGTAACATTTTAATCAGTCTTGAGAGAGAGAGAGAGAGAGAGAGAGAGAGAGAGAGAGAGAGATGGAAGCAGTCCAGACAGATTTTATTATGCCAGCAATTATATTTCACTGTATCCTTATATTCAAATTATTTTGTTAGTGTGTTTGTGTTCTGTCACAGATGACATCTGTGAAGGAAGGAAGTAATGAGGGTGGGGTTCCATGCAGGTTTTTAGGTGGATTTCTTCTGTGTAATTCACTCCCCACAAATGATGTGAATGAGGAAAATGTTATGCAAACCAGCAACACAGGTGTAACTTGCTGATGTTCTGGAACTTGGAGCACCCATGTTGTGTGCTTGAGAGTGGTCATGTGGTAAATTTTCAGTGGGTGGACTTAAGCTACAAACCTGAACAACTTGTCTGAAAACATATACTGTATGTCTGTAGTTTTAAGCCTTTGGAAAGGGGTTTATACTCTTAAATGCAAGGTTATTGCTTTTGAAACCAATGGCATGTGGATGTTAAGAAAAAGCACACAAATGTGTGAGGCCTACGGACAGGCTTAAATACTATTTATTTATTTATTTATTTATTTATTTATTTATTTATTTATTTATTTAATACAACTGATATGCCTCCCACTACCCAAAGGTCTCTGGGCGGCTTACAATTAAAAAATACCCTGTGCTACTTCTGTACTTGCTTCTTGTTTTCTACATTCTTCAAAATGCACCAGCGATCTTGCCCTCTCTAGCAGCAACCCCTTATAGAAAGAATTTTGGGAACTAAATCTGAACAGTAGTGGCATGAAGGAAGAGTACAATGCCTTCAAATTGTGAATCATGTCTCCAGCCTTCACAGTTCCTGAAGAAGTATAGTGGTACCTCTACTTACGAGTTTAATCCATTCCAAATGTATGCTCATAAGTTGAACAATTCGTAAGTAGAGCAGCCATGTCTAAAAAAATCAAATTAATCAATCAGGAAATCAGGGGAAATTGTAAGTAGACCAGACCACATCTAAAATTTGTAAGGCAGCAATTGAAATGCCAATGGTTTGCCGTCCTTAAGTCGAATTGCTCGTAAGCAGAGTCACTTGTAAGTAAAGGTACCACTGTATAGAGAGAACAGCCAGTGAATAACTTAATAGAAGAGGTTTTGGAGATTAAAGATGACTGATGGTACAGGAGAGTTTGAGAGAAGAGAGGAAACAATTCAGTTAGCTCTATAATTTTATTGGTAGTGGGCAGTGTCACTCTCAGGAGGCCTGGTTAGCCATGGATATTCACTGGGGCTATGGAACTTGTAAAGCTATTCCGTTAGGGTCAGCATAAGTTGCCTCTTTCTTGAGGACACAAAACAACAGTGACATAAGATAGCAAGCATGAATGGAGTCCAATAAACAAGGTAGACATTAGTGGATATTTATTTTTTTGAATATACACAACAAAATTAATAATCGTTAAAGGGATGGCTCTGGTAGTCCTGGTATGTAAGTTATAGATGTTTCAGGCTCTGTCACACAGCCTGGGGCTAGAACTGCTCTTAATTAAACACTGTTATGTGAGGGCTTTCTCTAGATTTTTCCTTTCTTGACTTTTTTTTACATGTTATAAAGGAGCCATGAGTAACACTACTTTTTTTATCTCCCTCCCCCCCCCCCCCCATGGAATAATCTCAGTAAAAATCAGACCCCTCCATTGTGTGTATGTGTGTGGGATGTCTTTAAAATCTGTTTAGCTCTGTCTTTTAATATAATATATTTAACATAATATATATTAATTGACCCCTTAGGTGTTGTATGTGGGTCCATTTCTTTTGAAGAATCTCCTGGCTCCTCTCCCAAGACCTATTCTGCCATTTATTTCAAAGCATGCACTCACTGGGCCCAATGAGGGGAGTACACAGATACCCACCCTGTCATCTCTTTCGACACACAAGGGAGCCTAAATTGGGATTGACTCACATGTCGATGTAGGTTTTCTGTGAGTAGGCGTTGTGTTTCCCACCTTTTCTACCTTTTGGCTCCCATAGGGATGAGCCTCCATGGATACAGCCATGTCTCCCTCTTCAGACTCCTGCTTTGGCATGTTGCACTGTTGCATGTTGCACTGACAGGATGGGAGTAGTTCTCTTTCTCTCTGTCTCTGTGTCTCCCCCCCCCACACACACACACACTGCATATAGAAAATGATGCACACTTTAGGAATGAATGGGAAAACTGTCAGTCTCTTCAGAGCAAATCTTTATGTCATCTCCAAGAAACCAACACAGGGCTGCAGGATACACAATAGTACAATCCCCTTTTTAAAAGGGAATACAGTGGACCCTCATATAACAAACAGTTTGTATAACATAAAATCTGTACAACATAAAAAATTCCAAAGATAGGGGGAATATGCTTAACCGAATCGCCTATGAGGCGAATCCGTACAACATAAAAATGGCCACAATTAGGGATTACTGTTGTTTTTAAATGCATTCCTAGGGAAAATTTGTATAAAAGAAAATTTGCTTAACATAATTTCGTTTGGAACGAATTAATTCCTTTCTACAAGGTACCACTGTATTAAGAAGCTGGAGGAGTTGGCAAAGGAGAAGAAAAATGGAAATGGGTTTCAGCCCATGGTCAAATGAATTTAGAAGGCCTAGGAAGATTAGTTGGTATTTTCAGGATTTTAAAAAGAATCAATCTTCATCAGTTTGTCAACCTGAAGGTGTTTAGTATCCCTCCCTCTGCCTGTTTAGTATTTTCATTGGCATTTAAAGCCTAACCCTGAAGGTTGAGAGTTGGGGGCAGAATGAAAATTGGTACTCCTGTAAGTTGTGTTTACTTTTTTTCACACACTGAAATGTCTGTGAAGATTCTCAGACTGACGAAGCTGTTTGGATGAGCAGCAAAATATTTCAATCTCTCAAGAAAAAGAAATCCAGTTGCCATGACTCAACTTCGAGACACACATTGAAATGCCTTTTTCCCCTTTCTTTCTTAGCTCCCTGCCGACCTTGCAGTGACACAGAAGTGCTCTTGGCTGTCTGCACCAGCGACTTTGGTAGGTTTACTTGCTTTCACTTTGACTGTTATCTTGGCAGAAAGAATGGCAAAAAAAACCCTCCATTCTTTCTTTATTTTGATAATCTGGTACATTTGGCCTGCAGAAATCCTGGAGAAAGCCTAAAACTCACAAATGGACTTTCTCCCTATTTTGGAATAAAGTGTGTTTGAGAAATACAAAAAGAAATAACCAGAAGGTTTTATGGGTTTTAATTCTGAAGAGCTTCAATGAAAGCTATTGGACTTAATTAGCTCTTTTCTGCTATACACAAAGAGAAACATACCAAGATAATAGAGCTGGAAGTTCAGCCTTTTTAAGGGACAAGCAATGGGAATTATCCCTTTCATCTTTCCAAATAAGGACAAAGGCCTAAATAGTCAAATGCCTTTGTGGGGAGAAGGGGAGCTTTACATGTAAAGCTGTTATGATGCAGATGTAGGTTTTCTTCCATCCTCTCTAGACCTTTTGGCTCCCAGAGGAAGCCAGTTCTAAATAAGCATTAGGTATAACAAAAATCAAAATACTTGAGAATAGGAAGTGCAGCAATGATGGAGTTAGAAAAGTTCATCCTTTGTAAGGATATGTCACTGGAGGCCAAGACCAAGATAATCCACATTCTTGTATTTCCAGTCATCATGTTTGGGTATAAAATCTGGTCAGTTTAGAAAGCTGACTGGGTGTGGAGAGGGTGAATGACTTGAAATATGATGGTGGAGGAGAGCTTTGTGGATACCTTGAACTGCCAGAAAGATGAACCAGCAGGTCATAGATCAAATCAAGCCTGAATTCTCTGCAGGCAAAAATGTTGAAACTGAGGCTGTCCTACATTGGACATATCATGAAGGAAGGATTCTCTTGAGGAGACAATAATGTTGGGAAAAGTTGAAGGTGGCAGGAAAAGAGGAAGCCCAAATATGAGGATAGACTGACTTCCTAAAGAAAGCAAAAGGCTTGCATTTGCAAGAGCTCAGCAGGGCAGTTATGGACAGGACCTTGTAAAGATCACTCATTCATGCTGTTGCCATAAGTCAGTTGATTTGATGGCACATAAACAACAACAACAACAACAACAACAACAACGATGATGATGATGATGATGATGATGATGATAATAATAATAATAATAATAATAATAATAATAATAATAATAATAATAATAATAATAATAATACGCCGATACATCACTGAGTCCTAAATGCTTGGGAAGCGTTCGACTAGTGATTGGTAATATAAAATCCAGCGTAGATAGCTGTGTGGTTAAATAAATAATAATAAATGTATAGGAAATTACAGAATCTTGAAAGGGGTGCATATTTTTTTAAAAAAAAACATGCACTCAAAAATTACTTACTTTGGGGGCACCAAAGTAGCAGGGGTACCTCCAGAAAGCAATTTAGGGAATCCCCTAAAATTTGGAAACATTTGGGGGTAAGGGTGCTGAGTTATGAAGCTCCAAAAGGGGTGCCCCTAGGGGAAAAAACTTCCAGTTGGAATTATATGGGAAGCGACGGCAGCCTTTTATCCGCCTGATCAGCTTTTGAGTAGAAGGTTAGGGTTAGGGTGGACCAAAAAAATCTGATTTTTTTTAAACATCTCATGGTAAGGTACAAATGTACCAAAAATGAACCAAATCCATGGCATCAAGGTTCCATGCATTGGTTCATTTCACATGGAATGACCCTTCTGCATGTTTATTCCTACATGGTGGACATGCCCTTCAACCCAGTCGTTCTGGTCTAGAGTTTTTACAGAAATAGAGTTAATCACGGGGGGGGGGGGGGGGAATATAAGGTCACCAACTCTAGCTTTTAGGTCCTTATCAGCTGGCAAAAACAAGCAGCTAATTCACAAACAATTGACTATATTTTTCTGCATGGCAACCCTTTTGGAAATTGTCCTAGACAGTGAAAGGAAGTGATAATTGATCTTTATGTGCACCGAGAAACCAGAATATGGCATAAATTGCCCTAATGGAAAAATTAACACACTGGTTCAAATTACTTAAATGACCACATTCCGAAGATGACTTTTCCAACGCATGGTTTCCTTTTATTTTGTATGCTAATAGGAATGACAAGATTTATTTCCACCAGGCCCCGGTGTCAATCTTTGGTGTAATCTATTCTAATCTGATGCAGATTACACTAGTGTGAAGGTAGCAGCACATCAGATCATACATTTCTAATGAAATACATGTACTATTAATTTGTTCTTTCAACATGAGGATTAAAAAAAACTTTTCTTCTTTGAATTATGTCATAGAAAAGAAAATGCCTTATTTCATGGAGGTTTTAGAATAGCCCCAAACAGTCTAAAAAAAAAAAAGGCAGGGCTGGGACAATTAAAAATGTTTTATCTTTTCTTCTGTTTCGTCTCCCTTAAAGAGTCAGCATAACTTGAGGGTAAGCTATACATTAAATACCATTTAAGCAATTTTCCCACGCTTAGAATTTAGTGTAAATGCTGTCATGAAGCAGCTGGGCATGCCTGATCTTGGACATGTGCTACAGATATAAATACAGCCTGCCAGTATTATGAACACAATGGGCAATATCTGAGCAAAGGCAATAGCATGCAGCGTCCAGAAATTGCAATGGATGACTCTAGGGTTGTCTCAATGGAAAATATTGTCCCGACAGGTGGTGGCTTGAGCGTTTCTCCAGGGCAGAGTGCCAAAGACTCAACTTCAACTTAAACATTAACTAGGCCATTAATAGAAAGAAATGAAACTATCCTCTCTGAATCTTAAGTGTGGGTGGTTAGTTATCATAACAGTCTTTTACCCTGTTTGATGTTACTTCCTATAAGATGCTTTTCTAGTGGTACACAAGGAAGGCAAAGGTTGTTTTCCCATTTTCTAACCTTCTGTTAGCTTTGAAAAGATAATTCACTATTGTTTTTAACCTACAGTACTGAAGTTTCATCATAGACAGCTGTAAAACCATTCCCAAAACATACCAGTCTGGCAGCATGTCATAAATTAACATTTGGATTCATAAATATGTCAACATATTTAAAGACCTCATTTTAGAAATATACAGGGAGATTAAAAAACCACTCTCCAACATTTCTGGGAACAGCATCGCTTCAATTGTCCTTCATTTTCTATTTGGATTATAGAATCCAGTCTTAAGACATTTTTATTTCTCTTCCATAATGCTGTGGAGTCAATACCTAATATTTGTTATCCAAAATCTCATTAAGAGGAAACAATAGGCACCTGCATGTTAATTCTGAAAGTATGTTTATTCAAAACTCCTCAGTATAATTATCTGCTTCCCCCCCCTCTCCCAGTTGTCAAAGGTACTATCCAAAATGTAATAAACGAGGAAGAGCAGCAAGACTCGGTCATCGATGTGAGCGTGAACAGAATCTACAGGCAGAAGACGAAGCTGTTCAAGACGGCAGAGGAGAACAGTGGGTGGCGAGGAGAGATCAAGACCCTGCTACAGTGTGGGGTGAGACCAGGAGAAGGGGTCTTTCTCTTCACGGGCCGCGTGCACTTTGGAGAGGCCAGGTTAGGCTGCGCCCCTCGTTTCAAGGACTTCCAAAGGATGTATAGAGAGGCCAAGGACAAAGGGCTGAATCCATGTGAAATTGGTCCAGATTGAAATAGCTTTTCCTCCACTGTAGATCCATCTTGGGGCTCAGCCAGAACTAATTCTTAGTTGCTGCGGACAGTGTGCTGATCTAAATGGAACTAATAACTATGTGCGGAGCAAGCCTGAAAGTGGAATGTTCTCCATTTGGCGGCCCATAGGAGAAGACTGGAGGAGCGTTGGTCAAGAAGGGCTTAGACCTAAGGACTCCTGGTGCTGCAGGAACCTGGACTTAGGGCCCCTTTGAGGTACCTTCAAACTCTATGAACTTATAAAGATACAAGAACCACACAAGCCAATCCTTGTGGCTATTAATAGCCTCATGAAACGGACTAAGGTACGAGTCAAAGCATCCACACGTTTGCAATACAACCCCACATCTTGTCTTGTTGAACTAAATTATTTTGGTAACTTCCTTCTGGGAGAAACCTTCCCCCCCCCCCTCCCCACCTCCCGCCAAAAGAAGTTTGCATCACAATCTCCATGTCTTAACGCCAGTCAACAGATGAACCTTTGTATCTTTGTAATACTAATGTTTTAAAATGTGTTAAGCAGATGTAGCATTTTTTGCATGGTATTAAATGGACAACAGCCTGGTAGAAGCTGGTGAGACCATCGGATTTTTGTAAAAAAACAACAACAACCAAACAAAAAAAACCTTAGTGTATATTTTTTTTAAAAAACGTTTCTTATGGAAGAAATTTATAAACCAAACACTCACTTTCCTTAAAAAATGATAAGAGAATGTACAATTGTCAGCAGTAGGTTTTTGTTTTGTTTTGTTTTGTTTTGTTTTGTTTTGTTCTGACTGGTGAATTGTTTCCATTCCAGACAAATAAAAAAAATCTGGATTTGAATCAAATGTGATAATGATTTCTGCATATTTGTTCTGCCTCCCACAGTGATGTTACAACTAAGGATGCATGGCGAAGTGCTTGTATCAGAAAACCACATGCCCTTTTATTTGTGGACAAAGAATCAAACATGGTCCAGCATCTGTACACGTTTCTTACTGCTTTCTGGGTATAGTTCAAGCTGCCAGTCTCAGCATATCTAAGTGGCAGCTCCCTTTTTTTGCCAGACCATATTTTAATGATCACTTGAAAAGGCTGTTCTATCTGTAGCTCCCTTGCACAGGGATCGGCTGTCAAATGCATTTACGGGAGACTCTTGGGAAGGCAAAAACTTGCTTTTGTCTTGGTAGGTCATTCAACTCAGTATTTTTCTAAAACCTCGTGACTTAATTTGAAAGACATTGTGTTCAGTGTTACAGGAAATAGTCCTAACTATTTTCCAAAGTGGGTGGGGTCTAAGTTTAATACGCCTGTCCTTCAACAGCTGACGTAGAGTCCTGACATGCATTAGTAGGTAAAATTAAAATTTTATTGCCATCAAAAAGCAGCACAGAAGTATTCGGTATAACATTGGCACATGAATTCCACCATGTTAACTGGTTAGTAAAGAGAAGTGTTATCAGCTGCACAAAATCTGGCCATTGTATCAGTAATCTGAAAATTGGCTAGAAAGCGTGTGTGTGGAGGTGGAGGGAGGAGAATAAAATAAATTCAATCTTTGTGGATTATCTGGGAAGAGCAGTACCTTGATGTTGCTACAAACCTCCAGATGCCTGCAAAGTATGTCAGTCTCAATCTGCAGAGCGTAGCTCCGAGATCTTCCTCTGCTCTAACTTTAAAAATAGGAGTTGTTTTGCACAATCCTTTCCACAGCTTGTCACGTTTCGAGAGTCCTCTAGAGATGGATTGTAAACCATTAGTTTATGTTTCTCTACCTAGATTAAATGGGCTACAGGTGATCATCTCTGTACACGGGTCCTTTCCAGAAGACGAGGTGTGGCTTTTCAGTAGACGAGTGTATGGCACAAAGCCCCCCGTGTGATAAAGAGAGCTTTCTGTAGCATAGTTGCAGCCACACAGACCTGTCTTTTGTGTGCTGTTCTGACAATGCGACGTCCTCACGTACTACGGTACTTCTGTCGAACAGAACTCTCTAAAAGGCTAAATCAGTTACATGTGCACTTAAAATGCATTGATCCCACTTTTTGACCAAATACAAATTTCCAAACAATTCCTATTGTTTTACAAAGGAATTGAGCTCATATCTTCCCCATCCTCCAACTCATCCATCCATATATCATCCATCCATCTAGCTAGCTTGATAGTTCACGTGTAACTTTTGGGATTTTTCTGAATGGCCTCCCTCTCAAAAAAAAAAAACCCACCCACATTCATGTTGACTTGAAGAGGGGTGATCTAGGAGCTGTAGTCCAGACTGGTGGCATTTCAGAGCTTTGCTGTGGCTTTAAAAGTTCTGTTCTTCCCTGTGACATACAAAGCTAGGTGGGAGCCTGTCTTTCTCCTGGTGCTGCCAGCCAGCTATGTTGCATGTTCAGTTTTCCAGCTGTGCCTTGGCTGCCAACAATATCCCCGAGGTCTTGGTCCTCCCTTGCATCTTGTGCTTTGCCACACAGCAAGTTCTCTTTTGTGTGGGAAGTTTTCAAGAAGTGCTGACATGCATTGCTACATGCCTATTATCAAAAATCCTGGCAGGTGCGTGCATTAAAATTACAGGCTGTCTGAAGGAGGGGCTGATGCAATAGTAATTTAATACTCACTTTATTATCCTCAGCGAGCATATCATGGTCTTGATCTTGAGCCATCCTGGATGGTCACTGATGCTGTGCTCTGTCCTTTACACTGTGTCATCTGACATCCAGTGCCTTCTATCTACAGTTCTGTCATTAGGTCCCAAATGGCTACGTTTGTGATTTATATCAAGTGATGACTTGGATCACTGAGACACAGGGAGTTAAAAAACTATAGTGCACATCCTTTTGGGGAATCATACTAGGGAATGCAGATGTTAGCTACCCATTATGAAGTTTCTGTGCCCACCTTTTTCTGTGCAAAAGTTCAAGCAGTTTATTGTGCAAAATTAGGAAATAATATAAAAAATAAATACTTGAAAGAAACTGCAAATACAACTGCATTTCTTTCAAGCAAAGTATCATTTGAATGCCTATTTGCATGGTTAATAGATGTAAAACGATGATTTCCTGGCTGTTATAAGCTTCAGTAGACATCTGGAGGGTTGGAGCTTTGTACTCGACTGTTTATGTGGTAGATTTCTCTTCTGTGAGACATTGGGGGGGGGGGTTCAAATGCCACCCTGTACTGTTGCTCATCTGTCCAGCTCTGACCTTTTTACAGCCTTTTCATTTCTCCCAAAGACAAAAGTGACCATCTTAATTTGGGAACGCACGATCAAAAAAAAAATCTGTTTGCCACTAACACATTCAGCATACTCCCAGAGTCATCATGCTTCAGAGTAAGAACCCTGTCAGCTTTATTAACTCTCTAATTAGGAAGTCGTGAAGCGTGTTACAGGAGAGCAGTGGGTTGTCTGACTCTTCTAGTTGGGTGTGTGCACCCTCAACCAGATTAATAAAGGTTTTCCAAACAGCATGGCACCATGGGTTGGCAGCGGGTCTGTGTTAATTTTGTTTCCTGCTATAGAACCTACTTAGAAAACCTGCAACAGTTTTTCTTCTTAAGCACCTTCCATGTTCTTAAGATATGTTTTCACCTCTGCCCAGAAAGACCTATTATTTGTTGTTGCCTAGAAAATGAAGAGGGGGGAAAGGAGGGGAGGAGGTAGCTATGTTCATCTGTTGCAGCAAGAAGAGTCAGCATCTGACGAAGTGGCCTGAAGTCAGAAATGCACACAGGAAACAACATTTATGGGGCTTCAAGGTGCCACAAGAGCTTATGGGGTTTTCCCTAGTTACAAAAAACCTGCTGTAAAAATATGGAATGAGTCAATGTAAGACAGAATGTGGACAAAATGTCAGATGAAGACACGGGAGACCTGGGATCAAATCTCCACTCAATCCTAGAAGTCAACTGACATTGGCAATGGAAATTACTCCTATCCCACTTACATGGACAACGCTGTTAGGGGGGTGACTGTATGTCACAGGACAAAAGAATAAAGTGGCTGCCTGGCATACTAGTATGTGCAAGGGCTTTATGACCTTGTTTCTATAACACTCACAGGTCAACGCAATGTGTCATTTCCCCCAGCCTATATGTCATAACAAAACGCTGCTGGCAATTTCTTTTTCTGAAGAAGCCAAGACCAATGGGAGCAGCTCATGCCCAGGACTGTGAGACTGCTAAATGCTGTTCTTATTGTATTCTTATTGTTTGTTGTGTGCATGGATGCTCCTTCAGATTTCTGCATAGCAAGCCCAACTGCCTGACCTGTTCATGCATTTTGTAACAAACACTTTCAAAAGGACTCCTCTAGGTTTCTTTCTTGGCCTGTTAGCAATTCCATTACAAACGTCAGAGAAATGGGAGGCTAGATGGTGTATCTAACTCTTGTCTGAACGTTCTCCTGGTAATATTATCCAGTTACTATTAATTGCATATGTATACCACCTTTCTTTTGCCATCTTTCTTTCAGAGAACACAAGGTAGCATACAGAGCGGTCCTCTCTATTTTATTCTCACAGCATTAACTCTGTAAAGTAGTCCAGCTGAAAGAGAAGAGTTGGCCCAAGGTCACAGAGTGAGTTTCATGGCTAATGGAGGAGCTGAACCTGGATATCTCCAGAGAACGTGTATATGAACAAGATGTTTTAAAATCAACCATACAATGTGGTGTACATTGATTGTATGTCTGCTGGGGACAGGAAATAACAAAAGCATCTAGATCAGTGGTTCTCAACCTGTGCGTCCCCAGATGTTCCTGGACTGCAACTCCCAGAAGCCTCCACCACTTGCTGTGCTAGAAGGGGTTCCTGGGAGTTGCAGTCCAGGAACATCTGGGGACCCACAGGTTGAGAACCATTGATCTAGATCAACATAAAACTAAAACACTCTTGCAGAGCAGACAAAATGTTGGACTGGAGGAAAGAAAGAGACCTGGATTTGAATCTCTACCAGGTAATGAAGCTTAATGTAGTCACTTACATAGTCTTGCTCTGTGTACATATCTTATGTAAATGCAAGAATAAAGTAGGATGGCCCTTCCCTGCATGCATCCCTAAGTTTCTTGGAAAGAAAGGGGTACAAAGCAAGCAAGAAGGCAGGCTGCTCAGAAATGACCTTGTTATCATAGCCCTTTCTTTTCTGCTCAGGATGAAAGCATGCTGGAAAAAGTGTTGGGACAGGTCAGGAGTTACCTTCTGAGCTGCCTTCCTTAGCCTAGGATGGGACTAAAAGAGGAAGGCGGAAGGCGAGCTTGCCTGCCGGCTTGCGAATCCAAAATTATCGACTTCCATTCTGAGGATGCCCCAACAATTATAGCCTAGGTGATGAGACGATGTGGGACGCTGCATAAAACTTTGCACCTGTTCCTGAAATGAGTGTAGGTGCAGCTTGATGAACTTGTTCTTCATACAGTTTGTTCAATTCAAGGAGTGTTGTGACGAAGGAATAAGATACAACAGGGAGGAAAAAGAATTCAGCATTTTGGCAGGCAATGTATGTGCCAATGTATTGACATGTAAATTGCTACATGTCAATGTACATGTGCTGGAAGTCTGGTATTGAGGGACCCCTTGCTACGGGATCTGATCACAAAGGAGGCGGTGTTGGTCATTCAACAGTGCATCACATTGCAGTGGACTAGGTTACTTGTATGAGTCCTTCAGAAGGATGCTTTAGGGATCTAGCATCAAATATTTTCAGGGACATCTACGCTCATGTTTCCTCAGTGCATCCCAGGATTTCCATTTGTGTGAAATAAAAGGCAGAGGGCCAAAAGACTTTTTCAGGGAACCCAAACTATTTTTGGAAGACAAGGCCTATAGCTGCCTATGATGCACCATTCTGGGATTGTAGTTTTCCCATCTGTGGGGCCTGTCCAAGACATACAGTTTGTGGCTGGATATTTGTATAGTGGACAGACAGACTCGGTTGCAAGTTGGTTGAGAAGTTTCCCCATCAAGCACGGCATTGAGTGGCCATGGACTCCTTTCAGGCAGATGCACAGAGTTCCAAGATGCCTGTTTCAGCCACAAGAAACCTTGACAGGCAGCGAGAGAATCCTAGAACAGCTCAAGCTCTGCTTGTTATGGTTCTTTTGTAGTGGGTTGATTGCTGGGCCAACAGAAAGAAGATACTGATCTAATTCCAAGGATACGTGGCTGCAGAGGGACTTTTTGCACCTATCCCATGGTTCCACAAATCTGCTCCCAAGAGTCATTCTCCTCCCCCAGAGGAGCTGAAAGGAGAGAGCAAGTTTGATTCATTGACAGTGTTCTTTTTGATGGTAGTAGGAGGTAGTTTACTACATCTCAAGAGCAAATTGTTCCATTGGTCTTAAAGCCTTTGGTTTCTTCTGAGAAAAGGGGTGTGTTGGCTCAATGGGCAAGAGCACTGAAAACTGTTGGCTACAAAGTCAGCAACTCAGTGGTTTGAATCCTGGGTCCCATGCAGCGGAGTGAGCTCCTGATGCTAATCCCAGTTCCTGCCAACCTAGCAGTTCAAAAGCATGTAAATGCAAGTAGATAAATAGGTACCGCCATAAAAAGTGGGAAAGTAAAACACTGTTTCCTTGGAGCCATGCCGGCCACATGGCCACGGACTTGCACAACACTGGCTCTTCGGCTTGAATATGGAGATGAGAACCACCCCTAGAGTTGGACATGACTTGCATGTATGTGCGGGGGAAGGGGGACCTTTACCTTATCTTCTGAGAAGGAAGATACAGCTTGCAATACTGAAGGATAAGAACATCCTGCTGTGTAATGTAAAAGTGGTTGCAAAATACTTGGAACTGCAGACATTGCAAAGGCATGGAGAAAGACACACCACCCATCCTGGTGTAACTTTAATTGCTGGGCAAGTCAGAGTTGGAACAATATATTCAATGATGTAACATACCCTGAAACAAATAGGTGAACCAGGGCACAAAGTTATCCTTTAGATTTGCAAGGTGGGCAGTTTCATTTTGGGAGACCAGAGACCATGACAAAACTACAAGATCAGGAAAATACCTGTGTCTGGAGTGTCAACGCAAGGCAAGTCACAGAAGGGTTAAAGTCAGGAAAGACCTGCAAGGACCAATTTGGTGGGACTTTGTGTGAGGCCATGGGGAGTGGGCTTTAAAAGGAACAAATATACAAACCCTCCATCAGGTTGCAACTAGAGATCAACATGAAATGGAAAAAGAGTATTTTGTTTCATTTTGTTTCTTAAGTATTTTTGTTTTATTACTAATGAATTTTTAAAGTAGTTTCATAAGGAAATGAAATGAAATGAAACACTATGCTCCCCTGGGTCCTAGAGGTGCCAAAATCGCAGGGGAGCTTCCTCAACCTCTTTCTTGTAAGCCCCCCAAATTTGGAAAGGTTTGAGGATCAGGGGGCTGAGTTATTAAACTTCATAGGGGGTGCCCCTAGGAAAAAATCATTTCTAATTGAGCAAGAAGCCAATAATAGCCCACCATGGGTGAGCGGTTAGCGGCTTCTTGCTCAATTAGGAATGATTTTTTCCTAGGAGCACCCCCCCTTGGAGCTTAATAATTCAGCCCCCTGAACTTTTCCAAATTTGGGGGGTTTACAAGGAAGAGTGCAAACTTGCTCCCCAGGGATTTTTGTGCCAATACATTGCTGCTGTGATACCAATTTTCAAGTACATTTTTGTACTCCAAAACAGGTATTGCAGGCATGTCTTGGCACCAGAATCACTGGGGAGCAAGTTTGGATTCTTCTCTGCTATAAACCCCTGAAATTTGGAAAGGTTTGGAGGTCAGGTTGCTGAGTTATTAAGCCCCAGGAACCCTAGGAAAAAAGCTTTCTGATTGATTGAATTGGGATTCAGAAGTCAAGCCCCACCGGTGGCAGGCGGGCCGGGGCTATTGCAATTAGATTTTTTCCCCTAGGGGCACCCCCTTTGTAGCTTAATAAATCATCCCCCTGACCCCCACCTTTCCAAATTTGGGGGGCTTACAAGAAGATCTTGAGCTCTCCTGCCATTGATTCTTCTAGGACAGTGATGGCGAACCTTTTAGAGACCGAGTGCCCAAACTGCTATTCAAAACCCACTAATTTTTTTGCAAAGTGCCAATACAGCTATTTAACCTGTATACAGGTGGCTGTGAAGGGGCGATGTCGGGTGCCCACCAAAAGGGTTCCGAGTGCCACCTTTGGCACCGTGCCATAGGTTCGCCAACACTGCTCTAGGATGAATCCTTTCGTTTCTAGAGGAAAAAGTGGCATTTCATTTCATTTCATGATGAAACATGTCCTACCGTTTCCTTACGTAATGAAACAATGAAGCAGCATTTCGTTTTTCATTTTGTGCCAATTTCTAGTTTCAACCATCACAGGCCAGCCTTCAAAGTGTCTCTGTCTTTCAATACATGTGCTCTGAAGCATAAGAAGGAAAGGAACTGCTCCGTCTGGAGTCTCTAAGGGATGTTCCTCAGCCAAATTTGCCAAGAGCGCAAACAAAACGTAAATCCAACCATTCTGGCATGGAAGCATTCTGTATTTTGAACAACAGCTTAAGTAGGTTGTGTTGAGCTCTACACTTGGCAACCTGGCAGAAGCTCCTCAATGTTTAGACCACAGTGTGAGTTACTTTGTTAACTTCTACATGTCGTAAGGCTGTCTTGCTGTGGAGAGGGTGTTCTGCATCGTCTGCTGGACGTCTCCGCTGAACTCAGTCCCCAAATCCTGTGCTGAACTCAATCATCACTGTGAGTCAAGGCCCACCAGAGTTCATCCTGGGTGGTACACCAGTTCTGAGAATAACATTGTCTTTGAAATCACTGAGCAAGCACTATGATGCACTCCAAGAATTATGTTTTGCCCCATACTGCCTCTGGCTTCTGGATTGTCTCAACATGTCTTGATAACACGACAGGATGAAGTCTGACCATCTCCTCCTCCTCCTCCTCCTCCTCCTCCTCCTCCTCCTCCTCTTCGTCTTCTTCTTCTTCTTCTTCTTCTTCTTCTTCTTCTTCTTCTTCTTCTTCTTCTTCTTCTTATTCTTCTTCAAGGATGGAGTCATGTGGGATCACATAGGAGGAATGAGACACAGTCTGCAACCTATTGCACCATGATTGATTGTGTCTAGAATGTTTTCTCAAGGTGTGTGGAGGGAGGGGGAGGGGGGAGAGCACAATTTTTGTCCCTTATATGAACATAGTTCCGAATGGCAGAGCATCTTGTCCTCAAGAGTTAAGCTGGTTCATATCTCAACATGACAAGCATTTACGTGCAACTTTTATTAATGGGCAACAGAGGTTGTCTCCATCTTATGAGACATGCAGGAGAAAAGGTTTCCTATTTTGGCTGGGGAAAGAAACTTCTGCTTCTTTAACAGCATTATAGAATGGAGACAAAGTCATGTACATTATTGCATCTCGCACCAAACCCAGTGCTGTTGAACCCCAACACTCGCTGGTGCTGCACCCAAAACAAAACCCTTGGAGGACAGGGTGCTCTTGGCATGGAGCCAATGGCTGGGCGACAGCCATGCGCTTTGCAGAAGTACCAGCTTTCCTGTGCGGTCATGTCTTGTTGACAGCCATAATTAATGTGCCACGGAGAAGACGTGGGCGGAGAGGTGGGGATCTGCCAGTGACGGGCAGCCAATTCCCAAAACAGGTCTCTCCAGTTAATTCAGAAACTGCTGAGTCAAGGAAAGCCAAACCAGTTTGGACCAAGCCTTTATCTACATCTACTTGGAAGGCTTAAGGAAAGTCAGTTCAGTTTTTTTTTCCAACTGGGGAAGGGCCCCTGCAAACAAGGGGAGAGATGTTTACGTTCCTCTTCTATACTTTGTGAAAGGATCATTGGTGGAGAAATGCACCTTCTAAATGCAGCTCCATACTACAGAATGCTGCCTCCTCCTATCTGCTCCACTCAATCCTGTGCTTTTTGCCAGGTGATTTGCAGCATCCTAGTTTTGCTGAGTCCAGTCTTCTGAGAATGAAGCCCCATAAGCAGTGCAGAATTAAAAGTGCAGACCTACACATGTGTCTTCAGAAGTCGTTCACACTTGGTCCAGCACGATAGACCCAGGGCATAACTTTTTTAAAAAAGAATGGCAGCTGCAGCTTTACAGAAAGCATGCAATATCCCCTCCTCCTCCTGATTAATTCATTCACTGTTGCAAACCCCTGTCTTTTTTTTTCTTGAAAGCTAGCCCAGAGCTATTGCAGACTAAGGATTGTCAGCCCCTTTCAAGTCTTACTTTACCTATTGATTTATCTCATCTGTTTTGCATAGCACAGTGTAGCTTCTAATTAAACAACAACAGTGAAGTGGAATTTAATATAAAAGCCAAAAGGTTGAGAAGATAAGAAAAAATGGCATCAGTTCACACACCAACATATTCATGGTATTGTAGGATGGTGTTTGCTAAACAATCACATGAAGCAGTGGCAGAAGTAGTCCAGCCTGGAAAGAGGGGAGGGGAAATGGCCCTTGGCTCCATGCAGTCGAGTACACTTCCTTCATCATCTAGTATTCAGTTTAGCATTTTCTCTAGCATAATCCTGGGGTGAATACATGCAGAACCCAGTCCCCTGGGGTCACTTGCTAAACGTTCAAATTGCAACTCACAAAACCAATGTAGCATTGGTTACATGTCTCCAAGGGCTTAGATGTGTTGACCCCCTGTAGCAAAACAGGGTCCTGAACCCCCTTAAAAACCCTTTCAAATTTGATTTGGCACGAGCTTTTGCACACTGTAGGCGAGCACTGGTTATTCTCTGCATAGAATCTCTGCAGAGAGTAACCAGGGTCAAGTTCTACTCATCTTGAAATATGTATAGAAAAGTGTTTTAAGGGCCATGGCCCTGCTATGCTTATCTGGATGTTTGAGTCATGGCTGGACTTCTTTTTGAAGATAAAACGTTTCGCTGTTCATAAACAGCTTCAAATAAATTTCTAAAAAAATAATGATCAATTCCAATAAACTATTTTACAGACATTTGTTTGTTTATTCTTATTTGTTTTTTATTTATTGGATTTTTATACCGCCTATCTGGCAGCAAGGTCACTCTGGGCAGTTAAATAGGATAAATAAGAACCATTTCCCTTCCTTCCTTCCTTCCTTCCTTCCATCCTTCCTTCCTTCCTTCCTATTAGAGTGTTGTACAATGTAAAATTATGGACATAAATTAAAAATGATTAAAATGTTATGATAAAGAGACTATTTTTGACGAGAAGCGGGTTCTTTCAACAGTGTTATCTCAGCCATTTGCTAGATCTGCTTTTGTACACATGTTGTACAAGGAACCATGACGATCTGAGTATCATGACGGATTTAGAAGGGAACTGGTTAAGTGACAGGTCTGAAAAGGAGAAGCTTGCCAAAAGAAAAAGAGAAAAATGGAAAGGAAAAAAGAGGAAAGATTGCTGCCAATTAAGAGTAAAGTGAGGAGGATGAGAAGTCCCTGCTGTTAACCTACTGAAAAGAGTGGCTATAATTATATTTATAATTGTGCGAGGAACAATGGTCAGATGGAAGAGACTGAGGTGGAGAAGTGAATAAAACTGGAACTTGAGCAATATAGGAAAGAATGCCGAAGAACATTTATCAGAAGTGCAATTGATAGCCATCAAAATAAAAATCTGAATGCTAATATTTTCTAATGTGGATACTGGAGATAAGATATAGTTGCCCCCACCATCTGAAGTTTCATGTCCTTGGAATGTCCTTAACTCAGGAGATACCAGGGCAACTTTTCAGCTTAGGATCTAAACATTCTAAAGCCTACTGTATGTCTTGAAAAGCTTCCCTCTTCATAAAACCGCCTCCAGAAGAACAGATTTTAATCTTAGCTTTTATTAGGTCTTTTAAAAGCTACAGATAAGATGAGTGTTTGGATTCCTCAGAACACACACGTTTCCTCCTGAGCGCACCTGCGCACACGTGCACAGGCTCCAAATCGTGACTTAGTCACAAAGGGGGTCAGTGGAGAGAGGAATCCACAGGGCGTGGAAGGAGAAGTTGCTACCCTGGGACCCCTCCAATTTCTTCTTTTCCCACCATGTCCCTTTCTGCTTTGACCCTTCTCCCTCCTGGACTCCACAACAAGACACTTCAAAACAGGTGTGCACAGACACACAACTGCAGGTGCAGGGATGACACCAGGAGAGTTTTCCAAGCGTCTTGGTGAGTGATGGGCAGGGAGGCTTTTTCCCCCCCCTGGGTTTCTGTTGACACCTTGTGCCACGTGCACAGACAACGGGTGGGGATGCAGAAAGCAAGCAACACCCAAGACATCCCATGAAGCCAAGCAAGCAAGGAAGTACACAGGCCAGTGAAAGGGGGTGAGCTGGCTCCTTCCACTCTGGAGAAAGTGTGCTGTGGGGCATGGTCCCTCTTCCACTCAAAGGGAAAGTGGGCTGGGAAGTCACGCTCAAAAAGGCACAAAGGGCGACCGGTTCTGCACCCCTGCTTTGCACTCACTGAGACGAGGCAGGTAACAGCTGGCAAAGAGCTGAGTGCTGCTCCAGGGCAGGTCTGCCGCCCACCGTTTTTCCATTACCCAATGCCTGTTTGCGCCCACTTACGCAAACAGCATAGATTGGAATGGGTAGTGCCGACTACTGTGCTATATTTGGTAGCAGTTCCGTGGTTTTGGTTTGTTGGCACCCATGCTGTCTCCCTCTGGCTTCTTGTCTTCTTTTCTGTTTCCCACCCTGCCCTCTTTGGTGAGGTTGCTGGAGGCAGAAAAACTCTCGCTGGGTGTGATGCTTACTACTCCCACCTACTTTTTATTATAGTTTTGTTTTATTGTTTTGGCCACTGACTTTGCTGGGAGTGTGCCGAGAGAGAGAGAGAGAGAGAGAGAGAGAGAGAGAGAGAGAGAGAGAGAGAGAGAGAGAGAGAGAGAGAGTAGTTTGGTAGTATTGGAAGGCAGTTTATGTGCAAGGGCTGTTTCCCTGCATCAGTCTCCTCATTGTTAGCCATTTTGTCTGAAAGCCAGCCAGCCACTGCACCAAGTGGTAGTCCTTCAGTCTTCAGAGCAAGCCAAGGAAGGCATGGGGCACGGGCAAAAGTAGCTGGCACTAGTCCATTTCGTTCATTCTTTCTTTACCAAGTTGTTGAGACTGGACACAAGCCTAGAAAAAAAAGGGAGGGAGGGGACTGTGCAATTTCTGCACAAATCATTCTCATACATACAACTCTGGATGAAATGGTAGAAAATACCCTAATATCTTGCACGGGAGGGGGGGTGAGTACAGTAGTTTTTCATTCCTGTACTTGAGAAGGTTACAAGTGAAGATTTAAGCCCCTGGTTCTCATGACCCCTGCAAGGTGTTTTCATAATGCAGAAAGGAGCCAGAAGGGGCCTGCTCCCATGTTTCCTGGATGGAACCTGGTTAAGGTTGCCTGGACCCAGTAACCTAGTTGCTGAGTTCCTTGCCCTCTAAAGATGCTGTACACAGAGACTGGTGAAACGTCAGCAAGAAAAACTTCCAGAACATGGCCAAACAGCCCAAAAAAAAACTCACAACAGCTGTCAGATCCAGGCTGTGAAAGCCTTTTAGAAGACAGGTGTAAGTGGGAGCCCTTTGCATGTATGCAACTAAGAAGAATCCCTGTGCACGTGTGTGCCTGTGAAGCCCCACACAGGGACAAAACCAGTCCCTGGTCCAAAAAAAAAAAACAGTTGGGGTCTGCTGGCATAGTGGATATAGTGATAGAGTAAGACTCAGGAGAACAGGGTTCAAATCTTCACTTGGCCATGGAATGTCATTGGAGTAGTGGAACAGGTAAAACAAATCCTTAAATATCTCACCTTGAACGCTTTAATAGGGTCACCATCAGTCAGTTCTGACTTGAAGGCACAGAACATATACACATTCATTCATGAGTTTTCAAACTCTCAGATTTACCTTAACATTTCCTGCTTTAGCTTTTGTTATTGTTGTTGCTGTGAACACAGTTGTGACTTTTGGTCACAGTGTTTGATGGCTCTTTAAATGCTGAGATCTCCAGATTCGAGCAAGAGCCAAATGATGTGAAAGTTTGGTAGGTGGGTGAATGGTATACATCCTACAGATCGTACGTTGCTTAACACCCTTCCAGGGGTGAGTCAAATGAAGGATAGTCTCAGCCGAATGTGTAATGAGATCAGCTTACTAATAGTATTCAGGTTTGATATGAAGGGTGCCAAAGAATGGCTAGTTCTTTCTTCCCCTTTGCAGACTACTCCAACTATTAATCAGATGGCTTTATACCTCGTTTGAATGTTAATTTCTTGGCGCCTTGATAGGGTGGTGGTTCTCCCTATGCAAATATGTTGCAGAGGCAGGTAACAAGTGATATGTATGCCTTCTTTGATATTTCAGATCTTAGCGTTCAAGGCTTGTTCACACAAGGCTTACAAATTGCCCAAGAGAGAGTACATGCATGCTCTCGGGTTGGCTAAGCAAGATACAGGGCATTTTGAAATACGTGGAAGGTCTTTTTTGCACACGTGTCCCCTCTTTCTCTCTGATTAAATCACACCACACCAGCACCTAAATGCCAATTGTCCTGTGAAGATGTCACCACCAACCTTGATTCCTAGTAGCTGGTCTCTAGCCTAGTGGTGTCCAAAAAAAACCCTTTCCCCTCATTTTAATACATTGGCAAAAGTCTGCATTCATTCCTATGGTCATCCTAAAATGCTGCAACAAGGAAATGTTGGAGTTTTTTTCAACCTCACACACTGCTTTTAGTAGGCCGGAGGGACTGTCAATCACTACAGCATTAGCCAATCATTCCTTACCAGTCTCTGAATTCAAAGAGAGCCCTGCTTTTCTCTTCTACTTTTCATACCCCTCTCTTTTGTCTGTTGGACGTCAGTTTGTCTCTTTAGCCTGTTGCTCAAAGCAATCATGTTTTTTAACTTGCTGTTATCTCTTCATGGTAACTAACATGGAAACCTCTTATCCTTTCTACTTTTAATCTGAGTGAGTTATTGAGATTGCAGGTGACACTTAAGAAGAAAAAGGGGTGGTCTACTCTTGAAGCTATCCTGCTCCATGAATCTCAGCACTTCTGCACAGCAGCAGGGGCAATTTAATCAGAAATTCAGAACTCTGCAACCTGAAGCACAGCTGCAAAACAGCTCTCCATCTGGCACCAAATGGCAGATATCTCATTTATATAGTGGGAGAAGAAGCGCAGCGTGCCACTTTTTAAGCCCTTCCAGTCATGGAGGCAGCGTTTGCCTCGGTGACTGGAAGGGCTTAAAAAGTGGTGCACCACTTCCTCCCCCCCCCCGGCGCGGGGGATCGGGAAAAGTGAAACCCTTCCAGCACTGCTTCCCCCCCCCAAAAAAAAAAATCAGGGGAGAAGGAGCGTGTTGCTTTTTAAACCCTTCCAGTCCCCTTCCCATTGCCAGGCTCCAGATGATTGGCGCTGGGGTGGGGAAATAAAAGTTTTTCTCCCCCACCCCAGCACTAATCAGCTGGAGCCCCAGCATGTACTGCAGTCCCGTGATATAGCGGGACCGCAGTACATGAACCACGAAATGGTGGGGGACTGTACATTACTCATTGCAACTTGGCCATCCTCCAGCTAACTGCAAGAGATGCTTTTTGCCTTCTGCTTGTGCAGTGGCTTCATGTCCCCTTTGGATAAATGGAATCCAGTTTTTCTGGTGATATCTTATTTTCCTGAAATAACTTTGATACATCTCCCTTCTGAAAAACAGCCATGATGATGGGGAGTGGTATGTCCCTCTATTGCCTATGATCTGTGGGAGTTTTAAGATAGGACAGTAAAGCAGTGCTGATGGGTTCTGTTCAATAGCCCAAGTAGCAAAGTTTATAAAAGGCTTGTAGAAATTCTGCATTTCTTTTAGATTTCAGTGGCATTTCAGAAAGTAAATGTGCCGTTCCTTCCCCTGCAGATGTTTTCTCTTGGACACAGCTGCTTAGAATGCTTGAAGGCTAAATCCACAGGCCTTGCTTGTGGTTTCCTAAATTTCTTGGAAATTATGCTGATGCAGTAAATTGAACTAGCTCGATAGCTCAGTAGTTTAGTTATCTGGGTTGGGAGTTTGATTCTCCATCCTGCCTCCTGTCAGTAGAACCAGCCTGCGTGTCCTCAGGCAAGTGGCACAGTCCTAGGGCATCCCCAGAAGAATGAATGGGTAAACCACTTCTGAGTATTCATTAATTTGAAAACCTTGTAAAGGGTCACTATAAGTCAGAATTCTCTTGATGGCACATTATTATTATTAATAACCAGAGATGAGTGTTTCATTTCAGAAACTGTGTTTCAAGAGCTGTGCAAGGACATGCATCATCCCTCCTCCCGGTCTGATTGGTCAGCACCATGAAAAGGGAAAGATGATGCATCAGAGGCTGCTTCCTAGTAGCATTTGCACCCAGCACGAACTAGAGCAAGGTAAGACAGTGGTTGATTTTATTCCGAAGGGTGGGACTGGATTCCAAGCGTCAGCTGTGCTGGCATGTTAAACATAAAACATGAAACATAATAGACCTACTTAAAATATTAGTGCTCCTCTCCCCCTTGGGACCTTATATCTTACATACATTTTCTATATTCAGACTTTTCTTTTTCCTCTTTTATCTATCTCTGAAATCCTTCCAGAAATGTGTACAACCATTGCCTGATTTCCCCCTTTCCCTTTATATAACATAGCCTTTATAAATTCTTCCCCTATTTCAATAAATCTATTAATCTTTATTTCTCCCTTTTTGAATTTAATTTCTGAAATTATGTTATCATTAACGGCTATATTCCATATTTCATTATACCACTCTTGTAGCTGAAAGTCCCAATCCTCCTTCCAATTTTTCACTATTAATAGTTGAGTTTGAGTCAACATTTTCATTACCATTTCTTTTTTGATATTGTTACCATCACAATTGTCTATCATCATAATAATGCTGTTTTTGGAGTCATTTCAATATTACCTTCCAGCAATCCCCTAGTTTCTTCAGACACTTTCCCCCATACTTTATGTATTACTTCAAAATTCCACCATGTATGAAAATATGTTCCAACTTCTTTTTTTACATCTGCAACACTTTTTAGAGTATTGGGGTTCCATATTTAATATGTGCAAACGTGCTTTCCACCATTTCCCTGCTCTGGTTACATTGAAGGCCATCTGAGGTAAAGTTTCTCTTTTAGCTTAAGAAACAAGTAAGCTTTGGAACGATTACTTTTGTTGCCCTAATAATCCTAGCATGAATGGCAACTGTTCATAGGCCCTGGGGCACTCTGGGATTTGTAGTTAAAATGCCAAAATCTTTCCCAAGCTCTCTACTGGCTTTGCTGTCTCACTTCAAGCAACATCATCATTTCACCTTATCTACTCAGGAGTGCTTTTAAATTGCTCTTGCTTTGTAATAATGCCAATACTTACACTGAACTAATATTACTACTATCACTGGTACAGATTTCTATTTGATATATCAGAGTTAACACTTTCAGAAGGTAAATTGCAGGGTACATTAAATTACAAAATAACTAATCAGCTCATAATGAACATTAAGCAATGTTCAATACATGCAACGTTCATTTGCAGTGTAGGCCCAGATAAATCATGGAAGGGATGATGACTCCATCTCTGACTAGACTTTGTACTTTCGTAATCCATTACCCTTTTATCTCTCTCCACTTACTCAGCCTTATAGACTGTACACATAGGAGGAAACCCCACAATATGGGAAATACAAAATATTAAATGAATGAATGAAGGTACTGGCTTTGCAAGTCTCTCACTACTGGGTGCTCTGATGGCTAGAAAGTCTTTAATTCCACTGAAAAGAGGGGCTGATCTATGGTTTACCCCAACAGTAATTTGAAAGAGATATATTGGCCCAAGAGTCTGCTTAGATTTTTATCAAAGGGGTTTCTTGTTCCCCTTTTAGTTTTATTCTTCCTCTCATAAAGTACAGACTCTAAATAACTGAATGATGGTTTCCAGGGAAAATTTGTGACTTTGGATGTTTTGAAATCTGCACAGGATGACCCAGTTTCAAAAGACATTCCCAATTTAAAGCCAAAAACAAACAATGTGTTTGGCAGAAATCAGCGTCCAAATCAAGCATTTATTTTTGCTTCAGCACTGAAGAATTTTCATAGCAGGAAGAAATCTGGAAAATATTATCAGTTGTGATTCTACCTCAATGATTAGTAATAGTAACAATAATTGTAATAATTATGCATCAAGACAATTCCAGCTTGTGGTGTTTCTGTCCAAAGTTTTTAGGGCTGTGCAACTAGAAAATGTATACTGTATAAGATGACTCACAGTGTTATCCTATTCTTAATGAGGCAGTTGGATTAGGACAGCATACCAGTAAATGCTCCTGATACAAAGTGATCCTGGGGATTTCTGTTCCAACAAATCTGACATAACTCTACAGTGTGTGTGTGTTGAGTCATTACAGTTGTGACCGACTCTTTGTGACCCCATGTCCATGGAGTTTTCTTGGCAGGAATACTCTACAGTAGGGTTACCCATATTTTTCTGTCTATAAAATGCTCCCATTTATTAGATGCCCACCACTTTTTAGACCTCAAAATAAATACAATTAATAAATCCCCCTTGAGTTCTCCTCCACCCCCACCACCCCTGCTGTTTCATTTCATTTCCCCTTTCTAAGCATTCCTTTCCGTTTTGGTGGGTGTGTTTTTTGCAGGATCAGGCTCTGTCTTTTCTTGAGTTCTCCTCCACCCCCCCCCCCACCACCACCCTGCTGTTTGCTTTCATTTCCCCATTCTAAACACTCATCTCTGTTTTGGTGGGCTTGTTTTTTTTTTTTTGCAGGATCAGGCTCTATCGGGCTTGAGAAGCCCATTAAGAAATGCCTTTTCACATAAAAAAGAATGGTTTTTTTCTTTTATTTCCTGAGCACATTTCTTAATGGTCTGCTCAAGCCAGACGGAGCCTGATCCTGTGAAAAAAAAGCCCACCATAGCAGAGAGGACTGTTAAGAATGGGGAAAGCAAAGCAAAGGGGGGAGGAGGAGGAGGAGGAGGAGGAGGAGGAGGAGGAGGAGGATTCAAGGAAAGATGGAGCCCAATCCTGCACAAAACAAACCATGGAGGGAAACAGCAAGGTGAGTTTGGGTTCTCCTCCACCCTGCACACGGGAAAGGCTTACTTCTGTGTATATGACACCCCTTAATTTTTTTGTGTCATGATTTAAGAAAAAAGTAGCATTGTATACACAGAAAAATATGGTACTCTGTGATTTTAATGTTTAATAGGAATGTTCCAAAATTTACAAATGTATCCATACATTCTACAGGATTGGGATGTTTAAAAAATTACAAGTTGAAGAAGACAAAACTAACAGATTATAACCTGTCCAGGCCCAGAACCTTGAGTGCTTTCTCTTAAAATTCTACATCTGAATCCTTCTGGATTCAACCACATTTGTAGCGATAAATTGAGAGTTGCCAGATGTCCACCCTTGCGCCCATTTCCTGTCAAGATTCTCATCTTCAGCACCTACCTGGCAGATTAGTATATGCCCCTCTGCATTTCTTGAAAGTGGCTAAATGTAGATGGTTGAGAATTTGGTTCAGTTCATTTTTGATATGAACTTTCCAAAATTCATATCCCCTTCTCCATAAAATTAGACTAGAAGAATTTGAGATTAAACAAAACACACAGATTCGTTCTTCTTTAACCACAAATTCACCATCAGACCCTTAAGTATGTAGTTAAGTTTTGCTGGTTGCCCATCACATCCTGGGTCAGTTTCAACGTTTTAACACTCAAATACAAAGCCTTGCATGTATGGACCCATATTACTTGTTGGATCATCCTTCCTTAATGTAGTCTGCCTGATGCACAGGATAATATGGATCTCCTCAAGGCTTCTCCAGGGGGCCAACCCAAGGGAAACTCGTAAGTCCTCTACAAAAGGTAGAGCCTTCTTCATGGTGGTCCCCAGTCTTATGGAACCAGCTTCCAGAGGAGCTCTGCCTGGCCCCTTCTCTGTTGACATTTAGGAGGAAACTAAAGATGTGGTTTTACAAGGAGACTTTCCACAATGAACCTGGCTGATCATCTATTCTTTTTTTCTTCCATCCACTTTGGTTCCTATTTGATTGTTTCATGCCATCTGCTTTTATGGCTGTTTTCGATCTGTTTTTTGGGCTTTTATTTTTATTTATTATCTGTTTTATATTTGTTTTAACTGCTCAGAGTTATACTAAACAAACAAACAAACAAATAAGCAAGCATACTATGGTTTGGACTTAATGAGGGTGCTCAACATTCTTGAGCTTCAGCACTACACTATGCGTGAACAATGGGTCTTAGCATGAGTCAGATAAAAGGTTTTTAAAATAAGGATATTGCAGATCTGATGCCATATTTTGGTAATGTTGATTAGGCCTCTTAAGGGTCCTATTGCACCTTGATTCCCCAAGCTGTACAGAGCCATACAGATATGAAATGTCAAATGAGATACCAAGGTGTGAAGTCAGAATACAGTGGTGCAGGCCAGACATGTCAGCCTGGGATTGGGGTTATTCGCCTTGCTGCTCAGCTGTGAGAACGTTGCTCTGAGACAGTTGGAATCCACATACTTCAGCCGCTCTGGATCTTCCTTGTATTGCAGCCTGCAAGAAATCTGACATTTGACACAGACCAGGAAGTTCAGGAATGTAAAGAATTTGGTGACTTGACACAGGATTTATTATGCTGCTTTAGCAGCCCTAGCAATGTAACCTAAGGTGGCTCACTTGTATGGGGTGCAGCTATTTTATAAAGTGGAACTAATTTATAAGATATCAACAAACAAAAGCAAAACAAACAAACAAACAAACAAAAGCAAAAATGGGGGGAAGAAGAGGCTGCATAACCCCTTTTTTCACTATACTAGAACAGATGCAAGAGTAGTTTTTCTTTCTTTTTGGTAGCCATCGTAACCATCATCCCCTCCCTCCTTTTTCAGAACCAACTTTGTGTTTATATTTACCATGTTTAGTGACAGTGCGATGGAAACAGCCAGACTTTATGGGAAAAGAAGCCCATTGTGCCCTTGATTGGGATGCTATATTTGGGTCAAATGCTTAGCCAGAGATTTCATGCCATAGATGCAATTCATCTGCTGAAATTTAATAATGTCTTGTAAATCCAGGGGTCATGAACTGGTTCGTGAATTAAAAGGGCTTCCCGCCTCCATCGCCCCACTCTTAGAGGCCAGTCTAGAAAAAGAGCCAAGAAGCCAACAGATTCCCTGCAAAGAAACATACGGTCTGCCTTCAGCTATCTCCTGTTTTTAAAAAGACCTCTACGAAACATGGTGTGTACTTTTCATATGATCTCATGACATACAAAATGTGTGCTTTTCCTATTGACATGTGAGCCTCTATTTTTTATTTACACTTTCCAAGAAACAAAATTCGGGACTTCAACTCCCAAGTATTCCCCAGCTAGCATTGGGGATTTGGGCATGGTGGGCAGTTGAGGCATAATTTACTAAAAAGTTACATTTTCAAACACTGCTACAATAGCTAGAAGGCTTTCTCAGTTGGGTCAACAGGGACTTTCCTCTAAGCCCAGAATC
Source organism: Phrynocephalus guinanensis (assembly GCA_037367245.1). Taxonomy (NCBI): domain Eukaryota; kingdom Metazoa; phylum Chordata; class Lepidosauria; order Squamata; family Agamidae; genus Phrynocephalus; species Phrynocephalus guinanensis. The sequence goes on along the minus strand of CM074734.1, from coordinate 105,114,094 downwards.
AATGGCCGAAATCCTATTGTAAATCAGGATATAGTGAATCTCACTAGAGTAGGCACACTAAATCAATGGAGATTTGGTGAATAGGGACTTTCCTCTAAGCCCAGAATCAATGGCCGAAATCCTATTGTAAATCAGGATATAGTGAATCTCACTAGAGTAGGCCCACTAAATCAATGGAGATTTGGTGAGTCAACTGCCATCAATTCCAGCAATTCAACTGTTCCTATTCTGTTACAGCTTATTTAGCTTTTGTTTGTTGCTTAGTTAGCATAGCAAGTCACTCTGTGTGTGTGTGTGTGTGTGTGTGTGTGTGTGTGTGTGTGTGTGTGTGTTGCGTCGTTACAGTCGTGACCGACCCTTCATGACCCCATGTCCATGGAGTTTTCTTGGCAGGAAGACTGGAGTGGCTTGCCAGTTCCTACTCCAGGCGCCTACAGCACATGGTATTCCCTGGTGGTCTCCCATCCAAATACTAACCAGGGCCGACACTGCTTAGCTTCCGAAATCAGGCGAGATCGGATGTGCTTAGGGCATCTAGGCAGCTCAACTCACAGAGTAGGCTTATTTAAATCATTTGAACTTACGGACTGTGCAGTTTGCCCAAGGGAGCACAGGATGGCTGTTCTTCCAGGGGGCAAACCTTCTGGCCTTTGGCTCCAGTTCACACCCACCTTGAAATAATTCAGTGTAAGTGATCTACTGGAACAACCTAAATAATAATTTGATAATTTACTTTGGATTAACTCAATGTAGGAATAAGATCCCAAGCCCCAGAGGACCTCTCTTAGTGGCTTTGTGTAGGCATTTGCTCACAAGGCATAATGTATTAAACAAACCTTTCCTCTTCTCCAAGAGTTGCTGCCAGAATCACCGGATGACTAAGAATAATTAAACCCATAATTAATCACAATAAAAAATTAAAAAAGAGGGAAAATACAAGAGTAAGAAACAGCAGGTCAAACCCATTGGCCCGATGAAACAAAAGCTTGCTGAAATAAACAAACAAAATGACAGGCAGGCAGGCAGGCAGGGAGGCAGGCAGACAGACAGACAAAGTCTGCTGTATTGAGAAATATCTTGAAGAAGGGTGACAGTTCTGCTTCTCAAGCAAATTGCTCCACAGTTTACTTGTGGCCAAGGCAAACAGGATTCTTTTAAAAACAAACCTGCTGGGTTAAGTAGTGATGCTTCAGTACTACCTTCTTTGGATATATATATATCCAAAAAGAAATAGATCCACTGCAGAAAAGTGTCCCTAAATCTTACACTTACTAGACATCCTAGTATAATTCCTTCTGCTGAATGCTAGTAAAAGCTGTAGTAAAAAAAAAATTGGGGGTATACCCCAGCCAGTGATAATCATGAAAGGTAGTCAGGAAGGGCAGGATTTGTTCTCCATCATCTCAGAGTGCTGGGCACATAATGATGGGTTCGAGTTACTGGAAGATAGATTTAGGATGAATATCAGGAAAATTGATTAGAGAAGTACAATAATGGGACAGAGGTGGCGAATGCTCCAACTCTTGGGGGGTATTCAAAAGAAATCTGGAGAACTCCTTTGTCAGATTTCATTGATTTGTATTCCTGCATTGAGCAAGGGGTTTGATTCAATGTCTTTACAGGCCCCTTCCCACTCAGTTCTTCTATGATTCTATGGTCCATCAACAAAAGCAAAGGTGTTTTTATTTTAAGTGTTCTGAATCCAGACAGAAAAGGGATGAGAATAACCAGCTGCCTCCAAGGAACTCTTGAGCTGAAATGCCACCCCACCCTTGGACTTTACTTAAAAAAAGAAAATAAAAGAAAAGAAAAGAAAAATGAGAGTAACAGAGACTGAAGGATTGAACATTAATGAATGATATTTTCAGATTGTCCAACTAAGGGATCACCAGCAGTTTCTTTCTTCCAACAGTGCAAGATGCTGATGTTCTGATGTCCCATATCAAAAAGGGACAAAAATATATGGTCTATTGATTGATAATAAATTGTTCCACTATGTCTTTTTTGAGATGCGGTGACCAGAATTGTACACAATACTCCAGGCGTGGCCTTACTATCGTTTTGTACAATGACATTATAATGTTGGCTGTTTTGTTTTCAATCCCCTTTTTGATAATCCCTACATTCCCAAGCATGGAATTGGCCTTCTTCACCACTGCCACACACTGAGTAGACACCTTGATTGAGATGTCCACCAGCACACCAAGATCTCTTTCCTGATCTGTCACGGATAGCTCAGAGCCCCTGAGTTGATATATAAAGTTTTGATTTCCCCCCTCAATATGCATTACTTTACATTTTGCTACATTTAAAAACATTTGCCATTTTGCAGCCCATTCCCCCAGTTTGGAGAGATCCTTCTGGAGCTCTTCACAATCTTCTCTGGTTTTTACCACATGGAAAAGTTCAGTGTCATCCGCAAACTTGGCCACCTCACTGCTTATCCCTGTCTCCAGGTCATTTATGAACAGATAGAAAAGCACTGGTCCCAGGACAGATCCCTGGGGCACACCACTTTTCACCTCTCTCCATTGTGAAAATTGCCCATTGAAACCTACTCTTTGTTTCCTGGATATCAACCAGTTCTCAATCCATAAGAGGACCTGCCCTCTTATCCCCTGACTGTGCAATTTTCTCAGCAGCCTTTGGTGACGGACTGTGTCAAAGGCCTTCTGAAAATCCAGATAGACAATATCCACTGGTTCACCCAAATCCACATGCCTGTTGACCTTTTCAACGAATTCTAAAATGTTTGACAGGCAAGACTTACCCTTACAGAAACCATGCTGATTTTCTCTCTGCAAGACAAAATTAACTATCTTCTGATGTAGCTATCAGAAAAGTTCAGAAAAAAAGGAGGAATCTTTTCTTAACCACCTTAGAGCTGCCATTTATAGGCCTCTTGTAACACTGCATGTCCCATCTTGGATTGACTTGACATCTTCACTAGGGAATGTGTCAAATGCTTCAACTCTGCTTCCTTTCTGATTCCATGTTCTCTAATGGAGATGTGATGTTTCAGATTCCCTCCTTGTCTCAGAAGGTTTGCAACTTTGCTGCCAAGAGGAAAACAATAGATCATTTCTGTTTGGCTTTTTGGCTGCCTTAGAAGAAATGTCCAGGGTTAGGGTGGAGCATGAAGACACAGGAATAAATATTGCCTAAAAACTCTTTGAGATGCCATGCAGCTTGGGGGAGAAGGAAGGGGGGAAAGGCAGCCTGAGCTGCTGCTTGTAGCCTTATCTCTGGCAGATGTGCTGAGTTATTCTCAAACATCTGGGAGTCTGGGGAACTGACCCAGTGCATCAAGAGGGTCCTCTCCTGACTTCCAAAAAGGCGTGAGTGCATCTTGCCTAAAATTCATCATGCTGGGTGATGTCATGACATGATGAGGCAGAAGATCATAAATTTCAGAAGAAAAAGTCCCCATTGTGGTTCAAATGTTGGCAGTAAATCCAGATAACAGTTCATTCCAAACTTGTTTTCCCTCCCTCTCTCCCTCCCTCCCTCTCATTTTTTAATTTTCTAAAGAAAAGAACTGGTGAAAAGCAGATGGTTTTCATCCGCACCCTTAAGCATGCAAGATGACGCATCTCATCAGCTATCATTGCTCCTCTAATTTTAACAATCTCCTTCTCTGGATGTGCTGCACCCTCCTTTGTTTTCCCCAGTTGTCAAGATGCGAGAGCTGTTTTGTGCTTTGCTTTCTGGTCATGACATGACTGCCCTTCAGCACCGAATAGAGCCAAGGACAAATACTGTTTCACATGCTAATTGAGAAAATTATGATGCTGTATGGTCAGTCCATTCCCTTTTCTGCCTCTGGACAGAGCTATAACTGTGCCTTCTCCTGACCCGTGACTGACGAGGATTACGCCCTCAACAGTACCCCACAATGGGAAAGCTTCCTTTACCAATAGGCATGACCAAATTTCGGCCCTCCAGATGTTTTAGACCACAACTCCCACAGCCCTTTGCCATTGGAAATACAGGCTTGGAATTCTGGGAGTTGTGGTCCAAAACATCAGGAGGGCCGAAGTTTGGACATGACACTTGTTTCAATATGCCCCACCTTGTGCTGGGCCCTGGCTGTCAAATTTGCCCCCTTTTCTAAGAAGAGATTTGGAGATGGAAGATAGGGATAAAAACCATCACCCAAGCTGTTTTTAGCAACAAGCAAGTAACAAGCCAACTGGAAGGATGGCTCAGTGGTTTAGGGATCTGGCTGCAGAGCCAGAGGTTGGGAGTTTGAGATCCCACTGTGCCTCCTGCGAGTAGAACTAATAGCACTGGGTGGGCTGCACAGTCCTGGGCTTACCCCAGAAGAAGGGAATGGAAAACCACTTCTGATCAAGAAAACCTTGACAAGGGTCCCCCTAGGTCAGAATTGATTTAATGGCTATTAAATATCAAGGTGATTATTATTGATAACGATTATTAAATATGATTATTAAATATCAATTATTATATTACTTGATTATTAAATATCAAGCCATGCCCATTTGTTGTACCATTTGACTGTGTGGTCCTTCACAGCTAGTTTATCTCAGTGGGGTTTACTTCTGAGCAAGCACACCTAAGGCACCACTGCTCATGGCCATAGCATTCAGGGATAAAACCCAGAAATTTAGCAGCCTTGTTCTAATATTTCAAATATCAATTACCCATGTTCTAGCATGTTCCTATTACAGTCTTTTTTAAAAAGGCATTGTAATGAATGTAGAGTTGGAATCAGCATGTTGTTGGTTTGTGAATCTTGGGTAAGAGTTCAGCCCCACTAGAGATTTCCAGAACCTACCTAGTTTTTCCAGATATGTGTACCCTGCTATTTCTGTCATTTATAAATGGATCAGTTTGTTGGCTTCATAAAGTCTCTATAAAGAAGAAACCTTGAAAGTTGGAATGAACATTGAAAGGCTAGTCTAACAACCATAAAGTACATCTGCCATTGCAGCCTTCTTGTTCGGTCACCACATCTAGCACCGGGAGCTAAAAATGACCAAAGGAGGAGAGTTCCACATCTTTCCATGGATCCTAACTTTGGCTTATTTTTTCAGAAAGATATACTCACATTTTCAAGAAAAAAAACAAGTCTTGGAAAGGGCCTTGCAAAATACCAAAAATCTAGTTATTAAAATAGATTTTAAAACATCAGCTGAAATAAAATTGTCAGCAAAGATAAATGCTTGTGCATCATGAAATGTGATGTTGAAACATTCTGCATCTTAGATATGAAGCAGACCTTGTTATACTGGGAACGGAAGGGGAGTAATGCTATTTTGCTTAAATGTAACAGAAAGATATTTCTAGCAAAGAATTTTCAAGCAGATGTTGCCTTGAAGAGACAGTGGTGAGCATTGTGTTCAGAGTGAGCTGGCTTTTCTTTTCCAATTTTGTCTTGATTTCTTCCCTCCAACTGATAGCAGCATAATTTGCAAGATTAATGCACCTATTCTATCTCTGTGCCTCCTCGTTTTAGCTGTTTTGCTGTTGACCAGAGACATGAAAAGCCAGATCCATCCTATTAGCTGAGGTTGCTAGTTCATGGAGAGAGAGAGAGAGAGAGAGAGAGAGAGAGAGAGAGAGAGAGAGAGAGAGAGAGAGAGAGAGAAAAGCTGGAAACATTACTCTCAGAGGGATTTGAGTCTCTACTAACTCTTGTTGGTTGGCACTGCTGATGAACAGCAGTTAATTATGATGATGTTATTTTTTTTCTCTTTTCTGAGCAAACCAGGAGGGCTGAGCAGCTGAACAGACTAGTGGTACATGTATTTGGGGACATGGGAAGCCTTTTAAAATTGAAAGCCTCGTGTCTCTCAATGCCTGGGGGAAATTTCCAGAAGGAGGCATCTTTGTAGGTGTATAACTCAGGCACCAGAAATCCAATCTTCACCTAGATTGGTTTGCAGAGTTGAGTCAGGGAAAACTTCCCAGTAATTATAGTGCCTTTAGCCGCCATGATGAATCAATGAACTATAAATCACAAAAAAATCACTGGTTTATATTTGTCAGGGACATAGTTTTGTATGAATACTAACAAACATAGTATTTTGATGAATTTTGCCTATCATGTTTGATCCGTGTCCATCTCTAGCCAGCACCTAAAAAACCTGGATTCAAATTATCTCTTGGACATGGAAACCCATGGGGGGGAGGCACTGGTAATACCACCCTTAAATATCTTACTTCTCTTGAAAGCCCTATTAGGATTGCTATGAGTCAATTCTGACTTGATGACATGTAATACATACACAATCTTGCTCAAGTGACTATGGTGTACAACAATAAAGACTGGTATAGACATGCATATCTATTACCCAATAAGTGTAACATCACATATGAATTGTACATATGAATGTGCCAATTGCATAATATTTCATTCATTTATTGGACTGATATATCAAGTTTCCTCAAATGAGCTTTTCCTCCATAATATTCTCAGAACAGTTCTCAGTGATAGGTTAGACTGAGGGGGTAGTAACTGGTCCCCAGTGACAGGATTAGACTGTAGTTCTTTCCACCCCATGCAATTTGGGATCACATAACCCCCATGTTTCAGTAGCTCCACTGGCTGCCAGTCCATTTCCAGGCACAATTCTGGTGCTGCTTTTAATTTACTTCCTTATTTATTTATTAGACTTATATACCGCACCATCTGGCAACAAAAGCCACTCTGGGCGGTTTACAGGGTTTAAAAAAAGGTACAACCATTAAACATAATAAAATATTAAAAATACAATATAAAACAAAATAACAACACTAAGTCAGTCAAAATCAATAAGAGCAGAGAGAGGCCAGAATAGACAAGAAGGAAATGAGCAGCGAGACGTAACGGGAGAAACTAATAACTTAACCAGGGAAAGCCTTGCTAAATAGCCATGTCTTAAGATATTTCTAAAAAACAGGCAGTGAGGTGGCCAAACAAATCTCAGGACGAAGTTGATTCCAAAGTCGAGGGGCTGCCACTGAGAAAGCCTGGTTCCTCGTCAATGATTTATAAGCCTCCTTCAGCGATGGAACCCTCAAGTGTCCTGCCTGAGATGACCGGGTATAATGGGCAGTACTCTGTGGAAGGAGCCACTCTGACAAGATAGCAAGGTCTCAAACTGTTGAGGGTTTTGTATGTCATCATTAGAACCTTGAAGTTTTAACCTATTAAGTCCTAGGTGGCTTGGACCCATGCTATCTCAAAGACTACTTATCCCATTATGAGCCAGCTTGCATGTTAAGATAATCAGGGGAGCCCTTTCTCTTTGCAGGTGAGTTTGATGATGACATAGGAGAGGGCTTTCTCTGTTGTTTCCCCCTGACTATGCAATTCGCTCCCACAGGAGACTGGCTTGGGCCCAGTTTTTCTGTCCATCCTTCTAAAAGCAGACAAATTCTCTTCAGGCAGACTTTCCTTCAGTTGACTGGCTGCCTGAATGTGGTTTTTCTTATTGTTCTTAGCTTTAAATATTGTCTTACAATGAAGTAAGCTGACTAGAGTCCTTTTAAAGGAAAAAAAGTGGGGTAAAATGTGGGGTAAGGCGAGAGGTGAATGTGCAATGACATTTTGTTTGTGTGTGCACGTGCATGCGCTACCATGCATGCATGCATATTTCACACACACCCCTCCTCAGTCCTGGCCAGTGCCAGGAAGAACTTGACAGTTATGAATATAAGGAGAAACAGAAACCAGTGCATGTTCCTTGACCTTGAGAAAGTGTTTGACTGAGTCCCACATGATGTTATCTGACATGCCCTGTGACGGAATGGAGTCCAAGAGAAACTTGTTAGTTGGGTCAAACTACTCTATGAGTCGCCGAAGAGCCGTGTGCAGGCCGCTGCTGATACATCAAAGGATTTTCCTCTCATTGTTGGGCCTACCAAGGATCAGCACTGTCACAGCTTCTTTTCGTTTTCATTATGGATGCAGCCACTCATTATCTGCAGAACTCCGTGCCCTGTGTGGTCCTTGATGCTGATGATGTCATGATTGCATCAGAGAATAAGGCAGATCTTTAGTATCAAGCTGAAGCACAGAGTGACTGTCTGGCGATGTTTGGCCACCAAGTGTGACATATGCTAAGAAAAAGTAAATAGCATCCAAATATTCACCAGTGAGTTTATTTAAGAACACAACAAAAGCCCTGCTGGATTGGACTGAACACCTATCAAGTCCAGCCTTCTGTTCACATAGTGGCGAACCTGTTCCTTATGGGAAGCATGCAATCCAGACGGTGAAGAAACACCCCTCTGCTCTCCAGAAAGTGGCATCACAAACTGAAGAAATAAACACTAAATGATGCTTTTGAGTCTAAAATTATATGTAGGTTTAATAGTTTTGTGCTAAAATGAGGTTTTAGATGAGGAAGGGAGCTTATTATTACCTATGTTAGATGTATACCTTATGTGTCAACACAGGATTTAACTGGTTGCTGAGGGAGCAAATAAGTCATGAGTGACTTTTTTATTTTCTCAGTTCTACTGTAGCTTCTCCTGTTTCCTTACAAAAGGTGACTTTATTTGACATAGTTTTAAAAAATAGTTAATGATATATTAAGATTAAAATATTATGCTCCTATACATGATGATGAATCTCCTGATTCATTGCCTTGTCTAACGAAAAGCAATTACACTTCTCCCTTGAACTAAATGTGTTCAAGCAGCATGGTGTAGGCTTTACACTGTATACTCTCTTTCTCTCTCTGTGTGTGGGGGGGAGGTATATATGGATTTTTAAATGAAGAAATATTCAATAAATAATATTGGGTCTGCTCCTGGTCACCCAGAACCCCACGTTCAACTCTGAAAGTGTCAAAGTGGTCTACTTGCCCCCAAACACAGCATCTTGAATTCAGCAACTAGATCAGGGGGTCATAAGTACCTTTATGGCTCATTACACACAGTTCTTTATGGAAAGGATTGTCAATGCTATGGAAGAGAACTCCAAGAGAGAACTGTTCTCTCCCTCTCTTTGTGTGAATCAGCCTCTTTATATTATTATAAATATAATATTACTCTTCATAGTAACATTTTTAGTTATGCAGTGGTACCTTGTATAAAGGGATTAATTTGTTCCAAATGAAATTATGTTAAGCAAATTTTCCTTTATAAAAATTTCCCATAGGAATGCATTGAAAACAGAGTGATCCCATTTTTATGTTGTACAGATTCTCCCCATAGGCAATTATGTTAAGCAAATTTCCCCTATCTCCAGAATTTTTTATGTTGTACAAATTTTATGTTATACAAACCATTTGTTATACAAGGGTCCACTGTACTGTATTCTAGACTACAAGGGGGTCCAGCGTCCCAGAATTGTTGAAGGGAGAAGTGTAACTATATTGGCTATTGAAATAAAAAGGGGGAGCCGTGTGGCCTTTACGAAATACAAATGCAAGACTAAGCTATAGGTGATACTTTTATAGACCAATAATAATAATAATAATAATAATAATAATAATAATAATAATAATAATAATAATAATAATAATAATAATAATAATAATAATCACTGCCAGCTTTCATGGGTAATACTCACTTAGACTTTTTTAAAAAGGGAGTGGGAGGCAGGGGATACGACAAAGAAGAATCTCAGATAGGTGTACCTGATAGTACTAGTTGATGCTCCAGCCAATGTAGCCATAAGGAAAGAATGCAAAAAAAGGTGGCGATTGATGGAAAGAAATAACCCTCTTTTACAGGGAATTCAGAACAATAAAGTGTGTTTAACGCCATTTGAATGTGCCATAATGTTTGCTTAAGTGAGAGCAGGGATGTTGGGAAACTTACAGCTGGGGAGAGGTTGAAGGCTACTAGGCATTGGCATGGAGTTAAGATTTAATAGCTGTCTCCCTTAGAAAAGAAACAAAGATAACCAAGATGGAGTTAATGCAACAGTTGCTAGCTGCTTTGTCTAAAAGAGCAAGGTTAGGGCAAGTCCTTTCCCTCTTCATTTTAGTTTGAAGTTCAGCTCTAGGTTAACAGCCCTGAGGATGTGGTTGCAACCATAATGGGTTCAAGAGTTAACTCTTTTCTAAACATAACTTAAATTTCATTTACAGGAAGATAACATGATAAATTTCATTTAGAGGAAGATAAACATTTTAAAAGAGTGAGTTGAATGATCAAAGGATATGCATTGGTTCTTTTCACCAAGGGCAGAAAAAGACAATTAGTAGGTACACACTCGTAGGTCTGGATGTATGTTAGTGAAGCTGACCATCATGTAACAAAGTGATATCAAATAAAATGCTTAGTCTGACAATGGCTCTGGATGGAGTGGTAGAATATTTGCAAAGCAAATATAATACTGTGATGAAGAGGTGTAGGTGTGGGTAAGAGAGAGACTGTGCCAGAGAGAGGCTGGAAAAGTTTGAGGTTGCCTATTTTTCCCAGACATCATGGCCATAACTCTTCCCAGCTCTGCGTCAGACCTCTTGCATCCTATAGATGCAATCGGTTACTCAGCTTTGGCCTCTTATAAAAGCCATAGCATGCAGCAGTGTCCCCAGTTGCACTCAACTGCAAGAATGGATATGAATTAAAATATTTAAGGACTTTACTTTACCCTCTGTGAGTTTATTGACTTGAGTCTGAACAACTAAATAGGCAGAAATATGTAACACCTTTAGAACTTCTGCGCTGTTGACAAGTGATACCAGTGGGAGGGAGATCACATGAGATCCACTGTTTGCATGAACCCCACTAGCCAGAATCCTACTGGGACGGCAGCAGTGAATTGCAGCTAATAACTTGGTTGTGTGCCCAGTTGAGTGACTGGCACACAGCCAGACAAACAACTGGCATGTTGTTAGTTAGCTGCAATTTGCTATCATAATGTATGCTGTCGTGATGTGAAAGAGCATTAATATAATTAAGAAGGTGTAGAAAAAGAAATCCTGAAGATGAAACTGCATTTAAAATGAGGTTTGAACAACAGTTTACTAAAGGTCATTGAAAAGCAATTAGCCTGTTTTCGAGCCAAATCTGGGAACAGGGTCATTACACATAAACACTGCCTTACAAAATAATTTAATTTTCTTTGTGGCTGACAGTTCGGTGTGGAAGTACAAGGGAGAGAATTGAAAACAGATTAAAATAAGTAGATCATATTTAGGTTGCAATGAGTCAACATGACCTGAAATGGTGTTTGCATGTCTTATAATCTGCACCCTCTGTAACTATAGTAATTTGGTTTTATAGTATCTTGATGTACCAGATTTTTTTTTATGTTACAGGCCTTTATTACTTCAGGCTTGGCAATTTTTAGTCACAAGTATGGCTAAACAATGTTTACCATCATAGTGGCAGAGATTTCTATTTTTAAAAATCTGTTGGTTTCAAAATCAGACCCAAAAAACTTGCAGACCCCAGAAAAGAGATTTGTTTGCAGACTGGAGGGAGGACTTTTGAGAGAAATATAAACATAGTGAGATAAGAGTCATGTACATGGCTACACAGCATCACAACAAGACGTTCCATGTTAACACACACGGGTACCCCAATAACAATGACATGAAAAAGCAATATGTGGCAGCACACTATGATAATGTAGTTGTTCCTCCATAGATCCGTACTGGCTTGGGTAGGTGAGCAATGAGAATAATTTTCATAAGTGTCTAGATACGCAGAAAGGATAAGTAACATATTTTACTTTATACGTTTTTAATTTGAATGGCTTTGATTTTTTAAAGATATGTATTCTCTACCCTTTGTTTTTCGATGTGCTTTTTTAAGCTATAAGCTCCTGCATTTTTAGAATGCAACGAACACATTCTTCTGGGTATTCTTGCTGTATTTTTTTTCTTCTTATTTTGTCTTTCAGATTGAATTCTGGCTCAAGTATTTGCCTACAACTTAAGTTTGATTTCCACATATGTTAAGCATTTCTTCCTACCGTTTTCCATAGCCTTAATACTTGAAAAATTGGGATTTTATTTTTTTGAACACACAACCAATATAGATAAATAAAGCTTGTAGAGTTAGACAAATTGATGTTGCCTGAAATTATTGCAGCACTGAAAAGACTTATTATTTTTAAGATGAATTTTGATAGGATTGGAAATGATTGTCTGATTTCATTCTGGATTTAACCCTTAACTGGGATAAATGCCAGCTGTGATGAACATAGGATTATAATTTCCCCTAGAGGTCTATAAATTTCTGTAGGGCTTTTAGGATGATGTTTAACTGTCAGACTTTCTAACCTGATAACTGAATGTCACTTACTTGGGAGTTCAGTGGTACCTCTACTTACAAGTGGCTCTACTTACGAGCAATTTGACTTAAGAGTGGAAAACTGTTGGCATTTTAACTGCTGCCTTACAAATTTTAGATGCGGTCTGCTCTACATACATTTTTTTTTCAATTTAATTTTTTTTAAAGATACGGCTTCTCTACTTACGAGTTGTTCGACTTATGAGCATGCATTCGGAACAGATTAAATTTGTAAGTAGAGGTACCACTGTAATAGGATTCTGATCACTGTTTTCACTTTCTTCGTTTTTTAAAATTGTTTTTGTTTCATTTAAAATGAAATGATTTTTTTAAAAATTCATGTTTCATTTTTCGTTTTTTTCATTTTTCGTTTTTAATTTTTTAATTTTTTTTAACTCGCATTGACCAGCTGCCTGGGGGCCGGGTTGGCATGTTTGTTTATTTATTTATTTATTTATTTATTTATTTATTTATTTATTTATTTATTTTACTCATACCAACCAGCTGGTCCATGGGCCAGGGCGGTGCATTTTTAATTTTTTATGTTATTTTATTTTTTACTCGCCCCAACAAGCTGGCTGGCTCGGCACATTTTTAATTTTTATTATTATAATTTTTTCAACGTGCATCGATCAGCTGGCCCGTGGGCCAGGTCGGCACGTTTTTTAATGTTTATTTTAATTCCCGTCCGATCATGCCCAATCGGGTGGGGTAAAGGGTCGGCTTTTAAAACTTTTTCCCCACCAAAGCACCGTGCTACAGCTGATTGACAGTGGCTTCGGTTGGGAAAAAAGCCTGCGGTTTCCCCTGCGTTGGGGGGGAAGCGCCGGCTTTTTCCCATAGGAATGTGTTGCTTCAATGCACTCCTACGAGAAAATGAAAAGTGAAGCATACAAAATGGAAATTTCCATTTTGTTCCATTTTGTTTTTCTTTGATAGGTCTGTTATTCGTTTTGTACCGTAGCAATATCAATAACAAATAACAGAATGAATTTAAAATTCATTGCGTGCCCATCTCTAATGAGCATATAGGTGACATCTATTTATTCAGATATTTTATTTATAGTTCCAGCTCTTGACTTGAGCTCATGTCAGTTCAGTTCTTTTGGCTTTTTCTTTGGTAAAACCGAGTTCATTCCTCAATCTAATTTATAGGGGATATTTTCTCCCAGAAACTCTAAAAGAAACTAGTTTATGACAACCCAGTTAATGCAACACACTATCTCCTGTAGCCACATTCAACGTAATGCCTTCCAGATGTGTTTGGAATACAACTACCACTGCATCTGACAACATACCAGCTGGGGAAAATGAAACTTGCAACCCAACACATCTGAATGGAAGGGGTTGGAAATTTATTTTATTAATTTTATTTACTTTCAGTATTTATACCCCACCTGTCTCCTTGGAAAAGGAGCCAAGGCGGTTTGCAGTAAGGAGAGACAATATGCAGTCCATTACAATTAAGACACATTCAGTTTGAGAACAGCGAATTGAGGGGTATCTTACAGCATTAGAAAGCAACAGTAAAATTGACAAAATAGTGACAATGTAATCACACAAGGAGAGATATAAACACAAAGTTATAAGTGGTTATAAACACAAAGTCTGTGTAGCCATGTATGGTAGATTCATAAAAAGACACAGTAGGCAGTCCATCATTCAAGGAAAGCTTGCCTGAAGAGAAAAATCTTTGCCTGTTTCCAGAAAGACAGCAGAGCCGATAGCTGATTGGCAGCCAGTGCAGCAGCTTTAGGAGGGGTGTAATGTGGTCTCTGTAACCTGCTCCTTCTGCGTTCTGGACCCGTTGAAGTTTCCTGAGGCCTTTGGATCATTTTTACAGTCTTTAGAAAGGGATGGCATGTGGGTTGGCTTGTTGCTGTCAATGCACAACATGATAGGTTTCCTCCCCTTCCCCTTTTGTCTCTCAATCTCTAATCCTTTCCCTGTTGGTGTAGCCCTCCCTTCAACTCTGCCTTCCTAAACAACTTTCTTGCAGCAGACTCCAGGCGTCTCAGTCCCTTGATAACATTAAAATCTGCACTCCATCAAGGCTGTTTCAGAGACCAAATTGCCCCTAATTTATATGTTTCTCCTCACTTTGAAACACAAGACTCCTGATGATAACATCACAAGTGACAGACGGAGGTTTCTGTTATTAATTACTGCATGACATGATGGACAAGCCAAGTCACTGAGGGCAGCATGATCTTTGTCAGAGTGGCTTAGTGCTTTCCTGCTTCTTCCAATACTGGCTAGGCACAATGCTTGAATTTTTCCAGCAATGGGGAAAGAATCTCTTAAACAGAGCCACCTGTTCAGATTTTCAGAGATTGGGACAGTGTGAGGTAAACAAAGACTTCAGGTATAACATAATGGCATTTGTGTGGGCAGGCACAAACCTGAGATGTTTTCAGGAAAGTAAAAACTTTGGATATCGATATCCAAGGTTTCTTGAGAAACAAATGTTTGAAGCATATATTTGATGCTTCTAAACACTGAATTTATTTGTATGTTTAAACACTTTTTGTGCCTGCATGGTTGGCCTCTTAAAGGGACCACCTTGAATATTTAATGAGTATGCGTAGGCCCTGGTTCAGGACAATTTGTGCAGGACTGGGAGATTATTTAACAGGTAAGAAGGCAGTAATTTTTCAAGGTGAATGAAAGGCAATAGGTATAGGAACCACCAAGGGCCTTTATACACGACCCCTAAGCTCCGCAGGAAATGGCTGCAAGGTCCAGACCTTACAAGTGTTTTCCCACCAGCTCCGGACTTTGCAGACAATTAAGTGCGACCCCGCCCACCTAAGCGCGACCCAGCTGCACTTTCTTGTACCTGCTTGAGGTGGGTGAAAATCCCCAGGTCCGGATTTAATCTGGTCTCCTGGCTTCTGCTTGTGTTTTTTTTTTTGCCTCCTGCCCCTTTAAGAGAAGAGGTGGGAGGGGAAAAAGCAAGCAGAAGAGAAACGGAAGAGAAACGGAAGAGAAATGGAGCTCCGGGAGGCTCCTCCAGGTGAGCTGCATTTTTCCCCCTCTTTCTCTGGTGGGGAGGAAGGAAGGGCAACGAACCCCTAAGATCTTTGGTCCGAATTTAAGGGACCAGCGGATCTTAGGGGTCGTGTGAAAAGGCCCCAAGATACTGAAAAATCTTTTCTAGATATTATGTTGACCAGTATGCTTGCTTTAAGCAAGCAAGAGCTGTGTGTGTGTGTGTGTGTGTGTGTGTGTGTGTGTGTGTGTGTGTGTGTTTGATTTTTGATTTTTTTGAGAACCACTCTACTACAGGTTATATCTTTTGACATTGGAATTAATGTAAGAATGGGTGAAAATCCTATTTTGTACCACATGGTGCGGGCAGCTCCCCTTGGACCTTTCAATGGCTTTAACAAGGTGTTCAGTTGGGGTTGGTGGAGTTCTGTTGCTGCTTTAGGAAGACAAATGACCTCAAAGCAAGATTTTGGGAAGAAAAGGAGTTGAAGAATCAAAGCCAAGCAAGACAAGGCCGGGGGGGGGGGGGGAAGGTGCCGAAAATTCAGTGTCCCTCACTTGACTCACCTGTTTTCATGTAAAAGGTACAGGAACCACCCAGTTTCTATTTATCCATACTTGAGGCAGGCAGAGATACAAATATATTCATCGACTGACTCCCATCCTGCTCCAGTGGCAGAGTGCAAAAGGGAAGTTACCCTGGATGCAATTCTTAGGGGTGCATGGTGTGCTTCCACAGCTGCTCCTCTCCCCCTTCCTGGCAATCTGAGTCTAAGGTGTCACACACACCCTGGGCCCGGCTCTGTCAGAGTGGACCTTGAGTAGCTCTAGGGCAACCCCAGGGACTTCTGCCATGCTCCCATGCCCCACTCCACCCACCCATTGTGTCACAGAGCCAGCCCATGCCCCATGCCCCACATTACTTACCTTGCCCTGGTTGCTGGAAACTCACATTATGCCACTGACTGGCTCTAGTCCTTATTTAAATGGGCTTTGTTTAAAAAAAAAGTTGCTAAGATCGAGCATGGAAAAAGTTGCTGTTTGGACTCCCGGAAAGAAGCTGGCAGATTGTGGGAGATGAAGTCCAAAAAGTCCACCCAGTGGACTTGTCCAAATCTTATCCCAATCCCCAAATGAAATGCATGGGCCTTCTGCACCACCACCCCTCCCTCTTCACTGGCAAGGCAGGGGCCATTGGCCTCGATGAGCCACATTGAGGAGAGGTGTGAATGAGTGTACGCGAGCCGTGACATGTCTTTGGAAGGACTGGGACAATACAAACACCTCCCACCCTTCAGTTTGGAAGCAGCCTGAGAACATCTAAGCTCCGAGCCTCAACTAAGAAACTGCCTGTCTTTTTTCCATCTTGCCAAGGACCTTACATCTAAGTAATAACTCCTGGCAAATCCATCTTTTACCATGTTACAACCTATTGGTACTACTCTGAGGAAGATGGTTTCACCCTCGAAATATTAGCAACATTTTTGTTATTTTTCTTGTAGCCTAAAGGTATCACCTGTTCCACTTTTGTATTTGGTTTTTGTGATGGCTACACGACTCCTCAACTTGTTGTGCTTCAATTTAAAATGGGAGAGAGTGGTCAATCGTGTGTGATAGCCATTGCCTTCACCATCCGTCTTCCTGGATGCATCTGATTCTGCCATTGCAGGGCAGCTCCCTAACCTGGTCAGGCAGGAGATGGATGGTTGAGTGCTTGAGTTCCATTCCTCACTGAATACACCCAAAGGGATTTGCACCGCCAGAAACCTGTGTCTATGTTTGCAGAATGAAAGCTGTATTTATTAGTAGAGATGGGCACGACTCAAAAAATGGTGTTTCGTTTGTCGTTTGGTCGTTTAGGGGTCCGTTTCAGTTCGTTTTCGTTTTCGTGATGTTTTTTGCAAAAAATTTCGGTTTTGTTTCGTTACGTAATGAAACGAAAAAACGAAAACAAAAAATTGCTGTTTCGTTAGCATTCTTTTTAGTTCAATGCATCTGCTGCAACGAAAATGAAAAACACGGCAAATTTGGTCGTTTCATTTTCGTTTTGTTTTTTAAAAAAATCATTCGTTTTCGTGGTGTAACAAAACGAAAAAGTGAAAACGAAAACGAAAAATCGCTCGTTTCGTGCCCATCTCTATTTATTAGTACATCCGAGCAAGGCTTGGATAAGTGGTCTGCATTTACTCAGCGCATTGTGGGGAACACTGTGTCGAACACAGAAACTACCCAACATAGACTTCCTGAATGATCATGTGTTTAGTTTTAAAAGCCTGATGCGATGTTTCTATATGCACTTGACAAATACTGGCAACCATGCCCACACAGCGTGTGCATGCCTGCCTTTAATAACTAAAATAAACAGATGGCAAAAGAAACGGTTTTATCCACAAAGAAACATGCCAGGTAAATGGAAATGAGATGGATTCCTTGAAGAGATCTGCCTGTTCATCTCCTAGCACAGATGTTTTGGATCAGCTCTCGAGCTAAGATGATAGAGGCAGAGCACTTGTAAAGAAACCGCAGGTCATGTTGAAAGCAGCACCCCAGCAGGACATTGTCTTGGGCCACCAGTGGAAGACCTCAGTGGGCGGCCCCGTTAAGGCAGTGTGAGTTCTGTATAAGCTTCAGCCCCCGTGGAGAAGCAATGTGGGGATCAGAGAACTGTTGGGTCTATTAGCAACTCTGTGTTCGTGAAAATCTGAAAATCCTTGAATATGAAGGAGGCCAAGAGGGATAATTTATATGCCCTTTGTTCATCTCTGACACCGACTTCAATAGGCCACACTGCTTTCTTAAATTTATGGCCTTTTCATCACAGATTTTATGGTGTAGCGGGATATGCAGCTTTAGTTTACAGCTTACAGGCTTGAACAAATTAGATTCTTTGCTTATTACAGCTTTATTTAGCCCAATGTAAATATCAGAAATATTGTGAGGCTAAGCCCATACCCACATTAGATTGTTTCCTAGTGAATTACATTTAAAAGTCTTTGATCTAAACTTGGTTAGCTATATTCTGATTCTGAGACATGATCATCAAGTGATCCTTTATGGTGGAACTATATAGTGGACACTACCGCCTGACTTTAGAAGATATGATCAAGTTATTCTAGGCCAGGGCTGGGCAAAGCACGGGTCCTTGGGACACTGCTGGGTTGCAGATCCCATCGGTGGTAAGGAAGGAACAGTGGGGAAATGCAATGCCACATATTCCCCGTCTCTGCTCTAAATCACAGAAGTGGACCGGAGTGAAGGAGATGCAATGACAGCAGCAAGTGTGGCTTTCCTTTCCTCCTCGTGGAATGATAACCACACAATTACTAGGAATGTCTGAATGAATCAAGGCTATGAAATGAAAGTCCGAGTTATTTCAGTAAAATGTAAATGCACTTAAGTGTACTTAGGCTGCAGAGTTAGAGCAACAGAGATAGGTTTGTGACTCTTGTTCATGTTCAAAAGCTGAAGTTTCCCAGGAGATAAGTACACTGCAATTTTTGTGGAAGCACAAGAGTGTTACTACAAGGGACGTAAATACTTATGGTAAAGGATCCCCTTTGCAGAGGAGACCCAAATAGTTCAGAACTTCCCCCATACTGGGAGTCTAGCTTTAGTGCATTTTTTTTAAAAAAAAGGCATCAAAGATGATGTGCAAAACATGACAATGAAACCAGAAAATTGTTATCTCACCAATAACGTGAGAGACATATGACCCACCTGGCATTATGAACACTGCCTAACTGGCTATAGTTGCTATCATTAATTTTTCATGCACAGTATATTCAAATGGAAGAACAAATCTATTTTCAAATAGATCTTCTTCTTCTTCTTCTTCTTCTTCTTCTTCTTCTTCTTCTTCTTCTTCTTCTTCTTCTTCTTCTTCTTCTTCTTCTTCTTCTTCTTCTTCTTCTTCATGTTTGTTCCACTTAGTGGTGGGGTCTGCTATTCTGGTTTTTGCCTTCCATTTGCCACAGTCACGGACTAGGTCCGAGTGAATCCAGGACAACTTCAAGTCATTGTCAAGGGTGTTTATCCAGCACTGTTTTGGTCATCCCCACAGTCAGGATCTGCTAACCTCCAGGGGGAAATCCTTTTTCGGCCAGAATTTCTTTAGCGGCACCCAAGATGTGTCCATACCAGGGTACTTGGGATTCATGCAGCTTATTGGCATTTGGTGAAATGCTATATAGGTTGGATGTCATCATTGTGCGCATGATCATTTCATTTGAGGTTGGAGGGCCATTGCAGCATCTTTGTCTTCATGACACCAAGGCAACATTTAACTTCTTTAGTCACTAGCCATACCATAGAACACAACAGGTTGTGTGTGAGAGACCTTTGACTTTAAACGGTTGCTGATCTTTTTGTCACACGTGATGTTTGTTCTTTGTTATCATATGCCATTTTAGCTGGGGACTGTTGATCCTTGATGGGACTTTGTGATGCAGCCCCCCCCCATCAGCTGTGATTGTGGAACCAAGGTATTTGAACTCCTCAGTTCTTGGTAGGTCAGTACTGTCGATTTGGATCATACTACATTCATTTGGGCCATTTGTCAGATATTCCGTTTTCCTCCCATTCAGGCACAGGGAGATGCTATTTCATGGGAGGATATTATTTTGTGTTACTGTTCCTCATGGAGCAGTGGCTAAATTGCAGCACTGCAGTCAAAAACTCTGCTCATGACCTGGGTTCAGGTAGCTGGCTCAGGGTGGATTCAATTTTCCATCCTTCAGAAGTTGATAAATTCAGTACCCAGCTGTGGAGTGGTGGGGAGGCAACATGCAGCCTGAATATTTAAAAGTGTAAATCACCCAGAGAGTGCTTTAAGTGCTATGGGGCAATATATAAGTGGCTCACTTTACTTTTCTTCAGCATTTACCTTTCCAAGCCAAATGTTAATCAGAAAGTATGCACTTGGCAAAAGTGGTTACCTGTTGATATGAAGTCTTTGTAGTTCAGTGACATGAGAATACAACGCTTAAACAGGGAGATATCCAGAGCTTTTTTTTAATGAGCCCAGGAAATATATGCCACTGGTAATGTATTTACTTTAGCGGGAAGTAGATGAAAATTGCTGGCGAGCCGTTCCTTGTCCACCCAGAACTGCAGGCGCTGCAAAGGTTGTGCTTCACTATCGTAATTTATAGCCCTCTTGACAATATTTGTTCCCCAGAATGATTGGTAGGAATTTCTATGATTCCTACTCCCCTGAAGACATTTGAGACTGTCTGTAAGGATAAAAGGAGATTAAAGGCTCCCAAATCCTTCTATATATTATGGAGCTCAATTTGTCTAATCTCCAAGCAATCACCACTCACTTCTCCTAGGCTGAGTTTGTACAGACAATAGCTTATTTCCACCCATTACTGACATTGAACTGTGGAGTAAAAGTTTAAGGGAGGAAGAGATCACTTGAAAATAGGAAGGTTTTTAAATGACGGTCAGATCCGATTCCTGGAACACAGCCCAGACAAAAGAGGGTGCAACACATTCTGCTTTTGCTCTGAAATGCTTTCTTGGTGTGTTTGCAAGAGATGCTGATGTCAGGGAAAAAAATAAACAGAATAAAAGATAAAATAACTACTGCTGAACTGTGAGCTCCTCTCTCTTGCTTTTCTTAGCAATGGGTGATATGCTTAACATTTAGGCCAGTTTTAAACATCTTTGATTCCCTCCCCTGTAGTTCATGTTGTTAGCAGAGTATTTACATTTATTAATTTATTAAGTGAATTTATAGGCCACTGGCTTTGTATGAGCACTAATCTAAGCCATTTGCACCATTGTAGTGAAACAATAATCCCAAATCACCCAACAAACTGAAAAAAACATCCCCAGAGAGCAAATACAGCGCCTGATGACGGCAGGAGGAGGGGGGGGGAGAGAGAGAGAGAGAGAGAGAGAGAGAGAGAGAGAGAGAGAGAGAGAGAGAGAGAGAGAGAGAGAGAGAGAAACAGCAAGGCAGGCAACACACTGGGGTCAAGGGGTGAGCGAAGGGGCAGCAGGAAAGGAGTGCGTGACTGGCAACTTTGCCTTGTGTTGCTGCTACCGCCCAGAACATTTTCAGTAAAATAAACGTTCCGGAATAGCAGCGGGACAAAGGCTGAGAAATGGTATTGTCCCGCCTGAAACGGGACACTTGGCAGGTCCACTGGGAGATGTGTAAGGTGCATGCACACACATACACACGTCTGCCCACACACACGTGCATGCATGCACCCACCCCACATCCACAGGGTTCGGCCCCTCTGTTGCTGGGTGGGTGCGATGTGGGGGGGGGGGCAGAAAGGGTGTAAAAATGAACTTTGTCCCCAGGTGCTCCAAATCCTGGCTATGCTTCTGCTCTAAACCGCTTAGAAACTACTGATTTAAGGAATGCATTAATCATGAATGAATAAGCCTTGTCCAATATTTTCAGATATTAAAAGCAGTAAATTAATCTTTCCCTATTTCTATTGTTCAACACCAGTGCTGTAATCGTGAGACTAGGGATGGGCACAAAAGAAAAAATGAAATGCTGATTCGTCAGTTCGTTACGTAACAAAATGAAATGAACCAAACTGAACGGAATCAGCAACATTTTGTTATAGACGAAACAAAAAGGTGTTTTTCTTTCATTAAAATGAACTGTTTCATTTATCTGTAAAACAGATCCCTTACTGACTTGGTTGTGTCCCTTCTCCTCCTCTGCCGCCGCTGCTACACAAGCCCTGCCAGCCAGCTAGCGAGCGCACCCGGCAAGCCATCTTAGACCCACTGCTGGAGCAGGCAGAGCTGCTGCTGGAATCTCCAAGCCAGCTGGCAAATGGGTGCAGCTCACCCCCAGAGCCTAAGCCCACTGTCACCACCACCGGTGCCACGGGAGCCAGAGCCTGCCAGCTAGCTGGTGAGTGGGCCCTGCAGGCTGGCCTAGGCCCACCATTGCCAGAGCCGCCACCACCGGAGCCAGCCAGCCAGCTGGCCTAGGCCCACTGCCGCCGCCGCCGCCGCCAGAGCCCAGAAGGAGGAGGAGGAGGAGGTGAGTACAGTAATGAATCATTTCGTTACTGTTTTGTTTCATACATTTTTTTTCAGAAATTTGTATGAAATGAAATGAAATGTGGGGCGGGGGAGGGACATGAAACGGAACAAAATGAAACATTTTTCCATTTTATGCCCATCCCTACATGAGACTTAATATTCCACAAATGGATTTGGAAACATTTATTTGAATAAGGCTGAAACACTTCTTGCAAGCCTGAGGGTGTAATTTATTAACACAATTAAATACATTTGGCTAAAAAACAGGAGGTTATATTGAACATTCTTATGTTTACAGTTTTAGTAGGTGGAGAGGAGGTAAGTTTTGTTATTTTCAGAGAGGGAGAGAGAGAGAGAGAGGGGGGGGGGGAGGGAGGGAGAACACATTCCCTCCAAAGAAACGGAAAAAAGATAGGAAGAATAGAAAGTGTGGCAATAGGATAGGAAGCTTCCTCCACTTTCTTTTTGAAGCAACAGCAACAAAAACCCTATTGCTTTTCTGGTATTAAACTGTTACCTGTGCTGGTTGATGGCAGAAGAGAGAACTAAGTATGGGCTATAGGCAACCCCTTTTAAGACGGAGCCCACAAAGACTGGGCCCATGGTCCTTTCAAAGAGCCTTCCTTCCTTCCCCATGGCCACCTTGCTCATTGGGCTGTCTGAGTCTTTGTGGGGGTGGGAGTGGCGGCGTAGAAGAGAGAACAGGAAAGGAAATGGAGCTGCCAACTTGGCAGGTTTGCTGCTGCTACTGCTTGGCATGGAAGACCTTCAGCCCTCATCTGTACCCAAGGGCTTCCTCAAAGCTCTGCTACAACCTGGCCTTGGCGCCTGTCTTTCCCCAGCCACAGGAACAGGTTTTTCCTGGAGAGCCAGGAGTGCATGAGTAATGCTGTGTACTCAGACAAAGACGGTTTTGGAGTGTCTTCAAAAGGGCACAGGATGGGTTGGGCATCACTCTGTGTGCCCTTACTCGGGCACAGACTGGGTCAGAGGCAGCACACGTTCCCTAAGAAAGCCTGACTTCTCCATGTTTCAAAACTACACTAAAAACATATTTTACCTTCTGAAAAAGAAAACCCCAGTGCTACAAGCCATTGGTTAATGGTAGAAAATGGAGCCTCTTCCCTCCCATGTCCTTGCTGCCTCCACAATCCAGAGTGCGAAGCAGTAGTACAAGGCAAAGCATGACCAAACGCATGAATCATGATTCTTCTCTCCTACCACATTCCTGAAATTATAAAAAATTATAACTTATTAAAATAAGTAAAAGCTATAGTTACACTGCAAAAAGGAAGGAAATTATCTATCTCTTAGGATGCATCACAGTGTAATATATTTGTAATATATTTGATTCTGTTAAAACAAACTAATTACAAATAGTTGCCCATCTCTAACTAGTTAACTCCAAGATCTGGGAATATTACATGGCACATCTCCTAGTTTACCTGGTGCTGTGCTGCCAGTGTTGGGGCGGACGAAGGAAAGTGTTTTTTTCCACCACTGGTCAGCAGTTTGTAGTGATCAGATGTTTTAGAGGTATTCTAGTGTTATGTTAGCTACTTTTCAGAATCAGGAAAACAAAGAGTTTATTTATTATTTATTTATTTTGAATACAGTGAGTGGTACCTTGTACAAAGGAATTGATTCGTTCCAAATGAAATTATGTTAAGCAAATTTTCCTTTATACAAATTTCCCATAGGAATCCATTGAAAACAGAGTAATCCCTAATTGCGACCATTTTTATGTTGTACAGATTCGAGCCAACTGATGATTCTGTTAAGCAAATTTCCCCCATTTCTGGAATTTTTTATGTTGTACAGATTTTATGTTATACAAGCTGTTTGTTATACAAGGGTCCACTGTATTTTTATCCCACCTTTCTCCTTGGAAAAGGACCCAAGGTGGCTTACAGTAATGAGGGACAATATATAGCTCAGAACATATAAGACATATTCCAGTTAAAAACAGGGAATTAGAGGAGGTATCTTAGAACATTAAAAGGTAACATTAGAGCTACAAAGAGCACACAAAAATAAAAAAAAGGAAAGTAACATGAAAAACACAGGTATTCTTTTGAAACATGGAAAACACTGATATTCTTATGAAATCAATCAATGCAATCATGTATGGTAATCCATATAAATTTATATAGTAGGAACTCCCTCATTATGGGAAAGCTTTTCTTTGCCTGCTTCCAGAAAGACAGAGCAGGGACGGGGCATTCCTGGCCTTCAGCGGGAGAGAGTTTCAGAGTCTGGGAGCAGCAACAGAGAACATTTCATGTGTTCTTTTGAGGCGCACCGGTGAAGGTGGCAGGATGGAGAGAAAGGCCTCTCCTGATTACTTTAACCCGAGCCATTGCTTTTTGAAATGTCAAAACTAAAAGCAGCTACTTTGGGAGGTGACATTAGAGCCATAACTCCAACTAGTTACCTCAAAAAGTAACTTACTGAGCTTTGGTTAACATTATATGTATGTACCCATATTGCAGCTGTTACATTCTTTGTACATTCTCCACTCAGCTGCTGGATTATTTTCCTTGGGGGGGAAATCAGGTAATTCTAGACTTTGAAAAAGGGAGCTTGCTCCTGAAAGCTCAGCAACATTTTTGGGCAACTTTAAAAAAAATTTCTAGCAGCATATAATGGTATCACCCATAGTCTAGTCTAGACTGTGCAGCAGCAGAGGAAAGGCCACTGCGCCATTTCCCCCCAACCTAAACATAAAAAATAGAAGATCAGTATTTGATGAGCCAGGTTTTTGCCCCACCTCACACTAAATCTGTCAACCAGACTCTGAAAATGTCAGGAATAAAGGTACACTGTTTAACTTGCAAGATGATTAGAAAGCATATAAATGCTTCATGGGGTATGTATTTTTCATTCCCTTACCATCAGCACATGTCTTCAGCAACTCCATGGAAACCAGGAGTGACCACTGTCTGTCCCCATAGAAACTCCTCCTATGATGTCACTTTTTCCTATTAATGCCCAGAAACCAGTGGAAGGTCATTGCAGTGGTCACCATCAGCAGTGAAGGGAAGCTTCTCAGTTTAGGCCTCCTGGTGTCAGAAGTAAATTAAAACCGAGTAAAGAATGAGGATAAGATTCCAGCCTTCACAGCCTGGGATCACATACTGAATCAATAGGGGCTCTCAAAACCACCAGGGCTGCTTTGTGGGAACTCCTAAATCTGTCAGATTGCTCCCTGGTAAGCAAAGAAAAGACGAGGATTCTAGAAGGAAAATAATTGCTCCGAACCCCTAAGTCAAATTAGACCACAGAAATGCTGGTTGTCCCTGTCAGCAGAGGAGTGAAGCCTGAGAAAAACCAATTTTAAAAAAAGCAAACAGAAGGAACTCTGACCTGGGTAAAAAAACAAAGCAGACAGTGGAAGGTGAAGTTGACCTCCAGTTTGAGAAATTGGTAGAGGGGAAACAAGCTAGATTTTGTGCCCCTTTGGTGCATTTTCATGACAAAAATCCCTGTCTCACATCTTCCTCCTGTGACATGTGCATCCTTTAGGAAGTTCATGCAGGAGGGCAGGAAAAACATTGTAAGCAAACAGGACAAATGAAAAGGGCTCCATACTTTGGAGGAAAAGGCCATGTGGTGCCCAAAGACTTTCGAGGAAGTATGTCTCACACAACAGGGCTTTTTAGCTGCAGTTTAGCGAAGGGTGTGGTTTTGGTGCACAACATGACTCGAGGAGACAGGTAAAAGTACAAGTGTACCTTTACAGAGTGTAAAGGCATAAGCCGGGGCTGAAGAGCATCCAGCTTTCCAGATGATCCTGAGTTGGGACTTGCAAACCCCTATCACCCCTAACCACCGCCCAGAGTTCCCTCTGGGAAAATTGGGCGGTTTATAAGTCCAAGAACAAACAAACAAACAAACAAACAAACAATAAATAGATATAGATAGATAGATAGATAGATAGATAGATAGATAGATAGATAGATAGATAGATAGATAGATAGAGGGGGATGATGGGAGCTTAGGTTCAACAGCATCTCTGTGCCCCCATCTTCTGCTTTCAGGAGTATGGCAATAACCTCTGGGTATGTCTGTGAAGATTCTAAGTCCTCCAGGTGAGTTTTTCTGGAAGCTGAGTTATGGCAATTGAACTTCTTTTTGTTTCGCTACTCTTCCAAATAGCTTCGTCAGTCTGAGGAAAGCTAGTTGCAAGTCCTCCATTTTTATAGTTCACTTTGACCTCTTGTCACCCTGAAATAGGCTCATAAGATGAACAATGGCCTGAATAGGCTCATTAGGTAGAAAATAGTCTCAACCACCTATCTTCTCTGTCTAATATGTGTACATCCTCATCTTTGAATGAGTGCCCTTTGTCCTTCAAGTGGAGGTGTACTGCTGATTCTGGTTGGGCCATCCTTCTGTTTAATGGCTGTTTAGTTTCTCCAATGTAGAGGTCTGCACACTCCTCACTGTGTTGGACCGCATATACTATATTGCTCCTTTTGTGTTTTGTTGTTGGGTCCTTTGGATGGACGAGTCTTTGTCTTAGTGTGCTTGTGAGTTTGAAATAAACAGGGATGTGGCGTTTGCCAAAAATCCTTTTAAACTTTTCCAATGCTCCAGCCATGTAGGGAATGACCAGGTTCTTCCATCGGGTCTGGGTCTCAGGCTGATCCCTTGTTTTTCTGGGTTGGGACACTGCTTTGTTGAAGGCCCACTTTGAATAGCCACAGGCCTTAAGTGCTGTCTTCAGGGTGCCTGTCTTCCTTCTTCTTGGCTTCTGTGGAGGTGGGGATGCTCTCTGCTCTGTGGTTTAGGGTCCTGATGACTCTTAATTTATGTTGTAATGCATGGTGGGAGTCAAACAGTAAGTACTGATTTGTGTGGGTGGGTTTCCTGTAAACTTCTACTCCCAGACCACAGTGTGACGATGACTGCACAATCCAGGAAAGCCAGCCTGTTGTCTTGGGTGTCTTCCCTAGTGAACCTGATATTAGGATCCACCACATTGATGTGGTCTGTAAAGGCCTGTACTTCCTGAGTCTTACCCAGGTATCATCTACATACCTCAACCACTGAGATGGTGTTGTCTGTGAGAAGTTGTTGAGTGCCTTCTTCTCCGTTTCTTTCATGTATAGTTTAGCAATAATTGGTGACATTGGGGAACCCATGGCACAATCATGCTTCTGTCTGTAGAAGTCCCCTCTGTACATGAAATACATGGTGTTCAGACAAAGATCCAGGAGCAGGCATATCTGGTCTGGCTTCTAGACAGAGAAGATAGGTGGTTTGAAAGAGAGGTCAGGGAAGCCATTCATGTGAGTATTGAAAACCCCTCTCTCAACAGAGGTGGGAGGCCCCCAGGAACAGTCTATCTGCCACTTATTAGGCAGTGATTTCAACAATACCCAGGCAAATCAAAAATACTTCACGCCTCCACCACCAAGGCCATAGCTAATGACCCATACTTTATGGGTTTCAGCATCTTAGGCCATTGTTCACCTAAAGGCCTATTGAGACTATTGTCTACCTAACAAGCCCATTCAGGCCATTGTTCATCTTATGAGTCTATTTCAGACCAGGGTGACAAGAGGTCGGAGTGAACTATAAAAATGGGGGTCTCGCAACTAGCTTTCCTTAGACTGATGAAGCTGTTTGGATGAGCAGTGCAACATTTCAATCTCTCAAGAAAATTAGTCCAGTTGCCACGATTCAGCTTCCAGAAAAACCTCAGGGTATCTCAGGTCTAATTTTATATTACTCACAAATGTATGGAGCCAAATCTCATAAAGTCTTTTGGCGAACATAACTGTCTTCAGGAGAGGTTAATTTGAAAGGAAGGCCAGGTCTTAACCTCAGCTGTTGCTTCTGTATTACAAATTACTCCAAGACTGCCCATAAGACTGTGTAGAAGACTGGCACCATTTTACCAACTGCATTCTTACTGTCTCTTTCTGGTTGAAATGCTGAATTACTCCAGTATTCCAATAAGTAGAAATGAGAAAATAAGTGAGGGGATGAGAAGGGGGAGATAGCATCATCCAAGTTGAAAGCTTTACTTAAAAAAAAAGAAATGTAAAAATTGTTTTTGCTGGACCTCAGTGTGCTTCTCTAAAGAGAGACACCTCAATGCATTGATTCAATTATTGCAATAAAAAGCCTTTATTCTTGAAAGAACCTGACATTCCAATGCTCTGTTTGTCTTTATGGCAGTTTGCCAATCTCATTGCAGTTAATTACTGTTTGTGAGATGACAAGTGGCTTATTCTCCCTGCATCAGGTGTGCTGATAAAAAGCACTTAGTGGTCACTTTGCCCATCGCCCACAAGAGCACAAGAAAATTAGTAACTTTCAGTCCATTCCTGATGAGCAAATAAACATTCTCGGCTGCAATTCTGGGAACAGTGGTGGCGACTCTTTATGACCTACTTAGGAATGGCCTAAGTGGCTGGATAGCCCAGTGGTTAGATATCTGGCCTGTGCTTCCTGGGAGATGAGCAAGCCTGTGTGTCTTGGGCAAAATGCACAGACCTACGGTGCCTCCAGAAGAAGGGGATAGTAGACAAACAGATAATCATCCCACCATTGATATCTGATGCACAGGTGATGGGGGTTGAGAGGTGGGAGTAGGGGAAGAGAAACTCCAAAACAACCCAAAGCATGTGTAAAATGGATATGCCTTTTTTGCCCTGGTCTGTGAAATGCAGCATGGATCCCTGCTTCTCTGTGTTTCCTGAGCATGGAGCTGTTGAAATACAGAGCCGAGCCTTCAGAGTTGTAGCACCAATTCTCTAAAGAATCCACCCTCCCAGGAGTTCTGCCCGAACACCTCCAATTATGACTTGAAGATTCTAAATGTCTTCAAAGTTGTGTCCTTCAGAAATAACAGTTGCTGATTAGAGAAAGAAATGGTAGCCTAAATATTGCTTGCACTGGCGTTGATTGACAACAGTGCTGTGTGTCCCTCTGAGCGTGCCCTTTGAGTCAGCATGGAAGGGATAGGTGTTGCCAAGAGATACATAAATAATCCAAACAGGGACAGTTTCTTATGCCCACAGTGGTCACAGTAAGCACTAGTTATTTGTGGGCTCTCACACTAGGTTTGAGAGTCAAGGAAGAGAACCTTCTTCTTGTGTCATGGATCATGTCCAGCCCTGTCTGCAGTGGTATAGCAAGGTTTTCGGGTGCCTGGCGGACAAAGTTGTTTTTGCGCCCCTCCGGCCTTCCCCAACCCCATTGCATCCACCCAGCAAGGGGGGGCAACCCTGCACGCGTGGGATGGGTATGCGGGCATTTGTGTATGTGTGCACATGCATGGTATCGCGCACGCGCCTTGTCTCCTGCGGTAGGCCAGAGCAAGGCAAGGACGAGTTGGAGGAGGAGGAGGAGGAGGAGGAGGAGGAGGAGGAGGAGGAGGAGGAGGAGGAGGGCGCCGCAGCCACTGCGCTTGCCTGCCTGCCTGCCTGCCTGCTTTGCTGCTTGTCTGGCACGCGGCAGCGGCAGAGTTGGCTGCGATGGAGTGGGTCCCATCGCAGAGGCTGAGGACTGCTAGCAGGAGGGCACAGGGCTTCCTCCCCCTCCTCCCCCTCCAGGCACCCCCAGATTTCTGCACCCTGGGCAGATGTACCTTTCTGCCCCCCCCCCCCCCCCCCCCCGATACACCCCTGCCTGTCTAGCCAATTGCCTTGGAGGCTTCTGATACCAGCTGCTCTGTGCTCCTTCTGTGTGGATGTTGGTTTGCTCTGCTTGGCGACAGGGATGCAGCTGTGTTAGATAAGTCTGGCATTAAAATGCAGCTCATTGGTTGATTCTTTGCTTCCAACCAGGAAACTTGGTTTTATGAACAAGCCAGTATAGCCTAAAAGCATGCATTTCCCAGAAGAAACAATGCAAATTAGCAGGAGCAACAGCAACAAAAACATTCATTGTATAATCACTTTTTTCCATCCTCTTTTAAATCCTGTCCCAAACAAAAGGTAACGAATTGGACTTTGGCACAGAAAATTAATCCAGCCAAACAGACGTCAGAAGAGTTGGCTCTTCTCCTTTGCTGGCTTTCTAAATTACTACTTTGCTCTGTTCCATGTTCATTATGTCCTCAGAGAACACTTTCTATCTTTAGGCACGTAAAAGACAGTGGTGTTTAAGAGGTAAAAATGGGCATGTGGGCATAGCTTGGGATGACAGTCAACAATGGATGGAAATGATCTGTGACCTCTCCCTGCCAAGAGGCTGCTCTGTCCCTAACAACCAGTCATCCAGTTGACCTATATTAGCAAAGTAGCTGGCAGAGTCTGATGGCAATCTCCTGTCCCAGTGGTTCCTACCTTGGGTCCCCATATGTCCTTGGACTACAGCTCCCAGACGTCTAACCAGCAGAGCTAGTAGTGGAGGCTTATGGGAGTTTTAGTCTAAGAACACCTGTCGGCCCAGGGTAGGGAACCACTGTCCTATCCTATTCTGAACAGTGGCCGGATTCCAGTCTTTTAATAACAAAGCATATATGCATTTGAATCGACCTAGCTTCTTGTCTACAAGTCCACTTTACTAAAAGGGACATTAGAAACTGAGCCCCGCTAGGCATTTGCCTAAGCAATCCCCTCTGCCATGAGTAGAGCCCTAATATACAGTACTTGGATCTGGATGGCAGAGATAGCTTTGCCTCAACGCCTTGGCTCTTATTCCTCCCCCTGCCCCCCCCCCAGTCACACACTTGCATGCACAGACATTACTCAGCTATTTTTGTAGCATGGGCTGAAATGCCAGTCCAGTAGTTCCTTTGTTGGGAAGGCAGTTGGGGCGTGTGGAATCCAGGTCATCTCTGGCTTTCTGGGCAAAATGACAGCCTCCCTTTTGGCGGGGTATGGCTACCTAAAAACGATGTGCCCTTGCTTTTGTGGCTGTCAGGATACACCCATTCTGTTTCCCCCCTTCCTATAAAAACAAGGGAGGAGGGAGGAAGTACCCTGGTGTGTTTTTCCCCCAAGAGGCTTCACAGGTTTAAGCTATTAAACATCTAAAATGTGCTTTAATGGCCCATTCTTAGAGCACAAAACCATAAACGCAGTTGAAGAAGCCATGAGGAGGAGGTGGAGGAAGAAGAAAATGTGTCATGTCAGCTGGATTTTAAATGCAGTTCCAAAGCTAATAAACACACACAAACATCTACGAAGCAGGAAGCACCTGTCAAAGGGCTGGCTACACGCATCAGTAAATCAAAGCACATGGCAAGACAAGACCCAAACAATCAAAAGCAGGTTCTTTGCATCCAAATGAACTCAGTAACTCTCTTCCGACTAACCTGTAATGACCATGGGATCAACGGAAGTAGCAGTGGCACAGGAGTAGGATTTGATGAGCAGACAGCCGCAGAGTAGAATCCTTTTACTGTTTGCATAAGGTTTCCTAACTCACTGTGGCTCCCTGCAGCTCCCTGATGATAGTACATCTTGGATAAGCAGTGGGGTGTGTTTCCAAGCACATGATCCATAACATGCTTCAGCACCTTATTAGTTAGTTGCATCTCTCTTTGGGCAAAGTTATGTAAACCTTATGCAGATAGCAGCGGGATTTTGGCCTACTATCAGTAGCGTAGCAAGGTTTTGGAGCGCCTGGGGCCAAAGTTGTTTTTTGTGCCCCTCCGGCCCTCCCCAACTCCATCCCATCCACCCAGCAATCCTGCGTGCATGGTGTGTTTGTGTGTGTGTGTGGGGTGGCAGGCAATTTGTCGCCCCCTAATTGCTGCACCCAGAGCACTCCACTCCTTTGCCCTCCCCACGCCATGCTCCTGCCTACTATTACACCCCATGTTGTGACACGTAAAAAATAATAACACCCAACACAGCAGGTCACTGTGTAGACCTGCATCTCTATTTCCATATTGGGAGAAGGAACAGTTAAAGTGTTCTGCTTATATACCGCCCCATACCACTTCAAGGAGTCTCTGGGCCATTCACAGTTTTAATTAGACATGGGCACGACTTGGCAAAATTCTCGTTTCCGTTTCCGTTCCTTGTTTCCGTTACGCAACGGAAACGGTAACGACAATTAAGCTGTCAGAACTCAAACTTGAACCGATAAAAGAAAAATTGGGTCTGATTTGTCGTCGTTCATGGCATCGCGGCGATCGCGCAATGCCAAGCGGCACAGAAAAAAAGTTTTTTTTAAAAAAAACCCGATTCCCGACCAAAAAAGCAGGTGAAAATATGCCTGCCTGAGTGAGGGCACCTACCAGAGGGGTGGTTTCTGGGGGGGGGGGTCCCCGGCCTCCCCCCCTCCTGTCCTGGGCTGCTCTGGTGGGGGGCATCCTCGTCGTCTCGCCATGCCATGCGGTGCGGGGGGATCCAAAATGGCGACCGCAATATGTTTTTTGAAATCGTGGTCCAAAAACCCACCAAAGCACCACACAGAAAAATGTGAAAATTAGTTATTTTAACTGCCTGAATTTTTACAGTAGCAGCAGTGGGGGTTTTTTTTTTGCAATAAATGTCTGTCTCCAATCCCATTGATTTTATTTTATTTTATTTTTATTTTTATTTTTTTACACCTGCGCAATGATGGGCTGGCCATGGGATGGGACCATGCAAATTTTTGGAGCCATTCCACCAATCGCATGGCCACTTGGCCAGGTTTTGACTGAGACTTCTGGGATGTGCCAGTCGGGCATAAAAAGCCCACTATAACCCTAGCCCTAGCCCTAACCCTAACCCTAACCCTAACCCATACGCCAGTACACTGTCCTTCTTAGTGGGTCAGAGGCACCCAGAGGTGCAGCCCACTAACTCACCCTAACCTTACCCGTAATAACCCTAAGCCTAGCCCTTGCCCTAACCCCAACCCTAAGCCAGATCTGTACTCGCATTGCACTACACACAAGTACACTGTCCTTCTTAGTGAGTCAGAGGGCGCCCAGCAGAGGCATTCTTCTCTCACCTTGCTCACAGTCCAAAGTTCCAAAAAACTCCAAACCTGTACGCCAGTATGCTGTCCTTCTTAGTGAGCTAGAGGCACCCAAAAGAGAGGTGCCTCTGCCAGTGCCACTTGGTACGCAATGGCTACACGGTCATGTACACTTCCTTTTCCCTTTGTAGCGGGCCAGAGGAGGCATCCACCCCAGAGAGGTGCCTCCAGGAGCCTGCTAAATGCCTTCCCTTCGTAGCGGGCCAGAGGAGGCACCCACCCCAGAGAGGTGCCTCCAGGAGCCCGCTACCCTACCCCCCCTAAACCAGTACTAACGACAGACGACAAACGAAATGACAAATTTTTGAAAAATTTCACGACAAATGGAAACGAGCCGAAACGGGCCGGCTCCGACACATGACAACTCGAAATGTCATTTTTCCTGGTCGTGCCCATCTCTAGTTTTAATTACAGTAATGCAGGCTATATATCCCCCCCACCCACAAGCTGGGTACTCATTTTACTGACTTCAGAAGGATGGAAGGCTGGGTCAACAATGAGCCCACTACATGGGATTGAACCCCAGGTGGTGAGCACAGTTTTACCTGCAGTACAGGCATTTAGCCACTGCACCGCGGGGCACATTAAGTTAAGCACCAAACACATGCCTATGAACAAACAACACAGAGACTACAGCAAAGCATATTAACCATTGTACGGTATTAGATTTGAGACTTGATAGAGAAAATAGGGACACCTGTCCACAAATAGCATGAACTGCCTCCTTGAGATTTTCCACAGAGTTCATCTGTGAGCTCTAGGAAAGAACATTTTATCTCAACAAGCCTGTTCCAGTAGTTGTTTTCTCCATCAGATGCAGGTCTTTTGTGAAAATTGGTCTCACGTGCTTGTTCAAGACTAACCCAGTGCAAAATCTATTGTGTTTTGACAGAGACGATTTGCAGAAATTTATTCACAAACAAGATGGCTAGTGTTTCACACATGTTTGATTCTTCTTCTCTGCCAAGCTGGGAAAGAAGGGAGCAGAAAAGTTCAACACATCCTCTGAACCAGACTCTCTTACTTAAAGTTTATTTCAAAATGGAGGCTGCAGCCTTTTAGAACTGTAGTCAGCCAGTCCCTACAGCTGGCAAAGATGATGGGGGGGGGGCTTTGTTTCTTCTCCCCCTAAGCTTTGCTGAAGAGTCCAGCAGGATCTTCAATGATTTTTGTATGCTGCCTCTAGGTGTGGCTGAAAGGACTTTTCTGGGCTGAGGTGACTGTCAATCTATCCTATTGTTCCTTCCCTGCCTCTAAATTCAAAGCAAGACTGGTCTCTCTGTTCAGAGCTCTTTCTCTTTGTTGAGGCTGTTGCTCAAATGCATCATATTTGTCAGTTTGTTGTAAGTAATTACACTTTTTATTCTTTCTCTTACAAACGTCCTTAAGACATTTATTATTGAAAGTGCCAGTTAATGAGAAAAATGAGTGGACTACTCTAGGGAGCTAGAAGCTATTGTGTTTTCCAAACCTAACCAACAGGGGATTCTAAAATTGCTCAGTTTGTGGGAATGTGTGGTCTAGTACTGGTCTCACCCACCGTTGTTTTTGTTTTTGTTTTATTTTGAAAAAGGGACACCCCCCCATTTTTGGTAGAGCAATGTATTGCTGGAGATGCATCCCCAACCCTGGCTGGCTACCCTGGGCAACCAAATTAGGAGAAGAAATATAAGGGTTATGAGGTGTGCTGTAAATGATTCTGTTATATCCCCGATAACTCCTAAGTACTGTTTAATTTTGGGGATAGACTTCTTAAAATGCACACATCTCTTCATAAACAACATTTAAAAGAATTTTGATATTTGTTTGTTTGTTTGTTACATTGTGAGATCTTCCATGTATAAAAGGGAGTGTTTGAGCCTGAAGAGCCTGCTTTTGGCTCTTTGTGTATTCATCCATGGTAGTGGCACTGAAGGAGATATGCCACCTCTTTTCACCTCGTGATACGCTCTCCATCTACCACAGCTGCAATAGTACTAAAAAACCTAGAAAGCTGACTTTTTCTGAATAACAGCCCATCTGAGCTATTATATAGAATTGATGGTGATGGACAACAGTCAGCTAGGTTTCAGGTGGGACTTTCGCCAGCCCTACCTGGAGATAAGATGGTAGGGATTGAACTTGCACACAAAACCTGTGATTTACTACCACTAATCATTAGCTCCGCTCTCTGATATCATCATTTCTGTTATAGGAATGCCTGTAACAATTGAATGTGGTGCAGATAGATGAGAATGGCATTCTGTCCACTCTTTGATATGGACTTACTGTAACTCACATGTTTCTTCACACTAGGCCAGGAAAGAATTTACAATTTTAAAAAAACCTTCATCAGGGGGAAAGTAAAACTGACATATTTGGCTATCCATTGGTGGTTACTTGAGCTAGAGTAGAACTGCAGGAAGGGGGAAAGCCCTCGTTTGCATGTAGAAATGAACATGCCATTTTGGGTTAGGTGGCTTGAGTGTGGTTTCTTCTGTTTTCCCCTTCTGGTTGATAGAACAAGGTGGTGGTGACGGACTAGTTGGCTGGTTGATGACGAGGTTTCTGTTCATTATAAAGAACAGGAGGCAGCGGGAGAATTGTGATGCTAGGCAGCCTAACCATGATTGGAAATATGTTGAATAAACTTGTGAAAGTTTTTCTAGTTCATTTGTCAAAGGTAGCAATGACAATCCTCCTTGTTTGGAAGTGGCACTTCTAGATGCCAGGTCAGGAGGTGGTAAAATCACAACATTCAGGATATAATTACAGATGGCAGAGGTGACTTGAAATACGTTACAGAGACCTGGTTAGAAAAGGGGGCAGATGGAATTTATCTATCTTCTGCCCCACCACTGCTGGTTCTCTTCACATCAGTACTCAAGGGGTAGAGGGGCTTTGTTCTAGTGTGATACTACAGTATATCCTAACAAGGTGCCATTTCCAGTTGGTTCTTGGGGCTGCCGACACTTTCTGACACCATGGGGATTATGTTGGTTTTATCTCTGCAGCATTTCCCTACTTGAGCTTCCTGGAATGGTTTCAAGTCTGATGTTGGCATCTTCCACACTGATGGTATCAGTCTGTCTCCCTCTTGCTGGGAATGGCTCAGCATATTTCATGGTTGCTGTGGGGTTGTGCCAACATACCCCAAAGATGTAGCTGGATATAGCCTGGACATAACCCTTGAGAGGGGGGAGCCAACTTGACCTGCATTACAGAGGCCTGATTAAATCCCACAATTCCCATGAATCAGAGAAGTTTTTGAAAAACTTGCCAGTGGCCTGGAACCTGGCATTGCCCTGTCTTTTCCAGAGTTCATACTGGGTGCAGCACTGGCAACAGCTTCATGGATTGCGGACTCCTAAGAAAGAGGCGTGTTGACTTCATGGGAACAGGCCACAGTTGTTTGAGAAGGCCTTTGAATACTGGAGTTTTTTCCCTTTCAGGCTAGGAGATTCTCTCTGTTTTCCAGATGCTATGCCTGCCTATGGTCCAATACCTTGCATCTTTGCTGCTGCTTTCCTTTCCTTCCTTGCTGTTGTCCTCAGCTGGTCAACCAGCTCGCTGCCTTCTAATCTGGATCCATCAGAGTGTGACATTTTGATGAGAACTGCCAGGACTCACTTAATATGTCAGTCCTGGCAGCTCTCCTTAAATAAAGCAAATAAAGTGGATGACATTTCTTTGAAGAGCGGGCGGCGAGCTAGCTGCCCCCATTACTGTTGCTGATCACTCCAGCAGCCACGATAACAGCAACAGCAGCTGGTGGTGAACGTAGAGTCAGGCCGGTGGGGTCCTTTCTCAGTGGGAAGGGAAGCAGTGAAGTTCCTTGCCCTGGTGTCTGCCGCTGGAGGCAGTCACCTCACCCTGCCTAACAGTAAGATTCCTCCTCCGGTGTGATGCAGCTTTTGTTAAGTCTGTGTTCAGGCCACTGCTACACTCTGGGATCATGATGGCATAGAAGGCACAAATATTTGGTGGTTCCAGAAAGTGATATTAGGGGACTCTTGCTTGGCAGCTTGTTTGTTGGAGTATAGCAGTTTTCCCCCAATCCCCCAATGCCCTCTAAATCTTTTAGGCTACAGTTACATTCTGCTCAGCTCATGTGGCCAGTGGTCAGAGGTGTGATGGGCGCTGGTACCTGAAAAATCTGCAGGGCATCTTGTTGGGGAAGTTTGTTTTCCCTCAAGGGATCAAGTCACATCTCCGCCCCCCCCCCCCCCCAGCTTATTTAATATCTATGTGAAACTACCAGGAGAGGCCATCCGAGGGTCTGAAGTATTTTATTACCTGTACCTACTATGACACAAAGCACTGTTTCTCCATTTCATCCCATACTGTTGAAACTGCTGGTGTTCTCACCAGATGTCTGGAGGCAACAATGGGCTGCCTGAGTGTTCATTAAGGGAGTTTCAACTGAGACAAGACAAAAGTACTTGTGCCATGAGGAACAGGAATTCAGTCTATTTGGGATGAGGCATATTGCCCTTGCAGTTGCCTGTAAAAAGGAGATTAGACATTTGATGGTACTCAGATGGATACCACTGTGCAGGTGGATGCCCAGATGGCAGCTGTGGGCAAGAGTTCCTTTCTTCAATTCCGGTTCTGAAGAAGGGATAGCAGTTCTTGAAGACTTCTTGCCTGGGTCCAGTAATACAAGCCTTGTTTACATCAAGAATAAATTATTGTAATGATTACCTGCTTACCTTTGAAGAGTCTTGGGAATCAAGAGACAGACCATACAAACTGCATCCATAAGCCTGCACTACGTATGTATATACACACATGTTGTTCACACATGCACCACACCCACATTGTTTTCATACACATGCCCCCTCTCCCCATTCATACGTGCATATTACACACCATTCCTAGCGCCATGCCCTCTCCAGATACATGCAGGGCCCAGGGAAAATTAAAATGGTGGCCATGTGGTTATTTTTACCAGGGCTGTTTGCTGTGGCACGGCAACATGCCAGTCTGTTTCCTGGTAAGATTTTGCTACTCATTTCATGGTAGAACTAGGGGACTCTGAAGATATTTTGTCCAGGGCCTCTTTGTTCTATCCCTTGACAGCGAATTTTAGCTGGATTTGAGCCAAAACAGTATGAACTACCAGGTCTGTGGAGTAACTTTGCAGCTTGCTTGTTAAAATCTCTGACTGTTCCATGGAAAGTTGGGTTTTACATGTAGTTCATTTATTTTTCTCATTTCATGGCCCACTGGGTAATAAAAAAAATAGAGTTTCGATTTTCCCTTCTGCCTGCTCTTGACAACACTGTTTAAAATGTTCCTACAGGTGAGAGAACCAGAAGGAAAATGTATCCGGAGCATACATTAAAGAAATGAGCACTTGAAAGAATTATGTCTCAGATTTTCCAGGGGGTACAACAGGACCTACATCTTTTGTGCCAGTTTCCATTCTTGAGTATGCTGGGGGAAGGATAAAATTAGATATTAGGGGATTTTAAACATCTGCTCTGAGGTGTTGGAGGAGGAGTTCTGGTGTAGAAAGCTCTTTCTCTCTCCTGAAATATAGACATGCAGGTTGTTGCCCACTGGGAGAATGGTTCAATGTTTTAGCCATGAAATATTGAAAATCCTCCTCCTCCTCCTCCTCCTCCTCCTCCTCCTCCTCCTACTACTACTACTACTACTACTACTACTACTACTACTACTACTACTACTACTACTACTACTACTACTACTGAACAGGGTGTAAACCTGTCAATATTATGTTAATTTTTCTAAGGAGCCCCATGATGCAGTGGCTGTATGTCTGTACTGCAGGTAAACCTGTGCTCACGACCTGGGGTTCAATCCCAGGTAGCAGGCTCATGGTTCACTCAGCCTTCCATCCTTCCAAGGTCGGTCAAATGAGGACACAGCTTGATGGGCGGGGGGCAATGTGTAGCCTGCATTATGTAATTAAAACTGTAAACCGCCCAGAGACTACTTGAAGTGGTATGGGGTGGTATATAAGCAGAACACTTTGAACTCTTATACGTAAATTCAGTTAGCATTCTACAATATTTAACCTCTGGTTGACCACTTGCAAATAACAAGCCCTACAGAAAAGCTCCCAACACCATCATTAAACTTAGACCTATATAGTGCCTTATTGCATTCTTTTGAATTCACTGAGGGAGCTACCATACTGAGAGGACCGCCAGTAGCAGACCCCTGTGGTTCAGAGACCTCCTTGTGAGTCTCCTTGTTATGAGGACCTGAAATGATGATGGCCTTTCCCTCAGGTATAAGAATGGTATTGAATTCCCATGCCAAAGGATTAAATTTGGATGAGAGCTCCAATGATAATTCCAATATTGGTTCCTCCTCATCTTCTGTTTGAACCACTGCAGCCTTGGGTGAGCTTCACATATCCCTAGGCAGAATGTGAATGGTACTCCTCACCTAATTGTTACCATCTTAGAACCACAGGGCTGGAAGGGACCCTGTGGATCATCTAGTGCAGCCCCTGTCAAGGAAGCACAGTGGGGAAGTGAACTCCCAACCTCTGGCTCCACCACTGAACTATCCAGCAGTTCGTTCTTCTGCCCGAACTTTGTGTGCTTGAGGATTTTAATCCATCTGATCCACAACCATGTGCACAACTGGTTTCCATATGTCAGGCACAATTCCTGCATTCCCCTGGAACTCAAATTGCAGACTAAGACCATCTCCTGGTTCATTGTTGGATCTCACAACTTTGGCATCCCGTCTGCTTTCATTTGGCTACTTCATGTTGTCCTCTAAGTTTTATTCTGAAGCACAAATTAACAGATAATAAAGGTTATTTTCAAAGCATCAGGATTTTATTTCTTGTATAATTGCAGGAGCCCCGTGGCACAGTGGTTAAATGCCTGCACTGCAGCTAAAACTGTGCTCAAGACCTGGGGTTCAGTCCAGTTAGCCAGCTTACGGTTGACTCAGCCTTCTATCCTTCTGAGGTCGGTCAAATGAGTACCCAGCTTGCTGGGGGGAAGGGGCAATGTAGCCTGCAGAATTAAATTGTAAACCACCCAGAGAGTGCTTTAAGCACTATGGAGGCAGTATATTAGCAGAACACTTTGCTTTCTTTTTTAGGCATGCAACAGTTTATAGGTTAGGTAGTTTCTGAAAAGCCTAAGAAGACCACATGGGAGAACCCGTGTGGTGTAGTGGGTAGAATAAAGAGACCAGAATCAGCTTGAAGGACAAAGGGCACTCATTCAAAGATGTGGATGTACACATATTAGACAAAGAAGACAGTAGTACAGAATAATGTTTTCCTTTTTCTTTAAGAAATCTTAGGTTGTTATTTCATCAGAACTGGAAGGATATTAGCTCTCAAAATTCAATTCCAATGATCTGTCTGGCAAGAGAGCTGGAAATCTGAAAATATATTCTTCTTTAATGCACTTTCCACTCATTTCAGAGGGTTTGGCTAGGTTCCATGTCTTTTTTGCATTTTAACTTCAGGTACCAGCCAAAGCCACAGAATTGCTCAAAGCTATGGAAAAACCTTTATGCAAACCAAAAATTTTGACTTTAAATCTGCATATTGAGTCTTTGGGGAAGGGCTGGGTTCATCTCTGGTATGGATTCGCTTTTGTATGGCTTTGGTAAAATCAGGAGATGACCGCAATGAACTTTGCCCTAGGCTAGGAAGATGTTTGTGAAGCCAAACTGCCACTTCATTTTGGAGTGTAGATGAATTTCTCACTGAGTATCCATGTGGTAACTTAAATTTACTCCTAATGTAGAGAAAAGACAGAGCTTCAGATTTCTGACTGGCTCTCCAGAAAGAGAAACAACAGATCCATTATATTAAATGGCTATGCTGAATTGAGGAATGTCATTTCCTAAGCTATTTCACCCACTTTGAAAGAGGAGACAGTATTTTGGATTTGAAGCGAAATTATTTTTGCTAGGTAAAGAGAGCAAAGAGTGGTTGTCATTTTGTTTTTCACAGGGGACTCTGCAGTGAGATAATTTTTGAATCTGAGGAAATACAA
Organism: Phrynocephalus guinanensis; assembly: GCA_037367245.1. NCBI lineage: Eukaryota > Metazoa > Chordata > Lepidosauria > Squamata > Agamidae > Phrynocephalus > Phrynocephalus guinanensis. Next base: position 105,072,962 of record CM074734.1, on the reverse strand, counting down.
TATGTCTTTCCCCTTTACATTCACAAGGACCTATAATTATAATGAACACTTATCTAATGTTTACAGGTAATGGTATAGCTTTATTGTGGACATGGATTGTTGGCCCAGCAGCTAACTTTATTTCAGAGGAGCAATATTAAAAAGGCTATTGAAAGAAAGTAAAATCAGAGCCCACTTGTCAAATAAAATAAAGTAAAATAAAATAAAATAGTGGAGTCACCATGTCTACTAGAGATGGGCACGGAACGAACATTTTTTTGTTTCCATTACCGTTTGTCGTTTCCGTTACATAACAAAACGACAAACGAAAATTGTGATGAAAATGCAACGAAATGAACAGAACCACGAAAATTGTGGTCGTTACGTTTCATTTCCATTAATGGCAACGCACAATGAAATGAGCTGTTTTAAATGTTAGAAAATGCCCTGGACATCCGTAAAAACACAGCAATAATTATTTATATTGTCTGATAATACCTACCAGGGGGGTTGGGGTCCTTAAAACGTTTGTTTTTGTCTTCTCCCATCGCGATGTATTTTTCTTTTCCCTTTAAAATGGATGTCACCACCAGCCACAAAATGGAGGCAAGCCATGTGATGGGATCATGTCCAACCAATGGCATGCCCAGGTTGCAGACTGGGCGGGCAGGTCTGGCAGCCACATAGGGCATAAAAAGCTCTGGCAGCCCCCGTCCTCCTTGCAGTCTCTGGTGGGAGTTAGGGTGGGATTGCTGTCTCTGCAACTCTAGCTTCAGTCCTGCAGCCTCCCTATGTGTGTACCTCTTGGTGAGTACCCTCCCCTGCCCCACAGTGCAGTCACTCTGCGGCTGCCTTGCACCCTGAGCAACACCCACCGCTGCCTTTGCAGCCTCCCTGCATACCTAGTCTATACTGTGTGTCTGCCAGCATCCATTTTTTTTAGGGTTTTCCCTCTGGTCTGGGGCGTTGGAGGATGCCTGCGCACGGAAATGCTTTAAAAATCACACAAAAAGCGGGTAGAGACGACAAACGAAAAACGGTAACGAAATTTTTCCAAAAATTCCTGACAAACGGAAACAAACCGAAACAGACCTCTCAACAACAAACGAAAAACCGAAACACAATTTTTCTGTTTCGTGCCCATCTTTAATGTGTACAGTACTGTTGACGAGTGGCAGCACTTTATGGAAATTTAAAAAAATTAATTCCTCCCAATTCTTTCCCAGGATGAAGGGGAACCCTCTCAAGTGGGCATGGTTAGCATCATCCAAGTGGTGTGGTGTAAAGGTGAGTGAAAGGATTCCAGCCATTCAATGCATACTGCAAAGTAAATGTATTGAAGAATGAATGTAATGATTTGAAGAAATGGAGGGGGAGGGGATATTAATGAAGCTGTTGCCCCTTGACGTGCAGGGTCATTTTCGTGAATGTTGGTTAGATCACTGTGTCTTCTCTGCTGCGGCCTATTTTTGTGGCCAATGAGATGGAGAGGGAGGTGGTGGTGAAGGATGAGAGAATTCTATGGCACTTCTGGCTGGGATTAGGGACGGCCCAGGGTGCCATGCCACGCAATTTGGGAGCCACTGCTACATGTGACCAGATATGAAGGAATGCCTGTATGTTTTAGTTGAAAGTAAGTGAAAAGAGTAAGAAAATGGGAAAAGGAAGGTGGTGATCCCTATTAGACATGGGCACGACCAGAAAAAATGACGTTTCGAGTTTTCGTTTGTCGGAACGGGTCCGTTTCGGGTCGTTTCCGTTTGTGGCGAAATTTTTCAAAAATTTGTCATTTACATTTGTCATTTGTCGTTTGTCGTTTCCACCGCGATTTAGCGCGATTTGACTCCCAGAGCATAGGGGCATCCCACAATCAGGGCCAGCACTAGGTGTTTTTGCGCCCTAGGCGGTGGGCGGGGCGGGGGCAGGCGAGCGGGCGGCCGGCGGCCGCGGGTGGGTGAGTGGGCAGGCGGTGGCGTGGGCCCCAGGCGGGTGGCGGCGTGGGCGGATGGGCGAGTGGGCAGTTAGGATATCACTTAGGATAGAGGTTCTGTCCTTGGCTTGCACCCCAAATGTGTGTGTGTGCAAGCAAATTGAAGTTGGGAAAATAGAAAATAAATGGTAGTATATAATATATATTTAAAATAAATCCACACCTCCCACTCCTAGTCAAACCTCCCCCTTTTTCCAATATCAGAAAAAAATCCTCACAAACTGCCAGAGAAGAAATAAAGAATTAACTGCTATTCCCTTCAGCAGACAAAGCTGCAGGGAATCAAAGAAATTATTTTCTAAATTCAGTTCCCTCCCTGCCTGCCTAACTTAAATCCTAAAGCCTCCAGCCTCCCTCCTCAATCTCGATCGGATCACACCAGCACCAGCAGCCAGCCCTCCTCCCTCAACCACATCAAATCCATACACCCGACTGCGATTTCTGGAAGGTGCCTCAGCTTTTTATGCCCTCTGAGACATCCAGAAGTGTCAGTCAAAAACCTGGCAATGCCATTGGTGGAATGGTTCAAACAATCTGCATGGTCGAATCCCATGCCCAGCCCAAATGGGCAGGTCTAAAAAAATAAAAAATAAAATAAAATCAATACGACGTTTTATTGCTATTAAAAAACCCACTGCTGCTACTGTTAAAATTCAGGCATTTAAAATAAATAAATTTCACATGTTTCTGTGGTGATTTGGTGTGTGTTTTGACCACGATTTCAAAAGAAAAATTGCGGTCGCCATTTTAGATTTCCCCCCCCACCGCATGGCATGGCGAGACGAGGATGACCCCCCCCAGCCTGGTGCAAGCAGCCCAGGACAGGAGAAGAGGGGGAGGAAGGCTGGGGACCCCCCAGAAACCACCCCTCTGGTAGGTGGCAAAGCCTCAGGCAGGCATATTTTCACTTGCTTTTTTGGCCGGGAGTCGGGTTTTTTTAAAAAAAAAACTTAAAAACTTTTTGTGTGCTTTGCATTCCGCGATCGCCGCGATGCCACAAATGGAAACGAAAAACCCGACCAATTTTTTCTTTTTTCAGTTTGAGTTCGAGTTCTGAAGGCTTAATTATCATTACCGTTTCCATTACGTAACAGAAACGATAACCGAAAATGGAAACGACAATTTCGCCAAGTCATGCCCATGTCTAATCCCTATTATTAAATCATTCTGATATGTGAATTATGATGTCTTTTGCAAAATTATTGTTCAAACCTTTGACGGTCTGTGCTCTTACACTGTCCAGGACCCTTCCCTGTGATTTTTCTATACAGAAGTATTTGAGAAATGTCATAATCTAGGTGGGTGGGCATGTCTCACCCCACCCCCAACCCCATCTCCTTTGGTTTGGGAACAAACCATGATGAAAGCCCCTGTGGAATGAAGTTTTAGTATAGGGCTTGTCTATATTAGGGCACTAGAACAGATATAAGAAATTGGGAAAATATAATTGAGCCTTTAAGTATTTCAACTTATAAAAATTAAATAATAGAAGCAATGTTAAATAAAGATAAAGCAGGCAATTTTTTTAACAAGAAACTTATCAAATTGAAGGTGGGGTAAATGGCAAGCCACTCCAGTATTCCTGCCAAGAAAACTCCATGGACATGGAGTCACGAAGCGTCGGTCACGACTGTAATGACACAACACACACACACACACACACACACACACACACACACACACACGAACTGAGATGAACTTATTTTTTATTTTACTTTAGAGCATTTTTACCCCACCTTTGGTCTAACATTTAGGAAAAGGCATATAGTAATTCAATGTCAAAAGGGGTTGCAACCATTAATAAATTGAATAAAGTGAAAAAAAGATGACAACAGGAATTACATAATTTTATAGGATGTAATGGGACAAGAAGAGTACAAGCTAATTAATATATGCACTCTGAATGAAAAAACAAGTCTTTAAAGAATTAGAAGCCATTCAGAAGGGTTTGTAATAATCACAGATTTTAATATGGTGATGGATAAAGAGAAAGGTAAAAAAGAGCGGAAAACAATAATAATGTTTTGAATAAAATGTTAAAGATAACAGAACTGAAAAATGTTTCAGATCAGAAAGAAATATAAAAAGATTACTTTTTACTGTTTAATTCATAAAAGTTTTTCTAGGATAGATTACATTTTAAAATTAAAAATAAAATTAAAAATCAAAAATTAATTAGATTTTCGGGAAATTGGATTCTTGGGCTTCAGTAGAATAGCAGTACATATAATGAAGATTTTTACCCAAGATGATTTTTAAAATTTAGCATATTATGGATAATGATTAATGATGATGTTTATGCTTATCCTGATGATGGGTATTAGAATTGCACTTCATCCATTAAGGAAATATTAAAAAGAGGATGAAAATGGTGAATGGGGCATTCTTTCTTTCTTTCTTTCTTTCTTTCTTTCTTTCTTTCTTTCTTTCTTTCTTTCTTTCTTTCTTTCTTTCTTTTGTGTCACAAATAACTTACTACATCATGGGGGTGTCAGCTCTGATCCCACCACCCCACCTGGTGCAAACTAGCTGCTCATACAGGCGATATGACAGGATAATCAGGAGTGCACCAAATCACGCCCCCAAAGAAGAGCCTCCTAGACCTGTACTAGAAAGGAATTGGGGCAGCTTTTAGAGGGTCAGGATCTAAGTAGAAACACATGTGGAGGACGCAATTTGATTAGAACCAAACTGTACCAATAGCAATTCAAATACTGATCTCTCTCTCTCTCTCTCTCTCGGCACCCATATATATCCCACACCCACACCCACCTGTCCGGACAGGTCCTAAATAAGTTTTAGTAAAATAAGGGCCACAACTTTACAGGGGTCTTAGTTGCACAAGAAACCAACTTGTGAAGACATATTCCCAATCTAGACATTATAACCAAAGAGGTCCCATGTTTCCAAAGTGCAATGTTTAAAGGTGATAGGTTATATGGGTACCTGGATGCCTCTCATTGTCCAGGACTTTGCTCATGTAAAAAGGCAAATGAACTTGAATGGGGCTGGCATGACACGATGCCACTCTTCTTTAACTAAATACAGTATTGGCAGAAAACATCAAAGAAAATTTAGCAGCAAGTGCATACTCCTCATGCCATCTGGAAGTTGAGTCATGGCTACTGGACTTCTTTTGGACTTCAGGTGATGAAGCTGTTTGGATGAGCAGCAAAAAGTTTCTATCTCTCAAGAAAAAAAGAAGTACTGTACAGTAGCCATGACTCAACTTCCAGGTAAACTCACCTGGATGACTGAGAACCTTCACAGACACTCCTCATGCCACCTTATTTGCACTTCATTATCTAATTGTCTGCTTTCCTTTAGAAGGAATGAGGAAATACATGTGGTAGAAGTCTTCTGAAGAAGTTCTGAACATCAGGTGGGGTTCAGGCTTGGTTAGGTAGGCATTTGAGACAGGCCTGCATGTCTCCCTTCCTTCGCTCCAAGCTTTGCCAGCTGTTCCTGTAAGCTGTGCATGGAATGTACCCAGCTGATAATATGATCCAATTATCACTCGTTTAGCCTGTGGCGGTCATGTCATGACCTCTCTGTTCTCCCTCTCATTCTCTGCATGCTTGAAGTGTCTGTAGGACCTTCTGCAAAGGCCAGGAAAAAGAAGTGAACTTTCACTGGGCCAATTAAGCTCTGGAAGGTAAGCCATTCATGCCCTTTGAGAGTCTATTGAGTGGATCATGGGGATAATGATCAAGACCAGATTGATCTTGTATAATTTAATTCAACTATTAGGTGGTAAGGGTAACCCCATAAACAGAACCATTTTGGGGCTTTGTCCAAACCTATGTTGCTTTAAAGATTTTTGTGCCTGACTTTTAAAAGGTTAGGTGAAATGAATTGAGCCCAGGAAGGAATTGGTAACCAAAGCAAGTCGTTCAGTTGCCAGGTCATATGGGCTGAATGCAATGCTTTAGTTAGCAGCTTCATTTGCACATGTATTTCTGACACATAAGTAGATGTCTGGAGTAGGAACTGGCAAACCACTCCAGTATTCCCGCCAAGAAAACTCCATGGACATGGAGTCACAAAGAGTCAGTCATGACTGTAATGACACAACACACACACACACACACACACACACACACACACACACACACACACAAACACACACAAACACACACACACTGAATATCCTGGACCCTATTCAAGTGTAGCCCTACAATGAGTGCATTGCAGTATACGTGATATACCCAAAGCGGGGATGAATATTACCAAGTCAGCTGGACTCAGGAAAGGTTATAACTAAAAAGATTTGTGCAAAATAGTCCTCATCACCACTGGCACCTCTAATCCAAGGGCAGCACAATAGTCCAAGACTACAAAATGGACTTGCCAAGGGGAATGTAACTCTAGTTGCCATATCCCATTTTCTACGAACATGTGGCACCTCTGTTTTGTCATGATTTAATTTTAGTTTGTTTCCTTTCATCCAGCCCATTATCAAACTCAGGCAACATTCATGGGCCCTGAATGTTATTTTGGTTTCATGTGACAAGGAAGAATTGAACTCCATGTCATCCGTATATTGCTGCCACATAATTCCAGACCTTCAAATGACTTCTCTCACCATTTGTACATACATGTAAAATTCTGTAAGGGATAAGGAACACTTGAGAGACACTCCATGCCAAAGGCCATGGTGCTGAACAGTGCTCCATCTTTTGAACTTGTCCTTTCAGAAATGATCTGAATTACTGCAATGCAGTGCACTCAATAAGCAACCCTGGAGGTCAACCAGGTTTCTATGCTGAATGGATGGCACAAAGGACCACCAAATGGTCCTGGAAGACTTTTTATTTATTTATTCATTCATTCATTTATACATACATACATACATACATACATACATACACACACACACACACACACACAATTAATTAATTAATTAATTAATTAATTAATTAATTAATTAATGTGCCGCCCACTACCCAAAGGCCTTACAACAATTAGAATGAACAACCTGCACTCCCTTCCTTCAGCACCTGGCATAGGTTATCTAGTAAAGGAACAAAAAAAGTCCCAATCTCATGTGCTGTCTGAAAGGATGATCACTGAGTCCAGGTAATCAGTATCATCCAGGAGTGTATGCAATTGTAGTTCTGCCACTGTCTCAAGTATTTATTTATTTTAGAGTATTTTTACCTCGCCTTTCTCCTTGGAAAAAGGACCCAAGGCAGCTTACAGAATGAGGGATAATATACAGTTCAGTAGAATGAAGACATGTTCAGGTATTGAAAACAGGGAATTGAGGAACATCTTACAGCATCAATAGACATTACATTAAAGCTACAAGAGAACACAAGCAGTTAAAGGGGAGTAAAGTTCCATGTAAAGTTATGAGTGATGGAAGCTAACATTGAAAACATAGCGTCAATGTAAGCCCATAAGGTTATAAGTAGATATAAACACAAAGTCTATGTGATCCTGTAGATTCATATAAAAGACGTATAATAGGTAGACCTTGAGTGCCCCATGAGAGTCGTCATAAATCAGTTCAGACTTGAAGGCACACAACAAAAAACAACCATCCCATGGGATCATTTCCAGCAATCGACTAGGTCACCACCAGCCTCGATGCTCCTTGTCCTTTGCCAGGGAAATAAGACCTTCACCCTTCTAAAATAAAATGAAGTCTTGCTCTTTTCAATTTGATGAAATGCTGAAGCAGCCGGCCAGGCAGGCAGACCTTCCTCGCTTACCTTTACTAGAAATGGCACATTTGAGACTGGCCTGTCATTAGTTATGAATACTGGATCAAGGGTGTGCTGCTTTAGTTAGATATGTGCAGTCATGTTGGAAACAACTTGTTGCAAGCCCTACTAGGAGATAAGGTAAATGATACACTTCATGACTGGTTCTAGCAGTTTCATTTCCCCCAGTGAGTTCCCATGGCCAAGGGGAGATTCAAACCCTGGTCTCCAGTGGTACCTCTTTAATACAGGATCTATAACAACTTCCTTTAGATTGAAATGGGCAGCATCTCACTGTAAGAAAATGTTCATCACTTCACTTCCCATGGCAGGACTCCCACCTTGGCACATTTGCCTAGCCAGGAACGGGCAAAGCTCAAGAAAAGCAAGTTGTTGCCGATACCACTGAACATCCTCAAGGATCTCCAAGCTGGAAAGTTCTCCAGCTCACATGAAAAGCAATTGCCAAAGATGTACTGTATAGACCTGTACCTACCATGAAGTCCCCAATCAAGGCAAATCTAGTGGCTCTTGGAGGCAAAATATATAACAAACTGGGCAACTGGTCATGATGAGCATCGTGACAGGACAAATTTGCCAGTTACTTCTCTCTAGTATTCTGATAAAGATACAGTTCAGAAAAAAAAAAACAGCACTAGTCTGCTCTACCATCTCGTCATCACACAACAGGATTTGCCTTGATAGGGACCTCTGCCTTTATACGGAGGCAGAATCCATATCACCAAGGCGTGCCTTAGTCATGCACACCAAGAATGGGGCAAAGTGGAACTAGGGGCAAGTGGGTGGCAGTTGTCTTTGGAGAACTACAGGTTTGCCACTCTTGTCTTAAATCCTATTTAGACCTTCACTTAAATCTACAGTTCTCTGATTCTTCACCTGCCTTCAGGAGGAGCTTCACTCATAAAGTACTTGTGAAAAAGCAGCCATTTTCATTTTGAAAATCGCTCAGGGAGACTTTTCTCTCTCATGAGGGCACATGCGCGCGCACACAGACAGATAGCTGAAATGGAATGAGTCCCACTGAAGTTCCCTAAAACCTTGTTGAGAGAATGAAGCCTCTCTTTTATTCAGAGCCCATGTTGCTGCCCTGCTGGTTTCCAGAGGGTTGTCATGGTTTTTCTGCAAACAGCTGATGTCATCCCTCCTTTGTTGCAGTTCGGCCTTTTCAGTTGACCAGCTCTGGGGGAGTGCAGTTTTTAAAGAAACTGGAGGAAATCCAGGGACTCTGCTATTGGAATGGCAATTTGCAAGGAGAATCTTGGAGGTTGGCTTGGGGGGGGGGGAACCTGAAGATCAAATAAAATATGTGAATCAGATGGGCTGGTAGAACGGATGGGAAAGAAGTGTAGCAGAGACCAAAAGGGTTTGCCCATAAACAATGATAGCACTGATAGCGGGGGGGGGGGGGAATTGAAATCAGTAAGGACGGTAATTGAAGCTGATGAATAGGTGGGAAGCAGCAGCAGTCAAAATTACACAAAAGTGGAAGAAAAATGAAGAAATAAGCTGTTTGCATTGTGATTTAGGGACTAAAAGGCAGGATAAGCATGTGGGGCCTCTAAGGCGTGACTGTCATAAATCTGAACTGAGATCCTTCTGTTTGGTGATTAAGCAATGCATGGATCCCAACATTTTTCCAATATGAAACACTTATTCATTTATGACTATATTCTAATCCCCTTATTCATATTAATTCGTATTTTAATCCTTCAATAGGCACATTCAAATAGATGCTTTTTGTGATGAATACTCCTTTGGGTATAAAAGGAGATGTGGAACTTGTTGCTTAGGGGTTCTTTGTTAGACCAAATAAATACATTTTATGCTAAAAAAAAAGAGAAAGGGAAGGGGGAAATGGACATGATACAGTCAAAAAGAGGTTAGCGGGTTGAACCTAGTTTAACCCAGAATATACCTTTTTTTTAAAGAGTCAGACCAACTCAGATAAAATGGCACTAGTAATCCTACACTGAGCAGTTGTGTATCTCCTGCAATGCATTGTTAGGCCAGTGTGCACATTTTAACCAGCAGAATGTGTAATATTCTGCCATGTATCAACTCTCAGAATGTGGTAAACTAGCTGTTGTCCTCTGTGGCTCACATCATCCCATCCATCTTTGTACAGTCTATTCTGATACGTGCACCAGGTTTAAACACCTCTGTAGTTAGTTGTTTCTAGGCATCCTTTCTCCCTGCCCACTTCCAGCATGCTACTTAATATACTTTCATGCTTCCAACTGAACATTATATATTATTTGGCATGGTATGCTATTTTATACCTGGTGGCATATAACACATGTATTTTACAAATGAGCTATGACCTCTTGTATCTAAAAGGACAGTCCCATTCCCTCTCGGTTTTTGAGCTTACAACGTTCAGGGCACAAAAAAAATATTGGAGGCCTATTTGTGGAAGTTGGGAGAAAACCGATTTTTAAAGAAAATCTGGTGATGTACATTGAAAAACATGGAAGCACTGACCCATAGCTCTTTCCATATACATTAACTGCTTTATTTACTTCTGCTTAGTTCAACATATTATAGCTTCAAATCAGAAAAAGTGACCCATTTTCGTGGCATTCAACTCTTGTTCCTAATGGGTTGTTTTGAATTTAAGCAGCCACAGGAAATAGGTGGTGTGTATCGGCTGAGGGGATTAATAAGAAATCCAAACCCAAAAGTGACCTGTTTGCTCCAAGCTGCTGACTTAAACTGGGTCATATCCAGAAAGCGGATGAAAATATCCCGGCCACAGCCATTCACTCTCCCACACTTGTGCCTTGAAATAGACTCCTGTGTTTTTGTTTTGTTGCCTGCAAGACGTCTCTCCCTGCCCCTTTGAATTCTTGCACTTCTTATTTGTATGGATTTATCACTCCCTTGATCCCGAAATAGCGACAGTATTTTTGGACCTCTTTGGAACACTCAAGTGTCTTTGGGAATGTGATTGTGAGCTGTCCAAGGAGACAGATCATAAAACTGAACCCAGGCCACAGAAGAAGCTGTTGGAAAAATTCAACATAACTTTCAAGTGGCGTAACATCTGCTTTGCTACCTTTCCTTTCTTTCTTTGTTAAAGGATTATTCCCCTGCATTATCGAGATACATCAAAAGAAGCCTTAGTGGTCTTTTGCAGTAGCATTTTGAATGCGCAAAGATTTTGTAATCTTGAGCTCGTTCATTCTCACGGAGAAGAAAAGCGGAGCCGGTCTTTAACAAGCCTGTCCTTTCCACAGTTCCTGTTGAATTGTGTACATTTCTGCGCTCTGTGTGAACAGTGCCCAGAAAGTTGACTTGAGACTAGAACTCCTGGAATCTGATTCATTAACCTCTGTCAAATTACTCATTATCCAATGTAATTATTTTTTTTAGCTTTTCTTCTTTATCTGTAAAAATCCACATAGTGTAAGCATTCTTTGTTGAACAGCGTTGTTCCATAGGCCAGCTCATTTCAGGCTACACAACACTGGTGTATTAAAAATGATACATAAACAATCAGCATTCTGTGCATGATTGTTATGGCTACAGCTGAGAGCTCTCCCCCTGAACCTTGACTTAAGTTTCTTCCTGCCTTATATTGTACAAACACTGACAGCTTATCATTAAATGCTGGCAAAGGCTGAAGAATGACATGCACTGGTTTATATTAATATGTTTTGTTTGCTATGTAGCCACTTCTTTGCATACAGTGAACTTTCAGCATTGCTCAGCAAATAAAAGGCATCCATCATATTCATGGCCAGCAGTTGGAAATTGGGTATTTTTTATTGTGCCTCAGAATGGGTAGGACAGAGGCAGACACCACCCACTACTGTCATCCTGTTTCTTCACATATAGTGGAAGAGGGCAGACACCAGTCTTGCACTATTGGAACAACGGTATAGATCTAGAAGTTGGACAGCGAAGAAAGCTAAGAGGAAAAGAGCTGAGTAACACAAATAAGTGGGTTCTAGATCAAATTAAGCCTGGACACTCACTGCAAGTCAACTGAAGCTATTATATTTTGTAGATATCAGGAGAAGTCAGCAAATAACGAAAACATTGTTGCTATGAAAACATTGCAGGAAGGAGAAGCAGAAGATTGAACATGAGATGGGACAATTCAGTAAAGGAAGCCACGGGGTTGTGTTTCCAAGACTGGAACAGGGTTATGAAGGGCAGGACCTGTTGAAGGCCCTTAATTCATAGGCTTTATGAACTTTCAGTTGGAAATGACTTGATGAGGCACAAACAATAAAAAGGAACACACACACAAATTGTTTGTATTTCTAATAATTTTATACACCGCAGACACAGCTTGTGCCAGAAACTGAGGGATGGGTGGTGGCTGATGCATCTCACTAAGCAATTACATATACAGTATGCTGAATGGAGTAGCTTCGCAAAGCAAGCAACTTGGGCAACCATGAAAAAGATCTCCAATCAGTCTAATCAGGAGATTCCACCTCCTCCTGCTGCAAACCCAAATGTGGAAATCAAATGACCGAGAAGAACCTACCAAGCAAACCTTTTACTTATGCTTGGCTATCTCTTCCATCTCTTTTTCTAATGGGTATTGTCTTTCTGAACTGGGGCGTGGCGCCTCAGTGGACTAAGGTCTGAAAAACTGTCGGCTGCCAAGTTGGCAGCTTGGCAGTTCACATCCCGGGTACCACGCAGCGGAGTAAGCTCCCGCTGATAACCCCAGCAGTCCTGCCAACTTAGCAGTTTGAAAATATATAAATGCAAGTAGATAAAAAGGTACTGCTGTAAAAAGTGGGAAAGTAAAACATTGTTTCCTTGCAGCCATGCCAGCCACGTGGCCATGGACTTGCACAACACTGGCTCTTTGGCTTGAATATGGAGATGAGCACTGCCCCTAGAGTCGGACATGACTAGCATGCATGTGCGGGGGCAACCTTTGCCTTTATTACCTTTCTGAATTTGGATTTGCTCTATGGCCTGCAAAAGCCAGGTGGTGTGCTCACAATTTATTCATATTGGTACAAAATGGATATTACCTCTATCTCTAAAAATGTTTCTCTCTGGGTACATGACTAGTAACAATTCATCTGGATGCTTTTGTCTGTTGCTTCCATGTTGAAGCAAACAAGTCGCCAATATGCTATTTTCCATGTTTCAAGAACTTTTTTGTTGTCGTAAAAATAAAGGCAGAGGAACTCTCACCTCCTCACTCCTTTATTTTCACTTATTAATTTGTGAGCTAAAAGGAGGCCAGTGGCAGCCCTTACATCTTATGCAAAACACTGGCACTATTTAAAAATGTGCTGGCTGATTGTACAGGGTTGTTCCTTCTTTACAGGAAGGGTGTCAAACCAGCAAGCGATAAGGGAAGTCCTGGTGTACAGTGACCCCCCACCTATTGCGGGAGTTAGGGACCCGAACCGACCCACGATAATTGAAAATCCATGATATGTGGATGCAGGTCGGGCTGGGCTTGGGGGTGCTAACTAGGGGCTCTTGTACTTACCCCCAGCCTGGTGCTGTCCCAAACGGGCCTGTGAGGGCCGTCCCAGGCCTTTTGGAGCGCCAAAAAGGGCCTCCCTGCGAACAACAAGTGACTTCCGGTAAACTGGAAGTAATTTCCAGGTCTCTGAAAATCTTTTTTTTTTTTTGGTGAGGGTGGGACAATTTGCTGCTCTTGGTGTTTCATCATTGGAGGCTTCTGCCTGACTGTAATGGTAACACCGGCCCTCTCAGGACACCTTGTAAACCTCCATAGGTCAGACAGGGTTGTTGCACAGTAGAAGTCTCATCTGGAACTGGCCATCCATGTTTTTATTTTATCATCTATCTATCTATCTATCTATCTATCTATCTATCTATCTATCTATCTATCTATCTATCTATCTACACACACACAACCAGCACATGTTAGTCCAAAGGCCGATAACTTAGTGGTAGAGCATATGCTTTGTATGGAGAAGACCACCGACCTGGGGGCATCTCACATCTCTAAAAAATCAGGTTGTAGAGACATGGGAAAGGCCTCTTGCATGAGATCCCTGAGTGTTACTGCCATCAGATCATCAAATACTCAGCTAGATGAGATAGATAACTAGAGTTCAGCAATGTTGCTTTGTTTAGACTACAAATCCCAGAATACCCTAGCCATGATAGTTGCTGGCTATGTTGGCTGGGGGAGAGTTGTAGTCAAAGAAAAAAAACCCACATCACCATGCTCTACAGAAGACTCTCATGAGATACTTCCTCTGCTCAGCAGGACAGATCCTGTTTCCTAGCAGATCCTAGCGCTGCCTTCTTGCTATGCTACATGTGTCTACCCGGTCACACATGTGAGTTAAATCCTCAGATTCATTACATCAACTATTTATATATGGATTTCACACAAGCCTCCTGGGACTGCCTAATCTTGTCTAACTGTCTCAGATTTCTCCCGGTTTCTTTCTTGAAAGGAGATCAAGTATGTGTTCCTCTCACTTACAGTCTTGTTGGGTTGGAAAATCTTTTAACTTTCTGCTCACTGTTCCTCATTTGTGTTGCTACCGCCTGGATCCAATTCTGTCCTCTTGGAGAAATTTAACCTGTCCAATGGGAGAAGCTCTCAGTCCCTTCCTTCTGGAAGTATGTGTACTCATCACTAAATGTTTCCACTGCCCCCTCCATCTGCTGGCGGCCACTTCATCTACTTCCTGTGTCAAAACACCAGACTTCTTTTCTCCATTTCTTATACAGGGTAGGGGTAGTGGGACCAGATGCACAGCTAACCATGTGTCGCCCATTTGAACACAGTCTTTGTTAATGCTGTGCTGATTTTTTTCCCCCATGAGAATGTCGGCTATTTACAAGAGGGACACTTCCACTGCCCCTGGTGAAATGGTCTGCCTCCTCCTGAGGCCTTTGGGCAGATTGCACCATGACTCTGGTTCCATGGTAACCAGAGTTACCATGTCCATGGCAAGGACATTAGACAACTGCATGGAGACAGGCTGAGGGAGGTAGAGGAACCACAGAGCCAGAAGAAGGGCAGGTAAGCAGGTTATGGGTAACAGAAGCAGGTGCTGCCAGTCAGGAAGAGGAGGGAAGAGAAAGAAAGCCTGGCTGTTGGACTAGTTGATTTCAAACAAGCGCCAGCTGGGGACTACCAAATACTTGGAGCTGGTACCTGAATCCAAGGCCCTAGAACTAGGTGAAGGGCTGATGGGAACCAGGGATGCGGAGGTGACAGAGTAATTCTGTGACCTGTTTACCCCTCCAATGAAAGCTGTTCACCTCTTCACTAGCTTGCTGAGTCAGTGGAATGAGGATACCATCCTAAACACAGGAGGGGGACAATGAGGATCACACCATCCTTATTCCACTTGATATAAAAAAAATATGTCTCTATGAAAAGAATGTGTGATTCTGGATTTACAGTTCAACCCTAGCTCCAAGCTTTTCTGAGTACAATGGGTGAAGATCAGACACAAACCTCTTTTGTAAGCAGAAATCCCCTTCTATCAACTGATCTTAGAGATCCGCCAACAGAGGGCGTTTATACACGACCCCTAAACTCCGGGGCAAATGGCTCCCATCTCCGGAGCTTAAAAATGTTTCCCCACCAGCTCCGGAGTTTACAGGAAATTAAGTGCGACCACGCCCACTTTAGCGCGTCCCAGCGCACCTTTCAAGTACCTGCTCTCTGGAGGTGAAAATTCTTTGATGCGGTGTAACGATAGTGAGTGCGGGGCTCTCCTCGCTTCTGTTTGTTGTTTTTTGGCTCCCGCCCCTTTAAGAGCTACTTAAGAGACTGGAATGTTGCCGCGGCAAGAGCGAGAGGCAGAACGGAGGTGAGCCACGTCTCTATTCTTCCTGTTTTTTCTCCCTCCCCTCACGCAGCCAGCAGCCAGGAGTGTGGAGGGGGTGGGAATGCAGGAACAGCGACAAACCCCTAAGAATAGATCTCTGGTCCGAATTTAAGTGGCCAGCGGATTTTAGGGGTGGTGTGAAAAGGCTCAGAGTCGCCATCTAGAGGAACGCCCTGCTGGTTTAGACTTCCTGGCAGAAGAGTTTTTTGAAAGTAGGAGAAGAAAATGGGGTGAGCAAGGGAGGGGTTCTATCTGAATCACCCTTCCTTCACCCAAGGAAATAATTATAATACCAGCACAAAATATGGCTAGGGCAATGGTAGTCCTAATCAATTTCCTACATTTTAGGCACAGTGGAGTGGGATTCAACACTACATCAGCAGTTCCCGTGTTTTCTCTGATGGTTTTCATCCATCTTGGCCTGTAAGATTGTGGTCTGTGATTGTATGCCCACCCCCAACCCAAATAACACGTATTACTTCTGACGTTTCCAGTCTTTCATTCTGCTGAGTAAAGCAGTGGATTTCTTCTCTAAAGTCCTTTCCTGACTGAAAAACGCATGCTTTGAAGTAACAAATGTAATATATTTGTAGAGAATTCAACTGTGAGAAATAGACACAGTAATATGTTGTGACTGGCCCAGGTTTTGGTACGCAGTACCCAAAGCACAGTAAAATGTAATGGGACTTTCAATCAGAAAGAACAAGGAAAAGGCTGTGTGGTCCCAAAGATCACACATATTTAAGAGTGGGTAACACCTTTTATGGAGCCACCAAAAGGCCACTGGGATCTAGTAGTGGTGTAGTGGATAGAGTGACTAGGACCTTGCAGAGGAGGATTCAAATCTCCACTTAGCCATGGATGTTCAGAGGGGTAGCACAACTAGTAAAACCATTCCTTAAATATCTCACTTACTTTAAAAGCCGTATTAGGGTTGCTATGAGTTGGTTCCAACTTGATGGCACATAAATTACTAACTAAACAAAATGTAAACAAATTGCAAGCTTTTGCGGAGGAATTCCACTTCATCAGGCTGAGCACTACCCCTTTCATTTCTTCCAAGCAGGCGTAGGTCACGTGGCAAATTAACACTATCCACCCAGAGACTTGGAAGCTTTATTTGGCCTCTAAAATTCCAAGTCTGCTAACAGATAATTATTTTGAAAGGAAACTAAATCGTTTTCTAATGGGGTGTATACTGGTTGCTAATTAAAGTTGGTTGCTAGTCACCATGGCATACTGGGTTCTGCCCAGCAATTAGGCAATGTGAGCCGGAGGGTTGTGATCAGGGTGAAAGACTGGTGTGTTAACTGAATGTGGCACAAGAACCATTTCCTGAATTAAGCAAGATGCCCTGCTCAACACTGGGAGATATAAATCAAGCACCCTACAGGCTTTGAGTGGGTGGCCCATTCTCTAGATACAACCCCTCCCTTTTGGTCTAGAGACAGTTCTGTGAGTTTAACATGACTGCTTGATCTTTTGAATATCATCAGACCAATGTTCTACTACTACATTATGCACTCTTGGTCCTCTGAAGTTGAGATCCAGCTACAAGAAAAGTATATTTTAATGTAAACGATGATTGTTAGCAATGGCTGCATGGGTATACTTGATTTGCAAAATTTGTTTTGATGTGTCTGAACTATTCTGAGCAACAGCTGGGTGCCTAGCTAGCAGGCTTTCTGGAGGATCTTTACGTTTGTTACTTCTCAGTTAAATTTGGTAACCTGCCACTGGTAACAGGCAAGGATGAGGTATTTCAGGACAAAGTAAGAGATGACCAGTCCTTCCATTCATGACAATGAGTCAACCACCAGAACCAGGGGTTTTGAGAGTGGCAGCAAAGTGTAGGATGAAGTACTTTTACAGACGATACATTTTGTTATTTATACTGTACAGCTAAGTGGGACAATGCTGTTCTCAAGAGGTGCTGTCCAATCACATCCATAATTGTGACAGTCAATTTCTGTAACTGGTCCTTCACTTCAGATAGCAAAATGTCTTGTGAGGTCCATGAGGCTTTGAACCTCCTTGAATGACTAATTCTTCATGTTTTCCTTCCCACATGGACAGAGCTGATCTACACCAGAGCATCTGGTTCTCTTGACTTGATTCTTTTGTGCTGAATAGGCCTTTTTTGACGCAACACATGACTTCCACCATAGATCTAGAGCAAGAATGCAGAAAGCTGCCATAGGCTTGTCCTGTCTCTAATGTGTCAGACAGAGAGCTCTCCCCTCACCTGTTCCTCTCGACTAGAGGTGTTGAGGACTGAACTCAAGACCTCATGAATGCAAAACATGTGCTGTGCTGAAAAGCTATCATCAAAGCTTGGAAGTAGCACATTACAAGCAATGTAATAGTAACTTGTAACATATCCCAGGGTGGTGATAACATGGGTGCAATGGGATTGCATTTCAAAAGCAATGTGACAAGTGTGAACAACGGTAAGTAATTTGGTCTCTGTGTAAATACCTAATGTTACTTTTCTATTTCCAGTTACATTAAATTTTTTCTTTGAAAGAATGTTTAAAATATATGAGCCATTTTTCCATGTTGTTTTTTACCAATCCTATTTTTTTAAAATTAAATGAAAATGTGACAAGTAATGGTTTAAATGTCAGTTTTTCTTCTGGCAGAGTTCCATGACTATGAGTATTTAAGTGCTACTACTTTTCACCAGGTCCTACATTTTTACATCTATATGGAGTTGGAATAGTGATGGCAATTTCACCTGTTCCTTGACTAGGTATCATGATGGTTTCAAAAATATGTGCCTCTGTTGGTTGGTGAGAGTTTATTGAGGGGCGTGGTGGCTCAGTGGATTAAGGCTCCAAAAACTGTCGGCTGCAAAGTCGGCAGCTCAGCGGTTCGAATCCCGGGTGCCACGCAGCAGAGCGAGCTCCCGCTCATAACCCCAGCTCCTGCCAACCTAGCAGTTCGAAAGCATGCAAATGCAAGTAGAATCTAAATAGGTACCGTTGTAAAAAGCAGGAAGGTAAAACAGTGTTTCCTTGCAGCCATGCTGGCCATGTGGCCATGGACTTGCACAACACCGGCTCTTTGACTTGAATATGGAGATTAGCACTGCCCCTAGAGTCGGACACGACTAGCACGCATGTGCAGGGGAAGCCTTTACCTTTTTTAATGAGCTAAGGCCTAAGACCTGCGTTTGCTAATGTCTGAGGATGTATGAGAGATGGGTGCAGATCAGCACATGTGCTTGAGTCTGCATGCACCCCCCACACCTTGTCCTGGTTGCATTTTGACTTCAAGCAAAGCATTCCACAGCACGTGGATAATTACCTGTGATAATCTGCTGATCAAGTACTGTAACTATTGAAGGTGCAGCTACTGAGGCCAGCTGTCATGTTGGCTCTATGTGGGCCAATATCAGTTCAATACAGACGTGTGTACGTATTAGACTTTTTTCAACCTTGTATGCTGCCTGTAACAGGTTTGGCTGGGAGGAAGCTTTCTGGGCTGGGGTGACTGTCAGTCAATCTGGCAGTAACCAATTATTCCCTCTCTGAGTCAGCTTTTGAAGAGAACAAACCTCTCCACCCAAGAGTCCTTTTGGCTTTTCTTTTTTTGAGTTAGTTGGCTTGTAGTCGGTTAGGCTTTATGTAGTCAGTGTGCAGTTAATTAGCAGCTTATAGAATTTAGAATTTGTCCTGGAGGAATCAGCTGGAAGTAGGATGAATCAGTTAAGGCCTGTTTGTGTAACCAGCCAGTTTTGACCCGTATTTTCATTTGTGAAAATATTTTTACTTTTATAAATGCCTGAAATACAAATTTCAATATAGAGTAATTAGTATCACTCGGTGATCTTTTGTACTGGTAATCTAAAGCATTCTAGGCAGGGTTGCCTTGGAAGATGATATGGAAGCTTCAGCAGGTGCCGAATGCAGTAGACCAGCTTGATTTGGTGCCTTCTAAATTTCATTGTATGCCCCTGATTGTGCCCTGCCTGCATTGTAGCTTCTGTGCCAAATTCAAGGCACTGGTGTTGACATTCAAAGCCCTAAATAGCTTGGGCTCTCAATACCTGTGAGAAGATCTCTTCCATAGAAATGCTACTAGAGATGGGCACGAAATGAATTTTTAAAATCGTTTTGTTATTCATTTTGTTATTCATTTCGTTAGCTAACGAAAGAAATAACAAACCAACCCATTAAAGAAAAACGGAACGAAAAAAAAACCAGAAATTTCCATTTCATTCATTTCATTTTTCATGGTGGACACTTACCTTGAATCCCACCCGTGCCACCACCAGTCCTGTTCGGTGCAGGGAAGCAAGCGCCTCTCAGCTGTGGGAAAAAAAAATCCAGCCCCGGCATCGAGGTTTTTTTAAAAAAGTTTTAAAAAAATTAAAAGTGCCAACCCAGCCCCAGGGGCCGTGGGCCACATGGTCGGGCCACATGGCCCTGGCCTGTACTTAAAATAAATAAATAAATAAATAAATAAATAAATAAATAAATAAATAAATAAATAAAAACCCTTGGTCTGGTCTGTGGGCCAGCCAGAAGTAAAAAAATTTTTTTTTAAAAAAAAGGTGTGGGGAAGCAAGCACCTCTCAGCTGTGAAAAAAACAAAAAAAAAATCAGCCCTGGCATTGGGGCTTAAAAAAAAATTTAAATTTAAATTTTTTTAAGAAGTGCGGACCCGGCCTGGGAGCTGCATGGCTGGCATCCTAAAATGTAAAGATTAATTAATTAATCAATTAATGAATTAATTTTAAAAAGCACCGACCGGTCCCCAGGGGCCATGTGGCCGGCGCTGGGAAAAAATTAAAAAATTAAAAACAATTTTAAAAGTGCTGACCTGGCCCGGGAACTGCATGGTCAGCATCCTAAAATGTAAATTTTTTTTAAAAGGTGCCAACCCAGCTCCAAGGGCTGTCTGGTCAGTGCTGGGGAAAAAACAGGTGCAGGGAAGCTAGTGCCTCAAAAAGCCCCTGCTTCGGGGACTTTTAAAAATAAAATAAAAAATGCTGGGCCTGCGGTGGGGCAGTCCATCGCCGCTTGGCGCAGCCGCGGCCAGGGCTCTGGAGGTGGCAGTGAGGCCTCCCGCTGCCCAATGAGGCTGCTGCCGGGTCTCTGGAGGCAGCGGTGAGGCCTCCTGCTGCCCAGCAAAGCCTCCCGCCATCCAGTGTGGCCGCTGCCAGGGCCTTTTGGGGGCACTGCTGGGATTGCTGCTGCCACTGCCACTGAATCGCCACCAAGGTAAGGTAAGTCGAACCAGTTCGGCTCAGTTTAGGTCCGTACAATTTTTTAAAAATTCATACAAACCTCAACCGAACCGACGGTGGGCCCGAAACAGAACCAACCGAACCATCAGTTTTCTGTTTTTTGCCCATCTCTAACTGCTACCCGTGTCACCCCTTCCTCACCAATGTTGCTTTTGCAGGTGCTTATATCAAGGGAGTCCCAGAAAGTATAAAATAGGAATAGGCATTTCTTGGTGGTGGCCGTATCTTTGTGGAACTCACACCCAAAATTAACAATTTAATCAAGACAGAACTTTTCAAACAAAGCTTTCAGATGCATCCTTCCTCTATGTTTGTTTGTTTGTTGTTAATAATCAGCTGTCACCATGCAGCCTTATAGATGGTGTCTTTATTATTTTCTTGTTTATTTAAATTTAATTTCATCATGTATGATTGAGGGTGTGGCTGAGTTTTAATGCTTTTGTAAGCCAACAGGGCAGTGGATGGGGCAGTATAGAAATTTTAAAAATAAAATGAATAGTAGTAATGGCAGTAATGTTCCTACTCTTTTTTCTTAAAGAGATACACACATTTCAACCTGCATGAGATTTAATCAATGAAGCCCTTGTTGCTTAAAGTGGAACTTTTAAATCGGGGTAAGGAGTGTGTGGTCCTTCAGAAGCTTGAATGCAACTCTCATCATTCATCACTATTGCCTTCTGGCTATCATTGATGATGAGATTTGCAGTCAAATGACAACATCTGAAGGGATGCAGACATCCCCCCCTGCACTGTTTTAAATTATTACCTGTCATGCAACTGTTAAAAGCACTGAACGTACATAAAGAAATAATGATAATCCTTTCCTAAAGCCTAGGTATGGGCTACTGGTTGAACCTGATTTGCTAGTAATTAATTGATTTGGAGATATAAAGTTGGATTAAAATGTTTTTCTCCTGCTCCTATTTATGCATTCTTTCCCAGCTAACCTGTTATTACTGAACCAAGGAAAATAGGTTTCCTTCTTCTCTTTGAGGCCTGAAATGAGTATTCTACAAAATATTTTTTAAAGACTTCACTTAAGAACAGGAAGTCAAGGAAATACAGTATAAGCACATCTAGAATGGCACTAGCTACAAATGGCTACATTTGTGTGGATTAATTCATTCCAACAAATACTGGGGAAATAAGTGCAGAACAACAACAGCAACAACAAATATCCTAGATTTAGTGCTTTACTCAAGTGGCAGCATGGCAGCAGTGAAAGCGCAGCAACGACATGGAGGCGACGGGGCAGCAACAGAGGCGGTGGCAGTAATTGTGGCGCTAATGCAGTGGCATGATAGGAGCAGGTAGTCCCCTGTCCCTGGGCAAAAACCGAAAAATGAACCATGAACCAGTTTAGTTCTCCCATTGTTCGTGATGGTTCATGGCTAACCACTAACCACTAACCACCACAAACCATCATTTTCCAGGTTTGTGCCCATGTCTAGAGGTATCCAAAATATTTAAGATTTAAAGGAAACAAAAGCAGCCCCTTCCTCACAACTGGTCATCTACTGGGCGTTTTATAGTAGGATACGTGGTGGCTCAGTGGACTAAGGCTCCGAAAACCGTTGGTTGCAAAGCCGGCAGCTCGGTGGTTCAAATCCCAGGTGCCATGCAGTGGAGGGAGCTCCCGTTGATAACCTCAGCTCCTGCCAACCTAGCAGTTTGAAAGCATGTAAATGCAAGTAGATGAATAGGTATTGTTGTAAAAAGCGGGAAGGCAAAACAGTGTTTCCTTGCAGCCATGCCGGCCACATGGTCACGGACTTGCACAACACTGGCTCTTTGGCTTGAATACAGAGATGAGCACTGCTCCTAGAGTCAAACACAACTAGCACGCATGTGCGGGGGGGAACCACTTTCCTTTTACCTTTACTGTGGCTGAAAAAAGTCTTCTTACAGAAGGTGGCTGTACAAGCGGTGCCTGCTTTCAAGACAGCAGATTGGAAAGTGGAGTTTGAACTAGCAAAACATTTCCACGGTTGTGGGAGGGGAAGCACCGAGGCCAATTCAGATTCCCCTTTCGCTGCCAGCCAGGCATTGGGCCACCCTCACTCAGCCAGCTCTGAGGGACTAAGCAGGCTGAGGGTGGAACAATAGAGAATGGGCTGTGAAAAGATATGCCCAAGAACAGAAGGGTGGGAGGGGGAATGATGAATAGATGCTTCCTACACATGTTTACAAGGAGAGGCATTGACACCCACCATCCTGGGTGCCTCCAGGGTCACTAGCACAGAAGGATGAGATAAAAGAGTCACTGTCAGCATAACAGCTCCAGGGCAGAAGGAATTTCCACCAGAGAGGGTGGGAAATTAAAAGTCATTTAACTATGAATTTGGGAGTTTCATTCTTTATGTGCAGCAGCCAGCAGGAAAGCATCAGGGCCTGCAATGCAGTGGGATGTGATGCTTAAAACCAACTCTCCTTTCCCCACCCAAAATGCAGAAGTTGATGCTTTCCCGATAAAGGTTGCCGTGAAAAGTCAGGGGCATTGCTTTCATGGAGCCTAGGAAATGGAGGATCTATCTGCAATTGCCTCACTTGTTCCTTCTCTCCAGGACTGTCCTTTTGCAGCCCACAGATTTATTTTATAGAATCTTTGCTGATGGAATGTTGATACCATTCAGGAATGTAGGGGCTCAGAGAAGGGGCATTCCGTCAATGGACAATTTCTATGCAACAGCCACAATGGCCATTCTTGGCTCTGCCTATGGTGACATCATCCGTTCCAGAATCTTTCGCCCTTCTTCTAATCCTCACTCATGCAAGCCCTGGTGCACATTTTTTGTTTTGCAAACTGTAACTAAGGTTTCCTTGCATCTCTTCAGGTTGGAAAAAAAAACAAACAAACTGAGATGAACAAACAAAACATCCAAAAAATAAACAAAAAATTTAAAAAAAATTAAAAATTGCATGACTCCAATCCTTTGGGTTTTTTTCCTCCTCCCATGGTGCTTCTTACACTGAAATTTGTGCAACACACACACACACATCTGTATGGTATTATATTGACAGTGTTGGACTGGAACTCAAAACACCAGGATTCACATCTCTGCTTGGCCATAAAAGGTCACTGGGTGATCATAGGCCATTTATATCTTCTCAGCCTGGCCTACTTCATAAAGATGATTGTAAGGATAAATAAAATACAGAGAAGGAATGTCACCTGTACTGCTTTGAGCTCTTCAAAGTGAAGGTGGAGTTTAAATGAAATAAATGACTGACTGTCTGAATAAACAAGAATTCATACTTGTCCCCAGAGATTACGCTGAGTAGTTGTACATTTTTGTGTGCCTGCCTGTGTGTTTTCTTGAACTGATGCCCGACACATTGAACTGTCCCCTGTACCCCAAAGTTTTATTTTAAGAAAACTGTTTTCCAGTGCAACAAAAGAGAGTTGTACTCCTTCTGCATTGCGCAGGGTGGAGGAACCAATAAAGGTCAGTTCTGCTTATGCTGACCAGCCCCGTTTACAGCATTCCAAGAAAAACACCAGGCCGCCCCCATGTTCTACTGATCACTCTATGGCCTGTAATTCATAGGTCATGACCCAGAGCTGAACAGCAACAAGCACACAAAATGCCACACTAATTATATCGTGGTGCCGTTTCGGTGAAAAAACATTATTATTTTGGTAGGAGGCGTGGTTTTCAAAAAGAAAGCCATAGAGAAAAAAAAAACCCAAACCACACAGAAACACAAGCAAACCACCTCAGTAACCTCTTCTCTGTTACGAGTTTTGGCTGAAACTGTGGAGTCATCAAGCGTGCAGGTGCAGTTTATGGTGCTCCTCTGCGTTTGGACACAGGAGGCTGGACTGCCTGCCTCCTCCCTACAATGTGGATGAAATTAAGGAGCAAGAGACAAGAAATGAAAACAGACCAGTGTGGGGTGGGGTGCTGATTCAGCCATGGCTTGCATGACCTGATGAGCTGAAGATAGTGACTGTTCTCATCAGCTTATGCCCAGTGATGATACTTATGGCTTTTCAAAATATTTTTGGACATATGTGGGCGTCTGTTACACTCTCTTTTCAAATAACACTGGCGCACCATCTCTTGTCCGTCTGTATATGTACGTTTCATATTTGATATGAGCATTTCCACATATTAAATAAATAAAAGTTCTTAGTCTTTCAGGTGTCAGAGGAACCTTCATTATTTTGCTGCATCGACTTAACATGGCTTCCCCGTATAATTTCAACTGCTACATTCAAAGATTTAGACTCTTCTCTCCCTCTTTGCCACCAAACACACTTTTTAAAAGCAAAAGGATGGGAAATGAAAAGAAAGAATTATCCATGCCTGCAGCTTGAGCTATGATGCTTTTGTCTGAGGAACACTCCTGTGGTCTCAGAGATAGCATCTGAAAGAGTTACTTTTTTGGATCAGAACTCCTAGTAACTGGCACCAAGCAAGCCAATTGACCATGCTAGGTGAGGTGACTGGAGCGCTGTAGGTCACAAAATTGACATTTCCTGTGCAAAGTTCACAAATGTGGAAAAAGAGAAAAAAAAGAACATTATTGCACAATTTGCTTTTCTTTTGTGGTGTGTGTGTTTGTTTCATCCCCCCCCCCCCTGCCCCTGGTGTTTAACCTTTGTTTGCTATGGTAGTAATATGAGGGTCTTCCAGATTACCAAGCTTTCCCCTTCTTTGTACAGTTGGCACCATGTTTGAGGATGCATTCAAAAACTGATTTTGTAGCTTTCTCACAATGTGTTACTTTCCTGGAAATATGACAGTGTTTCCAGCCAAACATTGATAAGAGAAACTCAGAAACAGTTCTCATTTTTTAGATGGTTTTGTAATTAATGCCGTCAGAACATCTTCACTTATACAGAAGCGTGTTTCATATTCTAGAAGACATGTCACTGGATTTTTCTAATTTTGTTTTGAACCCAGAACGAAAATGATATGCCCAACATCTGCTATCCTTCACTGAGACTCCAGGAAGGGACACTGAAACTTTGACCTTGACTTTAAGCTCCATCTCAGCTGGAGGTTCCTTTTCTTTTTGTTCTTGTGAATTTCTCAGTTTTTCTGTCTGCAAAATAGGAATCAAGGACACTTGACAGATTTAGTACATGAAGAAGATGAGGTCATGGTCCAAATACATGTGAGGGACACTTTGCATGCATAGAGGAGCAGTCCCTTCCTCAGAGATCTAGGAAGGGGTCCGTTTCATAACAGAAAAACTGGGATTTGGCTATCTGCATTGAATGTTTGGTGTGGAACATACAAACGATGCACTAGAAGAACAGGACAAGCCAGAAGGCCTAAGCATACATTGAAAGTCACCACACCTACCTGTATTTATTTGAAATCTATAAGGAGGTATCTCATAGAAAGAATCTAAGTGGAGGTGATAGATAAGTGTCTTAAGGGTTGTTTTTCTTCCTTTAGAAAGAAAAGAATGAACTGCCAAAGACATTGCTCCTAGAAGAGCACAATAAATCATTTTTAATGTAGCACTAGATACAGTTTTGGAAGAGGAAGGGATTGGGAGAGCCAGATGCAAATCTAAATAATCTGCCATTTCAATGAGGTAATGTAATATCCCCCCCAAAAGGTACCTTTGAAATGATGTCTGGGGTTTATTCCTTACAGCAGTTCTCATCTGGTGCTCTACTTTATAGAAAGTCTGGTGTCCCAAAACTTTGCTAGAAAAATCGATTTACCCATGTTTGTATTTCGCCTCTAACGTCTGGCAGTTTAGGACAATCTTCCCTTACTCTTCCAGATTTCCTGGACTACAGTTACTATCACTCTTCCCTGGGAGGGGCATGCTAGCTAAGGATGATGGAAAGTGTAGTTTGGGACACACTTGGTTGGACCTGTTGGATCTAAAGTGCACCTATAAAATCATACATAACCTTTAAAGTTAACTTTTCGGGAGATTAAGGAGCCAGGTATATAAGAAGCCAAGAAGGCTTCTTCGTTACATTTAGCATCAGAACACTGGCAAGAATAGGGTTGTGATCAGACAGGGAAATAGATCACACAGTGGACCACTTGTGACACAGTCTGTTGTGAGCTATTTCCTGGTGATTTTGCTATTTATGGGATATTATGAACCTACCAGACCTCCACCTGTGCCCAATCTGGGCCTTTCCAGTTCAGCGGCAGGTCTGTCTGTCTGTCTGTCTGTCTGTCTGTCTGTCTGTCTGTCTGTCTATCTATCTATCTATCTATCTATCTATCTATCTATCTGTCTGTCTGTCTGTCTGTCTGTCTGTCTGTCTGTCTGTCTGTCTGTAATTTCATTAGTGATTGGCACTGTTCTATATAAAAACTAGGACAAAAAGCCTAATGTCATAACTGAACATAATAACAGGTAAACAAAAATAAAAAATAGACAAATGTGTAAATCCAGATGGGTATTGGTAGATGGCAGGCAGGGGAGGCTGCCACCAAAAGCATCCCATAAGAGATGAGTATTTAGCAGCCGCCTGGGATTAGAGAGGGAGGGGGCTAGGCATAGCTCTGTTGGAAGATGGGTCCAAGAGTTGATGCCACTGCCAAGAAGGCCTGGCATCTTGTCAAAGTTTTTCTGGCTTCTTTTGGTGTGGCTACTTGAAGATGCATGGCTAGTGAGGATCAAGTGGTGTAGGAAGATGACCTTGGGGAGAGATTATCAGTCACGTAACATGACCCCAAACAGTGAAAGGCTTTATAGATGAGTACCTACACTTCAGGTACCTTAAACGTGATCCAGAGGGAAGCCTAGATGCCCTGAGCACATCTGATCTCACCCGATTTCGGAAGCTAAGCAGGGTCGGCCCTGGTTAGTACTTGGATGGGAGACCACCAGGGAATACCAGGTGCTGTAGGCGCCTGGAGTAGGAACTGGCAAGCCACTCCAGTATTCCTGCCAAGAAAACTCCATGGGCATGGAGTCACAAAGAGTCAGTCATGACTGTAGTGACACCACCACCACCACCACCAAGTGGTGCACCATGGGAATGTGATTAAATAAGCTCACATCTGCCATAAGCTTGGCTGTTTCATTTTGGACCCGCTGAAATTTTTGAGTCAACCTCAAGGGAACCCCCACAGAGACAGCATTGCAATGATCGGTACTGGAGACTGGAGTCCTGATGGAATCCTTGTCAATGTTGGTGCTGGGCAATAAGTCTTGGTTGATTAAAGAGTGATCTGGATGTGGCTGCCACCGATGAAGATTATTCTGTTCGCAGATGTGATCCCTGAGTAGGGAGTCAGCACCATGAAACATAGGAAGACTGTCTCCCAACCCATCAGAAGGCTCTCCCCCACCCCCAGGAGGATGATCTCCATCTTATCCTGGTTCAACTGGTGACTCTTAGCCCTGGTTGATTTCAGCAGCACAGCCAGACCCTGCTCCAATGTCCAGCTGACATCCACTGCTGAAGTGGAAAAGGAGAGGTAGAGTTCTATATCATCAGCATACTGGTGATGTCATACTCCAAATCCCCCAATGACCTCCCCCAGCAGCTTCACAAAGTTGTTGAAAAGCACTGGGAAGATTGATGACCCTTCCTGAACCCCACAAGCAAAGAAGGGTCAAGGAGCCAACAAGTTGTCGCTAACCTGCATGTTGTGAAGCCGATACTGGAGGAAAGATCGGACCTTACCTAACACAAAGCACACCTCTGAGAACCTGTCCAGTAGGACACTGTGGCCAATGGTACCAAAAGCCACTGAAAGTTCCAGAAGGACTAACAGGGTGTGCAATCCCCTCTCATCTTTCCTTAGCAGGTCATCCTGCAGCACAATCAGTGCCATCTCACTGTACACGATAATAAGACACATGGTTGTTGGTTTGCATGAGCTGTGGCCCGTGGCTACTGTTCTTGGGGGGGGGGGAGGAAGAATAAAATTTGCTGAGTTTTGCAACTTTTTGTGCATGTGCTCTATCATTATTCCTGCAGTTCTGCAACTATTTGTGGTTTGATGGCTGACACCCATGTTACCCTTTCCTCAAATAGGGGAAAGTTCTCTAGATCCAGAAAAGGTCTGCCTTCCTGCTTGTCTCTAGCTCCTTTTCTGAAGTCCCATAGCAAAATGGTTAAATGGCAGTACTGCAGCCAAAATTCTGCTCACAATCCAAGTTCAATCCCAGCTAGCTGGCCCGAGGTTGACTCAGCCTTCCATCTTTCTGAGGTTGATAAACTGAGAACCCAGCTTGCCGGGGGTGAGGGTGGGCAACATGTGTAGATTACTTCATTTAATGGTAAATGACCCAGAGAGTGTTTTAAGCACTACAAGGCGGCACATAACCAGTACATGATACTTTGGTATGCTTTGTAGGTCATTTCCATGGGCAAGGAGGGATGACAAGCATATTCCTCCCCATGGTTCCAGGCACCTGTGCTGTCTGTCCAGACAACCTTTAACAGGCTCCATGTGTCACACTCGTGTTGCTGTTTTATTTCTTTGCTCTGCAACCTCAGGGCAAAACGAACACATCTGCTTTCCATTTTGCTAAATTCTTTCATACCCTCAGATTCTTCTCTGTTGGAATGCGAGTGGCTGCACAGTGACTCTGACTCATAATTTTAATCAGGTCTCTTTCCTCCTCTAGTCATGAGATGTGGAGAGCGATCATGGAAATATAGGTTGAACTAGGAACCTTGCCACAAAATGTCCCACCTCAGTTGAAGCACTCCCCTCAGGATTGTTTCCAGAAATGTCAGCCTCTTTAATCAGTCTTGCACCCAAAACAACAAAGGGTCATCTGGTACTTGGAATGGGGAAAAGTCCCCCCTCTCACAATATCCTCCAGGCACACAAATCTTTCAGAGACATGTGCCTCAGATATTAGACACGAAACAAAGCCATGTTTATTTCCTAATTAACAATTACAAAACAAAAGCAATTTTCCAAATACAGAGGCAAGTTTGCACCAAAATGAATGGTAGAACTAGGAGCCACGAACACTGAGAACACTTGGATGGAGGTTTAAATGAACTATGTTAAAACTCAACTCCTATCACCATATCATGAAAAGCTGTCCTTAGAGGCATGTGTCTTCAGGAAGGATCATGAATAGAGATGGGCATGAAATGCTATGTGCCAGATCATAACAGTTCGTCAACGCAGCACCAGATGTGCCATGTATTCCCCACCCCAGCTTCTCCACTCTCCAGCAGGTGTGCCCTTCCCATTTGGGCATGTCAAGTCCCTGTATGAGCCCCTGCTTTGTTCCCCCATCTCCTCTGAAAGCTGCCCACTCAGACAAGGAGGTGGGTGGAGATTCCTGGAGCACAGCCTTTGAGTGGGCAGCTGCTGGAGGAGGTGGAGGAGGGAAGCAGGTTCTCCTGGTGAGACTGGAGAAACACTCAAAGAGGACAGGAAGAACAGTGCATATGCCTGCTGGTGAGTGGAGACGCTGACGGTGGGAGGGAACATGCAACACAAAGCATGATGATCTGGCATGAAGTAATTTGTGCCCATCTATAATCATGAATGGTGAAAAAAGAGATCAGCACAGAAATCTTCTGTTACAGGACATGGTCCAGCAAACAGCACAGCAAAAACAAATACAAATGTAAAAAGGTATGGGAGCAACTAGCACAGGAAAAACAGAACTTAGGAGTATTACAAATAGATGAGATAAAAACAACCATGATTTATTTAAGAAGACAATATTATAAATATGGCAACAAAAATTCAAGAGTATTAACCAGAGTCCTGTCAATAAAATATAGTAAAGTATATCCGTAATACTTAGCAAAGGAAGTGAAAAAAGGTTTAAATAAACAAGCATTGAATGTCAAGTGTGCTGTACTATACCATATACCCCAGGCATCAATGTTAAGACTGATATTGTGCATTTTTTTGGTTCCCGGCCAATTCCATAAATTAAAGAGAGTGTAAGGCAGCCTCAGAAGCCCCCGGAATGGAGGGGAAACCAAGCAAGCCATATGGAAAGTCACCCAGCTATGATGACTTCTCTGGAGAATTTTACAATAAATTAAAATTTCTGGAGAGGTCTGATCTGGCCTCGGTGCCATGCTATGTGGGGTTGCCTATGGAAAGTCTCAGGAAACTTCAGAGGGTCCAAAACACAGCAGCCAGATTGCTGACGAGTTGGTTCCAGAGATCACATAAGCCCCTGTTACAGCATTTCCTTTGGCTGCTGATTTGTTTCAGTGATTAACAATTCAAAATGCTGATTCTAACTAGAAATGGACACAACCCAGAAAAAAAATGTGGTTTGCGATGGTTTGGCATGTGTAGGTAGCCAAAATGGCAGCTCATGATGGTCCTGGCTTGTGGTGGTTCAGGTCCATGTCTGTCCCAGCCCCACCCCCAAACTCTGTCATTATCTGGCCTACCTGCCACAGGTGCTGCTACCCTTGACACTGCCATCATAGCTGCCGCCATTTCTATGGCCTCCCTGGTCTCCCTGGATGGCCCACGGAGGTGATGGCATTGGCAACAGTGGAGGACCTGGGTCACAGGTTCTGTGCATGTGCCTGCTGACCAGCTGGTTGCCAGGGATGCCCAACGGTGACAGTCTAGCAAACCCTTTGAAATGTTGTAAGGAAATACAGTATTGTTGTGATGCAAAACCAAAGGCGCTCTGGTTCCTGTACGAAAATATTGGTGAGATGTAACAAAGCAAAATAATGACATCTGGTGGACTTGTAGAGCAGATAAGTGGATTGTTTTTATTTTCTATCTTTAGCGGGCAAAATGAAAGTTGATGCATGAGAGGTTGATAAACATATGGTTATTCATAGGACAGATAGATCCTGCGGGAGGCTGCAAGCATTTGATTGCAGATGTAGCTACTTTGGACCAACAAGTGACAGCATCATAGAAAAAGAGAAGCAATGGCCAAAATCCTGTTGCACAGTAATACAAGATATAATTTTTAGTGGTTAATTGCCATATGTTAAGAAAACTTTGCAGGCATTACGTGTTGCATGCTGAGTCCTCTGGCTCAATAAAGAACTGATGAGGTCTATGAAGATTTCTTTACTTAATGACAATTCACTGCTAATTGTTGTGCCTTTTGCATAACTGCACAATAGGATTTTGTCCAACTTTACTGAAAATGTATTATTAGATACATAAGTAAATGCATTTTCAAAAAAGATCTTACTCAACATCAGAATGAAGAACATTTTAAATATAAATTTAAACTCAAATCAGTTGAAATATCAATGCAGTTAATGCACTAATTTTCTTTAGAAATATTTGTTAAAATTCCTGAAAATTTGTATGTCAAGAGGAGAGTCACAGAATTATTATCAATAAAACTTGGTATTATAAAACAAAAACAAAAGAGTGCCTTTTTGACATCAAGTGATAAAGGTTGGGTGGAACAGACTGTGCAGAAGTGAAAAGAAACTAAAGCTGGTTCAAGAGTGTATTTTGGGGATGGGGAAGGTATTTGAGAAAAATAAGAGCAAGTAACTGTCAGATGATGACAAATATTAACCATCAATGACTTGGCAATTGGTTCAGACCAATGGCACCTAGCATCTGTTGCTTAAGCAGAGGGTGCCGTCAACCGGAGTTTGTTTATTGAGTCCCGTCATTTGAACAAGGAACACTTGGTGAGAATTCAGTGTCTCGCCCTGTGTGTTTATATCACCAGCAAACATTGCTTTGTGGGTTTGGCCCTTCATTTTGAGCACCTTTCCCTCTCTCATCCAAAAAGGGAACTTGCCATCTGTCAAATGTGTCACTGAAGCGTGCTGGGATGCAATATTAATAAATCCCACAAATTGCTTTAATAGTGTTTGGTCACAAAACAATTCACAGTCCCATCCAAGTGCCTGACATTAAACAAACACAAGGGTTCTCATTCCCTTGAGAGCGCTCCGATAAAACATGTTGTTTATAGTGTGCTTATTTGCTGATGGGGAGGTCAAGCGTGTTTGACATTCCCAGCGCTCTCTTCCCTGGGACCTTTTGCTTTTGTGTCGGGCCCATCTTTCTCTTTCCTCCTCTCCTCCCAGAAAATGTGTCTCCCTTTTCCAGTGAAATGTTTACAGCTCGGAAGTTGCAAAGATAATTTTAACCATCTGCCTTACCTCCAAGAAAGGAAGGTTTTAATTGTTGGAGTTTGGGGTTGGGGGAGGGAGTGCCTTTTACAAAACTTCAGTCCTTTTTCTGACACTTTGGGATTTGCAAATTATAAGTCGGCTTACTTTAAGCATCTGGATCTAGACCGACAGTGATTGACTGAAAGCTCTGGTGAATATAAACAGTGTGGCACCTATCCCCTCACTCATCAGTCAATTGGAAACGACACTGGAAAGATGCTGAGCATTTGGCAAATACAGATTCACCTCCCCAACCCCCACCCCCAAAGGTACAAAAAGTACAATAGAATGTGCAACTGCTGTGTGGACATCACCTCTAAGGAGTGTACCACCCATCCATGGCAAAACAGGCCCTAGTTTTACATTGTAAATGGCAAAAATGACAAGTACATGTGAGCATGTGCCTGGCTGCCAAGCTCATCATTGGCTAGAATGTACAGTATATGCTTGCCAGTTAGCTGCTGGTCTGAGTTGAAAAGCCTGTGTTTCTGCTTTCTGTCCCATACTGACTCTGTATTTCACTGGATGTGTCATTGTACACGTCTTTGCTCTAGCACAGTGTTTTTCAACCACTGTTCCGCGGCACACTAGTGTGCCGCGAGATGTTGCCTGGTGTGCCGTTGGAAAAATTGAAAAATTCGAAAGGCTCCTGCCGGGCTTGTCCCGGATTGGGGCCGCTTTGTCGCTCCGGGAGCCGTTATTCGCGCGAAAAGGAGGAGGACATTGACTCCCGGGGTGTCAAAGCCCTTAAAAGGGTCGCCCGCACACCAGTCCTCCTCTTTCACGCCGGGCAGCACTGACAGGAACTCTGGAGTACCTCCGGCAACGTTGGATGCCTTTTGGGGCTCGCGCTTCAGCCGAGCCCCGGGTGACAGCGTCGCCGGGGGTTGGTCGGGAGCTTCTCCGGGGCTGCGGGCTTGTTTGCCGCAGCCTACCCACCCTCAACTGCCACTTAGCAGCCCGACCTGACCCGTTTGTCGGGTACTTTTGTTAAAAAAACAAACAAACACTCCACCGCTACCCACCCCCTACCCTCCTATCCTTGCTTGCCTGCCAGCTGGAGAGGCTTTGGGTGTTGGGTGGTGCCGGCTGCGGCCGCGGCGTGGGGGCCCACAGCGTTTACTCCAGCTGACAGGCGGTTCCTCGCCGGAGCGCACCCGCCCACTGGGGCTTAGCCGGCTTTGCGGGCTTCCGGCCGGCTCGTCCTTAGGCAGCTGCTCGGGCGGCCTTTTTAAAGCTGCCTATCAAGTCCTAGGGGCGATTGTTGGGCGTCCTCGCCCGTGTGGGGTCGAGCTTTGCCCTGTCAGTTTCCCTGGCCCGCTTAGGGGGCCTTGCTCAGGCCTTTGAGCTCCCTGGATGCGTGGAACTCTCGCCGCGGCATTTTCTTTGGTGGAGGGTGGCTGTCCTGCCCCCCTGCCACTTAGGGGTTCGACCCGACCTGTTGCGCCCCCCCCCACATTTTCTAATGGTGGTGTGCCTCGTGATTTGGTTCATGAAACAAGTGTGCCTTTGCCCAAAAAAGGTTGAAAAACACTGCTCTAGCAGTAGTACCAACCCTGCCCCCCCCAGCCGTGCTAGAAGAGACAGTCAATTGCAAAACACCTGGGACAAGCAGAAATCTACTGGAGTCAAAAGGGCAAGTCAAGGGTTATATTATTACAAATTGCAGAAGGAGGGCAAGTAGATTGTTCAGTGATGCACAAAAGAACAGCGGCCTGGTGGCTTCTTTCAGTGTCGAATTGCTTGACCCATTGTGGGGGTTATGAGGACAATTATTACCACTCTTCTGGACTCAGGAAAGTGACAATCAGAAGGCAAAAAGCACCCCCAGGAACTCCTGCAGACTACATAGTACTTGTAGAATAAGAAAACTGGGAGCTGTCCCTGGTCTTGGCCCTCTTCAGTTCTTGTCACAACTAGGCCCTGTGCGAAATTGCCCTGTGGATGAACTGGATTTTATCAGAGATGGTCTTTAGATGGTTTACACTGACTTGTAGATCCTGCTTTAGATAGGATGTTGTTTACCTTGTATCTCGGTTCAGCCTGCCTTAGCAAACTCTTGGCTAAGCGCCTCAGTGGCTCCAAGCACCCTCTTCTGTTAATCTCCACAACTGTTTGTTTTATGGTGTGTAGACTGCTTTGCACTGATGTCAGGACATCATCCCCGAACACTGTTTTACTTGGCAGCATCTCTAGGCCTCGATCATGGCCTCCTTGGATTTCCCATCTTTAGGAGTCTGTGAAAATTAAGCAGGCCCTGACTGTGTCTGCTGGTGACTAGTGGTAGGGTTAGCAAAAGGGTTCTTCTAGATTCTTACAGGCTGAATAGGATTGCCAGGTCTCAGGGTGCTGGGGACTCCAATTTGGAGCAAACTAATTTTGATCCAAACCAGATTTCACGGCAATGCCAACTTCTATGCCCAATCCAGTTTCTAAACAGAGAGAAGAATCTACCACAGCTGACGGTCCCAGTGATTGCATTCCTCAGAACCCCGGTGCTTTCCCAGGTGTCTCAACGACTCCTAAAGGCCAACTTCAGCAGGAGTCTGCTCAACCTGTTCCTGCCAGTGTCTCTGGTGGCCCAGCAACAGAGATATAATCTGCACCCTCGAAACAAGGAGAAGCTGGTCAGGCGTCCCTGACTGTTTTCTTCATGGGTTCCAGCCTGTGAAGACAGCGGTATCGTGCCGCCTCCAGCATTCTTCAAACGAGTGGTGTTTTCCACTCCACCTCCACATCACCTGGGAGTGGAATTTTGGGCTTCAGACAAGGTTTTTTTTTTGTTCTTTCAGGTTCATCCATCATCAAGGTGAACTGAAAATGCCCCTTGAAACCAACCGGCGTCTTAGGGAGACCGCCAAGATCCGCAGATGTCTGGTCCCTATTATGCTTTTTATAGCTGTCATACTGTTCCAGGGGTTCTTGATCAATGCCTTTGACATCTTCAGCCGACATTCTCAGCCATTTCCCGGGTATCAGCAGAACTATGTTCCAGCTACAGCAGCAGTTGCCGATTCGCCATCCTCAGCCCCTGTCACCGGTGGTCGTCGGAAATTTTTACATGACAATGACAATCCATTTGAAAGTAATAGATTTTTGCGGTTCTTTGAGTTATACCGTTTAACCCATAATTCTCCTGGTCTTTCAAATTGTTGGCTTTGTGCATCTCTGGTTAAATCTGTTCAACATTCTGTCCCTTTGTATGGTGTTCCCATGAATGCGTCCTGGTTTCAGTCAACAGCTCCTACCAACCCATTTCTTTTGAATGAAAAGTTACTGAAGGCAAAACATGCCCCACCACTCTTGTTGAATTCAGCTGTTGAGAGTTTGTATTGTTTTAGTGTCCAATATAATCATAGCAGCTTAAATGCAGATTTGACTCATTTACAGCCATGACCTGTTGGCAATAGCTTGTGCAATCGTACAATTGTAATGCAGATTTCTGTCATCAGACAAACTGATTGGTCGGGGTTTTCACCACAGCTTCCAGCTAAAGGTATCTATTGTCAGTGTTTGAAGGGTTTAACAACATCTTCAACAGGTTTTGAAGGTGAAAGATTTGGAAACATTATACAACATACAATCTTGGAAGTATGACAGTGCACCTGCTGTACTCAGGGGGGTAATAGACGTGTGGAAAAAACGTTAGGCTAGGCCAAATGTTCAGATCTGCCATGACTTTAACCCCTATCCCGGATTTCCATGTTACTACACAGGGTCCCTGCTCAAACCTGCATTTTACCAGGATGGTTCTTTCCATGTCACACTCCATGAGCCTAACGTGGCACCTCATGGCTACAAATTAACACAAGCTCTACAATTATCTATGTGTTGTACTCCTCTGGTTGGGAAAACAGGGGAAGGAGAGAAAAAGGAATGTTCCTTTATTCATTGTCATCACCCGGTTATAGTGGGGAACAATACTAAATCCTGGATGCACAAAATATTGGATGAGTTTCGAAAATGGCATAACGGAGTATCCCTAGGGGAAGGACATTATTTCATTTGTGGTAATAAAGCCTATTCCACATTGCCCCCAAGATGGGAAGGTACTTGTTATGTGGGAGTGATAGTTCCAGGAATAAAGCCTGTCTAGCACCCTGCAGATTTAAGTCACAGACATAAACGGTCGACTGTGTTGCAGAGTAACTGGAATGAATTTTGGGCTCTTGTGTTCCCTCAAGCAGGTATTTACATGTTATGGGATCAATGCAGGGCTTTCGCCAAACTAGTAGATTCATTTGTCAACTTTACCACAGATTCCTTACAAATTATAAACACAGAACTTTCTGCCATCCGAGAGGTGGTCATACAAAACAGGGTCACGTTAGATTCAATTCTGGCTAACATAAATGGCGTGTGAGGAATGTTTGGGAGAGAGTGCTGTGTTCATATTCCTGATGGAACAGTGCCATTGGCCCATAACATCGAACACATTCAAAAGGCAGTTGCTCAATACAGACTAGATACAACATCACTTATGGGCACTTATTTTGATCAATTATTTTCTAATTTGTCTACTGGAATAGGAGGATGGATAGTCAGAGTCCTGATTGCAATCACTATTGTTGTGTTACTTATTGGAATATTGTGGGTGTGGATTAAACTGGTCATTGGTAAAATTTGCAATACATCAGTGCCTAAGCCCACAGCAGTAGCACAGTTATGGATGGAGGTTCACAACAGCAGGCATAGTGGAATGTCAAATGAAGAAAGTGTATATGGAGATGTATCAATGTATGGAGGGTCCCAAGCTTGCCATGGTACAAGCCTACCTTCATTTATCCAAAATGTATCGGGGACAATCAGTAGAAGCAATAGTGTGAGCACTTATGTGGGGATGAAGAAACTGCCACCCAGAATGGTATAAGAAAATAGAGAAGTGTCGACCTGACAGGGAATAGTTTGCAGTATAACGCTCAGGCAACTCATAAGTATGCAGCCGCCAAGAAGGATCTTAAATCATCTTGGCAGATTATGCTTAGCCTTTATATGTCTTTATATGCATTGATAAAAATATATTTGGAAATGCAATATGATAAAATGTGACCCTTCTTAAAACGGTCAGAGGGGGGACTGTGAGAAATGAAAATATATAATCAAGTCTGCTAATAAGCTTATGGATACAATATGTAATCAATAGCAAGCATAAATGCAATTATCAGCTGTGATTAGTAAGGAAGACAGCAAAATAAAGTGTGCCGTGCTGAGGAAGCTAGTGTGGTTTTCCTGTTGAGTCCGGCAGAAGAAGAATGGAAAAGTATGTGGTAAAAGGCAAGCAGCTATGTGTGAAGAAAGCACAGAGTTAAATGATAGAAAAGAGGAAGTAAGTTTAGGCTAAGAGTCTGCAGGTGTACAAGCGGACTCAGTAAATGATGGACAGTTTGTGGGTGGTCCTGAGGGTGTGGTTGTCTGATAGTGACCGAGGAAGGGTCTGAAAATGTATAAAAACCCTTGGAAAGTGTGTTCGGGGTCCTCACTCAATCGTAGAGGGGGACCCCATTCACGAATGGTTTTTGTGTTTTTGCCTTGCTTTTGCTTAATAAAACCAGCGCTGACAACTTCTCCTTTTGTCTAACTTTGCCTCATTTTTGAGAGACTAAAACCACAAGATCACAGAGTTGAGCCTGAGTGGTGTGGCTCATGCACTTTCTTGCTACATACACTCTAGCAGGGCCTAGTGAAAGGAATAGACAGTGGGCTGAAGGTGATCCTTCTGCAAACCCCATATTACCTGATTACCTGGGATTCTTGCATTATTGTTTATTTATTTTTATTTTCAATATTTTTACCCCACCTTTCTCCTTGGAAAAGGACCCAAGGCATGTTCTTCGCCCACATTCCTCTTGTGCTCATTTCTACAATTAGTTGGACAACATTACACCTCCAGTTATACTTGCTTTTCTTCTAGAGCCATACGACTGGTCTGCCCACTTGCAGACATGGAGAAGCTGAGCAATTCCCTGAAATCCCAGAGAGTGTCTATGGTTGTTTCAGGGCCAAAATCTACGTGTGAGGAGGACCTCTTGCAGTCTGAGCAAAAAAACCATTTGCCTCACTCAAAACATTTCAGGAGAGGGTATTGTGCTTTTTCAGTTATGATCCTGTATGACTGTGGCTCAAATCCTGTTGAATAGTTATGCAAAAGGAGTAACCTTTTAGTAGTGAATTGCTGTAGCTTAAGAAATCCCAATAGGAATTATCTGTAGCATACTGAGTCATATTGGTTTAGGGATTCGGCTGCTGACTGGGGACACTAAAAGGACACCTTCCACACCTTCAGCACACATTTGACTAGACCATGACACTGGGGTGGCAGTGAAAAGAGGGAAGCTATTACAAATGGAAGGTGAGGTGACCACATCCAAACCTGTCCCCCTCATTTTCAGTTTTTTCCCTGACCCCCCAAAATATACAAATACCTACAAATACTTTCTGAAACTGGAGAACAAATTAGTTTAGACCGTTGTCAAATCAGCTTGGTCCCAATTTTTATGGCAAATATTTGGATACAGATTAGGTGGTATTCACACATACCTTAAGACAGGGGTGCCCAAACTTTTTGTAAGGAGGGCCAGATTTGGTGGCTGAGAATGTGTCAGGGGCCGGTTGCTCACCGCCCCTGCCACCCCACTGCAACCCCACCCACTGACCCATAAGCCCCACCCACTGACCCCTTGCAACCTCACCCGCAGGAAGGAAGGCGGGGATCAAGGAAGGGAGGAAGGAAGGAAGGTGGGGACCAAGGGAGGGAGGAAAGAAGGAAGGTGGGGACCAAAGGAAGCACAGGGAGCCGTGGCCACAGGCCGCCCCTTGGAAGAGGTGATCTGTGCAACCTTGCACCCCCCCAAGCTCCCCAGCGATGGCGACGGCTCACCTGCCGGCCCACCCCAAAGCTCCTTGGTGGTGGCAGAGGCCCGCTGGCCTGCCCGCCCCACACATTCCCTCTGCGGTGCTGGTGGCGGCAGACCACCCGTCTGCCCAATCTTCCCAGCGGTGTCAGTATTGGTAGAAGATTTTTTTTAAAAAAAACATGGGGTCAAGGAGGGGGAGGGAGGGGTGGGCCAGCCAGCCGCAGGCCACTCAGAATGGCCTGATGGGCTGGATTTGGTCCCCGGGCCGGACTTTGGGCAGGCCTGCCCTAAGAGAAAACAAGCAGAGCCTTATGCTTTGGGGCAGAGTGAATTCTTCTTCTCAATCAAAACTTTCCCTACCATAAAGGTCAATTGTTGGGATACAGTAAGGTACTTAAATATTCTCCCCCCCCCAAAAAAAAATGTAAAGAAATTTTAATCAGATGACTTACTCAAACCACGTTCTCTGAATAAAAGCAGGAGGGTGGAGGAATGGAAATCAAAGACCCATTAGCAACCTTTGTGAAATGTGCACCAGTTCATGGCAAACCCTTTTAAAACAGGGGGTCTGTTTCCCTGGTCTTTCAGTCAATGCACAGTTTCATAGACATGTGCTCATCCACGAGGTGGTAGCTGCTATTTGATTTTGGCCATAAAAATACCTGCAGTCACAGATCTACGGTTTTATCATGATACTTGTTCCAAGCACTTGTATCCCAGTCCTGTACCTGTATATGGAATTTAGTGTTGCCAACTCTAAGGCGGGGTTGTCCTTGGGTTTTCTCACGTGGCCTGGAGTTCTTCAGAAACACACATCTGTCCTCATTTGACATGTGCAAGACTGCAAGAGCTGAAGTCACACATGGACAACTCTGGGAAAATCCTTTGCAGCTCTCCCATGTTTTCTTGCAAGCGGATAATGCAGAGAACTGTTTGAGAAGGTGGGATAAACATGTCTTCACTAAAGAGCCCGCAATGTTTGTTTACTTCTTTGATGGCACATAGTAGCTTAAGGTGTGCTTGTTTGCAAATGGAGGGATCAGGTCACTGGAGTCTTGTTATTTGTAAAGGGAACAAAGCTGGGCTGTGAAATTTCACAGGAACTGAGAAGAGCTCATTGCACTTGTGGGTAACCTCCTAGGACGTTGCTCAGCTACGGTCCCAACCCTGAATGGCTTGGGACCGGACTACCTGGCAGAGTGTATCGCTCAGCGACCAACCTCGGCCCGTCCCGTTTGGCAGGCGCGAGCGCACTTGCTTCGGGTCACCACTCCTCGTGAAGCCCGGAGGACGAGTACTCGGACCCGGGCGTTCTCGGTGGCGGCTCCCAGCCTCTGGAATTCCATCCCCAGTGAAGTGCGCTCTGCAGAGTCCCTGCTGGCCTTCCGGAAGGCGTTAAAGACCTATCTTTTCCAGGAGGCCTTCGGCGATCTTTAACTGAGTTTTTTTTTCTTCTGCCATCCCAATCTGTTTTTATCTACCACTGTACAGTGATTGAGGTGCCATAAGGTTTTTAACCTTCTGTTTTATTGCTATTACTATTTGCTTTACTTGTGCCTTTATTGTAATTTCTATGGCTTGGTAGCCTTGTAAGCCGCTTAGAGTACACTATGTAGATAAGCGGGGTATAAATGCAACAAATAAATAAATAAATAAATAAATAGGTGCAAGAGTGGCCACTTAAGGCAATTTATTCTTTATGGTTAGCTAGGCACACTTCACTAATGAGGTGTGAATTAACACTCTTGCTGACGGCCTGCCTGGATGCTGCTGGGGTCTGGAGGCTTGTTCTCCTTCTGAAGCCTTTTATTCAATCCTTTAAGAACCTCTCATTTATTAATGTGATATATTGTTCACTACCATTGACAAATAGATGTGAAACAGAGGAAAAGCCGAGAATCTGACTCCATTTTAAATCATTTTACCCAAACTCCCAACCTTTAGAAGGCATCTCAAAATGTTGCTTTTCAGAGTCAGCGCTCTAGTGACTCTGCCTGATTCCAATGCCTCATGTCCTCCCGTTACTAGGATAACAGATTTCTTGTTATCTGTTATGTTTTTCTGATTGTTTATTATAATTTTATGTTCTTGTTGTATTTTACTTGATCATGCTAGAATAGTGCATGACACTAAAGGGGCAGTATACAAATTGAAGAAATTAAAATACATAATAATAAACTGCCTGCTTTCCAATATGCTCTCTAGGTATTCATGACTTGGGGCTCATTTTAAAGTATGTTGACTCTTGCTCTGTCTCTAAAGACATGATTGAGAAGAGAAAAAAGAACTGCAGATGGGAGGCAAAGCATTGTTTTGAATTCCTGTGGCAACAAAATGATTTAGGAAAACTCTATTTTTATTCCATCTCCTCTCTCCATGACTCCATTCTTTTGCTTCTCTTCCCTCTTTCCAGCGCCTCTCTCCAGCCCCACTTCGTTATCCCTCTGTGTGCAGTTTATTTGATCAAAGGCAATTATTACTATGATACAGCTAGTCCCAACCCACCATATCTACCAGCATTGCCCAGAAATCAGCCTCATTCACTCAAATGGATTATTCACGTTATAAAGTTCTGACAATTGGTGTTTGGGCAAATTCTAAAAAGAATACTGCAGTAAGCATGTGCAGCCAAAAGTTTATGGGGGGAAAAACCTGGTTTAAAACAAACATCTTTAATGTCTCGTATCTTCGGTCTAAGTGACAAGATGAAGCAACGGCAACTTGTAGCAGAAATCATTTCCTTTTGAGGAGTCAGTGGCAGGCATTTGAAAAATAAGCAGAGAATTCACTTAAAATTGTGTGGGGAGAAAATAGTAGCAAAACAAGATCTCTGGGGTTTGAAGGTTTTTAAAAATTGGCATTAGAACATTCTAAGTATTTTTCCAGCCTTCTCTAAATTATTGGCACAGAGCAAGCTCAAGCTGTCTTCTACTGACGCCAAGTGGGATCCTGATTCAAGATTCCTTTCAAAAGTGATACATATTGGACCGATTGCCTCCCCCTACCAGTAATGATTTATTGTGGAAATACTATTTGGACTGGTAATGCAATATCAGAAGTGGATTTCTCTGCCCTTGTATTTATTGGCTCACAGAATTTGAAGTTCTGCATGCACCTGCCCGTCATGCTGTATTCCAATGGGTGTGTATACAACCTAGTGTTTGGCCTGGGACCAATCCTTCTAGCTTTCCCGGGGGATGATGAGAGCTGTCATTCAATGCCTTCTAGAGAGCTTCAGTTTTGGAATGGTTATTTCAGGTGAAAGGAACCGTCAGGAAAAGTAACTGTACACACGAACAATGGGCATGATATTTATTTCAAGTACACACCTTTGGAATTGGATTATTTGCTCCCTTTCTTATGCCTACATTCCCCCGCCCCCAATCCTTTCCTGATAAAGTCTTCTGCTTAAATTGAAAAACAACATGCCTTGTTTGTGACTTTTAAATTCTCCACTGTTGCCCAAGTCACAACCTTTGCTTCGGGAAAAGTGGATTTCCTTTGGTCTAGCACAGTTCCCATTAAGCCAGCTCTCTAACGGGCATGAACTATACATCCACCTCTCCAGAAGGTTAGACTTGACCTTCAACCAGTAGAACATTGTCATAAGAACACAGGAAGAGCCTTGGTGCATCAGGCCAAGAACCGATCTTGTCTGGTTTCCTGTCTCTCACAGTGGCCCCAGTAGATGCCTCTGGGAGCGCATGAGACAACTAGATACGTGTCTACTGATTAGAGATGGGCACGACTTGAAAAAAATTTTTTTCGAGTTGTCGTTAGTCGGGCCAGTCCCGTTTCGGGTCGTTTCCGGTTTTCGCGAAAATTCGCAAAAATTAGTCGGTTCGTTTTTTCGTTGTCGTTAGTACTGGTTTTTTGGGGGGGGAGCGGGCTCCTGGAGGCACCTCTGTGGGGTGGGTGCCTCCTCTGGCCCGCTATAAAGGGAAAGTGGGCTCCTGGAGGCACCCGTGGGTGCCTCC
Source organism: Phrynocephalus guinanensis (assembly GCA_037367245.1). NCBI lineage: Eukaryota > Metazoa > Chordata > Lepidosauria > Squamata > Agamidae > Phrynocephalus > Phrynocephalus guinanensis. The sequence continues at coordinate 105,029,322 of CM074734.1, read as the reverse complement.
TATCCTCACCCACTAGGAAGGGGAAGCAGGCTCCAAGAGACCCCTCTACATGGGGGTCTCCCTTCCTCACCTGCTGCTGCTGCAAAATGCTATGCAATAGCCATATGGATATTGCATAACATAATGTGCAGACAGTGAGACCAGTGTGAGAGTGATAGAATCATGCCTTCCCTGCACAAGGCTCTCGCACCACCATGTCTCACACAGAAGTGAAGTGTACTTGCTGCGTGTAGTGCAATGCAAGCAAGTAGATCTGGCTTTAAGGTGGCTTAGTGCAATAGCTAGGGTTAGGCTAGTGACAGGTAAGGTTACGGTGGGCTAGTGGGTTACACCTCTGGGTGCCTCTCTGACCCACTAAGAAGACAGTCTGTGACGTATGGGTACGGAGTCAAGGGTTAGGGTTAGGGTTAGGGGGGCTAGGGCAGGTTTTAGGGGGCTTTTTGGCACATCCCAGAAGTCTCCATGGCCAAGTGGCCATGCAACTGGTGGGATGGCTCCAAAAATTTGCATGGTCGTCCACTCCCACATGGCTGGCCACTCGGCCAGCCCATCCAATGCGCAGGTGTAAAAAAAATAAAATCAAATAAAATCAATGGAGGACAGAGGAGGAGAGGAGAGACATTTTGTTGCAAGAAAAAACCCACTGCTACTGTGAAAAATCTGGCAGTTTATAAATTTTCGCGTGTTTCTGTTGTGCTTGTGTGTTTTTGGACCACGATTTCAAAAACAAAATTGCATTCGCCGGCCCATTTTGGATCCCCCGCCCACACCGCATGGCATGGCGATGGCGACTCGCGAGTCCGGCTGCCCAGGATGGGGGGGAGGCGGGACCCCCCCTCCAGAAACCACCCCTCCGGTAGGTGCCCTGCGCCCTTAGTCAAGCAGGCATTTTTCCGCCTGCTTTTTTGGCCCGGGAATGGGTGGGGGGAGAGTTTAAAAGTTTTTTTCCTGTGCCGTCCATGCCGCTTGCTTGCGCTTTAATTGCGGCGGCTGGCGGCCGGCGAGACTGGGCTTTTTGCTGGCTGGCTGCGAGCCTGCGGCGAGTCCCACAGAGCAGCCCACTAGGACGGGGGATGGGGGGGAGGCCGGGGACCTCCAGAAACAACCCCTCTGGTAGGTGCCCTGAGGCACGGCAGGCATTTTTCCGCCTGCTTTTTGGCCGGGAACCGGGTTTTTTTAACTTTTAAAAACTTTTTTTCTGTGCCGCGTGGGATCGCGCGATGCAAGGAACGAGCACGACAAATCAGACCAAAATTGTTCGTTCGTCGGTTCGAGCTCGAAGTCTGGGGGAGTAATTCCCGTTACCGTTTCCGTAGAGTAACGGAACCGAGTAACGGAAACGGAAACGGGAATACCGCTAAGTCGTGCCCATCTCTACTACTGATACCACTCTTTGGGCCCAGCAGGGGAGTGGTATTATGTCCTGCACGTTGAAAGCAGCCTTGTTGAAAGCAGTCTCCAACCCACTGTTTCATCCCGGTGCACCTCATAGTTTCTTTTAAATAGCAGTTGCTGCGGTTTCAGCTCTGGCAGGAACTTCCTTCTAATAAACCTTTTTTTTAAAAGAGGGAGCCATTATGAGGCAGTTGCTGTGATTACACATCAGGCTGAGGCTTGGCGTGGAGCCGTCCATATGTAAAACCCATCTCCTCTCCAGTCCTCTGAGCATTAGCAGAGTGTGTGCAGCTTTGACACCAGAGAATTAGCAGCACAGATGCAAAGTCCTTAAATTGCTTTTTATTGCTTCTAAAGACAATGGGACATTATTGCAACACGGAATGGAGCCAAGGGTCGTAATGATTCAGCACTGCAGGTATAAACACGTGAGCACCAGAGAACCTCATTGTTTCCTCAAACATGGTTCCTTTGTTTGGCTTTTGTTTTCAATCTTTTGTTATTCTTTTCTCTCTTTGTTCTTTGTTACCAAGAAAGTTGAAGAATAAATATACAGCAAATGTTCCCAATAGATGGTGTGAGTGGTCAGGTCACCTGAAACTCCTTTACCTCCAGCCCCTCCATGGCAGGAATTAGAAGGATGTGCAGCTTCTTGGGGACAATCGAGCATCTCATTGATCCCTCGCCACTCCTCAGTGACCTACATGGAAGAAAAAAGAAAAAAAAGGCTGGCTGGTCCTTGAAGAAGGGATCTGCAGGAACCAAAGGATTAGTCCTGGAGGTGCTGAAGAAATAAAAACGTAGAATCATAGAATAATGAGTAAGTTGGAAGGGGGCCCCTAGAAGGCCACCAAGCCCAACCCACTGCCCAAGGCAGGAACACAGATCAAGAGCAGAAGACAGTGGTAGCTGCCTGACTAGGGCAGATCAGAATCCAGCTGAGCTGTGGGGCCAAATCCTGTCTCCCCGCCATTGCAGGCAATTCCCCAGGCATTGCCAAAAACTAGCCCCGGAACCAGTTCTGAGGTGACCCAGATGACTCCAGAGAAGAGGGAGAAGAAGGAAATTTTGTTGTCACTTTTGCCCCAGTGCTGCGTGTAAGCTGTGGAAGTCATTATGAAGGACCAAGCTATCAGCCCAACACAGGAGAGGGCAAAACTGGAAGAAAAGTAGTTAAAGAGCTCAAGAGAAATGAAACAAGATTAAAAACAAGATAATGACAGGAATGCATGTCAGGTTACTTTGCCATTGCCCCCACCCACCAGCAAGAACTATAATCCTCTGTAAGTTATTTATGCAAGGTCAATGAGGAATCATGATACCAAGAATTGTACCTAAACCAGAGTTGAAAGTTTTCCTCTTTCTTTCCTGATTTGTTCGCATTGCGCTTTTTAGATTTTAAGCTACTTTGTTGGGGACAAGTCCGCTCTCTTTTTCCAGCATTGAGTAAAACTGTAAAGTAATTCACAGATCATAAAGTTAAACATACCGGCAAGGAGAGCTGAGATCTGTATCTACTTTCCTGAATTTCTAGTCCTTCATTATGAATCTTAGGGCGTTTATACACGACCCCTAAGCTCCGCCGCAAATGGCTGCAAGGTCCGGAACTTAAAAATGTTTACCCACCAGCTCTGGACTTTGCAGACAATTAAGTGCGACCCCGCCCACTTAGCGTGACCAAACAGCAGTTTTCTTGTACCTGGTCTTTGATGGTGACAAATATTTGATCCGGTGTAAGGATAGTGAGTGCGGGGCTCTCCTGGCTTCTGTTTGTTCTTTTTTTGCGCCCCGCCCCTTTAAGAGATCTGAATGCTGTCCGGAAGAAAACTGAGGTAAACCGGCAGTCTTCTCTTTCTTTTTTCTCCGTCCCTTAGGCAGCCAGCAACCAGGAAGTCCCAAGGGGGGTGGGGACAGAGGAAGACAGAGGAAGAGCGACGAACCCCTAAAATCTCTGGTCCGAATTTAAGTGGCCAGCGGATCTTAGGGGTCGTGTAAAAAGGCCCTTAGTGGCTATTCATGAGAGGAGGGAGCATGACCTACCTCTGTCCCTTGCTACACTGGTCCATCTCCGTCCCTGCTGCCAACACTGACTGGTAGCTCTTGGCCAGGTTGTCCAGAGGTTAGAAATTCTAAGCTGGTACCTAGAGATGCCAAGGACTGAACCTGGTGAATGGATTGGCTGGTATTTCTACTGGTACAGTGGCTGGCTACTGTTGAAGAAAAGAAGTCACTGGGGATAGTGGTGTAAAGATAAAGGTAATCATAAAGCCAATCATACTTTTTATTGTTCTGAGAAATCTGAACAAGACAAAGAAACAATCAGTAAGCCTATTTATAGAACCCTTTAGAACTGATTACCATGTTTTCAGTCATGATAGAGAAGCCACCTGCTGGATGCCTTTCTGTAGCTGAAGAGGAACCAAAAGGAGGTGCCCTTAAAAGAAGTAGGAATGGAAGGGAATGAATAGTAGCAATCTACACATAGATAAGGAGGAAGTACATACAGTACCTGGATACTTTATATCAGGGGTCCTCAACGTTTTCAAACAGCGGGCTGGTCCATCACCCCTCAGACACCACTGGGGGCCAGACCACAGTCCAAACAAAGGGCTGACATGGAAAAATGGGGGAAGGGCAAGTGGGCGGAGCCCCCCCCCCACGATTGCCCCATGATCAGTGCATCACCGGGGACCCAGTAATGCCTCCTGCTCCAGACTGCCGCCCTGAGGTGTCACCGCTGGGATCCCTCTGCTACACCTTTTCCTCCTCCTCTTCCTCCTACAGTGGCAGTGGCTGGAGCAGCTATCCTTCCTTCCTTCATTGCATCAGGAAGGAGGTGACAGCCCAGGCAAACTCAGGCCCCTCATCACCTTCTGGGTGGCCACTCAGGATGAGGAGCAACAGCTACGGCAAGCACAGCAAGGCTGGCACCACTGTGCGTGGATCCAACCATGCACCCTGGCCATCACACCCTCGCATCGCCCCGAGGGAAAGCTGCCCCCTCTCTTAGCCTGGCCTAGCCTGACTTTGGGCCTTTTCACACGACCCCTAAAATCCGCGGCAAATGGCTCCCAGATCTGGAGCTTAAAATTGTTTCCCCACCAACTCTGGAGTTTACAAAAAATTAAGTGCGACCACGCCCACCTAAGCGCATCCCAGGGCACTTTTAAAGTACCTGCTCTCTCGGGGTGAAAAATTCCTGATGCGGATGTAACGTAGTGAGTGTCGGGCTCTCCTCGCTTCTGTTTGTCGTTTTTTTTGCCCCCCCGCCCCTTTAAGACTGGAATGCTGCGGGGAGCAAAGCGAGATGGCAGAACGGAGGTGAGCCGGCATTCTTTTCTTTCTTTTTTTCTCCCTCCCCTCAGGCAGAAAGCAGCCAGGAGTGCGGAGGGGGTGGGAACATAGGAACAGTGACAAACCCCCAAGATCTCTGGTCTGAATTTAAGTGGCCAGTGGATTTTAGGGGTCGTGTGAAAAGGCTCTTGGTGTGCTGCCAGTGAGGGAGGGAGGGAGCAAGGGGTGGGAAGGAGGGGGGGAAGGCAGGAAGGCCTGCCCAAAGCCACCCACAGCCTACTCACTAGCTGAGCCCAGCCAGCCTACAGTGCTCTGTTGGCAAATGCGTTTTAATGTAGCCAAATGTAAAGAAATGCATATTGGGGCAAAAATTCCCAACTTTATCTATCAACTCATGGGCTCTGAGTTATCCGTGACGGATCAGGAAAGAGATCTTGGTGTGTTGGTGGACAGCTGCATGAAGGTGTCTCCCCAATGTGTGGCAGCAGTGGAGAAGGCCAATTCCATGCTGGGGATTATCAAAAAGGGGATTGAAAATAAAACAGCCAACATTATAATGCCATTATACAAAACAATAGTAAGGCCGCACTTGGGTTATAGTGTACAATTCTGGTCACCGCATCTCAAGAAAAACATAGTGGAACTGGAGAAGGTGCAGAAGAGAGCGACTAAAATGATTACTGGGCTGGGGCACCTCCCTTATGAGGAAAGGATAAAACATTTGGGCCTCTTTAGTCTGGAAAAAAAGGCGCCTGAGGGGGGATATGATTGAGACATACAAAATAATGCAGGGCATGAGTAAAGTGGATAGAGGGAAGCTCTTCTCCCTCTCCCAAAATACCAGAACTAGGGGACATGCACTCAAATTGAGGGCTGGGAGAGTAAGAACTGACAAAAGAAAATATTTTTTCACCCAGCGCATTGTTAGTCTATGGAACTCCCTGCCACAGGATGTGGTGATGGCATCTGGCTTGGATGCCTTCAAAAGGGGATTGGACAGATTCCTAGAGGAAAAGTCCATCACAGGTTACAAACCCTGATGGAGATGTGTAATCTCCAGGCTTAAAACCAGGGTACTTCAAGGGCCAGATGCAGGGGAGTGGTATCAGGAGACAGATATCTAGTCTCATGCGCTTCCAAAAGCATCTGGTGGGGCCACTGTGAGATACAGGAAGCTGGACTAGATGGGCCTTTGGCCTGATCCAGCATGGCTCATGTTCTTATGTTCTTATGTACTTATGTTCTCGCCAGCCCACCCATCACCAACTGGGGACAAATGCAGCTGCCAGGACCCTGCCTGTCACAGAACCTGATTCTGAGGTGCTAAATGGTGAAAAGCTGCTGGAGGAGCCTTGCTGCTCAAATCAGCAGGCAGCTGGGTCTGATGACTCAGCTGAAAACATATCTTCTCCCCCTAGAAGGGCTATGAGCAGGATTCTGCAAAGACATGCTACCAGGAGGGCTAGGGAAAGGGTATTTGATGCTAGATGGGGAATCAGGTCGGGAAGCCCCGAGTACTAGCAGAAGCTTTTCCAGGAGTAAGGGTGTGTTCCCTCTTTTGGGATAAAGCTGGTAAGCTCACCTTGAGTTCTCTGTGGGAGCAACGTGTCATTTGAACTTGCCACCACATTCCTATCTGTGACCTTGGCTCTGTTTCCTGATTTTGGAGTGGCTTCATGGAGAACGGCTTGATCTGTTCCCTTGGGTTTGGCATCTGGTTTCCGTGAGATATTCTGGTTTTGACTTGGACTGTTAATTGCTGGGAGTTGGAGTCTGTTATTTATCTGGCACTTGATTGTTAGCAAAGGACTTGAACTTGCCTGGCTTTCCACTAAAGATCTTGGCAAAGAACTGAACCCTGTTTGTGTGTGTGCTCTGTGTGTGGGGCTTGACAGCAGCCCCGCCAGCCTCCTAGGAAACAGGCCTGGGCCACCATTGGCCTTCCCTTCCCTTCTTTCTCCACCTCCTCCTCCTTGCTGGTCTATAACCTGGTGGTGGTGGTGACGGCCTCAGCCTCCGGCTATGGCTGGGCTCCCTCCTCCCCAACCTTGCTGCATGGAGCAAGGCAGCAGCTTGGAGGGGGGTGAGTGGGCAGGAAGTAGATCCGTTCCCCCCTCTGTCGCCCGCTGTCCATCCCTCCATTGGTCCACTGCCGTGGCTGCTCCAGCTAAGAAGGCTGGCTGGTGCTATTTCCCCCTGCCCCCTTCCTTCCTTACAACCATGATAACACAGGTGGTGGCCGCACAAGGAAGGCAGGTGGGTGGGGTGGAGGAGCAGGGGTGGGGCCTTGGGGCCACAGATGGAGTGGGAGACCTTTCCGCAGCCCTCCCATTTTAAAATGCTCCACTCAGCTGCAGCTGGTGCTCCGACCATCTGGTCGGCGGATGGGGGGAGCGGGGGACTTTGCTATGGCCCTCCCACTTTGAACTACTCCACTAGCCAGGGTGCCAATCATCTGGGCAGTGGGTGGGTGGAGTGGGGGAAGCGACATAGCGCACTACTTTGAACTGCGTTAGCAATAGAAGCAGCTGCGGAGGCTGGCTTACTCATGAAGCAGTGGGCAGGTGGGGGGTCTGCAATTGGTCCTGGGGGCTGGATTCAGGACTCTGGGGGGCTGCATCCAGCCCCACAGGCCGTAGTTTGAGGACCCCTGCTTTCTGTGGTTATTCTAAACACCACCAGCAACAACAACCTTTCAGGTTATTTACTAAATACGTTGATGCTCAGCTCCATGCAAAGACCTTCTGTATGCAATGAATGCACTCTGCTCTTGAAATGAGCTATAGCTGTTCCTCATTAGAACCTGGCATCCTCATTTAAAATGTCTGTCAAAGTGAACCCTAAATATCTTTAATGTGAATTATTTTTTTCCACTGAGTTCTAGAAATGGAAAAGAAGTGATCCTTCTGTGGCCTGGATATCACTCTTTCTTCAACAATTTGTATGATTTGCAGTGATTTCTAGTCTGAGAGCAGTAAACTTGAAATGACCCACATGCTGAAAAAACTCCAGTCTCTGAGGCCAGCTTTGGTAGACAGGTTTTTAAAACGCTTGGCTACGATAGAACTTCAGCAAGCTGAAGGAAAATGTAACACACCTCTGTTTTTCTTTTCCTAGTTCTTTCTCACCGCCTCCTATATTTATTCCTTTGCTTTCCTGCCTTCTCTTTTGATAAATCTCACAGGCATGTTATGAAAGTAGGGAAGTGGCGCTTTCATTTTTCAAGTCTTTTTCCTCACTCCGTGCCATTGTTGTTGTCTAATCTTCTTGCTCCCACACCCCATCCATCAGGCTCATTCCAACACCTGTTACAATAAATAAACCACATCAGGAATGGCATTCTGGGCTGGTCATCTGGAACCGTGTGGTTCAAGGCATTAAAAAGCATGAATTCTGAAAATAATATCCATCTGACTCTCATTCTTGACTTCTCCTGATTTGCTCTGTTTTTGTCTTCTATTCCCAATTGTTCAGGACACACATTCCAGGTTTTTGAACACCCAGAGAACACATTTTTGAAGGAATGAAGCATACACAAAACTTGCCAACTTCGTTCCCTTTGAGCATATCCAGAAAGAAGCATGTGTTTCTCCCTGTTTCATGCCTGTGGGTGCCACAGGGTGCCGCATGAATGTGGCTCTTTCTGGGATTCTTTTTTGTCCATCCATAGTATTATACTCTCATTTATCTTTTAAGATATCTCAATCTTTTCAATAAATGCCTCAACTGTATATTTCAAAAACATTGACGAAACCTGCTCTGGCCACGGTGACTCATGCCCCAGTGATGTCCCAAGTGGACTACATTATGTGGGACTTCTGATGAAAAGTCTCAGGAAACTTCAGCGGGTCCAAAATGCAGCAGCCAGATTGCTGACTAGGGCAGCTTACAGAGATCACATTACATTCCTACTAAAACAGCTCCACTGGCTGCCAATCAGGTATCAGGCACAATTCAAGGTGCTGTCCTTGACTTATGAAGCACTAAACAACCAGGGTCCTAGCTACCTCAAAAATCAAATCTTACAGTAACTACTGGCTTGGGTGCTAAGGTAATCAGGAGAGGCCTGTCTCTCCATCCCAGCACCCTCACAGGTATGCCACATGGGAACACATGAAAGGGCCTTCTCAACTGTAGTGCCCAGACTCTGGAACTCCCTCTCACCCATCCCTGCTGTCTTTTTTGGAAACAGGCAAAGACCTTTCTCTTCAGGCAAGCTTTCCCTGAATGAGGGACTACTTACTGTGTTTTATAAGAAGAATATATCCTACATGGCTACACAGGCTTTGTGTTTATAACCACTTATAACTTTGTGTTTATTTCTCTCGTTGTGTGCTTGCATTGACACTATGTTATCAATTGCTAGTTTAGATGTTGCCTTCTAATTAGAGATGGGCAGGGAACTAATTTTTTTCATTTCATTTTTCATTTTTCGTTTCATTCCCAACAAAACAAAGACAAATGACCCATCGAAGAAAAATGAAACGAAACAGAAATCGGGGGTGTAGCGGGAGAAGCAGCGGGTTTTTAAAACATTTTTTTCCGCTACTAAAGCAAGTGCCACTGGAGACCATCGGTGCTTGCTTCTGTAGAAAAAAAAAGTTTAAGTGACCTGCTGCTTCCCCCCCTCCAATTGGCGGCATAGTGGAAGAAGTGCTGGGTTTTTAAACTTTTCTTTCGCTACAGAGGCAAGTGCCGATGGCAACCATTGGTGCTTTTGCTGTAGCGAAAAAAAGTTTAAAAAACCCAGTACTTCTCCCCCCCCCGCCCCGAAATCAGTGGCCTAGCCAGAGAAGTGGCAGGGTTTTTTAAAAAACTGTTCGCTGCAAGCGCCTTGCGAGGTGACAGGGGAGGCTTCTTGGTGCCCACCAATGCTGGTGCCACTGAAGGGCCACCGCAGAGGGGACTTCAGGGGCAGCAGTGCATGTTCCAGGCACCCACCACCGCCACTGCTGCTGATGGCCTGTATGAAACGGGACAAAATGAAATGCAGGCGAGGATGAAACAGAACAAAATGAAACACCGCTTTTCCATTTCATGCCCATCTCTACTTCTAATGCTGTAAGATACCCCTCAATTCCCTGTTTCTCAAACTGAATGTGTCTTAATTGTAATAGACTGTATATTGTCTCTTCTTACTGGAAGCTGCCTTGGATCCTTTTCCAAGGAGAAAGGTGGGGTAGAAATACAGTACTCAAAAATAAATAAATACATAAATAAAAATCATTTTCTTTAATGTCTGCCTGCTGGTTTCTTTTATAGCAGATTTATATGAAAATGAAAAGAGATGGGAACTTTGGGAATGGACCTCCCCAAGCCCCGTTTGGAAACTTGTGCTGCACTCTGCAGCTATGGATGAAAATGCATACCAGAGAACAAGGATGGTTGTCACAGCCCCCCCCCCCTTGTCACCTGGAGAGAAGGCAGGCACAGGTGATTCCCAGACCTTAGCTTGTTACATGGGGTCTTATGGTGGTTGCTCCTTTATCTGGAGGGTACAAGAGAGGTGTGTGTGAAGTTTCTCGTCCTGGTTTGAAAGTACCAGTTCATTCAGTGGCAGATGTAGCAGTGGAAGCCCTGCCTTGCTCCTGCTACCTGGGCTTCTTTGAGGGGAGTCTTTTGGCTGGATGTCCAACATGTGTTTGCGCTTCATGCTTACATTCGTGCTAAGATGGGGGAGGTAATGGGAGCTTTTGACAGCCATGTCCCTTCGAATCCACTGCTTCAAATTCAGCTGTCTTGGAACAGTGCTTTCAAAAAAAGTGATTTGGAAACCTTTCAGAAACAGCATCTTCTGTCAGATATGGACGTGATAGTGGAGGAGTGATTAAGCAGAAGGCATGTGACCAGAAAAGACCTGGGTGAGTGAATTCAACCTGGGGTACAAAGAAAGAAACTGACAAAAAGACAAAACATTTGCAGGAAGTATTGAGGAAAAATAAATCAGAAGAAATCTTGCATGGACTTGCACAGCAGGGAGAATGCAGTCATCATCAATGCACGTGACGTATAATAAATGCTCCACTTGGATAACCACGATCCAAAAAGGGCCAATCAGTGCCCAGGTGTCAATCACAGCATGTTAAGAGAGATACCAAATACATATTTGTTATATTTCCCTTCCAGGCAAACTGTTAAAAGATAGTGATTTGAGAAATCAGACATGCGGAAAAGAGTCATGTAATCTCTCAAACAACAGTTAGCTAATTTGCAAAACCAAATTGACAATAAACAGTCTTTTACCTCTCCAGGAACCTCTGTGTCTAATGGCAGGCTAATTTTATAGTCCAAGCTCGGCTTTCAGACTGATGAACTTCACAGCATTGTGCAGATAAAATAAGAGGAGGAGGAGGAGGAGGAGGAGGAGGAGGAGAAGGGAGGAGGAGGAGGAAGAGGGAGGAGGTATTATTCCCAGTGTTTCTTAGAGGGAGGGTATGCTGTTGATACTGTATCTGTATCTGTATCTCCAATTAACAGTTATTATGTATCTGTAAATAGGAATTACTATTTGTTACCAAGTCAATTCTGATATATGTTGTCCTTTCTATGTTTTTTTTTAAAGATGCAATTCTACAGAATAAGTCTATCTTTCCTTCTGGGACTAGGCAATATTTGATTACCCTAAGGTCTTACTCTAAAACCAGATATGGTTATTATTGCTGTTCAGTACACACTCAAAGCCAAAGATCAATGATAGCCAATGGGCCAGGAGCAAGGCAGTGCAAGATGCCTCTTCCTAAATCCAGGAGGAGAGTTCATGGAAAGTGAGCGTACAGCAACTCACGCTGCTGCCTGTGGTCTTGCTCCGCCTGGGGTTGGGTTTCTGTGCTCGATGGCTGCATTCTGCAGACATCTGGATTCAATAATCCAGTTGATACAGGCCATAAAATTAGAAACTGAACACTCCAGAAGGCAGAGGCCAGCCAGTGATTCATGCTGATCTAATGTGCTGGGCAGCAGCTTTTTGTGGCCGGGTAACAGGCTGTGTGAGGAACGGAAGGGCGGGATCAGGGAGAGGGATCAGCCCACGCTGCTGCTGCTGCTGAGCAAAGCAAGTACATCCTCGCCGTGCACTTTCTTGACCCTGCAGAGTAAGAAAGGGAGACCAGCATATTTTTGTGCCTACCAATCTATGGTAGCATCAGGCAAAGGATGGGGGCTTCACAGCAATTTGCCTCGGTGTATATCCAAACCATCAGGATCAGGGGGTTTTCCACTGGTGGAAAGGCACCTCATCCTCAAGCCTGTTCTTCCTCCCTCAACAGTCGTCAGTCATTTGCTGTCTTGTTCCCACCAGTCATCATCATCCCTTGAGCTCCCTCTTGAGCCAACGGGCAGCTGAAGCTGGGTCTGACCTTTTGAAGAGCTCAAGAGTGCCGGCTCCAGGTTCATTTGTACCATTAGCTTTCCCTGGACTCTCCTGCACCACGTGGTTCTCTAAGGGTTGAAAAATGATATGACCTCTTCTTTAGAACAGGAGATTCCGATCCAGGTTACTGGCCAGTATAGCACTGGGATAAGAGTCTGCAAACTCATCCGTATCACACAGCAGAAAGGAGAAACATTCATGCGATTATCCTGGAGAAACTCTAAGAATCTTAGGAAATAAAACATCCACCTCCCCCTCTTATTTTATCTGCAGAATGCTGTGAGGATCATCACCCTGTAAGCTAGACCATACAGTTAGCCTGCCGCTAGACACAGAGGCCCCTGAAGAGGTAAAAGATTGTTTACAACTACATTGTAAGGAAACAGATTTGCCGGTTACAACTACATTGTAAGGAAACAGATTTGATGGCGGGTGGGGTGGGGAGTAATTGAAGAATGCCAACTGGCGAGGAAGTGAAGAATCTCTCAAGTTTCTGCTGCTGTGTTGCAATGGGGCAGGGAGCATATTTTGCATCCCACATCAAATTTTCCGGTAGAGCTCAGAAGAAATCTATCCTGAACCACTGCTACCAATCCCTGTCACAACACAGCATGGACTGTGGGTCTGGCTCAATTCAAGGCATCTTTTCCTGTGCTAAATGAATGGAAAAAGAGAGGGGATGTTTTGGGGAGTGACTCGAGTTGATACAGTTAATAGTTAAGCCAGCCCAAGGACACAAGGGTCAAAAGGAAAGGGATTCCACTTAGGACCTGGAGTCACACACCTCATTTGCAGCCTTTAGGATAAACCTGTTGTTGGGAAATAAAACAACTACAACATTAGTGCTTGCAGCCATAACCTAAAACTCAAACGATCAGCGGTTAACAGATGATTTTCAAGTGCCTTTTTCAAGTTAGTTATTATGTGCAGAAAAATAATAATGATGAAACAGAGGGACGCTTGGCTGGATTTCCCCTAGCTCATGAGCCAGGCAGCTACTGACATCTCCTCATCTTGACTTTACTCTTCCTTTGCGGCAATTCAGAAGAATCATGTAGGTCTGGCAAGTTGGTTTTTTTTTTAAATTTCAGGTGGGTATTCTTGTTAGAAAGTATGTTTGTGTGTGTGTTTATTGTGTGGTTATAGTCGTGACTGACCCTTCGTGACCTCATGTCCATGGAGTTTTCTTGGCAGGAATACTGGAGTGGCTTGCCAGTTCCTACTCCAGGTGCCTACAGCACTTGGTATTCCCTGGTGGTCTCCCATCCAAGTACTGACCAGGGCCAACCCTGCTTAGCTTCCAAAATCAGGCGAGATCGGATGTGCTTAGGGCATCTAGGCAGCTATAAAGTATGTTTACAGGGGTTCTAAACTGTTTCTGCCTGTTGCTGTTAACTTTATTTCTACACTGGTTACAAATGTTCTGTGTGAGGCAGGGGCTCTCCAGATGCTGCATCATTGCTCTCCAGATGTGGTGGTCCATCATCCCCAGTGTAAGCACAGATGTAGGGATCAGCTGGAGTTATTCTCACACCCCCTCGCATGTGCCCACTTGGGAGAAGGTAGTTTAACCGATTAGCTTGATATAGAGCCAAATATTATTTTTTCCTTCTAAAATTTTCTTTCTAAAACAACATGGGAAAGTCACAAACCTATTGAGCTAGCTTTCACTTTCACTCAGCCTTGCCTTTGTTCAAGGGCCACATGGATTTTTCTGGGTTTTTTTTTAATGACACCCAAGTGTTTCTTTCCTGGGGCCAGGTGTGTGTATGTGTGCATTGTGCTAGGAACATAGTAGAAGCAGCATCAACAGCAGGTAACTAGCCTGTACAGCATGAATGTAAAGGATTTTGCCAGCAGTTCTCTGTTGAAAACCACACTTCTTCACCCTCCCTTTTGGGAAATCACCGCACGCTCTGGCTGACCTCCAGAGCACCCACGGTCACAGCAGACCTTACAAATGTGCTGTCACAGCAGCAGTACTTAGTGGTCAGAAAAGTCTTCCAGCAGCAACATCTTTTGAAAGCCAGCTCCTGTTTCAAAAAAATATGCCTGCTGCCATCCATTAACCAGCAACTGTCGGCCCTCTGCAGTTAAGATAGATTTAGTTTCCATCAAAAGAATATTTAGTTTTGACTGTTTCTCATATTGGTCACATGATATGCCTCCCAAGGAGCTTAGTTCCTTCCAATGTTTCCACTGCTTTCGGTGCAATATGAGGTCCTGCAGTGCCCCCCCCGCTTTTCCCCTCTTTTTTCTTTTGGTTTTGGCTGGAAGGGCCTCAGGTTCCATTACACTGTAAAAAACCAAAAGGCCAAGTTTGCACAATGACATAGCATGTGTAGCAGTCAAAAGCAACCAGCCAGCCAGCCAGCCAGCCAGCCAGCTAGCCAGCCAAATAAAAAATAAACAATTTAAAATAATATTCAATTCAATTGCTACTTGTGGTACTCGTTCACACACTGGTCTTTTGACTAAATTGTGCTGTGATCAGCCAAGGAAGCAATTCACCACTGAGATGGAGAAGGGGGTGCATCGAAAGAACCACCCCTCCATGCCACCATCTTGGTTACAGCTGCATACCACCCACCTCCAGTGCACTGAGCAGCATGGAGATGCCAGGCATGAGGAATTTGAGGTGGAAGTTCAGAGATGGGTGGGTAGAAGAGAGCACACATACATGAGTGAGTGAGAGACAGACAGAGAGAGAGAAAAAGACTTGCTATTAGGAAGATATATGTGTCGGAGGAGATAGAGACAAAGAGAAAGAGGGAAGGAGCAGAGGACTGAGCACAAGGGGGGACTGCTGTAGGAGTGTAAGTAAGTAAAAGTGAGTGACAGGAAAAAAAGAGAACGAGAATGACAGCAAGAGAATGATGGGAAGGCTGTTTAGGAGAGAAGGAAGTGGAGGAAAATTCCAGCCCTCTACTGACACAGAGCCCTAAATCTACTGCTCATCTCTATGTGGGGCCTTTTAGGACAAAAAGGACTGATCACTCCTCATGTGCATGATGGCTGGCTGGCTGGCTGGGCCAAACCTTTGACTCAAATAGGCCTGGTGCCTTTGTTTTGAAAGTGCTAGTATGGCAGCAGGAGCTCTGGCCTCCTCAGCTTTCCTACTCTTTCTGATTCAAATCTCTTGCTCACTACCCTGCTGTTTCTTAGTTCTGTTCCTTTGGGCTGAACCAATATTTCATAGGGGTTTAACTAACATGTTATCAAAGAAGCCTCCCTGTATTATTATTATTATTATTATTATTATTATTATTATTATTATTATTATTATTATTATTATTTAACCACACAGCTATCTGCGCTGGATTTTATATTACCAATCACTAGTCGAACGCTTCCCAAGCGTTTAGGACTCAGTGATGTATCGGCGAATTATGCGAGCAGATTCCAGTAAGGTGGCTTTCTGCATCTGACTGATGGTGACTTTGTCCACTCCAATTTCTTCTAGATACTTGCTTAGGTCTTTGGGCACCGCACCCAGTGTGCCAATTACCACTGGGACCACCCGTACTGGTTTATGCCAGAGTCTCTGAAGTTCAATTTTGAGATCCTGATATCGGGTAATTTTTTTCAAGTTGTTTTTCAGTGACTCTACCATCTCCTGGTATAGCAACATCAATGATCCACACTTTTTTCTTCTCCACAATCACAATATCTGGGATATTATGCTCCAAAACCCTGTCTGTCTGTATTCGGAAGTCCCAATGTAATTTTGCATGCTCATTTTCAGTCACTTTTTCAGGCTTATGGTCCCACCAGTTCTTTGTTATGGGCAGATGATAGTTCTGACACAAATTCCAGTGGACCATTTGAGCAACTACATTATGACACTGTTTGTAATCAGTCTGAGCAATTTTCTTGCAACAACTCAATATATGGTCAATAGTTTCATCTGCCTCTTTGCAGAGTCTACATGTGGGGGACTCAGCTGATTTTTCTATTCTAGCCTTAACTGCATTTGTTCTGATAGCTTGTTCTTGAGCTGCAAAAATCAGGGCCTCTGTCTCTTTTTTCAGTGTTCAATTGGTGAGCCATAACCAAGTCTTTTCCTCATCTACTTTTCCTTTGACTTTTTCAAGGAACTGCCCATGCAGCGCTTTATTATGCCAGCTATCAGCTCGTATTTGCATTGTTGTTTTCCTGTATTGACCCTTTGTTTGATTTACTTTAAACACCTCCCTGTTCTTAACCTCCAATAATGCTGGCTCTGTACTATTTTTTACATAATCTGCCAACGCATGCTTCTCTTCTTCAACTGTCTGCTTCACTTGCAGAAGACCTCTACCACCTAATTTTCTAGGTAAATACAGCCTGTCAACATCACTGCGTGAATGTAATGCATAGTGAATGGTCATAAGTTTTCTTGTTTTCCTATCTAGAATATCTAGCTCCGTCTGAGTCCATTATTATTATTATTATTATTATTATTATTATTATTATTATTATTATTATTATTATTATTATTATTATTATTATTATTATTATTATTGTTGTTGTTGTTGTTGTTGTTGTTGTTGTTGTTGTTGTTGTGAACACAGCTGCCAGGTGTTTGTTGCTGTTGCTGTTGTTGTTATTCATCATCATCATCATCATCATCATCATCATCATCATCATCATCATCATCTTCTTCTTCTTCTTCTTCTTCTTCTTCTTCTTCTTCTTCTTCTTCTTCTTCTTCTTGTTCTTCTTCTTCTTGTTCTACTACTACTACTGCTACTGCTACTACCACTACTACTACTACTAGTTGTTGTTGTTGTTGTTGTTGTTGTTGTTGTTGTTTTTGTTGTTGTTTTAAGAATCCCTTTCACTTGCATTAATAATTTAATCCAACTGCCTAAGTGTTCTAACGTCTTGTAAATATATCCTAACGTGAAGAGAAACGTGACAAAGATTACATTATGTGCTTACACTGTTACCTAATTCAGCTGTCTTTGAAACAATTGTAGTTCTCAATTTGCATCCATTCCCAGGTATATGAAAAACAGATTAGCAAGAAAGCTAACTGGACATTCTAGACCAGGAGGTCTGAGAAAGGTATGTGGGAATGTGAATCTCATTATGGCAGAGACCAAGCCAAAACTAAACATCCATAATTACTGAAGGCAAGAGTTCCCACATTTTCGATGAATCTGGGTGGTTGACGTCTGGATCTAAGACATGATGTGGCCTGTGAATGTGGCCACAGATTATTCTCCCAGGTTTGATAAACATGTAGGTCTTACTACTGTAAGAAAGCAAGGGCAGATAAATCTGTTTTGTTCTGCTTTTTTGTTGTTGTCAAGCACAGGGCTTGTTCTTTCCCATTTTTGATTTGGTCTGCAAATGTTCTTAAAAACCTCAATGAAAATGTGCATTTCATACACAGTTTCCCCTAAGTCATGGCTATTTTTGATTGGTGAACAGCAGCACAAATTGTGGTTCGGTGGACGATGAAATACACTTGTATTCCAATTTGCATATTAGATCAAATGTGAAATAGTTTTATTTATGTATATGAAAATGCAAACTAAAGGAACCACGGAATCACTATAATTGAGAAAGTCAGACAAAAAAACAAATAAATAAAAAACAAAATTTAAAGTAAGTAAGTAAAAAAAGAACCAAATGTTGTGGCGTGGTAAAGATTAATCACTGCTATATTTTGGTGGATCAAGTCCACATCCTCAGAAATTAGAGTGAAACTGTATAACAGTCACATTTATACCTAGCCCCATGACAGAAAACAGGAAGAGTGATGATGGCTTGCTAGCAGAGGAATAGGACTTAAAGGCTAATGTGAAAAAAATTCGAATTATCAGTATATGAGTCTGCAAGGTACTCTTGTCAAGACTGGATTGTAAATCATTTAAGATGTATGTGATCTACGTTTTGGCCTGGAGGTTACAACTAACAGAATCCAGTCATTTTCTCTTCTAGGTCTGCCTTGTAGTGAGTTGCTTTGGGTATTCATCTTGCCCTGTTAATTTGTTCTTTAACCATATTGGTGGGTAGAGATGGGCACGAAATGACCAATTTTGTCATTACCATTATCCGTTATTCATACCGTTATGTAACAGCACGAATAACGACCATTTGGACAGGCCAAGCTCGAACCGAACAGAACCAAGACATTTTTCTTCGGTTCTGTTCATTTTCATTAATGGTCGTGCGATAAATGAGAATGACCTACCTGGTGCTGCTGGGCTGGCCTTCCTGGGACAGTCTTTTGGCTTCCGGCTTCCTGCTCCAGTCGGGGGCGGAGTTGAGAAGGGGCTGCCATCCGGTCTCCATGCGCGGAGGCCAGATTGGAGCCCCCTCTCGCCACCCTCCGCCCCACAGCCTGACAGCCCGGTGGGCTGCAGGCTCTGGGGCGGAGTTGGGAAGGAAGGGGCTGCCATCCGGTTTCTGCACGCAGAAGCCAGATCGGAGTCCCCTCTCACCGCCCTCCGCCCCACAGCCTGACAGCCCACTGGGCTGTCAGGCTGTGGGGCGGAGTCGAGAAGGAAGGGGCTGCGAGACCGCGGCTCGCTCTCCTCCACCTGCGGTGACGGCTGGCACAGCTCTCATCCTGGGCAGAGGAGATCAGCTGAGCTTTGGCTGTGGTCTTCCCCACGTGGGTCAAGACAGCACCCGGTGCTGTCGTGACCTGTGCAGGGAAGCCGAATTCCCCCTTCCCCCCTCTGCGTGCATGCAGAGGGGTGAAGGGGGTGTCAAAGGTATCTTCCCCATGGGAGTCATGACAGTGCCAGATGCTGTCATGACCTGCATGAGGAAGCCGAGTCCCCCCTTCACCCCTCTGCACTCAGAGGGGTGAAGGGGGATGTCAAAGAGATGGCGCCTGGCCCTGGGAGAGCTCCCCGCGGCTGCGGGATGGCTTTTTCAGGAGTCTTGCCACCGACTTCGGTTGTGTCCGCCCCGGGACGGCTCCCCGCGGCCGCGGGAACGTTCTCCTGGCCCACATGCCACCGGGTCTGAAAATTGAAAAAAAGACAATGAATCGGACCCCAGGGCCCCGAATAATGGTAAAGAACCCAAGCAGGCCCCAGGGGCCCGAATAACGGAAACGGATGCCATTTTGGCATTTTGTGCCCATCTCTATCAGTGGGTATTGTCATCTGGGAAATGCTGTTTGTGGACCCTTGAGTTTGGAGTCCCCATCTTGTAGGTCCAAGAAATACACTTGGGTTTTTCTACTTATTAAAAATACTGAATTATATTTACCTTAATATACACAGAATTGCCTTCCCATACCGTTCTTAGGGAAGAGGTACCTGCAGCATTTTCTAGCCTTGCTGCAACCTGTCCTCTAGTCTCCAGTTGTAAATCCCATGGACTTTGACATCCACCCCCTCAAACGGATCCCTGTCTTTGTGGCAGGGCACTTTGCCAGCCAGCCTATGTAAGGTGTTTACAACCACCCCAGGTGTTCGAGTGCAAACAGCAATTCCATCTGCCAAGCTCTCCTGGGAGATGATGAGTTACACATATCTCACTGGCGTTATGTCCACATGGAGCAAAACACAGCATGCCTGCTCGTGTCAAGAGAGTTTAGTTCCCATGTAAGGATGAAGGTATAGAGATAGAGTGAGGAAGTTGAAAATGTTCCTTCCTCCCTCTTTTTTGGATTACAGCTCCCAGAATCCTCCTTCTGTGTTTGATTTACCAGCTTGTTCAAATATTCACCTTGGCTTCAATCTAAAATGGCAGGCCTGGCTTGCAGGAGAGGAAGCAGAAGAGTTCCTCAGAAACGCCCTTTGGGTGACCTAGTGATGTGGTTGGTTTCCTCTTGTCTATTTCCATGCTTTCTTCTTTTTTTGAAGATCCCTGTTAGAAAGATTGAGAGAACAGTTCTGAAACTTTTCTGTCTCATCTTTTCTTACTTCATCAGTCAAAACTAGGAAACAAATATAAACAAGACTTAAGGCATGATCACACCTACACATGACTGCCACTAGCATCACCCTACTCTTTGCATGGGGTTATTATCTCCGTGTGTGTACATCCATGCCAATGTGTACCAGTGGATAAGCAAGTTAGGGGTGGGATAAGTTGCTTTTTTTGTTCTAAAACTAGAACTCCCCCAAACTAGCAGGGCTACTGTCCATGCTGTTTTAAGGATTATGGAAGGTGAATTGAAAAAAAAAACACACCAGTGAGCGAGAGAGAGAGAGAGAGTGCAACTTTTCTAAGCTACTTGGGACTACAGTAATGGGTAGAATCCTGCTGGCATGAATCATGCAGTCTATGCATGGACATATGGTATGAATGGGATCCTGCTGAGGCTTAGCGGTGAACGAGGAACAGCTGCAAAGTTTGAGAAAGCCGCTAATTAATACTCTCCATTTCTGCAGAGTGGACACAGTGTGGTCGCATTTCTGCTGCTCCTTCATATAAATCAAATAAATAAATAATAAATAAATAAATTTGAAGGTTGCATCCCCAGCCCTCAGCTGTTCATTCCTAATTAGAACCTGATGGTTAAAGGAAGTATCCTTCAACATGTTTCTACATATTTGGGGTGGGGGTGGGGGTCTGAGAAGGAAATGCGATGGTGTTTTCAACTCATCTCTTCCTGGTAGTTAACACCCTCCAACTTCTCTAAGAACAGGAATCTTTATTTTGTCTTCCGTCGTCTCTACCTTTTTTGCCCTGAGCAAATACAGCAGATGTGCAGAAAAGAGAAACTTTTCTCTCTCCTCTTGACTCCCCGATTGAGAGAATGCAGTGTTCTTTCTCAGACAACACGTTATTAACAGTCTCTGCCACACTTGGAGCCATCTTTATTCTATCTCCTCTTTCCTTTGCTGCTTTCTCTTTCCTTTCCAGTTGGGTTTCTCACAGAACAAGCTTCTTGAAACATTAAATCAGGAGCAGGTGATCTCAGGGAGTTTTGAGGTCTCAAGTTCATTCCAACCATTGCATTACCACAGCTCCACTGGGTCTGGAAATGACAATTTTCAGCCTTACATTACCCCCATTCCACCCCCCACCCCCATTTTAAAAGAATGTGCTGGAAGACCATATGAAGGCCACATCTTATGCTGTGTTCACACAGCAAAAATATTTCTGGAGTGTCCCTGCTTAATCATGGTTTGTTTATGTGGGATTTTTTTTGTTCACATGATGCATGTTGTACCTTGCATCCCCTGCCTACTGATCGTGCTGAATCCACGACAGATCTGAGAAGTTGGGGACCTACTACTTTTTTGTTCTGCATTACATTTTGCGTTATCACACAGATTTGATGTAAGACTCTGTTGTCTCAGAATATATATGTTGCTGATAGTACCTTCACCCCCCAATGGAGTCCTGTTCTACCATGTACATTCATTCATTCATTCATTCATTCATTCATTCATTCATTCATTCATTCATATGGTTTTCGCTGTTAAGTTAGATAATCTCTGCGTTATTTTGATGCATTTTAAGTCAAGTTCAGGGCATCCTGGTTAACAATATTTGTGTGAACTCTTGACACAGGATGTCAAACATATGATGGGATCAAGCAACAGACCATGACAGGACAAACTGAAATTCAAAGAAAGACATTTTGCCTATGTGAACATAGCTTTGCCCACCTTGCTTTAAACCAGGGGTCCTCAAAGTTTTCAAACAGCGGGCCGGTCCAGCCCCCCAGACACCACTGGGGGCTGGACCACAGTCCTCCCAAAAGGGGGTGACATAGGAAAAAAGGGGGGAGGGAGGGGCAAGTGGGTGGATCCACCCACAATTGGCCCATGATCAGTGTGTCTCTGGGGCCTCAGCAATGCCTCCTGCTCTGGATCACCACCCTGAGGTGTCGCCACTTGGATCCCTCTGCTGTGCCTCTTCCTCCTGGTGCCACTGCATGTGGATCCAGCCATGCACCCTGGCCATCATGTCCTTGCTGCGTGACAGAGGGAAAGCTGCCTCCTCTCTTGGCCTGGCCTGGTCCGGCCCAGCCCAACTTGGGACACTGCAAGGGAGGGAGGGAAGGAGAAGGACTGAGAAGGAGGGAGGGGAGGCAGGAAGGCCTACTCAAAGCCACCAGCAGCCCACTCACTGGCCAAGCCTAGTGAGGCTGCAGTTCTCTGTTG
This sequence comes from Phrynocephalus guinanensis, assembly GCA_037367245.1. Classification (NCBI taxonomy): domain Eukaryota; kingdom Metazoa; phylum Chordata; class Lepidosauria; order Squamata; family Agamidae; genus Phrynocephalus; species Phrynocephalus guinanensis. The sequence goes on along the minus strand of CM074734.1, from coordinate 105,007,194 downwards.
GCCTGCTCATCACCAACTGGGGACAAATGCAGCCCTGCCAACCTCCCAGGAACCAGGCCCGGGCTTTCCATCATTGGCTTTCCCTTCCCTTCCCTTCTTTCTCCGCCACCTCCTCCTCGCTGGTCTCTAACCTGGTGGTGGTGGTGGTGGTGGCCTCAGACTCTGGCCATGGCTGGGCTCCCTCCCCCCCCCTTCACTCAACAGACCAAGGCAGCAGCTCAGAGGGGGCTAGGAAGTAGCTCTATTTCCCCCTCGGTCGCCCGCTATCCATCCCTCCATTGTTCCACTGCCATGGCTGCTCCCCCTCAGAAGGCTGGCTGGTGCTGCCACCGTGTGCCCCCTTCCTCCCTCACAACCACAATAACACAGGCGCCGGCCACACAAGGCAGGCGGGGTGGAGGAGGAGCAGGGGTGGGGCCTCAGGACCATGGAGGGAGTGGGAGACCTTGCTGTAGTCCTCCCATTTTAAATTGCTCTGCTTGGCTGCAACCGGTGCCCCAACCATCTGGGTGGCAGGTGAAGGGGGCGGGGGAACCTTGCCATGGCCCTCCCACTTTGAACTGCTCCACTAGCCAGCGTGCCGATCATCTGGGTGGTGGGTGGGGGGAGTGGGGGACGTGACATAGCCCACAGCTTTGAACTGCCTCAGCAATAGAAGCAGCTGCAGAGGCTTGCTTGCTCATGAAGCAAGGGGTAGGCCGGGGGGTCTGCAATTGGTCCCGGGGGCTGGCTTCAGGATCCTGGGGGGCCGCATCCAGCCCCCAGGCCTTAGTTTGAGGACCCATGCTTTAAACTCATAAGCCATCTTCAGGCAGGACAAAATCCATCATTCTGAGCATGTTAGAGCAGAAGTTTGGACTAACTATGCTGCATCCACGACTTCCTTTGGATCTGAATTTGAAGTTCCTGATGATGTGTAGCTTCTCTAAGTGAGCCAGAAGCTTGGGAAATCTGGGTTGGTGGCCATTCTGAGATTATATAGGTAGGCAGGAGTCCATCACCTTCTGCCTTGGTGTGGAAAATGTAGGAAAAAACAAATAAATACAGCATTTAGTTTTTAAAGTGCTACAACATTTTTGTCTTCTTCATCTTCTTCTGTTTTCTTAATTCTTTTGTTTTTCCCAATAAACTAGCACAGCCTAATAGGGCTACCTCTTCTAAGTCTACCAATAATGTAGGCTAGGCAGTCATCTCAAAGTGTGATCAAGAAACCTGGATTGTATTGTGTTAATGTAACTCTACTACAGGGGTGCAGTTGTTATGTTGCAGACCGGGCTGTTGCCTGGTTTGAATGCTCCATTACATAAAACAAACAACCCTTCTGCTTCATGAGAAGGACAACAGAAAGAAGGCTGGGATAGAGTTTCCTTATTTCCACCCACTATGTTTTCTCTCTCTCCTTAATTGCAGGGTGTGTGTGGTTTTAGTTTTTTTTCTTTAAATCATCAGGGTGCATTAAAATGTAGGTCCCACCTGTTGTTTGAAGTGTACAAACCCACTTTTCCATCTAAGAATTTCATGACCTCATGCTCTTGCACATGTAGAGTGGGCCTTTCTCTTTTGGCTGCTAAGGACATTTCATGTATTTTTCTCCTGCAGTGATGCTGAGACACCAATTTCATCCTTACACAGGTAGAAATGCATACCACAGATGGCCACCATTTGACAGAATGGGAAAAGCAGCAGATCTTCAGTGTCGGGGAAACTAATGCAGCATTTTTTGTTATTTTGGTTTTTTAAAATTTGTTTTGTTATTTCATTCGTTACTGTTATATATTTACTTTGGAAAAGTGCTTATTGGATTTTCTCGATCAGAAGTTAAAATAACTTGCCCAGCTTTAGTTACTGCAAGCTTTGGCTGGGTGGGAGGAGGGTGGGATGATTTCTAGCTTTGTCCCAGGCAACAAAATGTCTGTTTGCCTGCCTCTCTCCCTGCTCCCATGGGTGCAGGCTAGAGAGCAGGGATGTTGGCAGGTCTTTGGCTCCAAGTCCCGATCCCAGGCCTGAGTCTCTGGTCCCAAGTCCCAAGTCTCATGCTTACCCCCCTCCACCCCCACCCCCACCCCCGCACTCCAGAGAAAGGGAGAGGTGGGTTTTGAGTTATGAGTTGGGTGCAATTCATTGGGGGCAAAACAAACAAACAAACAAACAAACAAACAAAAACAACACCAAACTTAATCAAGTCACTGGTGTGACTTAAGTCCAATGTAATAGTAAGTCCTGTGGCTCAACTTCACACCCATGTTAGAGAGGGACTGTCTATCTATGTCTTTCCCCAATATACATATTTCCTAGCTGCCAAGAGTGCGTCTGGTAGAATAGAATCTGTATCTGTATGATACTACCTATGCATGGGCTAAAGCAGTCATCTAATGTAATCAGAAATGCGAAACAGTTCCTAAGTTTACAAACTCTAAACACTCAGTTTTCCTCACAGGCACTCAAAAAAACAAAACAAAAACCCCACCTCTTCTCTCTCTATCTTTTCTTCATCAGTGCAGGTCCTTATCTATCCCTATCTGACTAAATCAGTGCTGAGCAGAGCCTTATATTCCCTCAGGCCCCAGACTCTCTCATTGGTTTACAAAGCCACCAATCAGTACAGACACTTCTCATGAATTATTCATTACAATAGGAAAATGCCACACAGGTTACCTTGGAAGGAATTTCTTAATGGAAGGACTTTGAATTCTTTACCGTTCTGGGACTCAACAAATGTGAAGCTGAGAAACTAAGCATGGATATTTGCACGTCGAAGTGGGACTATAGCTCTCGTTGGATTGGAACCAAATTATAGTGGATTGTGCCATTGAAAGGGAATCCAGAGAACTCCTCTATTTTCATCTACTTTGCCTTTTTAATGATTGAAAATATACGTTCCTATTGATTCCTACCACGCCAAGTGGAGGGCCAAAACAAGAATAGCGAACCCCACCTCCTAGTGGGGAAAGCACAAACAAAGAGAAGAAATATTCCTATTGATGCAGTGCTATTCAAAATACATTATGTTTGTGATGTTATGTGATAGGCGCATTGCACTATGTTAATCACTTAATTTTATTTTTAAAGGAAAGTTGCCATGGCCTACTTAATGAGAGCTGTGGGAAAAGACAGGGAAGGGTGTGTGTCATAAATCGAACAGAAATTGGGGGGGGTGGGTGGGTTTCAAAGACCTTCTGGACCCTTCTCACAGGAGTAAAAAGCTCAGTCACTGTGAGCAGAAGGCTTGCTCAAGAGAGAGATAAAATAGATCATGCTATAGATAAGAAACTTGAAAGTGCAAACCAGACCACTCCAATGTACCCATCTGGATGTGCCCAGATTCTGGTTTTCTTGAGGGGGGGGGATCAAAATGTATCTTGCAAATGTGAGGTCTGGGTACCCTTGCTCTGGAGAATCTTATCACCTCTCTTTTGTGCATTTCTTTAGCGGACCAACATGACTGCTCATCTGGAATTTATCAGTTGGTTGAAGTAATAATAATAATAATAATAATAACTTTATTTTTATGCCGCTTTTCTCCCCGGAGGGACCCAAGGCGACTTACAAAAAATTCATAAAAGTACAATAAAAGCAGTACAATGTAAAAACAACACAATACCTATAAAATACTATAAAAATACTATACAGTATAATACAATAAAAACAAGATTTACTCAATTAATCTTTTAAATTGCTTTTGCAATAACAAATTGTGTTTGCCTTTGAAGACTTCTCTTGCGGAGTCATGTCTTCTCTATTGCCCACACCAGTCGAGGGAAATCATGATGTCTCTTTGGGGCATTTCCACTAACAAACATGGAAGCCATGCAGTTCTGGACGTTGGGGCAGAAGGTCAGTTCCAGATGGTCCTTTGGGCTGTGGTAAGACTGGAGAAGAGCCAAAGCCGTCAGCTGACTCATGGCTCATTCCTCAGTCCCTTCAGCAAAAACCACAGGAGATGCAGGCCTTCGCAAGCGGGACTTTTTACTGCCCACGAGAGCAAAACAACTCTGAAAGGAGAGGACCGTTGGGGAGTTTCACATGACATCCAAGCAAAGGGGTTTTGGTTTGGATCAACTTTTATAAGGCCCCCACAGCTATTTTCACGCCATGCTTTTGGTTTTAACAGAAGTCAATTGTTGGGGTTCTTGGACAAACTTCTTGTTATGTATTTTTCTTTGCCAAAAAAACAAATTAAAAAACCCCAAAGGAGGGGGAGGCAACTTGGACTGAGATTATGGTACAAAGGAAAGGGGAGGGTTAATACTTAAATCACCGACATTTCGCCAGTTTACTGCCCCGTCTTGAACTACTTCTAGCAGTTGGTAATTGAAAAGGAGTAAAAATCCTGGCACAAGATGAACTATTATTTTTTAAACTCCCTGGTTTATGAATGTGGGATAGTGTGCTTCTGTATTCACAATTCAGAAACCTGTTGAAAAAGAGCCCTGACTATTGCTTTGAAATTGGGTGAGAAGTGTTTTCCTGATGGAAAAAGGAGCCAGTTTCCCTTGCTAGGCATATCTTTGTGAATGACAGAGAGCCCAAGAGGGTACCCTGTAGTGTAGACCATCTTGACTGCTGACATTGGCCTCCTTTTTCCTGCTGGTAATGTGGGTATGATATTCTGCAGCAATATCAGATCACTTCCAGGCATTTTGAATAGTCAATACTAGACATGGGCACGACTTGGCGAAATTCTCGTTTCCGTTTCCGTTCCTCGTTTCCGTTACGCAACGGAAATGGTAACGACAATTAAGCCGTCAGAACTCGAACTCGAACCGATAAAAGAAAAATTGGGTCTGATTTGTCGTTGTCGTTGATGGCATCGCGGCGATCGCGCTATGCCAATAGGCACAGAAAAAAAGTTTTTTAAAAAAACCTGATTCCTGGCCAAAAAAGCAGGCGAAAATATGCCTGCCTGAGTGACGGCACCTACCAGAGGGGTGGTTTCTGGGGGGGGGGGTCCCCGGCCTCCTCCCCTCTCCTGTCCTGGGCTGCTCTGGTGGGGGGCATCCTCATCGTCTCGCCATGCCATGCGGTGCGGGGGGATCCAAAATGGCGACCGCAATATTTTTTTTGAAATCGTGGTCCAAAAACCCACCAAAGCACCACACAGAAACATGCGAAAATTAGGTATTTTAACTGCCTGAATTTTTACAGTAGCAGCAGTGGGTTTTTCTTGCAATAAACGTCTGTCTCCAATCCCATTGATTCCACCAATCGCATGGCCACTTGGCCAGGTTTTGACTGAGACTTCTGGGATGTGCCAGTCGGGCATAAAAAGCCCACTATAACCCTAGCCCTAACCCTAACCCTAACCCATACGCCAGTACACTGTCCTTCTTAGTGGGTCAGAGGCACCCAGAGGTGCAGCCCACTAACTCACCCTAACCTTACCCGTAATAACCCTAAGCCTAGCCCTTGCCCTAACCCCAACCCTAAGCCAGATCTGTACTCGCATTGCACTACACGCAAGTACACTGTCCTTCTTAGTGAGTCAGAGGGCGCCCAGCAGAGGCATTCTTCTCTCACCTCGCTCACCAGTCCAAAGTTCCAAAAAACTCTGTACGCCAGTATACTGTCCTTCTTAGTGAGCTAGAGGCACCCAAAAGAGAGGTGCCTCTGCCAGTGCCACTTGGTACGCAATGGGTACACGGTCATGTACCCTTCCTTTTCCCTTGTAGCGGGCCAGAGGAGGCATCCACCCCAGAGAGGTGCCTCCAGGAGCCTGCTAAATGCCTTCCCTTCATAGCGAGCCAGAGGAGGCACCCACCCCAGAGAGGTGCCTCCAGGAGCCCGCTACCCTACCCCCCTAAACCAGTACTAACGACAGACAACAAACGAAATGACAAATTTTTGAAAAATTTCGCGACAAACGGAAACGAGCCGAAACGGGCCGGCTCTGACACACGACAACTTGAAACGTCATTTTTCCTGGTCGTGCCCATCTCTAGTCAATACAGAAGCCCAATACCTGACATACATAAGCTGGAGGTTTCTGGGTGTGTATGTTTTTTTGAAGAACTGAATTTCCTGGCTTTTTAAAATAGAAGTTTTAAGTATGTATACACCACACACACAAATCCCACAGCAATACCCCTCACCCAGAGAATCCTAGATGATGAGCCCATGATCTGCACTATGGTTTCTGGTAGAGGGTAGAAATAAGTACACCTGGGGTGTCAAAATAGTTTGGAGGGTCTATTTTGGACTTAACGAAAGGGAAAAAGCAAAGGTGGGAGTAAGTGCAACCTTTACCCCCCTTTTAACCTACCAGGTAAACTAAGGTTGTCATGTGTGCTCCACAGATTTCCAAACTAGAAAACTATCTTCCAATATTCAAAAACCTTTCTTTGGGGTAAGCAGTCTAAGGAAGTGATACAGGCGCCAAAGCTCTATAAGCAGGCTGCCTGCATTTCCCCCAAGAGATGTCCCTTTGTCTTTTTAAATGGAAAAGAGCAGGGGCTGGGAGGTAGCAAAGATTGACACTGAAGTCCCATTTGGGAGGTCTTCCACAATCCATAGATGGTGCCAAATGAAATACAGTACAATACGAGGAAACAAAATGACAAGAAACGAAATGACATTTGCTTTTGGTTCCTTTCGTATCTCACTTCTCCTCCAAGTTAGGGAAGTTATAGTACCCCTGGTACTCTCAACAATCCTGTGAAGTAGATTATGTGGGGAGGTCTTCCATTTACACTGTCAGGGCAAGGTTACTGGGTTCATTTCACAGGAGAAATCTCCAATTCATAGTTTGGGAACCAAAGTCAGGTACTGGTTTTCATAGGATCAAGGCTTCTTCGTTGGAGTTTAGCCCCACATGAACCCAGAGCAGGAAAAGGGATTGGTTGATTGCGTTCTCACAGTTCCAAATGGCAGCTGGGCTCCCACATTCCATTCTGGAAGCTCACTACTTCCAAAACAAAAAGCTCATCTCTACTCCTGGACATTACAGGAAAGTAGGGGCCTTTTCACACGACCCCTAAGATCCGCTGGCCACTTAAATTCGGACCAGAGATCTTAGGGGTTTGTTGCCATTCCTGCGTTCCCACCCCCTACGCCCTCCTGGCTGCTGGCTGCATGAGGGGAGGGAGAAAAAAGGAAGAAAAGAATGCCACTCACCTCCGTTCTGCCATCTCGCTTTGCTTCCGGCACTGCATTCAGATCTCTTAAAGGGGCGGGGGGGGGCAAAAAAAAGAACAAACAGAAGCAAGGAGAGCCCGGCAGTCACTACTGTTATATCCGCATCAGGAATTTTCACCCTCCGAGAGCAGGTACATAAAAAGTATGCTGGGACGCGCTTAGGTGGGCGTGGTCGCACTTAATTTTCTGTAAACTCTGGAGCTGGTGGGGAAATAATTTTAAGCTCCAGATCTGGGAGCCATTTGCTGCGGAGTTTAGGGGTCGTGTGAAAAGGCCCTAGGTTGGCCGGTCTGTCACCCCAATGACTAGGTGTGGGTTTTGGCTTTTTATCAGGAAAAAGAAAAAAAGAAAATTACAGATTGGCTGAGGATGTAGACATTGTCCAAGCCATTGTCATTTCTTTCTCTGGAGGACGTTACAGGTGGGCATGAATCATAAAACCAGTGGTTTGTGATGTTTTGTGGCTTCCTATGAATCACGAACTATCACAACCCATCCCCCAAAATGTACCAGGAGGGGGGATCCTAAGAAGCAGCAGACCCAGCTCCTTGCACAGAAACCAGGCCTGATGGCTGTGCACATGTGCCCACTGGGCTTGCTGCTTCCACTCATGCACTTGCCTGTCAGCGGAGCAGTAGGCACATATGCACCGTTTCCATGTAAGAAGCCAGTCCTGCTGCCTGTTAAGGTGGTAGAGTCATCAGCAGTGGAGACACCATCAAGGCAAGACAGGGAGGCAACGAGACGCAGAGGGAGGGGAAGGACTGTTTTGCAGAAGTAAAACAAAGCCCTGAAAGTGTGTTTGTGTGTGTGTGAGGTGGAGTTTGGTGCTTTGTTTTGTTTCGGCAAAACAGGATCCCTGAATCCACCCACAAACTGAATTGTAAACCATCCCAGCTTATGGTTTTTTATTGGTGTGTGGTTTGGTTTGTGCCCCTCTCTAGAGGATCACTGTTGCCAGAGCTCATTTAATGTCACAGCTCAGACTAGAAGGCTTTGCTTGAACTAACCCTTCCCTGTGCGTGATGTTCTTTGCCTTGCATTCACCTTTGAGGAAGTCTGCCCAGAAATACAGAACTAACATATTAAATTGTCACTGATAACCCACACAGCCCAGAATATATGCTCCTCCATGTAGTCATCAGGGGGTGGTTGAGAGAATGTGTTTATTATTTATTTATTAGACTGCACCATCTGGCAACAAAGGCCACTCTGAGCGGTTTGCAGGGTTAAACAAACAGAGATACATCAATTAAACATAATAATATATTTTAAAAATACAATACAATTCAATACACAAAGTAACAACACTAAGACAATTGAGATCAATAAAAGCAGAAAGATAAGGAGGAGAAAGGGGGCATTTTTCAATGATAACAAAGGATACTCAGGTGAAAAAGCCAGGCTTCCTGTCGTCCAAAGCAAAAACTGCTCTGGTTTGATTTCTGCCTGTTCAAAGTGAGGAAAGAGGGAACTTTGGAGATGGTTAAACGGTGCCTGGCCCATTAAGAGCAAAAAAAATCACCAAATTCAAAATCCCTGTTATTCTCCTAATTCAAGTGGTGAGGGACTATACAGAAAGTAAAGGCAAGCAAGTGTTTGTGGACCATTTTTCTTTCTGGTAATCTACTGGGTATGCTCTTGAGTTACAAAACGGGTGAAATTTGTGTTAAAAAGGAATAAGTTAACTTTTGAATATTTCTGCAACTACATGATGGAATTGCTGTGAATACAAACAAGGCTAAGTTACAAATATCCTTTTAAGATAAAGTTAGCCATCTGAAATATATTTCAGCGATTTCTTAAAGTGCTGCAGAAAAAGTTTGCTTGTGTCTGAACAGGAGAGGGGGCAGTTTACTACTATACATTTAAAAACAAAGAAACCCTTAAAACTATTTGACAACTGTCACCAAAGGTGGCACAAAGAAACACCAGACAGTCTACTTAATATGCTGTGCCAAATCGTGTTGATCCAAAGCCCAGTTTAGAAGTTATGCTTTTTTTTTGGTCTGGCTGCCCCAATATTTAGAATTGTTTTGTAGAATGTGGATTCCCTCTGTTGCATAACATCTTCATTGCACTCTCATACAGTGATAATACCTGTCTTGCCCCTGCTTCTAATAAGCAGCTTTGAGAAAGGATTTAAATCAGAGAACTGATCCAGCAGGAAATGTTTAACCACCAACTGAATGACATGGTCCTAATTTGATATTTCTCTTAAGAACATAAGAAGAGCCATGCTGGATCAGGCCAACGGCCCATCTAGTCCAGCTTCCTGTATCTCACAGTGGCCCCACCAGATGCGTTTGGGAGTGCATGAGACTAGATATCTGTCTCCTGATACCACTCTCCTGTATCTGGTCCTTGAAGTACCCTGGTTCTAAGACTGGAGATTACACATCTCCATCATGGTTTGTAACCTGTGATGGACTTTTCCTCCACGAATCTGTCCAATCCCCTTTTGAAGGCATCCAGCCAGATGCCATCACCACATCCTGTGGCAGGGAGTTCCACAGACTAACAACGCGCTGGGTGAAAAAATATTTTCTTTTTTCTGTTCTTACTCTCCCAGCCCTCAATTTGAGTGTATGTCCCCTAGTTCTGGTATTTTGTGAGAGGGAGAAGAGCTTCCCTCTATCCACTTTACTCATGTCCTGCATTATTTTGTATGTCTCAATCATATCCCCCCTCAGGTGCCTTTTTTCCAGACTAAAGAGCCCCAAATGTTTTAGCCTTTCCTCATAAGGGACGTGCCCCAGCCCAGTAATCATTTTAGTTGCTCTCTTTTGCACCTTTTCCAGTTCCACTATGTCTTTCTTGAGATGCGGTGACCAGAGTTGTACACTATAATCCAAGTGCGGCCTTACTATTGTTTTGTATAATGGCATTATAATGTTGACTGCTTTATTTTCAATCCCCTTTTTGATAACCCCTAGCATGGAATTGGCCTTCTTCACCGCGGCCATACATTGGGTAGACACCTTCATGGAGCTGTTCACCAACACACCAAGATCTCTTTCCTGATCCGTCATGGATAATGCAACTCATGGGCTCTTTAGTCTGGAAAAAAGGCTGTAAGCGAAGAAACTGGTGGGATATGCACTAGATTTTAAAGGCAGCAACTGTTTGATCTTTAAACATCATTCGACACATGATGACTATTAGCCACTGTGCTCAGTATCCCTAGCTTTCTGAAATCTGGGTAAGGAGTGAACAAGAAGGCTTTCTTCATGAAAAACCCCACAGCATGCCATGACAAATTATAGGATTAAAGGCCTGTGTTGCTAGATCAGCAGCATCTCATTTCCTGAGATTCCAGGGCCAAAACCTGAGACCAGGGAGAAGGTCCCTGTGACATCCCATCAGAGGGTCTTTGTGATGACCCAGAGGCAGGGCAGGGAAATGTTGAGGGCAAGTGAACCTAGTAGACATGGGCACGACTTGGCAAAATTCTTGTTTCCGTTTCTGTTCCTCGTTTCCGTTACGTAACGGAAACGGTAACGACAATTACTCCGCCAGAACTCGAACTCGAACCGATAAAAGAAAAATTGGGTCTGATTTGTCGTTGTCGTTCCTGGCATCGCAGCGATCGCGCAATGCCAAGCGGCACAGAAAAAAAGTTTTAAAAATAAAAAAAACCTCAATTCCCGGCCAAAAAAGCAGGCGAAAATATGCCTGCCTGAGTGAGGGCACCTACCAGAGGGGTGGTTTCTGGGGGGGGGGGTCCCCAGCCTTCCCCCCCTCCTGTCCTGGGCTGCTGGTACCGGGCTGGGAGGGGGCATCCTCAGCATCTCCATTTGCCATGCGGTGCGGGGGGATCCAAAATGGCGTCCGCAATATTTTTTTTGAAATCGTTGTCCAAAAACACACCAAAGCACCACAGAAACATGCTAAAATAGCTATTTTAAAACTGCCTGAATTTTTTCAGTAGCAGCAGTGGGTTTTTCTTGCAACAAAACGTCTCCATTGATTTTATTTTATTTTATTTTTATTTTTATTTTTTTACACCTGCGCAATGATGGGCTGGCCATGGGAGTGGACCATGCAAATTCTTGGAGCCATTCCACCAATTGCATGGCCACTTGGCCAGGTTTTGACCGAGACTTCTGGGATGTGCCAGTCGGGCATAAAAAGCCCACTAACCCTAGCCTGAACCCTAACCCTAACCCTAACCCTAACCCATACGCCAGTACACTGTCCTTCTTAGTGGGTCAGAGAGGCACCCAGAGGTGCACCCTACTAACTCACCCTAACCTTACCCGTAACCCTAAGCCTAGCCCTTGCGCTAATCCTAGCCCTAAGCCAGATCTGTGTACTCGCATTGCACTACACGCAAGTACACTTCCCTTCTTAGTGAGTCACAGGGCGCCCATAGGGGTCCTCTCTCACTTCATTCCCCAGCCCAAGTGCACCGTACACCTGTATGCCAGTATGCTGTCCTTCTTAGTGAGTCAGAGTAGAGGCACCCACCTAAAAGAAAGAGAGGTGCCTCTGCCTGCCACTGCAACTGGTATGCAATGCATATCCAATTGGCTATGCATGCCATTTTGTAGCGGGCCAGAGGAGGCACTCACCCCAGAGAGGTGCCTCCAGGAGCCCACTTTCCCTTCATAGCGGGCCAGAGGAGGCACCCACCCCAGGTGCCTCCAGGAGCCCGCTTTCCCTTTGTAGCGGGCCAGAGGATGCACCCACCCACCCCAGAGAGGTGCCTCCAGGAGCCCGCTACCCCCCAAACCAGTACTAACGACAGACAAAAAAAGACAAACGAAACGACAAATTTTTGAGAAATTTCGCGACAAACGGAAACGAGCCGAAACGGGCCGGCTCCGACACACGACAACTCGAAACGTCATTTTTCCTGGTCGTGCCCATCTCTAGAACCTAGTACATGTATCAACACTTTTTATGCTAAACCAGTGAGTCTTCATATTAGGAAGACACACACACAGAGAGAAGAGGAAGGCAGGGCTGGTGGCAAGCAAAGGAACAGGCAGGACCTGTGTAAATGAAATGTGACATTTTGTCTGGAGAGGACAAAATACTCAAAAGTGAGCATCTTGGCCAGAGGCCAGGCCTCACTCTGTTAGGTTTTCATGCCGTCCTGGCACTTGCTCTGAGTCAGGGACCTGCAGAACCAAAAAGCACTGGAAGATTATGGTAGATCCTCTTTTGTCAAGCTGCAGCAGCAGTGCAATTAGTGGGTAAGGGGGCATGGGTCTGGCATCTGGCTGATTATGCCATCTGTTCTACAGCCCCCCCCCCCCAGTGTTACTGTCTTCGGAATGAAGAGGAGGAACCGCTTTGGGGTCAGTTCCACGAACTAATTAGAACCATAAGAGGAAATTACTTGGAATTGTTCTTCATTTAAGTTTGGCAGAGTGATACTTTTTAAAATGGGTGTGGCAGACCATCAGGCCTAATCATGTGAACATAAATTTGCTCTGTGGCAAACAAACTACTGTATTTTCTGTCTAAAAGACACTGCTGTATATTTGATGTCCCCCAACTTTTAAGACCCCCAGATTCCAAAAATTAATACATAATCTTCGAGCTCTCCTCTGCCCCACCCCACTCCATGGTGTATGTTTCCTTTACTTTCTGCGCTCTGAAGACTTATCTCTGCTTTGGTTTTGCAAGGACCTGAGTTTTTGTTTTTTTGCAGGGAAATACTTGGGGCTGGAGCAACCCATTAAGAAGGTCATTTTCACATGTAAAAGAAGGGTCAGATCCTACAAGAACAAAGCAGAGAAGAGGGCAATCAAGCGCTCCTGGAAATAAAAGAAAACAAATAGCAGGGGTGGGTGGAGGAGAAATGAAACAGCCAGGTCCTAGATTCTCCTGTAGGTATGCCTACAGGTGTGTGACCAAGCAGCAGAAGTTCAGGTTGGCCTTGTTGAAGAGAGCTTTTTATTCTCTTCCTAAAGTATATCCCAAGCTACCTATGTCATATTTTTGTGGGACGTATTACCCCCCCCCCCCGGGCAATTCAAGGCTCTGACAGTGACAGTGTGTCATGCATATGCTTGATGCCCTATGCATTTATGATGTTGGGACTAGTGTCATAACCTCTTAGGTACTGAAAGTGAACATAATGGTTATAAGTTCTTGGGGCTTGGACTGGAAACCAGCCACTGGATTACATGTTGTAGCACCTACTTATGCAAGGAAGAATCTTCAGGGCTTGAACTGAATTCCTGTCCATATTGGCCTTTGGATTTTCCTGGACAGAAGAGCTACAACAGAACTTCTAGTTCTAATGAAGTTATTTAGTTACACAGAATATGCCATAAAAAGAGGGAAATCCTTTTCTGCCTGAGGATATCACAACTCTTATTGTTTGTAAATTAGCATCCTTTGTTTTATGATTGGTCACTAGGAAGTCAACATGGGCTTTGTTTCCAAGTTTGACGGCTCAGGCATGAAGATGTGCCAGAGACAGTCTCTAGAACACTAACAAATTTCAGCTTCTTAAGATATTCTGTGGATAACATAAATCCTGACCCCTTGCTTTTGCCTTCTGTATGTCTGAAGAAGTGGACGTGTCCACGAAACGTTACACTAAAATATGAAAGTTAGTCTTTAAGGTGCCAAATGTTTTGGGTCTTTTTGTTTTGTTTTGTTTTTGATTTTTGCCTGCAATTCTTGAAAGGACTATCACAGCTACCCTCTTTGAAATGTTTCCACATGGTCTTTGCTTCTGAAGTCCCACAGAGCTGTCTGTGGCCAGCCAGACTGTTGAGTGCAGGGCCGGTGCTAGGGTTTTTTGCGCCCTAGGCAAGGGTTGGGGGGGCGGTGGTGGTGGGGGAGTCGGGCGGCGGGGGGGGGGTCGGGCGGCAGCGGCGGCAGGGGAGTCAGGTGGTGGCAGCGGGGGGGTCGGGCGGCGGCGGCAGGGGGGGTCGGGCGGTGGCGGTGGCAGGGGGGCTGGGTGGCGGCGGCAGCGGCAGGGGGGTCGGGTGGTGGCGGTAGCAGGAGGGTTGGGCGGCGGCGGCGGCAGCAGGGGGGTCGGGTGGCGGCAGCGGTGGTCGGGGGGTCGGGCGGCGGCAGCGGCAGCGGCAGCGGCAGGGGGTTGGGCGGCGGCGGCGGCAGGGGGGTCGGGCGGCGGTGGGGGTCGGGCGGTGGCGGTGGCAGGGGGCGGGCGGTGATGGGGGTAGGGCGGCGGTGGTGGCAGGGGGTTCGGGCGGCGGCGGCGGCAGGGGGGTCAGGCGGCAGCAGCAAGGGGGGTCGGGTGGCGGCAACAGGGGGGTCCGGCGGTGGCGGCGGAGGGGGCGGTGGGGGGCAGCAGGCTGGGCAGCGCCCCCTGTCCATTTTGGCGCCCCCTGTCCATTGTGGTGCCCTAGGCAACTGCCTAGTTTGCCTTAATGGACGCGCCGGCCCTGGTTGAGTGGGACTAGAAAATATGACCATATATCCCCAGTGCTGGCCACACTGCATTGGCTCCCAATTTGGTTCCACATCAACTTCAAGATTTTAACTATGACAGACAAAGCCCTAAATGGTTTAAGACCTTGCTACCTGTCAGAGCACCTTCTCCCAGTGAAAGTTGCCCATAATCTTCCCAGGCTAGGCGTTTGAGGCAATTAACGCCACAAGGGCCCCAAAAGGAAAAAAAAACAAAAACAAACAAAAAAACAGAATTAGGGCCATTTCTGCCATTGCCCCCTCACATGTGGAATAATCTTCCACCAGACATCTGCCTTGCCACATCTTTGGTTGTTTTCAAAAAATTACTGAAAACTTGGTTATTTAAGCAGGCATTCCCTCAAATCTAGCACCCACCCATTAAAACATGATTTTAACTGATCTGCTTGCCAATAACATCATAGGTTTTAATTATATGTTATTTTCATGTCATTTTAATTTCATTTTCATTATATTAGTGCATTTTTATGTTTTTTATTTTATTGTATTGATTGTATGGGTTTGTTCTGTGTTGTGTTGTATTGTATTGATTGTTGTTAACTGCCCAGAGTGGTCTCGTTACCAGAGGGGTGGTATAGAAATACAATAAATAAATAAATTTAAACAAGTTCATTCATAGTTGTAGGAAGTCAAATGCTTCACAGGTGGCCCCTAATTGACTATACAGTACTCATATTTAAATAGAGAACAAAACAGTATATACTGTATAATGCTATCCTCAAGAGTCAGCCATAGAAATTCAGTGGGCCAATGGAAGCCATTCTATCTGACAATCTCCAAGGTCAAAGCTCATGTTAAGATGTTCTGGTGTCCAGGTGACAACATAAGCCAAACATGGCAAAATTATTTGAACAAGCCAGTGTGAGGAGATTGAGTCAAATTCCCAGTTGTTTTTCCTCTTTGTTCTAACATCAAGTAGTAATCTCTTTCTCTCTCTCTCTTTGTGTGTGTGTTTAACAACAACAACAATCCCAAATTATTGAGCTTTCTTAAGCTTGCAGAAGAGTTTTACTGTCTTGAGGTGCTGGTGAGCATCATCTGCTGAGTCACAGAAGTGAAAAAAAGCAGACGCGGCAACAAAAATGGGTTATTATTGTAATTCATCATTATATATTTTCGGCTTCATTGTGTTCTTTGCTGCTACAGGAACTTCTGAAATGGTTCCATGAGCAGGACCAGCCCAAGACATTTTAGGGCTTGAGATGAAGCAAAACATACCCTCCCCCCCCAGCTGAGTAGACTGGCTGGCAGGGATGAGGATTGAAGTCATGGGAGGCATTGTTGAATCAGACTTAAGTCACAGCAGTGACTCATGCTTGAGTTGCTATCCCCCCCCCACTCAGACTAGGAACCCATGCTCCCCTTCTTTTTTTTCTTGGATGAAAAGGCTTCTTTTTAAGAAGAACTCAAACTTTGGACTTGGTATCAAAGACTTGGACTCAGATTTGGGACACAGACCCAAATATTTGCCAACATCTCTGCTGTCCAGTGAATTCTTTGATTGCTGTGATAGCACAACATATTCCACTCATGTAAGATCAGCGGACTAGCTGAAGGGGGTCATGCAGGGGATCTCGTAGCTCTATCTTAGAGCAGAGGGGAACAGCCCCATCAACACCATCCAGGCTCTGCTACTTGAGAGACCACTGACTCATTTTTCATGATAGCTGGGCTATGCCCTAATCATAGGGTTCTTAGTTGGTTCATCCCCCTTAGAGCCAAATTATCTTTTGGGAGTAAAGCTCTCCGAGCCGATGGTCACACTAGCTGGGAGGTTCTGAGGACTGTTGTCCAAAAAGTAAATCTCTCTTCCATCCCTCATCTGGTTTTAATGTCTAGGTAAGGCTTCTCCTTAATTTATTTCCACTGGAAATTTCAGGACACATGTGACGTCAGGATACCTGTTAGCCCTGCTTTGGAAACAACTGAACGGAGGTCTGTTTAAGCTCTGCTAAACGGGTCCTCCCATGAAATGGAAGGAAGGCAAAAAGAATCCTGCCAGGGTCTTTCCAGGCCACCGCCATGCTCTGCAAGATGCAGAGGGGTGGGGTGGGACTTTCTACTGGGATCAGATGGGACCATATGAGTCACCCCTATCCATGTACCAAACAATATGGTCTGCAGCTGCAGTTACAGTTGCCATTACTAATGGGAACGATTGTGCTGTCAAGATGTGAAAGGTCTGATGGGAAGAAGAAAGGGGAATGTTGTAAATTCTTGGGTGTCGCATCTTTCCTTAAGCTGCTCTTTTATCACCCCCTACTGGTTTCTTTTGGAATGTGACCCATTTGGCCAATGATTGAAACTTGGAAACCAATACGAAAAAAGAGATAAAGAAAGGCATAGGACAAGGCTCTCCACTTTCGCCTCTGCTTTTTATCCTGACAATTGAACTTTTGATTAGAGGCATAAGAGAGAACAAAGACATCTAAGGGACTAACATAAAAATGAGACATACAAATTAGAAGCTTTTGCAAATGATCTGGTCTTTCTTCTAGAACAACCATTGACTCTAGCACAAGCTCTACTTGTATGAGATTTAAAGATATGGCAAAGTGGCGGTCTAAAAAATCAATAAAACTAAGACTAAATTCTTAGTTAAAATTTAACAGATCAAACAAAACAACCCCAGCTGACATCTATTACAGATATACAGATTGTAAAGAAAGTAAAATATCTGGGAATTTACTTGAGTGAAATGTGGCTCTTTGGGACAGAGGACTTTGGGTGGATATAAATGACAGTAGCATGAAACAACATCATTTTGCTTCATTTGTTTATCTGATTCAATTGCGTTCTGGCCTAGTGCCCTTACCCCTTTAATACCATCCACAAGGATGGAAAATGTCAGCTTTGTTTGTTTGTTTGTTCTAGCAATTTTCAGCACCAGCACCAGCAGCACACATTTACCTGGAGTGCATGGGGGCAAACTATGGCATGCACCCTTTTTTGTAACTCTGCTCTGTGCTGCTTCCTGGGGCTTCAGAGCACCCAGCCAACTTCTGACAGCTGAACTGGAGTACTGGGGAAAGACTGTGATTCTGGGCACTGATCTTGCTGTGACAGCAAATTTGGCTGGGGTAGAATTGGTACGGGAAGTTTTTCTCTTTGCCTTCCCACAGGGATCCTTATAGCAGACATCACCAGGAGTGGGAGAGAAATGGTAATCTCATCCATCTCCCAGCATTCCCAAAATCGTGATGCCAACTTCCTGCTGTTAAGAGAAGCAGGAAAGATGTGACCCAAACCAGGATCACTGAGCGGGCAGCTTTATACTTTCTCCCCCAGCTGCACCATCCTCCAGTCAGCAGAGGCAGGTTTAAACTGAAAGTGGAGACGAGGAGCTGGGAGGATACACGGAGCAGTGGTTCCCAACCTTGGGTAATCCAGGTCTTCTTGAACAGCAGCTTCCGGAAACCTAGGCCAGCACACTTGGTAGTGGAGACTTCTGGGATTTGCAGACCAAGGACATTTGTGTTACCCAAGTTTGGGAACCACTAACAGAGAGGTCTGTATGCACATATGTTGCTCTGCTCCCTCAACCCTGCTCCCTCCGGAAGACAATTTGTCAGCGGACCAAATTGACAACTACAGGCCTGTCACCAATGCCCCGCTTATTAGCAAGGTTGTCCAAGAGGGTGGCGGAAGACCAGCTTCATGGGGTCTTCGATGAAACTGAATCTCTCGATCTGTTCCAGTTCGGGTTCAGCCATGCTGTAGTACACCCTGCATGACAGCAAACCATCCTTGTTCGTCCTTCTCGATATCTCAGCAGCCCTTGATACCGTCAACCACGGTATCCTCTTGTGGAGGCTCTCCGAGTTGGGGATTGGGGGCACTACCTTGCAGGGGTTCTGCTCCTCCTTGGAGGACTGTCTTCAGAGAGTTCATCTGGGGGCGATGACTTCCACCCCTTGGTTCCCCAATCGTGGGGGTGCCACAGGGATCGATCCTTTCTCCCATGCTCTTTAATATCTATATGAGACTGCTGGGTGAGGTCATCAGGAGGTATGGGGTTTCATGTCATCAGTACACTGCAGGGGATGCCGTTTCATCCTTAGATCCCTGCCTGGATGCTGTTCTGGAATAGATGAGAGTGAATAGACTGAGGTTGAATCTGGGCAAGATGGAAGTCCTTTGGGTGGGGGCACTGGGTGTTGGCGGTTTGGGAAACTCCCTCACTTTTGGGGGGAATGATTCTTCCCACACAAGATGAGGTGCACAGTCTGGGCATTATGTTGGATCTGGGGCTCACAATGGAAACCCAGGTAGCATCAGCGGTCTGTTCCTCACATTACCAACTGTAGCGAATTGCACAGCTGCACACCTTCCTCAACTCTGGCACCTTCACTACACTGGTCCATGCATCCGTAGTCTTGAGATAAGACAACTGTAGTACTCTCTACATGGGGTTGCCTTTGGGGTTAATGTGGAGGCTCTAGCTAGTGCAGAATTCTGCGGCCAGTTTAATAATGGGTATAAAAAGACACCAACACATTATTATTGCACTGGCTGCCAAACAAATGCTTTTGATGTTGGCATACCAAGCCCTAAACAGTTTAGGACCACACTATCTGTAAGAAGAGCTTTTACCTCAGAATACCACCCATAACACTAATTCCTCCCAGGCAGGTCATCTGAGGGTGTCGACACTGAGGGAATCCTGTAAAACAATGACCAGGAATCGGGCTTTCTCTGTGGTGGCACCTCACCTTTTGAATCAACTTCCCCCAGAGATCTGCCTGGCTCCTACGCTGCAGGTCTTTAAAAATTCTCCTGAAGACTTGGCTATTCAGGATGGCTTTCCCTGGCTATTGACCTCTGCTGCAGCTGATCTGTTTCTGAAAACTTTATCCACCTTTATTCTTTCTTTTAGGGCACCTTGGATTTTATCATTGTCTATAATTTTGATTTTGATTTTAGCTATAGTTTATTATATTTGCTTTATGTTTGATTTTATTTTTGACATTATGTTTGCTGTATTTATCTTAAAACTTTGTAAACTGCCCAGAGTGGCTCTTGTGCCAGATGTTGTGGTATTGAAAACAACAACCAACCAACCAACCAACCAACCAACCAACCAACCAAACAAACAAACAAACATTTTGCAGCATTTGAGACAAAAAATACCACCCATCCCTTTCACAAACCCTTCCACCTCCACCTTGATTCTGTGAGCTTCTGTTTTTGCTTTCCCTTTAGGCAGGAAAGGCAAACATTCAATGTTCATCTTGCAAAGGTCTGAATAATGTACTACTTTATTTATGCTTGAATAAATGTGCCAACATCTATTAGAGTTTTGTTGGACGTATGACCAGCTTATGTTATTATCTGTGCCCAACCTGTGATGTGCTCCCATTTGTTTCATTTTTTCTTTTTCTTCCCCTTCTTGCTGCCCCCCCCCACCTTTTTGGTTCAGGTCAAAGTAGCCGAGAATGATCTATATAGCCTGACATGGCTTGGATCCAGGCTATCTAAAAGACCGTGCATTTCCATGTGGGCTTCCTCACCTTTCACCTCACCTATTTTCTCTGTGTCAGGCTGCATTTAAAGGAGATGGTGTGGAGGGTGGGAACTTCTTGATGAACTGAAAGGGATTCTTAGCATCCCTTGTGGGAATGTGCATGGAAAGCTTTAAAAGTTAACACCTGTTGACAAACCTCAGCAGGTACAGAATGCTGGAGTCAGAGTGTTGACAGGAACCACTTACAAAGAGCACACAAAGGGTCATGTTCAACGAAGGCTGTGTCCCCAGCTTTTGGCCTCTATGGAGTTACAATTCAGAGTTTTTGATGTGCGCTATAAATCCCTGTTTGGCTAGGGACCAATTATGCAATATATACTGTGTAGCAGAGAAGTCTCCAACATTTTACTTTTTAATAAAAAAAATTAGCTAATGTTTTTACCCCACCTTTCCTTCAGCTTTCCTTCTCTTTTCTTCTATGAGCAATGTCCCTGATCAGACTGAGATGAAAGTAACTCACCCAAAATCATGCCATAGCCAAAATCTTCTTGCTTAACCATGCCAAAGTTATAAACTTCAGAGGGGAACTACCCCAAGTTAAGGCATTGTTAGTAGCACACTGAGTCACACAACTGAGTACGCAGCAGATCATGTCTTAACTTAAGGCAATTTCCCCCCACCCACTCACAGGTTATGCTATTCGTGATATCCCAGCATAAATAGGGAAGAACATCAGTGGCAATGAGTTTCATAGTTCTGTAGGATTTGTGGTCTGGGTTTCCTCAGTTCCTGTCTATTCATCCACCCCAGAGACCACACGGAGTCACATTTCTATGGTGTAGAATCTATGCAAATGTTGCAGGTTTAAAATAAAAGGGGAGAGATGGTGTGAGGGCATGTGGAGCCCCCAAAAGTCAAAGATGAGTGGTTGTGGAACTTCTAGAAGTTGTCAGTGCCTCATACAGAGTTCCTAAATGAGATGAAGTTGTGTGGGACAGCTTTCAGGAGCGGATGGAGAGGAAACGGATGAGACCTTCCCAATTCTGGACTCTAGGTAACACGTCAAGCTTGTAGCTCAGGTCCCAAGCTCCAAGATGATGGCTTTGTGTCCTTTCCACTTCATCTGAACTTTTCTCTCGCAGAAACATCTCTCATTCCCCTTGCACTTAGATTCCTCCAAATTTAACCCTGTGAGTGACTGGCTTCTTCCCTTCTTTGGCAAAAAGGTAGGATGTTGAGGAGCCAAAAACTGATGAATAAGAAAGCAAAACCAGGCAAGGGAAAGAAAGATGAAGAAGAAAGATGAAGAAGAAAGAACAATGAAGGTGAAAGAGCTGCAATGCCAGCAAATCGATGAGAAACTGAATTGTTTGTTGCTAAGCTAGACTGGATGCCTTCCAAAGGCTCCAGGTCTCATCATTAATCAGCAGCCTACTTGTACACTGGAACCCAAGAAAAGCCTTGCTGATGATTTGACAATGATGGATGTCTGGATCTTTTCAAGCAGCAGGTACTAAGTCATTGCTGTTTCGCCTGACACGGCATGATTTTGAGCCAGAATCATGTTGGGTGTGTAAGGTGGGGGCCTCATGAGACATGCTTGCTGGTGCAGGGTGCCATGCTGCCTGTTTCTCTCTGCTTCCTTAGCCTTCACTGCAGATACTTGGGGGAGTGACTTTTGGAAGAATCACAATTCCCAGAAGGTCCAAGCCAGCATGGCCACAGTTAGGACTTTGGGGAATGGTAGGAATTTGGGGAATGAATTCAAGGTGGGAATTATGAAGCTGAAACTGAAGCACATTCACCCCAACCTATACGTGAGCATGTCCTATTGAGTTCCATGGAAATTTATTTCAGACTGACCATGGCTGCCAGATAAGTGGCATAAAAGTTTAATAAATAAATAAATAAATAAATAAATAAATAAATAAATAAATAAATAAATAAATAAATGGGACTGCAGTCAACATTTGAAGAGCAGATAGAATGGCCACCACTTTTCCTATGAGTATTAAATCCATTATAGTATATCACCAAGGGTTACAGTACATGTTGCACTCACTTTTTGCTATGGACCAGTGTGTATAACAGGATTCTTGTTTTAACAAAGTTTTACTTACTTACTTACTTACTTAAAGAATCAGAAATAGAAACTTACACTAAAATGCCACCTCCAAATTAGGGTTTTGTTTGGAACAAACAAGGAGATGGAGTGGGGAAAGGGAGGCTCCAGTTCACCAGTCTTATTTGGCCCACAAACAGCTCCGATTTGGCCTGTAGACTTCAGAAAAATACCCATCCTCTTCCTCGAAATAATGCCCCTGAATTTGGGAAAATGCCCCTCAATGCTGCTAGCCTTTAACTTTGGCACTATCCACTTCCACCACCATCCCACCTCATAACTCTTTCTTATTCACAAAGAGGGATATCCTTGGTATATATGCTAGGGAAGCTGTTCTTCTCTTGCATGTTGTGGTCCACCTGAGTTTGAAAAACTTTGCAACCATTCAGAAGATGAACTCTGTGTGAAATAAGTAAATAAGTGGTTTAGCAGACTGAAAACAGAGCCTGTGGTGATGATGTGGCATTCTTTCTTCCACTCACTGGAGCTGTGCGATGCTCCAAGGACAACTGAACTCAATCTGTGAGACAAATCTGGTGAAAACGTATGCAAGAGTGGCCACATTGCTAATTTTGTTGCTATCAGTGGTGTTGCAGTGGTGGTGACAGGCAGCAGTTGGTGACAAAGGAGCCTCCAGGGAAGCCAAGTGAAGGAGTTCACCTGTTGCAGAGTTCTTACTACTTCAAGTAAACCAACCTGTTACAGAGGGGTGTTTTTCTACCTGTCATGCACTTGGCAGACAACTCCCTTTACCTGCTATGGCTGCAGGCAAAACCTGTCCTGGATTTTTTGGTTTCTATGAACTGGCTTCTGAGTGCTGTTTGGGCATGAATATAAGTCTGCTGGAGAAAACGCTCTTGAAAATTTCTGTTTCCATCAATCTCTCTTGCCTAACACAGGGTTTGTCTACACTGTGGGGGTGTCTCTGGATTGTTGCAGATTTTAATTTGCAACCACACACAAGAGAGACATTTCTTTTGCAGATGCAGTGGGCTTCAGGACAGCCTGCCTGCACACATCCATAATTTCTCCCACATGTCTCACACCCAACACACACTACCTCCCACTGTCTGCCTCACTCTCTTCTCCCTTCCCTCATTTTGCTTGTCCACCAAGCTTGGAGAATGGAGAATGATCAGCTCAAAACCAACCATAAAGGAATGTCATGAAATGACATACACTCACAAAGTTCATGGATCAGCTTAAAACAATGCAATAATAGTGTCCACATGAGCAGAACCATGAGTTCTCGTTTCCCCAATAAAACTTCTATATTGTTGCTCTGTTATCATTCTTCTTTGCTGAATGACCAGCTGTCGTTATTCTGATGCCTGGGTAAGGTGAAAGTATTATATAGAAGCAACAGACATTGAATGCATCCATATCCAGAAACAAATGGTCCTATTTCTGCAAGACTCATGGCACCCTTCAGATATGACTTTCTGCCTTCCTGTCTCTGGGTGGTGCTGCCTGAAGCAAAGTCCTCGGTCCTGGTGAGAAAGGACCGAGGACGTGGGAGCTCTTGGGAATGTCTCTTGGATGTGATTCCCGCTTCTTTGCTGGTGGGCTTTCTCCTTTCAGTAGGACGGTGTGTGGCAGGCACTGAGGCTCTCCACGTCCTTCACTGCATTCCTGGTGCAGGAGAAGAAACCACGCCTGCTCCATTTCTCCTTGCCCTGCAGGTACTCAAGGCAATAGCCTGGAGCGCCAGAACTGGCTTGATGGGGAAAGCACGGACTCTCACACAGGCAAGTAAGCAGGGGCCAGATCTCAAATCAAAGCTGAACTCCCTCGTGAGGGGGAGACTAGACTGAAGCATGGTATTTTTGGACATGTTCTGAGAAGACAGGACTCCCTCCAATACACAGCAGAAGAAACTGGATAAGCGATGGATTGATCCAAGAATGGAAGCCCAGTGAGGATAGGCTGACAGTGGCCACTGGTAGATGATGACCAGCATTGGCTAGCAGCTAAGCAGAAAGTTCAATCTGATTTTCTTGATCACTCCTCTCTTCACAATTTTAGAATGTTGTTCCTAACAACAGCAACACCAAATTACCAGAGCTCCCAACATTTAATCCAGTATGGCCTGTGTGACGGGCTTCTTGCTTCTGGGGTGTATCCCTGAAGGCAGAAGAGTCGCCGGATTGCACACTTCCACACGCAGGCAAAAAACCCCTCAGGGATTATAAAGAGATTGGGTTTTTTTTTAAAATGTACAGAGCTTCCTTTGAAATAGCAGAAGCAGAAGAGGGTGCCTAGTTATGGCATTCTTTCCTAGCAACTCGGAGACAGCCATTGCAAAACAAGAGGAAGTAGATGCTTTCTGCAAAGGTGCTTCTGCTCTTATGCTTAAATAGGACAGAATGACACGAAAGCCAAGGTAAGCCACTTAGATGGGTCCTAGCCAATGTCTTGCCACTTTAAATAGAAGCAAACAGCCCTGACTATTTGCCATGCAATTCCCAGGATGCCACAGCCAGCATGCCCAGTGGCTCCAAAAAAAGAGAGAGGAACACTTTGTTATAAGCTCCGGCCTATTCAATTTAATCCTCAGGTTGTGCATGACTGGAAGGGGGAGTGTATTCCACCCATAAATTTTGGTGCAAGGCAGCTCCTTTGCCTGGACCACAAACTCCATCCAATTCAACAGGCTTTGTGGAGCTGCGGTGCAACACAAGGATGAGTCCGTAGTTCTATCACTTACCACTCTTTGGATGTACAAGTACAGCCCTGTCACAGGTAGCTTCCCTGCGGAAGCTGACCAGACTCCTTGCTGCGCCATCTGGCCCAGCATCATCTACCTACCTCTCCTAGAGTGTGGGGCAGGGGTCAAGTAGCCCCTAATCCTTTCACCTGGAGATCCCAGGTATTGGTCCAGAGCTCTGCTCCATGTAATTCATGCCCAAATATTGAGCTAGAGTCTTTCTTTGCCTTAAAGGCAGTAATGCAGCTCTCCTTAGCTGGTGTCTAGTCAGTGACATGACAGGTGCACATAAAAGGAGGGAATGATGTGAGCCTTATTAACCTGTAGGCAGGCTCCTAGTATCCAGCTATTTGGGGCTCCTTTCTTTTGTTCACATCACTACAGCTGACAGCCCGTTAGGATACCTGAGAGGGGAAAAAAGATAGGACCCTAGGCTCCAGCCTAGTCAGCCTTAGGAATAGCCTTGGAGTGATGGTGTTTTCTGAGGTTGCAGCACTTCCTCTGGAAAATGAAATGTTTAAAAAGGGTAGGGGAATACAGAACTTCTTCCACTGAAGACCCTTCTGGCTCAACAGATTACAATTCCCTACCTAGTACTTTCCATCCACTCAATCCAAGCACATGCAAAATAATGTGCTAGCTGAGGCAACATAGGAGAAGTGGGCTGAAGTCCATAAAAGCTCATGTCTCATGCAGGGGACTATCCTATAAGATGCTGTAAGACCTTTTGTTGTTTAGGGCTATGATAAGTTATCAGATTGCAACCAAATGCAATGAAAAAGTGGAAGAGATTTTAAGGGCTCCTGTGTATATAGAAATGATAAGGATCTGCAACTCTCCATTTGTTTGGAAAAGAAGGATAAGGATTAGGAATTGTGATATGACAATAGCCTTGAAACATTTTAAAGCCATTTCAAGCCATGCCTCTCAAACATTTCAGTAATGAGATAGTAGTTTTTATTGTAGAGGTTATTAGGACAAATTGCCGGAAGTGTTAGGGTATCAGAGGGAAATATTTTTGGGTAGGTGGGTGGGGGTTTGAATGTGGAGAAAGTTTTTAGGGAAAATGCCTCAAGACAAGGACTGATAGGATTTAGGACACATTGCATAGGAATGGTTTTAAAATGTCTCGGGCTAAAAAGAGGTCAAATCATCCTTGATTTGCAAGTGGCAGAATGGCTGGGGAGTGACATGCTCTGGTTTAATCTTGTTTTGGGCATTGGATGCAATTTGGTAAAAGACCCTAAAGCTGTGATTCTAATATTGTGTATGCTTCTATAGGGATTGATCTCTGTGAACTCATTGGAATGTCTTTCCAACTGAATATGCCTAGGGTCGTTATTCTGTTAGTGACCTGTATGGATGCAAGAGTCTGTATGGACCCTGTGTTGGAAACAGAGAGTTGGACTAGTAATCAAAAGACCTGGGTTCAAATCCTTACTCCGACATAGAACTCACATTGGGGTGGCTAAATTAAGTCACTGTTTGAACATTTGAAATATACTGTATTAGAGTTTCCATAGATAAGAAGAGGTTGGAGAGGTAGTAAGAACTCCTATGTATGTATGTATGTATGTATGTATGTATGTATGTATGTATGTATGTATGTATGTATGTATGTATGTATTTTTATTTATATCCAGCCTTTCCTCCAGTGAGCTCAAGATGGTGGACACGGCCCCCGCTCCCTAGATGATTTTTACTGCAGTTCTGGATTTGTTTGACTGAAAGGATCTGGCCCATGGTCCCCTTGACTTGAGGGGGGGAAGGGGCTGTAGTCTTGACCTCTTTAAAGCCCTTTCCAACAATTCCATGCTGGCATTCAAAAATGTTCTTTTGTTCTTAGAAGAAAAGTAAGTCAAATGTTTTGCAGAGCCAAGCCCCTGAGCTTCACTTATGTTCTATGACAAAGGATAATAACAGAAGAGAGCCTAAATCCGGCTTTTCTTGAGTCCTTGAGAACGCAAATCCAGCATTCTAGTTTTCTGTCTTTCTGAAGTGTAATCCCTCCTGCCTGTTCTGTGTTCCTGATTTGCAAATCCGGAGCAATCATTTGTTTTAAATGAAAGGTATCCACACCACCCAAATGGCGTCATATTTCAATCTAACTGAAGAAGCTAACCTCTGAAAAAAAGCCATTGGTTGCACTGCTTGAAAGCACAACCTTCTAATCGTGGTTAAGCTACCAGCTGTTTGATCTTTATGAAATAAAATGAGAAATCTTTCTTTAAAAACAGCCAAATCTGGGATAATGCAGACCCTGAGGATTTGGCAGGGAGAGTGTTGTCCTGGAAGTCTTTACGGATTCGCTAATTATCCTTAAAAGGTTACATACAAGTACAGATTACAGTTAATTGCCTGTTTCTTCATGGATTCTTGCCATTGCTGAGGAAATTATTTAGACAGATTTCACACATGCCAGGGAAAACATTTTGCAGCCTCTCTTCTACTGTTGGTGAGAATGTGTGAAAGAGATAAGTGAGCTTCCATAGACAGATCTGGCCCACTAAATCACCAGCAGAAAGGGAAGCAAGTCTGGAGGAAAAAAACCTTCAGAGTTCTACGGTCCTTTCATAGAACATCAGAGCATAAGAAGAGCCGTGCTGGGTCAGGCCAAGGGCCCATCTAGCCCAGATTCCTGTATCTCACAGTGGCTCCACCAGATGCCTCTAGCACCACCTGAGACAACTAGACACCTGTCTCCTGAGACGACTCCCCTGTGCCTGGCAATCTGAGGTACCCTCCTTTAAAGCTTGGAGATAACATGTATCACCATCATGGCTTTTAACCTGTGATGGACTTTTCCTCCAGAAGTCTGGCCAATGTGCTATTAAAGACATCTAAGCCAGATGCCATCATAACATCCTGTGGCAAGGAGTTCCATAGACTAACAATATACAGTACTGTACTGGATAAATAAACATTTTCTTTTATCCGTTTCACTTCCCCAACCCTCAATTTGAGTGGATTATCCCTGGTTCTGGTACTGTGTAAAAGAGAAAAGAACTTCTTTCTACTCACTTTATCCACCCCCTGCATAATTTTGTATCTTCATGATTCAACCATCCAGTGAACACCCAGTGCCTTTTAACTGTTTAGAAGGCATTGCTGCTGGGTTCCTCCTTTGGTTACCACTGCCGGTGGGATTCCCTTATACCAATTCTCCCATTCCTCACTTTGTTGCTCTGGAAGATGGAACCATAAGGAATGATATGACCAAATGCCCCTTTCTTGACCCCCCTTCTTTCCTCCCCAGCATGTGGGAATGTTGCCAGAACTCCCTGTGGGAAGACCATAAGCTTTCCAACCTTGGAATTGGCCCAGGATGAGTTCCTGGCTTGCATTCCGGGTCTTAAACCCTTTTGCAAAAGGTAGAAATGCTTTTTAAAGTGCATGTGATGGAGAAAGAGGATAGTTAGAGGCCATTCTCCTTCTTTGATAATGTTTTAACCTGGAATCGTCCACTGAAGCTGAATGTTAGGATAAAAGGAGGGTACTTCTTTTGGATAAAAACATTTAAACAAATGAATACATTTTATTTATTTATTTATTTATTTATTTATTTATTTATTTATTTATTTATATAGCTTGTATGCTGCCCACTACCTAAAGGTCTCTGGGCGCCTCACAATCAAAATAAAAAATTAAAACATCAAAATTACAATAAAATAAAAACAATAAAAACATATAAATACAATACATTAAAACACAATGCTAAAATTGCCATCAGGACCCACAATCATCAGTTTAAAAACCTCTGGAACAGGAAGGTTTTTACCTGGTGCTGAAATGTCATCAATGTCGGTGCCAGGTGGGTCTCACTCGGGAGGGCATTCCATAGTCTGGGGGCAGTTGCCGAAAAGGTCCTGTTTCTATAAGCCATCCCTTTCATCTCCTCTTTCAGTAGGGCTCTCTGGCGAGATTTTAATTGCCGGGTAGACATCTTCTTACAGAAGATGAGGAAATAACTGAGATCTGACTATGACAAGATCCTATGACAACCTTGAGCCCAGAGGGCTTAGAAAGAGAATTGGGCAGATTTATGGAGGTGAGGGCCATAATGCTCTCAATGGGGCTACTAGTCATGGCAGCATCTAGTATTTGGATGATCAAATGGAAGACCCTAGTGCTCTTTTGCCCTGCTTGGAAGCTTCCCAAAAGCATTTGCTGCCCACTGTGGACAGTTGGAAACCGAATGCTAAAACAGATACTTACTTCTCTGAGTTATCATCACTCCTCTTGGGGATGTGTCATGTAATATCTGGGCTTTCTAGCTTTTTGCCTTCCCCAGGCAGGGATAACACGGTCACTATAGTTCATATGCATTGGCAACTACTTGTTGAGGCTTTCTACAAAGTGCTCTTTCTGGTACGGCTCTTGAATGAAGGCTGCTGTTTCAGCATTTCCATTTCCAGATGGAATGCCGTATATAAGCAGAACACTTGATAATCAATGAAACTGGTTGCAAAAGGAGTGAAGTACGCTGGCTGCCACTATGCTTCTGGTCTGAGTTCTTGGTGCTGGCAAATGACATTTGAAGCCGTCTGAGAACCCAGCACTTGAAGGAGCTCATTTCCCTCTATAGGAGAGACCCTCCTTTGTGTCCCACTAGGGGCACGAAGACACTTTGTGTAGACATTAAGGGAAGCTGTTTTCTGCTGGGGTTCTCCTGGATGTACACACACAGTCTTCAAAGGAAAGAGCACTGGCATTGAACCTGGCCTTCGTGTGGTCCTATCAACACCTGGCATTCCACCAAAGCATGTGGGGCCCAGTGATCTCAGCATGATAGGATTATGGTTCTTTGTCATACTGTGTACAGCTTACTTGGTTTTAGAGAGTTTTAATCCCCACCACCACCTGTTCCAAATTGTTGTTTTGTACTGTTGCACGTTGCTATATGGTGTTCTGTTGCTCAGATCCTGCCTTGAGATCCCTGGATCCAAAGGATAATATAAATATTTAAAATCATACATAGACAGATATAAAACATAAGAGTTCATGCAGATGGAAAAGGAAGCTAAACAAACGGAAACATGCCATGTTCGCTCAGTACATATACTCCTGCACCTAGTATGCTTAGTTTACTCGGGTGACATAATTTGGGAGTTTTTTTTCTTTTTTAGCAATTTCCATATTTCTTTGCTGTTTGTGAAGCATACCCCAAAGGAATGTTTGTTGTTGCCAGCTGCATCTCTTGATTTCATTTTCCCAAGCTTCTGGTGCCCCACAGCCAAAAGTACACAAAATCCTGCCCTTTCCATCCATGTGAAAAAAAGGCTTTGCCAGGAGGTTCAAGATGGGCGTAGAAATTGGTGTGACAATATAGCTGGGACGTGGAGCTCTGCCACCAATGCATCACCCACCTGCCATTTACGGTTCTAGACCAAGATGGTGCTTTTTGCCCAAGTGATCCTTAGCAGCTTGGGAGGGCAGGATACTCGCCAGAGACCCAACACATCATCAGTTCATTTCTATTATTCTTTTAATCTATGGACATGTTTTGCTGTGTTTGGCTTCCCTTTTGGTTCCCGCTGAAGATGCATTCAAAGGAGAAGATTAGAAATTCTAAGAGACATGGTGATGCAAACAAACTGAAGCTTGATGCAGACAAGGTGACCCTTTTAGTTGAATGGCAGAGCAGGGAAAAAGGATTCCTCAGTGCTGGACCTTGGAAAACTCAGGTTTGCCGCTTGTGCACGCTCCTGAATTCATATCTGAGCCAGAACACCCAGGTCTTGGCAGCGGCCAGGAGAATGTGTCTGTACTTAAAATCAGTACTCCGGCGATACCAATTCTTTCAGGGGTCTGTTTGGCCACAATAACACCTGTCCAGCTTTACATCCAGCTTTGATTAGTGCAATACACTTGGAACCATTTGCAGGTAGAGAATGCAAAACCCCTGACTTGAATTGGGGACATGGAAATAGAAAATCCTTGTTATAACAGCCTCACTGGCTAGTCGTCTGTCTCCAAGCAAAATCCCATGCTTTTGAAACAACAACAACAGTATCCTGGCAAGTCAATTCTGACTTATAGTGACCCTTTCCAGGGTTTTCCATTTAGACAGTACTGAGAAGTGGTTTACCATTCTTTTCTTCTAGGGGCATCCTTGGAAGGTGCAGCTCACCCAAGGGCACACAGGCTGGCTCTTCTCTGAGGAGGCTCAGTGGGAATAGAACTCCGAGCCTCTGACTCTGCAACCAGATGCCTAAGTCCCTGAGTTATCTGGCCAGCATATAATGCCCCATTTGGCTTCAAGTCCTGGCCATCCATATTGGCCATTTCGTCCAAACATTCTGTGCATCTTAGGTTCATGGGATGAAATGGGACATGTGCCTGATCAAAATACATGATATAGACATGCCACACATGTGACTTAACTTTGTGGATGGAAGTGACCACTGCAAGGAAAATCATTACTTATTATTTATTTAAACCACTTTATCCCATTTCTCAGCCAAAAAAGCCTTTCAGAGTGACTTACATAAAATATAACAAGATAGCCCTTACTTAAATGTTTGTACTTAACAAACAAACAAGCAAGCAAAAAAAAAAGATATACAGTAACAGAAGGGAAAAAGAAATGGCCTGGAAACAGCAATCTTGTAGGGACAGACTGAATTATTTTTGCTCATCAATAAATGTAATCATAAGTTATAGCTTGATCATATGTCATGGGAAAGAGTCATATTTACTATTCAGTGATGTTTTGCTTTACTTATTTGGCACATCTAAGCCATCTTGTTTGGTGAAGTTTCCATCATGTGAGGCTTGCAACAGCGTAGAACCATTAGGCATGTCACTCAGCTTTTTCATTATTTGTACATCTTTGGCAACCAAATATTTTGGTCTAGTCCTCCATGAAAGAATGCATGGATGCCTCTGGTCTACCAAAGATGGTTAATTCAATGCAGGTGAATGGTTTAATTCAATGCAGGCGAATGTTGCTGATGAATTAGCAAGTATTCAATCCATACATCAGTTTTCATTACCCACAGCCATGCCATCTGGTGCAAGTGACTGTTACTAAGATTAGTTCTTGCCCCCGCCCCGCCCAATCCCCTTATACTGGGCAAAACTGTATTTGCAGTAGTTTTCCAGTGCAGAAGATGGCAAAGCAAGGCAATTCAGCAAATGTAGAAGTGGTGGCCTTGTAGGAGTTAAGCACCCTAAAAAGGGGGGGGGGGGGGAAATCTTGGTGCCTGAAGTTTTTGAGTAGGTGACCATGTTAGGAAAAAACATTATACTAAGCTAGAGCGGAATTTTAAAGTTTCAAATGAATGAGTTGGAAATTGAAATTCATTTTTGTGTCCACAACAAGAAAGCATAGAAAGTTGCTGTTGGGATGAGGGGAATACAATGACACATTGAAGCTGTGCGTAACTGAGCATAACTAAGATGGTCTTTATGGGATCCAAAGCATGATCTTACTAAGTTATGGAAGTTATCAAGTTACCTTGTTAAAGTTATGGAAGGCTTCAGCAATTGATATTCATTCTTCTTTCCAATCTGTACTCCACAATATATGCATATATTGCCAGAAAAGTATTCTTTTAAGACTGATTTTTTTTTTGGCAATATCACCATTCAAGGCAAATCTGATAACCGGGATTTGTTAACCTGGCAAAATCTGAATTCTGATGAAGTAACTTCAGTATTATTTAGAACTTACCGGATAGCCTCTTACTTGCCAAGAAACATTTGCTCAAGGTGACTTGATGCAGCTCACTAAGGGTCAAGTGTGTATGGAGGGATTGATTTTCATACCAACTACCATGGTTCCCGTATTCATAGTTCATCAACATCAGCAAAAGCTGAAATGCTGGTAAATCTTTAACAGGCTTTAAGGTCACATTAGTGAGCTACAAATCAACAGTGTAGACATTTTCTGTAACCTGATATTTAATATTAAGTGAAGACACAGCTTGCTGTTGAAGCAGCCTTTCTTTTTATAGAACCCTAACTTGGGAATATTTACAAACTGTCTTGATGGCTAAAGGCATTCTAGATACCACTCACTAGGTGGCAAATCCAAGGTCAGGCGAGAGGCTTTGGACTTCTTTCTGGAGTCCCATGTTTAAAGTGGTGCTTGGGAGCCTAAAGGAAGGATACTTCCTCTCCAGATAACTGGGAGGTCTAGAATATTTCCCTTTTACGTAATGTTGGCTGTTGGCTTTTTGCCCAGGAAGTTAAACAGGTATCTGTGAAAGAGGTGACGGACATTTAGAAAACGAGAAACGCTTGAAGGCAAGTTACTACTTGTGGAGACCGCTAAGTTCCCACTGCCAGCACCAAACTATGTGTTAATTGCCTATGGTTTGGGGAGCTAATTAGATTACTTAATGTACACCACAACAGCTCCCTCTAGGTTGGACAGGCTTCTAGAGAAATCTTATCTTCTGGTGGATCTCATTCTTTATAGGTTGGCCATAGCTTTGTTGGTACTATACCTTTGTCTAGCATGGTTCCATCACGATTTAAATGCTGCAGCTACTACTACCACTGCTACTACTGTCTTGATGACGATGGCAGTGATAACTGGCATGCAGCTGCAAAGCAATAGAGGGAAGAAGACCAGGCACTTCAGTTCCCTGCTGGTTTACAGATAACTTAGTTTATACAAAAGACTGAAGAAGCAGTTACATCCATATTTATTTACTCTACTTCTGATACTCTGAGTTTCAATATACACTTCTGTTGCATTTCAATAAATAAAAATGCAGCTGTTCCCATAGAAACCAGTTTGATCTCCTGAATCTGGGGAAATTCAGCCAACTGTTCCAGTTCTCTTGTTGGCCTAAAGCTGAGCAAGCCTGGGTCACCTGAACAAGAAAATACCCAAGAGACACAATAGACAATTCCTTGGAAGAAAGGCCAGGACCGTATGGTTTACAGCAGCAATTCCACTAGACCAGGATGGATCTAGTGGTCCTGGAGACCCAAGTCCCTACCCCCCCCAATGCTCCTCACTTCCTCCTCCAGCAGCAGCTGAAGGTTCAACTCAGAGTGACAGTCCCTTGGAGACCACACAGGCGTATGCTACTTGCTGGCTCCTGCCAACTGAAGGGAGGATAACCCCCACCCTAAACTAGACCATGGTCCTGTTCGCAACTCCCTATAAGAGGATTTCTTGATTATTCAGGGTGAGTAGGTTTGTGCCTGTCCCCTGCCTACCATCTGAATCCACCCTGATGCTCCAAACCACCAACAAAGTTGTGACTGGGAAGACAGAAGCATAGCAGCCCACGACAACTGTGCATAACCCCAACACCCTGCAAATACAACACCCCACAAATATAAAATAGAAGTAATATACATATAATAAATGGATGGCCCATGACTTCTAGAATAGAGAAAGGAAGGAAGACTCTGTACTGTTATGTGGCCCCCTCTATTTATCTGTTGACCACTGGTATGCCAGTTAATGTAACATGAGTTGATTAGTTCTCAGCAGAGCTTGTTCACCTGTAAGCCACTTGGGATCCTGCACTGCATCTGAGGAAGTGGGTTGCAGTCCATAAGTGCTTATCCTCTATAAAACCTGTTTGTTTTTAAGGTGTCTCAGGGCTTTGCTGTTTCTGCCACATGAGTTCTCGTTTCCCCAATAAAACTTCTATATTGTTGCTCTGTTATCATTCTTCTTTGCTGAATGACCAACCGTCGTTATTCTGATGCCTAGGTAAGGCACAAGTGTTATGTCGAAGCGACAGACATTGAATGCATCTGTATCCAGAAACGAACAGTCCTATTTCTGCAAGTCGCAGGGCACCCTTCAGATATGACTTTCTGTCTTCCTATCTCTGGGTGGTGCTGCCTGAAGCAAGGTCCTCTGTCCTGGTGAGAAATAGATGTGGGAGCTCTTGGGAATGTCTCTGGGATGTGATTCCCACTTCTTTGCTGGTGGGCTTTCTTCTTTCAGTAGGACGGTGTGTGGCAGGCACTGAGGCTCTCCATGTCCTTCACTGCATTCCTGGTGCAGGAGAAGAAGCCACGCCTGCTCCGTTTCTCCTTGCCCTGCAGGTACTCAAGACAATAGCCCGGAGCCCCAGAACTGGCTTGATGGGGAAAGCACAGAATCTCACACAGGCAAGTAAGCAGGGGCCAAATCTCAAATCAAAGCTGAACTCCCTCATGAAGGAGAGACTAGACTGAAGCAATTGTAGTTTTGGACATGTTCTGAGAAGGCAGGAATCCCTGCAAAACACAGCAGAAGTGGCAGAAGGTGAAGGCTTTGGGAAAGGGAAACTGAGTATGAGATGAACTGACCCAAGAAAGGAAGTGACAGCCTTTTGTCTGTACAATCTGAACAGGGTGATAGCATATTTTGCAGGTAATTTCGTCATAAGGTCTCCATAAATTAGACGTAACATGACAAAACACCACACACACACACACACAGACACACACACACACACAGACACACACACACACACACACACACACACACATGCACAAGCTCACGGGGGTGGGGAAGCGGACTTGTTCAAAGAATGCATTTAAAGACAAACCATCGGCTGTCTCAGCATAATGCCTGTAGCCAAGAGGAGAGCTTTGGAGGCAGTGGCAGTGGGAGAGTGATGGCGAACCCTTTAGAGACCGAGTGCCCAAACTGCGATTGAAAACCCACTTATTTTTCACAAAGTGCCAATACGGCAATTTAACCTGAATACATTGGTACCTCAGGTTACAAATGCTTTGGGTGCTACCCTTCGGGAAACTGAAGATCAAAGAGCAGGCTTTTGAATTTCCCATGGCCACAGCACCCTCGCTGTTGCCACGGGACATTCAAAAACCTGTTTTTCAATCCTTGCTTTCCTGAAGGGTAGCACCCCCATACGCCTCTTTGCCCTGAACAGAGAGGTGGATGGGGTGCTACACCATCAGGAAAGTCGGGGGTGGGGAGTGGCGGCAGTTTGTGGGCTCCTTCATAGCCCCAGTTTACTCTCCACTCAGCCATACTGCTCTGGGCATCCCAAAAGCAGCGTGACTGGAGAGTAAAATTGGGCTACAAAGGAACCCACAAACCACTGCCCCCCTTCACCTGGCTATCTACATGGAGCTGTTTCAAGACTGCTGAAATGGCTCCGTGCAGTGAGCTGGGCAAAGGGGAAGCAGTGGTTTGTGGGCTCCTTCATAGCCCCAGTTTACTCTCCAGCCACGCTGCTTTTGGGATGCCCAGAGCAGTATGGCTGGAGAGTAAACTGGGGCTATGAAGAAACCCACAAACTGCTGCCTCCCCTTCACCCGGCTCTCTTCATGGAGCACAGAGCTTCGAGCAGAGGGGGAAGTGACATGGTTGTGAAGGGGCGATGTCGCATGCCCACAGACAGGGCTCCATGTGCCACCTTTGACACCCATGTCATAGATTCACCAACACTGCCCTAGTATCTCCAGCCACCACAGCTACTGTGTGTGCTCGCTGGAGGATTCTGAGCACTGCAGTAGCCCCCCACCCCCCATGAACCTTTCCTATCTTCTGTTGAGAGGGGGTTGTAATGCTTAGCAGACAAGGCTGCCACTGGAAGGTTTAGGGATTAAAAGATGGACTCAGGGATCCACACTCTTCCATTGTAAGATGATGGTGATGGTGATTAAATAGTTCCTCTTGCTCCTAGCCAAGCCATCTATCTCTTGCTCTGCCACACTTCCCTATCCTTCGGTAGGCAGGCCAGGCATATATGGTGGAGCAGGATATATGAACTCCTTGGGCTACTGTACTCCCACTCCCTCCTGACCAGGTGTCCTAGGAGGTGTCTGGCATCTTCATACCTGCTGGAATGCGCACACACTCACTTGAGAGAGAAAGAGAGCAAGCAACTTGAACTTGTTCAGCAGGAAGGGCGAGCTCTCTCCCTCCCCACCCCCTTCTTCGTCTTGAGGTAATTTGCCCTCCTGCCTTTTGGCTTCTGGGCCAGGTGGGGCTGCAGAGGACTTAACTTGCCCACTGGATGCTGACAGTAATGAACCTGATGACTAGTGATGGGTGGAATCAGCCTGATGATGGGTGGTGCCAGATCTAGTTTCAGCTGAGTGAGAGAGAGAGAGAGAGAGTGGGGACAAGGTCTTTCCAAACAGACCCTGAGCCTGATCAAAATGCACATGCCAAACTCTGGGAGAAGAAACAGCCTGCCTTTCTCACCAGGTTGTGGCCATCTTTCTCAGGCCTGGAAATGCTTTCTAGTACCTACTGTGTATCCATTCATCTACACGAGGCCACTGGCTGAGGTCATTTGGAGTTATGGAGCTTGCTGTCAACAGTAGGCTGATGACACGCAGCTCTATCTCTCCTTTTCTACCTCTGCAATGGAGGCTGTCCAGACCCTTGATGGCTGCCTGACTGCGGGTTTGGAGTGAACTAGGACCAACAGGCTCAGGCTCAACACTGAGAAGACCAAGGTTCTGTTCTTGGGGGGGGGGGGAATGTTTACAATGGCTCTCTTCCTAGTCTGGGTGGGACAGTACTCCAGCTGGTTGAATGAGTGAGGAGTCTGGGTGTTGTCTTGAATCCAGCATTGTCCATGGAGTTTCCAAGTGGCAGGCGTTTCCAAGTCAGCCTTTTACCAGTTTAGGCTTATTGCCCAGATTTGCCCATACCTTGATGGTAACTCCCTGTGGACAGTTGTGCAAGCACTGGTCATCTCGGGGATTGATTATTATTGTAATGCTCTTTACATGGGGCTTCCCTTGACCCTTGTTTGGAGACTGCAGCTGGTGCAGAATGTGGTGGCCAAATTGGTGGTTGGTGCGAGTTGATTTGACCAAATCACCCCGATTTTGGCTCACTTGCACTGGTTGCCTGTTGCCTCCTGGATAAGGTTCGAGGTATTGGTTTTGGTTTACAAAATCCTCTATGGCTTGGAGCCTGAGCATCTGGCAGAGCAGATCTCCCAAAGGCCAGTGTCTGCCTAGCCCACCAGAGCATCCTTGGTGCTCTCGCTCTGGGTGGTCATCCCTGAGAGGCCCGTAAGGTCTCTGACCATAATTGGGCCTTCTTGGTGTCAAACAAACAAACAAACAAACAAACAAACAAACAAACAAACAAACAAACAAACTAACTAACTAACTAACTCTATTCTTCTTGAAGGGCATGCAAGTTGGCATGCATGGTGTTATCTATGGTAGAGATGGGCACGACTTAGCGGTATTCCCATTTCCGTTTCCGTTACTCGTTTCCGTTACTCTATGGAAACGGTAACGGGAATCACTGCCCCAGACTTCGAGCTCGAACCGACGAACGAACAATTTGGTCTGATTTGTCGTGCTCGTTACTTGCATCACGCAATGCCAAGCGGCACAGAAAAGAAAAAAAAAACCGTTTTTAAAAAACTAAAAAAAAAAAGAAGGGTGATTCCCGGCCCTAAAAGTAGGCGAAAACTGTCTGAGGGCACCTACCAGGCACCAAGAAACATGGGTGTTTTATTTGGGGGGTGGTGGTTCCCCGCCCCCCTCTCCCTGGGAGTGGCTATTGCTACTGCTGCGCTGCTGGTACCAGGCTGGGAGGGCGCATCCATTTGCCATGCAGTGCGGGGGATCCAAAATGGCGACCGCAATA
Organism: Phrynocephalus guinanensis; assembly: GCA_037367245.1. Lineage (NCBI taxonomy): Eukaryota > Metazoa > Chordata > Lepidosauria > Squamata > Agamidae > Phrynocephalus > Phrynocephalus guinanensis. Next base: position 104,968,796 of record CM074734.1, on the reverse strand, counting down.
TTTTTTTTGAAATTGTTGCCCAAAACTCCACCAAAGCACCACAGAAACATGCGGAAATTAGCTATTTTAAATGCTTGAATTTTTACAGGAGCAGCAGTGGGTTTTTCTTGCAAAAAAAGTCTCCGTTGATTTTATTTTATTTTATTTTATTTTATTTTTTTACACCTGCGCATTTGCAATGATGGGCTCGCCCATGGGAGTGGACCATGCAAAGTTTTTCAGCCATTCCACCAATCGCATGGCCAGGTTTTGCTGACTGTACCAGGCTGGGAGGGCGCATCCATTTGCCATGCGGTGGGGGGGGGGATCCAAAATGGCGACCGCAATATTTTTTTTGAAATTGTTGCCCAAAACCCCACCAAAGCACCACAGAAACATGCGGAAATTAGCTATTTTAAATGCTTGAATTTTTACAGGAGCAGCAGAGGGTTTTTCTTGCAAAAAAAAAGTCTCCGTTGATTTTATTTTATTTTATTTTATTTTATTTTTTTACACCTGCGCATTCGCAATGATGGGCTCTCCCATGGGAGTAGACCATGCAAATTTTCCACCAATCGCATGGCCACTTGGCCAGGTTGACCACAGAGACTTCTGGGATGTGCCAATCGGGCATAAACAGCCCACTAATCGTAGCCCAAACCCGAACCCTAAGCCTAACCCATACGCCAGTACACTGTCCTTCTAAGTGGGTCAGAGAGGCACCCAGATGCACCCCAATACTCACCGTAACCTCACCCGTAACTAGCCTAACCCTAGCCGTTGCGCTAAGCCGTCTTAACCCTAAGCCAGATCTACTTGCATTGCACTACATGCAAGTACGTGAGACACAGCGGGTGCAAAGAGTCTGCCAGTCTGTCACTTGTGGCTCTGGCTGACTCCTGCAGCTCCCTCCAGGAGTCCGCTACCCCCTCCCCAAACCAGTACTAATGACAACGAAAAAACGAAAAAACGAACCGACTAATTTTTGCAAATTTTCGCGAAAAACGAAAACGAGCCGAAACAGAACCGGCCCGACTAACGACAACTCGAAAAATTTTTTTTTCAAGTCGTGCCCATCTCTAATCTATGGTCATTTTTTCCATTCTCCCAACAGCTCTGTGTGAAGACTAAGTGGGGAGATCACGTGGTCCATGGTCATGTCTGATCCATGGCCAAGTGGTATTTGAACACTGATTTCTAGTCGTTGGTCTCCAGCTGTTGTTGGAAGACATCTAGAATTCCTGGCCCACGATCCCACAGGCTGAGGCTTGAGGGAGCTGATATCCAGTGACATCTGGGGGAAAGTGTATTCTCTCACAAATGCTTGTTTTCTGCCCATTGGAATGAATTAGAATCAGAACCTGATCTCCACACCATCCTGCTCCAGTGCTTTCAGCCTCCACCATCCCAGTCCCTTTTCTCTCTGACTGGAATCATGCGGGATTTTCTGACCAGCTTGTTTTTCTTGCCTTGTTTCACTGGTGTCATCCACACGATGGGTAAGGCCAACCGGAGACACTGTGGTGGAGAATGGCGGAAGAAGCCAGGGTTCAGAGCAGGTAAAGCCAACCAAGTAATTTGACACAGAATGCAGGTCCACCCTTGTTCCACACCACGTGTAGCTATTTTTCAGGAATGCTTGTATTTCTGGTCAGTTCTCTGTTTCTCCAAAGTGCTGCTGATGGCACAGATCTGCTTGCTTATGTACATCAGCAAGAGATTGCTCAGCCTTATTTTTTATATAAAAGTAATAAATGGGCATAGTTATTATCAGAAATGGATACAGTGTTGTTATGAACACAAGAATTCTCTGTGAGGTAAGAGGCGTATATACAGACATCAGCAAATCCTCCTGGCATATACAGTACAATAAAAGTTAGTTGTGATGGTACATTTAATCATATGATCCCTTATCTTCATTTACAGTAAAAATGGAAGCATTCCGGTAGGGCTATACTACAAGCCACTTCTGATGGTTTCTTCTTCATCATCATCATCATCATCATCATCATCATCATCATCATCATCATCATCATCATCATCATCATCATCATCATCATCACTGCATGCCGTCAAGTTAATTTGGACTTACGGCACATGACTTATGGCAACCTTTTCCAGGGTTTTCTAGCTAGAGCAGTGGTTCTCAACCTGTTGGTCCCCAGATGTTGCTGGACTGCAACTCCCCAGGAATCCCTTCCAGCACAGCGAGTGGGGGAGGCTTCTGGGAGTTGCAGTCCAGGAACATCTGGGGACCCACAGGTTGAGAACCACTGAGCTAGAGAATACTCACAAGTGGATTACCCTTCCCTTCTACTGGGGGCATCCTGGGGACTTTGCAGCTTGCCCAACATCTCACAGGCTCTCCCTGGAGGCACAATGAAGAATCCAATTCCCAACATCTGGCTCCACAGCCCTGATACCTTAACCTATCCAGCCAGCTTCTGTTGGTTAAGACAGCTATTGGCCTGGTTTTAAAAAGAAGGCTGATGTCTTTGGTGTGTGGAGGCAGCAATATTAAACTGAATGAACCTTGTAATGTACACAATGCCTCTGTGTATAGATCTGATGCAGGATAGTACAACGCCACATATTTATCTCTAAAGAAATAAAAACACAATGTCTCCCGTGCTTGGTGATCCAAGGGAACCTTAATTCCAAGCAACACTGCCTGTGGAATATCTTCCCACCCAGGGAAGTGGGAAATAGGCAATAATAAGAAGTAAGAAAAAGTAACAATTAAGAAAAAGCAGCAAGAAGACCTGTCTTTTGTTTAAAAAGGTTAGAGAACAACTATTCGTGCATATCATAATAAACCCATTGTCTGTACAACTTCACCTCTCTGGCTAAAAATTGAAACAATTCAATGGTACATACTCACACAAGGCCATGTGTTCTTATTGTACTTTGCTATCTTCCACTGGACAAAATAGGCCACTATTCTGCATAACATTCAGTTCTGATTTGTATTGTGTAGTAGAGATGGGCACGACTTGAAAAATTTTTTTTTTCGAGTTGTCGTTAGTCGGGCCGGTTCCGTTTCGGCTCGTTTCCGTTTTTCGCGAAAATTTGCAAAAATTAGTCGGTTCGTTTTTTCGTTTTTCGTTGTCGTTAGTACTGGTTTGGGGAGGGGGTAGCGGGCTCCTGGAGGGAGCTGCAGGAGTCAGCCAGAGCCACAAGTGACAGACTGGCAGACTCTTTGCACCCGCTGTGTCTCACGTACTTGCATGTAGTGCAATGCAAGTAGATCTGGCTTAGGGTTAAGATGGCTTAGCGCAACGGCTAGGGTTAGGCTAGTTACGGGTGAGGTTACGGTGAGTATTGGGGTGCATCTGGGTGCCTCTCTGACCCACTTAGAAGGACAGTGTACTGGTGTATGGGTTAGGCTTAGGGTTCGGGTTTGGGCTACGATTAGTGGGCTGTTTATGCCCGATTGGCACATCCCAGAAGTCTCTGTGGTCAACCTGGCCAAGTGGCCATGCGATTGGTGGAAAATTTGCATGGTCTACTCCCATGGGCGAGCCCATCATTGCAAATGTGCAGGTGTAAAAAAATAAAATAAAATAAAATAAAATAAAATCAACGGAGACTTTTTTTTGCAAGAAAAACCCTCTGCTGCTCCTGTAAAAATTCAAGCATTTAAAATAGCTAATTTCCGCATGTTTCTGTGGTGCTTTGGTGGGGTTTTGGGCAACGATTTCAAAAAAAATATTGCGGTCGCCATTTTGGATCCCCCGCACTGCATGGCAAATGGATGCGCCCTCCCAGCCTGGTACCAGCAGCGCAGCAGTAGCAATAGCCAAGGAGAGGGGGGCGGGGAACACCCCCCCCCCCAAATAAAACACCCTTCTGGCCTGGTAGGTGCCCTCAGACAGTTTTCGCCTACTTTTAGGGCCGGGAATCGGTTTTTTTTTTAACTTTTAAAAACTTTTTTTCTGTGCCGCTTGGCATTGCGCGATGCAAGTAACGAGCACGACAAATCAGACCAAATTGTTCGTTCGTCGGTTCGAGCTCGAAGTCTGGCGGAGTAATTCCCGTTTCCGTTTCCGTAGAGTAACGGAAACGAGTAACGGAAACGGAAACGGGAATACCGCTAAGTCGTGCCCATCTCTATTGTGTAGACAAAAAGCAAACTTGATTTTAATCTTTTAAATATAATTGCAATACATCTCACTTGAGAGGGGAAGACCAATGAGGGGACCTGCACCTGTTGTCCAGATGTTGCTGTGGATGGGCAAATTCCATGGCCCCTGATCTGCTTCCAACAGCTTCTTTATCCCCAGTCAGACTTAGGCCGTTACTTCACATTCCTTTCATTGGGGTTCGCGGTCCAGCTTGGTACTGGTACAAAGTAATCTTACCGCACGTCCATTGTGTGATGATGGAAGTTCGTCCTGACCACTCCCCCTGAACTGTGATTTAAGCGGGACGAGCAATTCCCCTCCCTTGACTCGGGAATCTGCTCGTCTTGCTTCTCGTTCCGAGACAAGGGCCCATGAAGTAAGCCTCGTCGTGGAACAATTGTAGCTCATTGCAATCTAGTGGCAGGAGTGCCAAGTGACATTTGCCAGTAAATTCCCTATGGAGTTAGCAATGCAGTGCTGAGATTTTAAGGCAAGGCTTCAGAGAATCGAAACATTGAAAAACGGAAGGTCGGACCGAAAAAAAAAAGAGAATGAAGGCATAGAATTTCACATCTCATCACGGAACGAGGACTTGTGGTAACAGTCATCCCAGTATCATCAATCAATCCCATGGGTACACGGGAACAGGGACAGAAGCGGGAGAAGACCACGTGACCGCGACTGACATCAACATGCGACGAACGTCCTCCCAGAACAAGAATGGACGTGAAGTAACCATCTTAGACTGAGCCGTCCCTTTCAAGCAGAGGCTATCTAGACAATGATCCCTCTCCATTTCATAGAATCACAAAGTGGGAAGGGGCCTACAAGGGGCCTACAATTTGTAAAGGGTTGTTCTCTGTAAAAGAGGACTCATGAATGTCCTGAATCTATGCACGTGGCATATTTTATTCAATACAAAACACAGCATACTGTTCCAGTGCTTCTGAGAGTAACTCTCTTTGCTCAGGCATGCGATGCAGAAGGTGATTTGTGGAACATCTCTTAAATCAAGGACCCAAATCGAGTTCTGCAAGTGGAGGGTGGAAACCTGGCCAGCTCGATTCAGGACGCCTCGGCTGTATGCCACGGGGATGTTTGGGTGTCATTCCTTACATGTTTGTTTCCTGGTACCTTGAGAGGCGGCGTCATTGTGTACTGCTTTCTTTCCGCCCAGCTGGACTGTCTGAGGTGCTCAGCCGCCACCCATGGCAATTGCTCCCACTGAGCTTTTTGGAGAGAGGAACACAAATACCTTATATCTCAATTAAAGGCTGGGATTTGCCATTGGATAACTCTGCCTTCTCTTGGTGCCTCTCTCTCTCTCTCCCCCCCCGCCCCCTCACAGCCTGGCAGGAATGAATATCGTCTGACAGGATGTGTGCACACTCTCAGGAAAAACACAGCGAAGGCTTGTTTTACATGGAAGGCCTCAAAGTCTGAAGCTTTCCTTCCTGCAGACCCTCAGCTTCTGCCCACCCCCAGCCCCCCACCTTCCCCCTCTTCCTCTCGCATGGGGCCTGCAAATTGATGGTGAGGTGAATAACTTCTTTGACACCAAGAACTAGACCGAAACTATGTCAACGGAGACAGAGATGGGGGGTGCTGGCTTTTCCTGTTTATCCTGTTTGAGCTTTTGAGCTGTGTCCTGAAAGGTCAGTTTGTAGAGGAGACAATTTTATCTAGGGGAGAAAAGAAAAGAAAACAGAAACCAAATGAACCAGAGAGCAAGGAATAAAGATGTCCTTGGTATATACCTCGGCCATGACGTACCTGAAAAACCTTTGCTTTTAAGAATGTGAACCCTCAAGAAAAGGGAACTATCCGATAGATACCAGGATTATTTGGTTGAAGCCTGAGGTATATAGGGTTTGTTTAGTGAAGGAGAGGCAGGATTAATCCAAAAGGTGATTCAAGTAAGATAGGCATGGAATATACTGCAGAATAGGGGTGTGGTGGCTCAGTGGACTAAGGCTTCTGAAAACGGCCGGCTGCAAGGTTGGCAGCTCAGTGGTTCGAATCCCGAGAGTGCCATGCAGCTGAGCGAGCTCCCGCTGATAAGCCCAGCTCCTGCCAACCTAGCAGTTTGAAAGCATGTAAATGCAAGTAGATAAATACAGTAGTAAGCGGGAAGGTAAGTATTTCCTTGCAGACATGCTGGCCACATGGCCATGGACTTGCACCGGCTCTTCAGCTTGAATACAGAGATGAGCACCACCCCTAGAGTCGGACACAATTAGCACACATGTGCGGGGGGAACCTTTTACCTTTGTACCTTTTTATACTGCAGAATATACACTTCTCCTCTAAATTTTTCTATCTCTTGTTTTGCAAGAGTTCTCCCCCATCCCCCAATGTGTTTTAATCACTACTTGAGATATCTGATGCAATATTGTGCTATATGTCTAAAACTGAAAGGCAGCATGCACTTGCAGCGGATGTAGATATATGTTGTGGTCATCCACAGTCATTCACAACAGAGTGCCATCTTGCCTCATTCCTAACGGGGAGGAACTGGGGCTCTATTCTACCACCCTCTGCATATCTCCTTGGCTGGCTCTGCCATAAGCAAAATGAAGCAATTGCCCCAGACAGCAGATGCGGTGGGTAGGGCTTGGCCCTGATGGTTCCTTTAGCTTCCATAGGTGTTTCCCTGTTGGAGAACGAAGCTATGCTTACCATACAACTGACCCTGCCTGGAATGGATCTCAAGTGGAATGGATCTCAAGTGCCATCTGGGGTGATGGGAACATAAGAACATAAGAAGAGCCCTGTTGGATCAGCCCAAGGGCCCATCTAGTCCACTTTCCTGTATCTCACAGTGGCCCCACCAAATGCGTATTGGGAGCACACGAGACTAGATATCTGCCTCCTGATCCCACTCCCCTGCATCTGGCCCTTGAAGTGCCCTGGTTTTAAGCCTGGAGATTACACATCTCCTTCATGGTGTGTAACCTCCCCTTGTAGCCTTCTGAAAACAGTAGCTAAGGGGTTACCTCCTTCCATACTGTAATTGGAAAACCACAGAATGAGATATGCCAATGTCACCCAGATTCTCACTTTTCAGTAGCACAACAGATAGTGTCACATTCACTGCTAAAGAACACCTTCTGCATAACAATGCAACAAATGCATAGCACCATACCTTGCAAGGCTTTCAGAGGATAACTACAAGTATAATGTAACACAATTTTCAAGTGTGCAGCACAGCTCATTTTGAAACACCCTGATATAGATGAAATGAATACCTAAGCGTAGCATCACAATTGCTGAGCACATTCTACAACACATACTAGACATGGGCACGACACGACTCGGCGAAATTGTCGTTTCCGTTTTCGGTTATCGTTTCCGTTACGTAACGGAAATGGTAACGATAATTAAGCCGTCAGAACTCGAACTCAAACCGAAAAAAGAAAAATTTGGTCATGTTTTTCGTTTCCGTTTGTGGCATCGCGGCGATCGCGCAATGTGAAGCACAGAAAAAGTTTTTAAAAGTTTTTTTAAAACCCCCGACTCCCAGCCAAAAAAGCAGGCAAAAATATGCCTGCCTGAGGCTTTGCCACCTTCCAGAGGGGTGGTTTCTGTGGGGTCCCCGGCCTTCCCCCCCTCTTCTCCCGTCCTGGGCTGCTTGCACCAGGCTGGGGGGGTCATCCTCGTCGTCTCACCATGCCATGCGGTGGGGGGGAATCCAAAATGGCGACTGCAATTTTTCTTTTGAAATCGTGGTCAAAAAACACACCAAATCACCACAGAAACATGTGAAATCTATTTATTTTAAATGCCTGAATTTTAATAGTAGCAGCAGTGGTTTTTTTTTAATAGCAATAAAACGTCGTATTGATTTTATTTTATTTTTTTATTTTTTTAGACCTGCCCATTTGGGCTGGGCATAGGATGGGACCATGCAAATTTTTTGAACCATTCCACCAATGGCATCGCCAGGTTTTTGACTGACACTTCTGGATGTCTCGGAGGGCATAAAAAGCCAAGGCACCTTCCAGAAATCGCAGTCGGGTGTATGGATGTGGTTGAGGGAGGAGGGCTGGCTGCTGGTGCTGGTGTGATCCGATCGAGATTGAGGAGGGAGGCTGGAGGCTTTAGGATTTAAGTTAGGCAGGGAGGGAGGGAAGTGAATTTAGAAAATAATTTCTTTGATTCCCTGCAGCTTTGTCTGCTGAAGGGAATAGCAGTTTATTCTTTATTTCTTCTCTGGCAGTTTGTGAGGATTTTTTCTGATATTGGATAAAGGGGGAGGTTCAACTGGGAGTGGGAGGTGTGGATTTATTTTAAAAATATATTATATACTACCATTTATTTTCTATTTTCCCAACTTCAATTTGCTTGCACACATACACATTTGGGGTGCAAGCCAAGAACAGAACCTCTAAGTGATATCCTAACTGCCCACTCGCCGGTCCGCCTGCGCCGCCACCCGCCTGCTACCCGCGCCACCGCCCGCCCACTCACCCGCCCGCGGCCACCGCCCGCCCATGGCCCCCTGCCACCGCTGTCCGCCCGCACCTCCCCCCGCCACCCGCCACCCCCGCCCCGCCCACCGCCTAGGGCGCAAAACACCTAGCGCTGGCCCTGATTGCGGGACGCCCCTATGCTCTGGGAAGTCAAATCGTGCTAAATCGCGGTGGAAACGACAAATGACAAACAACAAACGAAACGACAAATTTTTGAAAATTTTCGCGACAAACAGAAATGACCCGAAACGGACCCGTTCTGACAAACGAAAACTCGAAACTTCATTTTTTCTGGTCATGCCCATGTCTAACACATACAATATAACATATAAAATAAACTGACTTCAAAATCCAGAATTTTCATTTAAGGCCAATATTGCATCTGATCTCGCCTGATTTGGGAAGCTAAGCAGGGTCGGCCCTGGTTAGTACTTGGATGGGAGACCACCAGGGAATCCCAGGTGCTGTAGGTGCCTCGAGTAGGAACTGGCAAGCCACTCCAGTACTCCTGCCAAGAAAACTCCATGGACATGGGGTCACGAAGAGTCGGTCACGACTGTAATGACACAACACACACATTGCTCTAAAAAGAAGCTATTCTTGAGATGGGTTGTTTTCACCCTCGGTACTGTATATCTCCATCCTGATGGCAGCAACTCGAAGAGGCGATGAGCAGGATGCGATGGATCTCTTAATATATCTAATGCTTTACAGTGGCATCTGGTAGTATAAATTTGTTCTAGGGTAGGGAGTGAACAGTCCACAATATTCTCCACAATTCTTATGATTCTGTACAACACCGTCCTATCCCAATGGGTACAACTTCCATACCATACACATAACCCATAAGTAAGCACACTCTCAATAGCACGATAGAAGGCCAGCAGCAGCTTTTGCGGAAGATGGTTTTTCCTTAAAGTTCTCTAGAAAAATAGTCTCTGCTGAGCCTTCTTCGCAAGCCCCCTTGTGTTGACACTCCTGGACAGATCTCATATGATCTTAGATATATATGATCTAAGTACTGATGTGGTGAGGATGTTGGTATTCACAGAGAAAAAGAGTAAGAGGAAGACCATTCTGTCTATCTTGTTAATGTATCTAGTGGCATATTTGAAAGCTTAGTTTTTTGTGATCAGTTACTATTGAGAAAAATGAATATACAAGTAGTGGCTTTGCCTAATAGCTAAGCAGCGATGGGAGGGTGTTCTGGGATCCAGAGCATGAGCGTTCAGTCACAGATGGCTTTAGCATGCCATTAGATTCATTCTTCTCAAATGTTACCTCCCAAGATCTGCTTTTCAGTTGTTTCCTCCTGGTTTCCTTTTCCTGGAATCTGATCAAAAAAGCACAGCAGTTTTGATTTTTCTTTTCTTATCCTTCTAGTGACACCTAGTGGTTTCTTTGCAAATAGGAAGTGGGAAAGCAATACAGATGTGGAAAACAAAGTAGAGCACTGTTCACAATTCACCCCAAACTGATGGCTGCTTCCTCCAAAAGAAGGTGACTTGCTTGAGTTCAAGGCTTTTCCTGGGTGGGGTGGCCTGCAAATGAAGAGATAATGAGTTTCAGTTTTTGTTCCAAAACAGAGGCACAGGTGGCAGAATAATAGCACCCGGTGGAAGCAGAAGGGGGCAATCTCCCCTTCCTGCCAAACTCTCTCTCTCTCTCTCTCTCTCTCTCTCTCTCTCTCTCTCTCTCTCTCTCTCTCTCTCTCTCTCTCGAAGTGAGTGGAGCTGTAGAGGAGAGGAGAAATTAAAGGGAGTGCCATCACTCTGGATTGCCCCCCCCCCCCCCCGCCTTGGTAGTGCATTCAATTTAGGACTATGGCTGCAAAGAACAACTGAACAAGTTGAAGACTGGGCCAGTTTCCAAGCCTGAAAAAAAATGTGAAGTGGGATTGCTAGAGCTTCTCATGATTATGCTGTAGAACTTCTGTACTCAGTGCACCCTTGTAGACCTCCCTGTGATTTCAAAATTAACTGATCCTCCTTACTCATTCTTAAAGTTTTTTTTTGTAATTTGGAGATGAACTAGGTGTTGAAGCTGTGTTCTATATTTATAGAAGATGTTTAGTAGACTTTTAAAATGATGCTTTACTGTAATTGTCCAGTAAAGAAATTATCATCCTTTAGAATGTTAATTATGGACCTCTTAGCTTTCTTTCTTTCTTTCATTCGTTCTTTTCTTTCTTTCTTTCTTTCTTTCTTTCTTTCTTTCTTTCTTTCTTTCTTTCTTTCTTTCTTTCTTTCTTTCTTTCTTTCTTTCTGTCTGTCTCTGTCTGTCTGTCTGTCTGTCTGTCTGTCTGTCAGGTTGAGAGAAAGCATGTGCTACCCCGTAAGTTTCCTGGATCTGATATGACAACAACTCTACATCTTTTAAACCCCAGTCCAACACCATGACTAGACATGGGCACGACTTGGCGAAATTCTCGTTTCCGTTTCCGTTTCTTGTTTCCGTTACGTAACGGAACGAAGAACGACAATTACTCTGCCAGAACTCGAGTTCGAACCGACTAAAGAAAAATTGGGTCTGATTTGTCGTCGTCATTCCTGGCATCGCAGCAATTGCACGATGCCAAGCGGCACAGGAAAAAAGTTTTAAAAATAAAAAAACCCCGATTCCCAGCCAAAAAAGCAGGCGAAAATATGCCTGCCTCAGTGAGGGCACCTACCAGAGGGGTGGTTTCTGGGGGGGGGGGTCCCCGGCCTCCCCCACTCTCCAGGGCTGCGCAAAGTGCGCATCCTCGTCGAGTCGCCACACGGCACGGCACAGAAAAAAAGTTTTAAAAATAAATAAAAAACCCGATTCCCGGCCAAAAAAGCAGGCAAAAATATACCTGCCTGAGTGAGGGCACCTACCAGAGGGGTGGTTTCTGGGGGAGGGGTCCCCGGCCTCCCCCCCTCTCCTGGGCTGCGCAAAGTGCGCATCCTCGTCGAGTCGCCACACGGCACGGCACAGAAAAAAAGTTTTAAAAATAAATAAAAAACCCGATTCCCGGCCAAAAAAGCAGGCAAAAATATACCTGCCTGAGTGAGGGCACCTACCAGAGGGGTGGTTTCTGGGGGGGGGGTCCCCAGCCTCCCCCCTCTCCTCTCCTGGACTGCTCTGGTGGGGGGCATTCTCGTTGTCTCGCCGAGTCGCCATGCCATGCGGTGCGGGCGGGGGATCCAAAATGGGGCGACCGCAATATTTATTTTGAAATCACGTGGTCCAAAAACACACCAAAGCACCACAGAAACATGCGAAAATAGCTATTTTAAAACTGCCTGAATTTTTTGAGTAGCAGCAGTGGGTTTTTCTTGCAACAAAACGTCTCCATTTATTTTATTTTATTTTATTTTTATTTTTATTTTTTTACCCTTGTGCAATGATGGGCTGGCCATGGGAGTGGACCATGCACATTTTTGGAGCCATTCCACCAATTGCATGGCCACTTGGCCAGGTTTTGGCCGAGACTTCTGGGATGTGCCAGTCGGGCATAAAAAGCCACTAACCCTAGCCCGAACCTGAACCCTAACCCTAACCCTAACGCATACGCCACAGTACACTGTCCTTCTTAGTGGGTCAGAGAGGCACCCAGAGGTGCACCCCAGTAACTCACCCTAACCTTACCTGTAACCCTAAGCCTAGCCCTTGCGCTAACCCCTAACCAGTAAGCCAGATGTGTACTCGCATTGCACTACAGCAAGTACACTTCCCTTCTTAGTGAGTCACAGGGCGCCCGTAGGGGTCCTCTCTCACTTCGTTCCCCAGCCCAAGTGCACCGTATGCAGGCAGGCAGTGAGTCACAGAGGCACCCGAAAGAGAGGTGCCTCTGCCTGCTACTGCTGCAACTTAATGGTATGCATATCCAATTGGCTATGCATGCCATTTTGCAGCGGGCCAGAGGAGGCACCCATCCCAGAGAGGTGCCTCCAGGAGCCCGCTTTCCCTTCATGGCGGGCCAGAGGAGGCACCCACCCCAGAGAGGTGCCTCCAGGAGCCCCCCCAAAACCAGTACTAACGACAGACAAAAAACCGACAAACAAAACGACAAATTTTTGGAAAATTTCGCGAAAAACGGAAACGAGCCGAAACGGGCCGGCTCCGACACACGACAACTCGAAACGTAATTTTTCCTGGTCATGACCAAATCAGGCATGTTTCCCACATAAGTCTTCCTATACAGATGTGTATTATTTACTATTTCTGCATTGCCCAATGCATATTATTTGCTACTGAAATGCCAAGCACAATTTTATGAGTTACATTTATATGCTGCTTTCCCCACAATGCATTCAAGACACCCTCCATGACTTCCCCCTCGTTTCATTATCCTCACAACAACCATAACTGTGACTCAGGGAGAGAGGGGTTCCACCTGCCAAGGTCATCCATGGAGGTCCTTGGCTTTACATGCATTTGACCCTGGATATTCCAAATCGCATTCTACCACTCTAAACTATCTACTTTTACATAAGATGAACACATTTCAAAGTCAGGTTTACTGTATAACACACTTCAGTTTCTTAGTTCAAAAGACTTTCTGTCTTAGGGTTTAATGCATGAGGTTTGCATACTGTATACTGTAGCCTGTATGTGTCTGTGTGTGTTGTGTCGTTACAGTTGTGGCGGACTCTTCGTGATTCCATGTCCATGGAGTTTTCTTGGCAGGAATACTGGGGTGGTTTGCCCGTTCCTACTCCAGGCGCCTATAGCACCAGGTATTCCCTGGTGGTCTCCCATCCAAGTACTAACCAGGACCAACCCTGCTTAGCTTCCGAATTCAGGTGAGATATTTGATTAGGGCATACAATAATAAAAATGTAAACCGCCCAGAGACTACTTGAAGTGTTATGGGGCAGTATATAAGCAGAACACTTTGCTTTAATACATGCAATAAATACAAACTGCATCTATGTAAGTAGTTACCATGTTTTTTAAAAGCTTAAAATCTTTCTCTTTTTGTGGGATTCAATGCTCAATATGAATAGGTGTGTTTTGAGAGAAAAAATGTTTTCTAACAAAATTGTAGAAAGCTGGCTAAAATTACATTATTTAAATTTATTTATTTTTTCTTTCGGTTTTTCTTTCATAGGGAGTTCAGGTGTTTCTAGAACTACCTGGATGCTTGTAGATTTCCTAGTATAAAGAAGTGGCTAATAAGGATCCTGCATTGTTTTAATATATAAGAAACCCTTTAGCTCAATTAATCTCACTGGAACCACATCTCAGAAGTGCTGCTGAGGCATGCTGGATTTCACTTTCCCTGCAGCTGCTCAAAACCTGCTTCATGCTTGATTCAGTTACTTCTGTGGTTTTACAGTTATTCAACAGCTTATCTTCCCTAGAAAAAGTTCAGCCTGCCACCTGGGAATTTCAGAAGCTCAGGCTTCAGAGCAAACTAATGAGGAGCTGGTGGCCAGGAGAAAGATGGATCAAGGGATAGGATTTAGGAAAAAAAACCCAGCCCATGTCAGCAGAGGTAAACTTTGGGTCATGGTAGTAGGCAGTGAAAAGTAGAGTTTTTCAGAGAGGAGGGTAAGAAGGGCTGAACCTTTTTCTAGGACAGGCAATAATTTAAGAGGTGGGAGGACAATGGAGAAAAGAGCAGGGAACTTGGGTTATTGAGAGCTTCCCTTCTCCTCTAGGAATGCAGACATCAGTGTTGCCAGGGCCCTGCTTGCATTGAAGATGTGTTCCTGCTTCTTGCCAGCATTTGGTCCATGGGTTGGAATACCTGAAAGTAACCACCCAGAGTGACTTTGCTGTCACATGGGTGGTATACCAACCCACCCACCCACCCACCAGCTGTAGTAATGTTTCCCATTCCTTTGTTAAAGGCCTAAACCGCTCTGGGTCTGGTTACTCTTTAGTGAGCTCTCCAGGTTATCACGCAGATGCACCTGATGAATGAGGCAAGGTAAGTGCCTACCAGACAGAGGGAATGTCATTTGATGCAATTTGAGCAATTCTGAGTGCCAAGGTTGGCCATTAAACAGCGGATATTTGTCAAAAGATGGAATAACATAACATAGCCAGAACTAACTTTAGTCCGGAGTTCACTAGAGATTTTTCTGTCTATCAGTAAGCTTTATTAACATCTAATGTCTCCTATCTAAAATTAATGAAGAACAATTGTAGAAACCAATCTATGAAAATGCCTAGAGCAGTGATGATGAACCTTTTAGAGACTGAGTGCCCAAACTGCGATTCAAAACCCACTCATTTTTTGCAAAAACCCACTCATTTTTTACAGCAATTTAGCCTGAATCCAGGTGGCCGTGAAGGGGCAATGTTGGGTGCCCACAGAAAGGGCTCTGAGTGCCACCTTTAGCACCCATGTCATAGGTTCGCCAACACTGGCCTAGAGTATCATTTTCTTTGCAAGGAGCAGTGCAACCAATTCATACTTCTCTGGGTTTAAAAGAAAGCCAAGGGGGATGATTTCCATGGAAAACTGAAGCTACTGTTCTCTTTTTTGATGTTCTCGTGACCACTTGAATCCCTGTCTTTCTCTGTGAGATCTGATGGGTGACTCCTGAAACATGAACGACATTATTATAGAAAGCAAGATGGGTTTGATTTAGGAGTTTAAAATATAGAGTTATTTTAAAAATCCAGCCCATTGCAGTTCTGGAAAACACAACCTGCACATCATTTTCATTTTGTCTGAAAAACATGATTTGATAAAACCATGTCTTTCTCTATGCAAAATGGTTCAGTTATATGCTAATGACTTCCAAACAGAAATTCCTATAATGCCCTGGAATTTTTGTGTCTAGCACCTACAGCCCTATGTTGAATTGAGTGTGCTTAATTCTACTTATTTCAGTGGTTTAAACACAGTTCTGTGCTGGCAGCTGGTCCTTGCCTTTTCACCTTAGTTGCTTTAGGAAGGTTGTTTCAAGCCCATCACTTCATAGTGATATATAATTTCTAAAAGGAAACTCTCCTCTGTTATGGTGAAGATCACAGGCTGCCATTTTCCCACAATATTCACAAGAAAGAGAGTTGCTGAAACCATCACCTTCATATTTCTCATCTCATCTACTGTAGATACACCTAATAACTCTACAAGGGAAAAGCCATGTTTCAGGTACAAGCAGATTCTTTGAATACTGTAAGTCCTAAATCTAATTGTTGGGAACCTTCTATAAGGATGGAAAGACTTCTGCCTAAAACCTTCTGGGTTTTTTGTATTTGGGGAGTCACCTTTGGGTGATGTCTGTACACCACCCTGAGTTCCCTATGGGGAAAATCGGGAGGTTAATAAGTGTAATAAATAAATAAATAAATAAAATGGTCAAGAGTTGCTTCCTTTGTTCACCACATATTGCGTGCATGTTATACTGCAGAAGTGATGACTCTCTGGCTATCTGGCAGTGGTGGAAATCCAAGTCTCAGCCATCCTGGTTGGTGGTGAGGGATGAAAAGAGTAGCAGTTCATCAAGAACAGGAGGGCTGAATGTGCCCACAGGTTTTCCCACATGTTGTCCCAGAGAAAGATGCCTGAGTTGAATTTGAGGATGTCATGAACCTGGAGATGTCAAAAAGCAAGAACTTGTATTTGAACGTCAAGGAAGAAATGGGTCAAGTTTATGAAGTAAGCAATGTGAGCATATAACTGATGCAAGAATTTGTAAAATGCTAGCTGAGCATTTTCACAGATCCATAGATTTTTGAGATGAGCACGAAGACAGCAAGATATGTATCAGCCTGGCAGAGGTCATTTCTCTGGGCCTTAAATGCCATGGATGTAGTTGGACCTGCAGCCTTTGACCATCAGCAATGTAGAATATGCTTGTAACAAGGCTCCTTGTTACTGAATGTCATCCACTGAATATCATTCAGTGTCAAATTGGATTGCATTGTCCTGGGCCCCAGTGACATGATGGTGTTAAAAGAAGAAGTGCTACATATGTACCATATAGCTTTCTGAACAAGAGTGATAGAAATCCATCACTTTCATCTTGTGATAAAACCAGAATGAACTGTTATCACTAGAGATGGGGGTGATTTGTTTTGATTCATGATTCATCAAGGTCAACAAATCACAAAAAAATCACAATTTTTGTGACAAATCAATGAATGAATTTGTAAATTCATTTTTAATTAAAAGCCCTATAAAATGCCCCAGAAGGCACCTAGAGATGCTAACTTTTCAGAAAACACTGAGTCTTTCGTACAATCCTTACAGGTTTAGTGGGATTGGGTTATGAATAGAGATGGGCATGAAATGAAAAAAATGACGTTTCATTTCATTTCGGTTCGTTTTTGGTTTTTGTGAATTTTCACAAAAATTCGTTTTGTTGGTTTGTTAATTCATTATTCGTTTTTACCTGCTTTGCGTCATTTTTAAAGCATTTCTGCATATGGGCGTCCCTGAACGCCCCAGACCAGAGGGAAAACACTAAAAAAATGATGCTGGCAGAGACACAGTATAGACTACGTACGCAGGGAGGCTGCAAGGCAGCGGCGGGCATTGCCCAGGGCGCAAGGCAGCCGCAGAGTGACTGCGGGGCAGGGGAGGGTACTCACTGAGAGGTACGCACTATGCACGCAGTATGCACGCAGGGAGGCTGCAAGACTGAAGCTAGAGAGAAATCTCTTCTTTCTCTCCCCTAAGAGCCAGGCTGCAGCCAGCAAGAACACAGAGACACACACCTGCCTGGCTGGCCTAAAGTGAAACTAACGAGTTGCAGAGACAGCAATTCCACCCCAACC
The DNA here is from genome assembly GCA_037367245.1 of Phrynocephalus guinanensis. Classification (NCBI taxonomy): domain Eukaryota; kingdom Metazoa; phylum Chordata; class Lepidosauria; order Squamata; family Agamidae; genus Phrynocephalus; species Phrynocephalus guinanensis. The sequence goes on along the minus strand of CM074734.1, from coordinate 104,951,515 downwards.
AAACTCCCACCCCAGACTGCAAGGAGGACGGGGGCTGCCAGAGCTTTTGGTGCCCTCTGTGGCTGCCAGACTTGCCCAGTCTGCAACCTGAGCATGCTATTGATTGAAGTTCTCCAAGAATTTACATGATCCCATCACATGGCTTGAATTCATTTTGTGGCTGACATCCATTTTGTGTCGTCCTTAAAGGGACATCCATTTTAAGTGTTATCAGTCCTTAAATAAAGCTGCGTTTTTAAATGTCCAGAAAACCCAAGAAATCATATCACGAGGGGGGAAAACTCCCCTTAAAGGACAGCGAAAAAAGACATAAAGGCATTTTAAGGACCCCACCCCCACGGTAGGAATTATCAGGCAGAATAAATAATTATCACTGGGTTTTTATGGATATTCAGGACATTTTTTAACTTTTAAAACAGCTCTTTTCATCGCGCATCGCCATTAACAAAAACGAAACGTAACAAACCTAATTTTCTTGGTTCGGTTTGGTTCGTTCCAATTTCATCGCCAGGTTCGTTATTCGTTTTGTTACATAATGAAACGAATAACGAATAACAGAACAAAAAAATCATTTTGTGCCCATCTCTAGTTATGAATGTCAGAATTATGTATCCCCCCAAAAGGGCACCCCAGGAACTTAGAGGCCCCACATTTTCAGGGAAGCCTCCCATGGCTATCCTCTGCAATCTCTCCAAGTTTGGTGAAGATTGGGTTTCAGACATGCTTCCCCCCAGAAAAGTGCCATTTAGCAACTGACTTGGGGAGACCCAGTCTTCCGAAAACAGGAGGGTTTGGAAAGGAGAGTTAAAGGAAACTTCCTTGCAAATGTGGTGTCTCTAGGGGTGTTTTATAGCCTAACAAATCAACAAATAAAAAAATCACTAAAAATTCATCAATTTTGTATGAATACAAATTGGAAAATGTATGATTTTTAAAATAATTTTTGCAATTTGTTGTTTAATTTGTGTCATTGCTAGATATCACCAACCAGACAATTAGACTTGACAGATCTGTCATAATGCAAACTCTCTTGTACCACTCACCAAACTATGAATTTTCATCTTCATTAAGGGGAACCTAAGATTTCAGTGTCTAAGTTGAATATATCTTTATCTTACCCAATTTCCCATCTGTCCATTCTGATCAGAATTTTTTCCTCTTAGGTACAATCATCGGTACATTGAGGCCAATAATGAATATACTCTTTTCCCATGCCATTTCAATGGGTATTGTGCAAGGATGCAAGAAACAGGCTTTCCTGTTGTTGAACAGGATCCAGTGTTTTGCAAAGCTTTGTTACATGTGTGGTTTTATACGAGTCCCTGGAAAGGCTTGCCTCTATTTTTATATTTTTATTTTTATTTTTTACTCATTAGAAGAAAAATGCGTGTTTCCTCCACTTTGCAATGGAGCGGGAAGATGCACTTTATGCAGGGAATCTTTCCAGAGGATGATAAAATCCAGATGGCAATGTTAGTTCCACAGCCGTTCTCCACCTCCATTTAATGTCAAATATTTATTTTGTTGCTGGTAATGGTAAAAAACAAAAGCAGAAGTGCTTTCTGCTTATATACCATCTCATAGCACTTAAAGTACTCTCTGGGTGGTTTACAAGTAATTAGGCTGGCTACACATTGCCCCCCACCCCCTGCAAGCTGGATACTCATTTACCAACCTCGGAAGGATGGAAGGCTGAGTCAACCATGAGCCTGCTACCTGGGATTGAACTCCAGGTTGTGAGCACAGTTTTACCAGCAGTACAGCTGTTTAACCACTGTGCCACAAGGCTCTTGGTAGGGAGAAGAGAGATGTATGTTCTGGTGCTAGAAAGAGGAATCTGCATAGTCCCACATCCCTTTTAAAAAAATATCTTATTGGTGGCTCAGTGGACTAAGGCTTCTGAAAATTGTCGGCTGCAAAAGTTGGCAGCTCAGTGGTTCGAATCCCAGGTGCCACGCAGCGAAGTGAGCTCCCACTGTTAACCCCAGCTCCTGCCAACCTAGCAGTTTGAAAGCATGTAAATACAAGTAGATAAATATGTACTGCCGTAAAAAGAGGGAGGGTAAAACTGTTTCCATGCAGCCATGCCAGCCACGTGGCTATGGACTTGCACAACACTGGCTGTTCGGCTTGAATACGGAGATGATTACTGCCCCTAGAGTCGGACACGACTAGCATGCATGTGCGGGGGGAAATCTTTACCTTTTTACTTTTTAATTTTAAAATATTGCCTATGGCTTTCTTTGTACCCGACCAAGATGTTTTTCTGCCTGTGGTGGAGAACAGGATGATGTCCTTCTGATCCAATCTACCAAAGTAAGTTGGACTGGGGTGCCCAGTGCTTATGAAAGTACAATGGTGACAAGAGGTGGACTTTGCTCTTTGATTCCTCAAACAGGAGAAAGGGAAAAATAAAGACTTGCTCCCACAAGGCTAAGCCTGTTCGACACAAGAGAGCTTCTTCGAAACAGGGACCAATACAGCTGGACCAGCAACGATGATCAAAGATGCTATCAGAGCTTGTTTTGCTCCTTCCATTAGTGATGACCTTTGTAGGAAGCTTGTCATAGAGATAAGAGACAAGAAGAGTCCCCTGGTGCGTGCCGGTGTTTTGAGGGAATGGGGCTTCCCCTGTGGTCTAAATTTCCTTCCGTTTGGAATACAGCTGGTGAATAATTGGAGCAGCAGGAAGTTAAGTACAGTGTGTGTGTGTTGTGTCGTTACAGTCATGACCGACTCTTCATGACTCCATGTCCATGGAGTTTTCTTGGCAGGAGTACTGGAGTGGCTTTCCAGTTCCTACTCCAGGCGCCTACAGCACCTGGTATTCCCTGGTGGTCTCCCATACAACCTTCAGTGCTCCATATGTTTTGGATTGCAACTGACAGAATTCTGAGCATCTTTTGGCAAGGATAAAGGACTGTGGGAGTTATGGTCCAAAACATTTGGAGGACCGAAGGTTGCCCACCCCTGCTTTAAAACAATGCCCAGGAGAGCCCCTTTTTGTCTCAGAGGCACATTTTTGATTGTATCCTATAATAAGCTGTTTGAAGCTGGATGAGGCTTTTTCCAAAATGAGAAGTGGTTTTCAATTATTTCCTCTTTTAAAAGGCTTCTCCTGGGTTAAATCAGTTGAGAGGGAGTAAACAAACAAATAAACAAACAAATAAATAAATAAATAAATAAATAAATGTAAATGTAAATGAAGCTAAATTTAATTTACTTTTAAAAATCTGGAAACAGTGCCTTTTGCCTGGGAAGGTTGCAAGAGGCTTGGCATGGGGTCTTATATTTTTAAAGTGGGGAGTATAGGGATGTGGTGACGATGACATACCAAGTGTGGGTGTCTGCAGTTCCTGGACATCTGGAAGCTTGAATTAGATTTAGAGGAATGAACTGTAGCTTTCCTTCTATATCAGCATAACCTGGAATATGTTTTTCTAGCCATTGTCGACTGGTATTTTTTTTTTTGGGGGGGAGGGAATTAATTTCCCTTGCATGAACTGTAAATACACACCCCTGTACCTATCACTTTAAATCTGATACAGTAATACCACGGTTTACGAGCACCCTGGTCTTACAAGCATTTTGCAAGATGAGTAAAAATTTCAGAACACTTTTATTCTGGTTAACGAGCTCGTCTTGCAAAATGAGCACCCAAGTACCAAGTGGAACTAACTGGCCCTTTGCTCCATCAAGGGAGTTACAGTGAAGGCAGTGTGCGTGGCAATGGGGCGTGCGCTGATAGAACAAATTACTAAGTTTTAATTATTTCTTATGGGTTTTTTAAATGTACGAGTATTTTGGTTTACGAGCATGTTCCCGGAAAGAATTATGCTCATAAGCCAAGGTACTACTGTAGGTGTTATTCTAACAGGAGCCCATTTGTGATGACATATTCATCTACTTTTGTAATAATAATAATAATAATAATAATAATAAATAATAATAATAATAATAATAATAATAATAATAATAATAAATAGTATTTTGTAGGCACTTTATTTTCAATTTTTTTTTAAAAAAAGAATCTAACACCAGTCCCTCTGCACTAATTACAGTGGACCCTTGTATAACAAACAGTTTGTATAACATAAAATCTGTACAACATAAAAATTCCGGAGATAGGGAAAATTTGCTTAACAGAATTGTCTATGGGAAATATGTATCAAGGAAAATTTGCTTAACAGAATTTCATTTGGAACTAATTAATTCCTTTCTACAAGGTACCACTGTACTCTGAAATTTGGCAGGCTTTTATCCTTTTTTCACTTGAAGCGAGGCATGTGCACTGTCTTCAAGCACATATCCCTACCCCCCCCCAGGTTACATATTTTTTGTTTCCTTCCCGGTTTGTGGGATTTGTCAGAACTGGTTATCACAAAATGTACAGAAATGCTCAGGTCCAAAGGACAACATAGTGTGGAATGTCTCCTAAAAGGTGGTGGTGGTGGTAGGTTGGCCCTATCTCTTAAGTCCTTTGTTCAGGTAGAGAGTGGTCTCGGGACTTCCCCACCTTTCTACTTTATACTTTCTCCCTCTCTCTGGAGAATAATTAGAGCAGCTGAAAGTTAAGTATAGTACACTATAACAGTAATTGCTCTCTCCCGTACCCTCTGTCCTCTTCATCTCACTTAAAACGAGGGTGGAGAACCTTCAGCGCTCCAGATGTTTTGGATTGCAACTGCCAGAATTCTGAGCTTCTCTTGCCAAGGATAAAGGAGTGGGGGACTTGTGGTCCAAAACATCTGGAGGGCCAAAGGTTGCCCACCCCTGCTTTAAAAAACTATCATGCCTGCAGATTTTAATGAATTCTGTTAAAGTATTATAGACATCTAAGCATTTCCCCTGGTAATCAACAGGAGATGGAGTTTCTGAACCTTGCTTTGGTCTCAAGCCAAACCTCAATGAGCTCAGGTGTATCCAGTCAGGTTGGAGCGGATGACAACATGGCCTCCGGGTCACTGCCTGTGTTTTGCTCTAATGAGCAGCAGAGACATATGAAATACTCCCCATCCTGCGTCCTCACCACAATAAGTTAAGGTATGCATGGTTGACAGGGAAAAGCACAAACAAGCTTATTAGTAGTTTTTAATAAGCACACCCGTTGTCTCCAGCCAGCCTCCCTTGCCAAGAACTAACCAAGGCACCTTGACTGTCTTTTGCTCTTCTTCACACCAGGAGAACACCGAAGCAGTTTTACACAGCCGAGCGGAATGGAAAACACTCGACCTAATGCATTGACCTTAGCCCCCGACACAACCACAGTGACTTCAGTGTGCATATAACTTCCTTCTTCATATCAGGGCACTGCACAATTTTAAATTATGGATGTATGTGAAATATAGGTAAAATTTAAAATGAACAGAAGTGTTAAGATCATTAGATTCTTTTACGAGAAACAGGCTGCTTCAGTAGCGTTATCTCACCCATTTGCTAGGTGTCTAGCAAAAATCAGCAGAAATTTTATCTGAGCACTGGATTGCAAGAAGATGACGACACTGGGTATTGTGGATGGGCTTCGGATGTCAGCAGGCTTAGCATGGATCCTGCAAATGGCAAGCATGGTGGGAGAAAGGGTGGAGGGCTTTTGGTTGTGTGGTTGGGTGGCAACTCTTAAATTTCTTGTGCTGGCCTGGCTGGTGACCTCTGTGAGTTGCAGTTCCCAAAGCCCTACCGATATTTCTGTACTCTGGCCAGATTCCACCCAACAATCAATTTATTGCAGGACTTAAGAAGCATGTACACCTTTTGTACGTGTATAATGTGCTATAGCAGAAATTTGTTGGCTTGATGGAGATAAATTTTCCAGTGGCAGCAGACCTGGGGGAAATTAATGTTTGTTCTTCCTGCTCTTTCCCTTATCTCAATAACCCTTTCTGTGGCTGCTATTATTAGGCATCACCTAGGGGAGAGGGGGGGAAAGAGCTTATTTATCCCTGCAGGCTTTATGGGAGCATCAAGGGAGTAATTCGAGTATCCACTTATGCATAACAGAAAAGAGGACTAAAGATGGGACAGATTTGCATAAAAATGTTCATGTAATGTACAGGGGAGATTGCAAATTGTGCAGATGATTACTGTAAAGAGAATACAGTATACCTTGCACAATGCATAGGGAGGAAGACAGCCATCAGGTGCCTTCTGGGTAGGGAATGGGCAACTTCATGGCTCCATTTAGGTCTCTCTTCTGAAGCTCCAGTATATGGAATGTGGCTGGTCAGCCCTTCAAACTGAGGATATCTTCAAACAGGAGGTTGCTCCCTTTCAGGCTTTCAAATAGAGGGCTGTCCACTATAAACTTGGAAACATGGAAACCATACATATGGTTTATCAGATAACAAATTAGGTATAGGAGCCAAACATCTTCGCACGTCTATTTTGAGGTGATACTGGGATATCTGGGTGTATAATTTGCAATGTCACATGTGGTATTTTCTGTGGGCTGAACCGCATGAGTGTACCGTAATCAGTTCTTTATGAATGTGGGATATTGTTCTAATGTAGCCACCTTTTAAAATGTCAGGAAAATCCCCAATATCGTTGCACAATATTGCACCCATGTTACCAGCAGGAAAAAAAGCTGGTAGCAAGGGTTTACACAACAAAGGTCAGCCTGGTTCATTTCCTAGCATTTTCCTTGTGGATTCAGAAGCACAACATCCCACATTCATAAACTGGAGGTTTTTTTGAAGTACTGAATTTCCTGGCTTTTTAAAATGGGAGTTTGAGTATACCTAAACGGCAAACAAATTCCAAAAGCAAGTTCCCTCATGTTGAAGTACATGAGTAAATTGAGGCCATCCTACCTTGCACATATAATGAGAATACCAAACTGACTAGGAAAAAAATGCTGAGAAAAGTGGTGTGAAAGGAAGAGGGGAAATATTAGGAAAAGAAGAAGATCTAACATGAGATGTGTTCATTAAACAAAGAAAACCACAACTATCAGTTTGCAAGATCTGATCAGAACTTACTGGAAAGACAATATTGCTAGGAGGGAAGGAAGTAGAAAGAGAGGACAACCTAATATGAGATATTGTTGGTTTGGTAGATCCGAGTAGCGCTCTTAATGATAGAACATTTTGGAGGTCATCGACTCATAGGCACAACAAATCAGAAATGTGACTTAATGGCACATAACATCTTTGGAGTTTTTGCTTACTTATCAGTTAATTGTATAGTGACAAGACAGGTGGAATGGATGAAACTATGATAGGATATAGGCACCAAAGCTCTGCTAATGTTCAGTAAGCCCATCCCCAATCACTAAGCAAAAAACAGTAATTTAACAATAATTACTTTAAAGAATTTTCAAACATTCATTTTTAAATACAGTATTTTTACAACCAGACACAAAAACCCATTGACAGCATGAATGCCTGTTTTTCTAGGAAAGGAGCTGAAAGGAGATATAAAGAAGGAGTTAAAAAGTTCTCTTCCTGATATTCAACAAATTGGATCCGAACTGACTGGGTGAGTACTGACTGAGTACCTCTGACCTGGAACCAATTTCCTCTTTGAGGGTTTGTGCCAGAAGCCTTATCTTGGAAATACATAGTTAATATTTACTGAAAGTACTAGGAGTTGAAACAAACACAACTGCTCTATGCTTTTGCAATGAAGAAATACTTTGAATATACCTTATAAAATTGTATGCTCATTTCCTGGAGATAAGTGGCAAAATGTTTTTTTTCCTGGAGGACTGCCACTCCCCTACTTTCAATGAAGTAAGCTTGGTTTTTTTTTAACATCTTTAAAGAAAACTTGTCTTTTGATGGTTTCTGTGACCATATATTGCACTCCAAGTATCCTCTTTCCTGGCCTGTGAAGCTGCATGCATCTACTTTGGAAGGCTCTTGCTGATAAGCCCATTCTATACATGAGCAATCTTATACCAAGTAGTTTTGTCCTTTTGAAAGGCCTTTGTTGAGGATGAGTATTTCAGCCTTTGTAGTCTGGCTTCTTTTCAATATTTTTAAACAAGTAGGTGGGGCCAACTATTCACTTTCAAGATAATCAAGACTGGTATTTTCATTTTTAAAAATCTGTTTTAAGTCTGGGACATGTAGAGTAATTTGTTTTTGCACAGGAGATGATGATTTAAAACAGATTTACTGTTTTAAAACAGATTTTTTTTAAAAAAAAATCATAATTCCAAAACCCTTTGCCCAAACTTTCCAACATTTGAGACATATCAACAGCAGACTGTGCTGATCCAAAGTCTATTTTCAAAGTTATGATTTTTGTTTGGGCTCCCTCTATTTTTAGAATTCCCTTGTAGAATGCTGATTTATTCACAATTTAATGGCATTCTCTGAATACTCTGCAGCTCTGCTCCTTCTATGAGTCCATGACTAAGTTTCTTTGTATGAGTATTAAAATTCAATGAAATCTTACCAATATCTTTCCAATGGACTTACTAATATAATCCCCGGGCACAGCTGGGAAACAAACTCCAAGATCCCAATAGGGATCCCAGAATGATCCAGGAAGGGAGAGGCCACCTGTAGGGTAGAAGAAACCCGACTTTTCACTGGAGGAATAAAAATGAGAGAGAGGAGGGGACTCTGTTTGACTAGACTCCATTCCATCCCCCCCCCACTCCTTTCCTCTCTAGGAATCCAACCCAACCCTTTAGCCCTTGTTTAGATAGCAAAGCAACTAGTAACCAATTAGCTTCATGGATATATGCCTGCAGTTTAGGCCTGGGGACCTCCCAGAAAATACTCTATGAACTCTTTGGGGGGGGGTCACAACCCATAGCATAGGAACCTGTAATGTAAACCAAGGTCAAAAAGTCTGTATCTTCTTGTTCTTGCCTTCCCCAACTCTTTCTGTATCTTCATGAACAGAAATTTTGAATCACAGCCCCTTCCTACATTACCAACTAACCAATTAGTCCAAAGAGCTCACAAGTACATGGGGGGGGGGGAAGAGACCCTCCATTTTCCTGACAAATCCGTCAGTTGTGGTTGGGTGATGGCTTGCCCAACATGTTCATTATGCAAACAATCTGAGAACCACATTTTCTGCAAGCAAGTTTTGATATTACATTACACAATAGCCTCCCTGGATGACAGCTTCTGATGTATGTATGACTCAGCATTACAGAGCGTGTCACCAGCCTTTGGAAATGCATTCACCTTGAAATGTGATGTCTTCTGTAATAATAAGAAAATGTAAAAGTCAACAACATCAGCATGGGTGGCTTCAAAGAACAGGTTCTTGTAAGCTTTCATGATGTTGAGTCATTTTAAGCAGAAATGTGCAGTAAAATCTTTTAAATAAATAAATAATAAATTTTGTAGGATAGTGCGTGAGAAGCATGGAGGATATAGAGAAGCATGTTTTGAGTCTCTCTTGGTAACAACTCTATATCTATCTATCTATCTATCTATCTATCTATCTATCTATCTATCTATCTATCTATCTATCTATCTATCTATCTATCTATCTATCTATCTATCTATCTATCGAGTTGCCAGGACCTCATCTAGTGATCTTCTTTCCATTATGAGAAAATGCAACAAGAAACCTTATATTCTTCAGATCAAAACTCACTGAGATAAAATCATGAAAAATATTATTCCATCCATATAATTCCATAAACACTACCTGCTTCCTGGGGATGAAGTGGGCTCTGAACCTGTGAGATAGCAGCCTATTCTTATGCACACTTATGTAGATATGGCATCTTACACAAGGCCCATGCTTCTATGTACATGATGTCACTGCCTAAATTTCAGTCCTTGTTGGATATCAGCCTGTAACTTCATAATAATCAACCCCAGGTGACTGAGTTTATTTCTCTTCTGAGTTGGTAGCATCTAAGACAGGTATGTATTTTCTCAGGGTTAATCAGCTGAGAGTCATTTGCTAACTGTGGACATAGACTCAACACTCCCAAAGCAGGAATTTCAAACTGATGATGACACAATAACCTTGGAAGACTTCAACTTGCATCCTCCAGATACTTGGAGACTACTTGGGACAGACATATAAATGCATGCAAAGACTACCGTTGCTGTGCCTGGACATGTTGTTGTTCAGAAACAAACACAGAAAGAGGTAGATCTTGTTTTCCAGTTGGAAAGAGGATTGCCATGACATCAATATCCCTGAAATTTCAGGGCTTAAGCCTGAGACTTAAAGATAAATCCTTGTGGTGTTACAGGGAACAAAGTCTTCAGCAGCAGTTACAAAATGGCACCTGCATGAGAGATGTACAGATATAGAGGTCTCTGATTAATATAGTGAGCAACCTGTGAGTTCCAGCAGCAGTTCCATGAATGTGCACAGGGAGGAAAAAGACAAAGGTGCTTCAGAGTATGTCTAAATGACATGTCCTGAAGCCACATAGTTGGACCCCCAAAATGGGAGCTATTAGGCTGGTGGCATCCCACTTGTTGAACCTCAGGGCCAGGACCCAAAACTCGGAAATCTCTTTTCCTAGTTCTTTCACCTGCATGGAGTGGGTGCTCCATTTCTCCTTTAATAGATGAGCATGGACTGAGGTAGGAGGAAGGAACTCAAGGAGGAGGACAGAAGAACAGAGAAGAAAAGGAAATGGAGATCCAGATACCTTCAAGGTAATATAAAATCAGGTTCGGTTTATGGCCTGAGGAGTGGCCAGTCAAACCATTATTTACTCCCACAGCTGGTAGAATAATCCCTCTGAAGACATTGTGGAAGCAAGTTCTGGCCCCATGTCTGAGTTAACTGAGAGTTTGTGGAAAGGGCTGGGCCAAGAATTAGATTCCAATTTTCCTGTTTCCAAGCTTGCCAGAGAATGCTGCTGCTTAGAGGAGAGGAAACTACAATAGCTAGCAACCCAGTCACTGGGGCTCCATTTCTCTCCTTGCCAAGGTGTGTACTTCTGAGATATGTGCAGCTTCGCAGAATCCACTGTGAGGGCAGGGGAAACTTTGTGGACAGTGCACAGAAGCACCTGGAACAGCAGCAGCAGCAGCCTCCAAGTCTTGTGTGTGTGTTGTGTTGTTACAGTCATGACCGTAACGTGACCATACGTGACTCTATGTCCATGGAGTTTTCTTGGCAGGAGTACTGGAGTGGCTTGCCAGTTCCTACTCCAAGTCTTAGGGAGTGGAAAATTCATACCAACCCTTCCTCCAACCCTTTCTCAGTCAATTATCATTGCCATTCATAGAATCATGAAGTTGGAAGGGGCCTATTTAATTCAGTTAATTAAAGCCTATTCAGCCATTTCTAAATCAGGCATGCTTAGCATGGGAGGAGGGAGATGTTTAGCCCCTCCCCTGCACCCTTTTAATTTGGTTGCTCTTCTCAATCTGGAGAAAGAAGAGATGGAAAAGAACAGCCTTTGTGCTCTGTGTCATCCAAGTGCAAGAGAGTAAAGGAAGCAGAAGCAGAGGGGTGTTGGTGTTGGAGTGCTCCCCTCTACCTGCGGTAAGTCCATTCCATTAAGTAATGACTGAATAGGGCTATTGTGTTTGTAACAGGTATTATATAACATGCAAAATTTATCACCTGCATTAGCTCATTTGCTGGGTATCTGCCCACCCCTTTCATGCTATCTATATGAGATTGTAACTCTCTCAGCAAGGTCTGTGCTTTATTTTCTTAATTTCTTTCTTTTACATCCTGTAGTAAAGATTGAGCATGATAATAGTAACATCCTTGGGGGGGGAAAAAACCAGCCACAGATTGGCAGTTGCACAAAAGCATTAAACTAAGTGTATATGAGAGACAGGATAAGATATTCACATTTGCGCCTCTTGTTTCTCATTTTGAACCCTGAACCCTCCCATGCTCCATTTCAGCTCCAGGAAAGCAAGGCTTGGCCTGTTAATATGCATTATGCTTAGTGGAGGAGTGAGTCACCATTCCCGGCATTTCCTGAGCCACCTACCAGTTTCTCCTGACTAGCAAAGATAAGGTTTGGGTCTTTCCCTCCCTTTTCAAAGTTAGTAGATAAGAAGATATGAACTTCCATTCCTAGGGAAGAGGCTGGACAGGCCAACAGCTGAGTTCCTTGGGACACAGGCGGCACACACTCCAGGCTTGCTTGTGGAAGGCGGAAGGAAGCAGTTAATATCCTGAGGCGTTCTGCCTGTTAAAGAGTGCTCAGGCGTGCCAGATTTTTGTTATTATTATTTCTCGATTCTGCCATCCCTTTGCAAGCAACTACAAGCAGTAGCTCTCAAAGCTGCAGAAAGGGCTCTGTTCGTAAGATACTGCAGCATGTCTGACCTTGAATTGAGGCAGGCTGAGGACCTGTCTCAGGAACTGGCACTTAAGGACCCTGTGGCTGTGACAAATGGATCGCAGATCTGTGAAGAAGAGGGTAAGAGCGTAGGATTGGAGGACGAAGGGGAACGTGTGTCAGAACCTGAACAGAAAGACAGCCACAACGAGGAAGAAGTGGGAGGCAGCCTGACTGAAAAGGAAACCAAAGAAGAGCCACCCGGTGATCCTGGTTCACTGGTAGAAGAAGAAATTCTTTGTGACTTCTGCCTGGCTGAGAAGGTCCCGGCTGTGAAATCCTGCTTGACCTGCATGGTAAATTATTGCCAGGACCATGTGCAGCCTCACCTGGAGAATGCCAAACTACAGACCCACAAACTTATGGACCCTCTGAAGGACGTGGACATACAGAGCTGTGAAGCCCACAGGGGGCACCTCAGTTGGTTCTGCCACACTGACCTGGCTTGTGTCTGTGAAGAGTGCCTTGCCGATGGGCACCAGGGGCATAAAGTGGTGTCCTGTGAAACAGCGAGAAAAGAAAAGGAGGTAAATTGTGGGTTTGTGCTTATCGCGAATGTGTTGGCGCAAGGAAATATCAATTCATGACTAGAGGTCAGGACTCAGGAAAGTTACTTTTGGGAAACTGTAATTCCCAAGATACTCTGGTCCTCATAGTTATGGATCCAAAAATGTAAGTTTTCTAACTTCTGGCCATGGCATTCTGGATTACTGGGAATGTGGAACTTTTGACATAGATCTGGTTTATTTTCAAGCCAGAAGGAAGCAGAGCTATTCCACCTGGGTATAATGGAGTGGGACTGGCTTCTGTGTAAACATATTGAGGACATATAGCATGGGATATGCAGGACTCTTTGGTTATGTTGCTGAAGTTTTATGACCCTCAGGAGAGCATTGTCAAATGGAAGGTTGATTCCTCTACTCAAGGTTACTGCTGCGGGACTTGCTTGCTTGTTCTTCTAGAAAATGGGTGTACTGCCAACTGTTATCTATGCTCAGTGCCTGTTTGCACCAGCGTTGAGCCTATAGGAAGTCTAGAGTGATTGATTTAAAACATTTATATCCCCCCTTCCTCCTTATGAAAGACCTAAGACAGCTTACGTCATTCAAAGACAATGTGTAAAGCTAAAAATAATAAGTAAATAAATACTAATAAGGATCAAACAAATACCACAGTAAGAGGGTAAACAGAAGCAACATCAAAACACCTTCAATGCAGTAAGGCAAAATATTTAAGAACCTCACTCAGGCAGACAGTTATTGCTAGAAAGCCTGCCTGAAGAAAAAGGTCTTTGCCTGCTTGTGGAAAGATAGCAAAGATAGGGCCAGACTGGCCTCCTGTGGGAAGGAGTTCCACCGTCTCGGAGCAGCAACAGAGAAGGCCCTCTCCTGTCTTCTACCCTAGACAGATGGGGCAAAAGGATATCATAGCTGATGGTGTTGAACACTGCTGAGAGATGCATCAGAACCAACAGGGACACATTTCCTCTGTCCACTTCCCAGCATATCCAAGGTGACCAAAGCAGTCTCTGTCCCATAATCAGGGCTGAAATCATATTTAAATGGACCTAGAATAAAGAACCCCTGGAGCTGGGAAGTCACAACCTGATCGAGCTCCTTGCCCAAGAGGGTACATTATAGACTGGTTGATAATACCTCACTATTGTGGGACTTAAGGAGAACTTTTTCAATAATGGTCTTAATAATGCCTCCTTTCAGCATGCTGAGAACCCTGTATCTTGCAAGGGGACACCCACCATTCCTTTTACCTGTTAAATTAAACTCCTACCCACTAAACTCTTGTGTTTAGTAGCACAGTTATTGTAGTACAGATTAATATTTGGCAAACAAATGCAGGTGCTTGGAAACATGTCATGACCTGCAAATCTAGCCCATTGTAATACAGCTGAAACTTGGCATGGGCTGACACCGAAAAACAGCACCTAAAAGGCTACAGAACTGGGTGAAAGGATCCTTATCATGTCCTCCTTCTTTGTAGGGTTGATCCCCCAAAATCTAGTGATGGTCATCAACTTGGGCAGCTTTAAAAGGAGATTAGAGAATAGGTAACAAGCCATGATATATGTTCATTAGTGTGTGTATCTGTGTCCTATATTTACATCCATATCTTCCTTCCAGTTTACCCTTTGCTTAGAAATCCAAGTGGAGAGGTACCATTTCCCCACCTCATGCCCTGCTCAGAGCTTCCTATGGGCAACTGGCTGGCCATTGTATGAACAGAGAACTCTTGGCTAGCAGGACCTTTGGACTGACTCAGCAAAGTTTTACCTTCTGCTCTTATGGTTCCAAGTTGCCTCTGCCTCTTCTTTGGCTTTTCCTTTTCCCTTGTGAGCATTTTGCTTCTTTGATGCTAAGGGCACGCAGGATTTGGTTGTGAATATCTCCATTCAGCCAAAGGTTATCCAGAACTTACTCATTCGGTCTTGTGAATAGAGTTGCCACAAAATGATTTTTAATTCATTTTGTTATTTGTTATTCATTTCATTATGGAATGAAACAAATAATGTTTTTGTTTCATTCGCTTTGTTTTTTGTTTTCCCATAGGAATGCATTGAATAGAGATGGGCATGAAATGCCAAAATGGTGTTACGTTTCATTTTTCATTTTCTTTTTCATTGTTTTATTTCGTTTAAAATGAAACAATTTTTGTGTTGTTTTTTGTTTTTAATTTTTAAAACTTTTAAAAATTTTTTGTCTCACGCTGACAGCCTGGCTTGCAAGCCAGTTTGGCACGTTATTTTATTTTATTTTTAAAATGTTTTTCTTCTCGTGCCAACTAGCCTGGCCCATGGGACAGGTTGGTGCATTTTTAATTTTTAATTGTTATTATTTTCTTCTCGAGCTGACCAGCTGGCCGAGTCGGTGCGTTTTTTAACTTTTTAATTGTTTTATTCTCCCACCGACCAGCTGGCCCATGGGCTGCGTCAGTGCATTTTTTTATTTTTTATTTTTAATGTTTTTATTCTTGTGCCGACCAGCTGGGTTGGTGCGTTTTTTTTTTAATTTTTAATTTTTCTTATTTCCATTTCATTTCCTTTTGGTTTTTTTGATTGATCCATTTGTTATTTGTTTCATTCCATAATGAAATGAATAACGAATAGAGATGGGCACGACTTAGCGGTATTCCCGTTTCCGTTTCCGTTACTCGGTTCCGTTACTCTACGGAAACGGTAACGGGAATCACTCCCCCAGACTTCGAGCTCGAACCGACGAACGAACAATTTTGGTCTGATTTGTTGTGCTCATTCCTTGCATCGCGCGATCGCGCGATGCCACGCGGCACAGAAAAAAAGTTTTTAAAAGTTAAAAAAAACCGGTTCCCGGCCGAAAAGCAGGCGGAAAAATGCCTGCTGTGCCTCAGGGCACCTACCAGAGGGGTTGTTTCTGGAGTTCCCCGGCCTCCCCCCCCATCCCCCGTCCTGGGCTGCTCTGTGGGACTCGCCGCAGGCTCGCAGCCAGCAAAAAGCCCAGTCTCGCCGCCGGCCGCCGCAATTAAAGTGCAAGCAAGCAGCACGGACGGCACAGGAAAAAACTTTTAAACTCTCCCCCCACCCATTCCCGGGCCAAAAAAGCAGGCGGAAAAATGCCTGCTTGACTAAGGGCGCAGGGCACCTACCGGAGGGGTGGTTTCTGGAGGGGGGTCCTGCCTCCCCCCCGTCCTGGGCAGCCGGACTCGAGTCGCCATTTCGCCATGCCATGCGGTGCGGGCGGGGGATCCAAAATGGGGCGGCGAACGCAATATTGTTTTTGAAATCGTGGTCCAAAAACACACAACCACAACAGAAACACGCGAAAATTTATAAACTGCCAGATTTTTCACAGTAGCAGTGGGTTTTTTCTTGCAACAAAATGTCTCTCCTCTCCTCCTCTGTCCTCCATTGATTTTATTTTATTTTATTTTATTTACACCTGCGCATTGGATGGGCTGGCCGAGTGGCCAGCCATGTGGGAGTGGACGACCATGCAAATTTTTGGAGCCATCCCACCAGTCGCATGGCCACTTGGCCATGGAGACTTCTGGGATGTGCCAAAAAGCCCCCTAAAACCTGCCCTAGCCCCCCTAACCCTAACCCTAACCCTTGACTCCGTACCCATACGTCACATACTGTCTTCTTAGTGGGTCAGAGAGGCACCCAGAGGTGCAACCCACTAGCCCACCGTAACCTTACCCGTCACTAGCCTAACCCTAGCCCTTGCACTAAGCCACCTTAAAGACAGATCTACTTGCTTGCATTGCACTACACGCAGCAAGTACTATTCTCTTCTGTGTGAGACATGGTGGTGCGAGAGCCTTGTGCAGGGAAGGCATGATGCTATCACTCTCACATTGGTCTCACTGTCTGCACATTATGTTATGCAATATCCATATGGCTATTGCATAGCATTTTGCAGCAGCAGCAGGTGAGGAAGGGAGACCCCCATGTAGAGGGGTCTCTTGGAGCCTGCTTCCCCTTCCTAGTGGGTGAGGATAGGAGGCACCCACGGGTGCCTCCAGGAGCCCACTTTCCCTTTATAGCGGGCCAGAGGAGGCACCCACCCCACAGAGGTGCCTCCAGGAGCCCGCTCCCCCCCCAAAAAAACCAGTACTAACGACAACGAAAAAATGAAAAAACGAACCGACTATTTTTTGCGAATTTTTGCGAAAACCAGAAACGAGCCGAAACGGGACCGGCCCGACTAACGACAACTCGAAAAAAATTTTTTTTTCAAGTCGTGCCCATCTCTAATAATGAATAATGAAACAAATAAAATATTCATTTCATGCCCATCTCTAGCATTGAAGCAATGCATTCCTATGGGAAAAAGCTGTTCTCCCCAATGCGGGAGCTTTGGTGAGAATCTTTTTTAAAAGCCTGCCCTTTCCCCCACCCAATCATGCGTGATCAGTTGGGGGATTAAAAAAATACACTGACCCAGCCTGCGGGCCAGCTTGTTGGTGCAAGAAGAAAATAAAAAAAAATTAAAAATTAAAAAAAAGCCTCACCGCGGCCCATGGACCAGCTGGTTGGCGTGAGAATAAAACAATAAAATAAAAAATCATGCCAACCCCCCAGTAAACTAGGTACTCATTTTTCCTATCTCAAAAGGATGGATGGCTGAGTGAACCTTGAGCCTGCTACCTAGAATTGAATCCCTGGTTGGAAGCATTGCAATACAGCAGTTTAACTACTGTGCCACGAGACTGTAAGAAGCTATGACTGGGTCCTGGTCCTTGGGGACCCCTGCTGTAGGGTATGTCACTTACCCATGAGTCAACCAATGAACTTTACAGTGAGTGGAAACTGAATCTCAGGTCTCTTTCAGGTTAGGGTTAGGGTTAGGGTTCAACACTGCAGTAACTAGTATATAGCATAGGTCCAACATGTGCTGTTCCTTAGCACACCACAGTGCTTGAGGAGTTGTAAAGTTGGATAACATTGAAGAAGGTGAGGAAGTAAAGACAAATGCTAGCACAGGCATCAAAAACCTAGAGTCCAGCTGGTGACTAAATTGTTCAGCTTAATTCATAAAACCTAAAGCTGAAGGAAGGAAATAGATTTAGGCGTGTCCTTTGCATGTGTGAGGATTTCCAGCATAGGATGCTTCTTTGGGATAAATAATATTATAGCACATGTTAACTTTTCCCTTCCAAAATTAGAATCCATGTGCTCCATAATGTGATTCTAATTCCCCCCACCCCCCAATAGCCTTTGTTGGTCGTCCTAACCTAAACAGTCTCATCCCACCATTGGTTCTCACTTCTGGAATTGTTGAAGCAAATAGTACGTAAGTACTGAAAAGGAATGTATGCCCCCACCTCAAACCCAAAGCCATGGGATTTCTCTTTCAGATGTTGATTCAAAACTCAACATCAACATTGTCCTGAGTAGAGATGGGCACGACTTGAAAAAATTTTTTTTCGAGTTGTCGTTAGTCGGGCCGGTCCCGTTTCGGCTCGTTTCCGTTTTTCGCGAAAATTTGCAAAAATTAGTCGGTTCGTTTTCGTTTTTTCGTTGTTGTTAGTACTGGTTTGGGGAGGGGGTAGCGGGCTCCTGGAGGGAGCTGCAGGAGTCAGCCAGAGCCACAAGTGACGGACTGGCAGACTCTTTGCACCCGCTGTGTCTCACGTACTTGCATGTAGTGCAATGCAAGTAGATCTGGCTTAGGGTTAAGACGGATTAGCGCAACGGCTAGGGTTAGGCTAGTTACGGGTGAGGTTAGGGTGAGTATTGGGGTGCATCTGGGTGCCTCTCTGACCCACTTAGAAGGACAGTGTACTGGCGTATGGGTTAGGCTTAGGGTTCGGGTTTGGGCTACGATTAGTGGGCTGTTTATGCCCAATTGGCACATCCCAGAAGTCTCTGTGGTCAACCTGGCCAAGTGGCCATGCGATTGGTGGAAAATTTGCATGGTCTACTCCCATGGGCGAGCCCATCATTGCAAATGTGCAGGTGTAATAAAATAAAATAAAATAAAATAAAATAAAATAAAATAAAATAAAATAAAATAAAATAAAATCAACAGAGACTTTTTTTGCAAGAAAAACCCACTGCTGCTACTGTAAAAATTCAAGCATTTAAAATAGCTAATTTCCGCATGTTTCTGTGGTGCTTTGGTGGGGTTTTGGGCAACGATTTCAAAAAAAATATTGTGGTCGCCATTTTGGATCCCCCCCCCACCGCATGGCAAATGGATGTGCCCTCCCAGCCTGGTACAGTCAGCAAAACCTGGCCATGCGATTGGTGGAATGGCTCCAAAACTTTGCATGGTCCACTCCCATGGGCGAGCCCATCATTGCGAATGCGCAGGTGTAAAAAAATAAAATAAAATAAAATAAAATAAAATCAACGGAGACTTTTTTTGCAAGAAAAACCCACTGCTGCTACTGTAAAAATTCAAGCATTTAAAATAGCTAATTTCTGCATGTTTCTGTGGTGCTTTGGTGGGGTTTTGGGCAACGATTTCAAAAAAAATATTGCGGTCGCCATTTTGGATCCCCCGCACTGCATGGCAAATGGATGCGCCCTCCCAGCCTGGTACCAGCAGCGCAGCAGTAGCAATAGCCAAGGAGAGGGGGGCAGGGAACCCCCCCCCAAATAAAACACCCTTCTGGCCTGGTAGGTGCCCTCAGACAGTTTTCGCCTACTTTTAGGGCCGGGAATCGGGTTTTTTTTTAACTTTTAAAAACTTTTTTTCTGTGCCGCTTGGCATTGCGCGATGCAAGTAATGAGCACGACAAATCAGACCAAATTGTTCGTTCGTCGGTTCGAGCTCGAAGTCTGGCGGAGTAATTCCCGTTTCCGTTTCCGTAGAGTAACGGATACGAGTAACGGAAACGGAAACGGGAATACCGCTAAGTCGTGCCCATCTCTAGTCCTGAGCTTTTGTCCACCTTGCAAATGCTGCCTTTAAAAGTAAACAACCTTAATGATCACCTCAATGGAGTGACCTGTCTTGTTGCCAAAAACTGCTTGAGTTCTCAGGCAATTTTGAATAGTACCACACCAAGCCTATGGCTTTTGTAATTTGAAAGTAATTGCAGAAATAGCAGTGAATCACTGTTACGGTGGAATGATCATTGCATCAGTGAAATTACCATCACAACTCTCTGCAACAAACCAGGAAAGGGACCTTGGTGTCCTAGTGGATAGCTCAATGAAGGTGTCACCCCAGTGTGCCGCAGCAGTGAAAAAAGCAAGCTCAATGCCAGGGATCATTAGGAAGGGTATAGAAAATAAGTCAGCAAGTGTCATATTGCTTCTTTATAAATCTATGGTGAGGCCAAAACTGGAGCATTGTGTACAATTCTGGTCACCATACCTCCAGAAGTATATTATGGAAATTGAAAAAGTCTGATTAGGGGATTGGAATGATTAGGGGATTGGAACACCTTCCTTACCATCTGAGGCTGCAATGGCTGGGCCTCTTCACTAAGGGGTGACCTGACTGAGTTTATAAAATCATACACGGTATGGACAAAGGAGATAAGGAAAAACTGTTTTCCCTATTGCACAACACTAGAACTAGGGGGCACACTATGAAACTTTTGGGTACTAGATCTCAAATAAATAAGAGAAAGTACTTTTTCACTCAGAGGATCACTGGTCTATGGAACTCTGTGCCAGAAGAAGTGGTGACAGCTGTCAGCCCTGACAGCTTTAAGAAAGGATTAGACAAGTTCATGGAGAATGACGGTATGAACGGCTATCATTATGGATGCCTAAGGATAACCTCCGGGTTGGAGAGAGAGGCAGGATATCTCTCAATACCATTTGCTTGGGAACACCCTGAAGCAAATGGTGAGCCACTGTGTGAGACAGAATGCTGGACTGAATGGGCGGTGGCCTGTTCCAGCAGGGCTGTTCTTATGTTCTTATGTTCTTATGCTGTGGCTACCTGTGTGGCAGATGTGAACTCCTTGCCTTTACTCTCCATCTTCCCTGTCTTCCAGGCTATGACACCTATTGTGTGGTATCTCATGTCTAATATTAAATGGATTTATGTTGTGTTTGTCACTGCTGTCACCCAGTGTTGGAGGGTAGACTAGTGTATGCTGGCAAGGAGGTTGCACTACACCTTTGGACAGGTGTGTAATCATTGCCTGCCCTCAGGCATGGCAGAAGATGCCTTCTCACAAAATAAGATTAAATGGTGAGTCCAGTTAGCTTCTGCACATGGAAGGTGAAGGGAGGATCCTGTCTTTTGCCTACGGCAACACAATGATTGTGTCTGTTCACCTAGAGAGTTAAAACCCCAAACATTTAATGCTCCCTCCTTTTAGTGGTTTATTTCTAATCACACAAGGGGACCCAGAATGAAAGCTTTCAAGGAGGCATCAGGGGTAGTCTGTTGCAGCAACAAGAACACCATCTTGCAGTGTTCTCATGGCACAGTGGTAAAATTGCTGTACTGCATCTAAAGCTGTGCTCACAACCTGGGGTTCAAACCCAGGTAGATGGTTCAAGGTTCACTCAGTTTTCCATTCTTTCAAGGTTGGTAAAATGAGAACCCAGCTTGCTGGGAGGGAGGCAATGTCTAGCCTGCGTAAATAAATTGTAAACTGCCCAGAGAGTTCTTAAGCACTGGGGCAGTGGGGGGGGGATATAAGCAGAGCACTTTGCTTTACTTTGCTATTTAAAGATGAACTAATTTCATTTGGGAGAAGCCTTTGTAGACTGTAGCCCTCTCTTTCATAGACATCACATAAGGACTGGGAAGGCATAGCCAAGGTCTTTGAATATGAAGTGACGAGTAGAGATGGGCAAGACCAGGAAAAATGACGTTTCGAGTTTTCGATTGTCAGGACGGGTCCGTTTCGGCTCGTTTCCGTTAGTCAAGGAAATTTTCAAAAATTTGTCGTTTCCGTTTGTCGTTTGTCGTTTGTGGTGGGGTTGGGGTAAGTGGGCTCTGGGAGGCACCTCTCTGGGTGCCTCTCTGATGTCTGACCCACTAAGAAGGGAAGCAAGGGAAGCGTTTCGCGGAGCCGCCACGTACCATACATTTACATTACATTATGTTAGGGTGGGGTGGCAGAGGCACCTCTCTGGGTGCCTCTGACTCAGTAAGAAGGGAAGCATAGTAGCGTACTGCCGTACAGGTTAGGGAATGGGATAGGGGATAGTGGGCTCTGCGAGGCACCTCTCTGGGGGCCTCACTTTGACTCACTAAGAAGGGGGGCGTACTAGCGTACTGACATACAGGTTAGGGAATGGGTTAGGGGTAGGGGATAGTGGGCTGTGGGAGGCACCTCTCTGGGTGCCTGGGACCCACTAAGAAGGAAAGTGTACTTGCGTACGGATCTGGGTTAGGGTTGGGGTTAGGGTAAGGGCTAGGCTTAGGGTTACGGTTAAGGTTAGGGTGGGTTAGTGGGCTGCACCTCTGGGTGCCTCTGACCCACTAAGAAGGACAGTGTACTGGCGTATGGGTTAGGTTTGGGTTAGGGTTAGGGTTTGTGGGCTTTTAATGCCCTCTCTGGCACACCCAGAAGTCTCAGTCAAAACCTGGCCATGCGATTGGTGGAATGGGTCCAAAAAATTTGCATGGTCCCATCCCATGGCCAGCCCATCATTGCGCATGTGCAGGTGTAAAAAAATAAAAATAAAAATAAAAATAAAAATAAAATAAAATAAAATCAATGGAGACGTTTTATTGCAAGAAAAACCCACTGCTGCTACTATAAAAAAATCAGGCATTTAAAATACCTAATTTTCAAATGTTTCTGTGGTGCTTTGGTGGGTTTTTGGACCACGATTTAAAAATAAATATTGCGGTCGCCATTTTTGATCCCCCCCCACCGCATGGCAAATGGAGATGACAAGGATGCCCCCCCCAGCCTGGTACCAGCAGCCCAGGACAGGAGAGGGGGGGGGAAGGCCTGGGACCCCCCCAGAAACCACCCCTCTTTGGTAGGTGCCCTCACTGAGGCAGGCATATTTTCGCCTGCTTTTATGGCTGGGAATCAGGTTTTTTTTTTTTTTTTAAAACTTTTTTTCTGTGCTGCTTGCTTGGCATCGCGCGATCGCCGCGATGCCATGAACGACAATGACAAATCAGACTCAATTGATCTTTATCGGTTCGGGTTCGAGCTGGAGCGGAGTAATTGTCATTACCGTTCCTCGTTAGGTAATGGAAACAACGAACGGAAATGGAAACGAGGATTTTGCCGAGTCGTGCCCATGTCTAGCGACGAGTATCAATATATCAGGTGGAAAAAGTTGATCTCAGTGAATATAATGGCACACAAAAAAGTGTCAGCCTGGAAGTTGCCACAGGCATCGCCACTGGTCAAAAGGAATGGGCTTTTCTAAAAGATGTGCAGTGCTTTGGGGTAAGGGATTTATATGAATGGGCAGGCAGTCTACTGTTTTCATGCCTTTGCTTTCTAAATGTGACTCCTGAGTGCTTACTCACCACAGTAGCCTAGCCAACTAGGTCAAATGAAGAAGCTTAAACCAGAACACACACATACACGTAGATTATAAGTTTCACCGTCTGCTTGCTTGCATCTGTGTGACTCATAGGAGCACATTCCATCTTTCTTACTGTGTTTATTAGAATATTTATTGCCCATCTTCTTATCCAAAAGCTCTAAGGCATAGAGCAAAAGGTGGCCATCTGAGTAATTTGGTCCCAAAATTTATACCCAATACCTCATACCTTGAGCTAAGTCAGTGGTTCACAACCTGGGGGCCAGGACCCCTTTGAGTGTCGGACAACCATTTCACAGGGGTCACCATGAGCCAGTGAAGAAAAAGGCACAAACGGCTTGGGTCTGGAGGAGGTGAGGAGGGTGGGAAGAGTGAGTTACAGCTTGATAGGTTGGAGGGGATGTCAGTCAATGGCACCGGAGGCTGCGATTGGCTTAGGTTGCCTGTAGAGGGAAGTTCTCTATGGCACCTGCGGCAGTGGCCTGCCAAAGAGGGCTGGTGGCCTCTTCCAAGCAGGGCAAGGGGTCACCACAACATGAGGAACTGTATTAAAGGGTCATGGCATTACGAAGGTTAGGAACCACTCAGCTAGAGTCATTTGCAGACAGTGCATGTTGAAAACTATTGGAAGAACAAAAATTGAAGCCAGATAACATTCTTGCTGCTGTATATGCACAAGGTGACATTGCTGAATGTTTTACAAGGGCAGTATGCACTCAGTAATCTAATCTAGATGGGGATATAACATGCACCACCATGTCCAATCTCCTGCTTCGAGGACCAAGTACAGTGAAGCTAAGTACTCTTGGGTGTGTACTGCATGAGGCAGTGCATATGTCTGGCAGTCCTAATATTGATATGCAACAAAACTGTTTCCGGGGGTACTTTCAAACGATGAGCTTGCTCCTGCAAGAAATGACAATCCTTATTCTGTATTACCTTTTCACCTGACTGATATCATCTCTGCATGGTCTGGATTTAAATATTTCATTTGCTAGCTCATCACTGGACATTTAACCAGGGCCGGCGCTTCCATTAAGGCAACTAGGCAGTTGCCTAGGGTGCCAAAATGGAGAGAGGGTGCGCTGGCCAGCCTGCCGCCCCCCCCGCTGCCCCCGCAGCTGTCCACCACCATCTGTCCCCCCACCGCCTGCCCTGCCTACCCGCCACCCACCCCACCCCTGCCACCCCTGCCCCGCCCGCCCGCCACCCACCCACCCGACCCCCTCGCCCCTCACCTAGGGTGAAAAAAACCTAGCACTGGCCCTGCATTTAACAGAAGAACAGCTTGTTATGTGCCACCAGGTCAGCATAGATATATAGTGACCCTAATGCGGTTTTCAAGGGAAACAAAGTATTTAAGGTGTAGTTTTACCAGTTCCAAGCCACCAGTCAATTTCCATGGCTGAGCTGGGATTTGAACCCTGTCCTCCAGAGTCCTAGTCCATCACTGTATCCACCACCTTTTCCACACTGGAGAATGGTCCTTAGCAATGTCGTTTCTGCTGAGAACGTTCATAAAGGAAAGCTAGATGCTGCAATGTGACTCAGGGATTTGACAAGCTGCTGTTATTTCCATCTCTTAGAGCAGGGGTCCTTAAAGTTTTCAAACAGCGGGCTGGTCCACCACGCCCCAGACACCACTGGGGGCCGGACCACAGTCCCCCCCCCCAAAAAGACCAACGTGGAAAAAAGGGGGAGGGAGTGGGGGACCTTGCCGTAGCCCTCCCACTTTGAATGCCCCACTAGCCAGCATGTTAGATCAGCATGCTGATCATCTGGGCAGTAGTTGGGGGAGTGGGAGAAGCGACATAGCCCACTGCTTTGAACTGCCTCAGCAATAGAAGCAGCTGCAGAGGCTGGCTTGCTCTCAAAGCAAGGGGTAGGTGGGGGGTTGCAGTTGGTCCTGGGGGCCGGATTTAGGACCTTGGGGGGCCGCATCCGCCCCCGGGGCCTTAGGTTGAGGACCCCTGTCTTAGAGTAACCTCTGATGAAAAAGAAACTCTGGTCCTTTACATCTTTCTCATGCCAGGGTGTTCAAGTCATCAGCAATTTGAATGTCAGCTATCTGTGTTAATTAAGTTGTTGTCACCTTGGAACCTCATGACACCATTCTTCTTTTCATCCCAATGTTGGTCCGATTATCATGCATAATGTATATACTAAACCTTTTATCCAGATTTATATTCCATGTGTCTGAAGAATAAGAGGGCACCCACATCAGCTCATCCTGAAATAAATGTGCTAGTCTAATATGTGCCACAATACCTTTGCTGTGTTTTCCTTGTTGTTGAAAGACACCGGGCTCTCTGAAATCTTCAATCTTGATCCACAGCTTGAACTGCTTCAGCTCCAAGCAGAATACGACTGGAAACTGAAGTCGGCGGAAAATGTGATTGTTAAACTGCAGAAGAATTCAGAATCTATAGTGGTAAGAATTTAGCTAGAGACCTTTTCTTCATCAGCAGCAAAACCCCCTATAGTGAGAGCACCAGCTGAGCCACATTATCTGTGTACTATATTTCAAACAGCTTTTCTATGGTCATCCTTTGCACCAATGGTCTGGGTTTGGCCTGGAATACCTGGTGCAAGGGGACTGTGTTCAAACGGTTCTCTGGTACACCCACCCACCTGTTAAACTGATGCCTCCCCCCCCCAGCATATCTTCTAGTGGTAACAACCAGATTGCAAGCGTATCTCTGGGTCGCCATTCCTCCTGATCACCATCACTTATCTCTTCTGGATTAAATCTTGTTACTTGTTTGGTCCAGAACTTTACAGCTGGGCAGAAGGTAACAGCAGCCTTAGTTGTGGAAGCACTCAATGATATCATCCAGGAGATGAACCCCTGAGTCATATTTCTAAGTAGCAGACAGGTTGCCACATTAATAAATGATTAATGCAACTAATTGTTATCTTTTGGGCATCTTATTAAGCCACATAGTCCTTCTGCAAGCCCAGTAGATTCTTGATGAATGCAAAACATACTTTGGCTCTCTCTGTGAATTCCTGGGGTTTCTCTACTTCCACAGGGGCATATAGGATTACATTTTTACTATTTTACTCCCTGGACCCATTAGATGGCATGGTAGGTGGATATGCCAGGAGGCATATTTGGAAGAAGTAGTCTCCCAAAGTAACTCCCTGCTTCCATCTGCCTTATATATGTTGCTCATTCATTTTAATTAACTACTTTGTTTTCTCTCCTTAATCAGCTGTTTCTTTTGCACTTGCTTCCCACATAAGAAATGCCATCAATTAAATCTTAATAAAACTCCCTTTCCAAGGCAAGCCCTCCATTAAGGGAAGTGAGGCAGCCACTACAGACAGTGGGTTTCGGGTAGCAGGAAAGTGCAGAAAAATGGTCAATTGTTTATTATGTTGGTACATGTGGCTGTCTTTTTATTATCAGCAATGTGGGTGGGTTTTTTCCCTACCTCATGCATGTTAAAATATGTGTGGCTGACTGGGAGTAAGTGGCAGGGTCCCAGGGCCATCATTTGACAGGAGACCAAACGGTAGCAAACCGGGAACACAGGTGGATATTTTTCTTCTTGCAGAGTTCATTATCTGAGATGAAAACCTTGGTGGAAGAAAAGTTTGAAGAACTTCTTCTAGCTGTCAAGAAGACTCAATCTTTTGTGCTGGCTTTCCTAGAGGAGAAGGAGCGTGCTGCAGTTAACCACGCCAATGGAATAAAAATCCACCTTGAAAACAAGCAGGTGTCAATGGAGGAATGTAAGAACAGGCTGGAGAAGATGGCCACACACACCAATGACATCATCTTCCTAAAGGTACCTTAACCGATACAAGGGGAAATGAACCCAAATGATGAACATGTCTAGACTGATACAACATGAATGAAATTCAGTACTTGGCATTTCATCACCATTTCTTGATAGGGGCAGCATCTGTTCCTGTACATTCATAGGAGCTCTTCCTTCAAAATGGCTGGCATTGGCCCTGCTTTGTTTGGCCATTAGTGAATACTGTTCTCTGTGCTTATTTGAAATGTCACTATTTTGCCTGTTTTGGGAACAGCTAACCCCAGGTGTGTTTTGAGACCTGGGGTATATGGCTCAGCCTGAGAAGCGGTTTGTTTAGCCAGAGGGAGGAGGAACTGGTTCTAGTCAAGGGAGTTGCCCAGCAAATGACTCCACTCAAGAGTTTGCCTGAGAAGCTGTTGCATCAGCAACCATGTGGCAGTCATGGCACAGGTTGGAAGTTGACTCTGCTGCCTCACCTTTACCTAGGTCCTGATCTCCATGCATTGGTTTCCTGGTCTCTCATTCCAGTGGGGCTAAGTCATGAGAGGCTTCAGTCTCCTATATAGATGTTATGTCTTGTGTAGTCATCACCCGAAAAGCAGAGAGGGGACGAGCAAGAGCCAAATGTTCCTGGCTCCTGGTTTGCAGCTTTTTCAAAGAGTAAGGATCCAGAAAAGCTGGCCTTTCTGTGGTGTAGCTTCCATCCCAAGGGCTGTGACTCAAGGGAACACAATGCCTTATCCCAGGAGGAGTGGTTCACAATGGACAGGTGTAATAGCTGAAGAGAATATTTGCATGTACTTAGTTGCTACTGGAAATATTGTGAATTAGGTGCATACATCTTTATATATGGGACTGTATTAATAGGAATACTGTGAGTTTAAGAAGAGTACAGGAGATGACACCCTACCCAGTGTGTATATTGGCCTCAAGGACAAGCTGTCAGGAATCCGAAGGGTGCTGTCAGATTCCACCGAACATCTTTTACAGCAGCTGCAAACCTCCTACAAAGACAAGTTGCAGGAATTGGCCAAAGAGGGTAGGTACTCATTGATTAATGCATTTGCTCAATCCAATGGTCTTTTTGTTGCTTATTCCTGCTGCTACGGTGATTGTTTTCATCACTTTCCCCCACCCCCACCTTTTTGCAGAGGGCGATGGCATGAAAGTATCTGCAATTGTCCCATCGAAGCACCGCTTATCAGCTCCAGAACCTCAAAGCAGGAGTGACTTCCTCAAATGTGAGTCTGATTTTCTTTTTTTTTGTTAGTGCAGCTTTCATCAGATGAGCCTTGCTGGATCATTTTCCATAATGGCCAACCAGATGCCTTCAGGAAACCCAGTATATGACAATACTTTCTCACTCATTCCTAGTAACCGGTATAGAGAGGCAAACCACCTTGGATGCTAGAGTTCCTTATGTAGCCATTACCACTAGTCGCCTTTTTATAGCCTTATCATCTGGCTCCTGCTTTTGGTTGTGTTCAGTATTGTTATGGTTATTTTTCTTTTCTGCTTAATACAGTTTTGTGTCTCATGCTCAACCAAGAAAGACCTAAACTCTGGTTCACTGGCTCTCTAGACAGACAGACAGACAGACAGACAGACAGACAGACAGACAGACAGACAGACATATTTGCAAAGATGGCACAAAACAATACAAGCATTTAAGAAAATCAATACATAGAAAACATACTTAAGGGAAGGAGTATAATTAGTTAAGGGGTGTCATGGCTCAGTGGACTAAGGTTCTTTTATTTATTTATTTATTTATTTATTTATTTATTTATTTATTTATTTATTTATTTATTTATTTATTTGATTTATATACCGCAACCATCTAGCAAAAAAGCTACTCTGGGCGGTTTACAAACATATACATAATATAAAAACAGATTAAACAACTTAAAATAAAAATAAAAACTAATCAATCAAACCAAATAATCAAACCATAACAATAAAAGGAACAAATAAACAAATAAGCACAAATACAAAAAACCAAAATGCTTTAAGAATTCAAAATAAGAACAAATGGAAAAAAATAACTAATAGAAAATTTTCATAAGGCGGGGAAAATGACAGCGTCCTATTTATATAGATTGATTCTGAAAACTGTTGACTGCAAAGTTGGCTACATGGTGGTTTGAATCCCGGGTGCCATGCTGTGAAGAGAGCTCCCGCTGATAACCCCAGCTCCAGCCAACCTAGCAGTTCGAAAGCATGTAAATGCAAGTAGATAAATAGGTATCGCTGTAAAAAGTGGGAAGGTAAAACAATGTTTCCTTGCAGCCATGCCGGTCACATGGCCAGGGACTTGTACAACACTGGCTGTTCGGCTTGAATACGGAAATGAGCACCGCTCCTCGAGTCGGACACAACTAGCACACATGTGCGGGGGGAACCTTTACCTTTTTAGTATAATTAGTTAGGACTCAAAACAAAGGAACTTCTGTTTAATATCTCAGACCTAGTTCTGAAAGGGCATAGTAAGAAACCTATACACTCCCTGTAACTCTAATATTGGAAAGTGCAATATTGCACCAATAACTGTTATGTTAAAATGATTTGAAATACTTGAATGCCTCTGCATGCACACACACATACAAACATGCAAACACACACACATGGGCAACCATACCTTTGTACTGGTGAAATGCAGAATATTAAATTCAAAGGTGTTAAGCCGAGGGCGTCAACCAAGAGTAGCCCAATAAAAGCTTGCAGAAGGAGGTTTTGCACAGCCCCTCTGATCAACAGGGGCTGAAATCCTGCTGCCCATTTCCATTAGTGCAGTGGGAATGACACCAGCAGCAGTGGCCGATCTCCACTGATGAAAGCTTCCTTTGGCAGTTACAGAACGCATGTGGCTTCATTGCATTGTGTAGAAGCCCAATATCACTGAGGTACCACTGCTGATGGAGACATTTCTGTTGTGCACATGGAGCCACATAACAGGATTTCTGAGTATGTTGAGAAGGGGGCAAAACCTTGGAGAACCATAAGAAAAGCAGCTCTCTCCAGAAAAACTAGATTTCCTTCTTAGCTTTTCTTTCATGGCTCATTTTTATCCCATTATATGGTGCAGTTGGCATGCACAGTAAAGTGTCAAACTAGAATTTGGGATATTTGAGTTCAAATCCCTGGTTGATCATGGGAATTCACTAAAGGTGGAAAGGTAAGGCCTTTCCACCTGCATACCACAAAAAAACCTATTCGAGTCACTCACCATAAATAGGAAGTGACTTGACAGCACATAACAATAGAGGCCAATGTGGCAAAGAAAAATCCCGTATGAAGGGATGAGTTCTTGTCCAGGTAGGGGAAGAAATGAGGAACCTTGCTATTCACTTCCTTTGCTAGCAGGAAGTCCATTCATTTTGCTCAGAATTTGGGAGGATGACGCCAAAACAAGCAAGCATCTCCTTCAAACTTGGCAGGAGCCCATTTATTGTATTGAGTGCTTACATCTGTGAAAATGTAGTCCCATACGCTGTGCAGCAACATGCATCTCCCACCTTTACTCTTGTATGTCTTGTGCAATGAAGACAGCCTGTGCAAAGGGAGCAGAGGAGATTTTAAAATAGGCACTTTTCAAAATCTATGTGGGAATAATGTGTTCAGTAGAACACGTTGGAGGGGATACAGTTTTCCTTCACCAGCTTTCCAAATACACCACACAATGATAAAAAAAATTAGAACTCCTCCGAGGTTAATTTTTGGAATTGTATGATGTGGCTTTGAAGGTTTGGGGGCTCCTGTGAGGCTATTGTATTTCTTTCTTGGTGCTCAGAAGAAAAACAGTAGGTTCAGATAATTAGTCCTGCTAATCTAGTCATATGGTGGTATGGCTCCAAACATCTACAGAAGAACAAGTGTGACTTCATACAGCATAGGAAGAGGCAAGAAAACCCACAAAATCCATGATTTTTTTCCATTTTCAATCATAGATCACATTGTTCCCTATGAGATCAAATGTTACCTATGATACCTTTACAATACAACAACACTTTAAATTTGTTTCTGGAAAATTAATATAAATCCTGATTCTCAGAATCTCTCTTTCTCTTTCTCTCTGTCTCTCTCCCTCCCCCCTGAATTATTTATCTCTATTGTAAAATCAACTTAAATCTCAAATCCAGTGGAGATAATTTTGTTTACTAATATTGTGCATATGTGTAAATCTATTTTTCCTCTGTAGATACTTGTTCTATTACGTTTGATCCCGTTACTGCACATCGCTATTTGAGGCTCTTGGATGAGAACCACAAGGTCACCAATACCACCCCATGGGAGCACCCCTATCCAGATCACCTGGAGAGATTTGAGCACTGGCGCCAAGTGCTGTCGGGCAAAAGCCTGTATATTGGGCGCTATTACTTTGAGGTGGAGATCTGTGGGGCTGGCATTTACGTGGGCATGACGAACAAAAGCATCGACCGCAAAGGGTCAGAGAGCAACAGCTGCATCTCAGGGAATAACTTCTCCTGGTGCATTAAGTGGAATGGCAAGGAGTTCTCAGCTTGGCACAGTGATGTGGAGACACCTTTGAAAAGTCCCGGGTATCAGAGGATAGGAGTCTATTTGGACTACCCCAGGGGGACCCTCTCCTTTTATGGCATTGCTTCTGAAGCCATGACTCTCTTGCACAAGTTTGAGTGCAAGTTTACTGAGCCTCTTTACCCAGCCTTCTGGCTGTCAAAAAAGGAAAACATGGTGCGGATTGTCAAATTGAAGGAAGAGGCGGAGCAGAACCCAGCACCTCCTCTTTCCTCAGGAGAGTCAGCTTCAACCAGCCCAGTGCTGGCACCGGAGGCTAAAGCAGTGGCAAGTACAAAGACTCTTGAGTCAGGAATCAGGTGATTCCTTCACTGGAAGCAACTACCCACGTGGGCACGGCTGGTTTATCATCAAATAAATTCTTCTTTGTACAACGAATAATTTTAGCTGCTTATTCGCTCTGTCACTTCTAAAAGGAGAAACAAAACAAAAAGAGTTAATGCTTCCCTTTCATGGCTGCATTGGCCTTATTTAGCCGATTTCCTTCTGAGGTAAACATACTGGATCCTTTTGCTTTTTTTAAAAAAAAAATGTACTACTAACTTACAAATTCAGGAGTGAGGGGGTTTGTTCTCCATAGGAAACTAAAAGGAAACCTTACACTGAAATGGGAGGAGAAAGCTCTCAGTTTCTCTATATTAGGGGTACACACATACCACAAGATGTGAACCAGGTTGGGAGCTTGGAAGACTGCCTGACGTGGCTTCATTCAGGGCCTTTGTGCTTCTGTTTTGTGTAGTTACAATTCCTCCTCACCACTACCAGCCTGTTAGTCTGAACTGAATTATATTTGCAGGTACAGTAGTTATGTAGGAATATATCACTTTCCCCACATTCCAAACAAAGTTAACAGTATGTTATGCACCATACGTGTAGATTTTTCTTTTTAAAGGGAACGACTGAGAAGATTTTTTTCATCTTGATAAAACTGGGTGAAACATTCAGGTGCACTTGCCTCTTCTGAGGGGATTAAGACTGCCAATACCCAGAGGATTATGTGCAGGAAGTTTTGGGTAAGAGTTGTTGTTGTTGTTGTTGTTGTTCAGTCATTCAGTCATGTCCAACTCTTCATGACCCCATGGACTAGAGCTTGCCAGGCCTTCCTATCCTCCACTGCCTCCCGAAGTTTCATCAAATCCATATTGGTTGCATCGATGATACTGTCCAACCATCTCATTCTCTGTCGTCCTCTTTTCCTTTTGCCTTCAATCTTTCCCAACATCAGGGACTTTTCCAAGGACTCCTCTCTCCTCATGAGGTGGCCAAAGTACTGTAAGAGTAGCCTTTGCAATTTATGGGTTCCTAAAAAGGATGAGCTTATTGTGAACACTTTCTCTTTTTGTTGCATTATGTTAGTGACATGCTAAACCACTGAGGAACCCTGCAGTTCAACAGTTCAAAGCAGAATTTTTGGCTCTCCTTCCCTCATTATTCTCAGAACAACCCTATGAGGTATGCCAGGCTGAGCAAGAAAGTGATTGAGATCATTCAGTGGTTTTCACGTTTCTCTCATTCAGGCAGAGGACTGCTGAGTTCTACTCCAACACTTCAACCTAGACACCAGGCGGCCACTCTTTATCACAACAAATGTCCACACCTAGCCTCAACACATCACAAAACATTTGCCTTAAGCTCCTCACTTAACAACCAATTCACTTAATGACCTAGTCATGGGAACAGAATGTGGTTGTTAAGTGTGGAGGGTCTGTATTTCGTTTATTACTCATGTTATTTATATGCCACCTTCCTTTCCATAGGGGAGCCAAGGGAGCTCACAGGCATTAAAAACTATACAATAATCATCATTTTTAAAAAAATTAAAAGTATATTTACAATGATATTCATTTTAAAAATCAATATTAAAAACAAGTTAAAAACATTTAAATATTTCTGATTGTGCAGGTTAAACATCCCCCCAACACACTTATTGTTTAAAAGCCTGCCTGGAAAGGACAAGGGGTGGGGTAACCTAGTGTCACAAGGCTGTCATATAGGAGAACACATTGATCTTTGGAGAGGGCCAGTGTTGCATCCCTGTTCACAGATCATCATGGAAAGATTGCTTCAGGCACACAAAAGAGCTTTTCTTTGGCTGTGCTGGTATTACAAAAACATCTTCTCTACTCCAAAAGACAACGTATGTATTGATAGGAGCCTCATGGCATAATTGTTAAATGACAGTACTGCAGTCAAGACTCTGCTCACAACTTGAGTTCAATCCCAACTGGCTCAGGTAGCCACCTCAGCCTTCCATTCTTCTGAGGTTGGTAAACTGAGTATCCAACTTACAGGGAGGAGGCACTATTTAGTCTGCGTAACTAATTTGTCCAGAGAATTCTTTAAGCACTATGGGGCAGTATACAAGCAGCACACTTTGCTTCTTTGCTTTGATATTTCAACCATGTACAAGGATGGTCTCTGTATTACATATGAACCTGACCCAGAATACTTGATTCAATTGACATCAGTCTAATTAGGGCTGCAGAACAGTACTTATAATCATCATCATCATTATCATAAAATCACTGAATAATTTAGTTGGAAGGGGCCTATAAGGCCACTGAGCCTGAGCCTGTTCTTAATACAGGAATTCAAATCAATGCAGATCTTACAGATAGCTGTCCAATTCTCTTTTGAATGTTCCAGCACTGGAGCACTCAAATCAAAAGACAGTCTCATATAATAGATATAAGAAACTTAACATATTGGTTAAATATCAGTGTAATGTATATGCAGTCCCTAATAATGCCATTTTCTGCAGCTCTGGTGGTGTGATTTTAAAGATCTGCAGCTGATTATACTGAATGTCTGTGAAGATTCTAGCTTATCCAGGTGAGTTTACCTGGGAGTTGATTCATGGCCACTGAACTTGTTTTCTTG
Source organism: Phrynocephalus guinanensis (assembly GCA_037367245.1). Classification (NCBI taxonomy): domain Eukaryota; kingdom Metazoa; phylum Chordata; class Lepidosauria; order Squamata; family Agamidae; genus Phrynocephalus; species Phrynocephalus guinanensis. The sequence goes on along the minus strand of CM074734.1, from coordinate 104,917,137 downwards.
AGAGATTGAAACATTTTGCTTCTCATCCAGGCAGCTTCAACAGTGTGAGGAAAGTTTGTGGCAAGTCCTCCATTTTATAGATCACCTTCATTTCACAACACCCTGGTCTGAATAGGCTCATAGGTTGGACAATGGCCTGAATAGGATTGTTAGATGGACAGTGGCCTGAAGAGGCTTGTTAGGTGGACAATGGCCTAAGATGTGTGAAAATCCCACCTATGCAACATTTCCCAACACCCATTAAGTATGCCTTGTTGGTGGCGGTATGAAGTGCTTCTGATTTGTCTGATGAAATGGCTGATTGGTAATATTGTATGAAACTCCACGGGATTGTTCCCAGTGCCTCAATGACTATGAGAATCACTGAAAGGTGTGTTGCTGCTGCTGTTGTTGGTGTGGTTGTCACTATCATGAACATGTATCACAGCGCAATGAACCATGGTGGGTTGTAAATAGTTAAAAACAAGAAATGGGCAAAATACAATAATCTATAATATTAAAACTCAGTAAAATATATTAATATATTAAAATGCTCATTGCCTTCAAACTTTGGAAAATAAAAAAGTTAAAAGGAAATCTGGGTAATGCCAACTGTACTAAACATGGCTTATCCCTGAGCAGAGACAGATAGGATTGTACGCTTCCAAATTCCATAAACCATTCCTACATCTTAAACCTCCAGTTCCAGTCTGTTCCAAATTATCTCCCTTCAAAGAGTTTGGACTGCAGATCCCATCACCTTGCCTTGCTACTAGCAACAATGGGAGTTGTAGTGCAATCGCCCGGGAGGGCTCCAGCTCCTTGGAGAAGGCTAGACGGGAGACGACGTGTGTGGCTTCTCATCTCATTTCACAACATGCGCCTGTTTTCCTCTGAGATGTTGTTTTGAGAAGTGGATTTATCTTGGCAGGAGCAGGAGGGTGGATTAACAGCCCAGAGTGACACGGAGAGATATGAAAGAAGCATTGAAGCTTTGCACAGGGTCAAATCCAGGATGACAAAACAGTGGGGTTAAAATTTAACTTTTTTTAAAAAGTCTGAGGGTTGTGTCATATGTCACCAAATTAACTTGAAGGCTGCATAAATAAACAAGATCTGCAGACAAGAAGGTGTTTCTGGAAAAGAACAGTTTCGGGGAGTCTCAAGTACAGTACAGTAGTTGTTGCTTTAGGGAAGCTTGGTGGCAACACAGACTTTCCCCACAAGAGGGCAATATTGTTCCACAAGAGATGTGGCTTTCGGCCCAGAATCATTGGTTAGGAGCTTGATTTCAGGTAATTATTTCCCCCCAGAGCAAAAGATATGGAACTGACTGGAATCTTTACCAGGGCAATTTCTGAGCCAGTCCCTTGGGACTGGTTCATTGGATGGGTGAGGGACTAATAAGCTGGCTCGGGAGGTAATATTGAAAGAGGGTGCTGCCTGAGCATGAGGCTGAGAAGGGCAACTGCCTCAGCTGGAAGATTTTTGGTGTTACAAAAGAGCTTGTTGCCTAATTGGGGGTTACTCTATTTTTACCGCCACAGATCAAGAGAGGTGATTGTTAGAATCCCTGACTCCTGTGCCCAAATATTGTGTCTATTACTAAGCACCTTGCCTTTTGTGGGTGGGTGGGTGGGTGCCCTTTGCTGATCTCTCTCAGGCAGCAACATGGCTAGTGCTAGCCTAGCCCCAAAAGGATGGTTTGCGACTCAGGGCTGGAGTGTCAGACTGCTTTGGACAGATTCAGCTCCCCTGTCATCGAAAGACTCCATATTCAGTCTCACAATTCTCCTGAGTTCCCTCTTTTGCTTCTGCGGACCTGAGTGTCAGCTACGGTCAGGAGTGTCTGCCCAGTTTTTGCTTACTTACCTCCTGCAACCCTCCCAGAGGAGGGCAGACATGGCCTATGGTGTCTGTGTGGGGGGGACATATATTTATCAGGAGTAAAGAACACGAGGGCCTCCAGATAGTCCTCAATAGAGATGGGCACGACTCAAAAAAAATGGTGTTTCGTTTGTCGTTTGGTCGTTTAGGGGTCCGTTTCAGTTCGTTTTCATTTTCATGACTTTTTTGCAAAAAAAATTCGTTTTTGTTTCGTTAGGTAATGAAACAAAAAAATGAAAATGAAAACAAAAAATTGCTGTTTCGTTAGCATTCTTTTTAGTTCAATGCATCTGCTGCAACGAAAACAAAAAACACGGCAAATTTGGTCGTTTCGTTTTCGTTTTTGTTTTTTTTGTTTTCGTTGCGTAATGAAACGAAAAAACGAAAACAAAAACAAAAAATCGCTCATTTCGTGCCCATCTCTAGTCCTCAACCATATTCTCTACTGGTTAAGACTGAGGAGAGCTGACGACCTGCACCACCATTCCTGGTGGTGTAAGCAAAAGAACAGGAGGGTCTTCATTTAGGTGGCCCGCTCAATGACACGTGGTGGAGAGGGATCTGCTTGTCACCCATGTTCCTAAGAACTCTGGGGAACACCCAACAAGAGGTTGCTAGATCTCCCACTCCACTTCCTTGTGTGGCGGGAAAATCTAGGGGAAGGGTCACAAAAGGGAGCGTTGGCTGAGCGGCATCCAGAAAGGGAAGGAACAGAGAGGGTGGTCAAGTCTTAGGTGGTGGCCCTGAGATCAGTGGTTGAACATGGGGGGGGGAGAGAGAGAGAGAGAGAGAGAGAGAGAGAGAGAGGGAGAGAGAGAGAGATTTCCCCAACAGCCTGGTAAGAGCATTGTGTACAGTAGGGCCAGCTCTATCTTTAGGCAGAGTGATTTGGCTGCCCCCAGTGTCACATGTTGGGTGGATGCTTAGCATCTTCTTAAAGACCAACCAGAGATCTGCAAATGTTGGAATGGCCCTCACATCCTGAGAGTGTACTTCCTTTCTGCTCCATCCTCTTCCTTCCCCCCAAAGCTGTCCTTCATTCCAGAGCTTGAGAACGCTATTGTGGCTGTGGGATTCTGTTCAAAGCCAACCTCCACTCTGTTTCATGGGTTACGTGCTCCTCCAACCCACAGCAGAACTCCCTGTGTTAAAAAGGCAGGATATGAGAGAAACAGCCAAACATCAAAGGCCGATCTTATATTACAACATGAAGAAATTGACACAAAATGCAGAGTCCCTGCCTGGTTGATCAGAGAAAGCAGGACTCTGGAGAGGGGGGGGGCATGAGGGAGTTTGGCGGGCATCAAATAGGGATCCTCAAATAGCCTGGATTGTCAGCACGTTGGCTGAAGGACCCTCTTCCATTTTGTAGGCATTCATTGTAGAGTCACAGACATCACAAAAGAGACTCTCCCCTTGATTTGGACCAATCCAAAAACTTGCCTTTCTCAGTCCTCCTGACAGAGTTGGGGGCTGCCTTTGGGGACAGTGAGAGTGAGTGCCTCCAATTTCCAAATTTACCACTCCACAATTGTTTCCTTCAGTCTGTTTTTACTAGACATGGGCATGATTCGGCGAAATTGTCGTTTCCGTTTTCGGTTATCGTTTCCGTTACATAATGGAAATGGTAACAATAATTAAGCCGTCAGAATTCGAACTTGAACCGAAAAAAGAAAAATTTGGTCGGGTTTTTCGTTTCTCTTTGTGGCATTGCGGCGATCGCGCGATGCGAAGCACAGAAAAAGTTTTAAAAGTTTTTTTAAAAAAACCCCGACTCCCGGCCAAAAAAGCAGGAGAAATTATGCCTGCCTGAGGCTTTGCCACCTACCAGAGGGGTGATTTCTGGGGGGTCCCCGACCTTTCCCCCCCTCTTCTCCTGTCCTGGGCTGCTTGCACCAGGCTGGGGGGGGGTCATCCTTGTCGTCTGTCTCACTGCATGCCATGCGGTGGGGGGGGATCCAAAATGGCGACCACAATTTTTCTTTTGAAATCGTGGTAAAAAAACACACCAAATCACCACAGAAACATGTGAAATTTATTTATTTTAAATGTCTGAATTTTTATAGTAGCAGCAGTGGGTTTTTTTATAGCAATAAAACGTCGTAGTGATTTTATTTTATTTTTATTTTTATTTTTTTTAGACCTGCCCATTTGGGCTGGGCATGGGATGGGACCATGCAATTTTTTGAACCATTCCACCAATGACATCGCCAGGTTTTTGACTGACACTTCTGGATGCCGGCACCTTCCAGAAATCGCAGTTGGGTGTATGGAGGTGGTTGAGGGAGGAGGGCTGGCTGCTGGTGCTGGTGTGATCTGATCGAGATTGAGGAGGGAGGCTGGAGGCTTTAGGATTTAAGTTAGGCAGGCAGGGAGGGAATTGAATTTAGAAAATAATTTCTTTGATTCCCTGCAGCTTTGTCTGCTGAAGGGAATAGCAGTTTATTTTTTATTTCTTCTCTGGCAGTTTGTGAGGATTTTTTTCTGATATTGGATAAAGGGGGAGGTTCGACTGGGAGTGGGAGGTGTGGATTTATTTTAAAAATATATTATATACTGCCATTTATTTTCTCTTTTCCCAACTTCAATTTGCTTGCGCACACACACATTTGGGGTGCAAGCCAAGAACAGAACCTCTATCCTAAGTGATATCCTAACTGCCCACTCGCCCACCCACCCGCGCTGCCGCCCGCCCACTCGCCTGCCCGTGGCCGCCGGCTGCCCGCCCGCCCGCCCACGCCTCCCCCTGCCACTGTTGCCACCCGCCCATGGCCCCCCGCCACTGCCACCCTCCCGCACCTCCCCCCTGCCACCCACCCCCCGCCCCGCCTGCCACTTAGGGCGCAAAAACACCTAGCGCTGGCCCTGATTGCAGGACGCCCCTATGCTCTGGGAAGTCAAATCGCGCTAAATCGCAGTGGAAACGACAAACGACAAACGGAAATGACAAATTTTTGAAAAATTTCGCGACAAACAGAAACGACCCGAAACGGACCCGTTCCGACAAATGAAAACTCGAAACGTTATTTTTTTCTGGTCGTGCCCATGTCTAGTTTTTACATTTGACAATGATGTAAGACAAAATCACCCACAACAGAAACAAGGAGTCAGGCTCTATAGCCTTTGTTATGTGCCTCCTGGCATTGTGTTCATGGCCACAAGAGCTTATGGGAGAGTCAGAGGCTCCTTTAGACATTGCTGGAGGACAGTCTCTGCCAGCTCCCCTCCCAATTTGGCAACGAAGGCTAGGACTGATAAAAATTGTAATCCAACAGCATGCAAATCTCAAATCCTAGATTCGATTCAGAGGAAAGATGAATAAAGTGGCCCCATCTATTCCTGAAGCAAAACCAGAAAGAGGTAAATAACATGACATTTAATGAGTTACAAAGATGGTTCTGGTGCATCTGACAGATTTATTGGGACTGCAGCTCACGCCACTTGTTTCCTAAAATTGTGGTGGCAAGATTCTCTTCTATTGGTATGCACTCGGTGAGCGAGAGGTCAAACGAGAGATGATGTGATGTTAGTTACAAGAATCAATCCATGTCCATGGTGGTTTGCCATTCAAACAGCAATTTAGGGGAAGCCTGAACTGCCCCGACAGGGAGATTTTTCTCTCCCTGGCAGACTCCTTTAGCACCAATGGGAACTCCCCTTGACATGCAAAACAGCTGGGTGGGAGAAGCATTTTTTGTCAGGCTCTTGGCACAGGGAGAAAAAGTTTAACCCTACCACCCACCCTCCAATCGTAAGCCCTTGGGTTGCTCAGGCCTTTCCTTGATAGCTAGTTTTTCCCTGAGAGATACATTGCTCTGCTTTTATGTCCCCTTTTGAGAACTGATGCTACTCCACTAGGTTAGCCAGGGCTAGGAAATAACTAGTTATGGATAAGTTGCTTGCTATTCTCTCCCAGCAAGCATTGCTGCTGCAATCTAAGTTCTGTGTACATACACTGGTGTTTTGCAATCTCCATTTTATGACTGCAGATGATATGGTTAAAACAACAGGTTAATATTTATTTATTTATTTATTTTCCCATGCTTTTCTAACCTTTGCATTTTTGAAGAGTTCTGTGAAGCTTGTATACTTGTGTGGAATTTGGTCTACTATAGTAATTGTTGTTGTTTTAATTAGTGGACTGCACCACCAACTGGGACAAAGGCTAACAAAAAGAAGGTGTTTTTTATTTAATTGAAACATAAGGGTAACAAACTATGTTTACATTTTAAAAGTCACATTCTAATTTGTGGGATAGCCCTTTGGGGAGAGAGAGCTGTAAAAGTACCAGAAGAGGAGAGGAGAGGGGCTGTAGATTCATTTCTGTGACTCTCCTGGACCTGTCCAACATTTTAGACAACAATGTCTATCACCCCCAACTATTGGCGGCACCAGCTGGGGCAGATGAGTGGTGTAGTCCAAACCATCTAGAGCAGAGGTTCCCAAAACTTCACCCCATAGACCATTTGCCATTTTTTTTTGTTTTCTGTAGACCTGCTGCCTGCCTAACTTACTAACTTCAAATGTGTTTTTGACAGCTGACACAGTGCTACTCTCTCTCTCTCTCTCTCTCTCTCTCTCTCTCTCTCTCTCTCACACACACACACACACACACACACACACACACACACACACACACACACACATCGAGGCAGGAAGACAAGGCAGGGGGGGGAGCGCAAAGCCCACTTACAAGCGAGACCTTCTCCCACTGCCAGCCTCTCGCCCTCATTGCCCACCTGCTGACCAGATTGCTGGCTTTCCCCTCCAACTTCGCCACTTTCTCCTCTTTGGGTCATGGAGGGGCCAGCTTCTCCTGGCCGCCGCTGCCAGCCATGAGCCACCCCCCCGCCGCAGCCTTGGAGGAGGGGTGCCTGGCTTTTCCTGGCTTTTCTGGCATAATGCGTGCACACACACACACATGCATGCCTCCTCCCACTTCTGCCACCAGCATCTGGTGCTGGGTCGGGGGGGGGGCACAAGAGGGAAGGCAGGGAAGGCTTGCCCTCTGGCATGCTTGGTCGCTTCCTTGCCCACTGGCTGGCTGGATCGCTGGATCGCTGGCTGGCTGGATCGCTTGCTCCCTGCCTCACCAGGTCTCCAAGCTTGGTAGCTCCAGTGCCTGGTGGAGGGGGCGAAGGTGACTCAGCCACTCCATCCCCCTATCCTCATGGGCCTTGTGAAAGCCAGCGCGAGAGGAGCCAGCAAGTGATAGGCCCCTTCTGCTCGCTGCAAGGCCAAGGGGCCCGGGGGGTCTCATTCTGCTGTACTCCCTTTGGCACTGGGGGGTAGGGCTGCATACATCATGGAGGCAGAGCAGTGGGCCAGCAGCCCCGGCCGGAATCTGAAGGCTTGCCACTGCCACTCTTTCCCACCATCTTCCCTGGTGATTCTTGTTCCTCTGTGCCACTGGCCAGAGTAAAAAAATAGGACATTTCTGGGGGAAAATGATCACCCGGTAAGATGGCGGGAAACAGTGGCAAAAATAGTAAATCCAGCCCAATACAAGAGACTTGACAGGTATGCCCCCTGCAAGTCAAAATAGACCCCTGGGGCTCTATATAGACCATCACAGATCAGAGCATGAATGCTACCTGGTGGCCTGCATAACCAACAATGGGAGGAAGCTTTTTAGGCTCTGGACATTTTGAGAGATAGTACTCCTAAAATACATACTTCAACAAGCATTTTAAGAGTAATATTTTAGCCATGGAAATGAGGGATAGTTCTTGGAATTGTAGCTTGAGAAATAATTTTCTATGCCCTGGGCTAGAAGGCATTTGGGTTTGATACAAGAATTTTTGCATCCATTTCTGTTTTTCCTAATGCTGAAATGGTTAGGACTTGAGCCTGGCAAAGGGCAAAGTAGATTATGGACCTATTCAGACGGGCATACAGTGGAACCTTGACTTGCATGCTGCTTGACTTGCAGCATATTTGATTTGCAGCATATTTGACTTGCAGCAAGAAGGGGCCTGTTTGACTTGCACCGCGGGCTCTGACTTACGACCTGGAATCGGGCTGCAGCCACGACCCAGCATCACGGCTGTCACCTCCAAACTGCTCCTGCCTTCTTCCTCTCCTCCGGCAGTGGCGGCTTTGGCAAGGCCAGCTCCGAGCACCTGGAGCTGGTCCTTGGCCTCGCCAAAGCCACCGCTGCCGCCGGAGGAGAAGGGCCAGGAGTTCGGGGCTGGCCTCACTGGTTAAACAGTTGGCTCAGTCTTGTAAAAAATCTGGCTGCAGAATTATGGTCCACAATGGAAGCATTTTTGTTGGGGAGCTGTACAGTTGTGGGACTCTAATGGTAAGCATAGCGTTGTTCAGAACTTGGAACGTCAGTTTAAAAATCAGTAAAACTTAAATGTTAGGCATTGTTGATATGAGCATTAAAAAGAGGGGGTGTATAACTTGTGGACTATAATTCCACTGCCGCCTCCTCTCTTTGAAGAGACATTTCATTTACATCCCTGGAAGGAATCTCCTATCCCAGTCAAATTTGTGTTAAATTGCTGTTTTCGGGGGTCTTTTTCATCATCTGGAACGGATTAATCCACTTTCCCATTACTTTCTATGGGAAAAGTTCGCTTGACTTAAGGCATGTTTGACTTATGTCTAGACCTCCGGAACGGATTAATGAATTAATGATGTAAGTCAAGGTTCCACTGTAGTTGGATTGTTGTTTATATGATTTGGCTTGGACCAAATTATAACATCCACATGTGTTCCTACTTAGATCACTCCATTCTGCCCCTTTAAGAGCTCCCCCACTCCTTACTGGAACAACACTAGGGTCTTCTGCCCACCCCACCCCCACAATACAGTGTGCTCCTAATTAGCCCATTATGTAGCCCATTGTGTAGTTATTTCACACCCAAATTGAGTTGTGGGTGGTTTTATCTGAATGGACAACTTTACAGTGCATTTTGGTGGATTGTGACCTTCAAGGTGAGGTTGGGGAAACCCCTTTCCTCGATTTTCATCCCCCCCCCAATTACCTGCATGGACACAGCACATGCTACCAAGCTGAAGCATTGCTGTTTCAATATGCCACTTCCTTCAATTAAAATAAGAACAAAAAAGAGAGGAATGCTGCAGTGCACCACAAAACAACGGCCGCAGGGCGGGAAAGGAAACCATGTTGACTCCATAGCAGAGGCCTGGCTGAGGAGAAAGTTTAGAGAAAGGGGCTTCCTCCTTTCCCTCTTCTTACCCTTCACGCCAATATTTCCTCCTTTTCTTGGCTTTTCTTGGCTGCTGTTGCTGCTGCCTCCTTCCTCACACTTAAACCACCTAAGTTTGTGTGTGTGTGTGTGTGTGTGTGTGTGTGTGTGTGTGTGTGTGTGTGTGTGTGTGTGTGTGTGAGCAGACTGGGTGATCCAAAAAATTGTGTGGCTGCTTCTCCCAGGAGACTAAACATTTCCAGTATGAAGGGACGGATTGCTCAAATAATATAAAACAGATAGCAGTAGAGATAAGCACCTTTTAAGTGCAGACAGGACCACATCAAATTCCCCAGTGTCGACAGGCCGAAAGTGGGAGATGAGCTGTGACTAGAGCTGGTTGTAAATTAAAAATGATTTGCAAAATTCATAATAAAACACATTAATTTGACAGTTCATTTTCATACAAATCTATGCCTCCTGACAAATACAAATTAATGGACATTTATTGATTTTGATTAATTGATCAATGGGGGTATAAAATGCCTCTCAAGACATCTAGAGACACTATAACTGCAGGGGGATTTCCCCTGACTCACCTCTACAATCCCTCCAAATTTGGTGAAGATTGGATTTCTGATGTCTAGGTAATATAACTATAAAGAAGCCCCCACCTCCAGAATAGTTCCCTCCAGATCCTAGAGATAACAAAACTGCAGAGAAGCTCCTAGAGATGGGTGTTTCACTTCAGAAGGGGTATGGTTCCCAAACATGGCAGCACAGCCATTCGAAACCGGGACCCAGCCTCCAGAACAAAATCAATCACTGACTTACCTTCCTTTGGGTCTCACAGGGTGAAACTCCAATCAGGAAGCAGCCTGTGATGCATCTGCGTCTTTCCTTCTCCCTAGCGCTGGCCAATCAGACATGGAGGCGGGATGATGCATGTGCTTGCACAGCCCCTTCTGAAATGAAACACCCATCTCTAGACGCTTCCTCTGACTTTCCCCAAGCCAGTTCCTAAAAGGCACTTTCCCGGGGGGAATTTGTGGGTGCATAATTCAGATGACTCAAACCCAGTCTTCACCAAAAAGAGAGAGATTGTAGAGGAGAGTTACGGGAAGCTTCCCAGCATCATTTTTCTGCTTGGTCCCATTCTCTGTGACATATGAACAAGCTGTTGGGAAAAACGCTTTGCCAGACAAAGATGGCTTAAAGGTGGACAAATGGATGCACCCACTTTTTGGTGAGTGGATGTATCCAGCCAAAAATCTGCTGATGACCTGAGTTCAGTCCCAGGTAGGCAGCTCAAGGTTCACTCAGCCTTCTATCCGTCCAAAGTTGGTAAATTGAGAACCTAGCTTGCTTGGCGGCAATGGGTAGCCTGCAAAATTAAACTGCAAACCACCTCAAGAGTACTTCAAGCACTATGGGGCAGTATGTAAGCACACACTCTCCTCCTCGTCCTATTTCTATGGAATTCGTTTCCCTTGCCCTCCCTCTCATATGTTGAATCTGTGGGCATAGCGTGAGTTATCCTCTCAAACTCTATTGATAAGTCACAACTAGAGTAGGACCATTTGAATCAAAGGAACTTACTGAGAAAATGACTTATGCATTTTTAAGGATTTTGAATATTTATGCCAATTTTGTGTGTGTGTGTGTGTGTGTGTGTGTGTGTGCATACATGCATGTCAGATGAATTGGATTCCTTGAACATGATTTGGCCCTTCTATATATTTAGGGAAAGCATCCTTCAAACCTTGTCATGCAAACAAGACTGCTGCTAGCTCAGATTAATGATTCTGGATTGCTCTGTAAAGAAAATGTCCTCATTACATTTTAAAACCCACTAAAAATGAAACTATTTGGATGGAACAGAAAAGTACTTTGAACTGAGCTGCAGTGTCTAGATAGCTTGCTGAGATGACCAGAGCAATCTGGCTTGCGCGGCAATTTTGGATGTCAAAACAAGTTTCCTTGCTAGTATAAAAAGCTATTTGGACTTTGCGTGTTTTAATTAAAGATTTAATTATCCCCAGAGTATTTTATTAGCTTTTATGGAGACAGCTGCCTTTTACCCTATAAACCAGAGCTTTGCTCCGCTCCAAAGAGCAACATGTCCCACTTAAAAGAATTTTTACCCTGAATAATTCCCATCGTTGGCAAACTGGATTCTTTAATATACACTGACATTTACTATCCTGATTTGATTGAAATGGCTTTTTTAAATTATTGCCAAGGCAGCAAATAACAGTGGAGGGGGATTTTGTGCAGTGCTCAGATAAGATGGGGGATCCTCCCCTGGGCCCAATTTCTTCCACAGAACCAAAGGCCTGTGAGACCTGGTGACCTGTTCTTCACACGAGGGATCCTGACCCTACACCGCCCTGTTATTTCCATACCACTAGCGTGGTAGGACTGGAAAAGCCCCAAGAGAAATCAGAGGCTGTTACTGGTTTTGAATTTCTACAGATGTCCTATAGGCTAGTTTAATTTTTCAAACCGCAGGGTCTCCATGAAAACTAATTTTCTTGGATCTCTTTGTCTCTCTCTCGCCCTATATCTATATCTATATCTATCTATCTATCTATCTATCTATCTATCTATCTATCTATCTATCTATCTATCTATCTATCTATCATCTATGGGGTTTTTTTTTGTTTTTTTGAGAGGGAAAACTGGCCATGGGTGTTCAAATGGAAATGAATAACTTGAATTGTGGGTTTAATTGTGGGGCCCATTCCCTATGGAATTAATAAGCTCATTGTTTTTCTCTTTCCCTAAAACACTCCCCAAAATACGCTCTTTCTCTCTTTCTTACTCTGCAAAAATAAAAAATAAAAAATAAAAAATACTATCTATATGTTAATTGCAGCCTTTGCAATGAAAGCTATAGAGGGCACCTCGATCCCAATTTGGATCTTTGACAGTACCTCAGATGTCATACGGTTCTGGAATAGTGGTAAGGAATATTTGGAGAATATTTGGTCTTCTTTTTCAAAGACACGTGGCAAACCAACCAACCAAGCAACCTACCAACCTACCAACCTACCACTATAATTTTCCTGCTTTTTATATAAAAAATAAACACCACAAATCTCTTTCAGGCTCATTTTTTAAAAATCTGTGGAAAATTATGTCAGTGCTCAGATAAGATAAAAAGATGGGGGATCCCCAGATTCTGTCAGATCTTAAAAAACTGATACAGGGGGAAGAGAGACAAGAAGAAGAAGAAGAAGAAGAAGAAGAAGAAGAAGAAGAAGAAGAAGAAGAAGAAGAAGAAGAAGAAGAAGAAGAAAGGTATATTGAAAACCACATATGTCATAATTACCTCATCCTATAGGAGAACATTTTTGTTCTCTCTGGGAGAATTCGAAACTTTAGAAAGGGTATTAGGACAAAACACTTCACAGATATTACCATGGATGGGACTATCTGTCTATCTATCTGCAGTGAATTCCCTATTTCTCCATTTTTAGAATTGCAACATATATAAAAAAATTAAAATTTAGACTACAGTATCCCAACCTTTGGTCGTCAGATATTCAAAATATGCATGACATTTTGTATAACTGAATTTCTCAAGCTGCCCTAATAACAGAATTTGTTAGCAAAATTCCAAGTTTCTTAAGTAATTATGTGGAGCAGGTTGTGTCTATATGGAGACAGGAATGGAAGTAGTCCTTCTTTTTCCTCCTGACGCATTGCACCCCTTCCCCAAAAATGTAAAGGTAAATTTGGAAACATAAATGTTCATCGTGATACAGTACATCCACAGCCAGCCTCCCTGTGAAGAGAAACCAAAATAGTAGACCAGTATGGCAGTCCATACCGACAGATGAGTTCTAGGATGGTTTTCTTTCTGCCAAGAACAGGTCATTTGCAAAACTAATGTTTCTTTGCTCTTCCAAGACCAATCAACCCTTGAATACTATGCAGTAGAGATGGGCACGAAACGAGCGATTTTTTGTTTTTGTTTTTGTTTTTTCATTTTGTTACGCAATGAAAACAAAATGAATTTAAAACAAAAACAAAAATGAAAATGAAACGACCAAATTTGCCGTGTTTTTCATTTTCGTTGCAGCCAGCAGATGCATTGAACTAAAAAGAATGCTAACGAAACAGCAATTTTTTGTTTTCGTTTTTGTTTTTTCGTTTCGTTACCTAACAAAACGAAAATGAATTTTTTTTGCAAAAAATGTCACAAAAACCAAAAAGAAAAATAGTAAACGGGCACCCCTAAACGACCAAATGACAAACGAAACACCATTTTTGAGTCGTGCCCATCTCTACAATGCAGTACAACATGGTTAGTTTGCAAAAGGATGATGTTCCTGGGGAAAATCAATTTCTTCCACAGCTCCTGAGAGGATCCGAGCTAGGCTGAAGGAAACCTGAGCAGGTTGGTAAATGATTTCATGGTGTATGCCCCTGTTGGGGGTGGGGAGGAGTGACTCTTGGGTGATGGGCTTCATGAATTCCTGACTTGTTGCTACTTGAACTAGCCTTGATTAGGATGCAGGATTAGGATGCAAAGCTTGGTCTGAATCCTGACTCCTTCCATCTTGTCTGCTCACGGGGGTGGGAGGGAGCTCAGTTGACCCCCCCCCAATAATTCTCTGTGGCTTTCTGTCCCCCCCCCCAGCACAGGTTCCAGTCACTGAGTGGCATTGTTCCCAGTCCAGGGGTGGTGTATTTTCTCTACATTGACCCCAACCAGCTAGTGCTATTTATGGAGGGTGGGTACTCTTGGGCTCACTTGGGTCCCGGTGCCTCGAAGAAGGTTCTGCCACAGGGTCTTGTTGTGACGCTTCCTCCACCAGCACATCTTTGCAGTTAAGATGGAGCCAATGGCCCAGGGCTCAGGAGGGTGCCTCTATCTTCATGAAGCAGGTCCCAGAGGTATGGGCAGCAACATACCCCACATCCGCCAGGCTCATGGAATTGGATCCATCCCCCAGTCCACTGGTCCTGAATAACTAGTGGGCAATCCTCCTTGAGGGCGCAGTAGATGGGAGAAGGGCATCCCCATCATCTAGTCCCAACCTGGGGCTTTGACCTCATGAGTCCTGGCTCCACTACACCACATCTTCTGTCTCAGCAAAATCTCCTGTTGGGCCATTTTTCTCCCATGTGGGCTTCAACCCAGCTTGGAGAACATTTGAGGGTGTGGGAATGGTTTGGTCTGAGGAAGGGCAGAAGGATTATTGCAGCCCAATAATGTTCGTTTCACACACCAGGCGGTAAAACCGAACCCTCTGGCAATAACAATGCAACACTGGCAAAATAAGCTACTAACTGCCCATTGCTTTTTCACAACACTCAGGATCTATTGCCCACAGCAACAGGTGCCTCACTCTCCCCATATAGGTACTGGGTTTGCTGAGAGAGGCTTGACAAGAAGGGAAGAGAGAGGATTAAGGCCTGGTGTTTACTGACATAACCATGCAGTTCTTTCTGCAGCCTTCAGGAGTCTTTGAAAGGAAGGGCTTTCTTCCTTTGAATTAAAGCTTGCAGAGCCTAATTAATCTCTCAAGGAGGTAGCTTTTCATGCTTTGGTCGGCTTCCCCCGTTGCATGCTGATGCGTGCTAGCAGCCAGCCGGCAAGCCTATGCAGCTGCGTGTTATATTAATAAAAGGCTTCAGCACTATATTTAAAATTGCATTCTGCTTTGTCCTGCAAGCAAAACCATTGGGACCGAGAAAGCACAGCCTCTGTCCAGTTGGTGTGCAGGCATCTCACAGACAACAAACGCCAGCCTGTTTGGGCGAAGGCCATGCTTTGGAGACTGTGATGCAGCTGATAAATAATAAAAGTGGACTGGGCCTGCCACTGGGGCTTCTGGTGATGGATGGAATACAGGCAGACCGAGTGCTTACAATATGCAGTGCTGAAAACTAGAGATAAGAGAGAATCAGTATGAGATATACAGCTTTGTACAGAGCGAAAAGGAGGCCGGCAAATATTTTCCTGCACTACATCTGTGGCACACCATCAACATCTTTGGGCTGACAGTTCTGCCCACCCATAGACGTCAGACCTTTCAATCCACGGGCTTGAAAATGTTATTACAGCCTGAGAGGGTTGCTGCTAGGAGCTGTCGGGATGGGGCTACTGGAAAGCAAAGGAAGCTGGGGAAAGACAGACAGACAGGCAGACAGACAGACAGAGGGACCCCCAGACCTGCACGGAACAAGTGGGGAAGAAATGAAGGATTCACTGTGGATGAATGAGGAATGGGAAAGTAGGGTTTCTTCTTGAGGCACAGCAGCAAATGGTGCCCACTTTTCACCCAAGTCAACTTATAAGGTACTGAAAGCCAGGCAAGTGACCTTAGGGACAGATGGGTGGTATATAAATGGAAGGAAGGAAGGATGGAAGGAAGGAAGGAAGGAAGGAAGGAAGGAAGGAAGGAAGGAAGGAAGGAAGGAAGGATTTTGACAAACTTGGAAGAAAAATCCCTCCAATTCATCCCTCCATCCCTACTGATCAAGAAGAGAAGAACAACAAAGTAATTGCACAACCATATGCTGCTCTTTCAGGATACCTGAAATGCACTGTCTGAGGCAGCCACCTCACTGTGCCCAGTGTTAGGACATCCTGTGGGAAGAGAAGGTGGCTGGTGGGAGGTTTTTTCCTGCCTTGCATGTACAGGCCATTCATTCTCTCTCCCCCTCCCCCCCACCTTCTGTACTGACATGGCATCTTCTCTGTGCCTGTGTTCTACGAAAGAGAAATGTGACTTGTGCCCACAGGGATATGAAAAGGGTGGTTTTCTTCCCCCTTTCACCCCAATCTCCTTCCTCCTTTCTCCCTTCCCTGCTGGGTGTTATCATCCCTCCTTTCTACCACATCCCACTGCCTTGTCCTGACTTGCTGTTCTCAGCACTTTGGTCATTAAGTGATATAAATCTTCTCAGCATAGATCTGCTGAGGCTTGCCCATTAGCCTTTTTACCCCTTCTCCTGTGCCAGAACATACATCCTTCTAACTCCACCACCACCACCACCACTGTAAGGAGCCCTAAAACTAGGAGTAAAGAAGGATTCTCACAAACAGCAAAACACATACATTTCACCGGGTGCTTCCTCTGGCTCTCCATTGCTGCCCAAGAGCACCCATCACCTCAATTTCTGTAAAATCTGCTCCCCTATTAAATGATTTGCTGTCAAGGTGGACTATCACCATTGCTAGCATAGGCATAGTCCCTACCTAACATGACCCCGCTTGCTGAGCCAGGTTGCCTTAGCATCTCATCGGACATTTTCTGTTTGAAGCCGCAGGCCGTGACATCCTGTGTCTCACGACTTGCAGATCATTTGAATAATCCGTTTGCCTCCTTTGATGGCATTTCCTTGAAGGTATTTCAGCAGCACATTTAATCTCCTTTTCTAAATAAAGGGATGAATCAAAATTCTCAAGACTTTTCTCTCCTTGTGTAGTCCAGAGCTCAGTCTAGGGATATTCTGACTACGACCTCTGATCCTTCTTGCCTGGCAATTGGCTTCACTTTAGTCCCTACATGGAGCTCCAAAGTCCCGAAAAAATGCAGTGTTTTTTCAAATGGCCATTAACCAATCACTGATCCCAGCTAAGAGTACATCCACTGAATCAATTGCTCAATGGCAAGTTGACACATATGTAAATTCCATTGAGTCTATGCAGGGGGTTTAAACCTGGGACCAGCATTAAGATCTTGGATAACGAATTTAGGTTATCATTTTATCAGGGCTGCTGAGCACATGATTCAATGTGATTTCAAACAGGTTTGTTGGAAGGACCATCACCTTTGGGGCCTGCCTAGATCAGTTCCTTGCCATGAAACGGCCATGAGTTTAGAAGTCTCTAAAACATGGGCATGTAGATGTCAGATGCCAGCTCACTGATCCCTCCAGGGCCCAGCCACTGCCAACCATTAGCCAGATTTAGATTCTCCACAGAGGAGATTAAGCCCACTAGACTATAAAAAGAACTTAAATTGAAAATGGAGGATGGAATTTATATGGATAACTCCATGAGTTAGGATTTGGCTATAGAGCCAGACTTTGGGAGCTTGATTCCTCACTTGTGCCTCCAAGGAGAAAAGCCAGCCTGTGTGGCCTTGGGCAAGCTGCATCATCCCAGGATCTGCAAGAAGAAGGGAACAGCAAACCACTTCAGAGTACTCTCAGAATGGGTTTGATGGCAGATGATGATAATGAAGATGATTAGTAACCATAGCGTCACAAGAATATAAGATAAGCCTTGCAGAATCAGACCAAAGGCTTGCCTAGTCCAGGATGGTAAGCACCTGCTTATGAGGAGACCATAAACAGGACACTCTTGCCACTGCAGCCTTTGTCTTGTGTCCTCCTGAGATTCAGAGACGGTGTGGCTCCAAACAGCAGCTTTTAGGGAGCGTGGTGGCTCAGCGGGCTAGAGCACTGAAAACTGTTGGCTACAAAGCCAGCAGCTCAGCGGTTCAAATCCCGGGTCCCATGCAGTGGAGTGAGCTCCTGCTGTTAACCCCAGCTCCTGCCAACCTAGCAGCTTGAAAGCATGTAAATTCAAGTAGATAAATAGGTACCACCTTAAAAAGTGGGAAGGTAAAACAGTGTTTCCTTGCAGCCATGCTGGCCACATGGCCATGGACTTGTATAACACTGGCTCATGGTTTGAATATGGAGATGAGGACAGCCCCTAGAGTTGGACATGACTAGCACACATGTGTGTGGGGAACCTGTACCTTTACCTTAATTTCATGCCCTGCCTATGGTCTTTTACCAGAAGTATTTGATAGGCCATGGTGGAAAGCAGGGTGCTGTACCAGATGGGCTTGAAGTGATGTTCTTCTGACATATGGAGTACTCTGAGCTGGAATGTGTTGTTGGTGAATAAGACAAGTACCTCTACTTAGGAGGGAAAGGTCTAGTCCGGACAGAGTAATGCATGAAGCATGGATTTAGAAAGTCTTCTAAGCAAAAGAATAACCAAAACAGGCCATGTGGAAACGGATGCACAAGTTGCTACTGAAAAGAGTGGCTTTGTTTGCATATCAGTTTAGCGTACTCCTGCAGCCAAGTCCCAAGGACGTCAGTAACATCCACCTGCCCATGGGCAAATGTCATTAATGGCCATGCCATCTGGAAGCACAGTGCCAGGCCCTGCCCTGTTCTAACAGGATGGTTGTTTTAGGTTTTGATTAATAAGGCCACATGCCAAATGTGACATCACAGTTGCAGGGAAGAGTTTGGAGCATGTATCAAGGCAGACTGCTAGAATGGCTGAAGCAATTTTATTTTTAAAATGTGAGCAACATTCACCTGATGGAAGAACAGTGGTGGTGGAAAAGCTCGACTTTCCTATCAGTTTCTGAGGTTTCAGACAAAGACTTGGAAATGACATTTAGACATGGGCACGACCAGAAAAAATGACGTTTCAAGTTTTGTTTGTCGGAACGGGTCCGTTTCGGGTCATTTCTGTTTGTCGCGAAATTTTTCAAAAATTTGTCGTTTCGTTTGTCATTTGTCGTTGGTCGTTTCCACCGCGATTTAGCGCGATTTGACATCCCAGAGCATAGGGGCAGCCCACAATCAGGGCCGGCGCTAGGTGTTTTTGCACCCTAGGCGGCGGGCGGGGCAGGGGGGCAGGGGCGGGGGAGGTGCAGGCGGGCGGTGGTGGCGGGGGGGAAGTGTGGGCGGGCGGCGGCTGCGAACGGGCAATTGGGCAGACGGCGGCGCGGGCTGCAGGCAGGTGGCAGCGCGGGCCGCAGGCAGGTGGCAGCACAGGCCGCAGGCAGGTGGCGGCATGGACAGGCGGGTGAGTGGGCAGTTAGGATATCACTTAGGAAGGATAGAGGTTCTGTTCTTGGCTTGCACCCCAAATGTGTGTGTGTGCAAGCAAATTGAAGTTGGGAAAATAGAAAATAAATGGTAGTATATAATACATTAAAATAAATCCACACCTCCCACTCCCAGTCGAACCTCCCCCTTTATCCAATATCAGAAAAAAATCCTCACAAACTGCCAGAGAAGAAACAAAGAATAAACTGCTATTCCCTTCAGCAGACAAAGCTGCAGGGAATCAAAGAAATTATTTTCTAAATTCATTTCCCTCCCTGCCTGCCTAACTTAAATCCTAAAGCCTCCAGCCTCCCTCCTCAATCTCAATCGGATCTCACCAGCACCAGCAGCCAGCCCTCCTCCCTCAACCACATCCATACACCCAACTGTGATTTCTGGAAGGTGCCTCGGCTTTTTATGCCCTCCAAGACATCCAGAAGTGTCAGTCAAAAACCTGGCGATGCCATTGGTGGAATGGTACAAAAAATTTGCATGGTCCCATCCCATGCCCAGCCCAAATGGGCAGGTCGAAAAAAATAAAAAATAAAATAAAATAAAATAAAATCAATACGACGTTTTATTGCTATAAAAAACCCACTGCTGCTACTATTAAAATTCAGGCATTTAAAATAAATAAATTTCACATGTTTCTGTGATGATTTGGTGTGTTTTTTGACCACGATTTCAAAAGAAAAATTGCGGTTGCCATTTTGGATCCCCCCCACTGCATGGCATGGCGAGACGACGAGGATGACCCCCCCCAGCCTGGTGGAAGCAGCCCAGGACAGGAGAAGAGTGGGGAAAAGCCCGGGGACCCCCCAGAAACCACCCCTCTGGTAGGTGGCAAAGCCCCAGGCAGGCATATTTTTGCCTGCTTTTTTGGCCGGGAGTCGGGTTTTTTAAAAAAACTTTTAAAAACTTATTCTGTGCTTCGCATTGCGTGATCGCCGCGATGCCACAAACGGAAACGAAAAACCGGACCAAATTTTTCTTTTTTTGGTTCGAGTTCAAGTTCTGACAGCTTAATTATCGTTACCGTTTCTGTTATGTAACGGAAACGATAACCGAAAACGGAAACGACAATTTCGCCGAGTCGTGCCCATGTCTAATGATATTCCTGGAGAGGGGAAATCAAATTGTGTTTTGTAAAATCAGAGATTTCACTGTAATGTTTGAGGATAATGTAGCCTATCAGTTACTAGCTAGTGCAGTGATGGCGAAACTTTTAGAGACCAAGTGCCCAAAATGCGATTCAAAACCCACTAATATTTTCACCAAGTGCCAGTACAACAATTTAACCTGAATACAGGTGGCTGTGAAGGGGGCAATGTCAGGTGCCCACAGAAAGGGCTCCGAGTGCCACCTTTGTCGCCTGTGACTTAGGTTCGCCAACAATGAGCTAGTGGCTGAAATCCAGTAGTAAGTCACGACTAGAGTTAACTCATTAAAACAACAGAACTTACACACTGTTGACTAACCAAATTCATGATTGCCATATCCCTGGGTCAAGGTGGGTGCTGACTTAAACATGGATCCCAATGTCAGGCCCTGGCAACAGGCCGGCCAGTATTTTTTTTTTAGCAACAATCAGATCCAAATGACTTCTGGACTGAATGGGCAAAGTGGCTATAGTCTATCTGGATTTTCAAAAGGCCTTTGACACAGTCCCTCACCAGAGGCTGCTGTGAAAATTGCACAGTCAGGGGATAAGAGGGCAGGTCCTCTTATGGATTGAGAACTGGTTGAGATCCAGGAAACAAAGAGTAGGTGTCAATGGGAAATTTTCACAATGGAGAGAGGTGAAAAGCGGTGTGCCCCAGGGCTCTGTCCTGGGACCGGTGCTTTTCAATCTGTTCATAAATGACCTGGAGACAGGGATCAGCAGTGACGTGGCCAAGTTTGCAGATGACACAAAACTTTTCCGTGTGGTAAAAACAAGAGAAGATTGTGAAGAGCTCCAGAAGGATCTCTCCAAACTGGGGGAATGGGCTACGAAATGGCAAATGCATTTTAATGTAGCCAAATGTAAAGTAATGCATATTGGGGCGAAAAATCAAAACTTTATCTATCAACTCATGGGCTCTGAGTTATCCGTGACAGATCAGGAAAGAGATCTTGGTGTGTTGGTGGACAGCTCCCTGAAGGTGACTACCCAATGTGTGGCAGCGGTGAAGAAGGCCAATTCCATGCTAGGGATTATCAAAAAGGGGATTGAAAATAAAACAGCCAACATTATAATGCCATTATACAAAACAATAGTAAGGCCGCATCTGGAGTATTGTGTACAAATCTGGTCACTGCATCTCAAGAAAGACATAGTGGAACTGGAAAAGGTGCAGAAGAGAGTGACCAAAATGATTACTGGGCTGGGGCACCTCCCTTATGAGGAAAGGATAAAACATTTGGGCCTCTTTAGTCTGGAAAAAAGGCGCCTGAGGGGGGATATGATTGAGACGTACAAAATAATGCAGGGCATGAGTAAAGTGGATAGATGGAAGCTCTTCTCCCTCTCACAAAATACCAGAACTAGGGGACATGCACTCAAATTGAGGGCTGGGAGAGTAAGAACAGACAAAAGAAAATATTTTTTCACCCAGCGCGTTGTTAGTCTATGGAACTCCCTGCCACAGGATGTGGTGATGGCATCTGGCTTGGATGCCTTCAAAAGGGGATTGGACAGATTCCTGGAGGAAAGGTCCATCACAGGTTACAAACCATGATGGAGATGTGTAATCTCCAGGCTTAAAACCAGGGTACTTCAAGGGCCAGATGCAGGGGAGTGGTATCAGGAGACAGATATCTAGTCTCATGCGCTTCCAAAAGCATCTAGTGGGGCCACTGTGAGATACAGGAAGCTGGACTAGATGGGCCTTTGGCCTGATCCAGCATGGCTCTTCTTATGATCCAGAACCACTGTGTATGCATGTGCACCACTGAGCTTCATCTGACTTGCAGTGATTCTAATAAGGTTTTCATGTCAGATTTTTAGCAGTGATTTCAGCAATGCCACATACACCCATGTGTTTTCCAGGGCTCTGTGGGGATTTGAACCAAGTCCGAGCCCACCACTCTTTCCATTACAACACAGTGGTTCACTTAGAACTATGGAAGACAGTTGGAGACCCTGGAGCCAACTGCCGCCAACTGGCACCAAGTGAGTGCTATCACTTCTTGGCAATCCCAGGCAGTTTAGCGTATGAGGCAGAACAGGAAGACGTCATGGTACTAAATAGTCCATCACAGTTTTCATATCATAACATCGTGAATGACAAATAGTGTACATAGCCTATTCAGAATGAAGGTCATACTTGTTTAGACTAGCAAAAATGCTTGCAAGCAATCACCGAACAGTGCCAGATTTCTCTGTCTCTCTTTCTCCCTCGTGTGTATAGGATTTTGAGTGGCGTTGAAAATGCCGACCAGACGTGCCCCTTCCTTTTGACTTAATCCTAATCTGAACGCACTCCTACCAAGCGAAAGCCTAGCTCCTCCCTGGAGCCAGCCAGGCCTTTGCACAGGCCCCGCTCTATTCATGAGGCTAATGAAAGAGAACAGCTCTGCCGGATGGAGGAGGTGTGCGGCGACATGGCAGGTACGCTGTAGCAGCAGAGCCTTTCATTTCTTCCTGGCTCATAACACCTCACACCTTCCGTCACTCTGCCAACCTTGTGATGGATGAATTGAGGAGGTCACAAGAGGATCCTTGTTTCCCACATGCAGGGCATTCCAAGTTCTGTCCTCCATTGGCCGTCAAGGAAGCTGGAAGAACGGGAATGACACTTCATTAAAAACCTACGGCATTTGACTTCATGCTGTGCTTATGATACAAGGTCAGTGTTTAGGTGCTGGGGCAGCTGGGGTATCCCTGTTTCCCTTTCATTTGGTCCCTCAACCCCCCTCATCACTTTCCATTTATCCCAGTGCTCTCCTCTGATTATTCGACTTCTGTCTGGGCAACAAAACAAGCAGCCACTTGATCGAAGGTTGCAAATATTTACATTCCCTTGCCTTTCCTGATAGGAGAACTTTATGCCAGCCTGTCTCACCTAATTAACGGAGAGCGGCAGAAACCAGCCAAAGGCCTTTGGACAGCTTTTGCACTTCATTAGTAACATTCACCCCCACCTCCCCTCGCTGGCCTGCTCTCTTCTGCTGACATGTCGGCTGTGCAATGGAATATGTCAAAGTAACACATGGCAAGGTGTGTGAGGTTACACGGAGGGACTGGCCTGGCTCAAGCAAGGAAGAAAGCTTTGGGACCAGTTCCTGGAGCCACCCAACGTGAAGGTTGTTTTCCTTCCATTCTGACCTCAGACCCGTGTGTTTGTGTTCTGCACAGCTGAAACGGTCTGCATCCGGTGTTTCCAAATATTGGCGGCGCTCCCTCTGATGGCATCATTTTATTTATTTCATGCGGTGGGCTTACATTTTGTGAGATTTGTGGGCCTTCTTTATGTACTCAGCTAGGTTGAAAATCTTTGATGACCTTTGACAAGGTTAACAGGGAACATGTCTGTGCCTTTTGTGTAAAACCAAGGTGACTACAGATCATTCAGTCAATATTGTACAACAATATTGGTCTATTTCCTGGCTTTTTGAATCATGAGTACAGAAACAAAAATCCCACATGTGTAAACCAGGATTTTGGGTTTTTTTCTTTTTCTTTTTTAAGAATTGAATTTCCTGGCTTTTTAAATACGCTGATAACCAGCTCATAAGAAAGCAAAATTCACTGTCCTCCCCCTTTGAAATTGCTTTTCTTATATTCACTCCCCCCACCACATGTGTGTTAGTCGTGTCTGACTCTAGGGGCGGTGCTCATCTCCGTATTCAAGCCGAAGAGCCAGTGTTGTGCAAGTCAGTGGCCATGTGGTGGCATGGCTGCAAGGAAACACTGTTTTACCTTCCCGCTTTTTAGACGGTACCTAGTTATCTACTTGCATTTCCATGCTTTCAAACTGCTAGGTTTGCAGGAGCTGAGGTTATCACTAGTGGTGGGCACCAAATGCCTAAATGACGTTTCATTTTGTAATTCGTTTCTCCACCCCATTTTGTTTTGTTAGTTATGAAATTAATTTGTATTAAAATTTGTTTCATAATTCATTTTAGTTCAGGTTCAGGTTCATTTTCTTATTTCTTTTTTCTTTTGAGTTGGGTTTTTTAAATTATTTTTTATTATTTTTATTTTTTTTAATCTTGCCAGCCCGTCGGCCATATCGGGTTAGTTTTATTATTTTATTTATTTATTTATTTATTTATTTTATTTATTTATTTATTTATCTATTTTAAACTGCCGATCACATGGCCCACCTACCAGCTATAGCGCAGGCCAGTCAGCTCCCCCCCCCGCCAGCCTGTGGGTTTGGTGGCCCGCGGGCCGGTTCGGCGACCCATGGGTGGTGCCTGGTGCTTGCGGGCTGGTTCCATGGCCTGTGGGCTAGATCAAGGTCTTTTAAAAAAATTCTTCTGCTGGCTCATAGGCCGGTTCGGCGGCCCACAGGTCATGTCCAGTGCTTGTGGGCCAGATCCGTGGCCCACAGGCTGGATCATTTTTAAATTTTATTTATTTATTTATTTTCTTCTGCTGGCCTGCGGGTCAGGTCCCAGGGCTCGTGGGCTGTTTTGGTGGCCTGCAGGCTGGATTGGGTTATTTTTTTTATTTTTATTTTTTTATTTTTATTTTGTTTTTAAAAACTGCTGACCATGTGGCCCACCTATCAGCTGTAGCGTGGGCTGGTCAGCTCTTTTTTTCCCTGCCGGCCCACGGAGTGGATCTTTTTTTTTTAAAAAAAAAATTCTTCTGCTGCCCCAAGGGGCAGGTCTGGTCATGGACAGGACTGGTTTTTTAATTTTTAAATTTTTTTTCTACTGGCCCTTGGGCTGGTTCAGAAGCCATGGGTCAGGTCTGGTGCTCCCGGGCGGGTTTGGTGGCCCATGGGCTGGATTGGGTTATTTTAATTTTTTAATTTTTCTTTTCTTTTATTCTTTTATTTTTTTAAACTGCCGACCACGTGGCCCACCTGCCAGCTGTAGCGTGGGCCGGCCGGCTTTTTAAATTTTTTTTTCTGGATGCCCCCTCCTTGGGGACTGGTGGTGGCAGCGAGGAGCACCAGACCACTCCACCAGGTAGCAGACACCAGTGGAATGAAAAATGAACTGAACTGAAATGCAAATTTCTGTTTCGGTTTTCTTAGAGGGGGCAGTTAGTTATTCATTTAATTAGGTAACAAAATGAATAACGAATAATGAAACAAACCAAAAGTTCATTTCGTGCCCATCTCTAGTTATCGGCGGGTGCTTGCTCCTTTGCGTGGCACCCGGGATTCGAACCACCGAGCTGCCAACGTTGCAGCCAAGAGTTTTCAGAGCCTTAGACTACTTTAACCCCCCCTCTCAAAGCTTGGATTCTTTTTAAATAAAAATGTGGGAGATGGGACTACAAACTCTTCTTCAAGATAAGCAAGTTTTTAAAATCTGTAGCCAGAAAATGTCACCTATGGCTGCAGGGCAGGAGGTTAAACAGCTTTAATTTAAAAATCAAAATTCAAAAACCAAGTTTAGCACAGAGCAAAAACAGATTGTTGGCTTCATCTGTGGTAGATCTGGTTCTGATCCAAATATATATATATATATATATATATGCATGTTAGGGTGGATTCGGGTCTCCTCCCGTGTAGAAATCTGGCTGTTTTGGCGACGTTTCGACGAGGTCTCACTCGTCATCTTCAGGCTGGTATTCTGGCTTCTTTCTTCTTGAAAGAAAATTATATATATATATATATATTTTGTTGCCTTTTGAAATACTGTATTTGGCATTTACTGTGTCCCCCAAGGCGTATTTCAAAAGAAGAGCCAGCCTCTGTAGCCTTGGGCAAGTTGAACAGGGGCAGAGTGCCTCCGCAAAGATGGGCATGATAAATTACTTCTGAGTACTCTCTACCTAGAAAAAAATCTAGAAAGGGTTGACATTAAATCAGCAATTGACTTGAGGCCTGGTCTAATGAATAGACATGGGCACGACCAGAAAAAATGACGTTTCAAGTTTTCGTTTGTCGGAACGGGTCCGTTTCGGGTCGTTTCTGTTTGTCGTGAAATTTTTCAAAAATTTGTCGTTTTGGTTGGTTATTTGTTGTTTGTCGTTTCCACCGCGATTTAGCACAATTTGACTTCCCAGAGCATAGGGGCGTCCCGCAATCAGGGCCGGCGCTACGTGTTTTTGCACCCTAGGCGGCGGGCGGGGTGGGGGGCGAGAGGAGGTGCAGGTGGGTGGTGGTGGCGGGGGGCTATGGGTGGGCGGCGGCTGCAGGCAGGCGAGTGGGCGGGCGGGCGGCGGCGCAGGCTGCAGGCGGGTGGCGGCGCGGGCCGCAGGCAGGTGGCGGCACGGGCAGACGGGCGAGTGGGCAGTTAGGATATAACTTAGGAAGGATAGAGTTTCTGTTTTTGGCTTGCACCCCAAATGTGTGTGTGTGCAAGCAAATTGAAGTTGGGAAAATAGAAAATAAATGGTAGTATATAATATACTTTTAAAATAAATCCACACCTCCCACTCCCAGTCAAACCTCCCCATTTATCCAGTGACTGTCAGTGAAGTGTCAGTCAAAAACCCGGCGATGCCATTGGTGGAATGGTTCAAAAAATTTGCATGGTCCCATCCCATGCCCAGCCCAAATGGGCAGGTCTAAAAAAATAAAAGATAAAATATAATAAAATAAAATCAATACGATGTTTTATTGCTATTAAAAACCCACTGCTGCTACTATTAAAAATCAGGCATTTAAAATAAATAAATTTCACATGTTTCTGTGGTGATTTGGTGTGTTTTTTGACCACGATTTCAAAAGAAAAATTGCGGTCGCCATTTTGGATCACCCCCAACGCATGGCATGGTGAGACGACAAGGATGACCCCCCCCAGCCTGGTGCAAGCAGCCCAGGACAGGAGAAGAGGGAGGGAAAGGCTGGGGACTCCCCCCAGAAACCACTCCTCTGGTAGGTGGCAAAGCCTCAGGCAGGCATATTTTCGCCTGCTTTTTTGGCCGGGAGTCGGGTTTTTTTAAAAAAAATCTTTAAAAAACTTTTTCTGTGCTTCGCATTGCGCGATTGCCGCGATGCCACAAACGGAAACAGAAAACCTGACCAAATTTTTCTTTTTTCGGTTCGAGTTCGAGTTCTGACGGCTTAATTATCGTTACCGTTTCCGTTACGTAATGGAAACGATAACCGAAAACGGAAACGACAATTTCGCCAAGTCGTGCCCATGTCTACTAATGAGTTTCAGACAGACTTGTAATCTAACAGGAGAATCCTGCTCAACCTACAATCTGGTTAGATTAGCTCTCTACCTTGACTCTGCCTTCTCTCCCATTTCTACACCAGAGGCTTGGGTTATTTAGCCCTGGGTAGGCCTCAGTGGGTGTTGTGGCTCAGTAGGCTAGAGTGCTGAAATGTAGGCTGCAAAATCGGCAGCTGGACGGCTTGAATCCCAGGTGCCATGCCGTGCAGTGAGCTCCCGCTGTTAACACCAGCTCCTGCCAACCTAGCAGTTCAAATGCATATAAATGCAAGTAGATAAATAGGCACCAATGTAAAAAAGCGGGAAGCTAAAACAATGTTCCTTGCACAAAAATGCTTTCAGCCATGCTGGCCAGATGGCCACGGCCTTGCACAACACTAGCTGTTTGGCTTGGAAATGAAGATAAGCACCACCCCTAGAGTTGGACACAACTAGCATGCATGTGTGGGGAGAACCTTAACCATTACCTAGGCCTCAGTGGTACTTCTTATATAAATATTCTGTTCTCTGGTCACAGAGGATCATGTGACCTTAGCCCTGGAGGCTTGGCCTATTGCCTCTTCCTGTGCCAGTAGATCAGGCTGCCAGATGCTTTAATGCAGTTCCTCATGTTGTGGTGACCCCTTGCCCTGCTTGAAAGAGGCCACAAGCCCCCACTGGCAGGCCACTGCCGCAGGTGCCATAGAGAACTTCCCTCTACAGGCACCCTCAGCCAATCACAGCCTTTGGTGACATTGACTGACATCCCCTCCTACCTATCAATCTGTAACTCACTCTTCCCCCCTTCCTCCCCCTCCTCCTCCAGACCCAGGCTGTTTGTGCCTTTTTCTTCACTGGCTCATGGTGACCCCTTTAAAATGGTCATTCGACCCCCAAAGGGGTCTCGACCCCCAGGTTGGGAACCACTGGTCTAGGGCAAGCTGTCACTCTCTAACTCTGTAGCTCTGCAAAGTCCCAGTTATCCTGCCCAGTTGTTGTTATGATGCAATCCTGTTGAACCTGGAAACTTGTCAGAGAAGTCACAGCAAGGAATGGAACTCCCCAGGGAGGCATTCAATGACAGTAACAAGATTCTGCCCTTGGAGGGAGGGATCCAGGGCTGTAACTAGGGCAGTCCAAGAGTGTTGCATGATGGCACAAACTCCACAGAAGCATGGCTCTTATAAAAGAGACACTACAAACCACAAAGATGTATAGCAGCATTCCTAAAAGCATTCCATAGGGAGCTCAAATGAAGTTCATGGGAACATCTCAGTGAAAGAGGCTGGGATGAAAGCAACGGTGGAGTGTGCACTGGATGTCAAGTCCACTGCTCACTGATGCAGAGATGACGTGGGCGTGAGACAGTGAAGCCAGGCGTATGTGCCAGGTCACTAAGGTAAAAAAGCTTCATGGTGACCTTCAATGTGAGGCATTGTGATAGTGTGAAATAAGAGGCCAGGACTTCATTTGAGGTGGGGGGGGCACTTGGAGTGAAAGAATAATAGCCTCCACTGCATATAAAGAATTCACAGAGCTCTAGGCATGCACAATGGCCTTCTTCTGCTCTACTGCTTAGTATCATTTGATTTAAGCTGCTTTTATAATTTCCTTCCAAAAGCACGGGTCACGTGGTGTAATATATTTCAAAGGTAATTGGATTGTTTGATCTCAAGGGATCCACACACGAGGAAAGAAGGTAGCGAATATGCTGAAGCGGGCAGGTTTCACATGTCTACAGCAAAATGTCTTTAGTGCGTTGCCTCCTGGCCTCTTCCTGACCCTGACCCTATCCTTTCTTGGGTACCCCATCCCCCTGTTAGATTACAGAAGGACACACTAAAATATCCAACATTCAGCATGAATCTACAAGATTAAATGAGCTCTGTAGAGTGAACCTGACCTCTGGTTGCACCAAGACCACTGATAACAGTATCTTTAGAGCCTCAGTTGTTCTGGGATTTGAAGGGAGGCACAAAGCAAATTTTGTATTGTATACATGAATTTTTTAAAATAATGATAAGCAATGACTTTTCTGATAAAGCCATTAAGTATAATCATCTGCAACCTTTAATTTGCGATGGAACAGAAATTGAAGCAAGAGATACAACTGAAATAGGCCATTGAATCTGTTGGAATATTTAGCCATTAGAGGGTTAATGTGAATGTAGAGTATTATGGGCTGGATTTAATGTGAAGAGAGAAGCCGATTGGTTGTTGAGATCAAACCATTTGAAATGTTCTGATAGAAGTCTACTTAGTGTGTGCCTTGTATTCTTAGAGAGAGAAGAGAAGCATGTTCCTAGCTTAACAAAATGGCTGTTAGAATAGTTATTGTTAGAAAACCTCCCATGTACCCTGCCCTTCTAGTTAAATAAATAGTTTTTTATTTAGTAACACAAGACATGTCTCTCTCATTAAAGCAACCAAAATCATCTGCAACCACCAATCCAACAAAGCTCTCCAACAGAATCCATCAACTTTAGAGAGGAATTGACTCTTCAGATCACTATGGATTCTATGGGTCTACTCTGGTTGGAACTTACTATTGGCTTTCAGCCAGTGTGTCATGAAATGATAGGCATCAGGATAAGAACTGTGGTGGCTTAGCAAGTCAAGCAGGTTGAGCTACCATTCTGGTGAGACCATGTGGATAGGATAACTAAATATTTGAAATGAAAGATTCTTGTGGTTTTCAAAGGTGGGTTTTGTTTTGTTTTGTGATAGGGGAGAGCAGCTGATCATGAAATCAACTTCATGCTATTTTGCAGTCTGAGAGCCTGCCTCTCTTCCTGTGCCATATAAAATGCCCACCAGAGCAGTATTAGAAGATGTTCCAAATGTCCTGACAATTGAGCAGTGCTCTCCATGCATCTGGAGGCAGCAGAGTAGCTTAGGGCTCACAGTGGGCAGGTTTCTCCTCTGGTGACACATAGTCCTTAAGAGGGTCAGAAGAACCTTCCTGTTCCAGAACTCTGCAATAATCTAGGCTTCTCAAATCAGATCAGGGCTGTTGCTAGATCAAGGGAAAGGTTAAGAATCTCTCACAATGTATTTCAGCTGCCTCCACTCTATAAAGGCATTCCTCAAAATCAGACCTATGTTAGGTAGCTCTTTTTCAAGTGTTGTTCACATCTTAAAGCAACTTGGCTAGATACTTGGAGTTCTAGACTCCTCCCAGGTTACTGTCAAGCTTTTAATCTTCCCAATAAGTAACAAAGGGCCATTTTTTTCCAGGATCTGCATAAAGCAGGAAGCCCTAATGAGCTGTAGATTCAATTAGAAAGGAACACATCTGTTCACAGTCTTAGGTGACCACTCTTTCAGACCTGGCAAGGTGAACAAAGGAAACCCTGCATTTGGCCACCTCAGCTACTGCAAATGATGTCCTACAGAGCTGGAAAAGGGGAATTCTAACAAACTGACCTATTGGAGACACAAGGTTTTCGGTCTCTCTGATTCTCCCAGGGGAGAATAGGAAATCCCATGATTTGTGCCATGAAATCAGAGCCTTCCCAAAAGCTTTCTCAAAAAGAGAAGGTGTATTTCTTGTTACCTACAGCATGTTTCAGCTGCCTAGATGCCCCAAGCACAACCAATCTCGCTTGATTTTGGAAGGTAAGCAGGATCGGCCCTGGTTAGTACTTGGATGGGCGACCATCAAGGAATACCAGGTGCTGTAAGCGCCTGGAGTAGGAACTGGCAAGCCGCTCCAGTACTCCTGCCAAGAAAACTCCATAGACATGGAGTCACGAAGAGTCGGTCATGACTGTAACGACACAACACACACGCACAGCATGTGCCATCACTTATAAAATATAAATAAAAATGTAAGTGATTTGGTGGTTGATTTTGCTTGAGCCAGTTCCCTCTCTCCTTTCCAAGAGGCTGGTAGCATTTCCCTAGAGCAGGGGTGGGGAACAAGTTCGACAAAAAGAGCAAAAATTTTAAACTGTGAGAGTCAGAGAGCCACACCACGCAGTGACCTGCCAAAACAGACAAACACTCATACAAAAGCATATAATTTTAACAACAATATATTAAACACATAATATAACATGCTCGGTCAGGTGTTTTTTGTTACCTTGTTGGAGTGGTGGGATGATAATCTCAGTGGGATTTCTGGCATCTTTTGTTTTCAGTAATCTTCTGCAAATCAGGTTTGTATTCAGTTGTAGCCACTCGGAGCAGTTCCTTTACATGAGTGTCAGTCAGAATGGACCGGTGCTTTGATTTCACGAGTTTCAAAGTAGAAAACAGCTTCTCACAGACGTATGTTGACGAGAACATAGACAGCAGCTTGAGAGCGGCTCTTTTTACACACGGGTATTTTTCAGTTGGCACAGCTCTCCAAAACGTAACATGGCCTTCCTTCAAAAGAGATTTAGGTCTATCGTCCTTGTGTAGCTCAATCATTTCTAGTTCACTCGCTGCGTCATCAGTAACAAGTGGGGTTTTCAGGCAGTCAGTGTCAGCATTAAATGGGTCGGTGAGAAAAGTGATCTGTGGTCTTTTTTGGTCCAAGTCCTCAAACCAAAAAGTAAACTTCTCTTGCAGTTGTGTAAGTTGTTTCACGTATCCAGCTATATCTGTTTTAACACCGGTCTTCTGCAGGGTGCTGCGCAAAGAAGGAAAATGGGATAGATTGCTGTTTTGAATGTGTGCTTTAAAAAGCTTCAACTTGTTTACAAAGGAGAATACACTTTGTGTCAGCTCAGGAAGAGTTTTTAATTTCCCCTGCAGGTCCACGTTTAGTTTATCCAAGTGTGAAAGCATGTCCACTAAAAATGCCAAATCCATAAGCCACTCGGGGTCTGAAAGCAGAGGATACATTTTGTTCTTCTCTGCCATAAACAATTTTACTGTTTCCAAAAGCTCAAAAAAGCACGAAACTACTTTGCCTCTTGAGAGCCATCTCACTGCGCTGTGCAGTGGCAGGTCACCAGGCAAGTCTGCGTCAAGTTCTGCAATGAGGTTCTTGAATTGCTGGTGATTAAGGGCGTGCGTACGGATGTAGTTCACAATCTCCATCACAGGCTTCATAACATGGCTTGCCAACTGTGGCTTGTCTTGTATGTGGCATGACTCGTCTAATGCAACACTAAAATAAGCACATGCATTCAAAGTCTGCATGTAGATCTGACTCAATCACATTATTTATGTCTGCTATTCTGGTTTCAACTGTGTGCCGTGACAGCTGGAGATCATTGATGGAATCTTTGAGTTTTTTATTGTCTGGAGCCAAGGTTTCAATTACATCCGCAAAACACTGTTTTAGAAACTCCCCCTCATTGTATGGTTTTTTAGCACGGGCAATGTTCCACGCCACTTTATAGGATGCAAGGGTCACAGTTTCTCCATGCTTGGTTAATTGCTGAAACATTTGAGACTGTCTTTTTACCTGGCTTTTCAAGGTGCTCAATTTTTGCTTGCGTAGTTCAGTACCTTTGGGTAATTCCTTGTCAATATTAGCATGGAGAGTTCTAAAATGATGCTGAAGATTTGAAGCCTTGAAATGTGATATCATAGGATTGCATATTAAACACAGCGCTTTCCCATTCCGTTCAATAAAGAAGAAAGCATCTTCCCATTCTTCCAAAAATGTCCTGTGTTCATCTTCATATTTTCGTTTAGCTTTGCATTTTGCCATTTTGAGTGAGGGTAAAAATCCTGCAGGGATGGTGAGGGTGTGCTGCGTCCTCCACACTAAGAACTAACGGCAAGATGTGACACAACATGTGACACACGGGTCCCCCCGCTCTCTGGCCCGTGCAGTTGTTTCCGGGGGATGGGAGACGTGATGACGCAGCCTGGGGGCGGGACTACACGCTCGGAGATCTCTCCTCAGAGGTCCCTCCTCAGAAGCAGCATAACAAAATCCAAACTTGGCAAAGAGCCACAGTATACAAAATAATGATAAGAGGCAAAGAGCTGCATTCATTTTGGCCGGGAGCCGCATGCGGCTCGAGAGCCTCGTGTTCGCCACCCCTGCCCTAGAGGTACGAAAGCTATGCACCTCAAGTGGCAATGAAGTATCAGAATGGGGAGCTGGATGCAAAGGGGTTAAGAGCATTTCTCAAGGGGTGTGAACAATCTTGATGATGGTGGACTCTCCAGACTTGTTCAGGATCTCATTGGTCACTCTTCTTGGGACTCAGAGAGCAATTTTGCCCTGAAGATGATCTCTTGGTAAACTCTAAGATGTTATTGTTTCTTTTAGGACTGTGTGACATGGATCACCTGATGAACAGGGCAAGCCTGCCTTATGTGAGACACGAAAAGTCTTGGCAGCATAACTGCCAGTGAATCCAAAAACCTACTGGGCCAATGCTAGCAAAATGAAAGTGAGAATGGCTTGGTCTTCGTGTTTTCCTCTCTCCACCTTAGCCTTATTTCAAACGAGAACCTTACCCCGAAACCTTTGGAGGGGAATCTATCAATGCCAGCTCTGTAGCTGACATGCAGCTAGTCAATTGCCATTTTCTGCCCTCTTTATGATGCTATTGATCTAATAACATCAGAAGAACACAGGCATTGGGACCTTTGGAGTGGGGTGGGAGGGTCTTCTGATTTGACTTGTTCTGCTGATTTGTTATAGTTGTGTTACTGCTTTTTATTGTTTGGTGCATTGATTGTTAACCACCCAGAATAGTCTATGAAGAATCTCAGTCATCCAGGTGAGGTTATCTGGAAGTTACGTCATGGCAACTGGACTTCTTTTCTTGTGGGATTGAAACATTTCGCTACTGATCCAAACAGACTGAAGAAGCTGCTTGGATGAGTAGCAAAATGTTTCAGTTTCACAAGAAAAGAAGTCCAGTTGTCATGGCACAACTTCCAGACACCCGGAATAGTGCTTTCCACTAATGATGTGGTATAATCCATCCATCCATCCATCCATCCATCCATCCATCCATCCAGACTTTGGAGCTCACCTTATGACTCATCATTTTTTGTGATCCTGGAATCTCCTCCTAGGGCTTATAAGACACAGTTGAGGCCACTGTGTTTGCTTGTGCAAAGGTATTGTACAGTATGGATACTTCTTGAAGAATAGATAGCCTATTCTTCTGCATGCACTTGTTTCAGGCTGGATGACACCAAAATATTCAAAGTGAGCAAACAAGGTAGGATTTTTCACCAATTGTCAGAATGTTTGTCTTCATCTACAATACACACACGTGCATGTTCATGCATGCACATGCACTGAGTCCTTATGTCCTGTGCCTTGATCATCTCACACTTCATAGTTTTTTTTGTTCTCTGTGGCATCTTTTGACATTGTTGTCCCTAGCCATGGGGAAAATGTCTTTCAATAGGCAGTTCCCATGTGGTCCTGGCAGCTTTTCAGTGATCCTACTCCATGTGCAGCACCTGATTTCATCCTTGAGACCCCATATGTTTACGTAATTTCAGTGCTACCTCAGCTGTGTAAGAGCTGCTTATGGAAAAGCATTCCCCATGCCCTCCCCACCCCAGCTGTTGTAATCAGCAGTCCTTGCTTTAAAATAAAAGAAACACATTCTGAAGCAAGCTCTGTCTGAAGTATTACAAAGAGCATGAATCAAAGTAAGCACATGCTTGTGTTTTCTAGAATTCACCTCAAGAATGCTAGCTGTTTGATGAAACTGTGTGTGTATGTGTGCATATGAGAAAGGCAAGAAACAATGACTTGAGTGTTTGTGGTACCATCATGTGATGCTGCCCTTACAGATGATCATGTGGTAGCACCTTCTGAGGCAACCAATGGAGCACTCAGAGCAAAACCACCTCCCCACAGCAATTGACCTCCAACATATAGGCTAATCAGTTGGCACTGGATTCAAACACAGCTCCTTTGAATGCAGCAAATACAAGTAAGGCAAAAGATAAGCACTTGAGTTTGATAAGCAGTAGGTTCTTTTGCTTCCTGAAATAAGCACACATTTGCATTTGCAGGGAGGACTTAATGAATCACTTTGAAAACGGTAACTGAACTGCATTCCTCCCCACTTGAGATCACCTTGTTTTAATCATCTCCATTTGATGTTCAGACACTTCTGTGAAATAATTTTATTAGTAAATGTCAGGGTGAAATGTGTGTTTCTCCATCAATGTGCCAGCTTGATAAGGAGCTACAAGGGGGGCTGGGGGTGTGGAATGCAGCTTAAAGACTTTATCCCTGAACAAAGTTTTCCTGGAATAAGAGTTATAACACTGGTGGGGAAACCACGGCTGTTTAAGTTCAAGTGGAGTGTGACGGTAACCACATACAGTTTATTGTGTGAGTGGGCATCCATCAAACCTTGCTACTCAAAGGAGGGTTTTGAAGAAGAAGGCAGTTGTGTGTGTGTGTGTGTGTGTGTGTGTGTGTGTGTGTGTGTGTGAGAGAGAGAGAGAGAGAGAGAGAGAGAGAGAGAGAGAGAGAGAGAGAGAGAGAGAGAGAGAAGAGAGGAGGGAGGGAGGGAGGCAACAGCAGATTGGAGAGAACAGCATTGCAATGTGGGACAATGTTAGGTTAGGAAAAATTATTAATCAGAATTTTAGTGCTTCCCTTTGAGCGTTTCTTAGCAGAATGGGCATAAGTCCCATTAACATGCTGCCACTGAATGGTAGTTGTGGTAAAAGTATATTATATGGTTGCTTCAGCAGAAGGGCTGAGATTAAAGTGTATGGGGCAGAGACTAAACTGTCCATTTCAGTGGAAGAATGCTGTAGGTCCCTTGGCACTAATTTGTTGCCTGGGCTTTTTGTATATTTAAAGGGAGTAGTTCTTAAAAAACAAAACCCTATTTCCCCATGTTTGGTCCACTGTGCGGTGGTGGTGACCAGAAAATTCTTTTATTTCCGTTTTCATGCGATGAAATTGACCAGGGGGAGAGGGAGGTCAGTCACCCCAACAGTCTTGCCGTTCAGCTGGTATGGGCCATCTGGAAGTGAGCCAAGGGGGCCTGGGTCCTGTCCTTTGATAACTCATCAATTTCTTTCTCACCAGAAACATCTGGCTCAGAATGCTGAGTTATGAGCTAATATTAAACACAAATGTTTATAGCATCGCATATATAATATTGTTGATTAGACGCATCAAGTAAAGTAATTGACCAGCGGGGACCTGGGGTGAGCAGCTGGTAGAACTTTTGGAAAAAAGCCAGGAGACCTGGCTTTAATTCCCAGGCCATCCATATTCTTTTGCACCAAAACATCTGGATTTTAACACTGTGGAACTGTCGTACCAAAGAAAACCACTGCTTGGATTCCAAATTTACTATTGGGGAAATCTAAGTTAGAAATCTGAACCATTTTTCCATTTCCTTAAGATCAGTTAAGAATAACAAGAGTCAAAATCCTAATTCAGATGTACATTCCCCAAATATTCATAATTTTGCAATACTTCGCAGACAATATTTCTTATGCAAAATATAAGTCAAAGATATAAGATTTTCCTTAAAAGAATAGACACTGGGGTGGATCTAGATTTAAATACTGCTGCTATTTCATCAACTATTAGTTTGCTACTTCAACACATTTGTTTCAAGGTTGGATCCAACCTACTCTCTAGAGCAGGGTGGACAGCTGTGGTTCTCCAGAAGTTTTCAGATGTTAACTCCCAGCAGCTCAATTTAGCATAGTTAATAATGAGGGATGATGGGAGATGAAACAAAGCCATCAGGAGAATCAAAACTGGCCATGCTGGTTTAGACTTCAGAGAAAAAGATGGGTCATTATTATCATAATGATAATAGATCACCAGCAGTACCAGTGGTGCTAAATTGTGGATACAGACTGTTGCAAACACTGTGGAATCTACAGGAACTTGGGAAGTATGTTACTTCTGTGCTGATGATCTGATTCCTTTGTAGACAAAGTCAGAAAAACATCCTATGGGAGAAGAAATCTTTTCTTCAAACACAAATATAGCCTTCCAAATATCAAAGGGAGATTTTAGAGCTTCATTCTTGAGTGAGCCCATTTTATTACTGTAAGGCTTACCTAATATTTAATTATCATTGCCAGTAGTGTCATGGTAAACTGGTAAGAATAGTTTTCATCAGTCCTTGAGTCCAGAGCTTAGATAGGACAAGATCTGGTTAGAAACATCCCCCATATGCCATTTCACCCGGATGACTGGTGCTTGGGAAAACTGCATGGGGCAGATTTAAGGCACCTTCCTTGCTGTTTTCTGAAACTTCAGATGGAAAGGAGTGTGTGTATGTGCGGGCGGGCGTGCCGCTGTTGTCTGGATATGGGAGATACAGTATATGTGTTTGATTTTGAGAGATGGAGGTAATATGCTATGCATGCACATGTTTAGTATATACACAAGTGTTTCAGAGAGGTAAGGGGGATACCTATTCATGAGTCCAAGTCCATGCATATATAGAGCTCCTGAGGCCATGCCCTCTCTTGCCATGTAGCCTTAGAGAACCAAAGCATTGCTCTTAAGTCCCTTGCCACAATCCCTTATAGACACATTGTATATATTACAGAATTTTATGTCTACCACAGCAAAGGAACAAAACTCTCCTTGCTTCTTTTTACTCAAGCATGTGAATATCTGCTCTTTCTCCTCAGCTGGAACAGAACAAAGTCTTTAAGATAACAGGCCTATTGGCCATTTTCCTTTCCCTCTTCCTCTACCTCTTGCTATTTGTAGTATTACATCCGATGAAGGAGTATTATGACCTTGAAAGCTTGCACATAATTTAGTTGCTCTCATTTTTTAATGACCTAATAAAGATTATGTCCTAATATGCATGCCAGGTTTTGGACGTTTCTCTTTCTAAGTATGGATGACTCTGGATCCTATATAACTATCAAATAGCATTGTATCTGAGACTGTTGGACACAAATTGGATTGGTTTTTCCCATCCGCATGTAGATGTAAAATCATGGAGGTTGCTGTAACCAATTGAAATAAATATACCAGGTGCCAGTTGCACACCTTGTCATGTATCTGCTCATGTGAGAAGCACACAATGGGGAACACAACTCAGTCATGGAGTCTCAACTAGCTGCTGTGATCTCTGTGAGTTCACTCCCACATGCAGGGGTGGGGGTTGGGGAGCAAGGGACTATGACTAAAAGCTCCAGAATATTTCAGCGTCAGGGTTAATCAATGATAAGTTCAAATACCTACCATTTTTTTTAAAAAAATTATTTAATATTTACAAACTTGATTAAATGTTTGTTTTATATATTTCTCCCACTGGGTGTCAGTAGAGTTTTATAGTCCACCTCCTACAGGGAAGGACACAGAGGAAGTATAACTGCCTTGGACTACTGCCTTCTAAGAAGTCTCCATGTCCTCTATTGAATGGTAAGGATGCACTGGAAGGAGAGGGACTATAAGCCATAAAGTGGGCATAGAGGGCGTGCTGTGCTTTTAGGTACTTTGACCCCTGCCATTTCTTGTTAAGAGATTCCAGGAAAAGTCATTAGCCAAGGCTCTGTTTGAGAACCCATGTGTGGGACTTGCTGTGTCTGGTGAGCCTGTGGGGGTTGAGTTGAGTTTTACAAACATCCCTCCCACTGCTCTGATGGCAACATTAAAAGAATGGTGTTTGAATGCAATGTTGCACCTGTTATTTATTTATTTATTTATTTATTTATTTATTTATTTATTTATTATTTGTATACTGCATCAATTTTCCCAAAGGGAACTCTGGGCGGTTTACATAAAACAAAACATATAAAAGACCAAAAATCAAAATCAAACCATTAATACAGTGGACCCTTGTATAACAAACAGCTTATATAACATAAAATTTGTACAACATAAAAATTCTGGAGATAGGGGAAATTTGCTTAACATAATTGCCAATGGGGAGAATCCATACAACATAAAAATGGGATCACTCCGTTTTCAATGCATTCCTATGGAAATTTGTATAAAGGAAATTTTGCTTAACATAATTTCATTTGGAACAAATTAATTCCTTTATACAAGGTACCACTGTACAATGAAGACAATGAAAATAGACCAATAACCTGGCAAGAGGCAACGACAAAGTAATAACAAAACAACATCAAACACAGGGAGCACGAAAGGCACATTAACAGTTGCCGAATGCATCCCTAAATAGACAGGTTTTCACTGCCTTTTTGAATGCAGCTCGGGATGGGCCCTGGTGTATTTCGCTTGGGAGTTTGTTCCAGGTAGCCAGGCCTGCCACTGTCCTGTCCTGTCTGCTTATTAATGCCAGGTCGGTACATAATAAGATCCCTCTTGTCCACGATCTTATTGTGGACGAGCGTGCCGACCTGGCTTTCATCACGGAGACCTGGGTGGGCGAGGGGGGTGGGGGCTTCCCTCGCCCTCCTTTGCCCCCAGGGCTACCGTCTGCAGCAGCTGGGCAGGTCGAAGGGGCGGGGGGGCGGGGTGGCTATGGTCTTTAGGGATTCTTTTCATGTCAGTAGATCCGCGACTTTGGTGAGTCCGGGTTTGGAATGTCTCCACCTTATGGTGGGCCAAAGGGACAGGTTTGGGGTAGTGCTTGTGTACCGTGCTCCCCGCGACCCTGCACTCTCCCTTCCGGAGCTCTCCGAGTTCATCTCGGCGGCACTTTTGAGGTCCCCCCGCCTATTGGTGGTGGGGGATTTCAATGTGCACGCCGAGGTTGGGCTGTCTGGAGTAGCTCTGGAATTCATGGAGTCCATGGCCTCCATGAACCTGCCCCAATTAGTCATCGGACCCACTCATATTGGTGGACACACCCTGGACCTGGTTTTTGCCTCCACATCGCGGGGTTTTGATCTGAGGGTCGGGAGACTATCGGCCCGACCCGTGTCATGGTCAGATCATTATCTACTGACTTTCTCTCTTGCGGTAGCCACCCCGCCCCGCGGGGAGCCGGGCCCGTCCGTCTGGGCCCGCCCCCGGGGGCTCCTGGACCCTGTGCGGTTTTCGGAGGCCCTCGGGGATGTACCAGACGGTTTGGATGACGATCCGGCCGACGCCCTAGCCCAACGTTGGTTTGAGGAGGTGGCTGGGGCTGTCGACCGGATCGCCCCCAAGCGCCTGATCCGATGCCGAGCCCGTTCGTCCCCTTGGTTTACCGAGGAGCTACGGGCGATGAAGCAAGAGCGGAGAAGGCTAGAGAGCAGATGGCGGAATGCTCGGACGGCTCAGAATTGGGCTGCGGTTAAAGGCGTTGAACGGTCGCTACTCTCGCGCGATAAGGGCGGCTAGGAGATCTTTTGCCGCCCTGAGAAATGGGTGAGGCCTCGAATCGTCAAGCGGAACTTTTCCGTGTGGTCCGAGACCTCACCAATCCCGCTCCGCCCGGGCCTCCTCCTAGTGATTTCACTAGTGAGTCATTCGCAGCCTACTTTAAATCTAAGATAGAGGCCATCCGTTCCGAGTTGGATGCCGGTTGCCCTGATCCGGCCTCTTGTCATGGCCAGTGTCGGGCCGCCTCGGTCGCCTCGGTTTGTTGAGTTTGGGCCTGTTACACCGGTGGATGCCTCCAGGGCACTGGGACATTGCAGGCCTGCGGCTTCTCCGTTCGACCCTTGCCCTTCCTGGTTGATTAAGAGCGCAGGGGGGAGCATGCCGAAATGGGCTTCACTGATTGCCTCAACCTCCTTCAGGGACGGGATTTTTCCGGCCAGTCTTCTGAAGGAGACGGTGGTGAAGCCCATTATTAAAAGACCTGGCTTGGCTGTGGACGATTTGTCCAACTATCGTCCCATAGCCAATGTTCCCTTTTTGGGCAAGGTGATCGAGCGAGTCGCCGCCCTGCGTCTCCAGTCGTTCCTGGAGGAGAACCATGTACTGGATCCTTTCCAGTCCGGGTTCAGGCCGCATCATGGGACGGAGACGGCCCTGGTCGCGCTGCATGATGATCTGTTGAGGAGGGCCCGACAGGGGTTGCTCTACCCTGCTGGTCCTTCTCGACCTGTCAGCGGCTTTTGATACCGTCGACCACGGTATCCTGCTGGAACGGCTCTCGGAGGTTGGGATTGGGGGCCAGGCCCTGGCCTGGTTCCGGTCCTTCCTTGGGGGCCGTATCCAGCGAGTGAGCTTGGGTGGTGAGTTGTCGGCACCCTGGACACTCTCTTGTGGGGTGCCTCAGGGGTCGTCGCTCTCCCCAATGCTCTTTAACATCTATATGAAGCCGCTGGCTGAGATCATCCGGAGTTATGGAGTCTGCTGTCATCAGTACGCTGATGACACGCTCTATCTCTCCTTTTCCACCGGTGCAGTGGAGGCCGTCCGTACCCTTGATTGTTGCCTGGCCGCGGTTCTGGATTGGACCAGGACCCACAGGCTCAGGCTCAACCCAGGCAAGACCGAGGTTATGTTCTTCGGGGGCTCGTCGGAGGGGTACTGTGGCCTCTTCCCAGTCTGGATGGGTCCGCCCTCCAGCTGGCGCAAAGAGTGCGGAATCTGGGTGTCGTCCTGGACCCGGATCTGACCCTGGATTCTCAGGTGTCAGCCGTGGTCAGGTCGGCCTTTTACCACCTAAGGCTTATCGCCCAGATTCGCCCCGTACCTCGATGAGGGCTCCTTGAGGACAGTGGTACAGGCGCTGGTCGTGTCGAGGCTGGACTACTGCAACGCTCTCTACATGGGGCTCCCCTTGAACCTTGTTCGGCGATTGCAGCGGGTCCAGAATACGGCGGCCAGGCTGGTGGTTGGCGCGCGTCGCTATGATCGCGCCACCCCCATCCTGGCTCGCCTGCACTGGTTACCCGTTGCCTCCCGAATAAGGTTCAAGGTGTTGGTTTTGGTTTACAAAACCCTCCATGGCTTGGCCCCGGCTTATTTGGCGGAGCGTCTTCCCAGACAATTAGATCTGGCCCGACCCACCCGTGCCTCGGTCGCCCTTTCCCTGCGGATGGTCCCCCCGAGGGAAGGCCGAAAAGTGCGTACTCGCAGTCGGGCTTTCTCGGTGGCGGCACCGGCAATTTGGAACAAACTCCCAGGTGAACTACGGCTAGCTCCCTCGCTGGCAGTGTTTAAGAAGAGCCTTAAGACCATGCTCTTCCGAGAGGCCTATGGCGAGGGTTAGGGACTCGGTTTTTTTTTCTTTCTTTCTCTTCTTCCTCCCCGCCTATTTAATTTTGGATCTAATTGTTTTTAGCAAATTTGTTGCCTACTGCTTCTGTCTGATTTTATCTGTTTTTCTATTTTTATGTTGTTAACCGCCCTGAGTCCCCATTGTGGGAATAGGGCGGTATACAAGAGCTAAAAATAAATAAATAATAAATAAATAAGGCCTGGTTGTATGTGCAAACTTATGGGCCTCCAGAAGGGTGGCCACCCAGAGTGAGCATGCCATAGAGGCTCTGGTGGGCCGAGCCAGCACTGACCTTTGGGAGATGCGCTTTGCAAGATATTCAGGTCCCAGGCCATGGAGGGTTTTGAAAACCAAAACCAACACCTTGAACCTTATTCAGGAGGCAATGGGCAGCCAGTGAAGGTGAGCCAGAATTGGGGTTATGCGGTCAAATTTGCCTGCACCAACCACCAATCTGGCTGCCACATTCTGAACCCACTGCAATAGCTGAATAAGGGTCAAGGGAAGTGCAATGTAGAGCGTGTTAACAATAATCTGTCCTCGACATGACCAGCACCTGCATGACTGCTCTCAAGAAATCCCTAACAAGGTATGGGTGAATCGGGGTGATTAGTCTAAGATGGTGAAAGGCTGACTTGGACATGTCAGTCACCTGGGACTCCAGGGATAACACCGGATCCAGGACAACACCCAGACTCCTCACTCTAACCACCTGCTGGAGGTCAGTCCAATCCAGACTGGGGAGAGGGCCATTATACCCAACCAGAGAACCCCTGAAGAACAGAATCTCAGTCTTCTCAGGGTTGAGTTTGAGGCCCTGGTACATTCCAGAATCACAGCCAGGCAGCGGTCAAAGGTCTGGACGGATTCCACTGCAGAGATTGAAAAGGAGAGCTAGAGCTGCGTGTCATCAGTATACTGATGACAGCAGACTCCAAAATTCCAAATGACCTCAGCCAGCTGTCTCATATAGATTATAAAGAGCATGGGGAAGATAGCTGACCCCGAGGCATTCCACAAGAGGGTGTTGTGACGTCACCCCTTTCACAGACTGAGTTTTCAAAGGCACAACTGGGTTTATTTCGACATCCTGCTGTGCCACCAAATTGTGACGACACCTCCCTTTTTATCACTGAATTGTGATGGAAATGGTAATGCTGCCACCTTTTATTCACTTAAATAATGCTGCCACCTTTTAAAATCGTTGCCTCATGAATTGGGACCGACTCAGAGATATATAATATAAAATTAATGATGAAGTTTATTGAGAAGATAATAAATATAACAATATCTGAGGATGGTATGCGTTGCCTTTAACATATAATAGATTTAATCAGCTCTACAAGCCTCCCTGTCTTCAATAACTAGTAAACAGTATAGCCCTCAC
Organism: Phrynocephalus guinanensis; assembly: GCA_037367245.1. Lineage (NCBI taxonomy): Eukaryota > Metazoa > Chordata > Lepidosauria > Squamata > Agamidae > Phrynocephalus > Phrynocephalus guinanensis. The sequence goes on along the minus strand of CM074734.1, from coordinate 104,873,626 downwards.
TGCCTGACAGAACTCTCAGAGAACAGTGCTCTCTCCTAGTACTCACTCTCAACTGAACTCAACTCACTGAACTGAACTCCCTGAACTGACTAGGCTCCACCCTTTTTATATCATACCATTCCCCGCCCTCCTGCTGGGATTGGCTGATGATTCGTATATTCATTACTCCTGTTTCCAGGGTTTTGTCACAGGTGTCCAGGGGGATGACAAATCACCCTCCAGGTTCACTAGCTGGGCTAGACCCTGGAGGAAGGAACAGATCCAGCCAAAGGCTGGCCCCCTGATCCCCACCTCAGAGAGCCTGCCCAGGAGGATACAGTGGTTGAGGGATGGTATCAAAGGCTGCTGACAGATCGAGGAGGACCAACAAGGTAGAGCAACCCCTGACAGCCGTCCTCAGTAGGTCATCCTGCAGTATGACCAGGGCAGTCTCAGTCCCATGATGTGGCCTGAATCCAGACTGGAAAGGATCCACGACGAGGTTCTCCTCCAGGAATGACTGGAACTGCATGGCGGCAACTCACTTCACCACCTTGCCCAGGAAGGGAACATTGGCTATTGGATGATAGTTAGACATGTCGCCCATAGCCAAGCCAGGCATTTTAGGAAAGGGCGTAACCACCATCTCCTTCAGCCAACAGGGAAAAACCCCATCCCTGAAGGAGGCAGTGGCGATCAACAGCATTGTTTTTCAATACTGTGCAGGTTAGCACAAGTCATCTTCATCAATTGTGCAAAAACCCATTGATCAGAACTCTAAAATTAGAAAAAAAATAATTCTTCAATATGCCCCCAAGCTTGGCACCCCCATTCCCTAAGCCATAAACTCAATTTCCTTTGAATTGACTAATACTTTTGTCTGAAATTCTGGGTCCACTTGCTTAGCAAAACGTCTGTGAAGATTCTCAGTCATCCAGGTGCGTTTATCTGGGAGTTGAGTCATGGCTACTGGACTTCTTTTTTGAGAGATAGAAACGTTTCGCTGTTCATCCAAACAGCTTCATCGGTCTGAATGCAGCTGGTGCAAACCCTGACTCTTATAGGCAGCTTTGACCTCTAGTCACCCTGGCCTCAATTAGGCTCATCAGATGAACTAAATAGGCTCGTTAGAGAGACAATGGTATCCTTAGCCTTGAGGTGAACCATGGTTTAAGGTGCTGAAACCTATCAAGAAAGGGTCGTTAATGGTCGTTAGCTATGGCCTTGGTGGTAAAGGCTTTTTGATTTGTCTTGGTAGTGTGGAAAGCACAGCTTGATAAGTAGCAGATAAACTATGCCGGAGGCCACCACCTCTGTTGAGGGAGGGATTTTCAATGCTCACATGAATGGCCTCCCTTACTCCTCTTTCAAACCACCTCTCTTCTTTGTCTAATATGTGTACATCCTCATCTTTGAAAGAGTGCCCTTTCTCCTTCAAATGGAGGTGTACTGCTGATTCTGGACCTGAGCTGTTACCCCTCCTATGTTGGGCCATCCTTCTGTTTAATGGCTGTTTGGTTTCCCCAATGTAGAGGTCTGAACACTCCTCACTGCATTGGACCGCATATACTATATTGCTCCTTTTATGGTTGGGTACCGGATCCTTTGGGTGGACAAGTCTCTGCCTTAGTGTGTTTGTGGGTTTGAAATAAACAGGGATGTGGTGTTTGCCAAAAATCCTTTTAAGCTTCTCTGACACTCCAGCCATGTAAGGAATGACCAGGTTCTTCCGCTGGGTCTGGGTCTCAGACTGATCCCTTGTTCTTCTGGGATGGCCCACTGCTTTGTTGAAGGCCCACTTTGGATATCCACAGGCCTTAAGTGCTGTCTTCAGGTGCCTGTCTTCCTTCTTCTTGGCTTCTGTGGAGGTGGGGATGCTCTCTGCTCTGTGGCTTAGGGTCCTGATGACTCCTAGTTTGTGCTGTAATGGATGGTGGGAGTCGAACAGTAAGTATTGATCTGTGTGGGTGGGTTTCCTGCAAACCTCCACCTCCAGGCCACGGCCAGGTCTGATGATGACTGCACAATCCAGGAAAGCCAGCCTGTTGTCTTGGGTGTCTTCTCTAGTGAACCTAATATTAGGGTCCACTGCATTGATGTGGTCTGTAAAGGCCTGTACTTCCCGAGTCTTGATTTTCACCCAGGTATCATCTACATACCTGAACCAGTGAGATGGTGTTGTCCCTGGGAAGGTGTTGAGTGCCTTCTTCTCCACTTCTTCCATGTATAGGTTTGCAACAATTGGTGACACTGGAGAACCCATGGCACAACCATGCTTCTGTCTGTAGAAGTCCCCTCTGTACATGAAATATGTGGTATTCAGACACAGGTCCAGGAGCAGGCATATCTGGTCTGGGTTGAGTCGGCATCTGGGTGAGGGTGCTGTCTTCTCTTAATCTTCTCTTTACCATTATTAGCGCATCAGTGGTGGGTATGCTGGTAAAGAGTGATGTAACATCAAAGGATACCATGGTTTCCTCTGTATCCAGTTTGAGCTCCCTGACTTTAGAAACAAACTCTTCTGAGTTGTGTACGTGGTGGTCCGTGTGTCCAACCAGTGGGGCTAGGATAGTTGCCAGGTATTTTGCGATGTTATAAGTCACTGAATTTATACTGCTGACAATAGGTCTGAGGGGGATTCCTTGCTTGTGGATCTTGGGAAGTCCATAAAAGCAGGGGACTGTCTCTCCGGGATATAACCGGTGGTAGGTCACCCTGTCAATTGCGTTTTCCTGCTCCAAGAGTTTTTGCTTAGCAAAGTCTTGTGGATCTTTATTTTGAGTGTTGATGCAAAAATAAAAATCCTTAAAAAGCAGTCCTTTAGTCTGAAGTAAAATGCTTCAAGTACTTAAAAAAAAACCCAGTGTTGGAAGGAGGCGTTCATTCTTTGTGCAACAATGCAGCTTCTAAAACCAAGACATTCAAAAGAATCCATTGACTCCAAGGATTAGCACATTTGCATCCATCTTCTTTTCTGCAGGTACTGGATCTTATACAGTTGCCTTTTTTGCGGTAGGCATACTATGGCAATTTCAGAATGATGTTGCCAAATGTCTGGAAGATCTATTTCCTCTGAATTATTTCCTGTATGGATTCCTGCCTATCAGTATTCACATTCATAAACTGAGTTGCTAGCTTTGAAAAGAGATACTGCTCCATTCCAAAATGAAGTAATTGGTTTTAGAAGAAACCAGAGCAGCCCCAATATAAACTTGTTCCAAAAAAAATATCAACATTTCCCCTCCCCTCCCAAAATTCAGCATTCCCTACAAAAATGTGCAGCATTTAGTTAAAATTCCATTATGGGACTGTAATATTTTTATAGCATAATAAAATATTTCTTTTTTTTCCAAGACAGAGAGAGACTAAGCATTTGAGTGAGAAATGGTAGGGCTGAGGGTTTTGGTCCCATAGCAGAACTGAAGTGTAGAAAAGCAAAGGCAGTGTTCAGTCAAATAACGATAGCCTGGCCAATGCCAAGGCTGTACACAGGCTACAAATGCAGAGCTCGACGGTGTCCACTCTGACTCATGTAGTTCTGCAAACTGTCAGCTGGCCAAGTCTTTTCCTCCTGCATGTGAAAAGGGCTTTCTGAGGCTTAAATATGCACAATGGAAGACTAGACTAGGCCTAAGCCTGAGGCTGTGAAGTTCTCAACGGAGCCTCGAAAAATTGCCGGTAATCTGAGGTTCCAAGCGTAGGATGTTTTATGCGCATCTTTAAAACAGGCATGTCGGGGAGTCATATGGGGATGGAGTAGAATTTCATGGGTTGGGACTGAGCAACTCAGACAACGCCAAGCAAATGGAAGATAAATCCATTTCACTGAAGACTGATCTAGAGATGAGGTTCATTTTATCACACAAGGTTGCTCCAGTGAGGAGACTCTTCAAAAAAAAAAGTTAAATGAAATGTGTCATAGTACAGATCAAGGTCTCCAAGAACAACAATTTAAGGTGTGTGCTTGAGGTTTAGATCTTTCCTGTACATTGCCCAACAGGCATGTTGCAAAGTGCTCTGGGTGTATTAATAAGGCCTGTTATTCTGAATGTTCTCAAGCAGCTGACAGATTTATGCAGGAAATTAAGCTAGTGTAATATGTCAGAGCGACTTCGAAGGCTGCTGCTAAATGAGTGCCACAAAAGTCTTACAACCACCCCCAGTGTGCATTGGAGCAATCATGGGAAGGGAGAAGGGGGACGCGAAGAGGGGAAAATGCATCCAATTAGGAGTAAGTGCTTCATAAAGTAGTAGCTGCCGTTAATGCTATTGATGCTTGCTGGGAGTCCTGTAGAAACAAACTATGTGAAGGAAGCCATAACATGGAGGTAGGAGAGGCAGCTGGCAGTTCACGCCATGGAAGGGCAATTGAACAAGAGGAGACCTGGGTGTTTGAATGCATTTATTCTTTATTAAAATCATCCCACTTTACTATTCCACCTTTCATTTAGACAGATGTTCATAGGGCCTAACCAAACAAGTGAAATCTCAAACCAAGAAAAGACTATATAATCAAGCAGATTTAAAATGAAGAGAACAGACATTACCAGACTTAAGTCCTGCACAAGATGTAAAACATTAAGTAGCAGTGCCAGAAAGACCCCATTGCATTTAATTCATCTCTAAATGCCTTTTCAATTAATGGATACCAACTGATGCACAGAGCACACAGGGATGCAAGAGAAGCCCAACCACAAAGAATTGTGGAATAATTTGGTTGTTTAATGTAGAAAAGTTTCCTGACCAAAATGCCTAAAAATATGAGACAGAAACTGAACAAAGATGTGGTATGGTTCAGGATTCATGATATTCATGGTGCATGATTTCTGAGGTTAAAAAAAAAAACTACAAAAATGTAGATTTCCTGCCTAATCCTCAACAGTGGAAAATAACAGAAGGAAAATAATCCTTCAAGGTTTCATCATTCTGGAAGTACTTCTGATTGCACAGAACCCTGGTTGGGTTCCTATATTTCCTTATGTGGCAGTTATCTTATGATAGGTTTTCCTAATACAGTATATGTATTAAGACCAGGAAAGTAAGTCTGTGAAAATTCTGTCATTCAGGTCAGGTTATCCAGAGGCTGAGTCATGGCAACTGGACTTCTTTTCTTGTGAGACTGAAACATTTCACTGCTCACCCAATTAGCTTTGTCAGTCTAAGGAAAGTTGGTGCAAAGCCTCCAAGTTATAGTTTGCCTTGGTTTCATGCCACCCTGGTTTAAATGAGTTTGTTAGGTGGACAAAAGCCTGAATAGGCTTGCCTGAAAAGTTTTAAATGATTTTTTTGGCAAACACCACATCCCCATTTACTTCATACCCACAAACACACTAAGACAGAGATTCATCCACCCAAAGGATGCAACACCTAAACACCTAAACACAAGAGGAGCAATATAGTATATGTGGTCCAATGCAGTGAGGAGTATCCAGATCTTTACACTGGAGAAAACAAATAGCCATTAAACAGGAGGATGGCCCAACATAGGAGGGACAACATCTCAGGACCAGAATCAGCAGTGTACCTCAATTTGAAGGACAAAGGGCACTCATTCAAAGATGAGAATGTAGACATATTAGACACAAAAGATAGGTGGTTCAAGAGTGGAGCCGGGTAAGCCATCCATGTGTGTACTAAAACCCCCTCTCTCAACAGAGGTGGGGGACTCAGGCACAATCTGTCTCGTACTAATCAAGTGTCCCTTTCGTCAATCCCCAGACAAAAAAGAAGCACTTCACACCTCCAGCAGGATGGTCAAGGCTAATGACCCATGCTTAATGGTTGTTTGGAAGAGTTCCATAGGTGGGACTTTCACACATTGTACATCTAATGAGCCTATTCAGGCCATCATCTACCTAACAAGCCTATTCAGGCCACTGTCCACCTAACAAGCCTATTCAGACCAGGGTTGTGTGAAACCAAGGCTAACTATAAATTGGAGGCCTCACACCAACTTTCCTTAGACTGATGAAGCTACTTGGATGAATAGTGAAATGTTTTGATTTCACAAGAAAAGAAGTACAGTTGCCATGCCTCAATGTCTGGATAAGACCAGGAAACTTTTCATGTAATCTCTCCACTCGAAACAAAAAAAGGGCTCATGTGTGTATTGGCCCTTATTGGATCAAATTATGCTAAAGCAAGACTATTCCTCTTTCAGCGATCTGCAACTTGGCCATTTAGCCAGAAGTCAGGACTTTATTCTTTCAATAAAGGAACCAACCTGTGTAGCCTTGGGCAAGCTGCATAGTCCCTCAGTGACCCCAAAATAAAAGAATTAGTAAACCCCTTCTGAGTACTCTGTACCTAGAAAACCTTGTAAAAACTAATCATAAGTAGGCTTTGACTTGATGCCATAGAATTATTAATTATTAAAACTCAGAAGGTGATTGCATGGACATTTACACTCTGGTCGATGAGAGGAATGGGCTGGTTTGCTCTTAAGGTCAGTGATCGGACTTCTGCTGAAGCAAAGCAGCTTACCTCCAGAGTGTTTCTGCTCACACATGTCTTGCCCCTGACAGGACTTCCTCCCTCCCTCCCTTCCTTCCTTCCCTTTCTCTTGAGGTAGAATCATTCTGTGTTGGTTCATTTCCAACACATGCAATTGAAATGATCTGACAGCGAACTTTCAGCTGTCAATTCCCCATATGGTGAAGTAGCTTAAGAAGATAGCCATTTCCAGATATTGGCAGATTAAACCTTTCCTTGGCTCCATGGAGGGGCTGGGGAAGTGGAAAAAAAATACAAGAGCATATTAGGGCCGGGCAAATGTGCTGTATTACCTTTTCTTTAAAGATGAGTGAAAAAACTTCTTTCTGGAAGGGGACAAGGGAGATTTTTGTTTGCTTTTAATCATCATCCTCAACACCACCACAACCATCCTCATAGAAATGCAGAGCTGCAAAAGACCCAATGGAACATCAAGTACAGTCTCTGTCAAGGAGAAAGTGAGACTGGTTTCCATCCAACATCTCATAAGTAATGGCCGGCATGGGATTTATGGAGGAGAGCAAGGCAGGAGAGGGGGACTGCCAGGCAATGGGTTGCAAAGGAAATGGAGAACAAGGGATAGGGGTGCAACCTGTACTGGATGGGGTCACCCTCCAACTGAAAAAAAAGTGCACAGCTTGGAAGTGCTCTTTGACTCATCCTTCAGCTTGGATGCCCAGGTCATGGCTGTGGTCAGGAGCTCACTTGCACAATTAAGGCTAATACACGTTACACCCATTTCTTGAGAAACCAGCTATGGCTATGGTGACACATGGCCTAGTGACGTCCAAACTAGACTACTTCGTGGCACAGTGGTTAAATGCCTGTACTGCAGGTAAAACTGTGCTCACGACCTGGGTTCAATCCCCGGTAGCAGGCTCAAGGTTCACTCAGCCTTCCATCCTTCCGAGGTCGGTAAAATGAGTACCCAGCTTGCTGGGGGGGCAATGTGTAGCCTGCACACTGTAATCAAAATTGTAAACCGCCCAGAGACTACTTGTAGTGGTATGGGGCGGTATATAAGCAGAACACTTTGCTTTGCTTTGCTTACTTGTAATGCGCTCTATGTGGGACTTCCAATGAAAAGTCTCAAGAAACTTCAACAGTTTCAAAATGAAGCAGCCAGACTGCTGACTAGGGCAGGGTAGAGAGATCACATTACATCCCTATTAAAGCAGCTCCACTGGCTGCCAATCAGCTATTGGGCACAATTCAAAATGATGACCTTAACTTACAAAGCACTATACAACTTGGCTCCTAGCTAACTCAGAGACAGAATCTCACAGTATGAACCAGCTCGGGTGTTAAGGTCATCAGGAGTGGCCATTCTCTCCATGCCACCACCCTCACAGGTACATCTTGTGGGATCCCATGAAAGGGCCTTCTTGGCTGTGGCACCCAGATTCTGGAACCCCTTTCCACTAGAGGCCAGGACTGCCCCATCTCTGCTATCTTTCCAGAAACAGGCAAAACCCTTTCTCTTCAGGCAAGCTTTCCATGAATGATGGACTACCCATTATGTGTCTTTTATATGGGTCTATAATTCGGTGGTCCCCAACCCCCGGGCCGCGGACCGGTGCCGGTCCGTGGACCGGTCAGCACCGGGCCGCCTGGGGAGGCCGGGGAGGCTCCTCCCCTTTTCCTCCACCGCCCTCCTCCTCCTCCTCTTCTCTCCCGCGGGCGGCTGGTGGAGGAGGAAGGCTGGAGGAGCACAGGAGGAGCCGCCGCCGCCTTTGCCTCCCTGCTCTGCCCGCCGGCGGCGCCGGCAGCGCATCCTCCTCCTCCTCGCCCTCCACCAGCAGCAGCAGCAGCAGCAGCCACGGCGGCGGCAGCGCGTCCTCCTCCTCCTCCTCCTCCTCCTCTTCTCTCCCACGGGCAGCCAATGGAAGAAGAAGGCTGGAGGAGCGCAGGAGGAGCCGCCTGCCGCCCGAGGGACAGAGAGCGCGATCATGCGGCTGCTGCCCCCTCCGCCGGGCACCTCCGCCGCCTTCGCCCCCACCGCCGCCGCTGCGCTTCGCCCTGGCCTCCTCTCCGCCCTTTTCGCCTCGTCCCCGTCGTCGTCATGCTCCCTGGTGGCCTTTGCGCGCCCCGGTTCTTAGAGCAGGACGGTGGGGGGGTTGGTTGGGAGGAGGCGAGGAGGGGCGAGTGGACCAAACGGGGTTTCGGAGAAAGGAGAGCCCCCCTCCCCCTTCCCCCTTCTTGGCTGGGCTTTTCGAGAGACCCGGGATGATACTTGGTGAAGTGGGTGTTGGGGGGGAAGGAAAGGAGCCGCGGGCCGGGAGGGGAGGGGGCAAAGGGAGGGGGCGCCTCATAAGAGGGGAGCGGCCGAAGTAGCCGGGCAGGCAGAGCATCTTCCACACACGCGCACGCGTGCACGCCCCCTCCCCTCCAGACCCCCGTTCCCCCCCCCCGGGGGGCGCCTCCTCCTCCTCCTCATCAGCCCTCTTCAGCCCGGCTGAAGGAAGGGGGCGCGCGCGCGGGTGGAGGTTTCGCCGGCTCTGCCTTCTCGCCTCGCCCGGCCCGGCGGCACTTGACAGGCGGCGGACGGAGGGAAAATGGAGGGGGGGCCGCGACTGACGCTGGTGGTGCACGCCAGGGCATCCTCCTCCTCCTCCTCTTCCTCCTCCTCAGCGCCGGCCGCCCTTTCTCCTGAGGGGGAGGCAGAAGTAAGCGGATGGGCGTGCGCGCGCGTGTGTGTGTGGTGGGAGCTTCTGAGGCGGGTGCGGGGGTGGGACTGCACAGCGGTGGGCGAAGGCTCGGCTGCGTCCAGGCGGAGGAGGTGGAGGAGGAGGATGTGCCTGGCCGGCTAACGGTCCCCTTTGGCTCCCTCGCTCTCTCCCCCCCCGCTCACGCCGCTGCGCTTCGCCCTGGCCGACAGGAGGAGGAGGCCCGCCCGCCCAGGAGCCTCCGCCCACCCCGCCCCGGGGGGGGGGCCACCCCGCCCGTGCGGGGGGGGGGAGCGGCACGCCCGCCGCCCCCAGCCGGCGAGCGCGCGCGCGCCGCCGCTCCCGTGCCCCCCCGCAAGGCACACACGCCAAGCCCCCCCGCACCCCCCCTCCCCCCATCCCCCGCCCCCCCACACACACCCTCCCCTGACCCCCCGCACCCCATCCCCATCTCCCCCCCTCCCCACCCCCAGCCCCGGGCCACGGAAAAAATCAAATATTTTCCGGTCCGTGGGGACAAAAAGGTTGGGGAGCACTGGTCTATATGATCACATTGACTTTGTGTTTATAACCACTTATAACCCTGTGGGATTGCATTGACACTATGTTTTCAATGTTAATAGTTTCCATCACTCATAACTTTTACATGGAATTTTACTCTCTTTTTAACTGCTTGCGTTCTCTTGTAGCTTTAATGTAATGTTGTCTTTTAATGCTGTAACATGTCTCTCAATTCCCTGTTCTCAGTGCTTGAACATGTCTTAATTGTACTGAACTCCGTCATTACTGTAAGTCACCTTGGGTCCTTTTCCAAGAAGAAAGGTGGGGTAAAAATACTCTAAAATAAAATTAGATAGATAGATAGATAGATAGATAGATAGATAGATAGATAGATAGATAGATAGATAGATAGATAGATAGATAGATAGATAGATAGATAGATAGATGGATGGATGGATGGGTGTTTGAGGCCCAGAAGGCGCTGCTGCTACAAGAATCGTGACACTGGCATTGGGAGTTTTTCCTCCTCCCAGAGGAAACAACCCAAGTGTTCCTGGATGAAGCCAGAAAGGGGGGGGGCAGCTGGAAAACCAGTGCATGGTGTGCCACCAGCAGTTAAATCAACAGGTGAATGGACTTGCCACTGGGTTACTTTGAGCAGCATCTCCCTTGCCAGCCAGCCAGCCAGTCCTCCTCCGATCTGACCTCCACCTACTCCCAGCCAACTGGGTAAGCCCTCCCATGTCCACATTGATGTTACTCCTGTGAGAAGAATGGGGGCCTGTGCCTCTGGTCAGTGACCACTTAGTAATAGCTATTAAAGGCTTCCAGGCAACTCTGCTTCAGGGGCAGTTGCGGGTGTATTTAATACCATTGCTGTAAATCTCCACACCTAACAGTATTCTTGATCATGTTGAGGAGGAGGGACTCCACTCAGTCCAGCAGCAAGGACCATAGAGAACAGTTTCCTGGGAATAGCACTGTTTATCAGGCAGTGATTTCAACAATCCCCAGACAAATCAAAATACTTCATGCCTCCACCACCAAGGCCATAGCAAATGACCCATACTTTATGGGTTTCAGCACCTTAGGCCATTGTTCACCTAATGGCCTATGGAGACTATTGTCCACCTAACGAGCCTATTCAGGCCATTTCTATTTCAGACCAGGGTGACATGAGGTCAAAGGGAACTATAAAATGGAGGACTGGCAACTAGCTCTTTTCAGACTGATGAAGCTATTTGGATGAGCAGTGAAACTTTTCAATCTCTCAAGAAAAGAAGTCCAGTTGCCAAGATAAACTTATCTGGATGACTGAGAATCTTCACAGACACTGTTTGAAAGAACATTAAACCTGGTGCCCAGAAAGACATTTGAGTTCTTAGTTAAGTCATCATAGAGTTGGAAGAGACCTCAAGGGCCATCCAGTCCAACCCCCTGCCATGCAGGAACCCCCATCACAGTATTTCCAACAGGTGGCCATCCAGCCTCTGCTTAAAAACCTCCAAAGAAGGAGACTCCACCACCCTCTGTGGCAGCATATTTCACTGCTGAATAGCTCTAACCATCTGAAGCCATGGAAAACAAGCCTGTTCCCTCTTTGATATGACATCCTTTCGAATATTTAAACATAGCTATCAGATCCTCTGTCAGTCTGCTTTTTGAATGGCTAAACATTCCCAGTTCCCTAAGCCATTCCTCGTAAGACATTTCTTCCAGACCCTCAATCATCTATCTATCTATCTATCTATCTATCTATCTATCTATCTATCTATCTATCTATCTATCTATCTATCTATCTATCTATCTATCTATCTATCTAGCTAGCTATCTAATCTCACTTCAGATTTATGGTGAATTCATGAATTAGTGACTTTTAGAAACCCAATAACTAAAACAGCTCAGCTCAGCTCTAGAGATGGGCACGAATCGAAAAAATTACGTTTTGGTTTTTCCTTTTTCGTTGCGGGTCCGTTTTGCTTTGTTTTCATTTTTTGTGATTTTTTTTGAAAAAAAAATTGTTTTGTTTTTGTTTTTTGTTTTTTGTTTTTCATTTTTCATTTTTACCCGCTTTTTGTGTGACTTAAAGCATTTCTGCATGCGGACATCCCTCAACAACCCAGACCAGAGGGAAAACACTAAAAAAAATGATGCTGGCAGAGACACAGTATAGACTAGGTCTGCAGGGAGGCTGCAAAGGTAGCGGCGGGTGTTGCCCAGGGCATAAGGCAGCCACAGAGTGACTGCATTGCGGGGCAGGGGAGGGTACTCATCGACAGATACACACACACACACAGGGAGGCTGCAGAGAAATCTCTTCTTTTTCTCCCCTAAGAGCCAGGCTGCAGCCAGCAGAAACACAGAGACACACACCTGCCTGGCTGGCCTAAAGTAACAAGTCGCAGAGACAGGAATTCCACCCTAACTCCCACCACAGACTGCAAGGAGGACGGGGGCTGCCAAAGCTTTTTATGCCCTCTGTGGCTGTCACATCTACCCAGTTTGCAACCTGGGCATGCTATTGGATCCCATCACATGGCTTGCATCCATCTTGTGGCTGGAATCCATTTTGTGTCATCCTTAAAGGGAAAAGAAAAAATACATTGCGATGGGAGAAAGACAAAAACAAACGTTTTAAGGACCACAAATAATTATCACTGCATTTTTACGGATGTCCAGGGCATTTTAATACCCAAGAAATCAATATTAGGCATCTGGGAGCCATTTTGGGTCGATGTCCCCTAACTCCCCTTAAAGGAAAAAAAATACAGCTATCTGAGAAAAGATATAAATGCATGTTTTAAGGACCCACCCCCCGGTAGGTATTATCAGGCAGAATAAATAATTATCGCTGGGTTTTTACGGATATTCAGGACGTTTTTTAACATTTAATAACAGCTGATTTCATTGTGTGTCGCCATTAATGAAAACGAAACGTAATGGACCTAATTTTCATGGTTCTGTTCGGTTCATTCCAATTTCATCACAATTTTTGTTATTTGTTTCATTTCGTTATGTAACGAAACGAATAACGAATAATGGAACAATTTTTTTTTCCGTTTCGTGCCCATCTTTACTCAGCTCAGCTCTTGGAAATTCAGGATCGTGGCTTCCTTTATTGCGTTAAGTGGCGCAGTGGTTAAATGCCTGTACTGCAGGTAAAACTGTGCTCACGACCTGGGTTCAATCCCTGGTAGCAGGCTCAGGGTTCACTCAGCCTTCCATCCTTTCGAGGTCGGTAAAATGAGTACCCAGCTTGCTGGGGGGGGGCAATGTGTAGCCTGCACACTGTAATTAAAATTGTAAACCGCCCAGAGACGACTTGTAGTGGTATGGGGCGGTATATAAGCAGAACACTTTTTTTTTTTTTTTTTTAATCCATTTCATAATTGGTTTTCCTCTGGTCCTGTAGCCTTCAATTTTTCCCTGCATTTCTGTATTTTCCTTTGAGTCCTGCCTCATGATGTGTCCAAAGTATGACAAGCTCAGTAGTCATTTTTTGTTCTCTTTGAGTTCAGGCTTGAGTTGATCTAACATCAACCTCTCTGTCTTTCTTGTAGTCTGCAGTTTCTATAAAGCTCCCCGCAACACCATATTTTAAATGAATTCATTTTCCCCTGTCAGCTTTCTTCCCTGTCCAACTTTCACTCCCATACATAGTGATCAGGAATACAACAGAATTGTTTGTCTTGTTCTTGGTCTCCAGTGACACATCTTTACTGTTAAGCTTCTTTTCTAGTTCTTTCAGAGCTTCCTTTCCATGTTTATCTTCTGGTCTCTTGGCTGCATTCTTCATTTGGATTGATATTTGAACCATGGTACAGAAATTTTTTTAACAGTTTTCATTTCTTCGTTATCAGCATCAAAGTTATGTAATGGTTCTGTAGTCATTGTTTTTGACTTCTCAAAGTTCACCTGTGCTTTTGCACTGGTTAAAATAACCTTCCACTGTAGTCATTTCAAATCACTAACATTTTCCACCAGATGAGTGTTGTCATTTGTGTATCTTAAACCACTGATGATTCTTCCACCAACTTTCATTACTTCTTCATCAGCCTCTAATCTAGTTTTTTTTTGTATAATATGTTTTACATCAAGTACATAAGGAGATAAAATATACAATTTCTGGGGCATTTGCAAATGGAAAACCATGTATTATGCTTTCTATATTCTGTTCTAAATGATGGCCTCTTATTTATTATACAATGTATGGGCAATCATTGTGGCTTAGCCATTTCATTAAAATTATGCATACCTTTTTGTAATCCACAAAATCTATAAAGCATAATCTGTAATATGCAAAGCATAGACTAATTTATGAAAGTCTTTGATACATTCATGTATGAAATAATTTCATATGCTCTCTGGCACCTGTTCCTTATCTGAATGCATCTTGAATAGAGATGGGCACGACTTGAAAACATTTTTTTTCGAGTTGTCGTTAGTCGGGCCGGTTTCGTTTCGGGTCGGGTTGTTTCCGTTTTTCGCGAAAATTCGCAAAAATTAGTCGGTTCGTTTTTTTGTTTTTTTTGTTTTCGTTAGTACTGGTTTTTTTGGGGGGGTAGCGGGCTCCTGGAGGCACCTCTGTGGGGTGGGTGCCTCCTCTGGCCCGCTATAAAGGGAAAGCGGGCTCCTGGAGGCACCCGTGGGTGCCTCCTATCCTCACCCACTAGGAAGGGGAAGCAGGCGCCAAGAGACCCCTCAACATGGGGGTCTCCCCTCCTCACCTGCTGCTGCAAAATGGCATGCATAGCCATATGGATATGCATACCAGTTGCAGACAGTGAGACCAGTGAGTGAACCCAGAGCCATAGGGTGATGCCTAAGGCTCTCGCACCGCCATGTCTCACAAAGAAGGGAATCATACTTGCGTGTAATGCAATGCAAGTAGATCTGGCTTAGGGTTAAGGTGGGTTAGTGCAAGGGCTAGGGTTAGGCTAGTGACGGGTAAGGTTACGGTGGGCTAGTGGGTTGCACCTCTGGGTGCCTCTCTGACCCACTAAGAAGACAGTCTGTGACGTATGGGTAAGGAGTCAAGGATTAGGGTTAGGGTTAGGGGGCTAGGGCAGGTTTTAGGGGGCTTTTTGGCACATCCCAGAAGTCTCCATGGCCAAGTGGCCATGCGATTGTTGGGATGGCTCCAAAAATTTGCATGGTCGTCCACTCCCACATGGCTGGCCACTCGGCCAGCCCATCATTGCGCAGGTGTAAAAATAAATAAATAAAATAAAATAAATGGAGGACAGAGGAGGAGAGGAGAGACATTTTGTTGCAAGAAAAAACCCACTGCTACTGTGAAAAATCTGGCAGTTTATAAATTTTCACGTGTTTCTGTTGTGCTTGTGTGTTTTTGGACCACGATTTCAAAAACAATATTGTGTTCGCCGCCCCATTTTGGATCCCCCGCCCGCACCGCATGGCATGGCGAGTCCGGCTGCCCAGGACGGGGGGGAGGCGGGACCCCCCCTCCAGAAACCACCCCTCCGGTAGGTGTCCTGCGCCCTTAGTCAAGCAGGCATTTTTCCGCCTGCTTTTTTGGCCCGGGAATGGGTGGGGGGAGAGTTTAAAAGTTTTTTCCTGTGCCGTCCGTGCCGCTTGCTTGCGCTTTAATTGCGGCGGCCGGCGGCGAGACTGGGCTTTTTGCTGGCTGCGAGCCTGCGGCGAGTCCCACCAGAGCAGCCCAGGACGGGGGATGGGGGGGAGGCCGGGGACCTCCAGAAACAACCCCTCTGGTAGGTGCCCTGAGGCACGGCAGGCATTTTTCCGCCTGCTTTTTGGCCGGGAACCGGTTTTTTTTAACTTTTAAAAACTTTTTTTCTGTGCTGCGTGGCATCGCGCGATCGCGCGATGCAAGGAACGAGCACGACAAATCAGACCAAAATTGTTCATTCGTCGGTTCGAGCTCGAAGTCTGGCGGAGTAATTCCCGTTACCGTTTCCGTAGAGTAATGGAACCGAGTAACGGAAACGGAAACGGGAATACCGCTAAGTCGTGCCCAGCTCTAATCTTGAACATTGCACATTTTTCTCTTCATACATAGTAAACATCTTTATTGCAATACTTTATAGCATTACTTTGTTTGCATAGGAAATTGATGTCATGGATATATAGTTACTCCAGTCTTTTCTGGATCGCATGATTCCCCCTTAAATCTTGTCTGATTTCCCCCATACTTTTCTTTACTCTTGTTTTTAAAATTGCTAATATTTTGTTTATTTAATATTGCTTTGTTAGCTGCCCAGAGTAGTTACTTTACTACTAGTTGGGCAGAATAAAATGTAAATACATAAACAAACAATTTCTTCCACATATTTTCCTGTTTTTTCTTTATTTCATTTTGATCAGATAATACTGTATTTCTTCCTTTTATCTTCTGGAATCTCTAATATTGGTTACAATTCCCCTTTCATTTCTTGGAGCTGATGGAAGTGATCTATTGTTGTTTGCTTCTGTGTCTTTGCACTGAGCATTGTAATGGGAGCCAGTGGGCCATTGTTCAATATTGGTGCCCCAAACCACAGATAACTCGATGTTTGGTAAATAATTGAACATCCTTTCTTATTAAATAAATCTTATTGTGTGTGTTTATTAGAATGAGTTCTTAATTTGAGGAAATCCAATATTTAAATTGTAACTGTTAATGTATTTGTTCTATATTACATTGTTTGTTGCCCTGAACACTAATTATAGTGGCAAGGTGGGATATAACTTTGATACAAACAAACAAACATTCTGATCATAAAAGAGACAGGAGAATAAGGGTGTCACAAATGCAAACATGGTATAAGACTCTGAAAAATTAATTTATGAATGTTGAGTACATTCATGCTTTTTTTTAAAAAAAAATAAAAAATAAAGATGGGTTCCTGTCTAAGAACTATGGTGTGTTCTTGTTTGCCTAAGTACTGTGCATCTGCATGCAGATTTACATGGATTCCCTTGCAGGGTTCACCTGCTTTGCCTCTCTGGTTTATGTCCTCCACATGTCTGCTGATAGAAGAGAGCGGCATTTTGACAGCAAACAAACCATTAGCTGATAGAATCCTGCAGAAGCCCCATTCCCCATGGAAAGTTGAGCCTAGTTGGTCACAGGCCAAGGGATCTAGAAGCCCTTCCTGTTTAACCCTGTATGGCCTTTGTCAGAGGAAGCAATTCAATACTCAAGGAAAGGCAGTTCGCAGGAGCAGCATAGCTGTGCAGCTGAACATCTGTGGCTAGCATGATCTGTGTCATAACAACTCCCGCTTTAATAAGATAATGAAAGTCATATCCACGTAATTGTATAATATATAGGGCTAGCCTTGCAAAATCAGTTGCCTCAATGTGATACAAATTGGATGCAGAAATGTAGCCATTTTTTGGCTGCAGGTTTTTCACGGATTATTATTTTCATAAAAGTTATTTATAAAACGTAGCTGCAGCTTCATCAGCTACTCTGGTTGCTAAAGGGCCTTTTTAACTTGCTGCTTATTAGAAATAAATCCTTTAAATTTTTAATTTGTCCACTCAGTAATTGGTACCTCGGTTTTTTAACTAATAAAAGCCCTGCCGAGGTTATGAAGAGTTGAGATTGTTGATCTTTTTCCACCCCCTTTTTTTGAAGCCTAGCACTGTGAGGCTGAAAGTACAATGAAGGGGCTGCCAGTTTCATTTTATAGAATGAGCTTGCACAGAAAAACTATAAAATGGGACTGAAGTCAAGCTCAGAGCAAGTTCAGAAATGCCAATCCGTTGACTTCAAATAATTTCTTGTGCCTTTGAAAAATGTGAATTGTTCCCATGTGCTCATTTGCAATGTGCTAATTTGTGAATTTTTGCAGACCTTCTGTAGAAGTGAAGGAATGTAGGATGGCTTTCAGAATCTACTCAGTCAGTGACCCATGGATTTAATCCATGGGTTATGATTCCAGTCCTACAGAGTTTGTGTGCAGCTCCCCCCTGCCCGCCCACCAAAATCCAGTAGCAGAAGCAATGTGTCCAGGTACTACAGATGCTAATGGAGCAATTGCCCTAATGTTCTGCTGGTGGGCTTCCCGTAGGCAACTGGTTGGCCATTGCCGAGTTTTGAGTTCCTTGTAAAATTCCTTGTGCTAAATGCTAGAAATACAGAGGCTCCCAGAGAAAAATAGCTTCACCTTTCCCAGAAAGCCCACTCCTTTCTCATTATCAGTAGAATAAATAAATAAAAATGCCCCATTACTTACTGGTGTGAACAGATCAACAGCAAAGTAACAAACACTGCTTGCAACAGAGACGGAAAAGAGGCACTCCACAGAGAGGTCGGGCTCTGTTTAAAGTCAGAGGCAGGAAGGAGCAACTCTTTAGTATTAGATATATTGATAGCCACCCGAGCCCAGAAAGGTCCCTTTGAGCCATACAAACCACGTAAAGTGTGCAAGATTGTAAAAACTCCAATAGAGTGGATCAGCATACCTGTTTTTATGCTTGTATGTGCTGAGTCTCAGGCTTCAACTCTCTCTGGAAGCAGAGGTGACTAAATGGAGGCTGTGGTCCATTGGAAAGACAATAATGAAAAATGCAATGATGCTGGGAAAAGTTGAAGGCAACAGAAAAAGAGGAAGACCAAATAGGAAAAAGACTGAGTCAACAAAGGAAATCAAAGCCTTTGTCCTGAGCACGGCTGTTAATTATAGGATCTTTTGGTAATCCTTAATTCATATTATTGCCTTACGTCAGAAACAACTTTACTAAACACAGCAATAACAGACACTATCTCCTTTTAGAAAAAGAAAAACAAAGCTCAAAATATCTGTTGGATGATGAAAAGGCCTCAGGGAGTTTGGAGACTGACTCTAGACCACTGATCTCCCTTCTAAATAAAGATTTAAAGATTATAAGTACTGGCAGTGGCCATTCTGGGACCTGGAGTATTTTCCAAGTTCTGCCTGGAGGATTATACAAGGAGCTTCTCTTGGCCCATATCTAGCTAGGGAAAGATGTATGAAAGCTTGCTTATATACCCCCTAGGTCAGTGTTGGCGAACCTATGGCACGGGTGCCAAAGGTGGCACTTGCAGCCCTTTCTGTGGGCACCCGACATCGCCCCTTCACAGCCACTTGTATTTAGGTTAAATTGATCTATTGGCACTTGGTGAAAAATTAGTGGGTTTTGAATAGCAGTTTGGGCACTTGGTCTCTAAAAGGTTCGCCATCACTGCCCTAGGTGGATTTGGTTGTATACATTCACAAATGTACAATTTAAAATTCTTACTGACATGAATAAAATTCTGCCATGGTCAGGTACCAGGCAATTTGCTCTTACAATTTTGAAAAAAGTCTTATTGCTCCATATGCTTTGGTGTAGCTAGACAAATTGGGAGGCAAATTGGCCCAAGTTAAGAAATCGCTGTAGACTTTACCCATTTCATCCTGAGTATGGAGCACATAATATCTATAGCTATTGTCTTGACTTAAGGCAATTTGCACCCAAAAGTATACTGTTTGCATTACACCAGTGCAATTCAGCAAAAGATTGTGGGCTACTGATCAATTAAGTGTCAAAATTTTATGTCACACATTATGCAGTGGCATATTTCAAAGTTCTAACTAGAGATGGGCACGACTTGAAAAAAAAAATTTTCGAGTTGTCGTTAGTCGGGCCGGTTCCGTTTCGGCTCGTTTCCGTTTTTCGTGAAAATTTGCAAAAATTAGTCGGTTCGTTTTTTCATTTTTTTGTTGTCGTTAGTACTGGTTTGGGGAGGGGGTAGCGGGCTCCTGGAGGGAGCTGCAGGAGTCAGCCAGAGCCACAAGTGACGGACTGGCAGACTCTTTGCACCCGCTGTGTCTCACGTACTTGCATGTAGTGCAATGCAAGCAGATCTGGCTTAGGGTTAAGACGGCTTAGCGCAACGGCTAGGGTTAGGCTAGTTACGGGTGAGGTTACGGTGAGTATTGGGGTGCATCTGGGTGCCTCTCTGACCCACTTAGAAGGACAGTGTACTGGCGTATGGGTTAGGCTTAGGGTTCGGGTTTGGGCTACGATTAGTGGGCTGTTTATGCCCGATTGGCACATCCCAGAAGTCTCTGTGGTCAACCTGGCCAAGTGGCCATGCGATTGGTGGAAAATTTGCATGGTCTACTCCCATGGGAGAGCCCATCATTGCAAATGTGCAGGTGTAAAAAAATAAAATAAAATAAAATAAAATAAAATCAACGGAGACTTTTTTTGGCAAGAAAAACCCACTGCTGCTACTGTAAAAGTTCAAGCATTTAAAATAGCTAATTTTCGCATATTTCTGTGGTGCTTTGGTGGGGTTTTGAGCAACGATTTCAAAAAAAATATTGCGGTCGCCATTTTGGATCCCCCCCCCCCACCGCATGGCAAATGGATGCGCCCTCCCAGCCTGGTACAGTCAGCAAAACCTGGCCATGCGATTGGTGGAATGGCTCCAAAACTTTGCATGGTCCACTCCCATGGGAGAGCCCATCATTGCAAATGTGCAGGTGTAAAAAAATAAAATAAAATAAAATAAAATAAAATCAACGGAGACTTTTTTTGCAAGAAAAACCCACTGCTGCTACTGTAAAAATTCAAGCATTTAAAATAGCTAATTTTCGCATGTTTCTGTGGTGCTTTGGTGGGGTTTTGGGCAACGATTTCAAAAAAAATATTGCGGTCGCCATTTTGGATCCCCCGCACTGCATGGCAAATGGATGCGCCTTCCCAGACTGGTACCAGCAGCGCAGCAGTAGCAATAGCCAAGGAGAGGGGGGCGGGGAAACCCCCCCCCCAAATAAAACACCCTTCTGGCCTGGTAGGTGCCCTCAGACAGTTTTCGCCTACTTTTAGGGCCGGGAATCGGGTTTTTTTTTTAACTTTTAAAAACTTTTTTTCTGTGCCGCTTGGCATTGCGCGATGCAAGTAACGAGCATGACAAATCAGACCAAATTGTTCGTTCGTCGGTTCGAGCTCGAAGTCTGGGGCAGTGATTCCCGTTACCGTTTCCGTAGAGTAACGGAAACGAGTAACGGAAACGGAAACGGGAATACCGCTAAGTCGTGCCCATCTCTAGTTCTAACTAACCTTTCTGGCTTCTGCTTTACTAAGTTAGATATAAGAGTAATACTGTACAATTGTTCTCATCTTGGGTGGAATTCAGTTCTAATTCAGCTCAATTCTGGTGATGAGGCTGCCAGAAGAAGCTACCACCAACACCTGAGTGCTTGCAGTCTTTCAGGCAATTGCAGACAGATATGCTATCAAGTAGAGATGGGCATGAACCAGGAAAATGGAGGTGTGTTACGTTATGTGATTCATCATTATTCACAAACCATGAACCATGAACTTTCATGAATGTTCTGACAAAATAAACTGTTCGTGGTTCATATGATTTGAGATTTCCAAGAGTGGTAGAACAGCCCCTGTGTGAGTTAGAGAGGCCAAAACCACAGAAAAGATTCAGCTGGTTTTCCTTCCCACCCTCTCCAAGTTTGTCAAAGATTGGATTTGGGATGTGCAGGTTACAGCCCCCCCCAAGAACCCCCCCCCCCCAGAATGAGCTCTTGAGCACCTGGCTTGGGGGAAATTAAAGGAGTGGTTCATGTTGAGGAACTTGAGGCAGGGTGTTGCTCCTCATAAGATGAGCTGGGGAGGGAACATAAAGGGGCAGGATGAATGGACTAGGTCAGTGGTGGCAAACCTTTGGCACTCCATATGTTTTGGACCACAACTCCCACAGTCCTTTGTCATTGGCAATCTAGGCTCGGAATTCTGGGAGTTGTGGTCCAAAACGTCCAGAGTCCTGAAGGTTCACCACCACTGGACTAGGTAGCTAAGTGTATTCTTCTCACACCAGTTGCTGCAAAAGTGAGGCCCACCAGCTGAGCTGCCTGGGGTGTGGCTTCTATAATCAGCCACTCCCAGAGAGTAGACTCGGAGCTCTTGGCTTACTTGACAATTAGAGATGGGGATGAACCACCAATGTTGTATTTCGTGGTTTGTCAAAGTTGACAAACCACGAATCCCCCACCCGTGAGCTGACAAATCAGTTCATTGGCTAATTTTTTTTAGGAGCCCTCCCTCCAAAAACACCCCACCCCCACCAAAACATCTCAGTCACCTTCATTACCTTTGTTCAGTGGCCATGGTAGAGGGAGCCAGCTGGAGCATGCACAGAGGGAACTGGCGCTGTAAAGAAATAAATTGATTATTTTTTAAAATTTCCTTTCTTTCATTCATTTGCAGTAGGCACCCCCCCCCCTCTGCAAAAGTGCCTGCCTCACTGCTGTGAGGCGGGTGCTTATGCAGAGGGAGCTGGCTCCTTCAAAAATGAAAAATAAAATAAAATAAACCCATTTTCTTTCTTCTGCAAGAAAATTCATTTTGTTTTTCTTTGCAGGGGTGGCTCTGGCCAGCTCCTTCTGCAGAAGATGCCATTGGTGGCAGTGGCCCAGACTCCCATGGCTGCTTTGACAAAGGTAAGGAGGTGACCAGGGGCCTTGGAGGGTTTCCCCTCCTTAGACAGTCACCAGGTGGAGAGGGTGGGTAGCTTTAAATATCTGGTCACTTACATCTCAGAGGACCTCTCATGGACTGCAAACACCAATATGGCTGTGAAGAAGGCTGAGAAGAGGCTGTATTTCCTGAGAATGCTCAGGAAGATGAATTTATCTCAGCATCTACTTCTGTCCTACTATCACAGCACCATTGAGAGTGTCCTAACTTATGGCATGCTATCATGGTATGGGAGTAGCTCTGTAGCGGACAAAAAAGCTCTACAGAGAATAATTAAAATTGCCCAGAATGTTACCGGGCTCCAGCTACCAACCCTGGATGACATCTTCACATCTCGCTGTTTGAAGAAGTCACACAACATTCTGAGAGACTCTATTCATCCTGCTCACAATTTCTTCGAACTGTTGCCTTCTGGCAGAAGATACAGAACAATTAAAACTCGGACCACACATCTTCTGAACAGTTTTTATCCCAGAGCTATAATTGCACTTAATAATGAACTCAAGGACCACCAGCAGCGAGCATTTGGACAGTATTACCTAGCCTGTTGTGTAGATGCTTGTGTTTTTGAGGGGTGGTGGTGGTGGGTGGGGGAGTGTTTGAGGATTTTTTATGTGTGTGTGTTGAAGGGTTTTTTAGTGTGTGTGTGTGTGTGTGTGTGTTGAATCTAGTCTCTGGGTGTCTGAATTTCATTGTATGTGTATACTGTGGATATACACACAATGGCAATAAATTATTATTATTAGCTGCCTAAAAAAGAACAGGGGTGGGGGAAGTCCCTTTCCAGACCCCAGCAAGGCTCTGTCTTCAGCATACCAAGTGGATAGATAGCTCCTTGCCTTTGCTCCAGAAAGGGATTTCCCTCTACCTCTTTGCCTATACCTCTGAGGAAGAGATGATTCATGGGGGTCGAGGGAGACAAATTATACTGAAAAAAATAATCCCTTTGTCAGGGCCTCTGCAGCTTGTGAATTCAAAGGGACAAATATCCTATGAATCAGCAATATTCATTGATATTGCTGATTCCTTTTTAAAATTTGTTCCCGTCTCTACACCAAGTTTTCTCAAGGACCACGCTAACGTTGTCTAGGGAACCAAATAAAAGTCACCAGGCCAGGGATGAGGTACTTATTGATGAAGTGTATACATTGCCAAAACCAATAATAGTTCAGCATTTTGTTTCATTCTGGGCAGGTGCATTTCCCTGAAGTGCCTCATAGCCAATGGCAAAATGGTGCAAGACAAGTTTTTTTTTTTTTTTGGTTCATGGTTTTATTTATTTATTTACTTATACAATTTATATGCCGCCCACTACCCAAATGTTTCTGGGCAGCTTACAATTAAAATGAATAGTTAAAACAGTTAAAATGTTAAAAAGGCAATGGACAATTAAAACAATAAAAACATTTAATCACAAAACACTAAAATTGCCACCAGGACCCACAATCTATGTTATGTCAGTTAAAAAACTTCAGAAACAGGAAGGTTTTTACCTAGTGCTGAAATGTCATCAGTGTTGGCACCAGGCAGATGTCACTTGGGAGGCCATTCCATAACCTGGGGGCAGCTGCTGAAAAGGCCCTAGACCTACAACCCATCCCTTTCACCTCCTTCAGGGATGGCTCTCTCAGGAGGGTGCCCTGGCTAGATCTTAATTGCTGGGTAGGTTCATATGGAAGGAGGCGGTCCATCTCTACTAGCAAAGCTGGCTGAGGTCATCTTACTGCCTGACAATGTGTATAGAAATTGACAGGAATAGCAGGTGAATGTTGTTTTGTATATTACCTGAGGCAGTGGAAGTATGATTGCATGTCCTCTATCGGTGAAGAGAGGCCAAGATTTAAAGGGGTGGCAATATTCGTTTTGTGGGAAATCTCTGTTTGAGGGACTGTCCAGTTGAAGACAGATTTAAAGATCGCACTTAGTAAGCCACATCTGAGTATTCTCCACCTGGAAAACCTTGAAAGGGGTTGCCATACATTAGAACTGACTTGATGGCTTCCTCCTCCTCCTCCTCTTCTTAGCGCCTTGAAATTAAGGCATTGGTCTCTGCAATCTAATTAATTTTGAAGATCTCCAACTTCTTGGAACACTGTATGCATCCAAGTGGGAAACAGCAATCAGAATATATCCATCAAACTATACAGATAGCTTTCAAGCAACAGAAGAGAAAGAATTGGCAAGATCCTTTATGGCACTGAGATACATCACAGTTCTATTGATGCCATAAAGAATATTTCTAATGTTACACTTGGACTTATAAACCAGTGAATGCAACTTTATGCAAATCAATCCCTTCTTTTGTCCTTGTTTTGGGTGATTCTTTTCTGGTATTGTATAAGTGTATATTAATGCATATTGATGACCCCTTTTGTAGTTTGATTTCAGATTTTCTTTGCTCCCAGGTTCAATGTGTGTATTAGCAAACCACGTGATCTAGAGATAGGCAGAAGTTAGTGTCTCTTCTGCTCTGGGAGTATGAAGTTAGCTTGCTTGGTCAGGTAGTTCTTAAGAGTTATTGCCTGGCAAAATGTGCTTTCAGGTCTAAGTATGTGCTTTTCCCTATGCCCATTTCTGACCTGAGAGTTAAACATATGCTGGAGAAGGTATCTGCAATGGTGGCCCAGAGGACATGGAGCTTTGGGTTTGCTCTATGAGCCATTTCAATTTGCAAGCTTCCAGGCTCTTTCCCCAGGGTGGTGTGGAAGCATTTCCACCCCCAGTTTTCCTCCTTAGTTTCCTCTTTCTCTTGTTGAAAAATTGCATTGCCCTCCATTTCTTTTTTCAGAATCATTTGCTAAATCACAAAGGGGGTTGGTTGGTAAACGTCTATGGTAAGAGGAATGGCTGAGTGTCAAAGGCTATAGCCAATCCTATCAAGTGTACTGAGAGCAGTAAGTCACACCCTTACTGAATTCATTGGGATTAACATGCTATTATTAATGTTATTAACCTTATTAGTATGGTAGTTGTATTTCTCCTACATGTTTGGGCAGAGAGAAGAGGACAGGGCTGCAGTCAATAAATCACTTTCATTTGCCTACCACATTTCCATAAACAACATGTCCAGAGTAATTCAGAACAAAGCAAGACAGGAAATTTACAATACAGTACATTCTTACAGCAGAAAATTCAGAATGCATTCATAACGTAAAAGAATTATCATTATTAACAAAAGAGTTATAATTATTAACAAAAGAGTTAATAATTTCATTGCCAGCTTTAACAACAGCAGCAGCAACAGCAGCAGCAGCAGCAGCAGCAGCAACAACAACAACAACAACAACAACAACAGTAATGGGATATGTCCTTTTGAGCTGTGGTGCTGGAGGAGAGTCTTGTGAGAGTCTTGAGAGTCCCCTGGACTGCAAGGAGATCAAACCTATCCATCCTGAAAGAAATCAACCCTGGATTTTCACTGGAAGGACAGATTTTGAAGATGAGGCTCCAGTACTTTGGCCACCTCATGAGGAGAGAGGACTCCTTGGAAAAGTTCCTGATGTTGGGAAAGATTGAAGGCAAAAGGAAAAGGGGAAGGCAGAGAATGAGATGGTTGGACGCTGTTGTCGATGCAACCAACATGGATTTGACTAAATTCCAGTAGGCAGTGGAAGACAGAAAGGCCGGGCATGCTCTGGTCCATGGGGTCACAAAGAGTCGGACACGACTGAATGACTGAACAACAACATGTCCTTTGGTCCTTCTAGTTAGACAATGAAAAATGGAGGGGGAAGAGTTTAATAAGAGAAGCAGAAATGTTGGCCAAGTCCAATTTTAGGTCTTGATAGGATGTGAATAAAAAATCCTCAGGGATAGGTGGTAAGCAAGAGTTCTCATCTCTGGTTATGGCAAGCAAAGCATCAGCTGTGTGAGTCCCTCTGAAGCACTCCAGAGAGGCCAAGCCAGTCCCAGGTACTGGTAATAAAAAGTGGATCCCAGGTCTTCCAGGGAAAGGTATGGATAAGGACATTTTAAGAGGGTGATTGTTTTGTAGTACAACCCATCTGTGGGAACACTGGGTTGTGAGAATCTGGACATTGACTTGCTCGTGCAACTGAAATGTCTCAAAAGCCAGACATCTTTACTCATATACCAACCTTTATCACCTAGCTGTCATTTTAGCACAAATCTTTGGACTGGGAGTAATTATGTTTTCTTTGCAAATTTCAACTAAGATTTGTAATATACCAGTAATAATAAAGTGTGTGTGTGTGTGTGTGTGTGTGTGTGTGTGTGTGTGTGTGTGTGTGTGTGTGTGTGTGTGTGTGTGTGTGTGTGTGTGAGAGAGAGAGGGGGGGGTAGGAAAGCAGACTAAATGAGTGAGTGTGTGGTGGCACAAACAACCCTCTAAACCAATCATATGTGGGAAAGAGCTCTGTATCTGCCAGCTGGGTTTCAGAGATTCCCCCAGTTAATCAGAGACCCCATCCAGTGACTGGTCCTTCCATCTCACCACTGCAGCTGAGACCTGCATGGTCAGCATACGCTGGATGCTGCAGGAACCGCTGAGCTCAGCAGGACAGCAGGCTTGGCATCCCTCGTGGATGACAGGCCTGTCAGAACTGTGTGAGTCTCCCAGTGGCCACAGCCTAATAGATCCTGTGACGAACTGAACTGTATTATTCCCCCCTTTGTGATGAATGTCAATTAATGGGATAGCCCAACTATTGTTGCGCAAACCACTCCAGTCAAAGACTCCATCTGATCTCCCCAAGGTCTACGAGAGGGGCCCACACGCATTCAAAGGCTGGGATGGCGATGCCGGCTGCAACCATCCAGAAGCTGCACCTGCTCCCCAGTGGTGAACTGGGATGAAATCCTTTTTATCTCCCATAATTGCAAAGAAGCTTAAACTGGATGGGGCACCTCTGATAGGAGCCTTTGGCTATGTGAGACCTATTAGCCGCTGAGGTGCCGTCTTTGAGTTGCAAACAGCAGTGACAAGGAGTTGATGGCAAGAGGGCAAAAAAGAGTCGGATGCCCGCTTACATCTGTGTCCTACTGAGCTGGGCTGCCGCTAAGGCTCCTCTTGGTCCATCCTCCATGTACTTTAGAGATGCTCCAGGGACTTTCCTTGTGTGTTCCAACCTAAAGTGGCTTGAAATGTGTTGGATGCAGGCCTCTGGCCTATGCCCTGTGCTCTCCCAATCCCCCCTTTTTTCCTATGGTAAGGCTGAGCAATTGACCTAGCAGAATAAAGAGAATGTGAAGCTGACCATTCCAATTATGAGATGCGAAACTGTGTCAAGCACTAATTGGATGCAAAGTAATGATAAGAGGGTTCCTTATGTCTCACTGTTAATGAATGAAGTCAGAAAATTATGCTGAGGAGGCTTTCTTTCCTGCAAGTCTGGAATAAGACAGATTTGAAAGTAAAAACCCTATCTTTAAAATACAGCCTACGCCTCCATTCTGAATGAAAGCAGCTTGCAAAGATCAGGGAGCACAGTAAGGAGTTGGGCTCTGGCTTCTTTCCTCATCAGACTGTCAAGACACCCTTGTCATGCTATAGTAAATTCATTATATTTGGTCAACACACACATCCATTTCTGTGCCTTCTGCATTGACCTTCTGATGTGGTGTTCAGACATGCACAAGTTGTATACATACTAGAATGTCAGGCTGATGAAATCAGAGAGGAACCCATGGCTGAAATCCTCTTGTGCAGTTACGTGTGAACATTGTAACTTCAGAAGACTTACAGAGACTTCTAAAATCATTTCTATGACTTTAGAAGCCTCTGTAAGGCAACCTTTATTGTGTATTAATTGCTCAGCTTCTGAAATGAAAATGCGGGAGCCCAGCTGACATTCGGAACCAGAGGAATGAAATCAACCAATCCCTTACCTTGTACTGGGCT
This sequence comes from Phrynocephalus guinanensis, assembly GCA_037367245.1. Taxonomy (NCBI): domain Eukaryota; kingdom Metazoa; phylum Chordata; class Lepidosauria; order Squamata; family Agamidae; genus Phrynocephalus; species Phrynocephalus guinanensis. The sequence continues at coordinate 104,845,654 of CM074734.1, read as the reverse complement.
CACGTGGGCACAACTCCAATGAGGAAGAAGCCTCCAACGCATCATCTTCCTTCCTTCCTGGCACTGGCCAATCAGACAGGGAAGCAGGGTGATGCATTTCCCTGCATAGCTCCTGAATGCAGGCGCAGTGCAAGGTAAGGGATTGGTTGGTTTCATTCCTCCGGTTCCGAACATCAGCTGGAACTCTTAGCCTCTGCTTTTCAATGCTGGTCGGGAAACCAGTTGACAATGGAATGTTTCTGTTAAAACCAAAACAGTGATAGAAGTGAAATCCTTAAGTGTGAAGGCAAAACTCATTCACTAATGGAAGATGCTCCAGCCTCAAGCAGTCTACAGGTAAATCCATGGTTTTCAAACTTAGTGGTCCAAGGTGATCCTGGACAAGAGTTTCCAGAGGCTCTGACCATTGCCGGTGCTACCTAGGACCTCTGGGAGAAGTAGGGCAAAAATAGCTAGAGCCTCACCACTGGAAACCATTAGTCTAAATCAGTGGTTCACCATGGGCAACCCAGATATAGTATTCTTGAACTGCAATTCCCAGAAGCTTTTAACCACTACCTTGGCTGGCTGCGGCTTCTGGGAGTTGAAGTCCAAAAATACTTGGATTGCCCACTGGTCTTCCCAAGCAAAATGGAGAACAGCGATGCCCCTGGCAGCCATAATTCTTCAGTATGAGACTGGAATATATGACTCAGGGCACTTTTACACAACCTCTAAAATCCGCCTGCAACTTAAATCCGGACCAGATATAGTGGGGGTTTATCCCTCTTCCTGTGTTCCCACCCTTCCAACCTCTATTGTTCCTGTCTGTGGTGAGGGGAGGCAGAAAGAAAGGGAGAAAAGAATGCAGGCTCATCTCCGCTCACATTTGTCTGCTGTCCGAGCAGCCCCGAGTAGCCCCGTAGGGATTCCTGTCTCTTAAAGGGGTGGCGGGTACAAAAAATCAATCAGAAGACGAGGGGAGCCCAGCATCCACAGCTTTACAATCCGCATTGGAAGATTTTTTACCTCTGGAGACCAGGTACTTCTAAAGTGTGCTGGGGCGCGCTTAGGTGGGTGTGGTTGTACTTAATTTTTTTTAAAGTCCGCAATCCGCAGCTGGTGGGAAAACAATTTCATGCTCCGGATCTGGGAGCCCTTTGCCTCGGATTTTAGGGGCCGTGTAAAAGCAGCCTCAGTTTCATCCTGTTTACCTAATGAAGGGATGGGATATCAATAAACTTTTATTGCAGTGTACTGCATAAACACGTGCTGTTTAGGACTAGACATCTGTATCTCCACTAAGTTTTTCTGAGAAATTAGCAGCCTCAGATGTGTGCCAAGACTTTCTTCTGTTTTTGGCAGAAGAGAGAGACGAGTGACAAACAGAGCTTGTGTGTGTTCAATTCCCAAACATGTGTAAAGAAGGAGACAAATTGAATTTAAGTTTGAGGCAGGGATTTGCCTGCAAAGTACAGTCCAACAAGCTTCATTAAGGTTACACCTAATTCTTTTAATTAACTTCATGTTTTTGTCCTTGGCAAAGTAGTGATTATTCTTTAATCAGCCCATCCCTGCACATTGAAGAGGAAGTCCACCTTCGCTTCATCTCACAAAGAGGTGTCTTAAGAATTAGCTTAATTAGCTTGTCGTCATTCCCAGAAAATATGACTTGAATTTGGAGGGAAATATCCTCCTTGGCTGTTCCAAGGTTAATTAAAAATGTAGTGCAGACGCAGGTCAGCTGCTTGTAGGAAGCCAAGGAAGAGGCTGGGCTCTGGCCAGTTCTGTGATTAATAGTTGTCATTGAATATAATCAGTGCAGAGATCCATATATTCCCCGCAATGAGGGTTCCTGCTTGAACACTGTGCCTCTGGGCACCACTTTTCCAAAATGCTATCAACAGAGATAAGGCAGGGAGCTCTGCTCATCTTTGTATTTTGAGTGAGTGTTCACTTTAGCCATTCCCACTGGTCCCAGGTGATCTAGCTCACCGTAACATCATGAAGCTATCTGATCTTTTCTGGTTTCTGCTTGGCTGATACTTGGATCAGAGACCATCAGACTCTAATCTCACTAGAATAATAGGAGAGTTGCAGCTTGTCAATATTGTCAGCTAACAGCACTGGCCTAGGTTGACCAATGGGCTAACTGGGTTAGGGATCAGCTTCCACTTTCCACAGAAATGTTTATAATGTATGGAACCTCTCAAACTGTTGCTGAGCATTATCCACCTAGGGTTGTGGCATCATATTCTTTATGGTGGGAAAAGTTCATTTTATGAATGGCACCTCCCAGAATTCCACACCCACCTTGTTTCTTCCACCTAACACTATCCTTTGCCATCCTGATATCCCTACCTTCTTGCTGCCCAGATGCAACAATACAGTGATACTCCGGGTTACAGATGCCCCAGGTTACATAATTTTTGGGTTATGAAAGAAGCTCCATTGGAAAAGAAAAGAAAATAATGCCAGAGGTGTGCCCCGACGTGTAACCGAACCGATCACACTTCAAAATGCAATGCCTCCCCCTTCCCTTTTGGGATAACTAACTACAGTAACTAAAACTGGCTCTCGCTGTGTAGCCCAAGCCTGAGTGGATGACCTGGAAAACTCTGAAGTAGGGAGCTGAGCTTCATCATTTCCATGCCTTTTACTGGGTGTCCTGCATTGCATCGCATTGCATTGTGGAGGGGAGTGAGCTGAGCTTTGTTGATTCCATGCCTTTTACTTGGTGTTCTGCATTGCATTGCATTGCATTGGTGTGTGGTTGGAGGTGGTGAGCTGATCTTTGCTGTTTACATTCCAGTGTGTTCTACATTGTGTGGGTTGTTTCTGCAATGCATGCCTTTAAAGTGTACTTTATAAAGAGTTCTGAACAGATACTAGACTTTTTCTGACTTTTTTTAGCCTCCAGAATGGATTAATTGGTTTTCAGTCCATTCCTATGGGAAACTGCATTTGGTTTACATTTTTTTCAGAATACAAAACGTCCTGAAGAATGCATTAATTACTTAAACCGAGCTACCACTGTATTGCTATACTACTAGCCTGACTGATTAAAATCTGCATTCCTTAAGTCTACCTCTTCTGTTTCAGCTTAATGTGTTGGCTGAATTTTATGAGTTATATGACACGATCAGAGGGAGCATCTCTCATATCATTCTCCTAAATTTGCTGTGATGTTGTGTCCTTCTTTAGCTCTGAGATCATGCAACTAAACATGAGCAGTGACAGATTATCAGACCTGACGTTTCTTGTTACTATTGCATTATGGCACTAGACTGGTTGTCCCTCCCCCTGCCCCAATTTTCCCATTGCTGAGAATGAGATGAAGCCTAGGTGAAGTTTCTTGGGCAATTACCTAGTTAATTTTTGTAGACTGAATGGTCCAAAAATACCACTGGATGCAATGCTTAAATTACTGTACTGCAGCTATAACTGTGCTCATGGCCTGGGGTTCATTTTCTTGTAGCAGGCTCGAGGTTCACTCAGCCATCCATCCTACTGAGGATGGTAAAATGAGTACCCACCTTGCTGGAGGGGTCATGTGTAGTCTGCCTATTTACTTGTAAACGACCCAAAGAGTGCTTTAAGTGCAATGGGACATTCTATAAGCAGCATGGTTTGCACTTTTTTTTGCATTGCAGCTCTGTATTAAAAGCATATATGGCCACCCACTCCATTTCAGTGGTGTTCTGATCTCCTTTTCGTTTTGCTGTGTAGGAAAGAGGACTCTTGCTCCCAAATCCTATCACTTTCCAAAAGATCAACAGCGTAATGAAAGCCTTGGTCACGTATCTTGTTTTCAGCAGACTCTCAGCTATTCCAAGCTCTAGCTGTAGCCCACCTATCATGAAGTGTCCTGTCTGCAGTCGGTGGAGCCTCCAGCCTGTGCATATTTCAGCACTACGTCTTTAAATTCATTTTAATTTAATTTCATCATATGCACTGATTCGCCATGCTTGTGTCAAAACAGTCAGGCTGGATTACAATTTCTAGTAATAGCTTATTATCCAAGAAACATGATGATACAAGATGGGAAAAGAAGCAGAGGAACATGACAAATAAATACAATATGGTACTGCTTCTGTCATATTGTGACATAACAAACGGCACACTTGGGGGGGGGGGCAAAGAACCCAACTACATTGGTCCTGCCCAGGCTAAGGGAGTGGGCTCTGCTGTCTCATCTCTTCTTCTCATGGAACCAAGTGGAAATCTTTTTCCAGGTGGAGAAATTAATTTCTATCTAGGCACTGGAATAGTCTGTGCAAGACCAAGCAGCCAGGAGGGGAGCTACACAGAGAGGCACAGCAGTCTGTAGAAGGTGTTTTAGGTTAGGGAAGAAGCGGTGGTGCTTTACAATATCATTGCTTCAAGCCACAGTATCTTGAGTCAGAAAGATGGATGTTCAGGAAAGGAATGAGAACAGAAGAACTTTTTCTTAGGAATCTGGAGGCTCCCAATCATATTATTTAGGAGTAGACATGGGCATGAAACAGAAAAATGGCATTTCAGTTTTTCGTTTGTCATTGAGAGGTCTGTTTCAGTTCGTTTCCATTTGTCGGGAATTTTTTGAAAAATTTTGTTACCGTTTTTCGTTTTTTGTTTGTCGTTTCTACCCGCTTTTTGCGCGATTTTTAAAGCATTTCCGTGTGCAGGCATCCCCCAACGCCCCAGACCAGAGGGAAAACACTAAAAAAAATGGATGCTGGCAGAGACACAGTATAGACTAGGTATGCAGGGAGGCTGCAAAGGCAGCGGTGGGCATTGCCCAGGGTGCAAGGCAGCCGCAGAGTGACTGCACTGCGGGGCAGGGGAGGGAACTCACCAAGAGCTACGCAGTAAAGATGGGCACGAAACAGAAAAATGGTGTTTTGGTTTTTCGTTTGTCGTTGAGAGGTCTGTTTTGGTTCGTTTCCGTTTCTCGGGAATGTTTTTGAAAAATTTCGTTACCGTTTTTTGTTTTTTCGTTTGTCGTTTCTACCCGCTTGTTGCGTGATTTTTAAAGCATTTCCATGCACAGGCATCCTCCAATGCCCCAGACCAGAGGGAAAACACTAAAAAAATGGATGCTGGCAGAGACACAGTATAGACTAGGTATGCAGGGAGGCTGCAAAGGCAGCGGCGGGCGTTGCCCAGGGTGCAAGGCAGCCGCAGAGTGACTGCACTGCAGGGCAGGGGAGGGTACTCATCGACAGATATGCACACACACAGGGAGGCTGCAGAGAAATCTCTTCTTTTTCTCCCCTAAGAGCCAGGCTGTAGCCAGCAGGAACACAGAGACACACACCTGCCTGGCTGGCCTAAAGTAACCCCCCTGGTAGGTATTATCAGACAATATAAATAATTATCGCTGCATTTTTACGGATGTCCAGGGCGTTTTTTAACATTTAAAACAGCTCATTTCATTGTGCGTCGCCATTAACGGAAACGAAACGTAACGACCACAATTTTCATGGTTCTGTTCGTTTCGTTTCATTTTCATCACAATTTTCATTTGTCATTTCGTTACGTAACGGAAACAACAAACGGTAACGGAAACAAAAAATGTTCGTTCCATGCCCATCTCTATTTTAGGAGCAAAATGTGTAGTGTTAAAAAAAAGGAGCTTAAGAAGATTTATTCTTGGGTGGTTATTTGCAATGAAGTAAAAGAGTCACACAATAGACAAAGAAACAAACGGCCTGTAAACATGTGCAGAAAGTCTTTCTGAGCAACCTGCTGGTTTACATCTAAAATTAGAGAAAGGTTCTCCTAAGCCACATATCTGTGGCTTTCAGGTCACATCAGCTCAGACACGCTCAGCCCATATCCCATCAGTTTGGTAACTTGCACCTTAAGAAGTGAGCTATTTCAGAAAAAAAAACTTGCTAGTCTTCCATTGCGCAGCAGTAAATATGGAAAAGCAGGGGCTCATTGTGACTGTCTGCATCGTCGCCACTTTCCTATCAAGGAGAGTCCCCAAAGGCAGGCCGTTGGATCAGTCCATTTAACAACTGATCAGCAGGGCTTTTATAAAACCAACGGCTTTTAATTGCACATGAAGACCAAACTAACCTCAAATACTTTGCAATTACAACGGGACACCTAAAAACATTTCTCTCCCAGCTCTTGTGAAGCTAAGCTGGGAGAGAACAGAGCATGGATGGCATAAGAATTTCTGGTATCCAGAAAGTCTACAGCTCCAACCCTGTAAGCCTTAGCTCTGGTAGGCCAGGGTAAGTCAGTATAATGCCAAAGTCTTCCTTGCTGTTACACACCCTTCTCGATTTTATTACTCCCACCTCGAGAACTACCTTGAACTTGTTTGGAACTGCCTGTCATTAGGAACGTGACATTGAGTCTGTTTGAGGACAAAGAAGGCTCAACGAAATATCAGCTCACTCTGTTTACGGGATGACAGCCCCACCAAAGGGTTAAACCATAGAAACCTCTATAAACCTTTCAACTATGGTTGGGTGTATTTTCCACTTTCAGATAAAGTCTTGCAGAAGAAAGAAAAAGAGCACTAAATCCTCAGAAGCCTTCTTCAGGGAATTAGAATATTAAGTTAGGCATTTAATAAAAACATAATGTTAACTAATCTACTGTGAAGGGTCTTAGCTGCAAAATATGGTAATTTACCAGTGAAAAATTGGACTGGGACTGAGAGTTTGAAAAAGCCTCTGTTTAATGACAGAATATTAAAGCTCTCCCTCCATGAAGTTTTTTTTTAGCTGCTGTAAGAACCTAGTTAAACAGTGATCTACAAATCCCACAAATAAATAAAATTAGTGATCTATTTCCAGTTGTAACACTCTTCCATTAGGAAGAAGAAACAACAAATTAGCCAGGATGCTGTTGGTTATTTATGCATGTATAAATTAAATTGTTTAACACACTGGGACCAATTGCCATTAACGACAAAGGCAACAATTGCATTTGTAGACATGTACTGGTCATGCAGTCGGGCACACCTCTTGTAATGTGACTGGCACATCAGTAATTTGTGGCAAGCAGTCACACGAATTGCACAATTTGACTGAAAGCATGCAGCAATTCCCATCATGATTCTGGCCAACAAACTATCTTAGTAGGAAGTAGAGACAGGCATCAACTGAAACATGAATTAGGAAACTGACAAATCAGGCCCGTTTGTGGTTCAGTTCATAACGCAGTTTATTGATCCTGTTTTGCCAAAGCAAAATGGCACACGGAACATTTTCCCCCTTGGTGCTTGGATTTGCTTTGTTATAATGGATGCTTGCTCACACCGTTCCCACTGGCCCCATCGCCTCCCTACTTTGCCTTGCTGCTGCCCCCTCCGCTTTTTCCTTTACCACCATCATCAGCAGTGGTAGCAGCGTGACAGGAACAAGTAGCCCCCCCCCCCAGCACAAACTGAAAACCAGTCCGTAAACTGGCTCATTTTTCTGGTTCATTGTTGGTAGATCATCATGATTCATAGATTGTGGAAAACAACGGACCTCAAACCAACCACAAACCATAATTTTTCAGGTTCCTGTCCATCTCTAGTAGGAAGTGTACTGTTTTTTGAACTGCATTGGCAAATATAACAGGAATCCACCTTTCTGGTTCAGAACAGAGTAATTCGGTTCTGCAAAGACACCAAACTGCTTCTTTCCCACATATGGAACCTAAGATATTATCCTATTCAGGTGAATTCAGTTAGTCAGTTTAGTAAAGCTTTCTAACCTATAAATGCATTCAGTAGCAACAACCTTCCTTAAAAAGTCCACTAATGTTGCTTCCTGTCATAATCAAGTCCTGGTTTCAAGCCCCCTATGTAAACAAAGGCCTTAAATTTTGTGTGAAGGCCAGAATCACCCAATTCTTTCTCATTTGCCAATGAAATAACCTTGCTACTAACACACACACATACACACAGAGAGAGAGGGAGAGGGGAGGGAGAGAGAGAGAGAGAGAGAGAGAGAGAGAGAGAGAGAGAGAGAGAGAGAGAGAGAGAGGAGAGGGAGAGAGGGAGAGGGAGAGGGAGAGGGAGAGGGAGTGAGGGAGAGAGAGATTTCCCCAACAGCCTGGTAAGAGCATTGTGTACAGTGGGGCCGGCTCTATCTTTAGGCAGAGTGATTTGGCTGCCCCCAGTGTCACATGTTGGGTGCATGCTTAGCATCTTCTTAAAGACCAACCAGAGATCTGCAAATGTTGGAATGGCCCTCACATCCTGAGAGTGTACTTCCTTTCTGCTCCATCCTCTTCCTTCCCCCCAAAGCTGTCCTTCATTCCAGAGCTTGAGAATGCAATCGTGGCTGTGGGATTCTGTTCAAAGCCAAACCCACTGTTTCATGGGTTACGTGCTCCTCCAACCCACAGCAGAACTCCCTGTGTAAAAAAGGCAGGATATGAGAGGAACAGCCAAACATCAAAGGCTGATTTTATATTACAACATGAAGAAATTGACACAAAATGCTAATTAGATGGCAAATGGCTCATTCCTCAAAACCCCTTTTTGAGGAAATAGAGAGCAGAGGTGACAGCGGGTTAGCATAATAATTATTTTAAAAAAGAGAGAGAGGGTAGGAAAATGTTGAGGCAATGCCTGTGACCATTTTCAATCCTCATTACTAGGAAAGTAATACCAAATCCCTTTTAATCCCATTCCTAACATTCCAGCTTGCTGTAGGCAGGGGCTTGGGTAAAACCAATTTTCTACTCCATGGGTAAGCTTGTAAGACAATCAAAGAGGCAAGGCAGGATGTCCCGTGTACATCGAGGACCTGCAACTGGAGGAAGAGGGCTCTTGGGAGACAGAGTCACAAAGCCTGGAAGATTCAAACAAACAGAGGAGGAAAGAATGACATTTTGTTTTTCTCGGCAAAACCGAGAGAAAAGTGCACTATGAAAAAGAAAAGCACAGCTTCGCTTAGTGTAATGTTTAAACATAGCATATGTGTGCAATACAGAACTTGGTAACATCATGTTCTGCGAGTGGCAGTAGTAGTCCAAATAAGTGACAACAATTCAAAGCTCTCGAGTCTGATAAACCTGTTGCAAACCTGTTGGAAAAGATCCACGGATAACATCCATCAGATGAAAAAAAAACACTCTTAGAGTTTTTGTTTTGTTGTTTGCATAGAGAATTTTACTATCTTGCTGCCTCCGAAACTACTGTTTTGCAAAGGAAATGCTACTTTTTTTAAAAAAGTGTTTTGTTCTTTAAGGGGAACGTGTTTCATTCTGAACATAATGCAACATGGCGTTTTGTCTTTTATAAAGTCAAAAGAGACAGCTTTGTTTCTCTTCAAAGGTCCTATAATCTAGTGATGGGAGCCCCATCTACGACCTGTCAGGGATACACAATCCTCAAACCTGGGAAATGGTCATTACCACGTGAGCAGCAGTGTGACCTCTCCTTCTAATGTAGAGTTAAACCTGGATGTTAGGGGCAAACACAAAAGAAAACTTAAAAAGTGGCTTCTGAATGTCAGGTTCCTCAACCTGGTGTCCTCCAGATCTCTAAGATTACAGATCCCATCGGGAGCCACCAGCATGCTGGATGGCCACAGATGAGGGACACTGCAGTCCATGACATCTAGAAATGCTAGGCTGGAGAAGTCTTTTCTGTTTGGATGCCCTGCTTGGAGGAGGTACAATGGTAGAGCACAACCTGGACATGAAATGACAGGCATATGCAAACCCATCACTGAAGAGGAAGGAGTGCCTATAATAAGGAGCTGCTAAACCCATTCTGTCTCTGACACAGCACTGCTTTTCTTAATAGAAAGCTTTCCCAAACATAATTATATGTGAATTTGTAGGTGAACACTTAACCTGTGAAACACCCATGAAGTTGTACAGTTCAATCCCATGCTAATTACTTAGAAATTAGTTCCAGTGTCTTGAAGCAGATATAGGGTGATTAACTAGGGTTCTCAGAGGCCTGGGTTCAAACAATTGGTAACCATGGAAATTCACTAGGGGCATGCAACTGGTAAAACCACATACTCAGTGACTTAGTTTTGCAACCTGTTAGGGTTGCTACAGGAAGGTTCTGACCCAACAGCACACAACTACGACATGTTCTGATTAGAATGGGACTCATTTGTCTGTTTGTAGGGCTGCATTCTCAGGTATGAAAGATTTCAGTGGCGATACATATCTTGGTTTTCCTGAGCAAAGGGCATGGGGGGGGGGAGGGGGGGAGAAATCCTGCTGCTGGTTAAGATGAAATGAGAAGAGCCAAAACCTCAGTACGAGAGCAACTCTCCCACTTGTAAAATATGATACTCAATAACAACATACGAGCACCTTTCCCTCAATGGCTCCTTCTCTCGCTCATGGTGATGATGATGATTTTAAAGAAGAATGTCTCCTGTGGAACGTAGTGAATCTGAAGACAGAAAAGGCCCTACAAAAGCACTGCACTGTAGAAGCCGCCATTTTAGGTGGGTGATTTTCTGCCTTTTCCCTCCCAAGCAGGCCTCATATAAACTATTCCACCACATGTCACTGACAAGCTGGGATTTGGGAGAACAAAACAAGGATAATGACACTTCTCCTCTCCCTCCTCTTCCCGCAAGTGCTTTCTTCTTGGCTCCTTTGTCTCATATTTCTGAGTTAAGAGGATTTTTTTAAAACACAGTAACGAGCTCTTGCTTTGAACTTGGAATATGCCTGTCGCATAAAGCCTCCGGACCGGCCTTATTTAATATGCCCAAATATGATTAGTGTCAAACAGTGAAATATCACTTCCTTATCTCTAGGAACCAGCAGACAGGGGAACATTTCTGGGGATCAGGGTCGTCTCTCCCTCCTCCCCTCCCCACCTTTTCTTAATAAGAAACAAATTTCTCTCTCTTTTTCCTTTATTTGGGCAAAGCACCAGTTTTGCAAATAAGAGGGATCTTTCAGTGAGCGCAAATAAGAGGCATCTTTCATGGGCATGTCGCTTCCCGAAACCTTTTAGAAGAGTCACCTTACCATGTTCCCTGGTCGAACGCTGACTTGTGATGAAGGGAACCAATTTGTAGCCACAGCCGCTGATGGTGGCTGTCTCATGTTGCTGTGGCCACCCTGGTCCCTCCCCTCTCCCTCCTCTCAACTTAAAGGGAGTGTGCATCAAAGGATGCCCCCGTCGAGCAAACCAATTACTGGGAGCCTTAGAAAGACCACGTCACTGGTGTTTGTTTATCTGCCAAGAAATGCGGTTTTGGCATTTTTAATTCTTCTCCCCCTCCCTCCCCCAATGCAGGCATTCTGATTTATTTACATATGAAGGGTCTCGCATGTCAACAACTGCAAGCTGTCGATAAAGGATTTGCATCTCTCATAATTTCATGGATATCTTCAATGGTTCTGTCAAAAGGGGTAGAATAAGTAACGGGGGGGGCCTTAAAATTTAGTATTATTAAAATGACTGTTCAAATTACTATACTCTAGTAACACTGCCCTTCTCTTACAGTAATCATGCAAGGAGATTGAAAACCGAGAAACCCACCACAACTTTTATCATTTCATGGAAGTATATCCTGTGGCTCACAACTGTGTCCAAGGCCTTCACAATTCTGGTTTCATTTATGGAAGTTAATTTTGATTTGGATTTTTCCTTTACTGTTTTATATTGCTGTTGTAGTTTGCATATGAAAGGTCCTGGGGCATACTTAATATATCCTAGGTCACATCCTGCATCTTTTTTTTTTAGCATGACCAGCACTGCAGCACAAGGCATGATGGAATGTAAATGAAGGCAGCACATTTAGTGCCAGCTTTACAAATGAAGGGTCAGGCAACTTGAAAGGCAGGGTTTGAAGAACACCCTTATGGTTTAAAGTATACTACTACAAAAATGCAGTTTCAGCACACAGTTGGTGTTTACCTATTTTGTTGTTTCTCTGTTTCAAATCTCTTGAAACATTGTATGATTTTGAAAATTCCACTGGGTCCCCATTTGGAGTGTGCTATGTGTTCATTTGATTCCCCAGAGGATGAACTGAACCAGATAGATTTGGGGGCATTAGAGAAGTGACTAAATCAAATGAAGCCTCTTTTGAAATTGACTGAATATGAATTCTCCTCAAGCTTTCTATGAAATTCTGATTTGGGAAGACCCAGAAACCAAGACAACACAATTGCAAAGGTAAACCTATTTCTCAGCAATCTCTCTCTACAGGGAAAACACCGAGGTAGGGAATAGTAGTAAAGGATTGTGACAGACAGTCCCACCATGTAATCGGCTTTCGTAAAAGGAATGTAGACATAGGTTGTTACTTCACGTCCGTTTTGTCTCTGTTAGTGTTGCGCTTAGGAGTGGTACAAAAAATGTTACTTCATGTTCGTCACGCAACTACTGAAATTTGTCTAGACCACGCCCACAGAATGGGTGCTAAGTTCGACAATACTGTACCTTAGGGTTTTCCCTTGTCACTCTTTGTTCCTGCTTTCTGTTCTGAGAAAAGACACTGCGTGGTAATGAATGTCACGCAACAAAACATTCGTTTCTCTCAGAAAACTGTGTTTGGGTTTTCTTATTTTGACTTTCCAGAAATGAAATATGAAAAAAAGAATTTTTAAGCCCCCCCCCCCACAAAAGGGAAAAGGAAGCTAGACAAATGCAGTGTTTGTCACAGTACAAGACCGTGAGGTAACACTTGTCGTGAGACAAGTTATCACGACCATGGGAACACTGAAAAAGGGACAAAACCACGTGATCATGACCAACGCTGTCACGGGACAAACCTAGTCAAGGAACAAAGAAGGACGTGAAGTAACCGCCATACTGTATGCTAGGACTGTTTTGGCATTCAAAGAGCTCTGCTAGTTCTTTTTCCTTACAGTTAAAATGACTTTAGGATGACCAGTCCAGCAGCTTCCTGTTCTCTGAGATTTCAGAGTCAACACCTTCTAAGGACTAGGGAGTAGATCCTTGTGATTCCATAAAAGAGGACCAACTTTTGCAACACCAGAGGGTGGGGCAGGCAAAACGTGACAGAGGGTCACAGGTTTTCTGATAGTGAAAAGCACTGCCCAAGTTCCTGGGACCTCCAGCTGTCTCTCCTGCTTCCCTTCCGGGCTCATGGCTTTGGGTTTGCCAACAAACACAAGCACAAGATGCATGCAAGTGCATGCAAACCAAGCTTGTGAGCCTTGTTGTGGACAGTGGTAGGTGCCTCAGCTTAAAACTCACCTCATACATAAATGTCAAATACTTCTCCCTTCTAACAGTTTGTGGCCTTCCCTAAAAACCTGGGTGGGAGGGCTTAGAAATTTATTGAGTCTTCAGTTTTTATGAAGTCTATATAGCAGATGGAAGGTTGTAGCATGAGGTGCTTACGTAAACAATTCCTGGAGATTGAAGTTATCTGCACCCTGTATGCCCTCACATCTATCTTCTACCGCTTCTTGTAACAGCCTTTTGACTTTGAGGCCTGCTGAGTAGAAAATCAAAAACCCAAACCATTCCCCACTCCCATCATCCTTGGCAATGTAGATGATCCCCAGCAGGAGGCATGAAGCTTTGGATTTGAATCCCTGTGAAATGACACGGCCTCGAGATGAGGGAATAGCAAATTGTACTGCCTTCTGAAGATACACATCAGTGTCTGAACGGCATCTTATGCAACTTTTGTGCACACCTCTAATGCCCGTCACGTAACTTGGGGTGATGTCCCAGAAGGACGGCCTGAATCCTCACAATGATAATGATAGTGTCCTGCTCCTTAGGGCGCTTTTACACGACCCCTAAGATCCGCTGGTCCCTTAAATTCGGACCAGAGATCTTAGGGGCTTGTCGCTCTTCCTTTGTTCCCACCCTGGCTGCTGGCTGCGTGAAGGGAGGGAGAAAAAAAGGAAGAACCGTGGCTCACCTCCCATTCTGCCTCTCGCTCTTGCCGGCTCTTGCCCCCGCAACATTCCAGTAGCTCTTAAGTAACTCTTAAGTAGCTCTTAAAGGGGCGGGAGCCAAAAAGCAGCAAACAGAAGCGAGGAGAGCCCCGCACTCACTATCGTTGCACCGCATCAAAGATTTTTCACCTCCAGAGAGAAGGTACAAGAAAAGTGCGCTGGGACGCGCTAAAGTGGGCGTGGCCGCACTTAATTTCCTGTAAACTCCGGAGCTGGTGGGGAAACATTTTTAAGCTCCAAAGCTGGGAGCCATTTGCGGCGGAGTTTAGGGGTCGTGTATAAACTCCCAAAGTCTTCAGCAACTTAATTCTAATGGGGGAAATGCTCTCTCTATGTTGTTGTTTCTCTTTTTATCTGTTCTCAGTGGCCTGAAAAATGGCATGCGTATTTGCCTTGTATTATTCAGGAAGACCTGGCTTAAGCTCACAAATCCTCTCTGCTTTCTTGGTTCAATGCTGCTGAGAAAAGGCCACCCAGTTCACTTGGGCCAGAATCCTATTGCCTATATAGAGAGTGGAAGCAGAATCTGGCGATTCTCTTCCTTGCCCTGGCAGAGTTCCCATCATGCAACTGGTTGCATAGCTAATCCTACAACCAGTACAAAGATGGGCACAGAATGAGGAGGCTGCTGGAGTTGGAGAAGGATACTCCTATGCAATATAAACCAGGAATGCTGGAAATTAAATCATAGAACTAGAGATGGGCACGACTCAAAAAAAGGTGTTTCGTTTGTCGTTTGGTCGTTTAGGGGTCCGTTTCGGTTCGTTTTCGTTTTCGTGATGTTTTTTGCAAAAAAATTCATTTTAGTTTCGTTGGGTAACGAAACAAAAAAACGAAAAAAAAAACGAAAAATTGCTGTTTCATTAGCATTCTTTTTAGTTCAATGCATCTGCTGCAACGAAAATGAAAAACACGGCAAATTGGGTCGTTTCGTTTTCATTTTCGTTTTGTTTTTTTAAAAAAATTTCGTTTCATTTTTGTTGCGTAACGAAACAAAAAAAACGAAAACAAAAACAAAAAATCGCTCGTTTCGTGCCCATCTCTACATAGAACCACAGAATAATGAAGTTGGAAGGGGGCCTATAAGGAAGGCTATTGAATCTAACCCTCTGCCCCATGCAGGCATCCACAACAAAAGAGATCTGACAGATGGTGGCCTAAATTTCTATTGAATGCCTCCAGTTTTGGAGCACTCACCACCTCCCGAAGTCCTTGATTCCATTGCCGTACTGCTCTAACCCCCCCCCCCTCATATTCAGCTGAAATCTGGCTTTCTGTAATCTGAGCCCATTATTCAATGATAGCTTCATTCCTCTGCTCCCATGTGTACCAGCTTGAGCTGAACTTGACGGTACTTGCAGAATTTGAAGCAAATATGTCTTTCAGAATGGTTGAGGGCATCACTGAGGAAGGCAGCAATAACAAGGAAGTGTTACAGGGCACCTTAAATACCAGCAAGTTCCATCCACCCAATTTTTTTTGTACCCGAAGAAGCAAGCTGTGGTCCACAAACATATGTGGCAAATCAAACTCATTTCAGTTTTAAGTGCCTGAAGAATCTTGGCTGTTTTTCCCCTCAGAATGATGTGTACCACATACTTAGGTGACAGGATATGCTGGAAGTCAACACCTTTGCACCTTGGTGCAGCCCTAATGGATTAACCCTCTTTCTCCATGCCTGTAATTACATCCAACTAATTGTGGAAACAGAAATACACTATTATAGACTGTTCTTCCAGTGAGGCTGGAAGTGAGCAAGGGGGCACAGGGAAAAGAATTAGTGGCTGTTTTGATCGTTTCATCTCTTTCAGCTGTTAATTCCAAAATATCTAGCCTAAGACCCCCTTTATAGCTCTGAGGCAGGTGGCTGGAGTGATTAATCTGCACAATTACTTTTAATTATTAGGGCTTTGTTGTTGTGGCTGCTCCGTGTGGACAGGTGGCCCACAGAACAGTCAATCGCTTCAGTGTGAGAGTAGGAATGTGCCCTGGCCGTGTGTCAAAGCAATCACCCCTGTCAGCCAAAGGGACAGGAATTCCCTGCAGTTTGGTTGGTCCGTTCGCACCTGGAGCAGGGAATCTTGAGTAATCTTTGATTTTATCCCAGGAGGCAGCTGTTCCTCAAATAGTGGCACTTTCCAGGATCAGATATTTAATATGCGGCTCAAATAGTTGCATTTAATTTGCATTTATGGTTGTGCTTTTTTAAACATTACATTCCTCTTGGGTTTTGTGCATTCTTCAGCTTATGAAAACCAATCTTACTGCATTTTGGAATTCAGTTGCAGTTGTGGTCCAAAAGAATAACTTTTCAAAGCTCTGGTCTGAACCGTGAGGTTAAAATAAAATAAATAAAATAAAATAAACAGTAACCCATGACACCTGAAAGCGCTGCTCATTAGGTCTTTTCTGGTTCTGCCTTTGTCTCATACGTTTTCAAGCTTTTGCGGAAAGAAAAAAGTAGAAACATGTTTTTGTATATATGAACTCAGGTCCTCAAGAAGCTTAATACTTGACTCTTCCATTTGATCCCTGATGCAACCAATAGCATTTAGGAATAATTTATCCTTCCATTACAGAGAGCAAAAAAAGCTTTGTAACAGATATACTGGGGCAAAACCGAAGTTCTTCTCATTTTTCCTACTCTGGGTCAGAATCCTGGAAGGGTGGTATGTGATTGCAGACCTCTGTTTATGGAAATCTAGCATGGCTGTTGGCTCTTTATGGAAATCTAGCATGGCTGTTGGCTCATACACGTGGTGCTTTCTCAAAGGCAGAGTGCTTTTCTTCTACAAAGGGCACTGTTTGCTCTTCTGACTCCCTGCATTGCTCCCTTTTCTCCCCTCCCGGTTTTACTGCCTATATTGAAGAGTTACATGCCGACACAGATTTCTCTCCTGGGATGTTACACTCTTTAAATCAAGTTGAGGGTCAGCAGTATCATATGGATAAGAGGCTGTTTTTTTTCCCTGTATCATGTGATTCTTTTTGCAGAGGATTAAACTTCTCTCCCTGAAAAATAAAAGCCGCCCTTCTCTTCCCCCTAACCTCTTTGCCCGAGATACAGGATCCGTTCCTCCTGCTGGTCTAGTGAGCAATCCACCCAGAGATTTGATCTCCTGGCTTAATCGTTTTCTATTCAACGTGAAAATGAAGTGAGAGGAAGATGAGTGTAAGCCTGCAGAGAGAAATATGAAAAGTGTTGGCCTTCAAAAAAAAATAAATTAAAAGGAGCTTTTACATTTTCAGCTTCATTTTCGTAAAGGCAGGGAATCACAGCCAATAACATGAAGGCAAAAATGATTAAGAATACTTTATATTGTGAAGAAACATTAGGGTGTTTCTCCCCTCCCTCTCCAAATGTCTACGAGTGCCTTATCTTTGCTGTAGGTTCCCCACAAAGCAGTTTTTCTATTTAAGACATCCGCCTGAGTCTCAGAACAAGTAGTCACAGGTTCATGCGAGGCATTGTATTTACCATGACTTTATATCTGATTGACCAAAAAAGGGTGGGAAAGCATTAAAAAATCTTTTGAGATAACACCCTCTTTATCAGACAATTAATAGAATAAGCAAGATGGGAGAAAAAAGGAAGAGGGGAGGCAGGCGGGAAGGCTGGGTTTTAGATCCATATCCACATGTTACAGCAATCAATGCAGGGGAGCTATAGTTAGGCAAAGAGTTGCATCTCCTTAGATGGCAATGCAGTTAGATTTCACTTGGCCTAGTCCTTAGACTCAGTCAGCAGTGGAATGTCAGAAACCTTTGCCACCATCTTAGACAATAGACGTCCCACCGATGAAGTCATATCTCTCTTGTGTAGGCACAAGGGCTTCGTGGCCCTAAGAAAACAAAGATCCACAAAGCAGTGTTTGTGTAGTTCCTGCTGAAGTCAGTTTCTGAATGATGAACTAGAAAAAATGGGTCATTGTAACCATCTGTGGAGTAAGGGGGGAAGCTAAATCCATCCAACGTGCATCAGATATTGGTGGGGCTGGAGATATCATGGTCAAAAGGAGACCGTGCCAGATTTACAGTTGAGTTCAATTCCTTCCTTGACCCTATATTTGCGGGGTCGCCTTGGCCAGTAAACCGTTTTTCAGTCTCATGTATAAAATGTTATTCCCAGAGTATTTCTGCAGCTGAAGAAGAAAAAAGTTGTTTTCACCTCAGAAGTGTTATATGAATGACTAATAGCAGCAGTGAACCATGTCTCTTCTGTTATTTGCTGAAGAAATAGAATAGCTGCAAACTGTCAAAAAATCACAGTAGATTAAAGTCACAGTATGCATTGAAATTAGTTTTACATCCAGAGCTTAAGTATATACTTCCCTTCCTGTCTGCTAAAATGTGAGCTGCAAAATATTTGCTCCATCATTCATGGTCTTTGCCACTTGCTTTTTAAAAAGGATTAATTTAAACATGGGATGGATGTGTCAAAAAACTCCAGCAACTTTTAGTAGAGTGAGATGCTATGAGCTTAGCTTTGTGGTTAAAGAAGCCAAGTTATTGGCATTTTGAGATGGATCATAATCAGACTAGCAGAACATAAACTCTGGTTACTGGCATGCTCCTGAGCCATTGCAACTAACAATCTTGTTCAAATCAAAGCTTGGAAAAGTCCTCTTTTTTTGGACAACTCCTATAATATCGCAGCAGCAGCAGCAGCAGCAGCAGCCCTGCTAGATAGGATGTTCTGAAAGTTGCAATCAAAAAAGGACCTTTGCTAAACTAAGTTCTGGCTTAAAACCAATACTGAATCAGTAGATTGGCAGTTCCGAGCATTCTTCGTGCTGGGAGGGGACCCTTTGCCCCCCCCCCCGGACATGATGTTTGAATTGTGGACCACGTGGTCCTCTGGATGAAGAGCTTATTTAGGGCTCCAAAGTATTTTACCTTCAATCTCTTGCCTCGTGGCTTTCTCCTGCCCACCCATCCTATCACAAGAATGATATTAGCTGGTTGCGTCAAGGCCACATGGGAATTTTTGACTGCTACACAGATTGGCCTAGAGTGGCAGTGAGTTTTCACCCATCCCATTCTCTATGGTTTTGGTGTGGCTTTTCCTATCTACCGGTCACAACTGGCGGTTAGCGTAAGGGGCAATTCAAGTTAGATAGCTTTTGAGAGTGAAGCATTGTTAATTGACCCAGCAGCCTGCAATATTAATAGGTTAGGACATTAGGCATATTAGTCAGAGCATTAAATTGCTCCCTGCCTAGATGTTTGGTGAGGGCTAGCCAGACTGTTTCTTGGGGATGGTTGCTCTTCTAGGGGATAGCACCCCCATTTAATTACACCTGTGATTTGCACTATTTCAGGCCCCATTTACATTGCAGGTAATTCACAAAAGATAGTCAATAAACTGTGACCAATTTGAACTCCACAATTCTTGTGTCAAATCTTTATTTCAGGGCTGGGGTGGGCAGAGATTGTACATAGCAGGAATGTTAGCAAGTCTTTGGGTCTGAGTCCCACCAAGTCCAAGTCCTTATTAAAAACACACACACACCAGGAAAAAAGGAAGGGGTGGGCAGGCTCTGAGTGGAGTCTAACAGGCCTTTCCCCCGGTTGAGTCTCAAGTTGAGTCATTGGTGCAGCATAAGTCTGACTTGACAAGCGAGTCCTGATGCTTGAGTTTCATGATGCATAGTTAGTGTGACAAATAATCTGTCCTAAATGACATTAGGGCTTGCAGGCTGGAAATATTTAGCTGCCTGAAGAAGAACATTAATGCCTCCCACCCTGTTCCAACCCCATAATACCCAAAGGCAGCCATATTATTCGGTCTATGAGGTAGAAAGAAAACAGTGATAACAAATTAAACATCTAGCAATTTATTGACTTTCACGACACCCAGATCTGCTGCTTGAAGTAAGCTGCTTCATTCTCCCTAACAGTGGGGTCTGATCAAGTATTTTAGCTAGAGTCAAATTTATTCTGCTTATTTGATAGAAGTCCACTGTGTTGCTTTAGGTTTGCCCTTTCAAAGTAGGGCTCTTGACAGTCTTAACCAGGCAAGCGACAGACCATTTTGTAGGATTACTGTCTCTCTGTCCCCTCTCCCACCACTTCTTTAATTTTTCACCATTCCCCTCCTCCTTGACTGAATCATTAACTGTCTGGAAGGCTATTTCCAGCAGGACAAAGCCTTACAGCAGGAAAGAGTATCTGTTACAGAGATCATGCACCTGGGCCTGTCCCTGACTGGAGCAGACAGAATATTTCTAGAGGATACTAAACACTTCATAAAAAGGAACACTCGGCCTAAGACAACATCTGCCTCGAGATGCTTCTGATAGTTAGCTTTTAATATGGAAAATGTGTTTTTCGCCACGCTGGAGAGTGAGGGAGGACACAGGTTCACAAAGGGTCTGGATTTTCAATAAAGGACGTCATCCAATTTAAAGAACCAGGCTTTTCCAAGCTCCCACAGCGAGGGATTTAGAAACCCCCCCTCTCCTTGGCACCCTCCTGTCTGGCAAAGGAGCCCCCCTCCCTGAGGCTACATCTGCCGGATGCATTGACTTCAGGTAGGTGCTTATCTGGGCCTCTCTTCAATCAATTGATCTGGCACTGAGATGTACCTTCCTCTTATACAATCCAACACTGCCTGGGGCTCAAGATGGAGTGATACTATAGTATGGAACCAGTTTGTTCAGAACCAAATGGGATTGCTATAGGAGGCATATAGCTCTCCCTTAATGAGCCACACACCATTGCATGGATTCATGCATCCCCTTCAGTACCATTCCCCACACCTTAAAGGTAAGGGAGAAAAATATGAAGTGGCAGGGAAAGAACACAAAGGAAGTTACAAAGGCGTGTCATTCATAGGGGTCATATTCCACTCTGATTTGGAATAGCCATCAGCAGATAAGTTTATAAGTGTATGATACAGGTGTGAGTCTCCAACCTGGATCTCTCCTGCCATTTTCAGTCCTCTCTTTTTCTCAGGGATGATTTATGCACAAACATACAGAAGGATACTGCTACTTTGGGATTGTTCACAACACACTGCTTGTGTAGCTGGTAAGGGTCCCATGGTATTGCTTTCAGTGGCACCCTGAATGTAAGTGTTGAATTAGCTATTTGCATTTATGTAGATGGAGCTCATCATAAAACAACAAACAAACCCTGCTGGAACTGACCAAAGGTCAATCTATTGTAGGCAATTGCTTCCCAAGGTTGTCAGGCAGAGGGTTCAAGGAAACCCATAGGGCAGGCATGTCCAAACTTCGGCCCTCCAGATGTTTTGGACCACAACTCCCATAGTCCTTTGCCATTGGCAATCTAAGCTTAGAATTCTGGGAATTGTGGTCCAAAACATCAGGAGGGCCAAAGTTTGGACATGCCTGCCACAGGGAAATCCTCAAGGGCCTTCCCTCATTCTCTATCCTCTCCTCCAACCAACCCTGGATATTCTTTAACATGGCTTCAGTACAAACAGTGCCACCCCTTTCAGTTCTCAGATTCTTGTAGGACTTCAGCACACTTAGGTAAATGTAAAGTTTCCCCCCTCACATGCGTGCTAGTCGTGTCCTATTCTAGGGGCGGTGCTCATCTCCGTTAGAGATGGGCACGACTTGAAAAAAATTTTTTTTCCGAGTTGCCGTTAGTCGGGCCGGTTCCGTTTTGGCTCGTTTCCGTTTTTCGTGAAAATTCGCAAAAATTAGTCTGTTCGTTTTTTTGTTTTTTCGTTGTCATTAGTACTGGTTTGGGGAGGGGGTAGCGGGCTCCTGGAGGGAGCTGCAGGAGTCAGCCAGAGTCACAAGTGACGGACTGGCAGACTCCTTGCACCGGCTGTGTCTCACGTACTTGCATGTAGTGCAATGCAAGTAGATCTGGCTTAGGGTTAAGACGGGTTAGCTCAAGGGCTAGGGTTAGGCTAGTTACGGGTGAGGTTAGGGTGAGTATTGGGGTGCACCTCTGGGTGCCTCTCTGACCCACTTAGAAGGACAGTGTACTGGCGTATGGGTTAGGCTTAGGGTTTGTGTTTGGGCTACGATTAGTGGGCTGTTTATGCCCGATTGGCACATCCCAGAAATCTCTGTGGTCAACCTGGCCAAGTGGCCATGCGATTGGTGGAAAATTTGCATGGTCTACTCCCATGGGCGAGCCCATCATTGCAAATGTGCAGGTGTAAAAAAATAAAATAAAATAAAATAAAATAAAATAAAATAAAATCAACGGAGACTTTTTTTTGCAAGAAAAACCCACTGCTGCTACTGTAAAAATTCAAGCATTCAAAATAGCTAATTTTCACATGTTTCTGTGGTGTTTTGGTGGAGTTTTGGGCAACAATTTCAAAAAAAATATTGCGGTCGCCATTTTGGATCCCCCCCACCGCATGGCAAATGGATGCGCCCTCCCAGCCTGGTACAGTCAGCAAAACCTGGCCATGCGATTGGTGGAATGGCTCCAAAACTTTGCATGGTCCACTCCCATGGGCGAGCCCATCATTGCGAATGCGCAGGTGTAAAAAAATAAAATAAAATAAAATCAACGGAGACTTTTTTTGCAAGAAAAACCCACTGCTGCTACTGTAAAAATTCAAGCATTTAAAATAGCTAATTTTCACATGTTTCTGTGGTGCTTTGGTGGGGTTTTGGGCAACGATTTCAAAAAAAAATTGCGGTCGCCATTTTTGATCCCCCGCACTGCATGGCAAATGGATGAGCCCTCCCAGCCTGGTACCAGCAGCGCAGCAGTAGCAATAGCCAAGGAGAGGGGGGCGGGGAACCCCCCCCAAATAAAACACCCTTCTGGCCTGGTAGGTGCCCTCAGACAGTTTTCGCCTACTTTTAGGGCTGGGAATCGGGTTTTTTTTAACTTTTAAAAACTTTTTTTCTGTGCCACTTGGCATTGCGCGATCACCGCGATGCAAGTAACGAGCACGACAAATCAGACCAAATTGTTCGTTCGTCG
Organism: Phrynocephalus guinanensis; assembly: GCA_037367245.1. Taxonomy (NCBI): domain Eukaryota; kingdom Metazoa; phylum Chordata; class Lepidosauria; order Squamata; family Agamidae; genus Phrynocephalus; species Phrynocephalus guinanensis. Next base: position 104,822,881 of record CM074734.1, on the reverse strand, counting down.
GTTCGAGCTCGAATTCTGGTGGAGTAATTCCCGTTTCCGTTTCCGTAGAGTAACGGATACAAGTAATGGAAACGGAAACGGGAATACCGCTAAGTCGTGCCCATCTCTAATCTCCGTATTTAAGCTGAAGAGCTAGTGTTGTGCAAGTCCCTGGCCATGCGGCCGGCATGGCTGCAAGGAAACACTGTTTTACCTTCCTGCTATTTATCTACTTGCATTTACATGCTTTCGAACTGCTAGGTTGGCAGGAGCTGGGGTTATCAGGGGGAGCTCGCTCCGCTGTATGGCACCTGGGATTTGAACCGCCGAGCTGCTGACTTTGTAGTTGACAGTTTTCAGTGCTTAGCTCACTGAGCCACCACACTCACATATCTGCCACTGAAATAACCCCCTCCATTTACAGTATGCCAACCTCCCCTTTGTCTCCATTCACTATAGTTTCCCATCTGTTGAATTTCACACTGTAAGCTCCACAGGTCACTGACCTGCACCCTTCTGATCAGTAAAGCCTTGGGTACACTGATCAATCATTATTACCACAATAGTTTAATAACACTGATTGTTGTTATTACTTGCCAGTGAACTAGGAGGAAGATTTGAGGAATGCTTAACATTGGCAGGAAACACAGGTTTTCTTCTGTATAGTTTTCTGGTTTTCTTATGAGAACAAGTGGCATGTTGTTTGCAAGTCTGCTCTGACTGGAAGAATCTGGACTCTTCGCAGAATCATATTTCTTTTGCAAAATATTTAAACATTTTAAAATATGGCAGTCTGTCTCAGAGCTGCTTGCAAGTGTACACCTGAGGTGCTTTGAAGCACACCTCCTACACATGTAAAGTGTCACAGGGAATCACACTCTGGTAATAAGTGTATTTGCCTGTTAAATGCAAAGATAACAAGCCACTCTGCATAGTGAGAGCCTGAGGGACATCTTTTGTTAAGGAAAGTAGCTTCAGAAGGCTGCCTTTCTGAGTGGCAAAGAGGCAGGTAATACTGTGTGCATAATCCTTACCCACATTACAATTCCTCTGCTCCAGATAACCGCACCAACTCCTTCTGTGCCAAGGAATTCTAGATTAAGAGTTACTTAGGCATCTGGAATTGGGATGGCTTGGAGTCGTCAATAAAAATGGCAGCTAAGGAAATGCTATTGTTGGAGATAGAATGCACTTCCTCCTTTGCTTGTTGATTCAAAATGGTAGGTTTCCAAAGCTGTGTGCCTTACAGCTATGCTATATATAAACTGAGGGGTCTGAATGAAGGTATGTTTGTGTGAAAAGTAAAAATTCTTGCATTTTTTCCAGTAGGATGTCAGAATCTCCTCACATGTTTCCAAACAAATGGGGTCATCCCTTGGAATCTTGGACACAGGATTATTGTGTCACAGTGAAAAGCCTTCCCATCCTTCCTCCTGGTCATCATCAATCCTTTTCTTCACAGAGAAGGTCTCCTTTCTCTGGGGATATAAGTACTAAGCACCTTACTTCCAGTGGGCTGGGTTCCCCTCCTGCCATATGCTGTGGCAATTCCCCTTCCATTCATGAAAGCAAGTGACGGTTGCTCATTTGGCCAGTAATTGGTTAGGCAGGGGAGTCAAGTGTCTTTGCTCAGCAGGGGTGCCACTTGAAAGGGTTTAGTGGAGAGAGCTGGCAACTCAATCGTCAGTTCCCCTCCCTCCTCCTCTTCCTCCCAATTAGACTTTTAGGCATATACACATAAGAACACCAGGGAAGCCATTAATGCTTGCAGCTCAGTGGCAGAGAGATCATTACGTGGCCTAATCCTGAAGCCAAGTGGGGCACACAGCCCTACCCTGTGATCCAGCAGCACACCACCTCCCATACACTGTAAATATTTAATAGAAAGAAGATCTGTTTTCCCCTTATAGGCATCCAAATCAGAGTCCACCCAAGATGTTTTGCTGCCTGAAGTGCCACCCTTTCCCTGATGTGTATATGGAAGTAGGACTGGCTCCTCCACATCTGAATTTGAAGAAGCGTCTTGATGAAGCTGGGGTCATGTAGTACACTTCAACATGACCACACCTTCTGCTCTCGGATGGAAACAGGAGATCATGGCAACAGCTGAGAAGCTTAAGAAATTAAGGGGAGGGGGCAGCAGAGAGGAGAACACCTCATTCTGGCTGATCCAAAAGCACTGGCAATTATTGGCTGAAATCCTAATGTCTAGCACCACTAGAGCAGGCCTGTTTGATTTGAATCAGGGGGACTTATGGAGGAATTGGCATCCCAAATCCCACTGATCCAATGGGTCTACTTTAATGCAACCCACTATGCTAAGCAACAGGGTCCCCCCACCTGAATTTTACCTTATTCTGAAGCATAGCAGGCAATGCTACATTCTCTTTTGAGTGCCATGATACTGCAGATTGAGACAGTGTGTTTTATAGTAGGTTTTCTGGCGTAGCCACCTGCTGTGCTCCCCAAAAACCTAACAAAATACATTCTTCCAAATCTAGTGAATACTCCCTCATTTTTTGTTGACAGAACATTAAAAACAAAACAAAAAATGAACCTCCTGAATATGGAGCGCTAGTATTCCATTCTCTCAAGTTAGACTCAAAGTACATATTTATTTTCTTCTGTTCAGATTGTGAACAATATGCAAATTCGGCTGCGGAATGGCCTGACAGTGAAGTCCTTTGAAGACAGAGCAGGAAGATTCAGGGGAAATTAAGATTAAAAGAGCATCTGAAGCTTTATGGCATGATTCTTTTATGTCACACAAAAAGCAAAATGCCATCTCCAGGAGTTTCTATGCCCTGTTCTTGATGGAAGATGTGCAAGTCCTTTGCCAGTTTCACTACAGTATGCTGTAGAATATGGATTGGATTGTTGGATAGCTTAATGTTTAATTTGTTGTGTTATTCTGTATTATATGTATAACAAGCTCTATTGGGTGGTATGTGTTATCCCAAGTGGATTGTCAATAAAACTATTTTTTTAAAAAAAGTATGCTGTTTAAGTTCTTTCAGATGTATGAACTATCTTGGTGACCGGTCCTTTCTTCCATTGTTGCATGAATATCATGCAACATTTTGTCATTAGGGTTTCCCCATAAGACAGGCGTGGGGAGCATTTGGGTCCTCAGATACTTGGGAGGGCAACTCCCAGAATTCTGAGCCTATATTGCCAATGATAAACGACTGTGGGAGCTGTGGTCCAAAACATTTGGCGGGCCGAAGGTTCCCCACCTCTGCCCTGCCATAAGACATAGGCTTTTGGCAGTGGTGCGTACGGATGCCAAAGAGTCCAAAGTTCTCTGCTGAGACTGAGTTAGGAGTTGGTGGCAGGAGCAAGCGCACCACAGTGGATAATGCAATGAAAGCTGAAAGCGAGGAGCAAAGCACACGTTCAGAGGAATGGGCCTTTTCTGTTTTTGTAATGGCCCAAACTGTGCATGTGGGACTTGAGATTGTCCTCGTGGTAGTAGCACTAGCTCTGATGAGGAAGTGGGATCCCACAGAGCACTTCTGCCGCTGTGTTGTGCAGTCATGCAAAGGACTGGGGGTTAATTGTATGCAGTAGGACTCCCATATTCATGGGATCAGCATCTGTGGTTTGACTTATGCACCACAGTTTGAAATTATTTAAAATATTAAAAGAAAAAAATCCAGAAATAAAATATGTTCACATGTGTTACCAGAATTGATCACAAGAGGTAGCCAGAGACCTTGCTATGATTTTTTTGTTTGTCTCTACACAGTATGGTCTCTTTTTCTTCTACAGTGCTACCTTGTATAATAGAATTAATTAATTCCAAATGAAATTCTGTTAAGCAAATTTTCCTTTGTACAAATTTCCCATAGGAAATTTCCTGTTGAAAATGGATTAATTCCTAATCATGACCATTTTTCTATTGTACAGATTTGCCCCAGAGGCGGTTCTGTTAAGCAGTTTCCCCTGATCTCCGGATGTTTTATTCCTTAAGTGGATTTTCTGTTAAACAAACTGCTTGTTATATAAGTGTCTACTCCACTGTAATGCTTTTCATCATCATCATCATCATCATCATCATCATCATCATCATCATCATCATCATCATCATCATCATCATCATCATCATCATCATCATCATCATCATTTTTATGCTGCCTTTCTCCTCAAAGTATATATACTGTATATATAACATTATATTTCTCTGAAAGTGTGCTTTATCCCTGAAACACCCCTATACATGGTTGCTGGCAATGTTTAAGCTTAATCCGAGACCTGATTCTAGTTAGATCTGTTTGTGGGTAGGCCTGCTCCCCCTTCCAGGACAAAGGGGCTTGCCTCTCTGAAAAGAAATAACATGGAAGCCATTCAGCTGCATCTATGTTTAGAAAGTATCCCTTTTTAAAGGGCACACAACATTTTCCATCTCTGCTTTATATGCAAGGAGATATAGAAAATAATATGCAAGGAGGAACGTTATTACCAGGAATTTTGAGGTGGTGGCAGCAGTGATTATAATAAGTGTGTCCTTCAAAAACCCATGTTTATATTTGTTGTATCATTTTCACTGAGAGGAAGAGGCAAGGAGGGAAGGCCTCCACTGGGGGGAAAAGAACTCGCCGCCTTCCAAACAACACAAGTTCACAAAGGAGATGGGAGGGTGAACACAAACAAGAGGAGTTGCTTACTTGCCCACCCAAGGGGCGCTTCTGAAAACCTGTTCTGCTGGTTCTCCCACCAGTTCCGTTTTGGACCAAAGCCAATGTTAATATTTGAGTATGACACTGAGTCAAGCATGGAAGGCTAAGTGATAATAGTACTGAATCCGTTGGTCCCTCATGGTTTTAACGAAATATAAACATCCATCTGTTTCCACAAGTCAAAGAGCTCAGAGGAGGTTGTAGCGCAGTAATCCCAGATGACGAGTTAAAAGCAAGGTAAAAAGAAACTGAAAGGATGGCTAGTGCTTCCACCTTGAAGCCTGAGACATCAAGCACTTTTTTGTGGCTACGAGATTTGTAATGTCTGCAGAGATTGGAAAAATTACTTTTCACTGGACTACTGCTCCCAGAACTCTTGAATTGATCAGGTTGGGTTTTGAGTACCCAACTTCTTCTTCTTCTTCTTCTTCTTCTTCTTCTTCTTCTTCTTCTCTCTCTCTCTCTCTCTCTCTCTCTCTCTCTCTCTCTCTCTCTCTCTCTCTCTCTCTCTCTCTCTCTCTCTCTCTCTCTCTCTCTCTCTCTCTGTATCCTGTATAATTATAATTGTTAACCACTCAGAGAGTGCTTTAAGAACTATGGGGCACTATATATGGGAAGTGACCTCTTCTGATTGGAAGCAGCGAAAGACCATCTTAGGCCATGTCCATATTTGAAGAGACATCGGCTTAAGAGCCAAGAAGATGGTCCATTTGTAACAAAGATCACATAATCATAGAAGGATTGGAAGAACTCTATAAACCCATTGGCTCCAATCCCCTGCTCAATACAGGTATTCAAATCAATACTTCCATTGCTGGAGCACTCACCATCTCTGGAGGCAATTTGTTCCATTGTTGTCTTGCTCTAACAGTTAAGAAATTTTGCTTGATATTCTGTCTAAATTTGGCTTCCTGTTACATGAGCCCATTGCTGTGTATCCTGCACTTAGGGATGATCAAGAACAGATCCTGCCCTTCCTCTTTATGGCAACCTTTCAAGTATTTGTAAAGGATGATCATATTTCCCTTCAGTCTTCTTTCCTTGAGGCGAAACATGTCGATGAGTTCTTTCTGTCTTTCTTCATAGGACATGGTTTCCAGTCACCTGATCATGCTTGCTGCCTTCCTCTGAACTTGTTCCAGTTTGTCACCTTCCTTCTTGAAATGTGTTGTCTATAACTAGAAACACTATTCAAGATGTAGCCTAACCAGTGCCAAATAGAGAGGAACTAGTACCTTGTGGGGTTTGTAGATGATGCTTCTATTAATGCAGCCTAAAATAGCATGTGCCTTTTTGGTAGCCACATCACATTATTGGCTCATATTGAGCTTTCTGATCTACAACAATTCCAAGTTCTTTCTCACTCCATAGTATTACTGAGCCTGGTATCCCCCATCTTGTAATGGTACATTTGGGTTTTTCTCGCGAGGGGTTGAACTCTGCATTTATCCTTTTCAGATTTCATTCTATTGTTTTCTGCCCAGTGCTCCAGGCTATCATTTTGAATGTTGTTCCTGTCTTCCAAGACATTAGCCATTCCACTCCATGTTGTGCCATCCACAAAATTAATATGTATTCCTTGCACTCCTTCTATCAGTCGCTAATAAAATGTCGAGGAGCACCAGGCCCAGGAGAGAGCCTTGGAGTCCCCTGCTTTTTACCTTCTTCCAGGTTGAGAATGATTTAGGGGATCACAGGCAAAACTTACTGGAATTTCCTGGGAAACAATAATTATTTATAAAATAGTGTTGCAAGGCTAGTGGAAGGTAGGAGAGGAACACACACACACTGGGGAAAATAACACAAGCCGAAAAAGGGGCTGAGTTAAGACATTTTGCTGCCTAATCTGACTCTTTGTCCACATACAGAGGTTGTCTATATCATTAGTCACTGACTTTTATGTCAACTGAATAGCATCCTCCAATGCACCTGTATAGGAAGCCACTGCTGTACTAGGGGTTAGAAACCCTTTGCTCTCTTGCGTCTGAAGAAGGGAACTACAGTTATGAAAGCTTATGCCAAATAAAACTTGTTAGCCTTTGTTGTGACAGAAAACCTGTTAGTGCCTCAGATGTCTATTGCCCAAGACTATGGGGATTTTGAATTTCAAGACAGCAATATGAGGGCTGTCTCTGCACCATTGTTCCACACACTCTCAGTCACTTAGTGAGGTCCTATGGCAAAGTTCACAAGGTCTGTTCTAATAGCTTGTGTTCCATACTGGCCATTTTCAGAGGATTGCAGGTCGTAGCCCATTGTCTATTCAGAGAAAAAGTAGGGCGCAGTGCAGCAATGGTCTAACTTGACACAATGTCACGTGGCCAGTAGCAAAACTGCTTTTGAATCCCTGCACTTGAAGTCAGTACGTACGACTGACCTGTTTTCTATTAGTACCCAAGGTTCTTCTTACCGTGGCACTCACCAGAACTTGAAAATGTGATGTCTGTGGACCGCATATCCCAGAATCCCCCAGCTGGCCTGGTTCTCCCCCCCAAAAAGTAACTTTTCTGAGCTCTGCAGATATCCACATTGGGGGAAGCCATAAGATGCACCAACAAATGAAAGGCACCCAGCTTTGGGGGAGGAGGGAAAACCTCCATTTATTAAGGTGTGAGATTGACAAAGCCGGCCAAGTTCTCTTTTTTAACTTTTACTATTCAAGGAGCCAAGTTAAACAAGAGACAATTAGGGCTTAATGTGCCCCCCACAGCTCCCAAATGTGGGTTTATGGATCCCAACAGAGCCAGCCCTGGATTTAGTTGTGTGGTGTTTAACTTGGCTGCAAGAAACCCTTCCCTCCACGCTTCATGCTTGGCTCCCGTTATACAAATCACACCTGCAGGAGACTTTCAAATATGTTTCCCCCCCCTCTCCTTCCCTTTTCTTCCATTATTTGAGTTTTGATAAATGGAGCCCTATTGCCAGGTTTAGGATCCGAGCTTTTCACGAGAAAGCACAAATAAAAGTCTTTGGTACAGCCCTGGAATCCCGCCAAATGTTAAATAACCAAAACATAATCTCCGAGTATCCTTCCCCCCCCCCATGCCCTTGGGAGTTCCCTTCTTTTATTAGGCTTCAGCTTTTATGTATAACAACTATGTTTAAAATCCACCTTAAACTCTTTATAGCTGGAGACTGCTGTGACCTGTGCCTGAGAACTCTAAAAAAACATGGTTAATCATCTCCGAAATGTCCCAAGTATAAATACTGGAGGGTTTGTGTTGTAATATCAATCACTAACACCAGTGTTGGTCATCAGAGATCTAATCCTTTCCTGTTCAAACCTTTGTTTTGGTCACTGGGTTTTGCACATTTCCGACTTTTGATGTTCAAAGCCACCCATCTATGGAGTGATATTTTGCAGTTAGTGTCTCCAGTAAACATTCAGAGAAGAAATATATTTCCTGGAGCCTCACATTCACTCCCTACTATTAAGCAGAGAGAAATTTGGGGGTAGGGGTGGAGAGAAACATTTATCACACATGCTTAAAAACTTGGACAAGAAGTCCACCCATTCTCTGCTAGCACAAGTGTTCTCTGGCACAGCACAAATGGTTTTCATGTCTTTTGCACCTGATCAATATAACTGTTGTTTTGTGTTGTTAAACTCTGATTTATGGAGACCCATGTAGAGTTTTCAAGATATTAAAGAAGTGGCTTGACCAGCGGCATCACAAGTTTCCATGGTTGAATGAGGATTTGAATCTGGGTTTCCTGAGCCCTCCTTCTGACGTTGCCTGCCGGACCACACTGGTTCCTTGTGGAAAATCCACACACTGAAAAGCCAGAAGTGAGGGGAGAGGCCTGAGAAGACCCTGGCAGGTACATGCACTGTGGCCCCATCGTGCCATTTGGAGAAGGGCCAGGAGCAGAGAGCCCCACCGGTGAATAGCTCAATCCTGGCTCATAAGCAGTTCCTGCTCTTCTCTGCCACAACCCTTGCTTGAGTTGCCTCTGTGAATGGCAACCCTGTGGATGGGTTTTCCTTTTCACCCCACAACATGTGGTTCACCTCAGTTTCTGCTCTGCTGTCTTGATGTTGCCCCTGTTCCCACACTTCGATTCCACAAGGTTGGTTGTTGTTGACAGAGAAATGCCCAGTATAATGATATCAGAACGGCATGAAATAAGATGAATTATAAGTTTTAAGTCTCTCTGTCTCTCTGTGTGTGTGTGTGCACATGCCTTGACATGTGATCATTGTGTTCAACAGCAGACCTGCACTTTTTGACGCATACATCTCTACTCTTGGCTCTCTCAAAATAAATAAAGAAGCGAGTTACAGTTTAAATGGCCTTCTTGTGGCCCTGAAGACAAAGCAAGATAAAAGCTAAATCCACATCCTTTCCTAGTCTTTCGTCTGTAGCTCAATTCACACACTTTCAGATGGATGCACTAGCAGGATTCGCCCTAGTCACTGGACTGGGGAGGGGGAGGGGGCGGCAAAGCCGCACTGCACTGGCCACCTAAGCACGGCCTCAATCTTATCGGCCTCCCGATCGGCCCTGTAGATAATGGGCCACATGAAGAAGGTAGATGGGCAGCAGTCTCACCGCGCTGTGCTGGACACCTAAGCGCGGTCTTGCTCTTATCAGACCTCCCAATCGGCCCTGTAGGTAATGGCTCCAGGAGGAATGCAGGTGGTCAGAGGGCTCGGTACTGGGAAGGGCTCACCCTAAGCCCATGGGGGGGGATGAAAGCTGCGCTGCACCGGCTGCTCAAGCGCGACTGTCACTATCAGCCCTCCTGATTGGGTGGGCTGCGGCTCGAAATCTCGGATTTTTGTTTGATTTTTATTTTGTTTTTGTTTTTTGTTTTTCTTACTTCTGGGTTCAGGCCCTGCACTACAGCTGTAGTGCAGGGCTTTTTTTGTTTGTTTTTTATTTTCTTTCAGCACCGACCGCGTGGCCCCTGGGGCCTGGTCAGCGCTGGGTTTTTTTATTTTTTAAAAAAGTTTTTAGGGTGCCGACCAGGCCACCCCTGGGGTCCGTTCAGTGCTCCTTTTTTATTTTTTATTTTTATTTGGTTCTTTTTTTTTTACTGCCAACCATGTGGCCGCACTACAGCTGTAGCGCAGCCATCAGCTCCCCCCCCCCCGGTTGCCGTCCCTGAAGCCAAGAAGACTGGACCTCTGGACCAGCACCAGGTAGGAGACATCTCTGTCCCTCATTAACGAAACGAACCTAACTAAACCAATTTTTCTCAGTTCAGTCCAGTTCGTTTTAAATTTACCCCTGGGGTCGTTATTCGGTTTGTTACGTAATGAACCGAATAACGAATAATGAAACAAACTAAAAGTTCATTTTATGCCCATCTCTACTTGTAATGCATTCAAGACTAGGGTGTGTAAGTACGTAGTGCTGCAGTGGAACTTTTGGGGAGTCACAGAGTCTTTTGAAACTTAGCACTCCAGCGAAGCCAAACTGTCAATCCTTCTTACAATCATCTCTTCTTCACCCTTAACATTTCAGTTGAGGAGGGAAAAGAAGCAAAGCACCAACATTTATTTTACAGCTCAGGAAAGAAAAACATGCTCTGTTTTCATTATTATTTACATGCACTCAAGGGTTCCCTTGAGCATCCGCTGGGTGCCTTGTTCATTTCAAACAGACACCAGCTCAACATGAGGGGGAGACAGGGCTATACATATTAAAACCTCTTTGGGGACCTGGTTTTGCAGACATTCACACTGTGCCTATTTTCCCAGTGTCTCCACCAGAAGGACAATACCTGCAATTTTTAAAAAGTGGACTCTTGTCTGCTTTCGTTGCTTGGCTGAAGTTTTCCTTTCAACACGACTCTGTACCCCTTGCTCTCCAGGGGTAGAAGCGGAGGGGTGAACAGCGCAGTTCTTATGGTACCTTAGAGATTAGAGGACCGGACAAAGCTGGGGCTTGGGATGAATGGGCACATTATGCCTTTGTTGCTTTGGTTTTAGGAAAACAATACACGTCCTCCACTCTGTGAATAGTAATTAAAAAAAATCTTGATTGCATTCCTTTATGGAGACATTGTTCAGGTTGTTTCTTTAACTGCAGCGAGTCATAAAACACTTACAGAAGTTCCTTTTTTCCTCCCCCGCCACTGCCTGGTCAGTGTATATTTATTTCACTAGACAGAAAGCAAATTCCAAAAATGTAGAAACGAGGTGCAAGCAGATGTCTAATGGCATTGGTTTGGGGCAACAAGTACTTGGTCAAAGCTACTCTTTGGCACCTTCAGCCCTTGTTCTCTGATCTCTTCTGACTTCCCTCTTTGTTGGCCAACATATGTCCATTGAGTATTAAGAACAGGTTCCAGTTAAATTTCACTCCTTTCTACACAAACTCAGTATTCAAATCTTATTTCTTATCCACCTTCTTCTGGTGTTTGAAGCTATCGTGTTTATGAGCTGGTTCCCCACAACATTTTCAGAGAGCCAATTCAAATGTCTGTAGGGCAGTTGTGTGGGGCAGTAACAATATAAACTCCTGACTTCAGATCAAATGTCAAGCCCCTGTTGGTGCTCAAAGTAAGGTGAAGCACCATGGCTCAGTCTTAGACCACGTGGGTTTCATGAAAACATTACCAGGCTCAGTGAACAGTGTCTCCAGAACCTGGGATCAATAGTTTCCTGGCCTACAATTTTTACAAGTTCCCTCAACCAAAATGGCTAAGGACCACGATGGCTGGAAGATTCTGAAAACTGGAGTGTAAGAACATACAGCACCCAAGTTTTGGTTTCCTGCCTCAAAAATCACTGGGAGGGGGCAAGACTGTCCCTGAGACCCCGGAGAACTAATGATAGTCACCTTAAACAACACTTAGCTTGATATCAGAGTGTTTCACAACTCACAGAGTGTTTAATAAACAAGTTGTCTTGATATCAGGCAGAAATTACTCTCCTATTGGGCATTGTACAGAGGAGCCTCTCATTTGTTAATAATGCCTTGTCTCCTGATGGCCCTAGAGTTTGCAGTGTCACTCAGTCCATGCAAAGGTGGTGCTTCCCCAAGCCTTAATCTGCATACCCCCAATGGAAAAAGCATGTGAAATTTATTGCATAAGAAGGACTGTACTTTAGAAACTATACACCTGATTTCACAGAATCAGCTCAGGTTGGCAGCACCTGTATATGAAGTTTATCTGAAAAAGTCAGATTGAAGCTCATGGTGATTTTCTACATACAAGAAAATTTTTCACACAGGATCTGGAAGTTGAGTCATGGCAACTGGACTTTTTTTTCTTATTTTATTTATTTATTTATTTATTTATTTATTATTTTTACAACTTATATGCTGCCCACTACCCAAAGGTCTCTGGGCGGCTTCCAATCAAAGAATTAAAACAGTTAAAAACATCAAACAACAATAAATAATTAAAACAATAATAAAAACCTTATACTAAAATCATCACACTAAAATTGCCATCAGAAGACCCACAATCTAAATTGTATCAATTGAGAGATTGAAATGTTTTGCTGCTCATCCAAAGAGCTTTGTCAGTCTGAAGAAAGCTAGTTGCGAGTCCTCCACTTTATAGTTCACTTTGACCTCATGGCACCCTGGTCTGAAACAGGCTCATAAGATGAACAATGGCCTGAATGGGCTCGTTAAATGGACAACAGTCTCAATAGTCTTAAGGTGAACAATGGCCTAAAGTGCTGAAACCCATAAAGTATGGATCATTAGCTATGGCTTTGGTGGTGAAGGTGTGAAGTATTTTTGACTTGTTTAGGTATTGTTGAAATCACTGCCTGATAAGTGGCAGATAGACTGTGCCTGCACCCCCACTTCTCTTGAGAGTGGGGTTTTCAATGCTCACATGAATGGCTTCCCTGACCCCTCTCTCAATCCACCTATCTTCTCTGTCTAATATGTGTACATCTTCATATTTGAATGAGTGCCCTTTGTCCTTCAAGTGGAGGTATACTGCTGATTCTGGCCGTGAGCTGTTACCCTTCCTATGTTGGGCCATCCTTCTGTTTAATGGCTGTTTAATTTCTCCAATGTAGAGGCCTGCACACTCCTCACTGCATGAACAGATGGAGGACAGCATGCTCCAGCAAGAGTTACACCATGTGACTCCACTGAGCCCACAGCTTGGCAATTTATCTTTCTGTTTTTATTGGGGCAGAACAGAGTAAGTGTGTGAGTATTGATGGCTGGCAGATTTCTGTGTGCCAACATGTTCTGGATGGAATGCATGAATTATCTGCAGCTTATAAAGAATCATCATGTAGTACTAGATGCTAATACTTAATAGGTACTAGTATTAGTATTAAGTGTGACTTTTTTAAAATCAGAAAAAAACTTTAGCAGTTCCATCACAGTAGAAAGATTTATGATTTTCTTCCAGGTGAATGATCATGGGAATGGGTGTGAGATTTCGTGGCAGGTAACATCCCGCCTACCCACCTTTCCCCTTCCCATCCTTATGCCAATGAGCATCTACAATCATTCTTCAACATCTTATGCTGGGGAAAAGGCCTGACCCAAGGTAAGACATGCCAATGAGGTCTCCGTTTCACTTTTTGACCTTCAGGCTTTCTTGCCAAGGTGGAAGGTCACAAGGATGCATTGGGGTTGAAATATCATAACATCCAAAGAATTGGCAGCTTCGCTGAGTGTTTCATAACATTTTTGAACTAGATGTCAGGCTGATCTAAGCAGAAGGAGGCCAGGCACTCTCCTTTATCTTAGAACAAATAAACCTCCTAATTCCAAAAGGAGAGATCATGTTCGGGGGAAGGAACCCTTGACCCCTTGCTGTAATGATCCACTGACACAAGCCTTTGTAGGAAATCATAACATCTCTGATCCATACCATGGGGGATATGGTTCTGTCATGATGGAAAGAGAGCATAACATGAACTCCAGTATGTGTTTTTTTCTGCCTCCTCACTGCAACCTATGGGGGTGATATTGGTAAGAAAAATTGGCAGTAACCAGTGGCTACCATTTTCTATCTCATCCAATCGGAGATAATCTTTCAAATTAGCTCCCCCTACTAATGCAAGATTTCTAATGTTATGATAATGAATGTATATTATTTACTCAATTATTATTAAACATATAGGGCTATCCAGCAACAAAATGCAGTGTGCAGGGGCTGTGAAGAACAAAAGACAACATAAATATGCTTTCCTTCTAGGGCACTGGTGAGGAATCGATACCTTTACAGATGTTGTTGGATCACATCACCTATCATTTCTGACCACATGCAACACCTGATGGAAATCACTCCAGTACCAACAGAAGCATGATGATGCTATGAGACACACGTGAGTTAGGACATACTTGGCCCATGAGTTGGTGCATTTGCTGATACATCTTTGCCACCCCCTTTTTGTATTCAGAATCTCTGAGTACAGAATGTCAGTAATGAACTAAAATAGGGCTTCCTACCTCAGTTCTTCCTTAGACTCAGATATGAATGACACTGCACAATAAAATATGCCTCCTATTTGGAAGACAGAGGATGAAAAGATGTATCCATAGAACCGATCACAATGCTGTATTTCTGCCAATATTTCTAATAAAATGTTTCTATCTCTCCTCCCCCCCCCCCGGCTATATTTTTATTATTTGAAGCAAATGTCTCTAACAGATGCAGATCAATTTTGGACCATTGAACACTTTCTTGAAACTCTTTCTTAAAAGGTTAATGTTCAGTTCAGGTTTGGTGTCTTCATGATTCTGCATTCAATCAGCTTGATCTACTAAGTGGCAGAGTCCTTTTGGAATCTGCTTCCACCTGCATGAAAGTGTGCTCATGGGTGAATACACCTGTAGCCAGGCCTCACACCTGTAAGCAAGGCTGTCAGGGAAGGACTGAGTCCATGTGTTCATTTTCACGTAGAAAGCTTGGGGTGTCAGCTAAGGAGGGTCAGAAACTGCATCTCTTCCAAGTCCTACTTTCTCATTATTAGGAAGTATGGATTACCACTAGAGATGGGCACGACCAGGAAAAATTACGTTTCGAGTTGTCGTGTGTCAGAGCCGGCCCGTTTCGGCTCGTTTCCGTTTTTCGCGAAATTTTCCAAAAATTTGTCGTTTCGTTTGTCGGTTTTTCGTCTGTCGTTAGTACTGGTTTTTTTGGGGGGGGGGGGGGCTCCTGGAGACACCTCTCTGGGGTGGGTGCCTCCTCTGGCCCACCATGAAGGGAAAGCGGGCTCCTGGAGGCACCTCTCTGCGGTGGGTGCCTCCTCTGGCCCGCTACAAAATGGCATGCATAGCCAATTGGATATGCATACCATTAAGTTGCAGTTGCAGTAGCAGGCAGAGGCACCTCTCTTTCGGGTACCTCTGTGACTCACTGCCTGCGGTGCACTTGGGCTGGGGAACGAAGTGAGAGAGGATCCCTACGGGCGCCCTGTGACTCACTAAGAAGGGAAGTGTACTTGCTGTAGTGCAATGTGAGTACACATCTGGCTTACTGGTTAGGGGTTAGCGCAAGGGCTAGGCTTAGGGTTACGGGTAAGGTTAGGGTGAGTTCGTGGGGTGCACCTCTGGGTGCCTCTCTGACCCACTAAGAAGGACAGTGTACTGGCGTATGGGTTAGGGTTAGGGTTCGGGTTCGGGTTCGGGCTAGGGTTAGTGGCTTTTTATGCCCGACTGGCACATCCCAGAAGTCTCGGTCAAAACCTGGCCAAGTGGCCATGCAATTGGTGGAATGGCTCCAAAATTTGCATGGTCCACTCCCACGGCCAGCACATAATTGCGCAGGTGTTAAAAAGTAAAAATAAAAATAAAATAAAATAAAATCAATGGAGACGTTTTGTTGCAAGAAAAACCCACTGCTGCTACTGAAAAAATTCAGGCAGTTTTAAAATAGCTATTTTCGCATGTTCCTGTGGTGCTTTGGTGTGTTTTTGGACCACGATTTCAAAATAAATATTGTGGTCACCCCATTTTGGATCCCCCGCCCGCACCTCATTGGCGAGTTGGCGAGACAATGAGGATGCCCCCCACCAGAGCAGCCCAGGACAGGAGAGGGGGGGAGGCCGGGGACCCCCCCCCAGAAACCACCCCTCTGGTAGGTGCCCTCAGGCAGGCATATTTTCGCCTGCTTTTTTGGCCAGGAAT
This sequence comes from Phrynocephalus guinanensis, assembly GCA_037367245.1. NCBI lineage: Eukaryota > Metazoa > Chordata > Lepidosauria > Squamata > Agamidae > Phrynocephalus > Phrynocephalus guinanensis. The sequence goes on along the minus strand of CM074734.1, from coordinate 104,807,157 downwards.
CGGTTTTTTTTAAAACTTTTTTTCTGTGCTGCGCCGCTTGGCGAGTTGGCAAGACGACGAGGATGCGCACTTTGCGCAGCCCAGGAGAGGGGGGGATGCCAGGGACCCCCCCACCTAGAAACCACCCCTCTGGTAGGTGCCCTCAGGCAGGCATATTTTCACCTGCTTTTTTGGCCGGGAATCGGGGTTTTTTTATTTTTAAAACTTTTTTCCTGTGCCGCTTGGTATCGCGCGATTGCTGCGATGCCGCCAGGAACGACCACGACAAATCAGACCCAATTTTTCTTTAGTCGGTTCGAGTTCGAATTCTGGCAGAGTAATTGTCGTTACCGTTTCCGTTACGTAACGGAAACGAGGAACGGAAACGGAAACGAGGATTTCGCCGAGTCGTGCCCATGTCTAATTACCACCAAGGACAGTAAATGCTGGGAATGGGTGAGAGGAATGAGAGTATCATAGTCATCCTCACTCCCCCCCCCCCAGAAGGCAGGGCAGTAGTATGTGTGTATGCTTCATAGGCTGTTATTGGGCCCACTAAAATTGCCTGCCTATCATCAGGTATAGGAAGGGGACACTACCTCACTGGCAGTCTCGAAGTATGTCAAGTACCAGGCCTGTCAGCTCCTGTATATGGAATATGAGAAGAATTTCATCTTGTCTACAGGCAGCAATTATGACTTCCCCCTTATCCCTGATGTTTCCCATTCTTGTTTCTGGTATCAGACAAGAGCAGACATCAGTACATGTTCATGTTTTATGTTGTTGACTCATTTGTTGTCCAGGGCCAACCTGCTCAGTTTGCTTAGGATTCTTCCTGAATCTCATGTTGGACCTTTCTTCTTTCATCTCAGATGGCTGTGGAAGATCTTTCTGGCCCTTCTGCTCCTCAAAGGGTTTCTGTTTGAGTTTGCCTCCCACTGCCACTCATGAAAACGTTTGCCACGATTCACAGAATAGCATGGCTGGTTACAAAAGTCAGCTTCTTGAATGGAGGCTTCAGTGAGAGCAAGGTAAACTGGGACATCTCACCCCATATCCTTAGAAAGATGACAGGACTCTTGGCTTCTAAATGTCAGTTTAAAGCAACGGATACTAATCCAATTACAGGGCTAATTCAGTGGCAGCCAGCATTACAGTGGGTCTGGCTTAACGGGCTAAGGAGGCAGGGTTACCCTTTGAATGTTGGGTAATTATCCCCCTAAGGAGGCAGGACGGAATACTAGGGCAGTCTTGAACTAATACCAGTTTAAAGAGCTTGATCAGTGAGGGCAGGAGGCAGGAAGCGGATCTGCTGCACAGCCCATCCCATTAGACCTTCTATTCATTGGGGTCATTGTATCAGCTGTCAGTTCTTCTGATAAGAAAAAAAGCTGAGAAGCCTTCTTTTCTTCATGACTGACTCCACTGGAATAGGAAAAGTGTCCCAGAATAAATTCTCTCTCTCTCTCTCTCTCTCTCTCTCTCTCTCTCTCTGTGTGTGTGTGTGTGTGTGTGTGCGTGTGTGTGTGTGTGTTCTCCTCTCCATTTTGAAATTATTTGGGAGGAAGTTTATCTTTATACAAGAATGTAATTCTCTCTCCCTCCCCCCACCACATTTTGCTTCAATGAATTGCACGTCAATTCCAAACGGTGGGTTATTATTTATGTATGAATATTTGTTTTGGTCCCAGATTGCTTTATATCAGAAGTCAAGAGGAAATGTTAAACAGTGCAGGAAATGGCAAAGAGGAGATTACGATATCTGACATTGCAAGCAAAAAGTTGAACCTTGAGAATCTCAATTTAACCCCTGCCGCCCCAACCTCCACAGACATCTGAAAATGTGTAGGCAGTATCTGGTCAAATCTCTTTCTGAAATAAATAAATAAATAATATTAGGTGCTCTTCACATAGGTGTTGTGTCCGGACACAGATGGCTGAAGTTCCTGTATGCTCAACTGGCTAGAACAGGCATGTCCAAGCTTCGTCCCCCCCCCCCGATGTTTTGGACCACAACTCCTAGAATTCTAAACTTAGATTGCTAATGGCAAACAACGGCGGGAGTTGCTGTCCAAAACATCTGGAGGGCCGAAGTTTGGGCTTGCCTGGGCTAGAAACATAGAGGGACAGCAACACCAGGTTGTCTCTCATCCTGTGACTGTGGAAACTGAAGGGTCCTAGTCAGGTTGGTCTTCTTGCAAGGGAGAAGAATGTGGAGGGTGCTGAGAGTCACAGGCTGTTTTTACATGACCCCTAAAATCCGAGGTAAAGGGCTCCCAGATCCAGAGCTTAAAATTGTTTTCCCACCAGCTCCAGACTTTAAATAAAAATTAAGTACAACCACGCCCACCTAAGCGCGCCCCAGCACATTTCACAAGTACCTGGTCTCCGGAGGTAAAAAATCTTCCAGTGCGGATTGTAAAGCTGTGAATGCCGGGCTCCCCTCGCCTTCTGTTTGGTTTTTTGTCCCCACCACCCCTTTAAGAGACAGGAATCCCTACGGGGCTGCTCGGATGGCAGACAGAGGTGGTCGGAGGTGAGCCTGCATTTTTTCTCCCTTTCCCCCCCCTCCCCTCACCGCATACAGGAACAATTGAGTGCGGAGGGGTGGGAACACAGGAAGAGGGACAAACCCCCATGATCTCTGGTCCGAATTTAAGTTGCCAGCAGATTTTAGAGGTCATGTAAAAGCGCCCACAAAGTACGGAACGGCCCCTACTGCATAATACTGCCTGTAGCACAATCAACTCAGGCAGGGCATTTGAAGGCGCCGTCGCTGTGGGAGGCTGGCAAATTGTTGATGAGGAACTGAGCTTTCTTGGTGGTGGCCCCTCAGCTTTGGAACCAACTCCCTCCTGAGATATGTCTGGCCTCCTTGCTGCCTTTCTTCAAGAAATATCTGAAGGTGTGGCTATATAGAAAGGCTTTCCCCAGTTATTAGGTTCTCTGCTATGATTTGCTGTTATTCATCTTGTTTTGCTTCATCTTTAGCCTATCTTTGTCCTCTGCTTTGATTTTATGAGTCAGATTTAGGTATGTTTATTATGTTTTATTATGTCATGTTGCTTTATTTATTATATAGTGTTTAGGTTTATGCTTGTATTTTTGTATTCGTTTAATTTCTGTAAACCGCCCACAATGGCCTTGTTGCCAGATATAAATAAACAAACAAATAAATAAAGTAGAAGAGGGGTGCTAGAAGAGAGAGATGTATCTGATCTTCCCTGTTAGTTTGTGTTACGGGGAACAGTTGGCTATGTACAATTATGTGTAGACATTTGCTAGAGTACTTATCTGTTGTGCCTCAAGGGAAGTGCTCATATTTCAAGTGCATCACTTAGAGTTGCTTACAGTCACTGCAGCATTGCTAGGCATCTGCATGTAGATCTTTTGTAAAGGATTAGAACCATGGTACACCTGACACCCTGTACATTTCCAAATACACAAATCGGGGTGGGGGGGGAGGGGACTAATATGTGCCTGAGCAGCTAACAAGTTAATGTGAGATTCCTGGAATTTTCTAAGAGAGGGTAGCCATGTTAGTCTTTTCAAGAATTCTAGGCCAAAAACCAAAGAAAAAATAAAACATAAAAAATTAATTTTGTTTTGTTCTGTTTTGTTTTTCTTTGATTTTTGCCTGGAATTTTCTAGAACACCTGCTATCCACCCCCTCCTTACCCACCTAGTTTCAATGGGGTGAGGCTACTATAGCCCTCCAGATGTTTTAGGCCTTTGGCTCTCATCAGTAGGATAGCCACTAGAGATGGGCACGAAACGAACAATTTTTTGTTTCCATTTCCATTTTTTCGTTTCATTACGTAACGAAACAACAAACGAATTTTATCTCTGAAACACCAGAAATTTTGTCGTGCGTTTTGTTTCCGTTACTGCAATATGAGTGAATTGCTTAAAATCCTTTAAAAAAATCACAAAAATCAAAATAAATAGTAACAAAACGGTAACGAAATGAACGAAAATGAAAACAAAAATCCGCGAAAAACAGAAACGAACCGAAACGGACCCTCCAGACGACAAACGAAATGCAATTTTTTTTATTTGTGCCCATCTCTAATAGCCACTGGCCAGCAAGAATGGATGGGAGTTGCAGCTTCCTTTTCATCCAGATGCAAGATACAGTTTACAAGCTACTTTTATGACCGCAATGTTTGTCTACAAAGCAGCATATCTGAGCATTCTTCTACTTGTTTTCTTCTTCTCTGTTATAACTAATGGCCGGTTTTTCTTACATCAGGGAGTAATAGTCAACCAGATAATACTTTCTAAAAGGGAGTTTTTCCACCCTGTGATGGTGTTGATACCATTGTTGACATAGGAAATTGCGTCACAGCTATGGGATCTCTGTTCCATTTTCTCAAGGGTTTAAGGTCAAGCTAAGGGAGGCTGCCTTGGGACATCATACTTCCTGCCTACTCCAAAGCATCCTTGGGAAGCACAGAGAGGAGTACGAAAAAACCTAGTAAGATCAAGAATATTTTTTAATGGGCCTCTGGTGATTCATCTCAACTGTGACCTAACTGATGAATTAACTGATGAATTTCAGTTGAAGCTGCCTAAAGTAGTTTATAAATGGTGTTCTGCAAAGCTAAAAATGTTTAGACTCCTTGCTGAGTTTGAATGGACAAACATTTTTGGTAAGGATTAGAGATGGGCACGACTTAGCGGTATTCCCGTTTCCGTTTCCGTTACTCGTTTCCGTTACTCTACGGAAACGGTAACGGGAATCACTGCCCCAGACTTCGAGCTCGAACGACGAACGAACAATTTGGTCTGATTTGTCGTGCTCGTTACTTGCATCGCGCAATGCCAAGCGGCACAGAAAAAAAGTTTTTAAAAGTTTTTAAAAAACCCGATTCCCGGCCCTAAAAGTAGGCGAAAACTGTCTGAGGGCACCTACCAGGCCAGAAGGGTGTTTTATTTGGGGGGGGGGGGGTCCCCCGCCCCCCTCTCCTTGGCTATTGCTACTGCTGCGCTGCTGGTACCAGGCTGGGAAGGCGCATCCATTTGCCATGCAGTGCGGGGGATCCAAAATGGCGACCGCAATATTTTTTTTGAAATCGTTGCCCAAAACCCCACCAAAGCACCACAGAAACATGCGAAAATTAGCTATTTTAAATGCTTGAATTTTTACAGTAGCAGCAGTGGGTTTTTCTTGCAAAAAAAGTCTCCGTTGATTTTATTTTATTTTATTTTATTTTATTTTTTTACACCTGCGCATTCGCAATGATGGGCTCACCCATGGGAGTGGACCATGCAAAGTTTTGGAGCCATTCCACCAATCGCATGGCCAGGTTTTGCTGACTGTACCAGGCTGGGAGGGCGCATCCATTTGCCATGCGGTGGGGGGGGGGATCCAAAATGGCGACCGCAATATTTTTTTTGAAATTGTTGCCCAAAACCCCACCAAAGCACCACAGAAACATGCGAAAATTAGCTATTTTAAATGCTTGAATTTTTACAGTAGCAGCCGTGGGTTTTTCTTGCAAAAAAAAGTCTCCGTTGATTTTATTTTATTTTATTTTATTTTATTTTTTTACACCTGCACATTTGCAATGATGGGCTCTCCCATGGGAGTAGACCATGCAAATTTTCCACCAATCGCATGGCCACTTGGCCAGGTTGACCACAGAGACTTCTGGGATGTGCCAATCGGGCATAAACAGCCCACTAATCGTAGCCCAAACCCGAACCCTAAGCCTAACCCATACGCCAGTACACTGTCCTTCTAAGTGGGTCAGAGAGGCACCCAGATGCACCCCAATACTCACCGTAACCTCACCCGTAACTAGCCTAACCCTAGCCGTTGCGCTAAGCCGTCTTAACCCTAAGCCAGATCTACTTGCATTGCACTACATGCAAGTACGTGAGACACAGCGGGTGCAAAGAGTCTGCCAGTCCGTCACTTGTGGCTCTGGCTGACTCCTGCAGCTCCCTCCAGGAGCCCGCTACCCCCTCCCCAAACCAGTACTAACAACAACGAAAAAACGAAAAAACAAAAAAACGAACCGACTAATTTTTGCAAATTTTCACGAAAAACGGAAACGAGCCGAAACGGAACCGGCCCGACTAACGACAACTCGAAAATTTTTTTTTCAAGTCGTGCCCATCTCTAGTAAGGATATTAGCAATATCTGTACAGACTAGATCCTTAAAAAGTAACCGTTCTCTAGAATATATCTTCCTGAATTGTCAACCCATATGGCCAGTGGCCATGATTGTTCAGGAATTCTAGCAGCTGGAGTTCAAAACACCCAACATGAAGTCATGCACCATCTGGTTGACCTAGATACCTGAAGGACCGTCTCCTTCCATATGAACCTACCCGGCAATTAAGATCTAGCCAGAGGGCCCTCCTGAAAGAGCCATCCCTCAAGGAGGTGAAAGGGATGGCTTGTAGTAACAGGGCCTTTTCAGCAGTTGCCCCCAGATTATGGAATGCCCTCCTAAGCGAGACCCGCCTGGCGCCAACATTGATGACATTCCGGCGCCAGGTAAAAACATTCCTGTTCCAGAAGTCTTTTAACTGATTATTGTGGGTCCTGATGGCAATTTTAGTGTAGTATTTTAATATACTGTATTTATTGTATTTAAATGTTTTATTGTTTCAATTTTACTGCAATTTGATGTTTTAATTGTCTAAATTGTTTACTTTGATTGTGAGCTGCCCAGAGACCTTTGGGTAGTGGGCGGCATACAAGCTAAATAAATAAATAAATAAATAAATAAATAAATAAATAAATAAATAAATAAATAAATAAATAAATAAAGGCAATCAAATTTTATTTGATGCAAGCTTCTGAGGACAGTAGCCTGCACTCTGTGTCAGGTATTTAAGTACCAAAAGCCGTCTTCTTATTTGTGCTGTAATAGACAAACAGAACTCAGCTCCGGAAAGAGTCCAACGATGTAATTTAAACTGTGGACTAGTAAGTAATCCTAACTCACCCTCATTTTATCATAAAGCATTTTCCCAGATGATATGGGTTTCTTTGAGGTTTTATTGTAATCCTTGCATTATTGGCATGAGGGTAAGTTACCTCCTAGGGTCTGATAATGCTGTGAAATATCTGAAACATAAGTTATCCACATAAAGATACAGATTTTCCAGGATGCTGTTTACCTCCGGGGCATTACTTGACTATTGTTCTTGTTCAAATCTTGGCAGGGCTTAGGGGAAGGTGCATTAGATATAGTGCTCAGAACCTACTGGGAGGGCTCCTTTGTAAAATACAAAGTAGTAATGGATTTTGTCTAGGGATGGATGAATCATGCTATTGCCAGTCCATGTCAATTTCAAATGCATTTACTGGGGAGTTTGTTTCATCCGGTTTCCACATCAGTCTGTGAAGTGATGAACAAGAAATGCATTCTAGTTTGCATTTATTCTTACATTCACTTTCCCTTAACACACACACTTTTATCCTCAAATTTCCCTAATACAGTATAAACACTTTTGTATGGGATTTTTGAGATAACAGCTACATTGCAAAAAGCACAGACATGCACAAGCTGAAGGATAACTCTTTTCTGATTTGCATATGAGTTCTGACAGTATAAATTAGGTCAATTAGCTTAAAAATTCTTCTCATTGCAAATTTCAGCACCAATTCTTTCCTCTCCCATCTTACCATTCAGGGACAAGCCACCTTTTCAACTAGACGAAACCAAGCTAAAAGATGACTTTTCTCTTGGAAATACAGCCACTCCCAAGACTAAAGTAAACAAAGCAAATGCAGTATTTGAAATTATTTGAGCTATCCTTCAAACTGTATACTAAATATTGAATTATTGCAGTAATTCCCAAGTGAAAGAATATTATGGACAAGTGAGAGTGACCAAGGAGATAACATTTTTGCCATATGGATGTCTGTTAAATATAAGCGCACTCTAGCCAGCATGACAGTTTTGTAGCCACACTTTATTTGAACAGTGTAGCTCTAACAAAAGAAGCTTGAAATATCCATCTAAAGTGTGAGTCTTGACAGAATCAATGGTCACTTTTGTTCCTTGGCTGTCAACAACTCAACTAGAAGTTCTTGGGAGCAACCAAGTCTATACATAAGGAGACTATACATAGAGTAGATGACAAGTCAGCAATTTTTTTCTTCTAACACGTAACTGCAGCAACATGGTTTGCTTTCTTTGTTAGTGTCAGAAGCAACACAGTGCAAGTGACTGATTTGATTGCTGACTCCACGGCAGAGGAATAAAGACAAGGCAGACCCAAGGAGCTCCTGATCAGGGAGAGTTAACAGGGTGGGAGATAGGAAGGAAAGGTTTACTTGAGGAAGGGACAAAAGAAAGGGGGAGAGCAAGGAGACAAAGGCAGACAGCTATACTCAAGTTAACAAAACAAAGGAAAGGGCATTCACAGACAAACAAATTAAAGCCAAAAGCTAACAGATCATGGAAGGAAGTGATACTTCGGTAGAGTCGAACTGCACAGACTGTGCAATGTTTGTCTTTGTGCCTGAGTGTAACACAGTGTATACTGTACATGCAACACGTGCAAACTGGTGGCACTGTTAGAAGAAAAAGTGAGAGAATTGGAGCAGTGAGTACTAACTGGAGCATGTACAGCTATCAGGGAGGATGAAATTAACATTGCCAGAACTCCTGAGGAGGAGGAGCTGTAGTCAATGGAGGCACAGGAGATGAGAGAGCAACAGGGAAAGGCAGGGGAGGAGAATGCTGAGCAGAATAGCCCTTGTGGAAGAAGAACCAGTAAGGAGCTAAAGAAGGAGAACATTATCATCACTGGTGGAATGGCAACATTGTTTCCAGCTCTTGGAAGACAGCAAGAAGACAATGTCAAAGAAGAAACCTTGCAAGAGTCTATGAGAGGGACTGAAAATCAACCAAGAAGAGGCACAGACCCACTCTGTACAAAAAGATGAAAAGAAGACTACTTGTAATAAGTGTTTACCTACTGCATGGGATTGAAACCAACATATGCCAGGGAGATCCATGGACCTGCCAAGTATGCTGTCTCCCTGAAGCACAGATTAGACATGTGACAGAAGAGTTGTCATAGAATCATAGAATCATAGAATCATAGAGTTGGAAGAGACCTCAAGGGCCATCCATTCCAACACCCTGCCATGCTGGAACCCCATCACAATATTTCTGACAAATGGCCATCCAGCCTCTGCTTAAAAACCTCCAAAGAAGGAGATTCCACCACTCTTTGTGGCAGCATATTCCACTACCAAACATCACTCATAAAACCCATGGATACACATCCCTTCCTTCTCATCTACATGGTAACAAAAAAACACAACCAAGAACAACTTCCAAGATATTACATCAGACTTTGAAGGTCTGGGAAGGAAATTTAAGGCCTTTGATAATCCCTAGCATGGAACTGGCCTTCTTCACCGCTGCCATACACTGGGTTGACACCCTCACTGAGCTGTCCACCAGCACACCAAGATCACTTTCCTGATCCATCATAGATAACTCAAAGCCCATGAGTTGATAAAGTTTTGATTTTTTTGCCCCAATATGCATTATTTTAGATTTTCCTACATTGAAACACATTTGCCATTTGGCAGCCCATTCCGCCAGTGTGGAGAGATCCTTCTGGAGCTTGCAAACCTCATGAAGAAGCACTGCAAATTCGGTTTTATGGGCACTTGACTGATAGTTCTTTGATTTTTGCCTATCCATGATTTTTCTGATTCCCTGACTTTATCCAAACTACATAAAACAAAAAAAGCAGGGGCAGCTAGCTTAAGGAAGAACTGCCTTCCCATACCATGCTATGCTGTGTTCAAATATGTTGAGCTTTTGATTAAGAGAGAGAGAGAGAAAGAGAGAGAGAGAGAGTGAGTAAAAACCATCTCTAAAGTGAGACCAGCTGCACAAATCCCATAAGCCACACTTCTCTTCCAATTGTTATCAGCAAATGAACCACTCCAGGGTGGGTTCCAGGCATCTCAGTTCCTCCACCTCTAGTGCACAGCACAGCTGAATCAACAAAGGAAAAAATCAACTAAGAATTGCCTTAAAGACCAAAAGGATGTAGCCTGGAATTTGTCTGCCACTTCTTTGTGATATTCCTGTGTCTTAACAGTGGTGCAGTTATGTAACTGTATACTCTGGACTTAATAGTCTTACTGATCCCCCTTCCTTTTTTAAAAAAAATAATGTGATGTCTTCTTAGTACTTAGCTCAGCTGCACAATGTAGTATGGTGGGTCTGCTCCACTTGGTTGCTTTCTCTGTGGGAGTGGGGCACCAAATGTCCGTCCCAAAGTCTTTACCTGATTGTGTGGTTGATCCACAAACTCCAGAATCAAACACTTATAATAATATCAAAGGACAATAGAAGGCAAGGGGTTGTTTGTAAACCTGCCTTTCCAATGAATCATCGTTTCAACAGAATGGGGAGAAGTACCCTAGAATGGAGCAAGAAGTGTTGGATGGGTGGGAGAGTCTTTGTGTCATGTTTCAAAAAAGCAGATGGTCCCTAGTGGTCAGTGGCCCCCAGTGGATGTCATCTCTTCAAATTGAGTGAGTGGGGCTGCAGCTGATATCAAATCCTGTCTACAAGTAGAACAAATACTGGTTATTTCATTTAGCTGTCCACCAGCACACCTAGATCTCTCTCCTGATCCATCATGGATAGCTCAGAACCCATGAGTTGATAGATAAAGTTTTGATTTTTGCCCCAATACACATTGGCAAATGTATTGAAACACATTTGCCATTTTGCAGCCCATTCTCCCAGTTTGGAGAGATCCTTCTGGAGCTCTTCACAATCTTCTCTGGTTTTTACCACCTGGAAAAGTTTCGTGTAATCTGCAACCTTGGCCACCTCACTGCTTATCCCTATCTCCAGGTCATTTATGAACAGATTGAAAAACACCGGACCCAGGACAGATCCCTGGGGCACACCACTTTTCACCTCTCTCCATTGTGAAAATTGCCCATTGACAACTACTCTTTGTTTCCTGGGTCTCAACCAGTTCTCAGTCCATAAGAGGACCTGCCCTCTTATTCCCTGACTGTGCAATTTTCTCAGCAGCCTTTGGTGAGGGACTGCGTCAAAAGCCTTCTGAAAATCAAGATAGACAAAACCACCGGTTCACCCAAATCCACATGCCTGTTGACCTTTTCAAAGAATTCTAATAGGTTTTTCAGGCAAGATTTACCCTTACAGAAGCCATGCTGATTTTCTCTCAGCAAGGTTTGTTCTTCTATGTGTTTTAAGGTTTTCTCTTGGATGAGGCTTTCCACCATCTCCCCTGGGACAGACATAAGGCTAACCAGCCTGTAGTTTTCTGGGCCCTCCCTCCTTCCTTTAAAAAAAAATTGGTGTGACATCCTCCGGCACTGTGGCCATTTTAATAGACAAGTTGCACATTACTGTTAAGAGATCTGCAATTTCATTTCTCAGTTCCTTAATAACTCTTGGGTGGATACTATCTGGGTACTTTACTGCACACATATTGGCAACCAAACAAAATGAGGAACAGCAACTAACGACTGCCACCAACTAACAAAAGAGAGAGATAGAACATTCAGTTCGCTGTCTCTTGAAGGCAAAAGCTGAAAGGAACACTTGGTTAATGTTGGATAGATAGACAATCATTCCAGCCCAGAAAAGACCCTCAAAGTCATTCAAAGTGTAGACAGCATGCAAGGTTGTAAATAAAACTCCAATAGGTTATTTCAAATTTTTCTTTTCCCTCTGGAGGCTGGCAGTCGCTTATATTGTACCACAAAATCTATTTGATAGTGGTATTACAAGCTGTGTCTTGCTCAGATAATAGCATTTTTCAGTGGGCAGTTTTTGTTGAATCCATACGGGATTGTGTGATACTTTTTAGATTTTTTCTATATCTTCACAGTGTTTTCCCCGAGCAAACCTTTCCCCCTCATTTAAAATTTGTGTGTTATATTCCCCCCCCCCCCCGCTGCCAAATTCTCATAAATATTCTAGCCCTTTTATCCCTAATGTGATAAGCAGTTGTACTTCCCAAGGGCTACTTTCTCTGCATGTTTTAATCAATAATCCCATTGGTTGTCATAAGGTCCTTAACAATGATGGGGGGGGGGGGTAGAATATGCATAATGGAGTAACAGCATGTACATTGAGCCAATGTATCCACTTCCCCAATTAGCAGGGAGTATTGAAAAGTTTTGTTGTCCATACACGTTTTCCTCTTTTGTTGTCTTCAAGCTTCAGCAAAAGGGCTAAAACAAGATAGATATTTCATAAGATCCAAGAAATCAAGGGAATTTAAACCTAGATTAGGTATGCTGAAAGATAAACAAGAGAATATACAGTATTATTCATATATAGGACTATATTTTTGTCTAAAATTATTAGACTAAAAATTGAGGGTGGTCTTATACATGGAAGTAAGTTGAGAGAACTGTGCACTTGCAAAACTGTAATTTTGGCTTTGGAAAAGTGGGTGTCACCATATACATGGGGGCATCTTATAGATGGGGAAAATATGGTATTAGAGATGGGCACGACCAGAAAAAATTAAGTTTCGAGTTGTTGTTTGTCGGGACGGGCCCGTTTTGGGTCGTTTCCGTTTGTCGCGAAATTTTTCAAAAATTTGTCGTTTCCGTTTGTCATCTGTCGTTTGTACAGTGGTTTAGGGAGCGTAAAGTGTAGCCGCCGTTATACATTATGTTGGGGTTGTTAGTGTGACAGGAAACCTCGTCGGCACTTCTCTGTCTCACTAAGAACATTATGTTAGGGTGGGGGGTTAGTGCGTCAGAGGAACCTCGTCGGTGCTTCTCTGAATCACTAAGAAGGAAAGCATACTGGAGTACTGCCGTACAGGTTACGCTTAGGGAGGGAGGGAGTGGGTCTCTGGAGTTGAAGGCACCTCTCTGGGTGCATCACTCTGACCCACTAAGAAGGGAAGTGTACTTGCGTACGAATCTGGGTTAGGGTTGGGGTTAGGGTAAGGGCTATTTCGCCTGCTTTTATGGGCGGGAATCGGTTTTTTTTAATTTAAAACTTTTTTTCTGTGCTGCTTGGCATCACGTGATTGCCGCGATGCCATGAACGACAACGAAAAATCAGACCCAATTTTTCTTTTTTGGTTCGGGTTCGAGCTGGAGCGGAGTAATTCTCATTACCGTTACCCGTTACGTAACGATAACGAGAACCGAAAATGGAAACGACAATTTCGCCTAGTCGTGCCCATGTCTATATGGTATAATATAACCAGGATAAAATCTAAAAGTGGTATAAACACCCAGCAAACACTGCTGCTGCTGCCAGACTAGGCCTGGAGGAGCCGCCCTCTCTCTTCTCCTGCTCCCTTCCCTGCTACTCTGGTGTCAGTGAGAGAGACACTTGGTGGGGCAGGGCCAGCCTACCATCTGAAGGGAGAGGCTGAAGAGGAGGGATACCCACCGAAGGCTTCTTAGCTCACCTTCAGCTTCCTCGGAAGCCACAACACCCAGCAAACACTGCTGCTGCTGCTGCTGCTGCTGGACAAGGCCTGGAGGAGCCGCCCTCTGTCTCCACCTGCTCTCTTCCCTGCTACTCTGATTTCAGTGAGAGAGACACTTGGAGGGGCAGGGCCAGCCTATGATCTGAAGAGAGGGGCCAAATACGAGGGATACCCACTCAAGTCTTCTTAGCTGACCTTCAGCTTCCTCAGCAGCCACAACAACACCCAACAAACACTACTGCTGCTGCTGGACTGGGCCTGGAGGAGCCATCCTCTGTCTCCACCTGCTCTCTTCCCTGCTACTTTGGTGTCAGTGAGAGAGACACTTGGAGGGGCAGGGCCAACCTACCATCAGAAGGGAGGGGCCGAAGAGGAGAGATATCCATCCAAGGCTGCATTTAGCCAAACTTTGATATCTTGGCACCTCTAGGCACACAATTGTTGCATGCTGCATGGATATGATGGGGAGGTGGAGGTGGGATGGTGGAGCTGAATAGGTGGATGTTTGTTGCCATCAGTTATATAAGATAGGAGCCACAATGGAACTGAGGGAACAGGATGGGGGGAGGGCAATGGAGGGGGCAGCCATTGAAATTATGCTGCAAACCAACAGTCTCCCTGGGGGACCTCAACTTCCATGCCGAGACAGCCTTGAATGGAGTGGCTCAGGACTTCATGTCTGCTGTTACAACCATGGGGCTGTCTCAGAATGTCAACGGCCTGACACATGGGAAGGTCCATACTCTAGACCTGGTCTTCTCAACAGGATTGAAAGATGGTGGTTTGGATGTGGAGGGGTTGGTTCTGACTCCATTGTCATGGTCAGACCACTCTCTGGTCAAGTTTAGGCTATTAGCTTCTTCTACCCTCTGCAAGGGTGGGGAATCTATTAAGATAATCCACCCTCAGAGACTAATGGATCCAGATGGTTTCCTGAAAGCTCTGGGGGATTATCTGTCTGATATGGTTGGCGCTCCTGTTGAAGCTCAGGTCACCCTATGGAATAAGGAAATGTCCTGGGCAGTTGACACAATCACAGCTAAGCGCCCTCTCCCCTTATGCATAGCCCGGACAGCTCCTTGGTATACATCTGTGCTGCGGGCAATGAAGCAGGAGAGGAGATAGATGGAGTGCAAGTGGAGAAAATACCACTGTGATTCTGATTGAACACGGCTTAGAGCCCATTATTGGCCCTATTCCCTGGAAATACACTTGGTGAAAAGGCAGTATTTCACAAACTGTATTGCTTCCTCAGTGCATCATCCGGTAGAGCTGTTTCGGGTAGTCCCGGACCTTCTTCAAACCAAGAAATACAGTGGAGGTTCTGGACCACTCATCAGCCTATTGTGATGAATTTGCTGTTCAGTTTGAGGGGGAAATCGCTCAGATTCACCGTGAATTGGACTCTACTATTGGTGCAGAATCAAGGGGCATGTCCAATGTGCCATGCTTAGGTCCAGTGTTATTGGATGAGTTTCATTTAGACATGGGCACGACTTGTCGAAATTCTCGTTTCCATTTCCGTTTCTCGTTTCCGTTACGTAACGGAAACGGTACTGACAATTACTCCGCCAGAACTCGAACTCGAACCGACTAAAGAAAAATTGGGTCTGATTTGTCGTTGTCGTTCCTGGCATCGCAGCGATCGCGCGATGCCAAGCGGCACAGGAAAAAAGTTTTAAAAATTAAAAAAAAAAACCGATTCCCGGCCAAAAATGAGGCGAAAATATGCCTACCTGAGGGCACCTACCAGAGGGGTGGTTTCTGGGGGGGGGTCCCCGGCCTCCCCCCCTCTCCTCTCCTGGGCTGCGCAAAGTGCGCATCCTCGTCGAGTCGCAACTCGCCAAGTGGCACGGCAGAGAAAAAAAGTTTTAAAATTAAAAAAAACCCCGATTCCCGGCCAAAAAAGCAGGCGAAAATATTCCTGCCTCAGTGAGGGCACCTACCAGAGGGGTGGTTTCTGGGGGGGGGGTCCCTGGCCTCCCCCCTCCTTTCCTGGGCTGCGCATCCTCGTCGTCTCGCCAACTCGCCATGCCATGCGGTGCGGGCGGGGGATCCAAAATGGGACGAACACAATATTTATTTTGAAATCGCGTGGTCCAAAAACACACCAAAGCACCACAGAAACATGCGAAAATAGCTATTTTAAAACTGCCTGAATTTTTTGAGTAGCAGCAGTGGGTTTTTCTTGCAACAAAACGTCTCTATTGATTTTTTTTGATTTTTTTTTTTTTACACCTGCGCAATGATGGGCTGGCCATGGGAGTGGACCATGCAAATTTTTGGAGCCATTCCACCAATTGCATGGCCACTTGGCCAGGTTTTGACCGAGACTTCTGGGATGTGCCAGTCGGGCATAAAAAGCCACTAACCCTAGCCCGAAACCCGAACCCTAACCCTAACCCTAACCCTAACCCTAACCCTAACCCATACGCCAGTACACTGTCCTTCTTAGTGGGTCAGAGAGGCACCCAGAGGTGCACCCCAGTAACTCACCCTAACCTTACCAGTAACCCTAAGCCTAGCCCTTGCGCTAACCCCTAACCCCAAGCCAGATATGTGTACTCGCATTGCACTACAGCAAGTACACTTCCCTTCTTAGTGAGTCACAGCGGGCGCCCGTCGGGGTCCTCTCTCACTTTGTTCCCCAGCCCAAGTGCACTGCAGGCAGTGAGTCACAGAGGCACCCGAAAGAGAGGTGCCTCTGCCTGCTGCAACTGCAACTTAATGGTATGCATATCCAATTGGTTATGCATGCCATTTTGTAGCGGGCTAGAGGAGGCACCCACCGCAGAGAGGTGCCTCCAGGAGCCCGCTTTCCCTTCATGACGGGCCAGAGGAGGCACCCACCCCAGAGAGGTGCCTCCAGGAGCCCCCCCCAAACCAGTACTAACAACAGACGAAAATCCAACAAATGAAACGACAAATTTTTCGAAAATTTCGCGAAAAACGGAAATGAGCCGAAACGGGCCGGCTCCGACACACGACAACTCGAAACGTAATTTTTTCCTGGTCGTGCCCATCTCTAGTTTCAATTATTGAGACCCGAGGATGTGGAGAGTGTGCTTGGATCTTTCTGTGCTACCACCACGCCACTCGACTCTTTCCTTTCTTGGTTAATCAAAAGATCTTGGGGGGGGGTTGCACCTGAGTCCAGAAGGTTGTGATTGCCTCTTTAAGAGAGGGAGTGGTCCCCACCACCTTGAAAGAGGTGGTGATTAGACGATTCCTCAAAAAACCTAACCTGGACCCAGGGCTGGTGGTTAAATACTGACCAGTAGCGAACCTCCCTTATTTGGGCAAGGTGTTGGAGCAGGTGGTGGCCGGGCAACTCCAGGCACTGCTGGATATAATGGATTTTTTTTATCCATTTCAATTGGGTTTCAGGCCAGGTTTTGGAATGGAGACTGCCTTGGTCGCCCTGTATGATGACCTATGCTGGGAGAGAGACAGGGGGAGTGCAACCCTGTTGATACTCCTGGACCTCTCAGTGGCTTTTGACACCATCAGCCATGGTGTCCTTCTGGATAGGCTGGCCAGGTTGGGGGTTGGAGGCACCATTTTGCTGTGGTTACTATCCTTCCTCACCGACAATGTCCAGAAGGTGGTGCTGGGGGACAGTTGCTCTGCCAGGGTTCCTCAGGGCTCGGTACTGTCTCCCTTGCTGTTCAACATTAACATGGAACTGCTGGGAGAGGTCATCAGGAGGTTTGGGCTGAGGAGTCAGCAATATGCTGATGATACTCAGCTCTACCTCTCGTTCTCCACAAATCCAGGTAAGGCAGTTTCTGTGCTGAACTCATGTCTGGAACAGATAATGGACTGGACTGTGCTTAATTAACTGAAACTCAATCCAGACAAGGTGGAAGTGCTGTTAATAGGTGCTTCACTGGACAGGTTAGAGGGCCATATTCCTGTCATGAATGGGGTCACACTCTCCCTAAGGGACA
This sequence comes from Phrynocephalus guinanensis, assembly GCA_037367245.1. NCBI lineage: Eukaryota > Metazoa > Chordata > Lepidosauria > Squamata > Agamidae > Phrynocephalus > Phrynocephalus guinanensis. The sequence goes on along the minus strand of CM074734.1, from coordinate 104,789,784 downwards.
GGGTCCGCAGCTTGGGGGTGCTCAAGGACCTCGGCCTAACTGTGGAAGCGGTGGCCAGCAGTGCCTTCTTTCAGCTGTGGAAAATATACAAGCACTGACCCTACCTGGACGAGCAGAACCTCATGACAGTTAAGCATACACTGGTAATATCCCATATTGATTGCTGCAATGCACTCTAAGTGGGGCAGCCTTTGAAAACAGTTTGGCAATTGCAGCTGGTTCAGAATCGTGCAGCACAGCTGGTAAGTGGTGAGGTTGACAGGGAACATATCATGCCGATTCTGCATACCCTGCATTGGTTACCAGTTGTTGCCTGAGCTTGTTTTGACATATAAAGCCCTAAATAGCTTAGGACCTAGATACTTGAAGGACCACCTCCTTCCATATGAACCTACCTGGCAATTAAGATTGAGCCAGGTGGCCCTCTTGAAAGAGCCATCCCTCAAGGAGGTGAGAGGGATTTCACCCCATTTGCAATATTGTACTATATGCACCATGGTAAATTCAGCTATGGAAAATTTCTGTAGTGACCCCTCTTCCTTTGATACCCTTAAGCACATGCTTATTGTGCTTAATGGTTAATCCACCCCTGGTGACACCCACATTGATTTCAGCAGCATCATACATACCCACAGACTACTATTACCACAGCCTTGTGGCGTAGTGGTTAAATGCCGGTACGGCAGGTAAAACTGTGTTCACAACCTGGGATTCAATCCCCGGTAGCCGGCTCATGGTTGACTCGGCCTCCCATCCTTCCGAGGTTGGTAAATTGAGTACCCAGCTTGTGGGGTGGTGGTGCAATGTGTAGCCTGCATAATTAAACTGTAAACCACCCAGAGACTACTTGAAGTGGTATGGGGCGGTATATAAGCAGAACACTTTGCTTTTTTGCTTTATGTGGAGTTACATGGACTATGTCACCCTTTTTCTGTTGCATTCCATCATGACTTTAGTTACACTATCCTCCATTTTGCAATCAGTTCAGGTGTTGTCCCTGCGGTCCTTCATGCATAGCTCCAGGTAGAGCAGCTGCATTTTGTCTTACATCTACCTTTGAAACAGAACACACAATTTAAAATCCAGTTCAAAGCAGCAGCAGGAGCAGCAACAATAACAATTGGGGAGCAGGGGGGACTTCTAGCCACTTTCAGTTTCACTGTTTGGCCTTTTTTTGGTCAGTTTGAGAAGTCTATGGAACAGAACATTGCTTTCTGAAATCCACCGTTTTGATAAAATGTAAAATATTCCCGAGGTAACATGCTCATGAATTCTGGATAGGAATAAGGGAATGCTGTCTGGTGAATCACCTTTCCTGCTAATTGTACTTGGGGAAATTTAAGCTACTTTTTCTTTAACGAACAAGTTTTGCTAGGACCAAGTTAGCACACCCATATCAGAATTGCATTCTCCCTTCTCTTTGCCAAATCATACATTAAAAAAAAGAAAAATTCTGATATGCTCATTTGAATCTTTCCAGAGATTCTACCGATCAGTAAACAGAGTATCACATGCACTAGTTTTGTTGGGGGTGCTATCAGGAAGGAAATCTTTATTGCTTTTAGAAGAATGTTACCCCCCCCCAAAAAAGCTTATTATTAGAGATGGGCACGACTTGAAAATTTTTTTTTCCGAGTTGTCATTAGTCGGGCCGGTCCCGTTTCGGGTCGTTTCCGGTTTTCGCGAAAATTCGCAAAAATTAGTCGGTTCGTTTTTTCGTTTTTTTGTTGTCGTTAGTACTGGTTTTGGGGGGGAGCGGGCTCCTGGAAGCACCTCTGTGGGCTGGGTGCCTCCTCTGGCCCGCTATAAAGGGAAAGTGGGCTCCTGGAGGCACCCGTGGGTGCCTCCTGCCACTAGGAAGGGGAAGCAGGCTCCAAGAGAGACCCCTCTACATGGGGGTCTCCCCTCCTCACCTGCTGCTGCTGCAAAATGCTATGCAATAGCCATATGGATATTGCATAACATAATGTGCAGACAGTGAGACCAGTGTGAGAGTGATAGCGTCATGCCTTCCCTGCACAAGGCTCCCGCACCACCATGTCTCACACAGAAGGGAATTGTACTTGCTGCGTGTTGTGCAATGCAAGCAAGTAGATCTGGCTTTAAGGTGGCTTAGTGCAATGGCTAGGGTTAGGCTAGTGACGGGTAAGGTTATGGTGGGCTAGTGGGTTGCACCTCTGGGTGCCTCTCTGACCCACTAAGAAGACAGTCTGTGACGTATGTACGGAGTCAAGGGTTAGGGTTAGGGCTAGGGCAGGTTTTAGGGGGCTTTTTGGCACATCCCAGAAGTCTCCATGGCCAAGTGGCCATGCGACTGGTGGGATGGCTCCAAAAATTTGCATGGTTGTCCACTCCCACATGGCTGGCCACTCGGCCAGCCCATCATTGCGCACTGCGCAGGTGTAAAAAAAATAAATAAAATAAAATCAATGGAGGACAGAGGAGGAGAGGAGAGACATTTTGTTGCAAGAAAAAACCCACTGCTACTGTGAAAAATCTGGCAGTTTATAAATTTTCGCATGTTTCTGTTGTGCTTGTGTGTTTTTGGACCACGATTTCAAAAACAATATTGCGTTTGCCGCCCCATTTTGGATCCCCCGCCCGCACCGCATGGCATGGCGAAATGGCGACTCGAGTCCGGCTGCCCAGGATGGGGGGGAGGCGGGACCCCCCCTCCAGAAACCACCCCTCCGGTAGGTGCCCTGCGCCCTTAGTCAAGCAGGCATTTTTCCGCCTGCTTTTTTGGCCCGGGAATGGGTGGGGGGAGAGTTTAAAAGTTTTTTCCTGTGCCGTCCGTGCCGCTTGCTTGCGCTTTAATTGCGGGCGGCCGGCGGCGAGACTGGGCTTTTTGCTGGCTGCGAGCCTGCGGCGAGTCCCACCAGAGCAGCCCAGGATGGGGGATGAGGGGGGAGGCCGGGGACCTCCAGAAACAACCCCTCTGGTTGGTGCCCTGAGGCATGGCAGGCATTTTTCCGCCTGCTTTTTGGCCGGGAACCGGGTTTTTTTAACTTTTAAAAACTTTTTTTCTGTGCCGCTTGGCATTGCGTGATCGCCGCGATGCAAGTAACGAGCACGACAAATCAGACCAAAATTGTTCGTTCGTCGGTTCGAGCTCGAAGTCTGGCGGAGTAATTCCCGTTACCGTTTCCGTAGAGTAACGGAACCGAGTAACGGAAACGGAAACGGGAATACCGCTAAGTCGTGCCCATCTCTACTTATTATACCTGCAGTAAGAAAACCTTCTCATTCATCCTGCCAAGTGTGAGGCTTTGGTAGTGATCCTACCTGATTTCAGATGCACAATCACATCTAATTGAGAATCTCCTGAATGCGGAAAAGTAAACAACAGAAAATTCACTGTGTCTCATAGCCTGGTAATTGTACTAAAAGTACTACATAAGCAAAATCAGGCTCCTGGCTGGTGCTGAAACTCATAAAAGCAACACTGTTAATTTTATGAGAACAAGTAACCATTTTAGTATTCCGTAGGCTTTGGAGTCTGTAAAGATAAGGTCACGAGCTTTTCTGTGCAGCTGTGATGACCACATCTGGAGAACAGGTTTGCGATTTGTGTGCTGAACCATCGGTACCTCAGGGCACCAAAGAAAGAATCCAAAGCCACTGTTTCAGCTTAAGTTGATGTAACTGTGCCTTAATTGGTTTAATCCAAGTTCTCCAGCAGAATGAACTAATGGACTAAGCTCCAAACAGCTATTAACCTGGCATTCCTTCCACATGTGCTTACTGATCCTTTTGCCAAGCAGAATAAAATGCAACACACACACACACACACACACACACACACACACACTTCTTTACTGGCTAGCACCAGCACTCTGCCTGTGCACCATCTCCTTGAATCACTTTGATCACTGAAAGCAAACTTTGCCAGTTTTCTTTTGCAGAAAACTTTTTAAGAACCCTTTCACCAACAGAATGTCGTCATTATCTGGTGTTGGACTCGGGCACTGTTAGCAGAGTAAATGGCCTTCTGTTCCATAAGTGCTGCTAATATATTATTAAATTAGCTGCTTATATGATCCCAGATGATTTGTTAGGTTTTACTGAAGAGGAGAAGGGTGCATTCTCCTCCTCCCCCTTTTTTCTTATTTTAATTTAACTAGAACCAAGTTCTTTAGAAGCAGGGCTTTTTCACACCATTGGTTTGCCCCGACAGCTTTATGAGTCCCCCGCCCCTGAAAAAGACCTGGCCCGTTCTGTGCTATACCGCTCAGTTCTTTGTGGAGCAAATGAGCAGGCTTTTAATTTGTACTTTCATTTTGGTCCAATACCGCCTAGGTACAAAAGAAACATATTGGCTTTCCTTGAGTTAATCATTTCCCCAGACTCTGGTCCTGCTAATAAGAGGTGGTCTTTTAAGGAGCCTGTTCACCTGGCCAAGGACATGAAGGATGAGGGTGCTATCGTTATATCAAGTATCCACACTTGCTTTGCTTCTCTCTTGTGACTCACTCTGACTCTTTACTCTCAATCATTAATCAGCGGGACTTGGTCCATGGAAACATCAGCAGCAACAAAAACAGCAGCAAATGAAGAAAAGCCAAATGTCGACCTCCATTTGCAATGCCAGAGCTTTTAAACTGGACCAAAAAGCTCCACCCCTGTTTCTTAAAGATAGGCTGGTGTGATGAATGGCCATACTGAAGCAGTTCACATACTCTCCATTACCAACCCCACTACCTTTGGCTGACTTTCAGATCAGTTTATGGGAGATTTAAAGTTTTACATTTGCAGTTACATTTAAACCCCTCATCATCATTATGATCCAGGGCAGCCAATTCCTTCCTTAAAAAGAAAAGAAAAGAAAAGAAAGAACAGCTTCAGTTTTATTTCTATGCAATAAATATTAAACATCCCAGGAATGCTCGCAAACTGCTATATATTTTGCTTTCAGGACTTGCTTTGTATTATTCCTGTGGCCTTAAAACAGGCCTTTATGGGCAGAGAAAGGCTTGAGGGTTCTCGAGGTGGTTTGACTGAATTCCTTTTCCAATCTGCCTCAGGCAACTTGGTCAGTGATGATGGATGCATACCCAAAAGGAAAAAAGGCACTGCCAGGTCCAAGAGGACTCCAATGTGGCTTACAGGAGCTGTTCAGGAAGTGATCAAAAACAAAAGCTCATTTAGAAGATGGAAGGCTTGTCCAAATGAGGACAACAGGCAGAAACATAAATTCTGGCAGATGCAAGGCAACAATCAGGAAAGCAAAGCAAGACTTGGAGAAGCGTATAGCTAAAAACACTCAAAGAAATAATAAGGACTTCTTTAAGTACATTAGAAATAATAACCCAACTAGGAAGACCATTGGACCATTAGATCATAATGGAAGGTAAGGGGTTATTAAAGAGGAAACAGAGATTGCAAAGAGACTCAATGAATTCTTTGCTTCAGTATTCACTTTAGAAGACAGAGACTACATTCCCAAAACAGAGCCTATCTTCATAGGGAGGGAAACCAAAGAATCAAGCCAGATAGAAATAACCAGGGAGGTGGTTCTTGCATGTCTTGTTAAACTAAATACTAACAAATCACCAGGACCAGATGGCATCCATCCATAAGTTCTCAAGGAACTTAAAGATAAAATTGCTGAGGTCCTAGCCAAAATATATAATCTTTCTCTCAAATCCAGTGTTGTGCCGGATGACTGGAAGGTAGCAAATGTAACACCAATAACACCGATCCAGAGCTGATCCAGGAAATTACCAACTGGTCAGTTTGACATGTGTCCCAGGTAAAGTGATGGAAACCATCCTGAAAGATAAAATGAATAGGCACATGAAGAGAAGGCACTGCTGAAAGAGAGCCAACATAGCTTCTGCAAGGGCAATCATGCCTCACTAATATGTTAGAATTCTTTCAGAGTGTCAACAAGCACGTGAATAAGGGAGATCCAGTTGACATTATTTATCTGGACCTTTAGAAGGCTTTTGACAAGGTCCCACACCAAAGGCTCATGAATAAACCTGCCAGTCATAGAATCATGGGACAGGTCTTGTCCTGGATGAGCAACTGGCTAAGGGACAGGAAACAGATGGTAGGACTAAATGGACACTTCTCCAAGTAGAGAGGTAAAAAGTGGGGTCCCCAAGGTTCAGTACTGGGACTCCTGCTTTTCAACCTCTTCATAAATGAACTAGAAGTAGGAGTAAATAGTGAAGTAGCCACATTTTCTGATGACACTAAATTACACAGGATAGTAAAAACTGAGAGAGATTGTGAGGGGCTCCAGATGGATCTCTTGACACTGGGGGAGTGGGCAAACCAGTGGCAAATGAGCTTCAACATTAGCAAGGGCAGAGTGATGCACGTTGGGGCAAAAAAAACACAACCCAATTACATTAATAAACTAATACCAAGGGACCTTGGTATCCTGGTGGACAGCTCAATCAAGGTGTCACAACCCAGTGTGCCACAGCAGTGAATAAAGCAAACTCAATGCTAAGGATAATTAGGAAGGTTATAGAAAATAAGTCAGCAAGTGTCATTTTTCCTCCTTATAAATCTATGGTGAGGCCCCATCTAGAGAATTGTGTGCAATTCTGGTCACCATACCTCCAGAAGGATATTATGGAAATGGAATAGCTATGTGATTTTTGTATGAATTAAAGAAAAATCAGATTATACAGAAATGGGACAGAATTAACTTTTGAATGGACATATGCAAAACTGATCTTACTAAAAGCAGACCAATCCATTCACCCATGAGTTATGGTGGAATGAGAGATAGGGACACTCCAAAGTCACCAGCAATTATCTTGGTTGGCTAAATCCTTGAATCCTACGTTAACCTAGATGTGTGGTTCTCAAATATGTGGGCCTATTCCCTGACATACAATTGGGGCACATTGGCTGTGTCTTTTTCTTTTACAAATTATTGTCCAGGTATCTTGAGCAACCTCCCTGGTACACAGATAATAACCTCCAGCATATGTCTATGAAAGTATTTTTTTTTCCAGGGTGGGTGGGTCAGATACATGTATGTAGTGCTTCACTGAAAAGTAATTTTTGTGGTAGGTATTCTATTAACTACTAATATGTGAGGTGCCAATGAAGGAGGCCTTTTACTTTCCTATGGCCTTCAAACTACTTTGCCTTAAAACCCTTCAAGGGGGGGAGCCAACGCCGAATCATTTGCAGTTTGTTATTGAATTAAACCTCAAATGAGCTGAAATTTAAAAATGGGCATGAAATGCTAAAATAGCATTTTGTTTCATTTTTCAGTTCATTCAGTTCACTTTCATTGTGTTTCATTTGAAATGATTTTTTTAAAAAAAATCGTTTCATTTTTCATTTTGTTTCATTTCGTTTTTAGTGTACTGTGAGTGTGGTACTTATGTAACTTGATCAGGCATGGGAAAAGGTGGGATTAATTTTTTTTTTTGCTACCCCAAGCATAGATCAGATGTAGCACGGGCTTGGGGCAGCAAAAAATGTTTATAGATCCCTCCCTCCCCACCTGGGGGGGGGGGGGGAAAGAAGGCATTTTTATACATTTTTCTCCCCCCCCCCTTTTTGCCACCCCAAGTACCAATTGTCAGTGTGGGCGGGGGGTGGGAAGGTTTTAATACCCCAATGGCGTGTGGGGGGGAGGGGGGATTAAAAAACATTCTTTTTCTGCTGTCCCTGAAGTACAGCTGATCAGCGCTTGGGGCAGCAAAAACAAAAACTAAACTAAACTAAACTAAACTAAACTAAACTAAACTAAACTAAACTAAAACAAGCAAAAGTTTAAAAATCCCCTGGTTTCCCATGCCCAGCACATTGGGGGGGGGGGGGAAACAGTGGGCTTTTCCCCATAGGAATGCACTACTTCAATGCATTGCTATGGGGAAACAAAAAACGAAATGGAATGGAATGAAAATTTCCCTTTTGTTTTGTTTTGTTTTTCGTTGAGGGGGCGGTTCATTATTTGTTTCATTACCTAATGAAATGAATAATGAATAAAGAAACAAATAAAAATTCATTTCGTGTCCATCTCTAGATGAAATGTTGCTATTCAGATCTAGGCCACATTGGCTGGGCAAGGCATGCACAGTCTAAGAACTCCCAGAGATATGGAAATAATTGTTTACACTCAAACTAAATAGTAACTTTTATTTAGCAGCAGCCAATTTTCACAGAACTGGCTGATTTTCATGGTGGTTAGAACATAGCAGGAAAACTGAATCCATATAAAATTTCACATATAAAATGTAAGGCATTTCTGTAATATAGAAATCACGGGTCAGAAGACTTGTGCTATTCAGCACACAAGTCATAGGGAAGAAGAATATTGCTTTCTGGTTGTGAAAATGGAGGGTGGAAAGGAAAGTGGGGGTAGATGTGGAAAGCAGAGCCTGGTCTGGCTTGGTTGGGACCACATAGTGCAGACAAAGCATTTTTTCCATTGTTACAATGGGCCATGTGGCTCCCACCTTCCCTCATATGACCTGGCACTTGAGCTCATGCTCTGCATGGAAATGAACTTATTTGTAAGCATTAGAGGGGAATAACACCTGGGTCAACTCATGGGCCTCAACTGTGAATCTTTGAAGATGTTGGTTCTTGCTCCATTTGGCGAACTGTGCACATTCTAGTCATGGGATTCCTTTATGGGACCACCCTTCAGCCTTACAAGTGGGAAGACATTCTCAGAAGAAGTGCTCCACATTTTATTGAGATTGAAAACAGCCATTATTTCTCTTTCAACTCGAAATGCATTGGCCAGGCCAAATCCATAACGGGCAGAAGATTATCTGTCATGTGAAGAGATGTTGTCCTTGTTCCACAAGCTCTAAAAGAGCCTTCCTGCATAACTGATGGTCTTGCTTATGCACCACAACTCCTCTGCATGAATATATGAATTTTCCAGAGCCCTGGACTAATGGACCGCCCATTTATATAAGTTATGATGTCCCAAGGAGAGGATAAAAATATAATGCAAACTCCAGTCTTAATATCCTTTAGACCAAAATAATAAGCCCAAATAAACTTGGGCTCAGTTCAGGTTCATATCTATACAGTAAAGTTCCCAGGTTTCTTTTACTTTTTCTCTCTCCCTTCTCTGCATTATTATTATTATTTGAAGAAGAAGATATTTGCCTCCAGGCAAAAATAACAGACAGATTTTGCAATGATGTTGCATGCCAAACAGAAGTTAATTGATGTCATTTCCAAATGCTGGTCCTAGTTATCATTCAGCCTCCACAGTAATTGCTGCGTGCGAAATTAGAGGGACTTCTCATTTTGCTCCCAGAACAATATTAACTGAAAAGGGGCTTTTCTGTTCTATTTTTATTTAGCCAGCACAGCTGATGATTGTGTAAACACTTCCTGGCATAGATTTCCCAGTTTACCAGGGTCAGAGTTGCTCTTGGTAACACACCTCCCGATAGGAAGTGGTACTTTTGTTAACCCCATGCATCTGCTAATTAGTGGGTCACTTGCTGGTCAGAGGTGCACGTATGTTCTGCTTCCTGGCGCTCTGTTGCGTTATTATAGCAACTGTAAATGCCACATGGAGCAGACTTTGAGAATGTGTTTGGAAGACTAGTGATATAATTAGGGTGCATTATCCTCAAATGGAGAATGCCAGCTGACGATAATAAGGTAATTTCGCCCAACACACACACACACACACACACACACACACACACACACACACACACACACACACACACACACACACACACACACACACACTTTCCACTGCAACCAATGAATGATCATCAAATATAGAACTCTTCCATTCTGCAAATCTGGATTCTCCTTCCAGTGAACTAAAGCACATCCATCTTATATTGAGGAGTTAGCATAAAACAGTATAAAGTACGTGGATGAGCCCAAGTGGAACGCCATGTGGAGCAATTTAAAGAGGGCTCCGCATGGTAGTTGTATCATTTGCATTTGACCCGTAGTCGCTTCTCTGAAAGGAAACAAGTGATCATTAGCTGAAGGGACAGCAGTGCAAAATGCAGTGTCTTGAAATGGAGGGTTAAGTGAGGGACTTTTTTTTTTGCTGTGTACTTGAAGTTGTGCATTAGCAATTTCATCAGTTAGTAACAAGTACAGTGGACCCTTGTATAACAAACGGTTTGCATAACATAAAATCTGTACAGCATAAAAAAATTCCGGAGATGGGGGAAATTTGCTTAACAGAATCATCTATGGGGTGAATCCATACAACATAAAAATGGTTGCAATGAGGGATTACTCTGTTTTCAATGCCTTCCTATGGGAAATTTGCATAAAGGAACAATTGCTTAACAGAATTTCATTTGGAACAAATTAATACCTTTATACAAGGTACCACTGTATATGGGATTTAGGAAGTATATGCGATTTAGTCAGTGGACATTTAGGAGATTTTCCTTCATGTGCATTTTTTCCTTTTATTGCATTATCAGTTTAGGAAATGGTGTAGTTCAGGTTTATTAGTCTCTGGAGGCATAGACCTATTAGTTTATTGTAGAAAAAAAACATGTGGCAAACCAAGGACAAGCAGATTTATTATAAGCAGGAGCTTTAACGGTCTGTAGCCCACTTTAATAGTTCCCATATTACCCACTTTATCATTTATACTGGGACTGGGACTGTAGACAGTGGCCTGGTGCCTTGTTGCTTAGTGTAGCACAGTGCACTAGAGTAGGCCTATTGAATTAGTCAGTGCTGGTTTGGCGAGTCAGCTCCTCCATAAATTCCATAGAATCAGACAGTTGCTACATGCTATGCTGAAGTAAGGAACAGGTATTCTGGTGCCGATTTCTGGTAATATTTAGAAATTGACATTAAGGTACTCTTGGAAATAGAGAAATCCTTGTGGCAAATAATTTACTGACTCCTAAAAAGAGATTAGATATCAATATAAAATTTTATCAGAAGTTGCCGCTGCCAGTTTATATTGCCAAGCTCTGCCTCAGCAAGTCATTCAATTTCTGCATATCTAATCTGGGTTGCCAGCTGTGTTGTGCAATGTGGAATTGAATGGAAGCGTTAGCTTCATGACTGTTTCAGTTACATGTTTTTACTCCAGTTAACAGACAAATCTGGGTCTTAGGTGCTGTATTTTTGCCACTGATAGCCATCTAGCTGAAGCTCAAAGGTAGAGGAGACGGAGTCACTGATCGACAGCTACAACTTCCTGGCATTCTGGAGCTTAAGTAAACATGGAAAATGGAGAACACAATGACAGATGGATTTTTTAAAAATTGTTTTGTGTAGATTCAAATGGTGAAAAGGGATCACATCGGATTGACTGGAACTGGTTAATTTGTTTGGAGTGGTCCTCCTTAAAGTGACCTTCTATCCATGTGGGAATGACCCAGCCACCAACAAAGTAGCCCTTGACAGTGGACTAAGCAGATCCAGCTTGGTTACAGATCAGAGTCAGGCTGGATTGCTATTGTCTATGGGCCTTTTTACACGACCCCTAAGATCCGCTGGTCACTTAAATTCGGACCAGAGATCTTAGGGGTTCGTCACTCTTCCTCTGTCTTCCTGTGTCCCCACCCCCCTCCGCACTTCCTGGTTGCTGGCTGCCTGAGGGAGGGAGAAAAAAGAAAGAAAAGCATGCCGTCTTACCTCCGTTTTGTTCCCGGCAGCATTCAGATCTCTTAAAGGGGCGGGGCGCAAAAAAAGAACAAACAGAAGCCAGGAGAGCCCCGCACTCACTATCCTTACACCGGATCAAATATTTGTCACCATCAAAGACCAGGTATAAGAAAACTGCTGTGTGGTCGCGCTAAAGTGGGCGGGGTCGCACTTAATTGTCTGCAAAGTCCGGAGCTGGTGGGTAAACATTTTTAAGGTCCGGACCTTGCAGCCTTTTGTGGAGGAGCTTAGGGGTCGTGTATAAATGCCCTATATGCATCATGTAATCACTGGGAAATGCAAGCAATTTCCCAGTCTGATCACACCTTCAAGTTTACATCAATGGAGACAGGGATCTGATTTGTTTCATATTTCTGGATCTCACAAGTTGTGGCACTGATGTTCATAAAGATTTCTCTCTCCAGATTGTTCGTGTACTGAAACAGATGGTGAAGGGAAAGATGATGGGGCTGCTAGATGTTGGGAAACCATGTTTACCTGTCCACATCCATTAGACAAATTGGGATGCACAGATGAGTTACAAAGTTGAAAAACCATTTTAGAACTAAATTTCTTAAAATCGTTTGTGGTAAAATGAACACTATGATGTTTGCTTACTGAAAAGCATAAACATATAAGGAAAAGTTGGTTTAAAGAAGGGAGTTTTCTGTGAACTTGGCTATTCCTTTCAGTTAGCAGATTATAAGAGAGATCAGTCCAGTCTCATCTTTGGTTTTGTACACATTCTATCACTTTGTAAGATAAAATCACTCCAAGTGCATTTAAAGTAGAAAAAAGTATCTTTACTTACACTTACCATATGTAGTTATAGTCAGGAAAAAAAGGTGGAGGAACATCCTCTTTTTGCTTCAAGGATGGCCATAGAAAGAAGAAGGCTATCAAAGACAATGGAAGCAAGCATACAGATAAGAATGCCAGGGGCAAGGTAAAACTTGGAGTCATATTTGGAGCAAAGGACAATGAGATTAGGGTATAAAAGCACTTCTCCTAAGTGATTGGGATTTCAGTAATTGCCTAGTGGATCTATTATGAAATGCTAATGAGTATGACCTTGATTTTAGAGGTGGGCACGAAACAGAAAATCCATGGTTCAGGTTTGTCTGTTTCGGGCCCACTCTTGGCTCGGTTAGGGTTCATACATTTTTTTTTAAAAAATTGTACAAACCCAAACCGGTTCGGGACCTTACTGGGTGGCGGCAGCAGCAGTGGTGGTAGAGGCAGCCAATCCTGGCCCCTGCGTCAGGGGTTTTTGAGGCACTGGCTTGGGGTCAGCGCCTCAATTTGTTTTCAAGCGCCAACTGTGTGGCCCGTAGGGCCGGGTCAGTGCTTCTTTTATTTTTTCCGCTTTATTTTAGAGCACCGAACCGGCCAACCCTAGGGCTGGGTCAGCGCTCCTTTTTTTAAAAAATTTAATTTTATTTTTCAAGCACTGACCGAATGGCCCCTGGGGCCGGGTCGGCACTTCTTTTTTAATTAATAATTTATTTTAGAGCACCAACCCCATCACCTCTGGGGCTGTATCGGTGCCCCTTTTAAAAATTTAATTTAATTTTTTTGTTTTGTTTTTAAAGCGCCGACCGCTTGCCTCCTGGGGCTGGGTTGGAACTTGATTTATTTTATTTTATTTTATTTTATTCATTTTAGAGCACCAACCTGGCCACCCCTGGGGCCAGGTGGGCACTCCTTTTTTATTATTTTATTTTGATTTATTTTATTTTATTTTTTACTGCCCACCACGTGGCCCACCTACCAGCTATAGCGTGGGCCAGTCAGTTTTTTTTTTTTACTATTGCCGGCCCATGGGCTGGATAATTTTGTTTGTTTACTTTTGGCCCAGGTCCAGTTCGGTGACCCATGGGCCGGGTCTGGTGTTCACGGGCTGGTACTGGGGCCCACGTGCCGGATCTTTTGTTTTATTGTATTGTATTGTATTGTATTGTATTGTATTGTATTGTATTGTATTGTATTGTATTTCTATCTATCTATCTATCTATCTATCTATCTATCTATCTATCTATCTATCTATCTATCTATCTATCTATCTATCTACTGCCAACCATATGGCGCCTACCAGCTGCAGGGTGGCTGGTCGGCTTTTTTTTCCTGGATGCTCCCTCCCTGCAGCCAGGAGTACTGGACCAGGAAGGATGAGCACCAGGTAGGAGACACTGGCAAATGAAACAAACTGAAATGAAACAGAAATTTCCATTTTGTTTTGTTTCGTTTCTCTTAGAGGGGGCAGTTCGTTATTCATTTTGTTATGTAACAAAATGAATAACGAACTGCCCCCTCTAAGAGAAATGAAACAAAACAAAATGAATAACGAATAATAAAACAAACCAAAAGTTCATTTTGTGCCTATTTCTATTTGATTTGTTTGGTTCCTGACTGAGCCACTACTCTTCCTTCCTTGAACAAAGGGACCTCAGTTGATGCTAGCTGTATTGGAAATATTTGAGGAGAAATCCTCAGGACACACTCTTGACAAAGCAGAGATCTGTGCACTGGGCAATATAGAGGTTTGCGAATATTTGAGGTTCTCTTTCTCCTAGTTTACTATCTACTTTCCTGCATGCTCAAGTGGATTACTGTTAAACTCCATAGTACCATACCAGAGAGTACAGAGATAACTCCTAGCTCCCCTGAGCTCCTTGCCCTCTGAAGATGCCAGCCACAGAGTCTGGTGAAACATCAGGAAGAAAAACTTCCAGAACACGGCCAAACAGCCTGAAAAAACTCACAACAACTATCAGATCCAGGCTGTGAAATCCTTCGGGAATATGCTGTTAAACTGCTTAAAACTGAGCAAGACAGGCCTAGTAGACATGAAAGGATCAGTTGATATTAGATGTGGGCACAAAACAGAAAACCCAAGGCTTGATTTCTTCTGTTTCGGGCCCACCCTTGGTTTGGTTTGGTTTGGGTTCTTATGAATTTAAAAACAAAATCGTATGAACCTGAACTGAGCCAAACCGATTTGGGTCTGATTTACCAGGCGGCGGCGGCGGCGGCGGCGGGGCGGCGGCGGTGGTGGCAGTGGTGGCGGTGGTGGTGGCAGTGGTCCTGGCTGCGGTGGTGGCGGAAGGGGCTTTTTGAGTTGCTGGCTTGGGGGCAGCACCTCTTTTTTTTTAACATTGATCGCACGGCCCCAGGGGCCAGGTTGGTGCTCATATTATTTTTTATTTATTTGTTTGTTTTAGAGCGCTGACCACATGCTCCTGGGGCCAGGTCGGTGCTCCTTTTTTCATTAGTTTTTTTTTTTTTAGCGCCGACCGCGCAGCTCCTGGGGCTGGGTGGGCGCTTCTTTTATTTTTAATTCCCCCCCCCCTTGATTTTAGAGTGCCAACCACACAGCCCCTGGGACCAGGTTGGTGTTCTTTTTTAAAGTTGCTTTGATTTTATTATTTTATTTTATTTTATTTTATTTTATTTTATTTTATTGGTTTTAAAAGTCCCCATCTTGGAGAGCAACATACCATTGCTTGCTCACTTTGCAACAGAATTAAAGATATCCAGAAGATCCCATCAATAACAGCCCTGCACACAGTCTTGTTTGTGGAAACAGGATTGACTCCTTTACTGAGTCAATCCATTTCTTTTTCAGTCTTCCTCTTTTTTAAATGTTGCTTTTCACTTTCCCCTGCCTTGTTTGTTACTCTTGTCTTCTCGGGATATTTCCAAAAATACAGTTGTTGTTGTTGTTGTTCAGTCGTTCAGTCGTGTCCGACTCTTCGTGACCCCATGGACCAGAGCTCGCCAGGCCTTCCTATCCTCCACTGCCTCCCGGAGTTTTGTCAAATTCATTTTGGTTGCATCAATGACACCGTCCAACCATCTCATTCTCTGTCGTCCTCTTTTTCTTTTGCCTTTGATTTTTCCCAGCATCAGGGACTTTTCCAGGGAGTCCTCTCTTCTCATGAGGTGGCCAAAGTACTGGAGCCTCAGCTTCAAAATCTGTCCTTCCAGTGAACATTCGGGGTTGATTTCTTTCAGAATGGATAGGTTTGATCTCCTTGCAGTCCAGGGGACTCTCAAGACTCTCCTCCAGCACCACAGCTCAAAAGCATCAATTCTGCGGCGATCAGCCTTCTTTATAGTCCAGTAGCCTAAGTTTATTCATTTGAGCTACCCATACACAAGCTGGCACGAGATCTGCCCTCTCCTACAGTGCTGCATTCTAAAGTCTTCAAATTGTTTAGTAAGAGTGAAACATATGTATTCACAAACGTAAGGGGGGTGTACATGGAATGAACAGCCTTTAACGTGATCATCAGTGCAAGATAAAGGTATCTCAAAGTAAAAATATGGAGAATTCCATATCATAAGTTAGACTGAAATGCAGAGATATCAGTCAAAGCAAAATAATTCCATCCATACTGAGTAACCCCCCTCAAATCACACAATAAGAAACAAAAAAACAGATTCATTGATAATGGCCCATATATAGGGATAGGATGACAATCTGCTTCTCAAAATGGGCAGAAAAATGAAAGGACTTAGCTGATGTTTAATAGAAAACTTCCTCACCTTTCCCCTTTCAGTTCATTTCTTTGGTTTATTTGAGCTAAATGTGGCATTAAATATTTGCCTTGCACCTGTTTGCTGGTGCTTCTGTTCCTTATCATGGTATAAATCTAGCCTAACAATAGAATCTTCCTGTGCAAATGGGAGAATTTTATCCTTAAAAAGAAAAAACTGTAGTCAAAGGCAACCCTTTCCCACATGACTGAGGTGAGGAAATGAGCTGTTTCATGAAGAGAGAGGAGAACCTTTGCTTGGCACACAGAATAGTTAAAATGGCCTTTATAAGATCTTAAAATTACAGCAGCCGCTGCAGTTTATACACCTCCAGCTGCATAAGAGTTGATGAATATCACAAAAACTAAAATGTGTTGATTATCTTCCCAACAGTTACATGTGAATTTCATTAGCTGGTTAAATGGTACCTAGCCAGCTGGAGGGATTTTCAGTAGGAAATGTGATACAAGCAAAGCTTATAGATCTCAAATTCCTGAAAGCCATGTGGAATTCATGCTGATTAACTGTGATAAGGGTGGCCCTGAACTCATCTCTCAGATTCCATCTATGCATATCTTTCACAAATAGTAGGGGAAAACACCTGTGATCATGTGCTGAGATGACATTGTCACCCCAATGTCTCCTGGGTGGCAAGATGAAGACATGAGAAGGAATAGTAAGTCGAATAGCTAGAATGCTTTGTAGGTGACTGCTGCCAGCTGTCCCACAAATATCCCCAATGAAGAAGAAAAGGGGAAGGGACAGGTATTGGGTATCCCAGGCTGCTCATTAATTCCATGCAGTGACATTGTTTCGGCTCTTATATCAACCTAACTCACAGAGTTGTTTGTGAGGTTAAAAGTGGACTGGAGGAGCAGCCAGGAGCGTCCTCAAAGGGGGTGGGGTGTGATTGTAAAAAAATATGTGTTTTGCCAGAGCAGTTGAGACAGGTTGAAGCCAAACGGTTTTGCTAAATATACTTCTTTTTGTTAGCCACTCTTATAATTCTATCTATACATCCCAATGGGTGTATGTTTGTATGTATTTGTAAGAGTGACTAACAAACAGAAGTATTGTAGCAAAACCGTTCGGCTTCAGCCTCTCTGGTGTATGTGAGGGTGTGCGTTCCTTTCTTCCTTTCCAGTTTCCTTTTTCAACTTATATGAGATATTACTTTGGGAAACATTTTAATTTCTCTTCTGCTATTGGCACCTCTCCCTTGGAGCCATGAGAGTAAACATAACTAAGCCGTTTACTGCAGGATTCTTTGAGTGGTTACTGTACTTTATTGCCATGTGTTCTTTATGATATTTTCCCTGCATTGACTCCAGCTAAAAGGGAACCCAGAATTCAAACCTCCTAGCCCCCTATAATGTTTTTTCAGCTTCCCACCCTGTGAGTTTCTGGTCTGCATAAGTGCAATTTAACTCAACCATTGAGCAAAAATATATTTGGGCTCTGTTTCAATGCATGCAAATTCCAGGAAGGAGTAAAAGCACGGAGAATGAACAGCATCGACTTTGTCTGCCTCTTCTTCTCTTGAATGGTGGCATCTTGAACAGAAACAATTCCAAAATGCCTCCTAGGACCCAAAAGGAAGCTCATCTCGGATGCAGCATCTGTTAGTGTTTTCTTTGCAGTCCCAAGCAGCCACTCTTACTGAAGTGAAAGGAAATTCCATTACATCGACAACCTACCCAGTGGTGATTTCAGGAAGTGGTGAGATAGAATTCCATCCCTAAAAATATGCTGTTTTAATCTTGCCACTCAGAGCTGGGGTTTGTCCTTGGGGCTTTGCTACCTTTCATGGCCAAAAGAGAAATAGCATGCCCTTGCCAAAAATTTCCTTCTACGGCTTGTCTTTTCCATAACTTGCTACAGTTTTCTCTTTTCGCTCCTTCTTCCAGAAAATGGATAGTGGGCTGAGGGGATGGTGTCCTATTATTAAAGTGGCAAATCTTCCTTGCACTGCCTCGGGAACTCAACAGAGCCCTTCTTCCAGATGTGAAAATATTTCCGTTTTGATTTCCTGGTCTTTGGCTGAATCGCACCAGCATTTTACACCTGTCTTTGCTTGGTGTCAGTTTGCAAGACCTTGTTTTTTTCTCTTCCCATACTGAAAAATCAATGTATTTCATTACACACGTTTCCTACCAAGCATACTTATTTAAGCATTTTACCTAATGCATGCATTTTCCCCTCCTGACTAAATTGTGTTTCTGTACAATTTTCAGTCATGCTTGGTAACTGCCCATGTTTTAGTACATGTGTATTGTTCCATTTTATTTTGTTTTTGCCAAAACGCTGCATAAACTTCACAGGTACACTTTCCCCCATGGCAAAGTGCATTTTCTCTTGTAAAGAACGAATTCAGAATCAATGAATGGGTTTTCACTATGAAGTTTGGAAAGACTGCTTTTGCCAAGACTGCCAAATTCAACACGATTATTTCCCATTCCTAGTCAAACCCAATGCTCTATGAATTGCTTCAAAGCAAGTTAGTTGCTGTGCAATTGGGTTTTCCTTGCTTAGATAAAATGCACTCAGCACCTCACTCTTGGCTCAAACCTCATTAGAGCTTGAGAGCTCCCATGAATCCATCAATGCTTATATAACAACACAGGACTCCTGGCTGCTGCATTTGGGGCTGACTAGGAATTTGGAAGTATACCCAAGTTGGCTTAAAATGCTGCCTTTTTTCTGTCTACTTGGCAGTGCGGTAAGGATGTGGCCGACATTTTAATTGGGCTGAATCAAATTCTTGGGTGGCTCTGATGACCAGAACGTATAATGGGCCTCTATGAGCTCCTACTGTCTTCTACTCTGCTCCAGAAACAGGTCATGAGGGTAGTTTGCAAATGGTGGTGGGGATACGAAACAATATTTGTAAGGCAAAGAGATAAAATGGTGAGAGTGTCAGAAATCGAGATTCTGGCCTCCACTGAGCCTCTAAATCTACCAGATGATCTCAAGTAGATTTAGGGGCTCAGTGATCTCAGACTAGCCACTTTTTTCTCCCAATTACACATCTGATCTACCTCACAGCTTTTGTGTGTGGCTGAAGTAGGGAGTCGAGGACCCACGTTCATTAACTTGACTTTTTTCTCCCAATTACACACCTGATCTACCTCACAGCTTTTGTGTGTGGCTGAAGTAGGGAGTCGAGGACCCACGTTCATTAACTTGAGCTCATTGGAGGAGAAGCACTATATTATTATAATTATTAAAGTAAAACTACACTCAACGACTCTCATGGCCTGACTTATTTCACCACGTTGGTTTGAATATAACATGGAAAGGAAGGCAGCCATATAGGTCTCTGAGTTCCTTGAAAGAAAAGAAGGGTATAAACATAATAATTCATGCTGCTGGAGCTCATCTGTCGTCATACGGACTCTTGGAGGACCCTGGACAGTTTCGGCAGCTCATTGAGATCTTAACCAGCCGACGGAGGTGGCCTTGTTAGGCTCGTCACCGTTTAAGACTGGGTCCAATTGGGCATTGAGGCCGTTGCTGGTCCTGTCTGATGGCCACTGGCCTGACCCCACTCCATCAGCTGAATCCAGCTGTGCCTTTGGTACCAGCGGCCAACCTTCTTTATAAGTACCACCAGGTAGCCGTCGACCATTTCCTACATCTCAGAACGTTTGCTTCCTTCCCCTTTCCCCTCCAATTTCCCACTCTAGCCCTGGATATGTGCCCCATTATACTGTATTTTGTAAACACTTTTATTGTTACTTTTTTCTTTTTTAGTTAATTATTGTTGTCTGTATTTGATTGTTGTTATTTGATTGGGATTTGCTTTATTTGCTTCTGTTGATTACCTGATTCCCCCCTTCCCTCCGGTCACCAGTCACCATGTTGGCAGGGACCGCTATACCTGTCATGTTGGGCTGTGGTCAGTACGCTAGGAGTTGGGGGGTTAGTCGGTTAAGAAGAACTTGGGCCAGGCAACTCACGCCTGTCCCCCATTCTGACCCCTCAACCCATTGCCACGTGTCTCGGAGCCATTCTGCCAGTGTCTCCGACCTGTCTTGCCTCCTGATGAATGCCAGGTCGGTCCATAACAAGATCCCCATCATTTATGATACCATCGTTGATGGAAGGGTTGACCTGGCATGCATTACCGAGACCTGGGTGGGAGCAGAGGGGGGAGCTTCACTCGCCCAGCTGTGCCCCCCTGGGTTTCTGGTACAGGGAGTGGGAAGGTCGGAGGGTCATAAGGAGTGGGGGGGCTGTCTCCTCACTTGAGGCCTCCAGGGCTATTGCCCACTGCTGGCCCGCGCCCACCCCCTTTGATCCTTGCCCATCCTGGCTTATGAAAGCCGTTGACAGGAGCACGCCCGAATGGGCTTCTACCATTGCCACAGCCTCCTTCAGGGAAGGGATTTTTTCCCCTCTCACCTGAAGGAGACTGTGGTAAAGCCCATTCTGAAAAAATCTGGCTTAGTGTTGGGAGATTTGACCAACTACCGCCGGATTGCTAATGTTCCCTTTATGGGCAAGATAATCGAGAGGGTGGCCACGGTCTGGCTTCAATCATTTTTGGAGGGAGAACATGTCCTTGACCCATTCCAGTCTGGGTTCAGGCCGGGTCGGGGGACTGAGACAGTCTTGGTCGCTCTGCAAGATGACCTCTTCCGGGGGGGCCGACAGACGTTGCTCTACCCTGTTGATCCTCCTGGATTTGTTAGTGGCCTTTGATACCGTCGACCACGGTATCCTGCTGGATCAGCTCTCTGAGATTGGGATCAGGGGCACTGTTCACAGCTGGCTCCGGTCCTTCCTCGAGAGGTGACCCCAGCGGGTTCAGCATGGGGGGGGGGAGTTTTCTGCTCCTTGGATACTCCCTTGTGGGGTTCCACAGGGGTTGTCCCTATCTCCCATGCTGTTCAACATCTATGTAAGGCCGCTGGCAGAGGTCATTAGGAGATTTAGAGTCTGCTGTCATCAGTACACTGATGACACACAGCTCTATCTCTCCTTTTCCACCTCTGCAGATGAGGCTGTCCAGACCCTCGACCAGTGCCTGGACGCAGTCATGGAATGGACCAGGGCCAACAGACTCAAACTCAACCCCGAGAAGACCGAGGTTATGTTCTTTGGGCCTTCCCCATCTAGGTATGGAGGCCCTTTTCCCACCTTGGAGGGCATTTCCCTCCAGCCATCGGACACGGTCCAGAATCTGGGCGTAGTCCTGGAGCCAGTGCTCACCATGGAAGCCCAGATGGCTGCTGTGTCCAGGACTGCCTTTTTTCATCTTCATCGAATAGCCCAGATTCGTCCCTACCTAGATGAGGACTCCCTCAGGACTGTTGTGCAAGCGCTGGTGATCTCGAGACTAGACTATTGCAATGCGCTCTACATGGGGCTGCCCTTGACTCTCCTTCGGCAACTGCAGCGGGTTCAAAATGCGACAACCAGACTGGTGGCAGGTGTGCGTCGGTTCGACCACATCACCCCAGTTCTGGCTCGCCTGCATTGGCTGCCCGTTGCGTCCCGAATCAGATTCAAGGTCTTGGTTTTAATTTATAAAACCCTCCATGGCCGGGAACCCGACTACCTGGCAGAGCAGATCGACCACCGGTCAACATCGGCCCGACCGACCAGGTTGTCACGGGCACACATGCTGCGGGTGGCCACGCCCCAGGAGGCTCTGAGAACATCCACCCGTATCCGAGCCTTCTCTGTGGCTGGCCCTACTCTGTGGAACTATCTCCCCAGCGAAGAGCGCCTAGCAGAGTCCCTGCCAGCCTTTCAGAAGGCATTAAAAACTCTCCTTTTCCGAGAGGTGTTTGGTGACTAAATTTTTTTCCTCCCCCCACCATCTGCTATTTCTCAGTTTGGTTTTGCTACTTGTTTTAAATTGTTTTATTTAATAGTCTGTTATTGTTATTTTGTCCTCTTGTTGTAAACCGCCCAGAGTTCCTCCGGGAAGATGGGCGGTATATAAGCCTAATAATAATAAATATAAATAAATAAATAAATAAATAAATAAATAAATAAATAAATAAAAAAAAATAACAAATAAATCAAGTTGAAATGAGTGTGGTTTCCCCCCCCCCCCAATTTGGCACCTGTTGCTTTTTTTCTAGCTGGAAGAGAGTAATTTCCAGTACACTGGCTTCCTCCTGAAAAAGTATCAAGATTTTGGAGGGTGGGTGAGGGCCCAATGCAATCTCAAGTGACAAAGTGCTGGGTCGCTCCATGATTTTGGTCTCTGGCTGTGGAGCCAAAAGCTGGGAGTTTCTTTTTCCCACTCTGCTTCTTTGACAGGGGCTGGACTCAATGATACATAGGTTCCCCTTTCAGCTCTGCAGTTCTAGGATGATGATTCCCTCTAACTATATAAGGTGGGATATAGTAGACTGGCAAAAAAGAAATAATGGAGAAGTAATTTCCCTTTGATTGACTGAATATCTAAGTGTTTGCGCACACACTGGGACCTTTTTGCTTGGTAAATTCAAGCTCATCTGATGTGGTGGTCCTTAATTCCTTTTCTGTAATGATAAATCCACATGTCTCCAGGTAGCCGAGTGTTCTCATCAAGGTCTCAGCAGGACAACTTTGGAAGGGCAGGTGGGCGGCCAGTAAAGGGGTGGCAGTCATGAGTCCAAATTGTAATTGACTGTAAAATGAAAATAAAAATTCCCTTTGACACTGAGACACACATAAGAGATGTGAATGACCTTGTGTTGATCCAGCAGGGTGTTTGGGGGAGGGGGGAGGGCTTTCCTTCCTCTTTGCAAATAAATGGAACAGTATAAAGAAATAAAATAAAACCAAGCAGCCATTAGGTTTCATTCCCCCATAATTATGAAACGGAATCACTGAGTTAGAAAAATACCTTGGGGATTTCTTCATGCCATCCCCAAGATTACAAGAGCTTGCTAAAGGTCCTTTAGCAATATTATCAGTCTCTGCTACTCAAGTAATGTTCATTTTGGGTAGTGAGGTCTGAACTGCAACTGGAAATGGCTAACATGAACATGGGTGATTCATAAGGAAATGTGCTGTATTTCCATATGCTGGGCACCGTTAACCGGCTGGCTTTGCTTTACAGTGATGACTGTTGGAGAGCTTTAAAGAAAGTTGGACAAATAGAGGAGCATCATCTGGCACAATGGGTTAGAGCTATATGGAGCCCCCATTTATAGGAATAACATAGCACAGAATAGCAGGGTGCTAGAGCCAGGCAAAAGGACATGGGAGTTTTCATGCTCAACTTGTGATCTTTCCGTGAGCTTATGGTTGCTGGCAATAGGACTCAGCTGAATAACTGGATTTGGCATCTGGTGTGTGTGTGAGAGAGAGAGGGGGGGGGAGAGAGGGAGAGAGAGGGAGAGGGAGTGACTTACATGAGAATTTGGTTTGGTCTGCTTTGGTTCATGTTGTGAAAAAGAAGGACCAACCCATTCCAGGAGTGGACCAAACAGCAGGTCAAATTCCTGTGCTGTTAAACCCCCTCCCATTCCTCATCTTCCCCTTTAATTCTGATAACATGCTCAGGCCGACTAACAGGGCAATGTCTTTGCAAATGGTCCAATACGTAAAGGGGAAAATATGATGCCACTTTGTAAATTAGTGGCGGTGGCAGTGGGAGATTTTGCAGAGTATTAGGTGAAGTCTAGACTGTATGGACCAGCTGGGGGACATAATCAATGACATTGAGGAGCCCTCAACTTCATAAAGGACTTTTGCAGAAGTGCCACAAAAGGCTGGAAAGTTTCTTTTCAAACCAATGTCCCTTACCTTCTTCGGATGTGAGCTCTTGTGCTCTTGAAGAAGAAAGAACAGCCTTGAAAATGTTTAGTATCAATGGGCTTCAAGCATGTGCTGCAGGGTAAAAGGGATAAAGATTAGCTGCAGATCTATCTTAAAAGGATTTCAACTTAATTTTGAATGCAATAATGGCACTCTTGGCAACTTTATAACAGCAGCCTGTTTCCCCCCAGTTTGTGGAAACAGGATCCTAGAACAGCCTTTAAAGAAATCTCCAAGAGGGTTTGATATGTGAGACAAATTAAATTATGCAGCATGCTGCACCCTTTTGTCTGAAAAGCTGGAATCCTGGTGCCTCAAGCCTGACGGAGGTAGTTGGCATTGTGAGATAAATAGAAGCTGCCTTAAAATCAACGTGAAGTGTATTTAATCTCCCTTCAGCAGAAAATTACCGGAAATGTCAACTGGAAAGTCTGCAAGAGAGCCATGCTTGGAACGACCATGTCTGCAGCTTTCCCGGCCTCATTTGTGAATTGCAAAGCACGGCTTCCCAACATGTACATGTAAGGATTAGGAACTGTTTCTGCTTAGAGGTCTCATCTATCTTTTGCATTGCTATGAGTACTTGGCAGGCCCTTTCCGACCCCATGGTCCCTGATGATCAGCTCTGGGTGAGGTAACAAGCAGGCCAAGGAATCCGAACTCAAGGATAGGATAGGATAGGATAGGAAGGCCAGCATATTTTGTCTTAGGAGGGTGCATTTCCAATGTATGCTCCTAAGACAAAATAAATATTAGCAACTGGAGAAGAGTCCATATTTCTCACCTCCCTCGGGGCTCTTAAGCAGACATTTTACCAAAGAAAACAATGCAAGAGAGTTAACATCCTGCTGCGCTGTACATTTCAGCAGTGTGTTTCTAGATGGACTCCCATTCCTTTCACCCAAGCTGCTGTTTCTTTAAGAGAGAGAAAAGTCTCTGACATGTGATCAGATGGCAAACATATTGTACTAGTTGTCAGTCTTAGCTAGACTGCATCCAAGGAATCAACATGTTGACTGAATGTTCAGTGGGTGTTTTTTAGGTGGTAGTACTAGATGAATTTAGCTTGTTTTCTCATCTAGGGCTGGAGAACATGTGATCCTCAGCATAATGTTATGCCATTATACTTGGCCAATGGCCATGTTGGCTGAGGTTGATGGGAGCTGGGGTCCAGGAACCTCTGGAATCCACATATTCCCCAAACTCATCTAATCCCAATCTGCAATGGAAAAGTAGCCCATGGAAAAGTATTTGAAATCAGAGAGAGAGAGAGAGAGAGAGAGAGAGAGAGAGAGAGAGAGAGAGAGAGAGAGAGAGAAATGAGGTAAAGATAAAAAAGACTAATATCATTAAAAGCAACAACCAAATCAGATTCTGAGGCTTGGATCCATTTCTGCTAGTCCCACCTAGAGTAGACCCATCAAATCAATGGGATTTATGTAAATGTTGATGTAGTACTCAACATTTGATTTAAGGGATGAAATCCATTGAGTCAATTATATTACTCCACTTGTAATATACGTACTAGTGTACTTCATCCAACAGATCCTCTTAAGGTGCAGCAGGTGATTGGATTTAGGTTAGATTCTTTAAAAAGTCCAAGGAATTGTTCACAATAGAAGAGGTTATCCTAAGGCTAGTTAAACACTTCACAAAAGAGGGAGGTTAGTTTCTCAAGTAGAGATGGGCATGACTTGAAAAAATTTTTTTCGAGTTGTCGTTAGTCGGGCCGGTCCCGTTTCGGGTCGTCTCCGTTTTTCGCGAAAATTCACAAAAATTAGTCGGTTCGTTTTTTTGTTTTTTTTGCGTTTCCGTTAGTACTGGTTTTTTTGGGGGGGGAGCGGGCTCCTGGAGGCACCTCTCTGGGGTGGGTGCCTCCTCTGGCCCGCTATAAGGGAAAGTGGGCTCCTGGAGGCACCCGTGGGTGCCTCCTGCATAACCCATAAGAACAGGGAAGAGGCATGCTGAGATCAGGCCAAAGGGGGTCCCCCTCTAGTCCAGCTTCTGCTATATGCTCACAGTGGCCATACCAGATGCATTCGGGAGGGCATGAGACTAGATATCTGTCCCCCCCTGAAACCACCCCTCCGCATCTGGCCCTTGAAGTACCCAGGATTTAAGCCTGGAGATTACACATCTCCATCATGGTTTGTAACCTGTGATGGAGTTTTCCTCCAGGAATCCCGTGCCAATTGCCTTTTTAATTGTGGCATCCAGGCCAGATGCAATAATCACATTCTGTAGTAGGCGAGTTCCGGCAGTCTAACAACGCGCCCACAAGGACGGGGGGTGGGGGGAGGCCGGGGACCTCCAGAAAAAATACCCCTCTTTTGTCTGTTCTTACTCATCCCAGCCCTCAATTTGAGTGTATGTCCCCTAGTTCTGGTATTTTGTGAGAGGGAGAAGAGCTTACCTCTATCCACTTTCCTCATGCCCTGCATTATTTTGTACGTCAAATCAGACCAAATCCCCCCTCAGGCGCCTCTTTTCCAGACTAAAGAGCCCCAAATGTTTTAGCCTTTCCTCAGTAAGGGAGGTGCCCCGGCCCAGGAAACGGGAATAGTCGCTCTCTTCTGCACCTTTTCCAATTCCACTATAATCTTTCTAAGATGTGGTGACCAGAATTGTACACAATACTAATAGGTGCGGCCTTACTATTGTTTTGTATACATGGCATTATAATGTTGCTTGTTTTATTTTCAGTCCCCTTTTTGATAATCCCTAGCATGGAATTGGCCCATTCTTCACCATGCCACACATTGGGGATTGCCACCTCTTCATGGGCAGCTGTCCCCAACACACCAAGATCCCTTTCCTGATCCGTCACGGATAACTCAGAGCCCATGAGTTGATAGATGAAGTTTGGATTTTTTGCCCCAATATGCAAATACTTTACATTTAGCCAAAATGAAAACACATTTGCCATTTCTCAGCCCGGTTGCCCCAGTTTGGAGAGATCCTTCTGGAGCTCTTCACAATCTTCTCTGTTTTTTACCACATGGAAAAGTTTTGTGTCATCGGGCAAACTTGGCCACCTCACTGTTTATCCCTGGGGGGGGTCCAGGTCATTTATGAACAGATTGAAAAGGGCGACCTGTGGCCAGGGCTCAGAGCACCTTTGGTCCCACCCTTCCTTCTTTTCACTTAGTCTCCATTGTGAAAATCCTTCCTCCCTCCCTTGACACCTACTCTTTGTTTCCGGGATCTCAACCAGTTCTCAATCCATAAGAGGACCTGCCCTCCCTATCCCCTGACTGTGCAATTTCCTTCTCAGCAGCCTTTGGTGAGGGACTGTGGATCAAAAGCTTTTTGAAAATCCAGGGTAGGGGAGCTATATCAACCGGTTCACCCAAATTCTCAGCTACCATGTGCCTGTTGACCTTTTGGGCAAAAAATTCTAAGAGGTTTGTCAGACAAGATTTACCCTTACAGAAGCGGCCATGCTGATTTTCTCTCAGCAAGGTTCTACACTTTTATGTGTTTTAAGATTTTTTCTTTGGATGAGGGAATTCCACCATCTTCCCTGGACAGATGTAAGGCTAACCGGCCAACTAGTTTCCTGGGTTTTATTTCTTCCTTTTTTAAAAATTGATGTGACATCTGCAACTAGCCTCCAGTCCTCCGGCACTGTGGCCGTTTTAAGAGACAAGTTGCATACAACCGTTAAGAGATCTGCAATTTTCATTTCTCAGTTCCCTAATAACCCTTGGGTGGATGCCATCCTATCCTCACCCACTAGGAAAGGGGATTTCAGGCTCCAAATGACCCCTCAACATGGGGGTCTCCCCATCCTCACCTGCTTTTTGCTGCAAAATGCTATGCAATAGCCATATGGATATTGCATAACAGAATGTGCAGACAGTTCCAGTGTGGTATAGTGCAGGTGTTCCTACTGTGAAGACTAGTGGATGGCACTGAAACCCACAGCCCAGAGCCTCTGTGGGAGCAGGGTGCCTCCTCTGGCCCGCTATAAAGGGAAAGTGGGCTCCTGGAGGCACCCGTGGGTGGACTCCTGCCACTAGAATTGGGAAGCAGGCTCCAAGAGAGAGGCACTCTACATGGGGGTCTCCCTTCCTCATTTGCTGCTGCTTCTAAAATGCTATGCAATAGCCATATGGATATCGCATAACATAATGTGCAGACGTGAGACCAGTGTGAGAGTGATAGGGTCATACCTTCCCTTCACAAGGCTCCCGCACCACCATGTCTCACACAGAAGGGAATTGTACTTGCTGGTGTAGTGCAAAATGCAAGCAAGTAGATATGGCTTTTGAAGGTGGTCTTAGTGCAAGGGCTAGGGTTAGGCTAGTGACGGCCAAGGTTTCACGGTGGGCTAGTTCTTGCACCAAAATGGGTGCCTCTCTGACCTCCACTAAGAAGACAGTCTGTGACGTATGGGTACGCTCGCAGTCAAGGGTTAGGGTTAGGGTTAGGGGGGCTAGGGCAGGTTTTAGGGGGCTTTTTTGGAGCACATCCCAGAAGTCTCCATGGCCAAGTGGCCATGCGATTGGTGGGATGGCTCCAAAAATTTGCATAAAACCTGCCACTAGCCCCCCATGGCTGGCCACTCGGCCAGCCCACTCATTGCGCAGGTGTAAATAAAATAAAATTAAATGGGTCAATGGAGGACAGAGGAGGGTGAGGAGAGACATTTTGTTGCAAGAAAAAACCCGTCACTGCTACTGTGCCCTAAAATCTGGCAGTTTATAAATTTTCCAGTGTTTCTGTTGTGCACTTGTGTGTTTTTGGACCACAATTTCAAAAACAATGGTGCGTTCGCCGCCCCATTTTGGATCCCCCGCCCACACCGCATGGGTTGGCGATGGCGACTCGCGAGTCTGGCTGCCCAGGACGGGGGGGCACGGGACCCCCCCTCCATAAATCCATACCCCTCCGGCATAGGTGCCCTGCGCCCTTCGTCAGGTGAGCAGGCATTTTTCCGCCTGCTTTCTTTGGCCCTGCTTCCCCTGGGTAGGGGGAGAGTTTAGGAGTTTTTTCCTGTGCCGTCCGTGCCGCTTGCTTGCGCTTTAATTGCGGCGGCCGAGCGGCCGGCGAGACCCCACAGAGGTTTTTCCTGGCTGGCTGCCCCCCTGCGGCGAGTCCACAGAGCAGCCCACAAGGACGGGGGATGGGGGGATGGGGGGAGGCCGGGGAACCGGCCCGACTAACGACAACTCGAAAAAAAATTTTTTCAAGTCGTGCCCATCTCTAATTATTATTATTATTATTATTGCTCTAGGGAGGTTATGAGGAACGGCTTAGGGAGCTGGGAATGTTTAGCCTTACAAAAAGAAGGCTGAGGGGGGATATGATAGCTATGTTTAAATATTTGAAAGTATGTCATACTGAAGAGGGAACAGGTTTGTTTTCCATGGCTTCAGAGACTAGGACTCGGGGCAATGGTTTCAAACTACAGGAAAAGAGATTCCATTTGAACATTAGGAAGAACTTCATGATGGTTAGAGCTGTTTGGCAGTGGAATATGCTGTCATGGAGGTTGGTGGTGTCTCCTTCTTTGGAGATTTTTAAGCAGAGGCTGGATAGGCGTCTGTCGGGAGGTAGTGTGATGGGGGTTCCTGCATGGCAGGGGATTGGACTAGATGTTGCTTGAGCTCTCTTCCAACTCTATGATTCTATGATTTTGGAACATGTCTCTCTGTTTTCACCACATCTGGACAAAAATGAAAACAAGATATTTAAAGCTGCAACATTGGTTTTTGTTAATTAATGATACATTTATTGTCAAAGTACAACATGTGTACAATGAAATTGGCTGAGCTTCCCTCCCACCCCCAACACCATCCCACTAACAACCACTCAGTCTTATTATACTGTGTACCTGTCGCAGAACACGCCAGCGCACAAGTCTGTCATGCTATAATTGTCTTAAAATTATTTCCCATTCCACAATCTGACAGCCCACAGGTAAGAACTATTCTTTAGCCTGTTGGTATGGCTGGTTATACTCCTGTATCTCCTGTGCAATGGTAGGAGAGTAAAGAAGTGCTGACCAGGGTGTGAATCATCCCTGATAATTTTCCTCACTCTTCTGAGGCAATTATCCCTAGCAATGTTGTCCACAGCCCATGTAGTTTTGTGCTATGCTTGCTACTCTCTGTAGAGTCTTTTTGTCCGTGGCTGTCAAGTCAGCATACCAAACTGTAATACAATATGAGAGGATGCTTTCTATTGTGGACTGGTAAACGGAGGTCATCAATTTTTGTTCCACTTTGTTCTTTCACAAGGCCCTAAGGAAATGGAGTCTCTCCTGGGCCTTCCTGGCCACTTGGGTTGTTTTAATTTTCCAGGTGAGGTCTTCACTAAGGTAAACTCCCAGGAATTTAAAGGAGAAAGCTCTCTCCCCACAGTGCTCCTTGATGCACAACGGGGCAGTTTCCTCTCTCTTCCTTTGGAAGTCCAGCACCATCTCCTTTGTCTTGCTAATATTTAGGTGCAAGTTGTTTTCTAGACATCATGAATAGAGGTGGGTATGAAACAAATTTTTAATTTTTAATTTGTTTCATTATTTGTTATTCATTTTGTTAAAATCTTTGCTTTTTTAAGATTCACATTGATGCACCAGCTCTAAAAACACTCCTTATTGATTTGTTTGCTTTGTTTAGGTTAGTGGCGGCGGTTGCCTTTATTTAAAAATGGGGTTTACAGTTAGCCCTGTCCTGGTGGATTCAAGAAACAATTGATGAAAAGCCCCTGCATTTAATGCACTTGGTAACTCTAATCGGTTCATTAGAAATGTAATCACTTTCATGTCACCAGCTGTCGTGAAGGAGAAAAGAGTGGTGCCTAATTATTAGCTATTTTAGAAAGCTAATATTGAATCCTTAATATGCCCCTAGTGGCCTGGATTCCATGCAGTTTGTTCAGCCTGTGGACAGGTGTTTGGGCTCAACGAGGGAGCAGAAAACCCAAGTGCACAGCTTTGGGATCAAGTTGGGAGACTTCAGCCAAAGCTTGGGTTCAGTTCTCCTGAAATTTCCCATGTTCACATCGCTGGCATCTGGCTGCTGGCTTCAAAACCTCTTGATGGATTCTGCTAATCACTCTGGACTAACTATTGCCTCTTGCTGCATCTGTTGTACATCATCAAGATACGCCTGTGTGCCCTGCCAAAGCCATTTTATCCTGGCAAGGCAAGATAGCTGACTTTTGCACTGAAATAAATCCAAGAGGATACAAATATTTAAATCTTCAGGAAATAAAAAAGAAGGGGATAATGGTTTCAAGTACCTTTGAATTAATTCCTTCATTGCTGGTATCTTTTCATCCCCTACCTGGCAAGAGAGAGAGAAAAGCAGAACAGTCCCCATATTAAGTAACCATGGGCAGGTAAGTAAATAAAATTCCTCTCCTAGGAGAGGAATGTGGTAGTATGGAAGAAGGCCATCCCTCCTGTAGAGTGCCAGTTGTGAAGTGTCTATCCTGTGGAGACCTAATAGGTACTGACGCTGGCCTTATATCAACCCCGCCGTTAAAACTGGGTCTCTGTAATCACATCGTAGTTCTGACATGCTGGGGTTGTGCATATTGTTTGGTCTTATTGAATTGTTTCAGAGAGTTACCAAACTTTTTAAAAAAACAAAACACATTTTAAAATTAGTTTTGAAATTATTGAAAACACTGTAACAAAAACTGTTTAACCTTGTTTTATGATCTGTCTTTCCTCTGGGATATTTAAGAAACAGAATAGAAATAAATTATATCCTGTTGCAGTTCCAGGCTGATCAGAGAAGGGTGAAGAGCCACACACGAAGGCCGGCCGCTAGAGATGGGCACGACTAGGGAAAATGACGTTTTTGAGTTGTCGTGTGTCGGAGGCAGTCCGTTTCGGCTCGTTTCCGTTTTTCGCGAAATTTCACAAAAATTAGTCGGTTCATTTTTTCATTTTTCGTTGTTGTTAGTACTGGTTTGGGGGGGGGTAGCGGGCTCCTGGAGGGAGCTGCAGGAGTCAGCCAGAGCCACAAGTGACGGACTTTGCACCCGCTGTGTCTCACGTACTTGCATGTAGTGCAATGCAAGTAGATCTGGCTTAGGGCTAAGATGGGTTAGCGCAAGGGCTAGGGTTAGGCTAGTTACGGGTGAGGTTAGGGTGAGTATTGGGGTGCACCTCTGGGTGCCTCTCTGACCCACTTAGAAGGACAGTGTACTGGCGTATGGGTTAGGCTTAGGCTTAGGGTTCGGGTTTGGGCTACGATTAGTGGGCTGTTTATGCCCGATTGGCACATCCCAGAAGTCTCTGTGGTCAACCTGGCCAAGTGGCCATGCGATTGGTGGAAAATTTGCATGGTCCATTGCGAATGTGCAGGTGTAATAAAATAAAATAAAATAAAATAAAATAAAATAAAATAAAATCAACGGAGACTTTTTTGCAAGAAAAACCCACTGCTGCTACTGTAAAAATTCAAGCATTTAAAATAGCTAATTTTCGCATGTTTCTGTGGTGCTTTGGTGTGGTTTTGGGCAATGATTTCAAAAAAAATATTGTGGTCGCCATTTTGGATCCCCCGCACTGCATGGCAATGGATGCGCCCTCCCAGCCTGGTACCAGCAGCGCAGCAGTAGCAATAGCCAAGGAGAGGGGGGCGGGGAAACCCCCCCAAATAAAACACCCATCTGGCCTGGTAGGTGCCCTCAGACAGTTTTCGCCTACTTTTAGGGCCAGGAATCGTTTTTTTTTTTTACTTTTAAAAACTTTTTTTCTGTGCCGCTTGGCATTGCGCGATCGCCGCGATGCAAGTAACGAGCACGACAAATCAGACCAAATTGTTCGTTCGTCGGTTCGAGCTCGAATTCTGGCGGAGTAATTCCCGTTACCGTTTCCGTAGAGTAACGGATACGAGTAACGGAAATGGAAACGGGAATACCGCTAAGTCGTGCCCATCTCTACTGGCCGCCCCTCTCTGGAGACTGCCTGAATGTTCCAAAGGAGAAACTCCTGCTGTGTCTTCCTCTTGGTCTCCTGCGCTCAGCTTTGGTGAAAAAAGCAGAAGTCCCTAAGCTGCTTCTTCCATGCCACAAAACATTGAGCAAAGCAGAGGCCTTTGGTCATGCTGACTAAAGATTTTGGGGTCCTGTAATTCCTCCAAAGTAGTCTTGTCAATCTCTGCTGCTAGTAACCCACTGTAGTCCAGAGGACACAGCTAGAGATATCATAATTTCACAAGTCTATGGGTAGCTGTATTGGGACAGCTGAATTTCTGCCTCTGTGTTTATTTGGAGCCATGGTGCTCCAGAAGGACTTTAAAATGGATGTGTGTTTGTGGGTGAGAAAAAAAGAACATTTGAAGATACAATGCAAAACAAATTGGGAGCTATGACCCACCTTCAGTATCAAGGCAATTTCAACTGCAACTGAGAATTTTGACAAATTTGACAGGGACCTGCATTCAGTGTGCCACCTCTCTGCCTCCTGAGGTGTTACAGTTATTAGGATCAAGATGAGCTAATCAATGTCAGACTGTGTAGTCCTCTGTATTATCCTTCATTATATGAAGAAGAAGCTAACACAGCACTGCCTAACTCTCACCCTCCAATTGGTAAACATGATGCATTTGTTGTTCTCACCATCAAAACAAGGAGAGCTTCACGGGAATATTTCCTCAATGACGTGTTCTGTTGTACTGTCTGCCTTGCCGGAGGTGTCAGTATAGTTATTATCGTGCCATTTCTTAAGAACAATAGTAAATCCATGGTGCTGATCGCCCCATTAGTGGTGTTAGCGAATTTGTATGATGTGACTGATTTTTTAAACCTTTTCTGCAACCACTTTGTTTTAAAATGATAGAAGTGAAGAAAATGGAACCTTGGAGACCGTCTTTTTGGTCTTAGGTTCATTAATTTTATAAGCCTAGATGAGAAGAGGGCATCCAATCAGTTCAAGTCAATTAAACATCAACAGTTATGGTCTGATGGTAAAATTTCACTTACAGCTGTGTAAGACAATGCAGGCAGCGGTAGAGTTGAAGATGGCGATGATGATGATAGGTCTTCTTGAAGTCTCCTTCACATTTCTGGAACAGAGCAGATTGTCACATTGTTGGCCTCCTGGGGGCGGGGAACAAGGTGCCTGTTTTGGGTGCACTTAGCAGCATGGGAGCTTGTTCTTCTGACAAGAGAAGTCATTTTCTTTCAGGGACCCACAATTAACATGACAATCTCCAACACACCCACTTGGAAAGCTAATCAATAGGCCCTGGTTCACAGGGTTTGTGGGGAGGGAACAGTTCCACTTAGCCAGTCAAGGTCAATGTTTGCAAGGTCAAGTTTCAATGATCAAAGGCCTGCTTGGTTGCAACCCTAACCCTTTGCCCTGTTTACATGAACAACCAATTCTCCTTATTTGAAGTAATTCATGTTTGCTAAATCAAGAAGGCTGGCATAATTTAGAAGTAGCCTTTGTATATAACTTAAGTCATAATTAAACCCGGTTAAACCCAAGTGTTCCTAAAAGATTAGTTCATTCTTACTTGTCACCCCCTCTCCCTAATAAATCAGTACACAGAATTAAATGAATTTTGGTAGGACAGAGCTGGGGTTACTTACCAGTAGCTGATGCATATCAGATTTGGGGTCTGCTTATACTGGAGATTAGTCAGTACTCAGGGGCCATGATCCAAGAAACTCAAACAATGTAAAGTTTCATCACTTTCTTGTGTCTGTGAAGATTCTCAGTCATCCAGGCGAGTGAACCTCCAGATCATTTTCTTGTCTTCCCCGCTGAAGCCAGTAGCTCTTTCAACTGGTAAGGATTGCAAGGTATATTTTTATTTTCTTTGTGTGAACTGGATCCAGGTGACCCTGGTAGAAAGCTTCTGCTTTAGCCTTCCTTTGTTCCTTTTATGCAGGCTGGAGGCTGTTTGTTTTTAAGAGTGAAACTTCATCCTCTTGTCACAGCACCTTAGCCTGGAGCTTTCCAAGGTCCTGTAACTCAGCCTGATAACTTCCTAATAGAGATGGGCACGACTTGAAAAAAATTTTTTTCGAGTTGTCGTTAGTCAGGCCGGTCCCGTTTCGGCTCGTTTCCATTTTTCGCGAAAATTTGCAAAAATTAGTCGGTTTGTTTTTTCATTTTTTTGTTGTCGTTAGTACTGGTTTGGGGAGGGGGTAGCGGGCTCCTGGAGGGAGCTGCAGGAGTCAGCCAGAGCCACAAGTGACGGACTGGCAGACTCTTTGCACCCGCTGTGTCTCACGTACTTGCATGTAGTGCAATGCAAGTAGATCTGGCTTAGGGTTAAGATGGATTAGCGCAACGGCTAGGGTTAGGCTAGTTACGGGTGAGGTTAGGGTGAGTATTGGGGTGCATCTGGGTGCCTCTCTGACCCACTTAGAAGGACAGTGTACTGGCGTATGGGTTAGGCTTAGGGTTCGGGTTTGGGCTACGATTAGTGGGCTGTTTATGCCCAATTGGCACATCCCAGAAGTCTCTGTGGTCAACCTGGCCAAGTGGCCATGCGATTGGTGGAAAATTTGCATGGTCTACTCCCATGGGCGAGCCCATCATTGCAAATGTGCAGGTGTAATAAAATAAAATAAAATAAAATAAAATAAAATAAAATCAACGGAGACTTTTTTTTGCAAGAAAAACCCACTGCTGCTACTGTAAAAATTCAAGCATTTAAAATAGCTAATTTTTGCATGTTTCTGTGGTGCTTTGGTGGGGTTTTGGGCAACGATTTCAAAAAAAAAATTGCGGTCGCCATTTTGGATCCCCCCCACCGAATGGCAAATGGATGCGCCCTCCCAGCCTGGTACAGTCAGCAAAACCTGGCCATGCGATTGGTGGAATGGCTCCAAAACTTTGCATGGTCCACTCCCATGGGCGAGCCCATCATTGCGAATGCGCAGGTGTAAAAAAATAAAATAAAATAAAATAAAATAAAATCAACGGAGACTTTTTTTTTGCAAGAAAAACCCACTGCTGCTACTGTAAAAATTCAAGCATTTAAAATAGCTAATTTCCGCATGTTTCTGTGGTGCTTTGGTGGGGTTTTGGGCAACGATTTCAAAAAAAATATTGCGGTCGCCATTTTGGATCCCCCGCACTGCATGGCAAATGGATGCGCCCTCCCAGCCTGGTACCAGCAGCGCAGCAGTAGCAATAGCCAAGGAGAGGGGGGCAGGGAACCCCCCCCCAAATAAAACACCCTTCTGGCCTGGTAGGTGCCCTCAGACAGTTTTCGCCTACTTTTAGGGCCGGGAATCGGTTTTTTTTTTAACTTTTAAAAACTTTTTTTCTGTGCCGCTTGGCATTGCGCGATGCAAGTAACGAGCACGACAAATCAGACCAAATTGTTCGTTCGTCGGTTCGAGCTCGAAGTCTGGCAGAGTAATTCCCGTTTCCGTTTCCGTAGAGTAACGGATACGAGTAACGGAAACGGAAACGGGAATACCGCTAAGTCGTGCCCATCTCTACTTCCTAATGTTTGCCGGAAAAAGCAACCCAAGGTATGATTCTTCCTATCATGGGCAGCACACATCATCTAGGAACAAGCTCCACAGAGCACACCAGAGTAGCACATTTAAAAGCACTAAAATCTGTCTACGGCTCATGTTTACAAGCCTTGTAAGGACATGGCTTTTGATGAGGAGAGGACACATTTTGAGATTAAGATGTTTCTGGTTTTAATGTTGGCTTCCTCTTTCTGTTAAAATCCCTTTTAAAAAGAATTTTCTTCAACTCTCTCCTTGCTCTACTCCCTCAATAAAAACACAAGCTAAGAGTGTTCCTATTGAGGCACCCTCACAGGTACGTTTCGCGGGAACCCATGAAAAGGGCCTTCTCGGCTGCTGCACCCAGACTCTGGAACTCCCTCCCACTAGAGGCCAGGACTGCTTCATCTCTGTCGTCCTTCTGGAATCAGGCAAAGACCTTTCTCTTCAGGTGAGCTTTCCCTGAATGATGGACTACCTATTATATGACTTTTCTATGAATCTACCATACATGATCACAGACTTTGTGCTTATAGACTTTGTGATTGCATTAATGTAATGTTGCCTATTAATGCTGTAAGACAGGCATGTCCAAAGTCCATCCCAGGGGCCAAATGTGACCCGTTTTTAAATTTCGAGTGGCCCACAGCCTCTTCTCCCCACTGACTCAGCTTGTCAAGCATCCCCACCAACGGGCCCCTCCCCATACCGGATGGAGACATCAGCTTGCAGTTTTATGGTTTGCCTGCCCTCCCTGTCTCTGTCCATCCCCCCCCCACCTACAGTCATCTGCCTAGCCTAACTGCCCTCGGCTCCATTGCTGCAGTGTCCTCCCCGCCTCCTTGCATGTTATAGAGACTTGTCCAATGTCTGGCCCGGGGGCCAAATGCGGCTGAATGGTCGGCCCCCACACATTTTCACCTCACCAAATCTGGCTCTCCTTGCAAAAAGTTTGGACACCCCTGCTGTAAGATGTCCCTTAATTCCCTGCTCTCCATTCTTGAATATGCCTGAATTGTACTGGGCCATATATTGTCTTACTGTACGTCGCCTTGAGTCCTTTTTCAAGGAGAAAGGAGGGGTAAAAATACTCTAAAGTAAATAATTTTTTAAAAATAAAGAAATCTATGTCTGACAAACCCTGATTTCTCTGGACAAACTTGCTGCTTTTGAATGAGGCCTGTATTTGACTTTGCCCATGGCTTGCCTTTTCCGCAGCTGCCTTCTCTTTTTGTCAGCTCCTCTCCTTTGTCGTTCCTCTATTGCCGTTGCTCATTGTTTGGGAGCCAGTGTAGATCAACTAACCCCCAACAAGCTCCTAAACATAACCAGGCAGATTTAGAAGGAGCGAACATTTCAAAGGTTGAACGCTTATCATTGGCCAGCCATCCCAGAACCCTTTGTCCATGATGGCTGACTGTGACTGTATATTTCCCAAATTCACTTTCACCTCCAGCTCCAAGCAGTGGCAGTTTGTTTGGATGAATTACTTCCTAATATCTGTCCTTCCTGCTTTTCAGACAAGTCTTTAAATTACAGTTTAAGAGCCTGTGCTGGAGGTGGTATCTCTGGAAATTTATGAAGGCCTACTACGTTTTCTGAAGGCATGACTTAATGGTCAGGCTAGAGTTCAGCATATGTGACCCCAAGTTAAATCCTTGGGCAGAGATAGAGTTTGCTCAGTTTCCAAGAATGACAGACAATAGGGTGAAGAAAAAGCAATTTACAGATCTGAGTAAAATATGGAAGGTTTCAAGCACCAGCAATGATATAGGGCTGTATGAGGAGCTGAAGCATGGCACATTTAATCTCAGGTGATATGTTCCAAATGAATTCTGAATCAGTGACAAACTTTCACAAGTATGTAGTCATGGAAGAATTCTAGTGTTCTAAATCACCCAAGTGTATTGGAGCCACAGGCAATAGAATTAGACAAAGAAATAACACAATTTCTTCAAATTTGCTATGTATTTATTTGCTGGATATATAGACTAGCTACTGATCTGTTCTGGAATGTGCCTTTGTATATTCATCTGAATCGAGTTCCTTTAGTAAACTATAGTAGTATTAATGAATTGAATCTGGAATTCCAGCTTTTCTCCATGCCTTCCACAGTTCCCAGAGTGCCAATAAAGTCTTGAGATAATCATGTTCCTCTTCCTTCCGTTCTTCTTCTTCTTCTTCATGCACCATGTCCTCATAGAACATTGGTGATCAGTAGCCTGAACTGGTTGCTATCTAAGGCTATTCTAAACAGAGCAATTGTGCTCACTGCAGACCATTGGCTTAAGTTCTTAAGGCAGGATGTTCTTCTATGCCCTGGTCCACGCTTCCCATGTATTTTTCCTTGAAGGAAACTTGCAGCAGATGGTGTTTCTTATTGTGCATTATGTGCCCAAAATACTGTTATTTTCTTCTCTTTACAGTATTCAGTAGAGGTGGGCACCAATCAGAAAACCCATGTTTTTTTTAAAAAAAATTGTACAAACCCAAACCAATCCAAGCTGGTTCGGGTCTGACTTACTGGGCGGTGGCAGTGCGCGATCCTGGCGCTGGTGGCAGAGGTTTTTTGAGGCGCTGGCTTGGGGCCAGCACATTTGTTTTTTCCCTTCAAGTGCTGACCGTGTGGCTCCTGGGGCCAGATCGGTGCTTCTTTTTTATTATTATTTTTTCCTGAATTTGGAGCACTGACCCGGCCACCTCTGGGGCCAGGTTGGTGCTCCTTTATTTGTTTGTTTGTTTAGTTTGTTTTTAAAGCCCCAACCACGCAGCTCCTGGGGCCAGCTCGGCACTCACACACCCCCCCCCCCATTGTTTTTAGAGTGCCAACCAAACAGCCCCTGGGGCCAGGTTGGCGCTCCTTTTTATTTTATTTTATTTTATTTTATTTTATTTTTATTTTTATTTTTATTTTTATTTTTATTTTTATTTTTATTTTTATTTTTATTTTTATTTTTATTTTTATTTTTATTTTTGTGCTGACCACATGGCCCACCTACCAGTTGTACCCCAGGCTGGTCAACTTTGTTTTTTAAAGAATATTAATAAGTTTATCGTGTTTAACTCAGTCAAATGCTTTTTCATAATCAATGAAACAAACAAAAACATTGACATTGACATCAAGACATCACTGAACTAGTATTTGAAGACTAAATAATGCCTCCCGAGTTCCAAATCCATTCCTAAATCCAAATTGGGTATCTCTAATGCTCTCTTCACACTTCCAATACATTCTTAAATGCAGGACTTTTAAAAACAACTTCAGGGTGTGACTCATCAAACTGATTGTTCAATATTCATTACAACTTTTCCCACTAGGTTTCTTTGGAAGTGGTATAAAAGTGGATTTGAGCCAGTCCTGTGGGATGGTTCCACTTCTATCAACGCTGTTGTATAAATCAACCAGAAGGTAAAGGGATTGTTCTTCCTTAAGCAATTTCAAAACTTTCAACTACAGTGGTACCTTGTATAAAGGAATTAATTCGTTCCAAATGAAAATATGTTAAGCAAATTTTCCTTTATACAAATTTCCAATAGGAAGGCATTGAAAACAGAGTAATCCCATTTTTATGTTGTGTGGATTCACCCCATAGGCGATTATGTTAAGCAGATTTCCCCTATCTCCGGAATATTTTATGTTGTACAGATTTATGTTATACAAACTGTTTGTTATACAAGGGTCCACTGTACTGTATATTTAATCAGCGTCTTTGGCTTTGCTACACTTTGATAGTTTAATGAACTATTATACCGCTTCCCTCATGATATCTACACCTAAAGCCATAGCCCCCAGTCCCCAGCAGCATTTCCTTCCATTCCATTTATTTATTTTTAAAAATATATATCTTGCAATTAAAGGGATTATTTGCCATTTATGTACAGTCTGAATGTCTTTAACTCTGTTTTTAAAACATTACCAACAAACCAAATTCCTACTAAATTGAGCCTGCATAGTGCTGCTGTGGAGACCATATACATACATGGGTTAAATAAGATTGTATTTACACATTACCTCTGTTAGAGAAGCAATTATCAATAACAATTTATCTCTGAATAATAAAAAAACATACAAGTTACCAATTAAAAGGCTCTTAGCACAGTGTTCATTGTACTATGACAATGCAGAAGAAAATGTAGTATGTTTTATTATAGTCTGGATTCATGCTTCCACTGCATATTTAAATTTATTACTCTGACTTCAAATCAAGGAAGGAAACACTGTCAGAGAACAAACAAATGACACTTTCTGTCAATTAAATCCATAAATCATACAAGGGAGAGGGATAAAACTAATCAGGAGATAGATCATTACAGTGATATAAACTAGGCATATTTTTTCTTCTTGTTTTTGACTGCATACTCATTAAAACTGCCATGGGTCTTGAAACACCTTGACAAAAAGGTGATGATGAATATGGCTATAAAGACTAAAAATAATTCAAAGCCTACTATCAAAAGAATTGGACAATGACACATTATCAACTTGTTAGAGTGCACTTATCTCTATTTATTGTATTCAATTAACACATAATGGACACAGATTGGAAACAGAAGCATTCAGCTGAGCAGGCGTTCATTTTTAGTTAGAGGGAAGCTTGAAAAATATGCACCTAGATAGGTGAAAATTGTTGAGCCGACACATTATTTTAGACTTCTAAATTTGCCAAAATCGTGTGCTATGGTGCCCTTGGATTGCTCAGTTAATTTAGAACAGAGCTTGAAAGCACCACATTTTGGAAGTCGTGTTTTGGAGGGGCTACCTTGCAGAATCTCAGAATCAACCAGCGGCCATGCCAGATGGAGATTCTGTGAGTTATAATCTAAGCAAATTTATTGTGTTCTTGTTCACAGAGCATAACCTATGACACCAGAAGAAGTTCTGTCCAGGTGTTTTCAAGATCCAGAAGTCTTTCTCAAGGGCTTTAAACTTTTTTTTTTAAAAGAGCACCTCAGTATCTCAGAGTGTATTTCAGACAACAGAAAGCAGAAGGAGACAATAGACAGTGGAGGTGGGTAATTTTTTTGTCAATATGCATCAAAGCTGCCCTTGGGTATGTTGAAGGTTGGAATGTACAACATCTGTTTATTTGAAGAGCATGGCATATCATGACAAATTTAACATCAGAATAACCAGAGTATCACAGCTTTTGAAGAATAATCACTTGCAGAAATGGGCACGAAATGAAAATATAGCATTTTGTTTTGTTTCATTAGTAATGAATTCTTTTTAGAAATGAAATGAAATGAAATGAAACAATTCGGAACTTAAAATCTTGGGGAGCTTCCTTGGACTCTTCCCTGAAAGCTCCATAAATCTGAAGTGGTTTGAGGTTCAGGGGACTGAGATATTAAGCACGTGTCATACTTTCCAGAATGAATTTTAAAGAGAGGTTTCGGACTTCAACCCGGAAAGTATATTACATGGCAGTAAGGGACCTTTTTACACGACCCCTAAGATCCGCTGGCCACTTAAATTTGGACCAGAGATCTTAGGGGTTTGTCGCTCTTCCTCTGTCCCCACCCCCTTCCGCACTTCCTGGTTGCTGGCTGCGTGAGGGAGGGAGAAAAAAGAACGAAAAGAATGCCGGCTTACCTCCGTTCTGTTCCCGGCAGCATTCAGATCTCTTAAAGGGGCGGGGGGCAGAAAAACAACAAACAGAAGCCAGGAGAGCCCCGCACTCACTATCCTTGTGTGTGTGTGTGTGTTGTGTCGTTACAGTCGTGACCGACTCTTCGTGACCCCATGTCCATGGAGTTTTCTTGGCAGGAATACTGGAGTGGTTTGCCAGTTCCTACTCCAGGCGCCTACAGCACCTGGTATTCCCTGGTGGTCTCCCATCCAAGTACTAACCGGGGCCGACCCTGCTTAGCTTCCGAAATCAGGCGAGATCGGATATCCTTAGGGCAGCACAGGACCAAATATTTTTCACATCCAAAAAGCAGGTACCTGAAAGCTGCGCTGGGACGCGCTAAAGTGGGCGGGGTCGCACTTAATTTCCTGTTAACTCCAGAGCTGGTGGGTAAACATTTTTAATCTCCGGAGCTGGGAGCCATTTGCCCCGGAGTTTAGGGGTCGTGTATAAACGCCCAAGAGCAATCAGTTACCACTACACAGGAGGAAGCAATTAATTATCTGGTTCAAGCAGGGTGAGTATTTGCTTCCTCTGCCACCTTTCCCCTTACCATCGGACTGAAAGCTCTCTTTAAAAAAATTACCTGAGGTTGCCCACTTTGGAGCTGAATAACTCACCCCCTGAACCCCAAACTGCTTCACATTTGGGGAGCTTCCAGGGAAGAGTCCAAGAAAGCTCCCCCGGTTTGATTTCTGAAGGGGGAAAATGGTGGTTTGTTTCATTTCGGGCCAAAATGGTTTATTTCATTTTGTTTTGTAATGAAACAATTCATTATGTAACGAAATGACAAAACAGCATTTTGTCTTTCATTTGGTCCCCATCTCTAATCACTTGTAGTTTAAGACTATAATCCTATAGATCTGGGATGGCCAACTGTGGCCCTCCAGATATTGTTGGAATTCAGCTTGCATCATTGCTTAGTGAGGTTCCTCACAGCAATGTGGACTAGATTTGATGGGGCTGTAGGGCAGTGACAATCTGAAGCTGCTGTCTGCTCTCACAGATCACATTGGGATATTTATACATTGTACTGCAAAGGTGTACATATGCTTCTGTGACTGTTACCTCTACCTTTTCTAAACAGTTCCTCCGCTTTCCCTCCTGTCACAAACCATAGGACACAGCCGTTGTTGGTTTTTTTGGAATAAAACTGATATTCCTACCTTTCTGTATCAATTAGATAAAACTCAGTTTGCTGCAAAGAGCATAAAATAGATGGA
Source organism: Phrynocephalus guinanensis (assembly GCA_037367245.1). Classification (NCBI taxonomy): domain Eukaryota; kingdom Metazoa; phylum Chordata; class Lepidosauria; order Squamata; family Agamidae; genus Phrynocephalus; species Phrynocephalus guinanensis. The sequence goes on along the minus strand of CM074734.1, from coordinate 104,746,592 downwards.
CAACAAAAATATTTGAACTTAAGCTTAAAATGTAATAAAATGGGCAAATTTAATGGTGATGTTCAGGGAAAAACAAAGGGGAAAATAGTAAACTCCCTGAAGATCACAATTTTTGAAAAAATGTTCCCTGATGCAACACTGTCTCACTTAAAACCAGGCAATGTGGAAGTCAAACACATTTTTTTCATTTACAGGGGCACTGTTTCTTAATATCTTTTTTGTTACTATACGTACTAATAGTAGGACTACAAAAAGGCCTCAGAGGTGGGAGGAGGAATATTGTAAGATACAGTGGTATTTTGACTTATGATTGCTTCAACAACTGAAAATTTGACTTATGAATAAAAATCTGTTAGTATAGGGAAAATCTGACTTACAATTTCCCCCTGAAGAATGCTTCTTCCAGAGCGCATTGCATCTGGGAGGTTTTAAAACACCAGTGCCATGCTTCCAGACCTCTGTGGGTTGCACGAGACATGGAGTGAGGAGGTATGGAGCAATGTTCGAGATAGATAGATATAGATAGATAGATAGATAGATAGATAGATAGATAGATAGATAGAGAGAGAGAGAGAGAGAGAGAGAGAGAGAGAGAGAGAGAGAGATTTGGAGCCATTTGTTTTGGAGAGCTTTTACCTGCAATTCTCTACTGCTGGAAATGTAAGTTGATTACTGTATTTTTCTTCTCTTTTTTGCATGCATGGGGGCTGTGTGTGTGTGTGGTGCTTCACCCTCCTGATCTGTGTGAATGCCAGTGGGGATCCGAAGGTAAAGCCCCTGCTGGTTTACCATTCAGAGAACCTGTGCTCTTTCAAGAAAGTGTTCTGCTTGTATATATACCGCCCCATAGTGCTTCAAGCACTCTCTGGGTGGTTTGCAATTTAATTATGCAGGCTACACAAGAAGCACAAGGTTAACAAGGAGAGGTTGAGTGTGAAGCGGAGATCCAACTCCAAGCCCTGGGTCACACACATCCTGTTTGTGGAGTGGGTCAATCAGGTTTTTGGTCCCACTGTGAAGTAATACCTGGTGGAGAAGAACTTGCCACTCAAGGGCATCCTTCTGATGGACAACGCCCCTGCTCATCCTCCTGGCTTTGAAGAAGACTTGGTGGAGGATTTCAGCTTCATCCAAGTCCACTTCCTTCCACCCAAAACCACCCCCTCATCCAGCCCATGGACCAGCAGCTGACTGCCAACTTCAAGAAGCTGTACAGGAGGGAGCTTTTCTGGCGTTGCCTGGACATGACCGATGGATCAAGCATCACCCTGGCTGATTACCAGAAGCACCATTTTGACATTGAAGGCTGCCTGCAGATCATCAAAATTGTGTGGGACAGTGTCAGCCAGAAGAACCTCAATGCTTCATGGAGGAACTTGTGACCAGACTGTGTGGTGTCTCCTGAAGCCAGCACACAGGAGCCGGTAGTGGTTGAGGAGATTGTCTCCTTGGGGTGGACCATGGGCCTGGAGCTTTCTGAGGAGAACATCACCGAGCTGGTGGAGGGACACAACCTTGAAATTTCCACAGAGGACCTGGTAGGCCTGCAGCAGGAAGAGCAGCATGGTTCACAGCATGGCACACTTGAGGAACAGGAGGAGGAACCAAGGCAGTTGCCTTTGGCAGTTTTGAGGATGGCTTGGGAATTGTGGGGAGAGCTGCAGACTTTGGAAAACAAGCACCATAAGCATCAGGCTGAAGCCTAGGGAGTTGTGGTCCAGTTTGCCAATGTGGTCATTATCCCCTGGTGCACAATGCTCCAGAAGAGACAGAGGCAACAAACCATGGATCAGTTCGTGGTCAAGCAGACTAGGCAGGAGGAAGAACCTTCTTGTTCTGCCCAGTTGCCGTCCTCTGCCTCCTCTTCCCAAAACTGTTTTTTTTAGGGTGGTGGTGGTTAAAGTTGATTGCTATTTACAGTTTACAGTAAAGTTTTTATAGGTTTCAGCACCTTAGGCCATTGTTCACCTTAAGGCTATGGATACTATTGTCTACCTAGTGAGCCTATTCAGGCCATTGTTCATCTTATGAGACTATTTCAGACCAGGGTGACAAGAGGTCAAAGCTGACTATAAGAAGGAGGACTCACACTAGTGTTATTCAGACTGATGAAGTTGTTTCGATGAGCAGCGAAACGTTTTGATCTCTCAAGAAAAAAGTCCAGTAGCCATGACTCAACTTCCAGATAAACTCACCTGGATGACTGAGAATCTTCACAGACATATATGCAGTTGGAAGTGTTTATTCTTGAAAAGTAAAGTTGCTGTGCAGTGTGCATGCCTTTAAAGTGCACTTTATAAAGAGTTTTGCACAAAAATAATGGTGTCTGTGTCTTTATTCAAGCCTCCGGAACGAATTAATCCATTCCCAATGCATTCCTATGGGAAACTGCTGTTTGACTTATGAAAAAATTGATTTACAAAAATGCATTCAGAATGGATTAATTTTGTAAGTTGGGTACCACTGTATTCTTTTAAATTTTTTAAAAGGGTGTGGGCAAATTATACCCCCAAACCAGCTTCTGAAGCCACCAGCTGCCTCAAAGTAATTTTTCCTCAATTAAAACAAAACAAAATGCAAACACCTGGAACACACTTGTCCAGAAGCACCACACACACAAACATTTTTTTAAAATACAGAAGTGGGCTTCCATCCACTTCTTTCTCCATTTTGAAACATTCTGGAAGGTCTTGGCAGAAAATTGGTTGCTGGGCCCAATCTGACATGCTCACCGGCTGCTGCAAAGGAAGTGGTATCACATGATGGTCAGTTGATATAGTATTGTAGATTAAACTGCTTGTTGATTTTAGTGTTAAATAGTGCCATTTATTGATATAAATCATCTTGATCCTTGTTAAGGAGAAAACAGAGTAAAATATTTTATATAAATACAGTAATAAATAAATAAATCCATGTTCTGTAAAGCTGAGTCACATATTGCGATAGGTTTGTTAAAAATCAAACACCTAAAATAACCTTCCTGAAATTATGCTTGCATTTTATTTTAGTACAGTACACACATTTTTTACATTTAAAACATTTTTACCCCACCTTTCTTCTTAACAAGGACCCAGGAGTTTTTTTCCTTCATTAAAAGGCAATATTGAAAGCTAAAAACTCTAAGCTTATAAATACTACAAATGGACAAACATATACCAAAATAAAAGAGAGTAAACAAAAGTAACACCAAAACACATTAAAAGCAGTAAAGCGAAACAATCCATTTAAAACCCCCACTAGAGATGGGAGCAAATTGAAAAAAATGGATCACATTTTCCGATGAATTTGGCCAATTTATCAAAATTTATTGATTTGTACTCATCATAAATAAAGTCCCCCCCATGAATACAAATTGACAATTTTAAAGTAAAAATTGATTGATTACTTCATGAGGCTGTAAAATGCCCCCCTCCAAGACACCTAGAAACACCTCATTTAACAGGAAGCATTGCCTGACTCTCCTCTGCATTCCCTCCAGGTTTGGTCAAGATGGGAATTTTGATGTTTGGATTATTGCATCTCTTTCCTCCAGGAAAGTTCTCCCCAGGCCCATGGAGATTCCAATCTTGCAAAGCAGCTTCCTCTGACTGTCCTCTATAGTATCTCCATGTTTGCTGAAGATTTGGCTTTCCCAAACCAGTTGATAAAGGGCACTTTTCTAGGACAAATCCCTTATTTGAGTGATCAGATTAACATTCAGTTACGGTCTGTGAGTGTTCATATTGCACACACATTGTCTCGCTACCTGTGATAGAGGACCTGCCTTTCTGCTGTATGTGTATGCTATATGTACATGGTACTCTCACTGAAATTGAACGCTGGCAGTGGCCACTAATCTTATAAATTAGCTAGCATGTCAGTCTCCTGATACTATTTGACAAGGAAGAAAAGTTGTTTGTTTGTTTGTTTGTTTGTTTGTTTGTTTGTTTGTTTGTTTGTTTGTTTGTTTGTTTGTTTGTTTGTTTGTTTGTTTGTTTGTTGTTGTTGTTGTTGTTGCTGCTGCTGCTGCTGCTGCTGCTGCTGGGTTTGGGAGCATAATACCCCAGATATTATGATTGTAGAGAAGAAAAAAGTGTGGATCATTGATATTGATATACCAGGTGATAGTGGAGTCACCAAAAAAATTATTGGAAAAATTACCGTATATTAGAATCTGAAAATTGAACTTCAGAGACTCTGACATAAACCGGTACAGGTGGTCCCAGTGGTAATCAGCACACTGGGTGCAGTGCCTAAAGAGCTAAGCAAGTATTTAGAAGAAATTGGAGTTGACAAAGTCACCATCAGTCAGATGCAGAAAGCCACCTTACTGGGATCTGCTCACATAATTCACCAATACACCAAATAGTCCTAAACGCTTGGGGAGCGTTTGACTACTGATTTGTACTATAAAATCCAGTGTAGTTGTCTTGTCTGCTGTGTGATGATGATGATGATGATGATGACGATGACGACGACGACGACGACAATAATAATAATAATAATAATAATAATAATAATAATAATAATAATAATAATAATAATAATAATAATAATAAAAAAAATTTAGCTGATACATCACATAGTCCTAAACGCTTGGGAAGCACTCGACTAGTGATTGGTAATTTCAAAATCCAGCGTAGTCTTCTGTGTGATAATTTCATAATAATAGTAATTAGGGATGGGCACGAAACGAACATTTTTTCATTTCCGTTATTCGTTATTCGTTTCATTATGTAATGAAACGACAAACGAAAATTGTGATGAAAATGGAACGAAACGAACAGAACCATGAAAATTGTGTTTGTTAAGTTTCGTTTTCATTAATGGCGACGCACAATGAAATGAGCTGTTTTAAATGTTAAAAAACACCCTGGACATCCATAAAAACCCAGTGATAATTATTTATACTGTCTGATAATACCTACCGGGGGGGGGGGTTGGGGTGCTTAAAACATGCATTTATGTCTTTTCTCAGATCGCTGTATTTTTTTCCTTTAAGGGGACATTGACCGAAAATGGCTCCCAGATGCCTAATATTGATTTCTTGGGTATTTAAACGCCCTGGACATCCATGAAAATGCAGCGATAATGCAATAATTATTTGAAATTATTACCTACCAGGGGGTTGGGGTCCTTAAAACGTTTGTTTTTGTCTTCTCCCATCGCAATGTATTTTTCTTTTCCCTTTAAGGATGACAAAATGGATGTCGCCATTCCAGCCACAACATGGAGGCAAGCCATGTGATGGGATCATGTAAATTCTTGGACAACTTCAACCAATAGCATGCCCAGTTTGCAGACTGGGTAGGTCTGGCAGCCACAGAGGGCATAAAAAGCTCTGGCAGCCCCCGTCCTCCTTGCAGTCCCCGGTGGGAGTTAGGGTGGGATTGCTGTCTCTGCGACTCTAGCTTCAGTCCTCAGCCTCCCTGTGTGTGTGTGTGCTGCATACCTCTCGGTGAGTTCCCTCCCCTGCCCCGCAGTGCAGTCACTCTGCAGCTGCCTTGCACCCTGGGCAATGCCTGCCGCTGCCTTTGCAGCCTCCCTGCATACCTAGTCTATACTGTGTCTCTGCCAGCATCATTTTTTTAGTGTTTTCCCTATGGTCTGGGGCGTTGCAGGACGCCCCCACACGGAAATGCTTTAAAAATCACACAAAAGTGGGTAGAAACGAAAAACGAAAAATGAAAAATGAAAACGAAATTTTTCCAGAAATTCATGAAAAACGGAAATGAAATGAAACGGACCTCTCAACAACAAACGAAAAACCGAAATGCCATTTTTTTTATTCGTGCCCTTCTCTAATAGTAATAGCCTTTGAATTGCAGAGCTGGAAGGGACCTTCTGGATCATTGAGTGCAGCCCCTCTCACGGAAGCCCAGTGGGGAATCAAGATCCCAACCTAGAATCATAGAATCATAGAGTTGGAAGAGACCTCAAGGGCCATCTCATCCAACCCCCCTGCCATGCAGGAATCCCCATCACAGGACTTCCAACAGATGGCCATCCAGCCGCTGCTTAAAAAGCTCCAAAGGAGGAGACTCCACCACTCTCTGTGGCTCTGCAGCTAAAGATTTAAATTACTGAGCTAGCCAGCAGTTCTCAATGGCCCATATTTCCTGCTTGTGGGCATCCTTTAAGCATCAATGGGTCAGAGTGGGGACATTTTGGCCTTGGATCCAGTACGTCTTCTCATATGTTATGAAATGGTGAGAGGGCAGAAGGACATAATCCTGCTCGCATTCAAGGGATGCTTGGTCTTCACTGGCATAATGCTTGCAGGGTCCAGTATAAAGAGGATGTAATGGGATCGGGGTACATTGTCTCTTGTGCATCTTAGTGTAGCACTCTGGTAATAGTTGAACTATGCATCCCATTCCTTCCATCAATTGCTCCATCCCAAAAGGCGGCTGAAGAGGACTGCTTTCCCTTCTGCCAGGCAATGTTATTCTTTAGGTGTACTTCCCTTAGGAAGGAGAACACTGCTGCTTCCTGCAACACATATCTCATGCCTCATAAGCATTTCCCTCATCTTCCTTTCCGTCCCTGCTTTCAGGCTGTAAATCATATTTTAAAACACATTAGTGTAATGTTTCTGGAGCTGATGTTAAGTGAGCTTTTGGGATCGTATCAGCTGCTAAATCTTGTCTGAATTACCTTACTTTGGACAAATTCACAGCATTCGTCACTGTAACAGGCAGATATTTCCATATCTGAGGCACGGCTGTTAAAAAAAAAGAGAGAGAAGTTGTTGAGAGGAAAAAACCAACCCCTCTTTCCCTCATAATCTTGATGGCTGATGGATGGCTTCAGGGAAGGGAGCTTTGTTCTTGATTTGTTCTTCTCTCAACTAAGAGAGGGGGGGGATAGAGAATACAAAGAAATTTCATGAAGACATATTTTCACAAGGAAGAAGCCAAATATATTAGGTATTCCATGCAGCAAGCTAAGCGGGTGCTCTGTGGTCAGGGTTTTGGAAAGGGGCTGGGTAATTTCTCCTGTTGCAGCCAAAGACCCATTCTCATTCTTTAGCACACCAGACCTCCTTGGGTTTCCTAGGAACCATTCCCTAGGAACCTAGGAAATGTTGGAGTGTGAGTGACACTAAGGGCCTTTTTACACAACCCCTAAACTCCGCCGCAAATGGCTCTCAGCTCTGGAGCTTAAAATTGTTTTCCCACCAGCTCCGGAGTTTACTGAAAATTAAGTGCGACCACGCCCACCTAAGCGGGTCCCAGCGCACTTTTCTTGTACCTGCTCTCCAAGGGTGAAAAATCTTGATGCGGATGTGCCGGGCTCTCCTCACTTCTTTTTCTTGTTGTTTTTTGCCTCCCGCCCATTTAAGAGAAGGAACCAGGAAGTGACGGGGCTCCCGGCAGCTTTCACCAGCACCGGGAGGTAAGCCTTTATTCTTTGGTCCCTTTTTTTCTCCCTCCCCTCACGCAGCCAGCAGCCAGGAAGTGCGGAGGGGTGGGGATGCACGAAGAGCGACAAACCCCTGAGATCTCTGGTCCGAATTTAAGTGACCAGCGGATCTTAGGGGTCCTGTAAAAGCGCCCTTAGGCTGCTGTTCCATCTTTCAAAGACGTGTTTTCCAAATCCTTCCTTGGGCTAATGAACTGTTAAGTCTCAAGTAGAGATAGGCACGAAATGAATTTTTAATTCATTTTGTTATTCATTTCATCAGCTAACAAAACAAATAACGATCCAACCCATCAAAGGAAAATGTAATTTTTCATTCCCCCTGTCTCCTACTTTGTCACCGCCTCCTCACCTGGAACTCTGGCAGCCGCTGCGGGCCAGGAAGGGGGGGAGCCCTGCATTGGGGACTTTAAAAAAAAAAATTCCCCGGCCCTCGGGCCAGCTGGTTCAGTTTGGCCTGCGAGCCAGTGGGCCAGGAGTAAAAACAAATTAAAAAAACACTAAAACCCAGGCGCGGGGAAGCTAGCACCTCCGGAGGTGCTAGCCCCAAACCTTTGCCTTTCAGCTGAGGGATAAAAGCCTCCAGCATCTAGGACTTTAAAAAAATTAAAAAAAAATTAAAAAATTAAAAAGCATCAATCCACCCCACTGAAAAAAAAAAAAGAGAAATATGACTGTCGATGCTAGTTCCTTAGCATCCCGCCCGCGATTGCGCGATGCCGGGACGCGGCACAGAAAACAGAAAAAAAGTTTTTAAAAGTTAAAAAAAAACCCGTTCCTGGCCAAAAAGCAGGCGGAAAAATGCCTGCCGTGCCTCAGGGCACCTACCAGAGGGGTTGTTTCTGGAGGTCCCCGGCCTACCCCCCCATCCCCCGTCCTGGGGGCTGCTCTGGTGGGACTCGCCGCAGGCTCGCAGCCAGCAAAAAGCCCAGTCTCGCTGCCGGCCGCCGCAAATAAAGCGCAAGCAAGCGGCATGGACAGCACAGGAAAAAACTTTTAAACTCTCCACCTACCCATTCCCGGGCCAAAAAAACAGGCGGGAAAAATGCCTGCTTGACTAAGGGCGCAGGGCACCTACCGGAGGGGTGGTTTCTGGAGGGGGGGTCCCGCCTCCCCCCCGTCCTGGGCAGCCGGACTTGCCATGCCATGCGGTGCGGGCGGGGGATCCAAAATAGGGCGGCAAACGCAATATTGTTTTTGAAATCGTGGTCCAAAAACACACAAGCATAACAGAAACACGCGAAAATTTATAAACTTCCAGATTTTTCACAGTAGCAGTGGGTTTTTTCTTGCAACAAAATGTCTCTCCTCTCCTCCTCTGTCCTCCATTGATTTTATTTTATTTTTATTTTTTTACACCTGCGCAATGATGGGCTGGCCGAGTGGCCAGCCATGTGGGAGTGGACGACCATGCAAATTTTTGGAGCCATCCCACCAATCGCATGGCCACTTGGCCATGGAGACTTCTGGGATGTGCCAAAAAGCCCCCTAAAACCTACCCTAGCCCCCTAACCCTAACCCTAATCTTTGACTCCAGTCCTTACCCATACGTCACAGACTGTCTTCTTAGTGGGTCAGAGAGGCACCCAGAGGTGCAACCCACTAGCCTACCGTAACCTTACCCGTCACTAGCCTAACCCTAGCCCTTGCACTAACCCACCTTAACCCTAAGCCAGATCTACTTGCATTGCACTACACGCAAGTACAATTCCCTTCTGTGTGAGACATGGTGGTGCGAGAGCCTTAGGCATCACCAATGGCTCTGGGTTCACTGCCATCACTAGTCTCACTGTCTGCAACTGGTATGCATATCCATATGGCTATTGCATACCATTTTGCAGCAGCAGCAGGTGAGGAGGGGAGACCCCCATGTTGAGGGGTCTCTTGGAGCCTGCTTCCCTTTCCTAGTGGGTGAGGATAGGAGGCACCCACGGGTGCCTCCAGGAGCCCGCTTTCCCTTTATAGCGGGCCAGAGGAGGCACCCACCCCACAGAGGTGCTTCCAGGAGCCCGCTACCCCCCAAAAACCAGTACTGAAAATGAAAAAACGAAAAAACGAACCGACTAATTTTTGCAAATTTTCACGAAAAACGGAAACGACCCGAAACGGAACCGGCCCGACTAACGACAACTCGAAAAAATTTTTTTTCAAGTCGTGCCCATCTCTACTGATGACCCATCAGGTCTCTTCCAGCTCTGCAGAACAAAGTTCTCAAGAGAAGGCAAGTTTCTCTCTCTCTCTCTCTCTCTCTCTCTCTCTCTCTCTCTCTCTCTCTCGTGATCCTGCTCACAGTCCTTGTGTTCGAAGCAGCAAAGCACGCTGGTAAAAACAGGTAGGGTGGGTTTTGAAATCTTTCCGACAGTGTTTGCCCACTGGGAACCAGGTACTGTAGATTAAAACTTCCCATGGAAATGGAATGGGTGACATTTCAATTGTCTTCGCTGGGCAACTGGGGTCAATTGAGCAATTAGGCATTGAATGATTAAGGATGGGCAAGTCAGTGACTATGGCTCTCTGTCTGTGAAGTAAGAATAAGGATGAATGAGATAAGAGCTGCAATGCATTTCTTATGTGGGTGATGCACATCCTCTACCTTCCTCCCCCCTCTGTAATGGTGGGATAACATCCACATACCCCTGTGGCCTCAGTATAAAGTACTACCTGATGCTGCAGGTTGCAGAGTGACATATTTATGGCTACCAAACAGTGACCAAATATTTGTACTGGGTTTCCATAGAGATTCATTTATGTTAACTAGAAGTTGGTTAAAAGGCTGTATGAGGACAATGCACAAACCATGCTGATTCTTTATAACAAAGCTTGCTGGAGCAAGACTTAACTATGCAGGGTGGAGGCTGCAACCCTACACAGGCCAATATGGGACTTAGCTCCATTCATATCTGCCGGGGTTCCTTTGGAGCTGAGGTGTACAGCATGGCATTGTTACTGAATTATACTCCTCTTAGAGTCACCTAAACTATAAAAATGCTGATAATTAGCACAATGAACGACTAATAATTGTGCATAATGTTGTAATTATGTCCTTGATAAACAGAATTCAGAATCAGTCCTTAATAATATCCCTACTCTGATGACATGGCTATAATTATTGCAGTTATATTAAAAGGGTAGCAATAAAGAACAGCAATTTTATGTGTGTGGAATAGAGATGGGCACGGAATGAACATTTTTTCGTTTCCATTACCGTTTGTCGTTTCCGTTACGTAATGAAACGACAAACAAAAATTGTGATGAAAATGAAACAAAACAAACAGAACCGCGAAAATTGTGATAATTACATTTCGTTTCCGTTAATGGCGATGCACAATGAAATGACCTATTTTAAATGTTAAAAAACGCCCTGGACATCCGTAAAAACACAGCGATAATTGTTTATATTGTCTGATAATACCTACCAGGGGGGTTGGAGTCCTTAAACATTTGTTTTTGTCTTCTCCCATTGCGATGTATTTTTCTTTTCCCTTTAAAATGGATGTCACACCAGCCACAAAATGGAGGCAAGCCATGTGATGGGATCATGTTCAACCAATAGCATGCCCAGGTTGCAGACTGGGCGGGCAGGTCTGGCAGCCACAGAGGGCATAAAAAGTTCTGGCAGCCCCCGTCCTCCTTGCAGTCTCTGGTGGGAGTTAGGGTGGGATTGCTGTCTCTACGACTCTAGCTTCAGTCCTGCAGCCTCCCTGTGTGCGTGCGTGCTGCATACCTCTCGGTGAGTACCCTCCCTTGCCCCACAGTGCAGTCACTCTGCGGCTGCCTTGCACCCTGGGCAAAGCCCGCAGCTGCCTTTGCAGCCTCCCTGCGAACCTAGTCTATACTGTGTCTCTGCCAGCATCCATTTTTTTAGTGTTTTCCCTCTGGTCTGGGGCGTTGGGAGATGCCTGCGCACAGAAATGCTTTAAAAACCGCGCAAAAAGCGGGTAGAAATGACAAACGAAAAAAAAAAAAAACGTTAACGAAATTTTTCGAAAAATCCACGACAAACGGAAACAAACCGAAACAGACCTCTCAACGACAAACGAAAAACAGAAACACCTTTTTTGTTTCGTGCCCATCTCTAGTGTGGAAGTTTCCATTCACGTTGAAAAATTCAGTGAATGCAGCCTGCAATATTTTTTTCTGGTGATTAAAAACTACTTCATACTTTAAGCAGCAACTGCTTTGCAGTGGCATTCTACAAATACAGATAAGGAACTCTCTCTCTCTCTCTCTCTCTCTCTCTCTCTCTTTCCTCCCTCCGTCTCCCTCCCTCTCTCCCTCCTTGTTTTGCTGTTGCTCTGCCTATGTTCTACAAATTATACCCTTTGGGTTTAACTTGTAGAATTTTGGAGGATGTTTAAAACTAACAGCTAAGCTGGAGTGTACAGGGTTGACCGTGGATCTCAGTCGAAGTGTCTTGCCTACCCTCAGAAGTATTTGCACCAGTATAGATGCTCATTTAATATTACAGTGGTACCTCGACTTACAAATTTAATCCGTTCCAAATGCATGCTCTTAAGTCGAACTACTTTTAGGATGGGGTACCTATCTAAAAAATTAAAAAAATTAATTAAAAAAATTAAAAAAATTGTAAGTCGAGCAGACCATATTTAAAATTTGTAAGGTGGCAGTTAAAATGCCAACAGTTTTCCACTCTTAAGTCAAATTGCTCTTAAGTCGAGATGCTCTTATGTTGGGGTACCACTGTATTGAATCACAGCACTGAACAAGTGTTTTAATAGAGCTGTATGAATTGATTCAGAATCTCTTCTGTCCTGTGTTTTAACCAATGCGCACTGATTGTACAATCATATCACCTTTCATTTTGTGCTGTGATTTAACAAATGCAATTTTATGCTGCTTTGTGTCAGTAACCTGCACGTTTCCACACAAACACTGTTGTGGGTACTACATTTTCCAGAATGAAAAATGGAAGAGATGGTTTGCACAAGTACCAATGTTGAAAAATGATCTGAATTTTGGACCCTCCCCACAAATGGCCAAACAGATGTAGGGTTTTTGTTTAAATAACCAGAAGGAAAAAAGAGTAACTGCAGACTTTTTTAAAGCCATAGTCTACCATGGACTTTTTTTTTTGACATGGCGTACTTAGCCAGAGGGACCAATGATCTTATTCAGGATGGGTTTCCTGCAACCTGAAATGGATCATGCCATTCAAATTCATCCCAGGTTTTGTAACAGAAATCCAGTGGGTCCAGCAGTGATTAAGGGGTGGGGATAGCTGCTGAATGCACATCTGGAAGTGGGGAGGAATTCCCCAAGCTCCTGGTGTGACTTCACTCTCCCCTGAAAATGACCAAGCAGTGGTCTTTGGAACCTGATCTCTAAGACCTGCTTGGCCCGAGAGATAGAGCCTGACCTTGAGATAGGGATAACGTCTCACCTCTCCCTGACCCTGGCCAGTGCCTCTTGAGCAAACAGGAGCTCTTTGTTTTGAGGTTTGGGAGAGCCTGAGAAGGTTGATGGAAAGAGAGGAAAGGAGGGAGAGATGGGGATTGACCATTTGGCTCCCCGAGACGAAGTGCTGTTACACGTGTGTGAACGGAACGAGAATGCTTTTATTTAATCTGTGAATCAGTATTGATTAGAAGGAGAAGACGAGGGGAGGGGGAAAGATCTGTACAAATATTGACCTATTAATATGTCACCCGACCATCAAACATCCTTTAAAAGGATATTTGAAACAGAGGGTGGTGATAGGCATCTCTTTTTGAAGCATGGCATGCAGGAATTAAACAGAGAAAACACGACTCATTTGTTTGTTGATGGAAGCAGGCATGCCCCCACCCTTGCTGCTTGATTTCTATGGCATCATCTGTTTTCCACCCAGCACATTTTGGAAGCAGATTTCCAGAGAGGGCATCAGGTATTATCAGATATCTTTGCAGACAGGCATTTAAATAGCAGCATGGACTAGAGCACAGAAAGTTACTTCTCAAAAGTTAACTCATTACAATTGTAATTCAAAGCCTCACAAGCAGGTAGTTGTCTTCAATGGTGGTACATACATATTTACTTACACCTTTTAAAAAGTAATTCATGGGGCTATTTTGATATCCATTTTTTAAGGAGTGGGTGTACCCTGAATTCTACAAGCCACTGTTTTATAGTGTGGTCCAGCCTCTGTTACTCCTAATTCATTAGATTCTAGGTTAAGAAACCGCCTTGAAAACTATATGGATAAATGCCATGCATTTCATGAGGTAGAAGAATTCAGTCTCCAGAATGGACCTAGGGGAAGGCTTGGCTGCCAGCACGGGATAGCTATGCAATGTCTTGAGAGAAGACGTGAAGTCTTGATGAAGTTTCCATACTTCTTCTAAATACTGTACAGGTTTGAGTAAATTCTATAGCTCCAGGTAAAAGAGAAGTGTCAGATACATTAGAGACATCTCAAGGTCTCAGCTAAATCAATTATCGGTACTGTATGTTAGCTACAAGATAAAGATACAGCAAGAGAAAAACCCAAGCATGATTATTACTGTTTTCTGCTAGTTGCACACTTATGACTCACATGGTTCAGATTAAATGAAGGGGAGGACATTGGTCAGAATCCAGTTGCTAATTTATGCCCCTATAAGTACAATGCTATATGTTGCCAGAGCCAATTACTGCTAATCACTGAGACGCTGGTTGTACCCTGGAATTCAACCAGCACCTTCTCAGGTAGCAGAAATTTGCCCTATAGGGGAGGACATTTCACTTATGCAAATATACATTGGCAATTGGACTCTGGCCATTATTGCACTCTGATCTTAACAACAGAGGAAACTCTGAAGTCTGAGTTTCTCTCTGTGTGTGCGCACACACACATTACAGAGTGGATGGAACTATCACCACAATGCTCCACTTTCCATTCTTTAGATGGGAGCCTGTGCTAATTCAAGGAGTCTATTGACAGTAGAAAGATACCAGTTGTACACAATCTGTGTAGAGGGTTATTGATGCAATTATGGAAGTTCCTGCTTGGCTGGAACACCTAGTATGTACAGTGATCCCCTGCCTATTGCAGGGATTAGGGACACAGCCCGACCAGCAATAATTGAAAATCCACGATATGTGGATACAGGTCAGGTCAGACCTGGGGGACCTAAATTGGGGCTCTTGTACTTATCCTCTGCCTGGTGCTGCCCCAAATGGGCCTGCAAGGGCCTTTTCAGGTCCTCTGGACACCCCAAAAGGACCTCCCTGTGAACCATTAGTGACTTCCAGGTCACCAAAATTTTTGGCGATCCGGAAGTGACTTCCGGTTCATAAGGAGGCGTTTTTGGGGCCTACAGAAGACCTGGGAAGGCATTTGCAGTCCCGTGTGTATTTGAGAAAACCACAATGCAACAAAATGGGAAGGCTGACTTGATATACAGGTTCATTTATACAGGAAGTCACTTGATAAGCTGCAATTTGGCAGAAAGAAAGTGAATCTAAAAATGTAGGTTTCATGCTGACATAGTCCTCTGCAAATGCAAAAAAGAACAGGCAACGTCACATCTATGTCAGTGTACTCTGTGTCCCTTAGAATGTACTGTGGAAGCCTGGACGTGGGTTGCTCCAAATGCTCAGGACTGGGATTATAACACAGCAACCAATCACCTCATTGGAACTGCCATACTAAACTCTCCACAATTTTTTTTGCAACTAGCCTTGGGAATCATGATCAAAATGCACTCATTTGAGGACGGGAAAGGATGCACAATACACAGCATAAACAATTTGTCTGGGTTTTTGCCTTTTGGATGCTTAGGAGGCTGAAAGCATTTTTATCGGGCTCCAGTAAACCTCAAAGCATACTATATTCCTCAAAGGCTATGCATCCCTCTGCTGTAAGATACAGCAAAACCAGCTCACTTGTGTAGGTCAGTATCCCATATTTCTAATTTCAGCTTTATGGCTCATGTGATAGGCACCTGGAGAAGTAATAGTTTAAGCTGGAGCTACAGGAACCAAGAATGAACCCTTGATTATAGGAATCCAAGAAAATATTTACCTAAGAGATAAACTATGATTAAACTGGCTCCTTTTTTTAAAAAAAAAAATTACCCCAATCACAATAGAAGCTGGTTGTTTAAAGCAAATGTCCCTTGTTTAAATGAAAAAAGAGAAAGAAAATGGGGAGTGGAGAAGAAATTTAAGTACCGAGAGATTTAAGAGTAGTTTTTCTCCCTGCCGCATGGCAAATTATTTCAATGGTTGAATTTACCACTATTATATAAAGAAGGCAACCAGCATGTGTCAGGAAGCATATTTCATTCTAATGGCTCACTCGTGATCTGCACATCCTTTAAACCTTAAATTAACATGCTCTGTTCTTTAGGGATGATGGCTGATATTTCAAACTTTAGGTTATTATCCCCAAATATTTGCTGCTACCCCCCGACCTGCTCGCCAGAGATCCCCTTCCTTCCAAATAAAACAATAATAACAATCATCGCCTGTGGTGGGGGGTGATTCCAACTTATGACGACCCTCTCCAGGATTTTCCAGGTGCAGAGTGCTTTCTGTGGCTGCCCTGGGATGGTGCGACATCCTGAAGACCACACTGACTGATCCGTTTACCCCGGGTGGGGGGGGGCACTGTGGGGACTGAATTCCCAACTCCAGGCTCAATAACCAGTTTTTTCCACCTATCCAGACTGCCTTGCATTCTTCTGTATGCATGTGCTATTGAGTTGGAAGGGACTTACAGAAACCCTAACAAGGTTTTCAAGGCAAATGAGATGTTTAAGGAGTGGTTTTTACCAGTCCCCCCCTCCCTCAGTGGGTTTCCATGGCTAAGCCAGGGTAGGAAGCCTGTTCTCCACAGTCTTATTCTGTCATTCTATCCACTACCCCACACTGGGAATCTTTCTTCTGTTTACCAATCGGGGGGGGGGGGGGAGCTTTATCTCTCACTGCTTGTTCAAATGGTTCTTCCTCCCTTGGGCCATCACTTTCTTTATGTACATCTCTCTGTTTCATAGACACATTCACAGTCAAGCCAGGAGACTTCTTCAAGGAGTTGGTCTCATGTGACTACTTGTTCTCACGCACCTTCAAGCTGAAACAGACCTCTAGTAACTGATGAGGGCTTTAGAGGTAAGTGAGCGATTTAAGGAAGTTCTATCCCATTCTCGTGAGATTGAGAAGAGTACAAGCTAGAAAACCAGTAGTTTATGATGGTTCATGGCTACACATGAACCATGAACCACAAACTTTCAGATCTCTACCCCCACCCCACCCCCCAAAAAACGAACCCATTCATAGTTTGTTCTTCAGGTTCATCCTGTGGGGGCAGAAGCAGCAGGCCAGGCTCCTTGCAGAGACCTGAGGCTGCTCTCTGTGTCCATGTGTCCACCTCTCAGCTGAGCACATTCAGGTATGCATATGCATATACAGGCCTTGAGACCACTATGTGTCTGGAAGGCAGTGATGATGGTGGAGGAGGAGGTAGCATTGGCAGCAGTAGTGGCAGCTTGGAACCAAGGTAGACTGCTGACATGGACAGTGGGAGGGTTTTGGGGTTGGTTGGCCATCTCCTTTTGCCAAAGAAAACAAAGCATCAAGAAGGGAACTTTTTGGGGATTTGATTTCAGCATAACAGGATCCCCGAGCTGAAACCTGAACCAGCCCAGTTTGCGAGTTCTTCTGGTTCTTTGTTCAGTTTGTGCCCATCTCTACTCTGTCCTGAGTTCTAGTCTGTTTTTTTTTATCCATTACACCACACTGGGCATGCAAATACATGTATATAGATATTTCTTATTCAAATTGTGAGAGAGTTGCACCTTTGTTTTGTAATCTGTTTGATACATTTGGGACAAGGTTTCCGTTTCTCTGCTTTGTAGGGTAAATGAATTCACTTCAGAATAAATATTTAAAAGTTGTGGGACAACCGTGGTGTTCCAAATGTTTTTTTTTTTTTTTGGGTAGGGGAAACCTCCATGATTCCAATTTGCTTGTAATGCTGGCTAGGGCTGACAGAATGTGCCATCTGGCATCACATGGGAGATCACACATTGTCTACCCCAAATGGAGCTCATGGCTCAAAGAGCCAAGGAACTGAACACTGCATACAGAAACATTTGTAAGGTAGACAAGCCATTTCATGGCTTGAAAGGGAATAGTATAGCATCATGGGTTTGTTTTTTGTTTCATTTTTAATTACCCCTCCCTTTAAAAAATAACAGCATTTCTAATTGGTGGCTTTATTTATAGGCCAAGCCGATGTACCTCACAATGAATTATGACCAGCCTGGTTAGTTTGAAATATAAAACTTTTATGGTGAGAAACCAGTTTTCTGAGACCTGAAACTGATTCCTAGCAAGAGTCCTACTATATTTCTGATGTTTCATTTATGTTTTATGAAGTGTTGTCAAGTGTGACTTTTAAATCTTAATTTATTCCTACCCTCCAGATGTGTGTTCCTTAATGAGGAGTTGGCCATTTAGCACTGTGATTCTATGAAATCTTTTCAAAGATAATGGAGAAGGATACCCAATTTAAAGACATTAATCTTACCTTTATTTCTTACTGTTCCTTCTGGAACCTGCTGGTTTAATGTGCTTTTAAAAATATGCTGAAGAAAGGTTGCTTGATAGGACTGGCTGTAAAAGGGTGTGACAAGGGCGTGACAAGAATGAAAGCAGTACGTTTTTTCTTGAAACATCATATACTGCCCCTCTCTTTGACAGTTTTAATAATTAAAGTGAGGAAGCCTAAAACCCCAAAGGTACCATGTGACTGCAAGATGAATGGACTACGTGGGTGTCAAGTTGTCAACCCATCAAAAAGGAGGCTTATGGTAGAGTAAATATTGAGAATCCAAGACTATGGCCAGACATTTTTGTACTACAAAAGTGCTATTAAGAACACAGCCTACACACACACACATACACACCAGGTTATGGCACTTTAAGATGAAGAGATTTATTTCAGTGGAAGCCCTTGTGAATTACAATACACCTCAAGCCTCATGGAGCTCTATATCTGGGCCAGAAATTTATATACAGTAAGACTGCGGTACCCTCCCCTGCAGATGTTATACATCCTTGATAAGTGAACCCTATATGTAGCATAGTCTCTAGTACCCTCTAGTGGCCCTGTCTGGTAATACACCTTAGAAACACATACTTCTGTTTGTTTGTTTTTTAGTTTAATACTTCCATGGCAATGATCCTATGGCTATAGATGTCCTACTGTACCATATAAATTGGGTGGGTGCAGAACGACAACTTAACTCTAACTTCAGCTAGAATGTTTCCCACACACCCAGCCATGATTGCAGAAGTATAAGTATAAAGTAAATTCTATATAAGATCTATGTGGAAATACGTTGAGAGATGCTAAAACCATGAGCACATTTTGTTGAGTTTCTTTTTAAAGTCCTGCCCATATTCTATGTTCTGCATTGCTGTGGAGTCACACTGTGATAAGGCTAGTGGTGTAGTCCATAGTGGTGGTGGGTGGTTGTTCATGCCTAGCAATGTATTTTTGCTGAGTGCAAATGTGCCCTACTTCTGACATAAAGTTAACAAGAGGATCCTGCCAAAAATGATAACTCATGAAGATGCAGACCCTTCTGTGATGTGCCTACAAGTGCCTCGGCTGGTTGATGCCCAGAAGCTATGCAGATTGAAAGCTCTACTCTAAGATCTTTAAAGGAACAGCTAAGAGAGTAGTGGGTTAATTCTCACACACATAGCTTCCCCTTCCTGTACACACAACACATTGCCGCATTCTCAATGAAGCTCTTAGAACAAGTGTGGCTCCCTTGTTATTGAGTGGCTTGGATGCAAGCTATCAAGAGGATTGGATACACCCATGTGAACCTGCCTGGGCCTGGAGACCTCTGGAGGACATACTTCTTTGCATCCTGATTTTCAGAGGCAACTGTGTATGTGACACAGACAAAGGCTTTCCCAGTGGCTTCCTTTTCACACTGAATCTCGCAGTCAAGAGGAGGGTGTGGCATTCAAGTAGGACATCTGCTTGCTTGCTTGCTTGTTTGTTTATTTATTTATTTATTTATTTATTTATTTATTTATTTATTTATTTATTTATTTATTTATTTATTTGTTTGTTTGTTTGTTTGTTTATGCTGCCTTTCCCCAGCAGTGGGACTCAAGACAGTGAAACAACAGCATTTAAACTGCTCTTGGAGAGGTTTTAACCACTTGGGTGTACCTAGCGTTCAATGATTTTTTTTTAAATCCTGCTCATTGTCGTCCCCCCCCCATTAAAATCTATCTTTTAGATGAATATTGCTGGAGCTGCTTGCCTCTGTATGGTGAAAAGACAAGAACTAAATGCCATAAACAAACACACACTGGGGGGTAGTTTATGAATAGAATATATAAAGTGTTGACTGTATACTCGTAACATTTACACAGAAAAGGTGAACAGTAGAGATGGGCACGAATCAGAAAAATGGCATTTCGTTTGTCGTTTGTCGTTTGGAGGGTCCGTTTTGGTTCGTTTCCGTTTTTCGTGAATTTTTTGCAAAAAAATCATTTTCGTTTTTGTTCATTTCATTACCATTTCGGTACCATTTATTTCATTTTTTGTGATTTTTTAAAGGATTTTAAGCAATTCACTCATATTGCAGTAACGGAAATGAAACGCACGACAAAAATTCCGGTGTTTCTGTTCATTTCGTTTCATTTTAGAGACAAATTTCATTTGTCGTTTCGTTATGTAATGAAACGAAAAAACGAAAAACGGAAAAGAAAAATTATTCGTTTCATGCCCATCTCTAGTGAACAGTATTGAGAAAATATAAACGTGGAGAGAATCCAGCTTTCCATTAAGAAGAGAAGGGAGAACATACTAGCAGTGCACCAGATAGGGAAAGAAAACACACTGAAATCAGCCTCAGTTAATCACGGCTATAAGTAGCCAAATTGTAAGGGGATGCTGGGAGAAGTTGAACCAAAGGCTGCCATCCTTGAGGAAGTATGTTCCTTTCACCTCAGACTCAGACAACTGTGATGGCTTCTTACTTTTCAAGACCCAGCCTTCAGATTCATTGATAGTTTGCAAAACCACTAAGAAACTTGTTTAACTAAAACACACTCTCCTGAAGGATAGAAGCTGGCTCTTGGCTTCCATGGCATTGTCTTGACTTACTGGAACTGAGCTTCTGCCACAAAGGGTTGAAAGAAGAAAGAATTAGAGACCCATCTGGAGCATTTTCCAAAGCCAATAGAGATGGGCGCAACCAGGAAAAATGACGTTTCGAGTTGTCGTTTGTCGGGACAGGTCCGTTTCAGGTCGTTTCTGTTTGCCGAGGACATTTTCAAAAATTTGTCGTTTCCGTTTGTCGTTTGTGTTGGGGTTGGGGTTGGGGTAAGTGGGCTCTGGGAGGCACCTCTCTGGGTGCCTCTCTGACGTCTGACCCACTAAGAAGGGAAGAAAGGGAAGCGTTTCGCAGAGCCGCCACGTACTATACATTACATTATGTTAGGGTGGGGTGGCAGAGGCACCTCTCTGGGTGCCTCTGACTCAGTAAGAAGGGAAGCATACTAGCGTACTGCCATACAGGTTAGGGAATGGGATAGGGGATAGTGGGCTCTGCGAGGCACCTCTCTGGGGGCCTCACTTTGACTCAATAAGAAGGGGAGCGTACTAGCGTACTGATGTACAGGTTAGGGAATGGGTTAGGGGTAGGGGATAGTGAGCTGTGGGAGGCACCTCTCTGGGTGCCTGGGATCCACTAAGAAGGAAAGTGTACTTGCGTAGGGATCTGGGTTAGGGTTGGGGTTAGGGAAAGGGCTAGGCTTAGGGTTAGGGTGGGTTAGTGGGCTGCACCTCTGGGTGTCTCTGACCCACTAAGAAGGACAGCGTACTGGCATATGGGTTAGGGTTGGGTTAGGGTTAGGGTTAGGGTTAGGGTTTGTGGGCTTTTAATGCCCTCTCTGGCACACCGAGAAGTCTCAGTCAAAACCTGGCCATGCGATTGGTGGAATGGGTCCAAAAATTTGCATGGTCCCATCCCATGGCCAGCCCATCATTGCACAGGTGTAAAAAAATAAAAATAAAAATAAAATAAAATAAAATCAATGGAGATGTTTTATTGCAAGAAAAACCCACTGCTGCTACTATAAAAATTCCGGCAGTTAAAATACCTAATTTTCAAATGTTTCTGTGGTGCTTTGGTGGGTTTTTGGACCACGATTTAAAAATAAATATTGCAGTCGCCATTTTGGATCCCCCCCCACCGCATGGCAAATGGAGACGACGAGGATGCCCCCCCCCAGCCTGGTACCAGCAGCCCAGGACAGGAGAGGGGGAGAAAGGCTGGGGACCCCCCCAGAAACCACCCCTCTCTGGTAGGTGCCCTCACTGAGGCAGGCATATTTTCGCCTGCTTTTATGGCCAGGAATCGGGGTTTTTTTATTTGTAAAACTTTTTTTCTGTGCTGCTTGCTTGGCATCACGCGATCGCCGCGATGCCATGAACGACAGCGACAAATCAGACCCAATTTATCTTTATTGGGTCGGGTTCGAGCTGGAGCGGAGTAATTGTCGTTACTGTTCCTCGTTAGGTAACGGAAACGACGAACGGAAACAGAAACGAGGATTTCGCCGAGTCGTGCCCATGTCTAAAAGCCACTATTAATTTTTCTGCACATGAGAGATACGATACAACTTAAGATGCTACTGCATCTTACTGGCCTCGTTTTTTTCCCTCTTGAGTATTAATAAGGATGTTGTCATTTTAAGTGTCTTGTGAACTTTCGTACTTGTCAGGCTGTGAAACTGTATATGCATAGAATATTAAACCAATTAACAGGGGTATAGAAAAAGTAGACCTGAAAATGAAAGTGTTCTTAAATATACAATGGTACCTTATATAAAGGAATTAATTCGTTTCAAATGAAATGATGTTAAGCAGAATTTCCTTTATACAAATTTCCCACAGGAATGCATTGAAAACAGAGTAATCCCTAATAGCAACCAGTATTATGTTGTACAGATTCGTCCCATTTGTTAAGCAAATTTTCCCTATCTCTGGATTTTTTTATGTTGTACAGATTTTATGTTATACAAATCATTTGTTATACCAGGGTCCACTGTACTTACCAGAGATCATTGCAAAACAATTAACCAGGTCTCCAACCAAGCAAAGTTGTTGTATATAGATACTGCGTAGCAAAAGAAATTGCATTCATTGCTGACAGTTCAATTGTAGGAGAGAACTGAAAGTGTATTGAAATAAGGAGAATGTATTTATATTGCAATGTGTTCATATGGCCAGATATAGTGTTCACAGGTCTTCTAACTTGCACTCTCTGTAACTACAGTACTCTGCTTTTATAGTATCTTGGTGTACTAGATCTTTTATGTTACCGGGCTTTGTTCCTACAGGCTTTGTAAATTTTGGTCAAAACAGAAATGTTTATCATCATAGTGGCAGACTGCCAGCTTTTGAATTACAAGCCCTTGGAGTTATAGGAGGTGAAAAAACAATAGATATTTCTATTAAAAATATTTGGTGCAGCAGACCCCTGTACCTTGCCGGCCCAAGAAAAGAGCAATCATGATTTAATATTAACTTAAATGCTTTAGTGATGTATTCCCTGCCTTTGGAATGTACCTTTTTGGCAATAAGCTTTTGCATTTTAAAAATGTAACTAAAACATTTATTTTGGTATTCTTATTGTTCTTTTTATGCTTCTGCATTTTAGATTGAATTTTGGAGGTACCTCCAGTGTGTTCCAATGGTCAAGCATGGATTTGAACCCATGTCTTCAATCTCCTGGTCTGTCATTTTCAGTATCCTGGTTTACATGCTGCAGTAAGGTGAACTTGCTCAATCCATCAATCTATCCCTCCCTCCCTCCCTCCCTCCCTCCCTCCATGCCTTCCTTCAGGACAATCAATTTCATTAGTTCTTTCCTTCTGCTAATCTTCTCTTCCTTTGTTGCCCCATATCAGGCATTAGAGATGGAAATGAAACAAACTTTTGGTTCAATTTGTTATTTGTTATTCATTTGTTACCTATAAAAATGAATAACAAACTGCCCCCTCTAAGAAAAACAAAACAGGCCAAAAGTTTTTTTTTTTAAAAAGCTGACTGGCCCGTGATACAGCTGGTAGGTGGGCCACGTGGTCTGCACAAAAAAATAAAATAAAGTAAAATAAAAATAAAATAAAAATAAATAAATAAATCCAATCCAATGCGTGGGCCCCGGTACCGGCCCGAGAGCACCAGACCTGACCTGCGGGGTGCTGAACTGGCCTGCGGGGCACGGAACCGGGCCATGGGCCAAAAGTAAAAAAACAGATTCGGTGCACGGGCCTGGCACCGGTCCACGAGAACCAGACCTGACCCGCAGGCAGCCGAACCGGCCCGCAGGCTGGCAAAAGTAAAAAGAAAAGAAAAGAAAAGAAAAGAAACAAAGCTGACTGGCCTGCGCTACAGCTGGTAGGCAGGCCATGTGGTCGACAGTACATTAAATTAAATTAAATTAAATTAAATTAAATTAAATTAAATTAAATTAAATTAAATTAAAATTAAATAAAGCAAATTAAAAAAATAGTGCCAACCCGGACCCAGCGGCCGCATGGTTGGTGCTTTAAAAATAATAACAATATTTTTTTTAACAAAGGACCACCAACCCGGCCCCAGGGGTGGCCAGGTCGGTGCCATAAAATAAATAAATACATAAATAAAAATAAAGCCAGTGCCGACCCAGCCCCAGGGGCCACGTGGTCGGCGCTTTTAAAAAAAAATCAAATAAAATCAAAAAGAAAAAGAAAAAGAAAAAGAAAAGAAAAGAAAAGAAAAGGAGTGCTGACCCAGCCCTAACCAGCTAGTGTAGGTACTCATGTTGCTGTTGTTGGAAGGATGGGAGGCAGAGTCAACCTTTAGCCAGCTATCTGGGCCTATTGGGACAGAATTGTTAGTTATTTCCATCTTGAGCAGAATCTTGACTGTAGTACTGCAGTTTAACCACTATGCCACAAGTTGGTTGAACTGGGTAAGATGAGTTGAGGTGCAAGTCTATCCTCACTTACTTGGAAGGCAGCCCCCTTGGGATGCAGTAGGATTTACTTCTGAGCAGCTATGTGTGGGATTGCCCTATCAGGGTCAGATCCATGGCCACTCTTGGTGTCGATCAGCACATTCTGACTGAGCATAAATGTAGTGTGAGCTCATATGGGAAGATTTTACTAGGTCTCCCTAGCTAAGAAAGATACCAAGTCTGGTGTAGTTGAAAGAGTGATGGGACACGGATTCAGGAGGCCTGGGTTCAAATCCCCACTCAGCCATGGATACTCACTGGAGGAGTGGAACTGGTAAAGCCACTCCTTAAATATCTTAAGTCCATTTCTTTATCCAAAATCCTCCTGCATCTTTGAGGTGCAGCCTTGCATTTCACTCCTCTACAGAAATTTTCTACGCAATGTCCTGCAAGATACCTATGGTGGGTCTTGGAAGAGTATTGAGAGCAAACCCAGCAGTTATTGTTCACCATCTATATGAGGCATGTCCAACCTTTGGCCCTCCTGATGTTTTGGACCACAACTCCCAGAATTCCAAGCCTGTATTTCCAATGGCAAAGGATTGTGGGAGTTGTGGTACAAAACATCTGGAAGGCCGAAGTTTGGACATGCCTGACAAAGCCTCTCTTTTTTAAAAAAAAAAGCAGCATGAATTTTAGTTCTTACATTAGTATCCCACAGTTCTTCTAAGCAACCTATAGTGGGGTTTTAGTTTTATAGCAGTTTTTCTAGGTATGCTTAACTGAAAATGCCACCTGGGGATCTGAACCTGTATTTCCCATAGCCAACCCCAAAATGAAAGATAGCACAGACACAGCACAGGGACTGTAATAAAACTGTTTTCCACTTGTACCCCAAACACCAGTCAAATATATTATCTGCTAAAGCTTTTATGATTATCTTTGGCTAAGCTGAACAAAGAGCAGGCTTCAGTTGGATTGTGTGAAAAGCAGTGGGTATTGCTTTCATTAAAGTACATAGGCTGACAAATAACAATGATCAGGTATTAATAGTATGCTTTAGGCTTACTGATTATAATAATTTCCACACCATTTTTCTGCCAAAAAGACCCCAAGTGGGTCACTGTTGTGTCCGATCTTTGTGAACATAATTCAATACTCATTTTTTCCAAGGCATCTTTTCTCGTGCTCTCCAGACAGTTCTGTCTACGTTTCTGTAATGTTTTTACAGCTGCCGAATTGGAAAAGAAAAGCTCAGATTAAAACATCAATAACAATAACTTGCTTTAATTATCTTTTCATGAGTCTTTAATCGTTTGAAGCAAGGTAAGGTACTTTTCTTGAGGAAATTGGATCATATGGCATTGAAACTACACAAGACTCATCAATATTTGACCTAATAGTTGCTCACTCTGATCTGGGCAAATGAACAGATACTAAAGCTGGATCTGAGATATATGTTGTGCCAGAACACTAATTGTGCTGGCTAGGTGATTTGGGGAGTGGGAACCGCCGAAAGCAGATATTTCAGCTCTAGTCAGTAAGCTACAGTTAGATTGTTGAGACATGGGATGAGAAGACCCAGGTTCAAAGCTCTGCTCAATCTTCAAGCTAATTGGGTGATCTTAAGCAAGTCAGCCAAAACTGTCTCACAGAAGGCATGAGAGAGGGTCAAAGGGAAAATCAAAGACCCATGTTTGCAGCTCTACCCAGAATAATTTCAAAGGTTAGATGCATTCAATTATCAGCAATTACCCTAATTTTTTCCCTCAGAACATCCTCCCAGTATACAGTATAATACACTATGGAGCCTCATCACATAGTGGCTAAACTGCAGCACTGCAGCTAACACCCTGTACATAACCCAGATTCAGTCCTAGGTAGCTGGCTCAATATTTACTCCTTATAGATGCCCTAAGCACATCCAATCTCTCCTGATTTCGGAAGCTAAGCAGGGTCGGCTCTGGTTAGTACTTGGACGGAAGACCTCCAAGGAATACCAGGTGCTGTAGGCGCCTGGAGTAGGAACTGGCAAACCACTCCAGTATTCCTGCCAAGAAAACTCCATGGATATGGAGTCACGAAGAGTCGGTCACGACTGTAATGACACAACACACACACAGGTCAGTAAAATCAGTACTCAGCTTGAGGGGGAGGGGGCAATGTGCGGCCTGGTAATTAAATCGCAAACCACCCAGAGAGTGCCATAAAAGTTCCATGGGGCAATATATAAGTAGCACACTTTCCTTTTTATTTTTCATTTTTCAACATATTTGCCATTCTCTCATATGCATATAAAGTATGGGCAGCTTATGATCCAGTTGGTTGGATCAACCCAAATTGGCAGGGTAAAGTACCCTGCCCTGCTTGTACTGCATCTGGTGGTAGTTCCAAGTAGTATATGTATTCTCTAACCCATTGTAATCTAAGATTACAATGTCAACCCTGACAGAAAAATTATGTTGTTTTTAAACCTTAATTAACATGAGATAATAAGACTGTGGGATTTTGCAGGTATTTTCTTTTAATGAATATTTGGGCCAAAGTCTGCCCCATGTTGCATTTCTTTCCCAAATGATTTTATATGTAAATCCTTTTTTCCATAGCTCCCTTTATGCAGTACTCACATAAAGAAACAAAGCCTAGTGAAAGACACAGACTTTCTAAGCCAGTGGTTCCCAACCTGGGGTCGGGACCCCTTTGGGGGTCAAACATCCATTTCACAGGGGTCGCCATGAGCCAGTGTATCTGGAGGAAGGAGGGAGGGGGGGAAAGTGTCAGTTACAGCTTGATAGGTTGGAGGGGATGCCAGTCAATGGCACTGGAGGCTGCGATTGGCTGAGGGTGCCTGTGGAGGGAAGTTCTCTATGGCACCTGTGGCAGTGGCCTGCCAAAAGGGGCTTGTGGCCATTTCCAAGCAGGGCAAGGGGTCACCACAACATGAGGGACTGTATTAAAGGATCACAGCATTAGGAAGGTTTATTTATTTTTATTTTATTTTAGAGTATTTTTACCCCACCTTTATCCTTGGAAAAGGACCCAAGGCAGCTTACAGTAATGAGGGATAATATACAGTCCAGTACAATTAAGACATGTTCTAGTATTTGAGAACAAGGAATTGAAGTTGAGAGCCACTGCTCTAAGCAGATGGCAGTGAGCTTCTGATATCTTTGCCTTCACCATCCACACTTCAGTGGGAAGCCCAGGGAGGCCTAGAAGGTGTTACTTTTCATCCGGTGTGAGGCTGGGGTACAGCCCTGTATCCTTTGCCCCTTCAGGCAAGCCAAAGAAGCAGCAGCGGTTTAGCTCTTCATGAAGAAACAGTATTTAAGGTGTGATTACAGGTCACTGACTGAATTTTTTAAAAAAAGAAAAAGGTATCTGTGCCTCATGTTTAGCTTTCTATGTAAACATTAGTTTGGTGTTTCTTATCTTGCTCTGTGGTAGAAAACCCTTGACAGATATATAGACATAAGCCATGAAAGGCCAAAAAGTGGCTCAGTGATGAAATGCAATGTATTTCTGACTCCTGAATGGCAAACTGACAGGACAAGGCTGTGGCATCCTGTCATGTTTGTGAGTTTTCTCAAATACCTGCCCAGTCTATGTTAACCACAATTGAGAGCTTGATGACTTTTTTAAAGCAGGGAGATCACATTGGCCTGTCTTCTTTCTGCCTGGTGCTTAAGATGCCATAAATGGTCATGTTTAAGGTAATGTAAAATGCCAAAGTGACCACTAAGCCCTGAGTGGACATTACAGGTTACGTCAAGTGCCAGAAGATGGCAGAAACGAGTCTTATCTGGCCAAATGACCAAGCTGTTTACCTCTGATGTTCTGAGGTGAGAAGGTTGAAAGTGATAAAGCATACCTGGGTTGGATATTCCTAGCAGGTGTTGTGCTTTGATATCTGACTCTGTCATCCTTTAATATCTGGTCTTTATTATCATTTTGCCAATTAGTGAAATAGAAGCAGCAGAGAAATTGGCCATACAGATATGTGTTAAGGAACAGGTGCACTGTCCAAAAAGGGCTAGGGAATTTAGCCATTATATATAAGGGTTAGGGAATTTAGCCATTCCTGAGCTTCAGCATTGAGCAGACTCTGGAGATTCCCAGAGGTCACCTGCCATCCTTCTTCAGGAGCTCCTGGCATGGAGAAGGGGCACAAGGTTTCTCTCTATTCTTTCATTGCTTGTACTTTTTTGCTTCACCGACTCTTGTCACCTCAATAAAGTGTTGTGCCTTTTTCTTCATGGACATGTTGCTTGTCGCCAGATTCCAAAAAAAAAAAAAAAAAAAACCTTCTCAGCCTTTGTCAGAAGAAGCCACTCTGAACCCTGCAAGTCTTTGAGGGCCACACTGTGACCCCACTGTGGCTTCTACAAGGATGCTGGTGCTACAACTGGGCAGACACTGTGGAAGCTCTTGGGTGTAAGGGTGTTTTAGCAGCTTCCAGCAACATGAGGTCCTGTGAGACTGGAGGCAGACATCTCCCAGATTTCAATCAAAGGAAGAGCAGACAAGTGTGTGCTCATACTTTGAAGTTGTATTGCTTGTTTTGGCAGTCACAGCTTCAGTGGTGTGGCTTGTGCTGGCAGCTCATTTGGTAGCCAGTATGGCAATGGCAGGAAGTATAGAGTTGCAAAAGTGATGTGCCAAGATGTGTCACCAAGGCTTGTGTTAGACAGAACCTTGGCCCAATCAAACAAGATCGCTCTGATATTCTTGCTATTTTTTACCTTGTTATAGGACACTTTCACCTCTAGTTTGAATCAGATTCTGAAAGAGGCAATGACACATCAAAGATGATGAACATAATTAAGTATCAAAGACCCATTTCTACTGAATCTCGATAGATTTTTCTTAATCTGCAATCCTAGAGGGTCGTTAAGATGTTTGGAGAAATTTAATGAAACAGACGCATGTGTGTTCAGAAGCAGATTTTTCATCATACTCGCTGACACTGACTGTGGGCTGTGTAATCCTAATTCTAAGCAACTGTCATGACATGCGACCACCAACTTAGAAGAAAGATCATTTTCTAAACTTAGTTTCCCCCTCCCTCATTATAATGAATGCTGGCATTTCCTCCCATGGAGTCTCTCCCTAAGTGTACAGTACAACAGGACAGACATCCCATGCCTGGGTGGCTTTCATGCTGTTGGGCTGCGACAGTGCATGAGACAAAAGGCAAGAAGGCTGAATGCCTTTACATGTCTGACAAGGGTGGTGGTGATTAAGCCAGAGGGCTCAGCATGCTGCTGTGGCTGCTCTCAGAGGGAATTGAGACATGAGATGTGGGCATCTGCTGGATGCTATAGACGTGACATCATTCATTGGAAAGGTCTGGTTACAGGCAAGATTTCTAGCACTTTATCATGAATAAAGAATAACAGATGTTCCTTCTGTCTTGGTACACACATGTGAAGAATAGTATAAGTAAGGATGTGCCAGGATGTCTGCCACTAGAGTTGAAAAAGGGAAGATTTTGTCACATTCTGGAGATTTTTTTCCCTTTTGTCTTTGAGGGAAAGATGAACATTTGTCACAGGCCATTTCCAGCTATGAAATGATGACCATTCAGCCAAGTTGATTTGACGAGCCCTTCAGGTCGATTCGATTTATCTGGTCCTGAATTTTGTCAACCCATGGTTCCTGCAACCTCCATTTTGAAAATGTCCATTTTGAGAATGCAAATGTAACACGTTAAGGCAAAGCCCAGAATATAAAGGCCTGTATTTGCTGTGGGGCCAGAAGTTGGGAGGTAGATTCCCTGCTGTGCCTCCCAGGGGAAGACTCAGCCATTGTGGCCTTGGGCAAGTTGCACACTCCCAGAAGAAGGAAATGGTAAACCTCTTCTGAGTATTCTGTACTGAGAAAATCACAAGAGAGGGTGCCATAAGTCAAAACTAACTTGACAGCATACAGTTATTTATTGCCTCATCTATCATGAATAGAGATGGGCACGACTCAAAAAATGGTGTTTCGTTTGTCGTTTGTCATTTAGGGGGTCCATTTTGGTTCATTTTCATTTTTTGTGAATTTTTTGCAAAAAAATCATTTTTGTTTCTTTACGTAATGAAACAAAAAAACAAAAACGAAAACAAAAAATTGCTGTTTCGTTAGCATTCAATACAGTTCAATGTATTTGCCGCAACGAAAAAGAAGCGCACGACAAAATTTCTGTTGTTTCGGTTCGTTTCGTTTCATTTTGGAGACAAAATTCGTTTTTCATTTTGTTATGTAATGAAATGAAAAAACGAAAACGAAAAATTGCTCGTTTCGTGCCCATCTCTAATCATGAAGGGTGTCAGACATGTCAAAATTAAAATTAAAATGGAGTCTGAATTTGTACACTAGAACAGGACAGTATGACATATAACAATAAATGCTGAGTCAAGATGACTCAGCTCAGGCTGATGCAAGCAGGGAATTTCACAGGATGATGCAATGTTAAAGATTATTGGATGACATTATGCATATGTATATATCAGGTACAGTTTTCATTATTTGCCCCTCCAAATGTTACTCATATCTGGAAGTTATGTTGTTGCTGGATGTTATGCTGCTGTATATTTGAAAATAAAGCAAAGTGTTCTGCTTATATACAGCCCCATACCACTTCAAGTAGCCTCTGGGCAGTTTACAGTTTTTAATTACAGTATGCAGGCTACACATTGCCCCCCCCCCGCAAGCTGGGTACTCATTTTACTGACCTCGGAAGGATGAAAGTCTGAGTCAGCCATGAGCTTGCTACCTGGGATTGAACCCCAAATTATGAGCACAGTTTTACCAGCAGTACAAACATTTAACCACTGCTCCACGAGGCTCCTAAGACTGGTGAAGGAAAACAGTATCTTCTGTGTCTGTCTATTTCCTGCATGACTAGGAATCAAAGCACAAAATGCTGCAATAATTTGTATTGCAATTACAGATGGCCACAAATAGCAAAAACGGTGTTCATTTAGTTTTTCGTTTTGTTGGGCTTCCTTTAAATTTGTTTTGTTTGAAATGATTTTTCTTAAAAACCTTTTTGTTTTTCATTTTGTTTCTTTGTTCGTTATTGTGTTCATGCCCCCCCCCCCCAATGTGTCCGATCGGGGGGAAAGGCGCAGGTCGCTTAAAGTGTCTCGGAGCCACCAATACTGCCTTGCTGGCTCCAAGACATTTTAAATACCCTGTGCCTTTCTCCCTGGTTGGGCGTGTTGGTGGGGGGAGGCATGGATCCTTTAACATTTCTTTAGTCACCGAGGAAAGCCCTTGCCTCAGTGACTAAAGACATTTTAAAGGACCTGCACCTTTCTCCCCCAATGCACCCAATCAGGAGGGAGGCACAGGGTTTTAAACATGTCTTTGAGCCACTGAGGCAGCCCCGGTGGCTCCAAGATATTTTAAATGACCCACACCTTCTCCCCCCCAATGCACCCGGGGGGGAGGTGTGGGATGTATAAAGCCGGTTTCCATAGGAATGCATTACTTAATGCATTCCTATGGGAAACCTAACAAAAAATGAAATGAAACAAATGGAAAATTTCATTTCATTGTCTTTAAAAATCATTTCATTTTTCATTTCATTCTGAAACAAAATGAAAAACGAAAGGCAAAACAAAAAATTCATTTCATGCCCATCTCTAATTGCAGTACTCAGAATCACCAAATTCTGAATGCTAGAACAGTGATATGCATGCATCAACTGGCCGTAGAATTCTGGGTCTCTGTTCCATCCCATAACAGGCTCCCTTGGCCTGTCTTTGTAACAGCATGATTTAAGTAAGGTTAGGCACATCTCACAGGAGGTCAGTAGATAGGTTAGTGAAGCCTTGTTGAAATAATTAGTAGTGATTGGTTTTGTTATGTGATACCAAGTTGGAAATGACACATGGTCATATAGGTTTTCAAGGTAAGTAAGAGATTTAAGGAGGGGTTTTACCAGTTCCACACTTCCTGTAAGCTTCCATGGCTGAATGGACATTTGAATTGAGACCTTCTGAGTCCTCTCCCATCTTTTTATCCTCTGCACCAAACTGGGTATCCCAATTACTGGCTCCACAGGTATTTCAATAGCAAGTGCTTTATGTCATAAGACAAGGTCCATATTGACCATAAGAAAATTTATTTTAGTCACCAAGAATTTGTTTAAATCCTATAACGGCTGTCAAAAGGGTCTTCAATCATGTGGGTATAATAATTGGTTTAAAGAATTCCATTACATGGTCCTAGCTCAGTTACCTCCAGTGTTTCCATAGAAAGGTTAGGATAACTTTCAGAGGTTATAACTTGAAGCTTAGTTATCTTTATTTGCGGTCAAAGACCAAACTAAAATAGATACAAGTAGCAAAATGTACATAATGATCATATATGCATTATATAACAATGTTTAAATTATTCCATAAAATTGATAGATCAAAGGTACAGATTAAAATTAGATCTGGTTCACAGGAGAGCAGTCATCAGCTACATGGCTACTATGTTTCTTGACCTCCATTTATGATCTGCTTTCAAATCCTTAATACTACTGCACAAAATTTAGCAACTCGCCTGGTTATTTGGTAAAATTTGTCAGAGAGGAGCAGATGCAAATAAAATTGAAGCATAGACCACCACCCTACAGGAATGTTTTTCAGTGCTTTCCACAATTGGGACTGTAACATTTAAAATGACCTTGAATTCGGAAGCTGTTCTTTAGACCTACTTTCAGAATCCTTTAATCATTTTTAATATAGTTATGCCCTGGGAACTTTCTCTTTGGCAAGAGAGAGGTAGCAATCCCTCCCCCACCCTCCTTGCATCCTGTAGCCAAGGCCACTTCCAAGCAAAAAATAAGTATGCTTAAAACAGTGAAGTTAATAATAGAAATAACATTAAGGGCCAGAGATTGGATCCAAAAGTAGTGCAGAGAACTCACTGGCTCATGCGAGCTATTAAGGAAAAATAATCACCCATAAGTTAGGCAGCCTTTAGCCCCTAGTTACTTTGTTTGCTCTTTTACGCCACTGCCACTGTATGATGAGGCCATTTAAGCAATAATAGAACAATTGCCAAAGATCCCAAGTGTTGGTGTGAAGGAGGCAGGCACATTTGTTTTCAATCCATTGGGAAACTGGAAAGGCTGCTGTTGAGAGGCCCCACCTTCTGTTCAGGGGGAAAGATGGAGCCTCATGGGCTGTTGAGAAAAAGAAACACTGTGTTGCAGTTGGTTCTGGACCTCTAGAAGGATCATGAGAGATTTGTGACAGAGTGGAAGTTGTAGTCAGAGGGGAAACTTGGGTTACAAAAAAAGGAAGAGAAGCAAGATCAAGCAAGAGGGTGAAAGGTTTTAGACATGTCAAGCTTGTCCTACTCATAAAGCCTGAAAGCTCACATATAGGGATGGGCAGGAAACAACACAATGCTGTTTTGTCATTTTGTCACATAACGAAACAAAGCGAAATGAAACAAAACAAGGAAGCAGCATTTCATTATAGACTAAATGAAACGGTCGGTTTTTCATTGAAATGAACTGTTTCATTCCATCCTTTTCAGGCTCCTGTTGAGCTGCCAATGGCTGGACCCCTTTAAACCTGGCCCGGTTGGCATCAGGGGGACCCTCTGGTACCAACTGGGCCAGGTTTAAGAGACTCTAGCCATTGACAGATCGGCAGTCACCCTCAGAAAACGGTCGGGTAGGCAGTTCTGCGTGATTGTGCTGCCTACCTGACCATTTTCTGAGGGTTCCTGTCAAACTGTCAATGGCTGGACCCCCTTAAACCTGGCCCAGTCTGCACCAGGGGGTTCTCCTGCTTACCCGACTGTTTTCTGAGGGCTCCTGTTGAGCTGACAATGGCTGGAGCCCTTTAAACCTGGCCCAGGCAGTACCAGAGGGTCCCTCTGCTGCCAACTGAGCCAGGTTTAAAGGGCTCCAGGTATTGACTGCTCGACAGGAGCCTGCAAAGTATGGAATGAAATGGTTCATTTCAATGCAAAACCAACCATTTCATTTAGTCTATAAATCATACTTCATCAGTCTGAATACAACTAGTGTGAGTCCTCCATCTTATAGTCAACTGGGAACACACTTGGTTCTCAGATAATTAACCTCTGAGTGATCAGGGTAGATCCCTTATGAGACATGATAGCTTTAGCCTACGTCTTACTGCCCCAATGAGCAGTTTGTTACCAGAAGAGTAGGTGAGACAGACATATTCCTTATGCCAAACTTTAGAATAGTAGGTCTGTGGTACATTATTGGTGAAGGCTTTTGAACTGTGTAGATGCCAGACGCACAAAACACCCCCTTCCTGGTGTTTTATATTTTGTTAGAGTAAAACTATTGGGTAACGTGTATTTGAAAGAATGTTCCATGATTCAGTCTACTTCAGCACCACAGAATGGAACTATGCAGCCATTAATTGCCTCATATTTCTAAAAGTGTGGTCTGCACCAATCAACTGAAATGGGAATGTATACAATATGTTATTGAATACCGCTAAGGGGAGTGAGACTGAAGAGGAGGCATATATTAATCTACCTTGTAAACACTTTACCACATGGTTTATGAATCGTTCTCTCTTTGTTCTCCTGAGATAATTGACACGTCACTTGTGGCATATTATAGTACTATATAAGCTCTTTTTATCATGTCTTAACTCCTTAACTTAACATTGTTTGTTACTGCATTTTAGTAGGACAATCTTGCAGTTTTCCATATTTTATTTAGGTTGCTTTATCTCGTCTTATAAATTGTCAATGTGATGCACAATGTCTAAGTTTAAAACAAAAATTAAAACATGACAAACGGTGCAATCAAGTCCCACACTAATTTCAAGCATCAGCACAGAGAATAAAACATTGTATTACCAGATCATTAGTAGGGATGTGCAGAAACATTCATTTTTGTCTCATTTGGGGTTCTTTTGGGGATATGTGGGGTCTTGCAGCTCTACATCATGTTGTTACTGCTCCTTTCACAACACATGAAAGGGACTGGCTCTTTGCCCCCCCCCACACACAAAGGCATTTGCGTTTTCTCTTGCACTCACCCAAAAGAGCTCCAAAGAACCCAGAAAATAACAAAGGCACCCAGTAACTCACTTTTCCAGACAGAAACTCCTCTTTTACCATGATGCCTGCTTACATAAGAGTCCCAACTAGAGATGGAGACAAATCAGCAAAATGGCAATTCATTTTGCACAGTGTGCTGAAACTATACAAACACAACAGACACACAAGTACTTAAAATATGGCAGATCACTATGAGAGTCTGGGTAGGCATTTGATGGAAAACGGTACGACATTGGAGGAATAATGTTTTGTTCCCCATCCTTTCTGTTGAAGGTTATGCGGGAGGTAGAGAAAACGCTCAAAATGAAGAGTAGGCAATTCACACAGTGATGTTGGCATTCTCTCTCTCTCTCTCTCTCTCTCTCTCTCTCTCTCTCTCTCTCTCTCTCTCTCTCTCTCTCTCTCTCTCTCACCACACTCGATCCTTCCATGTCAAATGGTTCCTGGCAAGAGTGGATCATGAGAAACAGACTGGATGAACTTGAACTCCACACCAAAAGGCAAATATGATACAATAGACCCAGGTGAAATCTGATGGGATGAGGAACGAATGGAATGCAATAGCTGAAGGATACAACTTATTCAAAAGAAATAAATGGAAAAAGAGGAGGAATAGGGTTATGTGTACAGGATGTACACACTTGTGAGGAGATCCATGACTTAGATCGTGGAAGGATGATAGAGATCTTCTGGGTTTAAAAAAAACATAAAATAAAATCAAAGGAGAGGAAACAACAGTGACATCACTGTGAGAGTCTGTTACAGTTCTCCAAGTCAGGCTGAACACATGGAAGATGTTTTGCAGGATCTCAGGCAGGGGAGATGTAATAACAGTAATGGGAAGCTTTAACTACCCTAATATCTGTTTGAAGTCTGACTCCACCAAAAATATAAAGTCCAACAAATTCCTCACTTGCCT
This sequence comes from Phrynocephalus guinanensis, assembly GCA_037367245.1. Lineage (NCBI taxonomy): Eukaryota > Metazoa > Chordata > Lepidosauria > Squamata > Agamidae > Phrynocephalus > Phrynocephalus guinanensis. The sequence goes on along the minus strand of CM074734.1, from coordinate 104,710,271 downwards.
TGCTGACAACATCTTCCAGAAAGTGAAAGAAGTCACAAAAGGATCAGCTGTCCTGAATATGGTTCTCACCAATGAAGAGGAGTTGTCCAACAAAGTGGAACCAGTGGAAACGTGGATGGAAGTGACCAAACGCTCTTGGGATTCATTACACCAAGGAAAAAAAAAGGTGAGAGTCATGTGACACACAGTCTGGAGTGTAAGAAATCTGATTTCAATAAGCTTAAGCAAAGGATGGGCAGGATCTCATGGTCTGTGTCTTGACTATAGATCCTGTCCTCTGAGAGAGCTAAAACCAGCTTCGCCCAACTAGATGCCAGCCAAAACAAAGGCCAAATATTCATCTTGATATGGTTAGTAAGCATTTAATACAATATTAAGAAGACTGAAGGAATTTAAAAGGATTCTGCTTTGTACTGAAAGGACTTGATCGCTGAGCATGTCTAGGAGATATGTTAAGAATAACATTCTTTAACAGAAGTAGGAACCACTCCTCCTCCTCCTCCTCTTCCTCCCCCCCCCCCAAATGGGGGAACCACACATCCAGACATCTTTCTGTTTTACTCTCTCTTTAAAATATTTTTTAAAGTGATGCATAGAATGCTGATCAGATTTGCAGAAGGCACAAAACTGGGTGGGACAGCTAATGCCTTGGAAGACAAACAAAATTCAAAATGATCTTGAGAAGCTTGTGCACTGGGCTAAAAACAATAGAATGAAATTCAACAGGGATAATAAACTCAAAGTGCTACACTTAGAAATAGCAAACCAAAGATGGGGGATACCTGGCTCAGTAAAACTATGAGCAAGAAAGATCTTGGAATTGTTGTAGATCAAAAGCTGAATATGAGCCAACAGTGGGATATGGCTATGAAAAAGGCAAATGATATTAGGCTGCATTAATAGTACACTTTATAAATCCAACAAGGTACTAGTTCCTCTCTATGTAGCACAGTTTAGGCTTCATTTTAAACAGTGTGTCTACTTCTGGGCACCACTCTTCAAGAAAGATGCTGACAAATTAGAACAAGTTCAGAGGAAGGTGACAAGGATGATCAGAGGACTGGAAACCAAGCCTTAGGAGAAAAGACTGAAAGAAGTGGGCATGGTTAGCCTTGAGAAATGAAGACTGAGGGGAGATATGACAGCAATTTCATCTTTAAGTTTCTTGAGAACTCTTGGATGGATGTCGTCTGGTCCTGGTGATTTGTTAGCATTTAGCTTAATAAAACATGAAATAACCTCATCTCTATCTGCCTTGATTCTTTGGTTTCCCTCCCTACGAAGACAGGCTCTGTTTGGGACATGCAGTCTTTGTCTTCTTCAGTGAATATTGAAGCAAAGAATTCATTGATTCTCTCTGCAATCTCTGTTTCCTCTTTAATAATCCCTTGCCTTCCATTGCCATCTAATGGTCCAATGGCCTTCCTAGTTGGTTTCTTACTTCTAATGTACTTAAAGAAGTCCTTATTATTTCTTTGAGTGTTTTTAGCTATATGCTCCGCCAAGTCTTAATTTGCTTTCCTGATTGTTGCCTTTGCATTTGTTCTGCCAGAATTTATGTTTCTGCCCGTTGTCCTTGTTTGGACAAGCCTTCCATCTTCTAAATGAGGTTTTGTTTTTGATCACTTCAGAACAGCTCCTGTAAACCACATCAGAGTCCTCTTGGACCTAGCAGTGCTCTTTTTTCTTTTGAGTATCCATTCCAATTGGACCTCTGTTATTGTTTTTGTGAGCAGCCTCCATGCCTCTTGGAGTGTTTGGACTCTTTTCAGCTTCTTTTTTACTAGTTTCCTCATCTTTGGGAAATTTCCTCTTTTAAAATTTAAGATCTCTGTGTTAGATTTTATCAGTGATATGCAGTCTGTTATTGTTAAAAGTAATTGTGTTGTGGTCACTGTTCCCTATTGAATCAGTCATATTAACATTTTGCACCAGATCTTTGTGAAGATTCTCAGTCATCCAGGTGCGTTTATCTGGGAGTTGAGTCATGGCTACTGGACTTCTTTTTTGAGAGATAGAAACGTTTCGCTGTTCATCCAAACAGCTTCATCGGTCTGAATACAGCTAGTGCAAGATACCTTCTTATAGTCAGCTTGACCTCTTGTCCCCTTGTCTGATTGGCTCATAAGATGAACAAAGCCTGAATAGGCTCATTAGGGAGACATTAGTGTCCATGGCCTTAAGGTAAACAATGGCCTAAGGTGCTGAAACCCATCAAGAATGGGTCGTTAGCTGTCAAGAATGGGTCGTTAGCTGTGACCTGGTGGTGAAGGCTCCTTGATTTTCCTGGGTACTGTGGAAAGTACAGCCTGGTAAGTAGCAGCTAGACTATGCCGGAGCCCCCCACCTCTGTTGAGGGAGGGATTTTCAATGCTGACATGAATGGCTTCCCTTACTCCTCTCTCAAACCACCTCTCTTCTTTGTCTAATATGTGTACATCCTCATCTTTGAAAGAGTGGCCTTTTTCCTTCAAATGGAGGTGTACTGCTGATTCTGGTCCTGAGCTGTTACCTCTCCTATGTTGGGCCATTCTTCTGTTTAATGGCTGTTTAGTTTCTCCAATGTAGAGGTCTGAACACTCTTCACTGCATTGGACTGCATATACTATATTGCTCCTTTTATGGTTTGGTATCGGATCCTTTGGGTGGACAAGTCTCTGCCTTAGTGTGTTCATGGGTTTGAAATAAACAGGGATGTGGTGTTTGCCAAAAATCCTTTTAAGCTTCTCCGACACTCCCGCCATGTAGGGAATGACCAGGTTCTTCCGTCGGGTCTGGGTCTCAGACTGATCCCTTGTTCTTCTGGGATGGCCCACTGCTTTGTTGAAGGCCCACCTTGGATATCCACAGGCCTTAAGTGCTGTCTTCAGGTGCCTGTCTTCCTTCTTCTTGGCTTCTGAGGAGGTGGGGATGCTCTCTGCTCTGTGGCTTAGGGTCCTGATGACTCCTAGTTTGTGTTGTAATGGATGGTGGGAGTCAAACAGTAAGTATTGATCTGTGTGGGTGGGTTTCCTGTAAACTTCTACTCCTAGGCCACGGTCAGGTCTGATGATGACTGCACAATCCAGGAAAGCCAGCCTGTTGTCTTGGGTGTCTTCCCTAGTGAACTTAATATTAGGATCCACTGCGTTGATGTGGTCTGTAAAGGCCTGTACTTCCTGCGTCTTTATTTTAACCCAGGTATCATCTACATACCTGAACCAATGGGATGGTGTTGTCCCTGGGAAGGTGTTGAGTGCCTTCTTCTCCACTTCTTCCATGTATAGGTTTGCTACAATTGGTGACACTGGGGAACCCATGGCACAGCCATGCTTCTGTCTGTAGAAGTCCCCTCTGTACATGAAATATGTGGTGTTCAGTCACAGGTCCAGGAGCAGGCCTATCTGGTCTGGGTTGAGGTGGCTTCTGGAGGTGAGGGTGCTGTCTTCTCTTAATCTTCTCTTTACCATTATTAGCGCATCAGTGGTGGGTATGCTGGTAAAGAGTGATGTAACATCAAAGGATACCATGGTTTCCTCTGTATCCAGTGTGAGCTCCCTGACTTTAGAAACAAACTCTTCTGAGTTGTGTACGTGGTGGTCCGTGTGTCCAACCAGTGGGGCTAGGATAGTTGCCAGGTATTTTGCGATGTTATAAGTCACTGAATTTATACTGCTGACAATAGGTCTGAGGGGGATTCCTTGCTTGTGGATCTTGGGAAGTCCATAAAAGCAGGGGACTGTCTCTCCGGGATATAACCGGTGGTAGGTCACCCTGTCAATTGCGTTTTCCTGCTCCAAGAGTTTTAAGCATTCTATTACTTTCTTCTTGTAATTGCTGGTGGGGTCTCTTCTTAGTTTTTCATATGTATGCTGATCATCTAAAAGTGTGATAACCTTCTCGTGGTAGTCCACCGTATTGAGGACGACAGTGCACCTTCCTTTGTCTGCAGGCAGAATTGTGATGCTCTCATCCCTGCTGAGGGATGTCACAGCACTTCTCTCTTGGCTGGTGAGGTTGGATGGTGGTGGTTGAGCACTGGATAATGCAGCAGAGACTTTTATCCTGAGTAGTTCTGCTTCTGCTGCTGGCAGATTGTTGCTGTGGATGGCTGATTCTGTCACTGTGATGAAATCCACAACAGGAACCTGTTTGGGTGTGATGGCAAAATTTAGGCCTTTGGATAGGACCTCTCTCTCTGGGTGAGTTCCCTGTTTGAGAGGTTCTTCACCCATTTGTTCTTTACATCTCCTGTCATGGTCCCTTCATCCTTCTTCCTCCTGCCAAGCTCTTTAACTGCCTCTTTCCGGCAGAGGAGAAGATCGAACTTCTTCATTTGCCTCTCTTTGCCTTTGCAATGCTGAGCCAGTTGTGCTTTCTGGACAAATTCTATGACTGCATCCACTGCTGGTTTGGATAGGGTGGAGAGTAGTTCTTGGTGAATGTGGTCTTTTCTGTGTTGTGGTCTTACTGTGTTTTCCACAGTACCCAGGCAAATCAAGGAGCCTTCACCACCAGGTCACAGCTAACGACCCATTCTTGACAGCTAACGACCCATTCTTGATGGGTTTCAGCACCTTAGGCCATTGTTTACCTTAAGGCCATGGACACTAATGTCTCCCTAACGAGCCTATTCAGGCTTTGTTCATCTTATGAGCCAATCAGACAAGGGGACAAGAGGTCAAGCTGACTATAAGAAGGTATCTTGCACTAGCTGTATTCAGACCGATGAAGCTGTTTGGATGAACAGCGAAACGTTTCTATCTCTCAAAAAAGAAGTCCAGTAGCCATGACTCAACTCCCAGATGCACCAGATCTTGTGTATGACTCAGGATCAGGTCAAGGATTCTTGTACCTCTAGTTGGGTCTCCAAACCATCTGTTCCAAGCAACAATCATTTAGCATGCCTAGGAACTTTATCTCTTTATCATGTGCTGAACAACAGTTTGCCCAGTCAATGGCTGATACTTCACGTCCCTCTCGCTGCAGTTCGCGGCCCCGCTGGAGAACGGTTCGAAGGAACGTAACCTCACGTCCTTGTGGGGTCAATCCGAGTTCGAAGGAACGTAACCTCAAGTCTTTGTGGGGTCAATCCGAGTTCAAAGGAACAGAACCTCACGTCCTTGTGGGGTCAATCCGAGTTCACCCGACCACGCCCCCTGAACTGTGCTCCAAGTGGGGTGAGAGATTCCCGTCCTGGAGTTTGGGAATCTTTTCAATCCACTTCTCAATCCGCGTTGAAAACCTATTTCAACGCAGAGGCAAGTTCACCTCGGCTTGAGGAAGGATATGAAGTAACCACCTATGTGAGGGTAATTGAAGTCCCCCATTATAACCAGTTTTCCCTTCTTGGATGCCTCCTTTACAACATTTTCCAACTGCCAGTCTCCCTCAGGGGCTTGGGTTGGAAGCTGATAGCATATTCCTCCTGTTAGACCATCCTTGTGGCCTGCTACTCTTACCCACAGAGTTTTTAATGGCGACTCCAAATCACCTAGATATTCCAATTCATATGATTTTATCCCTTCTCTGAAATACAAGGCTACACCGTCTCCCGTTTCCCCCTTCCTGTCCTTCCTGTACAGTTTGTACCCTGGCATAACTGTATCCCATTGGTTATCATTTGTCTACCAGGTTTCAGTGATGCCAATAATATCAATATTTTTATCTACTGCTACAGCTTGCCTATTTTGTTCCAGAAGCTTCTGGCATTTGCATACAAGCATTTATAGATGCCTTTCCCATGTATCTGATGCATGTTCCGGAGGCTTCTGGCCTATGCTTTTCTGATACATCTGATGCATGTTCCAGAGGCTTCTGGCATTTGCATACAAGCATTTATAGGTGCTTTTCTTTTGAGTCCAGTTGCATCATTAGCCTGCCTCTTGCATCCTTCTGCTGGAGTGCTGGTGACTAGCTCCTGGCTCTGCTCAGTAATTATTGCATCCTCCTCGCTACGTAAGTAGACACTTTCCTGAACCGGATTCTGTCCAGCTCCTGCTGGCTTTCCCTCAGTTATCATTTTAAAAGCTGCTCTGCAGCCTTTTTGGTGTTGAGTGCCAGCAATCTGGTCCCATCATGGTTCAAGTGCAACCCACCCCCCATGAACAGGTTTGGCTTGTTCCAAAATGTTCTCCAGTTCCTGACAAATCTGAAGCCCTCCTCTCGACACCATTGCCTCATCCACACATTGAGGCTTCTGAGCTCTGCCTGCCTGGTGGGCCCTGCACAAGGAATGGTCAGCAGTTCTGAAAATGCTACCTTGGAAGTCCAGGACTTCAATCTTCTTCCTAACAACCTGAATTTGGCTTCCAGGACTGATCAATCACCTCAAAGAGAAATTTGGATAACAACCTGTCAGATATCCTATGATTTGTATCCCTGCCTTGAGCAGGGCGTTGGGCTCAATGGCCTTGTAGGTCCTTTCCAACTTCATTATTCTATGATTCCATGATTCAGTGACACAAGTCCCTTCTAGTCACTAGGAGAGGCTGCTTTGGCAGTATCTGAAGGTACCAACCCAGCATCATTGGTAGCCCCACTGACCATGTATTGCATTCATCTAAACAACATGTCACACTCACCACAGTATACTGTAGATGTGTACTTATGTAACCCCCTCTTTATGAATACTGAACATATCCTCCTCTTTTGGCCTATGCAGCTCTAACAGACACAGCAGACACATAGCTTCCTTTAATATATACTGTTTTTGTATTTTCACCACTAGAAACATGGAGCTGTTCTTCTCTTAAGGGATACTGAAACCTCCCTTACAATACTGAAGAAAAGTGAAGGGATGAGACTTGGCCAGTTGGAAATGCTCTCTCACTGTTCCTTTCTCAGTCAAGAACATGCTGGGCCCAGTGAGACAACTTTTGACCTGCCGCTTCCAATGATTTGCTCATTTGTGACATATCGGCCAGCTTTCAGACTGGTGTCTGGCGGCTGTTGATGGAACAGCAGAGAAGTTCAGAAGCTTTTGTCTTTGTGTGAGAGCTGACAAATTTCAGCAACCTGCCACGCAAAATGCAAACATCAAAGTGCTGGCGTGTGTGCTTACCCCCCCCCCCATCCTTTGGAGGCAGCTTTCCTAGCTTTTTACTGAGCTATAAAATACACCAAGGAGGATATAAGAACAAAGCTATGATGAATTTAGCAGAAAGCCAGAGCACGTGAGGAGAAGGACAGGGCAAAAAAGGGAGTGTGCCAGCAAGGGAGGATTGGTTCCATAGCAGGAGGAAAAATTGTTTCTGAATAACTGTGAAAAGCATAAAACTGGTTTACTCAGTGTGAGCAGGAGAAAAAAGCTGATAATGTTGAACAAAAGAGAAACTTCAAAGCGTAAACGTTCCATCTGTGTGACACTGATGTCTTGAGCAGTTGTTCTCTGCAAGATAGCATTTGAGATTTTAATGAACTTTAAAGAGTGGCATCAATAGTGACAAACAATAAAAGAGAGATAGCGTTAAGGGAGGGTTTATGGAGATATGAGGACTAATGTCTAGAATGGGATTATAGTGACATGTTAGTGCTGTATAGACAAAATGATATCCCTACTCAGGTCTCTTCCTTGAGAGAGAGTCTAGGACAGTGAGTTGAAAGGTGGAGGAATCATAGAGGTGGAAAATCATGGAGATGCATATTTTAAATATATTTTAAAAGAAGTTATACTTGTCTAATTATAAAGAATCTTCTTAGACATAACCAGGGAATAGAGCCCTAAAATGAACCAGGAAATGTATTGAAAATTGCCAGTTCGTTGCTTTGGATCGGTTCGGGTTTGTCCAAACAGGAGACCTCAACTTTCTTGAAGCAATATATTTTGGGGTGATGCAACAAACCTCCTGGTTCATTGCCCCCCATAGCCTGCCCCTGCTACCTTCTCACTCACTCTACTCCCTTCCCACTGCCTCCGTTGCCTCCCTCCTTTGCCCCACTGCCTCCTCCTCCTACTCTTCCACCACTGCCACTATCTTGGTTCCTGTTCCGGCAACCAAGCCTTCCCTGTCTGCCTAAAAAAAGGGCAAACATTGATCAACCCATGAGCCAATTCACTCAGTAAACATTTAGAAATGTGTGGTTCATGATTTTTAACCATGATGAATCATGCTAATCTCTACCAGTGTAAATTTAGAGGACTCTTATAAGGTTAGAAGTATGAATGTGGTCCTTCCAGTGAAAGACTTATCTGAAAAATAGGCAATGGCAGGTAAACCAGAATCGTTCAAAGTTCATTTTCTTCATTGCTGTACCCTTTCTAACTTTTAGGACAGCAGGTGCACTATTGGTATGGCTCATCAGTAGTACCTTCTCAAAACATGTACAATAGCTGGAAAATCAAAGCTCCTCTCCCCATCTATAACATAAAACATGACAGCTGGCAGAAATATTATGATGTTATTTCAAGAAGACTATAACTTTTAATGATTATGAATGTTGGCTGGCAGAAACTCTGTTCCTTCTGTTGGACCATACTTGTGACAATGACCGCCTTCAGAAGTACACTAGGACCACCATAGCCACAGGTTCAGTATTCACTGATTCTTTTATCCATGGTCTGAAAATATTAAACATATTGAAAGTAATATTCTAGAAATCAATATTTCTAAAGGTGAAGCTACCAGAAATGGCGACTAGAAGGAGACAGAGACCATGCTACGTACAGTATTCACTTTAAAATGCAATTCACTATAATCCACATTTTTTTCAGCACCCATGCTGGGGTGGGTGGGTGGGAAAGCTTGAAACTAATCACCATGGATACAAACGCCCTACTACTGTAATAGTAAACTAGGTCTTAATGCAATGTGAATAAGCCAGAGTGTACCTTCGAATTGTGTCTGTTTCACTCTTTGTCTCCCATATTGTTCCAAGGAAGCATTCAGTAAGGAGCTAAATATGGCCAGGTTCACATGAAACTACATTCAGATGATGTGTTATATTACGACTAAGCTGGCTGTTTTAAAGGAACCATAGTTGCAGCAAATGATTGACCCCACATGACAAACAGCTATCATTCATTGTATGGATTTCACTAGATTTTAAAAAGCTCTCTTGAGGAAGCACCCCCATCCCCACAATTAATAGACAGAATCAGGTTGTATTCAAAACAACAGAGAATATTCCTTCTGGCATTCTGAGGCCCTCCTCCCTTTTCTTTTTTTTTTTTCCCCTTTCAATTTCAAAATGAATTTTCCCCATATAACTTATTTGTAACCATGTTACTTGCCACGTACTTACCAGATTTACAGCAGAATTCAAAAATCAGTTCTGAATGCAATAATAATAATGATTCAACATTTATTCTGCTCATTTTAAATACAAACGTGGACTCATTTTGCAGGCACATTTGAACAAGACCAAATTCAAGGTTTTCTGGTTGCTTGTCTTAAGTTAGATCACAATCGTAACTAGCCAAAATGGCTGACTCTAGATAAACTGGCATTAGGAATGATGAAGCTATGTTGAACCCCTCCTGCCAGCCTAGGATTCTTGAAAATACACTGCTTATGATATACCTTGGGCTAGTGCAGAAGCCTTGCCCCAGGGTGATTGAGGTGTAAATTTGATGTAAAGCGGGTCTACATCTCCACCTCCTTTGTTGGTTCTTCTGATGGCTGTCCTTAGCAAGTATACCAATTGGGCTGCAGACTCGTCTGCCTTGGTTCTCCGGGATCAGCCACTATAACACCAGCTTAAAGATTTTTTTAAAGGTGGAATCCAAGGGTGATCCACATTACAAAATGGATAGCTAAACATCTGCTTTTGGATTGTGAAGAGTTCCAGAATAACCTCTTCATAAACTGGGATTAAAATGACAAAGAAGATTTAGTGGAAGCCAATACAGTAAGATGCAAATCGGGAGAAGCAAGCTCAGTTTTACATATACTGTACACAGATAGGAAGAGAGCTGACAATGACTGGCCAAGAAAAATATCTTGGTGTTGTCTTGCAAGGCTGGAGGGGTGGTGGCTCCTAACAAAATGGAAACTTAAGTGCCCTTAAACATGAAACTAAACAAAATGGAAATTTTCATTTCATTTTGTTCTGTTTTTTGTTTTTTATTATTTATTTTGACACACACTGATCAGCTGGTGTGCGGGGCTGTGCACCAGCTGGTCGGGAAAAATAATACTAATAAAAAAACTGCTGACTGCCCCCCCCCCCGCGGGCCAGCTGGTCGGTGGGAGAAAAATAAAACCCGCCAACCGGCCTCCCTGTGGGCCACCTGGTCAGTGGAAGATAAATAAAACTTGCTGTCCGGCCTCCCTGCCGGCCAGCCAGTCAGTGAGAGAGAGGGGGGGGGACTGCTGACTGGCGGGTCTGGCCCCAACAGTGTAAATTAAAAAATGAAAAACAAAATGAAATTTAAAAAAATGATTAAAATTTTTTGTAATAAATATAATTGTTGAACAATTATTTGCTTCTGCTGGTAGAACAAATTGCAGAATACTTTGACAAAAATAACTAGGAAAAAAACTTCCTTTTCATAATACCGTCATCCAGGGTCATCCAATGGGACAGAATGGTAGAAGACAAAGTAAGTCCCCCCCCACACACATTGTTGAATTATGGGGCTCTCAGAGTACATTGCTTAGCTGTGGCATCCACCACCACATGTAAAGGGTGTTTCTTTTAAAACAATTGAAAGTTCAAGGAAAAGAAATCTATCAATATCTACTAGTTATAATACTATACCTGTGGACAAAAAGCCTAACCCTGGTATTACACAGATACATTTTTAAAAAGTCCCAGCAGTCACCATTGCAAGAGGGGGAGTCCAACAAAACTTGGGTAACTTTCAAAATGAGTTTCAAATTGGGCCCAGATTTGAGCAGGCTGTTACAAGAGACAGTCTGGTCTTTCTCTCTGTCAGATATGAAAATGGTTTGTTCAAGGACATTTAAAGGCATAATTTTCTGGAAAAGAATCACTTTGGTCCTCAAGAAGATATTCAGCAACCACTTTATTCTGCCAGGCAGCATATTTTTGGATATATTTCAAAGATCTATGAGGGCTTTCTGAATAGGAAATGAGTTCCCCTTGACACTTTTTTTTAAAGGTAGGAGCTTATTCATCTGGTAGTCCTGTAGAACCATGCCCACAAAATCAGGACCTCTCCCCATTGTAGAAAGTCCGGGCATGCATAGAGCCGATTTTTCCCTGGTGAATTACTTTTACTGATTCCCAATAACTTGCCCCTTGACTCAGAAAGAGCTGTGATTTTCTGCTCCAAAATGGTACTTGCTCCTTGCCAAACCTGGGGAGGTTTGAGCAAGTCCTTTGAAAGTGATAATTATTTGAAAATACATCAAGCGTTACTGATGAGCTCAATTGGTACAAACAAACAAAAGTAACTTTCAAACCAGCTTTCCAAGCAGGATCAAAATTTGGTGAGTTGTTGCTATGCCGACTGGGTGTGTTCTGTGCCCCATTTAGGGGGAATGTTCACCATTTACTTTTAAAATTATAGTTGTCTGAAGGAAGATCCAGTTTCTTCTAAAAGACCTTCTTCAACACCAGTACTGTGTTCTGAGCGGGATATGAAATTCTCCTGAAGAGAAAAAGAAACAGACATTACTAGTGATGAGTTACAAAACAAGCAGGCAAGCAACCCACCAACCAAACAAGGATTTGGCCACAAAAAAGACATATGCTATTTTAGGATGCATTAAGAGAAGTATCCAAATCCCGTAAGATACAGGTCCCCTTTATTCAGCACTGGTTAGGCCTGATCTTGAGTACTGTGTTCAGTTCTGGACACCATACTTCAAAAAAGATGCTGACAAATTGGACCAAGTTCAGAGGAAGGCAACAAGCATGATCAGGGTGCTGGAAGCCTTAAGAGGAAAGACAGAAGGAAATTGGCATGTTTAGCTTTGATAAAAGAGGACTCGTGGGAGAGATGAGATCACTTTTCAAATCCTTGAAAGGCTGTCGTACAATGGAAGTGCAGGATCCAGGATGCACAACAATGGGCTCAAGTTACAGGAAGCCAGATTTCAGTTGAATATCAGAAAAAAAACTTTACTATTAGAGCAGTATGACAATGGAAGCAGATTCCCTGAAAGAGCTTCAGCACTGGAGGTATTGTAGAGAAATTTACACAATCACCTGGCATTTGTATTCCTGCCTTGAGTATTGAGGTGGACTCAGTGACCTTGTAAGGCCCTTCCAACTTCATGATTCTATGATTTCTATGGTTCTACAATTCAGGACAAAAATTGGCAGACTGCTACTAGGGATTCCTCATGGGATGTTTGGGAAAGTACGGCCAGTTTAGGAAAAGTTTGGGAAAGTACTTTTTTAAATGTGTTCTATTCTGGAAAAAGAACAATTCCCCCATGGAATTTTTAAAAAATAATCTGAGCTACCCTGCCTGTTGGGGGCATGATTGCCACTATGGCACTTTTCTAACCAGTGAAGATAAGGATACGGGGAAGCTCAGTTATTGCTGAAAAGCAGGGAAGTCCAAACAAACATCTTTCTTTCCGACTGGTTTCAGATGAGAATTTTGAAGAAAAAAGCTAACTTTTGCAGCAATGGTCAGGTCAACAGCAAATTTGGCAAGGTCACCAGTTAGGTTGGGCTTAATAAGTGCCAATTTCAGGGAAATGTAGGAAAGTTTTTTTTCAAAGTTATAATTATGTTCTACAACGGCATCCTTGAATTCAGTGCACAAAGCAGAAAGAAGGAATTTGCAATTGCATTACTGCTTGGGGGCAATTCAAACAATAAATTATAACTTTTCAGTGAGGCTAAGACGTTAGCAAACAGTCTAAGCTATTCCCTGGAGTTTTTAAAGAATAATTGTTTCAAAATGGATCTCAGATGCTCTCATGGGCTGTGTTGGCCTGGTGACACTAGTGTACATGTAAGAGTGGAATTGTCAACTTGCACTCAACATGACTTGAGTCCTCACTGCAATATAACCACACTTTGGAATTCAAATTAAGCACTCCATTCATCACCACCACAAATGTTGTGAAGCACCTCCAGCATTTCTAAGAAGTGCTCCAATGTGCCTCACCAGTGCCTGCCATTGTTCTCAACTGCCCCTCCCACCTCTGTTCACAAACAGTGTCTTAAAAATGTCCTTAGGTAAACATCTGTACAGTCCATTTGTTTCCATTCGGTTTTCCATGCTTATATATGTGCTGCATACCATGCATAATTCACATGCATTACTTGTATTGGCTAAATTGCCAGTAGGTTTGTCTATTACAGTTAAAGCATTAACTATGGGTCTTTTCCCAGGAACTCTGTGTTTATGGTCCTGTGTCTAAGAACTCTGGACAATTTCTTCAGTTGGAAATTGGCTTGTAGTGTGTGTTAAACCTCTGTTTTAAAAAGCCTTCAAAAGTAATCTTGTTCATGAATGTGAGATATTGCTTCTGTGGCTACTATTCAAAACATGGGAAAATGGCTTAACACTGCTTTGCTCTCATGTTCTCTGTCAGTAGTCAAGATGATCTGCAAGTTCCCTTCTTGTGCTCAATATTGTTCACAGAGAGAACCAAGCGACAGAAAAAAATCCCATTTCCTTTTTTCTCTCTCATCCAAACACAAACTGTCATGGCTGAATGTTCTTTGAAGGCTAGTTCAGTGAGTTAGGTATCTGGCTGTGGAGCCACAGTTGGTGGCTCAATTTCCCATTCTGCCTCCACGAAGAAGAGCCAGCCTGTGTGGCCTTGAGCAGGCTGCATAGTCCCAGGATGCCATCAGAAGCAAGGAAGGGTAAATCACTTCTGAGTGCTCTATACCTAGAAAATCCTGAAAATGGTCACCATAAGTCATAATTGATTTAATAGCCCAGTAGTAGTAGTAGTAGTAGTAGTAGTAGTAGTAAAAACTTCTAGAGATGAATAAAATGCATTGCAAAATTCATTCAAAATTTACTAATAGACATGGGCACGGAACGACTAAATTACCGTTACCGTTACTGTTCTTTGTTTCCGTTATGTAATGGAACGACAAACGGTAATTTAGACGGGCCAGCCAGAACCCGAACAGAACCAAGAAAAAATTGTTTGGTGCTGTTCGTTTCCATGAGTGGCGGCATGCAATAAAATGGACTGGAGCAGTGGGGAAAAAACGCCGCAGGAAACCGCAGCTTTTTTTGGCAGAGCCCCAAGCACTGATCAGCTGTAGTGCGGGGGGCTTGGGACTTGGCAAAAAATAGTTTTAAAAGCCCCTGCTTTCCTGGTGCCGATTGGGCACATTGGGGGAGGGAAGCTCCCTGCTTATTTTAAAACCTCCTTTGCTTTTTAAAGAACAAGAAGATAATTTTCGCCGCCTCCCACTGCCACCTCCGGAACTCTGGGTCAAGCATGCCTAAACAAATCAAGTGATTTATTCCTAGCCAAGGTTTGGGTGCTCGCTTTCTTACACTCTCCTCCCCCCTTTGCCGTGTCATCGTAAAAAAGGAAAATATTAACGAGCAAGCTCAGCGAAGTACACCCCCTTGACCTCACCTTTCCTCTGGATCTCCCAGGCTTGCCTCCTCCGCCCTCATGGTCATGCCCTCCGTGCTGTGTGTGTGTATGTGCACGCCGCGCATGTGTATGGAGAAGAGGGGGAAGCTGATGGGGATTCTGGGAACAATGCTGTGCTGTGCTCCTTAAAGGGGCGAGTTGTCTTTCTGCATCCATTTGGCAATGAGGGTGAGGGACCATGAGGCAGAGGAGGCAGCCACCCCAGGAGGAGATCCCAAATCAAGGTGGGGGTAAAAAAGGGTGTATTTCACTGAGCTCGTTATGTTCCTATTTTGCTTTTTTGTGACGGTATGGTAAAGGGCGGTGGGGGGGAGGGGGGAGAATTTAAGAAAGCGAGCACCCAAACCTTGGCTACCAGGAATCGCTTGATTTTATTTTAGTTTTGTAACTTAAGAGAGACCAAAAGGATGTGGGCATATTGGAGGGTGGTGGAAAAAGGCAACCTCTCCTTTTTATTGGGGGGGGGGGTGTTTTGCTGGGTGGTGGTCTGATGTTTGGGATCCTTTAGCCACACTTGTTCCGGAGTTTGGGAGGCAGGGGCGGGGGCGGGGGCAGAAGACGTCAAGAATTATTCTTGTTCTTTTAAAAACAAAGGTGTCAAGCCCCGCACACAGAACACACAGCAAGCCAAGTTCAGTTCTTTGCCAGGAACTTTAGTTGTAATCCAGATAAAGTACAAAGTACAGTCCAAGTCAATCCAGAATAATTTACAGAGCCAAATGCCAAGTTCAAGGGAAACAGAGAAACGTCGTAGTCAGGAAGCCGGTCCAAGGTCAGGAAACAGAGAACGCCGTAGTCAGAAAGCCAGTCCAAGGTCAGGAAACAAAGTCAGGATAACACACAGGAACGTGGTGGCAAGGTAAGTGACGCGTTGCTCCCACAGAGGGTTCAGGGTAAACTTGCTGGCTTTATCCTAAAACAGGGAGCACACCCATATCTCTGGCAAGGCTCCTGCTAGAACTCAGGGCTTTCAGATCTAATTCTATGCCTATCATTAAAGATCCTTTCCCTAGCTCTCCTGTTAGTTCTCCTTTGCAGGATCCTGCTCCTAGCCCTTATAGGAGGAGATGTGCCCTCAGCTGCGTCCTCAGACTCAGCTGCCTGCTGAGTTGAACTACAAGGCTCCTCCTGCTGCTCTCCAGCATTTAACCCTTCACATTCGGGTTTCATGAGAGGCAGGGTCCTGGCAAAAGGAAATTTAAAAATAAGCCAGGGCACTTCCGCCCCAATGCACCCGGAAAGCAGAAGCTTTTAAAACTTTTTTTTTTTTTGCTGAATCCCAAGCCCACACTACAGGTGATTGGCGCTTGGGGTTGTGCCAAAAAAAAATATATGCTGCGGTTTCCATGCTTGCTTTTTCCCATAGCAATGCATTACTTCAGTGCATTCCTATAGGAAAACGACAATCGAACCAAAACGACAAACGGAATGAAGTTTTTCTAGAAAAATCCATTTCAACGGAACCGAACCGAAATGAAAAGAGCCCGAACCAAAACGGAAACGGAACGCCAGTTTTGCGTTTCGTGCCCATCTCTATTTGCTAATTCATTGATTCATATTTGTATGAGTCTATACCCCCAATGAATACAAACTGATAAATTTTTAGCAATTTTGAATTCATTGATTCATTGGGCTATACCTAGGGTCACTGAATTTGCAGAGATGAATTCCATGACTCTTCTCTACAATTCCTCCATGTCTGGGGAAAATTGGATTTCTGGTGACTGAGTTAAATTGCTTAAACAGGACAGCTGGGAAACAATTAATTAAAGTTGATGGGGGAACTCGGTGGCATATTTTTGACTCAATGCCTGGCAATCAGCCAGCCAGTGATCCCTGAACCCAAGCGCACTGAATTCACAAGGGGGTGCAATTCCCTCACTGCCTCAGAAAACCCAGGGTTGGGCTGCACAATCTCACCTCTCTCCTAGAAGCAAGCCGGTTGCCTAGGCACCAAGTCACATTCTTGCCTCTCTCTCAGGGGTGAGCCAGTTACCTAGGTATCAGGTTGCCCCCCCCCCAGCACTGAAAGTGAATTTTAAAGGGGTAGCATCACACACTGTGACTAGCCCATGAAATAGGATGGGGGAAAGGAGAAACAACCCTAGCCAAGGAGATTGGAAGATACCACAATTTGCCAAGCAGCAGCGTGGCTGGAACCAGGAGACTTGGCCCAGCCTGACCTTGTGGTCCTCCAACAATGGCGGCGATGACAGAGAGGGTGACACAGATCTGATGCTGATGCTCTGCACTCAGGAGGGGAAACAAGGGGTTGTCTTCTTGCTCCCCCTTTTTAAACCTTCTGGGACAGCCCTATAGGAAAGCATCATGTTTGCCGGGGCCACCCCACGGCCAGCATCAATTTAACTTCTGGGCAGATCAGATTTCTCCCCCCTCTTTTCCCATGATGCTGGACCCCCAGACCCCTCTATTTTCCATGTGGGGGGCATCATAGTTCATGTGTTCCAGTGGTCGCCACACCAGAAACAGTCCTCAAACCCATTGAGTTGGATCCTCACTTATTTAAGCAAGTCCAGAGGTCCATCACAGTATCTATATCTCCATGACACCAAGTTGACATTCACCTTCTTTAGTCACTGGCCAGCATTCCATGCCATAGAGTGCAATAGATCTTTGGCTTGAAATTGTCACTGATCATTTTGTTGCATATGTTTGATGTTGTAAATCATTTTAGCCAGGCACTTTTGATCCTTGATGTGACTTCAAGATTCAGACTCCCATTGGCTGTGATCATGGACTCGAAGTATTTAAACTCCTCAGTTCTCGGCAGGTCGATATCATCAATTTGGATTGTAACTCACTCATTTGTGTCAGCCATCAGATACTCAATCTTCCTCATATTCAGGCATACGGCAAATATCACCAGATGATCACTCCATGCTTGAACTTGGTGCTAAAGATCTGCATTACTCTTTGATGTGACTGTGACATTGTCAGCTTAAAGGAGTGCCCGGGGTGCCGGATTCTGCAGATCACAAGTGACTGCATCGATAACCAGAAATTGTCGTTGACGAATCATGACTCAAAATAAATCCCCATTTTTCCAATTCATCTCTATCTCTAATTACAGTACTTCTACTATGGCCACAACCCTCACAGTAGTTGCTACGGGACTCACATTGCAGGATCTTCTTGGTCTTGTGTTTTGCTTGTTGGCAACAAGTTGAGCACTTTTGTACTAGACAAGTCTTTGACCTGATCCACCATAATGATAATCATTTCATCTAGGCAGGATTTTAGGTACAAATCCCTGTGCAAAACCTAGTTCAGTCCCCCTATATTAAGCTTCTCCCTCTGCTTTGATCTTTCATTGCCCATCTCTCTATCAAATATTAAAAGAGAGTCTTGTGGGACATTAAAATGCCAACAGATCTGGTTGCTGTTTATTTGTTGTTATTTTTGTTTTGGCTTTATAAGTAAAATACATCCATAGTCAGACTTCACTGATCTGATTAATCAGGCTCTAGTCCAGATGGAATCTTATGCCACAAAATCAGCCCAATGTGGTTTGACATGCCACAAAATTCCTTTTTATATTTGCTGTAGTAGACAAACATAACGGCACTGTTGGAACTGGAAGACATAATGTAAATTGAGACATTTGAAGCTAAATATACCCTTAAGGCCTCAAACAAATGGCTGTTTTCATGCCACTCATCAAGTTGAAGATTTCACAGCAGTTTTTACCTACTCTGGGGAAGATGGCTAGAAACTGTAACTTGAAGTCATCATATAGCATTTAGAATGGTCCTTTGCAACCATGTCACTTCTTGCCTTGGCATTTCCCTTCTCCTGATGGATGAATTTGTTGTATGGCCTGTCTTGGATTTGTAATCTGATCTCATTGAGTTTTGCAGATTATGTGTACCCTTTCAGAGTAATATGGCAGTGATGCAAAACATCTCCATTGGTGGGACAGCAGCAGCCAATCACAGGGAAGGGTACGAGGCACAGTGTATAAATAAAGCTTATGTTTAAGGTCAGCAAAGTAGGACCCCGTCCTGGACAAAATCCAAACTGTTTCATTCAGCTATTTTAACTGCCTTCCGTCATCACCATTATTCATTCATTTACAGTGCAGGTTCAAGTCCACATAAACAGAGAGAAACCAAAAATAATAACCAGCCTTCATATTCATTTCAGTGGGAAAAGATATTAATCACAAACCTGACACCATATTTGTTTTAAATTAAAGCTGCTGCTTTAGAGCATATGCTTCTCCTCAGTCAATATCATATGTTTGTTCTCCCTTACTTGGGAAAGGGGGCAGGCTAGTGTAAAAGCACCATGTGAGCGACTCAGCTAGTTCCATATTGGCATAATCAGTTGTTTATTTGCGCTTTGATCATGATTTTATGTTGAGGAGTGCAAGTAGAAATCTATGGGACAGGGGACAAGGAGGTAAAGGGAAACCATTAAGGCTCCTTCCTCCACAACTGGAGCCAGGGCACATTTTTTGCCTTTCAGATTTAAAGAGACACAGAGCAAGATGGGGTGGGTAGGTTTTTCCTACTTAGCAAGTATTTAAATGTTGCACCGTTTAATGAGCCAGCATTGCCATGAGGATGTACGACCTCCAGCAGGGGAGAAAGAAGGGTAGGGAAGGAGCAGCCAGAGTCTCCTGACTCACTAGGGCACAGTTTGCAGTACAGTGGTCAAGATAATTTCCTCTAGCTCGCTGTGTCTCCGGTGGCTGTGTCAGCACTGGTGGGTCCTGCATTTGAACTGGTAAATCAGTAGGTAGTTGTGGGGAGGAAGTGTTCAAGCTGAATGTTTACTGCCTCCCCTCCCCCCTCCAACTCAGTCTTCATGTGGTCTTCAGCTGGAGAGGACTGGAGAAAGATATATCCCACTACCGTACTTCAAACAGCAACCACTTTTTGTTTTGAATCACCTTTAGCCCTCCCCGGGTCATGTGGTTGCTGAAACGATTAAGTATTCTGCACTTGACATTTTCTCAAGAACCGGTTTCCCCATCCACACTTTGCTAAACTGCTTTTTGTTCCAATTTAGTCCGTCATTTCCCCATTATCTGGTTCAATTTCGGAAATTATTTTTTAGGATAGAGTCATGCTATTGTTCTTCCATTCAAAGCAATGTAGTTAATTTTCTGGTTCTCCCTTTAGATTATTTACAGCATGGCACATTGATTTTGATAGCCTACTTCCGTGACCAGAAAAAGCAAAATTGTACTCAAAATAGGAAGTAGAAGGACTGGAGAAGTCAGCGGAAATGATTACACTGCAGGAGGATTTCTTTTTTGGCTTTTCCGATGGCAGGATAAGGCGTACAGAGGCGGAAACATGGAAAAAAACGGTACATGGTGTCTGCAGTTTGAGCCAAATCACTTCAAAAAGCGGTCTAGAAATCGGTTTAAAAAAACACCGCCCCTGGTAGCCGTTGCAAAAAAAAAAAAAAACCCAACACAGTGGCTGAAAAGGGGCGTGGCCAAGGGAGCTCTGTGGAAAAAGTGATTGGAAATTTGGTAAGTGATTTTTAAGGTGGTTTGACTTTAAGCAAAAGGCGCTTCAAAACCTAAATGTGGTAGGGTTCATAGAGAGGAGGAGATAGAGGAGGAAGTGCAGAAGAAGGTGGAAGAGGAATGGCAGAGGAGAAGCCATCTGGAGATAAATGGGCAATGCCCAGCAGTAGCACCCTGTCTGCAAATAGCTGAAGTCACCAAGAAAGAGCTCTTAGATGCTTCTGCCAGAAGCGGTAGGAGGGATTGCTAGCAGCCCTCAGGGATTGCTGGGCTACCTAATGGTCCTGCTGTGGTGGACAGGCTTATTGGCAGCTCCCCAATTTTGAGACTGCTCCCCCTCAGCATATTTTGCACCAACTCCATCCTAGAGGACACCCACTCCTACATAGAACAAACCCCACACACATACTTTGCACTTTGTACTTGGCTCCCTCTTTAACACTTTACCCCTTGCACTCCCCATAAATGGAAAGCAGATGTGCCAGTGCCTTGCTGAGACTGAAGAGGAGTCTGGGTCAACACAGATAGACCGTGCCATCCATGTTATAGCTTGGCAGCCATCAGAACCACAGGACCTGCTCCAGTGATGCACAGTGGGGCAGTAAGCAGGCTCTGGGTTGTGGCCATACAATCCAGGTTCTTTCATACCTTCAAAATACCAACTTTTCTGATCCTTGATATTTTCTGATAGTATGGAAGACAATAGAATAGTCATGTATTAAAGGTTTCCTATGCTATTTGCATGTTCTTTTAATAGGTTTCCTTTTCAAAGGAATCAGATAACTCTTTATCTCTTCAGTATACTCTTTCTATCTTCTCTTTGTCTAATGTTGTGCTTCCCTGTGGGTCATTTAGTATTAATAATCTAGGCTTAAATTTCTCTTAGCTTCTTGGATCTTCTGGAAAACATCTCTCTCTCTCTCCCACCATTGTTGTTCTCCTCTATTGTCGTTGAACTAGTTATAGTAATAGTATTATCTGTCTTCACATGGAAGTTGCTAAAAATTGCATTCAGGGTTCTGACCCTATTTCTGTCACATTTTACTTTTGCTTCTCAACTGCTGCATGACAAAGAGCCTTCTATTCTAGAAGGTGAAGTAAAAGCTGCTCTGAAGCACTAAGAACAAATAATTCACCAGGGGTAAAGGGAATGCTAGTATATTTCAGGCAACAGAGACCAAGCCAGTTGAACATTAAGATGTCCAAAACCACAACTACAGAAGACTTATACAACTTTAACTGTAATGCTGGCAATTGAGAGATTGAAATAGTTGTATACCTTGGTTCAGGTTGGGAATTTGTGTCCCCTGCCCGTGTCATGGTCAGATCACAACTTGCTGACCTTTTCCCTGGCACTCACCACTGCACCCCATGGGAAGCTTGGCCCTACTGTTTGGGCCCACCCTTGGAGGATCCTTGACCCTGTTAGGTTTTCGGATGATCCTGTCGACACCTTGGTGGATAGGTAGTATGTGAATGCTGCCCAGGCTGTTGTCTGGATCACCCCCAAGCACCTCATCCAATGCTGAGCCTGCACCTCGCTGTGGTTTTATTGTTTCCCTTTATATTGCTAGCCATACATTCCTCAAAGTCTTTCTTTGCCTCTCTTATCATCTTCTTACATTTCTTTTGCCAGAGTTTGTATTCCTGTTTATTTTCCTCATTTAGGGAGGATTTCCATTTATGGAAAAACTTCGTCTTTTGCTTTAGAGCCTCTCTAACTCCACTTGTTAACCATGCCAGCGCCCTCTTGGACTTAGATGAACTCTTCTTTCTTTGTGGTATGCACTTCCACTGGGCCTCTACTACCATTGTTTTAAACAGGTTCCATGCACTCTGGAGAGATTGGATTCTTTTTACTTTCCCTTTCAATTTCTTTCTAACTATTTTCCTCATCTGAGGGAAGTCCGCCCTTCGGAAAGCAAGGGTTTTTTTGTCTGATTTGCTTGACACTCTTCCCCTGACATGCATGGCAAAGGATACTGTAGCATGGACACTGTTCCCCAGAGGCTCAGTGACATTTCACATCCCTGACCAGGTCCTGAGTATCACACAGTATTAGATCCAGAGTTGTCTGTTCTCGGGTGGGCTCCATGACAAGTTGCTCTAAGGCACAGTCATTCAGCATGTTGAGAAACCTGGTTTCTCTTTCTTGCCCCGAGCAAACATTGGCCCAGTCAATGTGGGGATAATTGAAGTCCCCCATGATTACTATCCTGTCCCTCTTAGATACCTCCATGATTTGTTTCTTCATTTCAAGGTCCCCCTCAAGTTTTTGATCTGAACGACAATAACACACACACATACACCCCACACACTATCACATCACTCCTTGGACCTGGTAGTTTAACCCACAGTGATTCTATGGTGGAGTCAGACCCACTGTCAATCTCCATTCTGCTGGATTTTACCCCTTCTTTGACATAGATGGCTACTCCACCTCCAACCCGCCCCTCTTTATCCCTTCTACAGAGTTTATAGCTTGGGATTGAGGTATTCCACTGGTTCTCCACATTCCACCAGGTTTCTGTTAAGGCTGTTATATCAAGGTCGCTCATTCATAGCATCACCATATGTCAGAGGCAACATGACAGGACATTAAAAATGAGATTTGATTGACAGATGAAGAGTCGAAGATTCAAGAAATGATAAATGGAAGAGGGAAATGCGAAAGAGCATAAAATATCCACAATCTCTTTTGTTCACAGGAGTCCTTCATATTTCAGAGGCTCTCTATCAGGTATAGACGAACAAACACATGAATGAAAATATGAGGTTATTTTGTGTTTTTCATATTGGTATTAGCACAAAAGTCCCATCCCAAAATCCTTGCACTGGGAAAACAGAAGTTGTACAATCTGCCTGACCTTCCTAGGTATTGCACAGAACACTGTATGTGGGTCCGCACAGTGGCCTGATAACAAAATAGCCACTGTAAGAGAGTGCCTGGAATGCATGTTAATGTGCTTTAAGTGTATCTTGCAGCAACTGCAGGCCATCTTGGGGCACCTCTTAAATACAGACTCCCCCCCCCCACCAGCAAAGAGAAGCTCAAATTTGTGCATTCATAGCCACATAGGCAGAATTCTGGAGGGTGGAAGAAGGCAGGTGACTATGGCTGCCAGTGAGGAAAGACAGAAAATAACACAAACTAACAAAAGGTTAAATAATGGCTACAGTAAAAGTCTGTGATTTATAGAGCAGACGGCAGGCAGTTGGATGAGCCAGCCAAAATGCAGAAATTTTTGAGAAGGATTATTCTTAGTGAAATTAAAATGACATTAAATGTGATGCTGAATAGTAAGAGGCAGCAGAGTTAATCATCTTTGGAAAAAAAATCCTTGAAGCTATGTTTGTTAATAAGGAACCATGCGAGGTCACTGTTACAGTATTATTATTTATTAATATTTTAATAGAGCCTTGCAGGATTTAGGCCAGTTCTCCAGGAGATGTAAATAAGTTGAATTCAATTAAGTTATACTCCTTTACACACAGTTAGAATGTAGCCCTTTTTGTTTTATTTTGTTTTATCCCTTGCTTTTCCTAAATCCCTTTATCCACCAAAAAGTCTTACATCAGGGAAGGGAAGGCGATTTAAGGCAATCTGATTCGTTTCAATTAAAATCCTCCTGAGCATTAATCCCATGCTTGACACTCTAACCATTTCCAATTAATGCCTAGGTTAAACCCATATGTGCTACAGATTCCAGCTGAAAGATTGAACTGTAGCAGGTAACCAAAGGAAAACAGACACAATCCACACATCACAAACATATGGCTGGACACAAGCAAAATAAAGAGATGTGCCATGTAGTAGCTTGGCATTAAAAAAAACACCAGATGATGGATTATTTTAATATGAGACAAAACTGAGAAGGTTTATGATCAAAGTTGAACTTTCATTCATTCATTCATAGACCACCCACTCTAAAGACCTGAGGAAAGCATCAACAGATTCATTTTTTTTAAAAAAAATATATCTTAATTTTTTAAAAAAGATTTTCAAATTCAAAAGAAGGGTTGCAAGAAGAAAAGTAAAGGCCTTAGGAGTCATACCAAGGGACACATCAAACTAAGGTACTCAAGCAAGCAACTCAGCCTGGTTAATTGCTTGATTTACAGCATTTTGCCTCTAAAAGATACGCTCTTTGTATAAGTCCTTCTTTTGGCTACAGTTTCTAGAGCACCATGCTCAGCATGAGCAATAGGTATCCTAGGAGTTGTAGTGAGCAGTAATGAACAACAGCAATATTTTCTGTTCCCAGGCTCCCTAGTCAGTTACTGTATATAGAGATGGGCACGACTTAGCGGTATTCCCGTTTCCGTTTCCGTTACTCGGTTCCGTTACTCTACGGAAACGGTAACGGGAATTACTCCCCCAGACTTCAAGCTCGAACCGACGAACGAACAATTTTGGTCTGATTTGTCGTGCTCGTTCCTTGCATCGCGTGATTGCGCGATGCCACGCGGCACAGAAAAAAAGTTTTTAAAAGTTAAAAAAACCCGGTTCCCGGCCAAAAAGCAGGCGGAAAAATGCCTGCCGTGCCTCAGGGCACCTACCAGAGGGGTTGTTTCTGGAGGTCCCCGGCCTCCCCCCTCATCCCCCGTCCTGGGCTGCTCTGGTGGGACTCGCCGCAGGCTCGCAGCCAGCAAAAAGCCCAGACTCGCAGCCGGCTGCCCGCAATTAAAGCGCAAGCAAGCGGCACGGACGGCACAGGAAAAAACTTTTAAACTCTTCCCCCACCCATTCCCGGGCCAAAAAAGCAGGCGGAAAAATGCCTGCTTGTCTAAGGGCGCAGGGCACCTACCGGAGGGGTGGTTTCTGGAGGGGGGGGGTCCCGCCTCCCCCCGTCCTGGGCAGCCGGACTCGAGTCGCCATTTCGCCATGCCATGCGGTGCGGGCGGGGGATCCAAAATGGGGCGGCAAACGCAATATTGTTTTTGAAATCGTGGTCCAAAAACACACAAGCACAACAGAAACACGCGAAAATTTATAAACTGCCAGATTTTTCACAGTAGCAGTGGGTTTTTTCTTGCAACAAAATGTCTCTCCTCTCCTCCTCTGTCCTCCATTGATTTTATTTTTTTTTTATTTTTTTTACACCTGCGCAATGATGGGCTGGCCGAGTGGCCAGCCATGTGGGAGTGGACAACCATGCAAATTTTTGGAGCCATCCCACCAATCGCATGGCCACTTGGCCATGGAGACTTCTGGGATGTGCCAAAAAGCCCCCTAAAACCTGCCCTAGCCCTAACTCTAACCCTTGACTCCGTACCCATACGTCACAGACTGTCTTCTTAGTGGGTCAGAGAGGCACCCAGAGGTGCAACCCACTAGCCCACCGTAACCTTACCCGTCACTAGCCTAACCCTAGCCATTGCACTAAGCCACCTTAAAGCCAGATCTACTTGCTTGCATTGCACTACACGCAGCAAGTACAATTCCCTTCTGTGTGAGACATGGTGGTGCGAGAGCCTTGTGAAGGGCGGGCATGACGCTATCACTCTCACTGGTCTCACTGTCTGCACATTCTGTTATGCAATATCCATATGGATATTGCATAGCATTTTGCAGCAGCAGCAGGTGAGGAGGGGAGACCCCCATGTAGAGGGGTCTCTCTTGGAGCCTGCTTCCCCTTCCTAGTGGGTGAGGAGCCCACTTTCCCTTTATAGCGGGCCAGAGGAGGCACCCACCCCACAGAGGTGCCTCCAGGAGCCCCCCCCCCCCCCCAAAACCAGTACTAACGACAACGAAAAAATGAAAAAACGAACCGACTAATTTTTGCGAATTTTCGCGAAAACCGGAAACGAGCCGAAACGGGACCGGCCCGACTAACGACAACTCGAAAAAATTTTTTTTCAAGTCGTGCCCATCTCTAACTGTATATAGTGGATATAACTGCTACATGACAGTGACAATAATGCTAGGCCAAAGCCTGCATTTTGGACAGTCTTGCCATGAACCATATGCTGGATAGCATTGGGCAATATGTGGCCTGCAGGCTATATACCAGCCTCGAAGCTGCTTTTAAAGCTGTTTCACTCAAACACTAAGTTTTACAAAAAATAGTTGCCAAGAATTGAATGTTGGCCCCACCACTTCCTCATGCAAGCTTCTCTGACCCTGCGGTACTCTTTAAAAATGCTTTAGAGCATTATGTTTTTGATTTGTTTTGTTTTTGCCTGCCACATAGTGTTTACCTTGATTGCCTTACTGGAAGTTGTCAATATCTCTAATGTACTTATTGTATTTATTTATCCTAAGCATTTTAGGAAGATTTCAATCTTCCAAGAACTGTAGGTCCTGGATTGAGACTTCCTTCCAACTGCTTACTTGCTGTGCCACATGTCAGTAAGTAAGTCATGTGCCAAAGAATCAAAAGCTGACGTTCTCTGCTGCTGTTGCTTTTTCTTCTTAGTGGCTAAAAACCTACTGCACAGTTAGGCAAACTCTGTAACTTTTGGAAGATAACAGTATTATGATGCAAGTAAAGAAATCTCCACAGGAGCTACCTGTCGCCTACTGAATCAAGCAAGTTAGGCTGCTTAATTGCTTGCTTAACACCAATTCACCTCTAAAAGAATACACTGTTTGTATAATTCTGAAACATGATTTCTGATGTGGAAGTATGTCTGCTTTTTTGTTGAATGGATCCGTTATGTTTAGGATAGAGGTCAATTTGATTATACTGAGAGAAATAATATGTTAGTGCATTACATTAAATTGCTAAAATATTGTGCTGAATTAACAAAAAACAAAACTAAAAAATAAATGTGCAAGCCAGCCTCTTGGGCCATGTGCTCCCTTTCAACCCGAGCCTCTTGGGAGGGCAGCCTGAAGCTGCCTACCCTTGGTGAAGATATGGAAATGAGATGCAAAAGAGACAGAACCTATCCTTCCAGTACAAGGGGGATGCATTCTCATCCAACAAGTAACAGGAGTAGAGAGAAAAAGTACATACTATAGTGTAACCTTTCTCATGGCCTAACCCATACCACCACACTCCCATTGCTTACAATATGACCATCGCCAACACTCCTGATCTGGAACTGTAGCTCATTGAAACAGCACAGGAACAGACAGAGTGACTAAGTGGAAAAGTGGAAAGAGCGTCCACATCTTGAACTGTTGAGCATGGAAGAAGTTCCAGAAATGTCGCACAGTCAATGCTTAAATAAATAAATAAATAAATAAATAAATAAATAAATAAATAAATAAATAAATAAACCCAATCCAGCGTGTGGGCCCGGTACCAGCCCGCGAGCACTGGACCCGGGCTGCGGGCCATGGAACCAGCCTCCGACTGCCCCCCCCCCAAAAAAGCTGTAGCACGAGCCACGTGGTCGGAGTAAAAAAAAACAATCAAAATTAAATCAAAATTAAAAAATAATCAAAATAATAAAAAGGACCACCAACCTGGCCCTAGGGGTGGCTGGGTCGGACCTCTCCCTTTTCTTCTCCTCAGATTAATAACACTTGAACATTAATTTTTGAGCAATTTTTAGTTAAGTTTATGGTTGTTGATGAGGCCCTATGCGTAAGTGGTTTAAAGGATGTTCACAACCTGCATGGGTGAGGAAAGAGGAAAAGGAAAAACCTGGACCAAGTAATAAAACTTTTGGAAGATCGGTACGCTTAGAGGCCTCTGAACAACAACAACAACATCAACAATATCAACAACAACAATACACTCCCACCATGGAAATTCGACAAACTTTGAAAGAAATTGTTTCTAATCTTTAAAAAGTGGACTCAAACACAGGGATCGTGGCTGATAAGGTTTCGGGTTTAGATTCCAAAATGGATGGGTTGGAAAAAAAGATGGCTGACATGGAACAGTCCTTCTCTCAATCCTTGGGGAAGATGGATCAGAATGTTCTTGCCCTTGATAAAAAAGTTGAAGGAATGGACGCAAGGATGGTTGATTTACAAAAGGATTATAAAAAACTGGCTAGCAGTGTGGAAACTGACTTTAAGAAAATGGGAGCAATGGTTGAAAATACCCAGAGGCAAATTAAATATTACTCAGGAAAACTGCTGGATCAGGAAATGGCAGTCTCTGACTTACAAGAACAAATGATACAGCAACAAGATTTTTCGAGATGAAACAATATTAGGGTGAAAGGTTTGCCAGACCTGGGCATGGATGAGAAAAACCTACAACAAAAAATTCTGGACTGGCTTAAGAAGGTAGTGCCCAACGCTCCTCTGGATCATTATGATTTAGAAAGGGTGCACAGAGTGGGCCCAAGAAATAGAGATGTCCCAAGGCACGTTTTGGTGAGATTTGCAAATTTTAAGAAAAAGCAGGAAGTAATGAATGCTCTAAGAGAGAAGCCAGAGAATTTAAAAATTCTGCAACATAGTGTTCAAGTTTTTTCAGATTTTTCTCACCTTATGATGAATTTTCGAAGAGGTTTGAAAGAAGTAACAACAATCTTGAGGTCAATGAATATAGTCTATAAGGGCACGACATACAAAGCAAGAACAGTTCAAGAGGCTTGGAACATACTGAGAGACCAGGGGATTGTCACAAAGAAAGAGTGGGAGTCATTTATGGAGAAGATGAGTGGAGAAGAGTCATCAGAGGATGAGTGGGAAGGATTATAGGTGCTGGAGTTAACAGAACAGGAAGAAGGAGCTGAACTGGCAGGGGCAAGACCCAAGCAGCAGAGAGCTGGTAAAGCATTAAAGAAAACAAAATAAGAAGAGTTCGAGGGTCTGTGGGGTCTTTTTCTCCCCTGAGGGGGTTAGTTGGTTTTTATACATTCATGTGAGTGAAAATGTGGGATAAGTGAAAATGTGGGATGACATTGATGAATAATATGGGAGGAGGGGAAGAATATAGGGAGTCAAGTTAAAAAAATATTGAATATAGTGGATGAATTTAAGGGGTAAGATTCAACTTTGTTAGCGTTTGTTAAAATATCCCTACTCATGGAGGATATTAGATAAGTAGGCGAGGTAGTGGATATTTTTAATATGTATAAGTAGATGTATAAGTAGTAAGGGGGATGTCTGGTAAAAATAGGTAAATAATTGCATAGAGAATAATTACTGAACCAGAATTAATTGGTTAATGTGTTGGGGGAATTAAAGGGAGACTATCTGGTAAAATGTGTCAGCTGTTATTTGTTTGTTTGTTTTCTAAGGGATAGGGTCCAGAATTAATGGGAGTTGTTTATTGTTGGGAAATAATTATTTCCCAGTAATAACCAAGTAATCCCCAAGTAGATAATTAGATTACGCAAGACTACTATAGACTATATATAGCTTTGAATGTATATATACATATAAGTATTGTATAATGCAGTATTAGAGTTATGTTTAACAATAGCGTATCCGACCGACAAGATTATCAAGATCATGGCCAAGATGTTGGGCCATGCCTCCCCCCCCCCCCCGGGAGTCGATGGACTCATTGCCCGAAGAAGACATCAGAGTGAAGAGGGGGAGATCAAATTATAAATGTGTTGGGATTTTGTTGGGAATGTTGGGAAGAAGGGATAGAGGGAATGGGGTAATGGTATGTTTTGGTTTTTTATTTGTTCTTATTATTTGTTTATATCCACTAAACTCAGGACTGTTAAATTTGAAACTAATTGCTTATAATGGTTAAACAACTTAAGATAACATCTTGGAATGTGAAAGGCCTAGGCTCTAATAGAAAGAGGGCTAAAGTTCAAGCAAAATTGAACAAAACTCAGGCTGATATTGTCTTTTTACAAGAAACTCATCAGAACAAGGATGGGAGGAATGAACTCAAATGTAAATGGGTTGATGTGTATGAAAAATCATTTGGCATGTCTAAGTCAAGAGGGGTAGCTCTATTGATTTCCAAGAGAACAGAATTTGAAATTTTTAAGGTGGATAGGGATGAACAAGACAGGATGTTGATAATTCAAGGGAAATTAAAAGGAGAGAATTGCACCCTTGTGAACTTGTATGTGCCAAATGAAAATCAAGAAATTTTTGTGAGGAATGTCTTGGAGAAATTAGACAACATAAGGAAAGGATATGTCATAATGGCAGGAGACTTCAATTTGGTTATGGATATTAGTAAAGATAGGTCCAAAAGTTGGAAAGCAGAAACGGGTGGAGTTCAAACAATATTGGATAAATTTATTAAAAAAACAGACTTTAGAGATGTTTGGAGAGAATTAAGAGGATATGAAAGAAAATATTCCTTTTATTCCCCTGTATATAAATCCTTTTCTAGAATAGACTACATATTTGTGTCTAAAGATTTATTATCCAGAGTAAATAACGTAGGAATAGATATAGTACAAATCTCAGATCATGCTATGGTAAACATGGAATTTATCTCGGGGTCTGATTATAAAGAAGCAAAAAGATGGAGGATTGATGAAAGGATCTATTTACATAAGTCGATAATAGATAAAATGTATAAAAATTTGGAAGAAACTTGGAAGATAAACGAGGTAGGAGGAGGTGAAACAAGTATAATTTGGGACACAATGAAGGCAGTAGCAAGAGGGTATGCATGGAAAGAGGCTTACATTTTAAAGCAAAATGCATTCAAAAAAATTCAAGACTTGGAAAATGATATTAAAAACTAGAAACTATATTTCAACTAGAGATAATAGAGCATTTTTGGAATTACAAGCTAAAAGAAGGGAATTAGAAGGAATTCATTTAGAAATAGTGCAACGAAATTTAATATATCTAAAGAGAGAATATTATGAGCATAATAATAAAAACTCCAAATTGCTAGCAAGAATGACACAAATTAAGAAAAATAAAAAAATGATAGGGGTAATACAGGATCAAAGGGGTAAAAGATGTAATAAAATGAAGGAAAAGCTAAAGGCATTCCAAGAGTATTATACGAATCTTTACACAAGTAATAACCCATTTACAAGTAGAATTTATGAGTTTGTAAAGGAAAATACTACAATAAAAATTCAAAAGGAAGATAGTGCAATGATGGATCAGTTAACAACAGATGAAGAGATTGAGAGAATTATAAATAAATTGAAGTTAGGTAAAACACCGGGAATAGATGGAATTGGACCAGAATTTTACAAAGTACTTAAGAAATTATTAATACCTAAAATGAAAGAATTATTTAATAAGATTATTAAAGGAGGGGGAATTCCTCAGTCTTGGAAAGAATCAATAATAGTACTGATTTTAAAGCCAAATAAAGATCCAACATTTATGGATTCATATAGACCAATTTCAGTGATTAATCAAGATGCAAAAATATTTACAGCAATTATGGCTAACAGATTAAATAGTTTTGTAGAGAAATATATAAATAAGGATCAGAATGGCTTTGTTAGAGGTAGACATATGGCAGACTTAGTTAGAAGAGTTATGAATAATATGTACCTAGCAAATAGTAAAAAAGGGAAGGTAGGAATAATCTCATTAGACATTTTTAAAGCATTTGATACAGTAGAATGGAGTACCTTAAAGATTCTAATTAATCAATTAGGTTTTAGTGCTCAATTTAGCAATATAATAAATCAGTTGTATTCTTATAATAAGGCTAGATTCTTAGTGAATGATGGAATAACAGAAAGTATTACCCTGGGCCAAGGAACCAGACAAGGTTGCCCATTATCTCCAGCTTTGTTTATACGTATAATGGAAATGTTGGCTAATGCAATAAGAAGGGATAAAGAACTAGAAGAAGTTGAAGAGGGGAAGTCTAATAAAATTAATTTATTTGCTGATGATACATTAATAATAATTAAAAACCCACTGATTAATATTTACCAATTACAGAAGCATTTAAAGGTGTTTGAAGAAGCAACAGGATTAAAGGTTAATTGGAACAAATCAGAATGTATGTTGTTAAATTATAGTGAAGAAGAGAAAAATTATTTAGGGAAGTATTTAAAGGCAAAGTAATAAATAGCATTAATTATTTGGGGATAAAATTAGCATGGAGCTTACAAGATATGGTTAAGATAAACATTGAGAAAGTTAAGAAAGAGATCACTGAACAAATAAAAGAATATAAAAAATTAAGGATTTCTTGGTTTGGAAGGATTTCAGTATGTAAAATTAAAATTATCCCCAAATTAAACTTTTGATTTTGGATGTTACCTATAAAATGGGATGAAAGTGAACTCAAAGGGATTCAGGGAAAAATTAATATGTTTTGCAATTGCAATAAAAAAGCCAGGATCAATAAGAGCTTATGGTATATACCACAAAAAGAAGGTGGTTTAGGGTTACCTAATATTAAGCTATATTACATAGCCAATCAATTAAGACATATTCCAGACTTAATAATAGGAAATGATAATTTAATTTGGAGAGACTTAGAAATTACACAAAAAGAGAATTTTTTAAAAGGAAGACATTAAAGTTCAGGTGAAAAAGATAAATAATCCATTTTTGAAAAATACTATGGAATGTTGGAGGAACTTCAGGGAGATTTTAAGCCCATTAGTTTCACCTTTGACACTAATAACAGAGATTAAAATTTTCCCAGAAAATCTAGAAGGGAAGTTAAATATGCTACTGCATGATAAAAAGGTTATATACTTGCGGGATTGGTTAAAGCAAATACAGATTAGACAAAGCATAAAGGAAAAATTGGGAGAAAATATTTCCTGGTTGAACATTATACAATTGGAAAAATGGACTAAAGAATGGGTAACTAAAGTAGGGGAATGTAGAAAACTGACCAGATTTGAAGAAATTATAGATAGAAGAAATGAGACTGAGTATAAAGAACAGAGGAAAGGAATTGTAAGTGAAATATATAAAATATTAATAGGATAATAAAAAAGTAATAAGTTAACAGAGATTTGGCAAGAAGATATTAATAAAGAGATAAAAATGGAAGAAAATGTGGAATAAAAGAATAGTGAAGAATGTCAGTGAGAGTTAAAGAAAACTGTTATAAAGTATATTGGAGATGGTATATAACACCTGCGAAGTTAAATACAATAAATAAAGAAATATCTCCAATATGTTGGAAATGTAAAAAAGGTAAAGGGACATATTTACATATGTGGTGGATATGTGAGAAAAGGAAATTTGAATGGAATTTGGTTTTCAATGAAATGAAAGAAATATTAGGGGAAAAGATTCCAATGTCCCCCCCAGCTGGTATTGTTAAATATAGTTGCAGATACACAACTGAAGAAAGAGGAGGGGGAATAGGTAATTATAATGGTTATGGCTGCAAGGCTGATTTTTGCCAAATATTGGAAATCTAATAATCAATTAGCAGTGGAAGAATGGTATAAACAGTTATGGAATTTAGCTATTAATGATAAACTGACTTGTGAAATTAAAATTAGGAAAGGGCTGAGTAAGTCTAATGACTTTAATGGAATATGGGATAAATTGCTGGTATATGTATTTCAAAAAGGTAAAGGGTACACACCAGGAGAAGACTCAATGCATTTCTGGAGAGAAATGGGCTGTTCAATAACATGAAAGTTGTAATTTTATTTAAGTCCTGGGGGGGGGAGGTAACACTGGGTTTTTGTCTTTATACCTGTTATACTTCTGTTATATTGTTGTGCGTTATTTTTTCTTCCTTATGTTATTTTGCTGTTTATCTGTTTTTTATAAACTTGTAATAAAATATTAAATTAAAAAAAATAAAAAATAAAAGAAGCCGCACGGTCGGCGCTTGAAAAAAATAAAAATAAAAATAAAAATAAAAATAAAAATAAAAATAATAAAATAAAATAAAATAAAATAAAATAAAATAAAATAAAATAAAATAAAATAAAGGAGTGCCAGGTTGGTGCTCTAAAATCAAGAAATAAAATAAAATAAAAGAAGCACCCACCTGGCCCCAGGGGCTGTACGGTGGGTGCTTTAAAAAGCCCCTGCTGCAGGGACCAGTATCTGCTGCTGCTGCCAGCGTCTCCGGTAAGAATCCGAACTGGTTCAGGTTCATATGATTTTTTTAAAAATTTGTACAAACCCGAACCCGAACTGAACCAAGGGTGGGCCCGAACCAGACGAAGCCGAACCATGGGTTTTCTGGTATGTGCCCAACTCAAGTAGCCTTTATAGGAAAGGTTCATGCCAACTCTATGGGCTTGATCTAGACTAAGGGCGTTTACACACGACCCCCAAACTCCGGGGCAAATGGCTCCCAGCTCCGGAGATTAAAAATGTTTACCCACCAGCTCCGGAGTTAACAGGAAATTAAGTGCGACCCCGCCCACTTTAGCGCGTCCCAGCGCAGCTTTCAGGTACGTGCTTTTTGGATGTGACAAATATTTGATCCGGTGTAAGGATAGTGAGTGCGGGACTCTCCTGGCTTCTGCTTGTTGTTTTTCTGCCCCCCGCGGAAGAGATCTGAATGCTGCCGGGAACAAAACGGAGGTAAACCGGCATTCTTTTCTTTCTTTTTTCTCCCTCCCTCAGGCAGCCAGCAACCAGGAAGTGCGGAGGGGGGTGGGGACAGAGGAAGAGCGACGAACCCCTAAGATATCTGGTCCGAATTTAAGTGGCCAGCGGATCTTAGGGGTCGTGTAAAAAGGCCCAAAGTTAGTGTGTAGTCAGATTGTAGCTCACACTTTGGAGTGCTTGTAGCATAGTCTAGTTTGAGCTATTTTCCAGTGGTGAATCTGTTTAAGCCTGTAGACCTTTTTGGTCTGGTGGCAGGACTACCCCTTTTGTGGGTGGTGGTGGTGGTGGCTTTGAGTGATGGGGATGCACATGCAGATGCACAAGAGGGTTGCAAAACACCAAACACAACCCAACAAAAGCCAACCTCCTTGTCTGTTTTCACCTTTAGCTCCCCCTGAAATCACCAATTGCAGCCACTCTTAATGTGGCCCACCAATTCCAATACAAGCTGAATTCAGTTTATTTAATCTAGATGTAATTCTCCAACCTTCCTGACTTCAGAGAGCTTTCTTGTCTGCTTTTGATTTGTGCATTAATAATGAAGTGCAGACAATGGGATGTGGGTGGGGATCTGGGGAGACAGCCAGAGCTGTGGGCAAAACATGTAAGCAAATACTAGGCAAACATGAGCTTTATGGAGGGGAAACTGTTTGTGTGTGGTTAAAAATAAATTGTAAAATACAGTTATCAGGTTGCCCAGACAAACAACGAGAACAGTTTAATCCATGGACGTGTTTGTTATTATAAGCATATTAATAAAAGTGGAATCTTCAAAAGAGGATTTAGTGCTAGCGCTCTGTCTCATGAAATCACTGACAAAAGTGAACGTATACCAAAGGAAGAAATGTGTCGTTACCACCATCTGCGTTTCCTATTCAGCCAATTTAAGGGCGCAGCATTTTGGCAGTCTGATTCCCGCTAGCTAGCGAGTTAGTAAAGAAGTGAACGAAAGGCTCTACATGGTTGGTGGGAAGAGTAGTGAATGCATCCACTACTCAGTGCAGATGTCTGGATGTCTGCCTGAGGTGATGATCTGTTAGAAGGCTCAGAGTGACGTTGGGTAAAGAGCAGCCCCAGTCAGGTACATGAGTCACACAGGCTGTTCGTGTGTTGACGTGTAACTTTTTGTGCAGAACAAAATCAAGCGTCTAGAAAAGCAATTACTTTCAGGAGGAAATTTCAAAGAAGAATAAAACTGCAAGAGAATATTTCTGGTGGCAGATAGATTTCTTGCACATATGTTGCTTAGGAGGTAGTTGAAGAAAATAAGTGTACGGTCCCCTGACTCCTACTTTAAGGAAACCGTTGGGAATTGGGCATGCAACAAAGCCTTCTCTTGAGTGCTTGCTTACCTCACAGCGCTCATGCAAACTCCGAAGCATCACCTAAAAATAAATTCAGTGGAACTTCTCAAGTACTGTACCTTGAAAATAAGTGGAGGAGGGGGCAATGAAACCACAGGAAAGGACAGATTTTGGCAGAGCAGAATCTGCACTTATATCAGACAAAGGCAGTGGTAGCTGTGTTGGCGAACAGTGAATTACAAAGTCCACATTGAGCAGACAGTTTCATTGGCCAACCAAAAAGCTCCACCTGCACTCCAAATGTGCAAAGGCAGAAACAAAAGTGTCAGGAGCATGGCCCCTATATAAGGTGGGAGGATCAACGCTAGCAGCGTTGGGAGTGGGGGGAGAGGAAATTGGAATGGGGAGATGGTCTAAATGTGGCCCCAGTTTGAGGTTTGGAATTTGAATCTGGGCCAGTTAAATTTTAAAGTGTAACTGGCATCTTCTCTGTTTTATTATTACTGCTCTACTAAGAAGAATCAGCATATTGGTCCAGGGCAGGTGAGGATCTGAATGATGCCACAACTCTCTTAGTGTCCCAGCCTTGTTTTGTATGACCAATAAGTGCAGAAATTCTGCTGCATAAAACTGATAATTTTGTCAAAATTCAATGGGCTTCTTTTTTGGGTGGTGGTGGTGGTGGTGGTGGTGGTGGTGCTGGTGATGGGAAATAAAAAATTACCAATCTGTCATCCTCTCGCTGGAAGGGCTCCTTTGGAATCCCTTTTGTGACCAGGCAGCTGTGACCATGGGATGGGTGGGGGAGGCTTTAACAACAACAACAACAACAACAACAACAACAACAACAACAACAACAACAACAACAACAACAACAACGGACCATATATTGAATTGTTGCAAGAAAATTGCTCAGACTGATTGCAAACAGCATCATAATGTAATTGCTCAAATGGTCCACTGGAATTTGTGCCACAACTATCATCTACCCATAGCAAAGAACTGGTGGGATCATAAACCTGAAAAAGTGATGGAAAATGAGCATGCAAAATACTTTGGGACTTCCGAATACAGACAGACAGGGTTTTGGAGCATAATACCCCAGATATTGTGATTGTGGAGAAGAAAAAAGTGTGGATCATTGATGTTGCTCTACCAGGTGATAGTGGAGTCACCAAGAAACAACTTGAAAAAATTACCTGATATCAGGATCTGAAAACTGAACTTCAGAGACTCTGGCATAAACCGGTACAGGTGGTCCCAGTGGTGATCGGTCCGCTGGGTGCGGTGCCTAAAGAGCTAAGCAAGTATTTATAAAAAATTAGAGTTGACAAAGCCGCCTTACTGGGATCTGCTCATATAATTCGCTGATACATCACATAGTCCTAAACGCTTGGCGAGCGTTCAACTAGTGATTTGTAATACAAAATCAGCATAGTTATCTTATCTGCTGTGTGATGCTGCTGCTGCTGCTGATAACAAACAAACAAACAAACAAACAAACAAACAAACAAACAAATAAATAAATAAATAAATAAATAAATAAATAAATAAATAAAAACAAGCCACTTCTGCAGGGGTGACCTCACTGGCAGCGACAATATTTGGTAACAAAAGATTTCTATCCCGCATCCTGCAACCCTCAGTGACTTTCAAATGATGAAAGAAACTCGGGATCCTGATCCCACAAACCTCTCAAAATTTTGGGTGCTTAAAGGGGAAAGTCCAAAGTTGCTTTGCAGCAATATTGGTGCCGAAACATGGCTGCAATTAAATGGGTGAGCGTCATGGCTTGACATCTGAATCCTGATTCAATCACTTAGAAAGATTTTTTCCTAGGGACACCCCTTTTGGAGCTTAAACACCCAGCCCCCTGGCCCCCAAAACTCTCCAAATTTTGGGAGCAAACTGGCAAGACTCCAAACTTGCTCCATAATGATTTTGGTACTGAAACATGGCTGTAATTCATATTTTTGAGTACATAAACATAACAAATATTATGTACTCAAAATATGAATTGCAGGCATGTTTCAGAATGGAAATGGCAGGGTTGGCTTCCTCAATCTCTTACCTGCTAGCACCCCAAAAGTGGAGAGGTTTGGGAGTCAGGAGACTACGTTTTTAAGCTCCAAAGGGGGTGCCCCTAGGAAAAAAATCTTTCTGATTGATTGAATCAGGATTTGGAAGCCAAGACACTGTGCTAACCTGCAAAGGTGGGGTGTAATTGCTGCTTCTGATTCTATTCGATTTTTTCCCCCAAGGAGCTTAATAACTCAGCCCCCTGATCCCCAAACATTTCCAAATTTCAGGGGCTTACAGGAAACAGTCCAAAGCAACTCCCCAGCCATTTTGGTGCCTCTAGGACCCAAGGGAACATAGCATTTCATTTCATTTCCTTTTGTTTCGTTACAAAACTACTTAAAAAATTCGTTAATAATGAAATGAAGCAAAACTATTTAAGAAACAAAATGAAACAAAATACTTTTTTTTTCATTTCGTGCCCATTTCTAGGAAGTATATTAGCAGCACACTTTGCTTTTCGCTTTGATAGGTTAATATCCCTGGTTGAATTTGTTTATTTGTACATATTCTTTACAGAGGCTGAAAACTTCTGTAAATCACAAATAGAGTAGCTGTAAAATCAATGGAACTTAGGGAGGAACTGACATGAAAAACCCCACTCATTCAATGGGTCTATTCTAACTGCAACTTGCTACTGGATTTTGGCCACTAGCTGGTAAAGGTAAGATGCTTCTCATACATTGTCTCTATTCCAATCACCACAACTTAGATTGTGCTCTTTGTCCAGGAATATTACGTTGTCTGGCGTAGTCTGGTGTGGTGTGCTAGTACTGGTGCTTTGTGTATATGTGCTGGGTGTTGCATATCATGGGGGCAAAGTAACTCTTTGCACATTTCTAAAAATGGCTGGAAGGTTGATGCATTCTCCACTAGGGATAGGAGCCAAGACCCTTGTGGAAAAACAGAACCTTTATCTTCGGGCAGATGCTTTATTAGGATTTATTACCATCCTTTTGATAGTGCAGAGGAACTTTTTCCAATAGTGGGCCTCTTATAACTGAATAATAAACCAACCCGCCCTTCGGAGGAAATAAAGAATCCAAATCCCTTCATGTTGACATCTAGCCAAGAAAGGGTACGGTGAAAGTAGCTCTTTTGATTTAACACAATATCCACAACTTTTATCTGGAGTTAAGTCTTTAGCTCTCCTAAATCTCTGCTATAAAAACTGATGAACTGCAAAGAGACAATTCCAAGAAAAAGAGAAAGAAAATTCCCCGGCCTTTACTTGATAGTTAGTTTGTGATTTATGCCATGTCCTCCCCTGGTATTAACTCTGCAAAGCTTTTCAAAAGCAAAAAGATCTGTGTGCAATAAAATGTTATATCACTGAAATGCCTGCAAATCCCCACTTTGGGGTTGTTTGGAACCTGAATGCCTTCCAATCTTAAAACAACCCCCCCCCCATTTTAAGGATAGGAAGCTAAGCCACAAGTGGCATGCCAAGGATTCTTCAAAAAGCATGTGACAAAAAAGATCTGTGTCATTGACTGGGAGTTATGGTTGTTGCCCAGCAATGAGTTTCTCAATGCATCATGTTTCTTGATCCCTTTTCTGCTCCTTTGCTAGCAATCAGAATGTCCTTTTCCATCAGGATGACATATCTCCAGAATCAAGTTGTTGTTGTCCTTGGCACATTGTTCCTTAGTTAAATTGTGATGAGATCCATGAGGGGTGGCCTGTGCTTCAGTAGGAGTGGAGGAAAGTCGCGCTTTGAGGAAGTGGTGTTGGCAAGGGCGTATGTGGGGGGGATGGAAAGTTGCATTTGCTCCAGGGCACAGCAATCTGGGGGCACCCCAGAAGCCAAGAGGGCAGGTGAGAAAGGTCCCTGGACCATCCCCCTCCTGCCCCACTGAGAGTGGAAGCCGCTGCAAGCTTGGAAAGAAAGTTGAGCACTGCACACTTTTGCGCATGGGCAGAGGGTGATCCAGGGCACATGAGGGGTGATGGGTTGCTTTCTCTTGCCACCCCCTCTCCTTTTCCAGCCACAGGGGAGCTGAAGAAAAGCTCCCTGGTGCAGAATTTGAGTGCCTCTGGCACCTCCAGTTTCCTGGAGAAGGGGCCCTGATGCTGCTCCAGTGGGCACTGCAGGGGCTCCAGTGGGCCCTGACTGAGGAGACATTCAAGATCGGCTACCTGGAGTCAGCCGCCTGGAGGGGGAGCAGCAGCAGGAAGCCTTGCACCCTCCTGCCAGCAGTCCTTCTCCCCTCCACTAAGGCTTGGCAATGGGACAGCTGCCGCCGCCTCTGCCAACAAGTGGCAATTGGCAAATCAGGCCACCTTGCCTTGTTCCTAGCCCGCCGCAGGAGAGGTGTAAGGTGTGCATGCATGCATGCACACACACACATACAAATGCATGCATGCTCATGTGCACACCCACACCCACACATACCACACATGCAGAATTGGGGGGGGGGCTTGAAGGATAGGTGCAATATGGTTGGAGGGGCAGGAGGGGTGCAAAAATTGACTTGGTCCCCAGGTGCTCCAAACCCTTGCTACATCTCTGAGTGCTGAGGGTTCAGCGAAGCTGCTGTGGTGGGAACACTTTGCCTGCTTGCTCAGAAGAGAGAGCACAGGCAGAGATTTCATTGGAGGGGGTGGGTGGGAGAGCATTGTGTGAGCCTATATAAGGCAGCATGCTCCCTGTCTTGGCCTCTTTCCAAGTCTGGAAATTCGGGGAGAAGGACAATGCAGCTTCAGTAGTTAGGTCACCTCTGCCACATGTGGTGTGGTGAGGAATGGCATTTAGGTTTGTGCCTCAGTACGCCCACCTGGTTTGGAGGGGGGCTGGAGAGGGCAATAGAAAGTGTTCAGGGAAGGAGCACAGGAGGGATTGTTGGTACAATGGGATGTTCTGTGGCTTCTGGCAACCATATTTTATGGTAAAGCACAGGAGGGGCACTCTGAGATTTGAATCCAGACATCATCATCATCATCATCATCATCATCATCATCATCATCATCATCATCATCATCATCATCATCATCATCATCATCATCATCATCACTTTATTTTTATGCCGCTTCAGATGTAGGCATCTATTGAGCACTGAGTTCAAAACAAAAAATGGGTTGCTAGGCAGATTTTCATAGGCCCCTGCTAGCAGGATGTGCATTAAAAATAATACTAATTCTAATAATATTGATATAATTGAATAATTATTTATTTCTTGGAGCGCGATATTAAGATTGGGCTGGATAATCTCTAGGGCCCAGTCCAATTTCTGTAGCTGGTATTGTTTGTATTACTAATAATCTAGCAAGTAGAGATGGGCACGAATCGCTCGCCGCCCGGGCCGCCCCGGCAGCAGCAGCAAAAAGCAGCAGCAGCAGCCTCGCCCGACCGAGGGCCAGGGCGCCTGGCAAAAATGCCGCCCCTTCACCGCGTTTCCCGGGCGGCCGTTTATTGTTTTTCATTGAGGGATCTGTTTCAGTTTGTTTTTTTTTTTTGTGAATTTTTGAAAAAAAATTGTTTTTGTTTATTCATTTTTTGTTTTTTGTTTTTACCCGCTTTTTGCGTGATTTTTAAAGCATTTCTGTCAGCGGGTGTCCCCCAACGCCCCAGACCAGAGGGAAAACACTAAAAAAATGATGCTGGCAGAGACACAGTATAGACTAGGTACTCAGGGAGGCTGCAAAGGCAGCAGCGGGTGTTGCCCAGGGTGCAAGGCAGCCACAGAGTGACTGCACTGCAGGGAAGGGGAGGGTACTCATCAAGAGGTACACACACACGCACACAGGGAGGCTGCAAGAATGAAGCTAGAGAGAAATCTCTTCTCTCTCTCCCCTAAGAGCCAGGCTGCAGCCAGGAGGAACACAGAGAAACACACCTGCCTGGCTGGCCTAAAGTGAAAATAACGAGTCACAGAGACAGCAATCTCACCCTAACTCCCACCAGAGACTGCAAGGAGGATGGGGGCTGCCAGAGCTTTTTATGCCCTCTGTGGTTGCCAGACCTGCCCAGTCTGCAACCTGGGCATGCTATTGGTTGAAGTTGTCCAAGAATTTACATGATCCCATCACATGGCTTGCCTCCATTTTATGGCTGGAATCCATTTTGTGTCAAAGGGAAAAGAAAAAATACATCGCGATGGGAGAAAGACCAAAACAAAAGTTTTAAGGACCCCAACCCCCTGGTAGGTAATAATTTCAAATAATTATCACTGCATTTTTACGGATGTGCAGGGTGTTTTAATACCCAAGAAATCAATATTAGGCATCTGGGAGCCATTTTGGGTCGATGTCCCCTAACTCCCCTTAAAGGAAAAAAACACAGAGATCTGAGAAAAGACATAAAGGCACATTTTAAGGACCCCAACCCCCCTGTTAGGTATTATCAGGCAGAATAAATAATTACTGCTGGGTTTTTACAGATATTCAGGATGTTTTTTAACATTTAAAAGCAGCTCATTTCATTGCGCGTCGCCATTAACGAAAACGAAACGTAACGAATCTAATTTTCGTGGTTCGGTTCGTTCCAATTTCATCACAATTTTTGTCATTCGTTTTGTTACATAACGAAACGAATAATGAATAACAGAAACGAAAAAAGTTCATCTTGTGCCCATCTCTACTAGCAAGTGCATTTTCAAGGATGATGGGGCCTTAAAAAGATCAGGGCAGTAGGAAGGCAAACAGCCTGCTAAGCTCAAGACTCCTGCTCAGTCACACCCAACTAGGTCATCTTTTGATAAGGAAGACTGGCTTGACTACAGGACCAGCTTGAATGGGAAAGGGTGGCTGCAAATGAGGCCACAGTTCCCCTGTTTCTCATAGGTCTCATAGAGAAGTTAAGATCTGCAGAATAGCTGAATTAAAGCAGTTAGGGGAAGTCATGTTGTCTCACCTTGCGCTTCTAGAAAGCGAGCATCCTGTGCTTTCAGTAGCTTCCTCAGCTGTGGCATCGCCTGAGGCAGGAGGGCCATGATGGCTCAATATCCCAGCCTGACAGTACGTCAGTGGGGAGTGGATAGCTCACAGACTGAGATGGAAGCTATGGTTATGGAAGCAGAGAAAGAAAGCCAGAGTGAGGAGCGAGATGTGCTCCTGGTGGTGCTGCACCTGCTGATGGTGCTGTCCCTGGAGTGTTGCTGGTGACAACACCTATATCAGGTGAGTTGGCACCCAGCACCTAGACTCAGGGGACTCAGGTGTAACTGGGGCTATACTTGGATTCTGAAGATGTGCTGTAGAGTGCACAATTCAGTGTCAGGAACTATTTATTTGACCGCAGACTCAAAATTTGATATTGCACTACAGGAGGCTCCCTTGTGAACGGAATTTAACATTTAAATATTCAGTAAATTTGTGGCCCAGGTTAATCCAAAACCTGTGTCTCAACTCCTTATTCTGGGCTGGGCAGGCTGTATAGGTTGCTCTGATACCAAGAACACTGCCATAAAGTTTTCTTTTGATTTGTTAGGAAGCTAGGCAAGGTGGGTCCTGAGAAAAGCCACTTTCTTATATTGCAGGACAATGTTGTACGTTGATCAGGTCCATACAGAGAGTGAAGGTGGCTGGGGAAATAGAGAACATGGCTGGTAAAAATAAACGAACTTCTATATTCTTCCTTATACTTTATTTTAAAAAAAAAATCAGTCTAGTGTTTTCAAACATGGGAAAACTCCAACAACCATCAAATAATATTTCCCTTCTGGCTATGTACCTTTGCCAACTGGAGGCTTCATCTATAAGACTTCATCTGTTTCTTAGGTACATCCTAGTAAGCATGTTGACACACAAGGCAAGATCTGTGTTTTGCCAGACCTAGTGGGACTTTGTCTTTAGAACTGAGAAATCTGCCTCCATGATTAATATTCAAATAGGCCAACAGATAGGCAGAATATAAATTTTGGATCATATAAACGGCACATATGAAGCACTGACCAGTTGCCAAATTCAAAATTCCATTGGTTAACAGAAAGAAAAACCTGTGCTTCATAGCCAGTCACCTCCCCTCTTTTGGAGGCCACAAGCTTTGCTTATTACTGAGTTCCCATAATCCTTTGTCTTAGTTCCCTTCACATGGACTGAAGTGAAAAAGTAAAGTCTCACCCTCATTACTACCTGGCATCTGAGAGGGTTATGATTGGTGGTGGAGAAGAAACCAGATGGTTTCACTCATGGTTCATCAATCTGTAAGGCAGGCATATCCAAAGTCAGGCCCAGGGGCCAAATGCAGCCCGTTTTCAAATTTCAAGTGGCCCATGGCCTCTTCTCCCCACCAACTCAGCCTGTCATGCATCCCCACGAGCTGGCCCCTCCCCATACTGGATGGAGACATCAGCTTGCAGTTTTATGGTTTGCCTGTCCTCCCTGCCTCCCTCTGTCCCCTCAGCCACCTGCCCAGTGTACCTGCGCCTGGCTCCGTTGCTGCAGCATCCTCCCCGCCTCCTTGCATGTTATAGAGACTTGTCCTAAGTCTGGCCCAGGGGCCAAATGTGGCTGAATGTTGGGGCCCCCACACATTTTGACCTCACCAAATCTGGCCCTCCTTGCAAAAAGTTTGGACACCCCTGCTGTAAGGTGTAATGTATTTCAGTATGTATATGCTTTGCTCTTCAGAGCCTGCTTCTGGTGTGGAGTGTAGATTGAGCTCCTAGAGTCTTCAAGTCCAAGACAGCTGAAGCCTTGCAATAAATACATGCTGAGGAGAAAATCTATGGAGAGCCATCCCTTTTTCTTTGAGCCAATTTCCTTCCACTGCCAGCCATCACCCAAAGAAAATACAT
This sequence comes from Phrynocephalus guinanensis, assembly GCA_037367245.1. NCBI lineage: Eukaryota > Metazoa > Chordata > Lepidosauria > Squamata > Agamidae > Phrynocephalus > Phrynocephalus guinanensis. Next base: position 104,665,812 of record CM074734.1, on the reverse strand, counting down.
TAAAATCAGAAGTCTGAAAATATGGCAAGTAGAGATGGGCACGGAATGAACATTTTTTCATTTCCGTTACCGTTTGTCATCTCTGTTACGCAACGAAACGACAAACGAAAATTGTGATGAAAATGCAACAAAACGAACAGAACCGCGAAAATTGTGGTCGTTTCATTTCCGTTAATGGCGACGCGCAATGACATGCGCTGTTTTAAATGTTAAAAAACGCCCTGGACATCCGTAAAAATGCAGCGATAATTATTTATATTGTCTGATAACCTACCAGGGCAGTTGGGGGCCTTAAAACGTTTGTCTTCTCCCATCGCAATGTATTTTTCTTTCCCCTTTAAAATGGATGTCGTCACCAGCCACAAAATGGAGGCAAGCCATGTGATGGGATCATGTTCAACCAATAGCATGCCCAGGTTGCAGACTGGGCAGGCAGGTCTGGCAGCCACAGAGGGCATAAAAAGCTCTGGCAGCCCTCGTCCTCCTTGCAGTCTCTGGTGGGAGTTAGGGTGGGATTGCTGTCTCTGCTGCACCTCTAGCTTCAGTCCTGCTGCCTCCCTGTGTGCATGCGTGCTGCGTACCTCTCAGTGAGTACCCTCCCTTACCCCGTAGTGCAGTCATTCTGCGGCTGCCTTGCGCCCTGGGCAACGCCCGCCGCTGCCTTTGCAGCCTCCCTGCATACCTAGCCTATACTGTGTCTCTGCCAGCATCCATTTTTTTAGTGTTTTCCCTCTGGTCTGGGGCATTGGGGGATGCCTGCGCACGGAAATGCTTTAAAAACCACGCAAAAAGCGGGTAGAAACGACAAACGAAAAAACAAAAAATGGTAACGAAATTTTTCCAAAAATTTCCCAACAAACGGAAATGAACCGAAACAGACCTCTCAATGACAAACGAAAAACCAAAACGCCATTTTTCTGTTTCGTGCCCATCTCTAATGGCAAGGCCTTGAATAATAGGCCTTGTAAACAAAAACGAGTAGCCTGAGACAGCCAACAACAGATGTCACAACACTTGACCACAGGTTTTCCTGGAGTAAAATATTTTGTGCTTCCTGGAAGCTCAGCACTGTGTTGTTTTTGCTAATGCCATGCTGTGGCAGTATAAGAAAAGCCTATTAACTTCACAGTGTACTTTGCAGGTCTAGATGGAGCTATTGACTGTGGGGAAATTACAGCTCTCTGAAATTAGCTCTGGCGGCCTTGGCATCTGCCTCAATGGTCTTTTCTCCACCACTTTCCAAGAATACTGAAAGAGCTGTGCTTGGAATGTTATTGTTCTTTGAAAGAACACATTGCATTGCTCATCAATCTGAAGCATTTGTATGATCAATGTATTCTCTAAGGCTTTTCTGTACGATTGTTACTGTTGCTCCTTTTAAGAAGGATATTTGTGACATTGTGCAGCATCAATGCTTTGTACTATCATTATAAGCACATCAGGAAAATACAGTGATGCACTATCTGGTTTCCTCTAATACATAATTTTGTTACCCCAAATTGAAAATACAAGAAAACTAAACACTTAGCACTAAGGATAGGTGAGAGTATGACATAAGCCCTGAAACATTCTTGTTTAAAACTGCCTAATTTCCTTTCTCTTTACAATCATTTCTTTTAAAAATAACTTTAACTAGAAAGTGTTATTTGTCACTTTAAAATAACTGTAATTAGAACATGGAACTCATCACTCTGAAAAGTTACTTTGTAACTGCTTTTGATGTTGCTTTGCAAAAAAAAAGGAAAGGTTGGTTTGTACCAACAATCAAGTGATCACTAAAATATATTTCAAATTCACCCATGTGATTTCTGGAGCAAATTGTAAACGGTTTTCAAATGTAGTTGTACACTCTGTGAACAACATAGTTTCCAGAATAGGGATTTGAACCCAGGTCTTGTGAGTTTATATCTGACACTATGCAATGCACCATATTGATTGTTAGGTGATTGATTTATTAGACCAATAACATCTCGTAAAAGGTTAGATTTTAAGTCCTGCAGAACTCTCAGGTGGGACACTGCAGAGCTTGAGGGGCACTAGAAGAAAGAGACAACTCCTAAAATCATCTTTGTCGTGAGATTATGGGTAATGAATTTATGAAGTTAGATATTTATGTGTAATAAAGGCTTTGCTTACTGAACACATTTAATCATCCCTCCCTTATCTGGAAGCTGAGTCATGGCAACTGGACTTCTTTGTCTTGAGATATAGAAATGTTCCGCTGGTCATCCAAACAGCTTCATCAGTCTGAATAAAGCTAGTACGAATCCTCCATCTTATACTCTGCTTTGACCTCTTGTCACCCTGGTCTGAAATAGGCTCATAAGATGAACAATGGCCTGAATAGGCTTGTTAGGTAGACAAGAGTATCAATAGCCTTAAGGTAAACAATGGCCTCAGGTGCTGAAACACATAAAGTATGGGTCATTAGCTATGGCCTTGGTGGTGAAGGCTGTTTGATTTGTCTGGGTGTTGTTGAAATCACAGCCTGATAAGTAGCAAAGAGACTTTGCCTGAGGCCCCCACCTCTATTGAGAGAGGGGTTTTCAATACTCACATGAATGGCTTCCCTGACCCCTCTCTCAAACCACCTATCTTCTCTGTCTAATATGTGTACAATCTCATATTTGAATGAGTGCCCTATGTCCTTCAAGTGGAGGTGTACTGTTAATTCTGGTCCTGAGCTGCTCTAAAATGACAGAATGTTGCTATGTAGATATTTCAGTAAACTGACAGCAACTTATCTTATTTTCTTTCTCTATACTGTTGGACCCTTCTCTCCACAAGATTTCTATCCATGGTTTCCATTATCTGTGTTACGCTTCTCATCCATCTCCATAAGGAGTCAGCAGATGAAGGGCTCGGTTATGAACCTCACAGTACCAGCATGAGGGCTTCCTCCCATAATGTTTTGTGTCCAGAGCATAATTGGGACAGCAGAGGGAAGAAAGGATGTCCTCCATTTGTAACTTCCCCCAATAATATCATAATTAACCATCCTGGTGCCTTCATAAACAAGATTCAATCTCAAAGCATCCAGGCCAGAGTGTCTTCAAGGATAGGGATCCCCTTAACCTGCAATACATATTCCAAAAACTCTAGAATACATTTACATCAGCCAACTAAAGTGAAGAATCTTCTACCCTGTGCAACTGGAACTGCTTCTGAATGGTCCTCCAAGTGGCACCTGGGCAATAGGTATGACCCCCCTCGCAGCTCACTTTCAGAACTCACTAAAGGCAGGCAAGAAAGAAAGCTAATTAATGAAACTTTTATCTTGGAACATTTCAGGTTGGAAAAATGAATTAGCTAACCTCGGGTTTATGCAGTATCTCCAGACTTTTGATATAATTTGCCTTCAAGAGACCTGGATCATGGAGAAAAACTCCCCAAGCCTTCAGAGCTATTTGACATGGGAACAGCCTGCACAAAAAAATTCTTCCTCAGGCCGTGGTAGTGGTTGTCTGGCTGTTTCAATCTCTTCCATTTTAGGGTTGAAGGTGATCGAGGTGAATAGCTTAAATTCCAGTAATTGGCATATTTCCCTCCAGGGCGTAGCAAGGGCAAGACGGCCAGGGCGCACGGTTGGATTCGCGTGCAGTGGTGCCAACCTTGCCACCATTGCTGCGGCTGTTGCTCCTCATCCTGAGTGGCCACCTAGTGGATGATGAAGGGCCTGAGCTTGCCTGGGCTGCCGCCTCCTTCCCCACGCAATGAAGGAAGGAAGGATGGAAGGAGAGCCACTCCAGCTGCTGCCACTGTAGTAGGAGGAAGAGGTACAGCAGAGGGATCCCAGCGGCAGCACCTCAGGGTGGCAATCCGGAGCAGGAGACATTGCTGGGGGCCCAGGGATGGACCAATCATGGGCTTATCATGGGGGAGGGGCTCCACCCGCTTGCCCCTCCCTCCCCCCCTTTTTCCCATGTCGGTTTTTTTTTCTACTGTGATCTGGCCCCCAGTGGTGTCTAGGGGGTGGTGGACTGGCCTGGTATTTGAAAACTTTGAGGACCCTTGGTTTAAATGGTTCACATTTGGACCACTCTAAGGGTTATTTCACATACTTGTTTGATAGGGGAGCCAATGTAGTGGCCTATGTGTTTGGGTCACTTGCCATGCTCCCTCATGTGAAGTCATTGAAAATTGATGATAGACCAGACAGTGACCATCTCCCTCTTAGAGTAACTAAAAGATCTCAGCAGAAACAATCTAGTACAATTACTGATTATAAAATGATGGGTCATATACAAGGAGAGAAGCAGCTCAGATGGTCCCTCCAAATAGATGCTAATATAAGGCAGTTGCTGAGAATGGATCAACTTCTTGCGCTGCATCAGCATGCCCTCCAAGCGTCCCAGAACATTTGTGGAGCATATCAGGGTAAAATAAATGCTCTCAGACCCTTTCCGACCACAACCTACTCAGAAAATAACCAAGGAGCCCAAATATCATGGTTTGATAAGGATTGTCAGTTTAAGAAAAAAACCGCTCAGTAAAATGATAAGATCAGCAAAAAACTTTGCGATGGCTGAAGCCACTGCTCTTTTAAAGCAACACAGGATGGAATAAAAACAGTTTTTAAGGGATAAAAAGGGATACCAACAGTTGGAAATCCCTGGCCCTTGCACTTGCTGAAGGGAACGACAGGAAATTCTGGAGATTGATAGAAAGAGGCTTCTCACAGAAACGTTCTGAAATTGCCAATCCAATTACACCTGAAGTATGCGTTTCTCATTTTAGCCACATTTTTGGAAGTAGTCATCATCTACAATCTATAAATAGAATTCCAAATAATCTCCCAGATTGGTCACCTGTTTCTCCAGCAGAAATTGGGGACTTGATATCCACTCTTCATAATGGCAAGGCTCTTGGGGAAGACATGATTTCTGCTGAAATGTTCGCTATTGATATAGGCTGGTGGTCACCCATTTTAGCCAATTTATTCACCCACATTAATTGCACATGAAATATCCCTTCAGGGTGGAGAACCAGTATTATTGTCCCTATTCTTAAGAAAGGCGATCCAACAGATCCTCTTAATTATAGACCCATTAGTCTTCTTGAAGTGGCTGCCAAGCTTTATGTATGATACCTCTTAAACAAACTTATGGACTGGGACAGGAGCCAATCGATTATCTTTGAAGAACAAGCAGGATTCAGGAAAAGTAGAAGTGCAATAGATTAGTATCCAAATATACTAAGATCCCAAATAAGTTCCTTTATACTGCTTGTATTGACTTTTCTTCAGCCTTTGACCTGATAAATAGAGAGCGCTTATGGAACAAAACTAACATTGACCAAAGACTCTTGTGGCTAATACAGTTCTTACATCAAAAAAATAAGATGCAAGTACGAATTGGTCTATAAGGTGTACTATCACGTGAGATATGTATCAATTGAAGGGTGAAACAAGGGTGCATTTGGGCACAATTTCTTTTCAATTTCTATATAAACAACCTAGTCCCTGCAATGGCATCTTCTTCTTTCTTCCCCCCAGCTGTCAGTAGTCGTAAGATCACAATATCTTTGAATAAAATTGGCCTCAAAAGAATGCTATCCAAATTTGGGCACCTTTGTAAGATGAAACAATCAACTATTAATTATACCAAAACTAAGATTATGTTTTTTGGGAAGAAACCCCCCCCCCCAGGCATAATTGGTCATTAGATGGACATGCTCTGGAGCAGGTGCACTCATTCAAATATCTGGGCCTGCATTTTAGTGAGAAAATATCCTGGAAACAACATGTAATAGCCACCACCATACTGAGTGCCAGAAAAATCAGTCAACTTAAAAGATTCTTTTCTGCCAGAGGGGGACAGCTAATAAACCCTGCTCTCTGGGTTTTTATTACAAAAACTCTGGCCCAAATGCTCTAAGGGGCAGAATTATGGGGAGAGGGAGCCAAGCCTAATTTGGAAGTAATACAGAATAAATTGTTGAGGCAGTTGTTGGGGCTTCCTCCTGGGATCCCCTCTGCACACCTTAGAGCAGAGCTAGGGCTCCCTTCAATTGGTGCTAGAATTGATTTAGCCTACTTTAAATACTGGCATAGGCTAAATGGCCTGGACAACCAATCATTGACCAAGAGCTGTTGGCTAGAACATCTGCAGACTGAAGGTTGGGCAAAGCAGTGCCAAGTTAAGTTAAAGATCTATGATCTCACTATGGAAAAGTTCTTTAGTCTTGATTCTAGTTCTAACACACTACGGAACTGGATTTTTGATATTGATGCTTGTCAAGACAGGGCCACAATTTTTGAGTCTCGGTTCTCAATGTGGTATCCCAAACTCCAGATCAATCATATGAGGCCACAATATTTTGAGACACTATCTTTTCCACAGCTTTGCAGAGTTTTCACTGAACTTAGATTTCAACAGATGCCCTCCGCTTACGTTGAAGGGAGATACAAAAGAATTCCAGTTATAGAACATAAATGTGTCTATGGCTGCAATCAGATAGAAGACATAATCCACTATTCACTGTTCTGCCTGCTCTTCAAGAACCCTAGAGACAGATTTTTATTGCCTATCACCCAGATGTTCCCTAATTGTCCCCATGAAGAAATAGTAGTAAGGTTGCTCATTGACAACCACCCATTCATTACTTATAATGTAGCACTCTTTGCATTGGCAGCTAAGAAGTTAAGGTCTGGGTTTCTCAAGGATTCAAACGCCATCCAACATAAAGGACCGTAGGTCAGTGGGAGCTGTTGCTAAGACTTTTAAAACATGTTTTCTTTAAAAAATTGATGTTTTTAAAACTGATTTTTTAAATGATGCAATCTCTTTGGTACTATGCATTGTGTATTTCTAAAGGCCTATGGTCATAAACAATAAAGCTTTTAATTGATTTATATACAACATATATACAAGGGGCAGGCCTTGTGGCCTTTCTCCCTCCTATCTGTATATTAAATTTAGAACGTCTCAGGAGGCCCCAAATTTATTGCTTTCAATTTTTCTGTCCTCAGAGCAAGTTATAGTGGAGAAAGTGGCACGGTCTTGCATAATCTAGCCTCTGATTATGGGGGAATTTTGTGCCATCTTGCTGAGAATAATCATGATAGAAAGACAAATATTTAAAAAAAAACACAGGAGAGAATCCAAGCAGGAAAGTGGATTAATAATAATTACAGTTTCATCACATTGGCTTTTACCTCTATTTTGGGAAGTAAACGTTTTAAACGTGAAAAATGCAGAGTCTGTTTTCCAACCTACCCCCTCACACACCAGTACCAGTGTTGCAGGCAAAATGCTATTTTTATAATTTCACACACACACACACACACACAGAGAGAGAGAGAGAGAGAGAGAGAGAGAGAGAGAGAGAGAGAGAGAGAGAGAGAGAGGAGAGAGAGAGAGAGAGAGAGAGAGAGAGAGAGAGAGAGAGAATGGTTGGTAGGTAGAATAATATGGACTAGAGATGGGCACAACTTAGCGGTATTCCCGTTTCCGTTTCCGTTACTCGTATCCGTTACTCTACGGAAACGGTAACGGGAATTACTCCGCCAGAATTCGAGCTCGAACGACGAATGAACAATTTGGTCTGATTTGTCATGCTCGTTACTTGCATCGCACAATGCCAAGCGGCACAGAAAAAAAGTTTTTAAAAGTAAAAAAAAAAAACCGATTCCTGGCCCTAAAAGTAGGCGAAAACTGTCTGAGGGCACCTACCAGGCCAGAAGGGTGTTTTATTTGGGGGGGGGGTTTCCCCGCCCCCCTCTCCTTGGCTATTGCTACTGCTGCGCTGCTGGTACCAGGCTGGGAGGGCGCATCCATTTGCCATGCAGTGCGGGGGATCCAAAATGGCGACCGCAATATTTTTTTTGAAATCGTTGCCCAAAACCCCACCAAAGCACCACAGAAACATGTGAAAATTAGCTATTTTAAATGCTTGAATTTTTACAGTAGCAGCAGTGGGTTTTTCTTGCAAAAAAAAGTCTCCGTTGATTTTATTTTATTTTATTTTATTTTATTTTTTTACTCCTGCACATTCGCAATGATGGGCTCACCCATGGGAGTGGACCATGCAAATTTTCCACCAATCGCATGGCCACTTGGCCAGGTTGACCACAGAGACTTCTGGGATGTGCCAATCGGGCATAAACAGCCCACTAATCGTAGCCCAAACCCGAACCCTAAGCCTAAGCCTAACCCATACGCCAGTACACTGTCCTTCTAAGTGGGTCAGAGAGGCACCCAGAGGTGCACCCCAATACTCACCCTAACCTCACCCGTAACTAGCCTAACCCTAGCCCTTGCGCTAACCCGTCTTAACCCTAAGCCAGATCTACTTGGATTGCACTACATGCAAGTACGTGAGACACAGCGGGTGCAAAGAGTCTGCCAGTCCGTCACTTGTGGCTCTGGCTGACTCCTGCAGCTCCCTCCAGGAGCCCACTACCCCCCCAAACCAGTACTAACGACAACAAAAAAACAAAAAAACAAACCGACTAATTTTGCGAAATTTCACGAAAAACAGAAACGAGCTGAAACAGACTGCCTCTGACACACGACAACTCGAAAACGTCATTTTCCCTAGTCGTGCCCATCTCTAATATGGACTAATGCAGAGGAAGAACAGAGTCTGCAGAGAGATACTGGGAAGAACTTGCTTTGAAAATGAAAACTCCCCCTCTCCTTCTGGTTTTGTGAGGTCTGTTCTCTAGGAGGAAAAGCTACATGTTGCCAGAATTTGCAGAAGAAAGCCTATGTCTTTTTTTCTTAGTCTTTCAACCTACTAGGCCATTGACTTGTTTTGTACTACTAATTGAGTAGCCTTTGCTAGTAGGCATGGTGGCATATGTAAGGGTTTTGGGGAGATTCTACTGGTTTATCTTGTTTGGAAAAAGAAATTGCTCAAAAGTGGGAGCTTCTTCTTCTTTACAAGACCTTCTGCTTGCTGAGATTGTTGACACTGAAAATGTTGTGGAGAAACGTCACACTCTGTTCTGATTGTCAGCCAATGTCAGAAACTGACTGTTTATCAGTATGTGGAACGTTCTTCTTGTTTGTCATCAAAGAAGGGAGGATGGCATATCCAGTGATGTTGTGTGGGTTGCAAGCATCCATGGCAAGGGAATTTTTGTGGTCCCTAAACATTTTGTGCCTGCGGGTGACTGCTGCTGTTTCCCTCCCCTCACACTATACAATTGCTACATCCTGCCTCACCCCTTTCCCACTGTTCTTCTTGCCTCCCTGCCTGGTCCTGCCACTTACTTTTCCTCCACTGTTGTAAATGGCTGATCCGGTGCCACGGAGCCTTGCTTTGGCAACACTGGGGCACACAGCTTGCCCCTTCACCTTTCCAACTGCCTCCCTTGTCTCCCTACCTGATATTCCTCCTCCTCCTCCTCTTTTTACATCATTGCAAATGGGTAATCCAGCACAGTGGGGCCCCAATCTGGCATCACACAGCACTGGATCTACCATTTACAGCCAACAGCTCCCCACTGACTCTCTACCTGGCCCTACTGCCACCTCCTTCTCCTCTTCCTCTTCTTTCAATGCCATCTTCAGAGACAGGCTGAGCTCTCTTTCTAGAAGAAAGTCCTGGCACCTCTGTGCATGACCCACCTATTAGCTGACAGGCAGAGGCTTGCATTAGAGATGGGCACGAAATGCCAAAATGGCATTTTGTATTCATTATTCGGGCCCTCGGGCCCGCTTCATTCTGTTTCCATTTTTCCATTTCTTCATTTTTCGGGTGCGGCAAGCTGCGGCCACAGGGAGCCCTCCCAGGGCTGGGCACCACCGGAGCCGGAGGCATGTGGGCTGGGAGAGCGTTTCCCGGGGCCAAGGCAAGCCTCCTGGGAGAGCTGTCCCGCAGCCATGGGGAGCCCTCCCGGGGCCGGGTGCTGCCGGTGCCGGTGGCAAGTCTGCCAGGTGAGTGATCCTGTGGCCACGGGGAGCCTTCCCGGAGCTGGGTGCTGCTCCGGTCACCACTCACAACAGGTTGCCACCCCCAGAGCACTGCTGAGTGCCTCCCTCCCTTGGGCCCCCTCCCCAAGGACCGATCTACTGCTCCATCCACCATGCCCATTGGGTTGCTACCCCAGAACCCCACGCAGCACCTCCCTAACTGGGGCCCTTCTCCCTGGGAACTACTCTGCCCCGGGAGCCACCACCCCAGCAGACCGCCGCCCCGCACCCCCCAGGCCTAAACCCGGGAAACCTGTGGGGGGTGCCACTGCAATCCCCCCCATGCTCCAACGATGACCTCCACTCCTGCTTCCAAGCTGGCTGCACAGTTGCCGCTTTGCCATGTGGCCAAGATGGCACTGGGCGCAGTCAAGCTCCAACGTCCTCCCCTCCAAAGCCTGCCAAGTGCCAATGAAGAGGCTGAGATCCCAGAGCCCAGCCCTCATAAGGGCTCAGATCCCGCCTCTTCTCATGAGACCGGCAATGTCTCACATCGGCTCAGGTGGGGAGGGGGCAAAGAGGCTCCACCAGGCCCAGGCCTCTCTTGCTGCCCTCTGTGGCTCCATTTTTCATCGTGTGAGCGGTGCGACGCCAGTAATGGAAAGAAACAGTACCAAAGAAAATTTTCTTGGTTCTGTTCGGTTCGAGCCTGCCCCATCACAATGGTCATTATTCGTACTATTACATAATGGAACGAATAATGGAGAACGGTAACGAAAAAATGGTTGTTTCGTGCCCATCTCTAGCTTGCATAGAGACTGCTGGAATGGATGGCAGGCCTGTTGTGACTCAAGATGGTGGCAGAAGTAGAGGACGAAGAAGAGGAGGCAACATGACCAATTAGGGAGGCAACAAGGACTTTGTGAAGAGCTTGGGGTGGAGGCTGTGAGGGCAGGGTGTGTGAATGAATTTTGCATGCCCTAAAAACCTGGTGTGTGGAGCAACTGCCCTGTAGTCCCCAAATTATGCTACTGAGTGTATCAAGCAAAAACAAGGGGAAATATAAAATAAAGAAGACTTGCACATTGTAGTACTTTAAAGGCTAAGTGCTATGTTTTAGTGTGAGCTTTCCTGGACAAGTCCACTTCCTCAGGATTGTCCATGAAAGCTCACATTAAAATATAGCAGTTAGGTTTTGGGGTGTTAAGTTTGGGGTTTATTTATTTTTATTTTATTTCCCCCTCTTTTTGTCTCAACACAACTACAAACTTCATATAAACCGGAATAATTAGTTACCACTGCTAGTTTTAAAAAAATCTCATGCTTCTTGCCTATTTGAGTTCTGGGTATCTGGACAAAGGGTATTGTCAAATTTGTGTCCTTCACCATCAGTTGATGAAGTTGGATAGCTACCTTGAACCGCAGTGGGCCAAGGACTAGAGTGCCAGCATTCTGGAGGGAATAAGGGCATGGTTCTTGCTGGAAAATATTAATTAGCCAAATGGGGAAGTCCTTGCAGAAGGTTGAGAAGATGAATATAGATGCAGTCATTATATGTACTATTGTCCGTGAAGCTTTTTTTTTTTTGGAGGGCTTCATTGCTATGGTGTCCAGCATGTGGGATGGCCTTTCCATGGGGATTATTCTTGTCCTCCATCTTGAATTTATCTACCAACTAAATACCTGCCTGTTGATGTGGGCATTTCCCTCTTAATCCTCTAATACTATTGATGCTATTGGCCACCCTGGTCTTCAATGAATTGGTTGTAGCATTTCTATGGGTTTCAGGTGATGTAGTACAGGTCCTTGAGCACTGTCTGGTGTCAATAATGGACTGGACAAGGGCCAGTAAACTGAAACTGTGTCCAGTTGAGATGGAGATTCTATTCTTGGGAGGATGGTCAGACCAGTTAGGGGACCTGATCTTGATGGGATTACACTCTCCATTAAGTACCTGTTAGTTTCCATGCTCAATTCAAGGTGATGATCACCTACAAAGCCCTTGACAGTTTAGGATCATGATACTTATTGGAATGTCTCTTCTACAGAAGAGCTACCCATCACACCTGGTATTTGCATTCCATGTTGTTAAAAAGTTAACACCTCAACAGGCCAGAAGAGTGAATATTAGGAACTGCACTTTTTTGTTGTGGTCCCATAGCTCTGGAATAAGCTTCCAGCAGAGGTTCCCTCTCAGCTTTTATGAAAATCATTAAAACAGAATTATTTAAAACTACTTTTTAAATTAGAGATTGTTACTTAGGCATTCTAAGTTATTTTTTAAATAGTTTATTTGTTTAGGGTGGTTTTAGCTATTGACAGTATATTGATTTTATGATATTTATTTGTATATATATCTTGTTTTAACTTTTATAGGATTCAATATGATTATATTGAGAACTGCCCAAAGAATGCTTACACAATGGGCAAGTATACAAATTGAAAAATAAATGAATAAATGAATAAATAAAATGATTTTTTTGGAAATTGATTCATTAGTTAAACATTAGAAATTGGAAGATTAATTGGCTGCTGTTAACAAATCACAGTAATCCAAGTTTATGCACCAACTACCGGTGCTGAAGAGTCTGAGATTGACCAATTTTATGAAGACTTACAAGAACTTCTAGAACTGACACCAAAGAAAGATGTTCTTCTCATCATAGGGGATTGGAATGCTAAAGTAGGGAGTCAAGTGATAAAAGGAATAACTGGCAAGTTTGGCCTTGGAGTTCCAAATGAAGCAGGGCAAAGGCTAATTGAGTTTTGTCAAGAGAACAAGCTGGTCATTGCAAACACTCTTTTCCAACAACACAAAAGGTGACTCTACACATGGACATCACCAGATGGACAATACCGGAATCAGATTGACTATGTTCTCTGCAGCCAAAGATGGAGGAGCTCTATACAGTCAGCAAAAACAAGACCTGGTGCTGACTGTGGCTCAGATAATCAGCTTCTTATTTCAAAATTCAAACTTAAACTGAAGAAAGTAGGGAAGATCACTGGGCCAGTCAGGTATAACCTAAGTCAAATCCCATATGAATACACAGTGGAAGTGAAGAATAGATTCAAGGAACTAGATTTGGTGGACAGAACACCTGAAGAATTATGGATGGAGGCTTGCAACATTGTACAGGAGGCTGCAATGAAAAATATTCCAAAGAAAAGAAAATGCAAGAAAGCAAAGTGGTTGTCCAATGAGGCCCTACAAATAGCGGAGGAGAGAAGGGACGCAAAATGCAAGGGAGAAAGGGAAAGATACAGAAAATTGAATGCAGACTTCCAAAGAATAGCAAGGAGAGACAGGGCGGCCTTCTTGAATGAACAGTGCAAAGAAATAGAGGAAAACAACAGAAAAGGAAAAACCAGAGATCTGTTCAAGAAAATTGGAGATATTAAAGGGGTATTTCGTGCAAAGATGGATATGATAAAGGACAAAAATGGTAGGGACCTAACTGAAGCAGAAGAGATCAAGAAGAGATGGCAAGAATATACAGAAGAATTATATCAGAAAGATCTGGATGTCCCTGATAACCAAGATAGCGTAATTGCTGACCTGGAGCCAGACATCCTGGAAAGTGAAGTCAAGTGGGCCTTACAAAGCATTGCAAACAACAAGGCCAGTGGAGGTGACGGCATTCCAATTGAACTCTTTAAAATCTTAAAAGAGGATGCTGTAAAGGTGCTGCATACGATATGCCAGCAAATTTGGAAAACCCAGCAGTGGCCAGAGGACTGGAAAAGATCGGTCTACATCCCAATTCCAAAGAAAGGAAACGCCAAAGAATGCTCCAACTATCGCACAATTGCACTCATTTCACATGCTAGCAAGGTTATGCTCAAAATTGTACAAGGCAGGCTTCAGCAGTATGTAGAAAGAGAACTTCCAGAACTACAAGCTGGATTTCGAAGGGGCAGAGGAACTAGAGATCAAATCGCCAACATGCGCTGGATTATGGAGAAAGCCAGAGAGTTCCAGAAAAACATCTACTTCTGCTTCATTGACTATGCCAAAGCCTTCGACTGTGTAGACCACAACAAACTATGGCAAGTCCTTAAAGGAATGGGAATGCCTGACCACCTTATCTGTCTCCTAAGAAATCTATATGTGGGACAAGCAGCAACCGTCAGAACTGGATATGGAACAACTGACTGGTTTGGAATTGGGAAAGGAGTACGACAAGGCTGTATACTGTCACCTTGCCTATTTAACTTATATGCAGAGTACATCATGAGAAAGGCCGGTCTGGATGAATCACAAGCCGGAATTAAGATTGCTGGAAGAAATATCAACAACCTCAGATACGCAGATGATACTACTCTAATAGCAGAGAGTGAGGAAGAATTAAAGAACCTCTTAATGAGGGTGAAAGAGGAGAGTGAAAAAAATGGGCTGAAGCTCAACATTAAAAAAACTAAGATCATGGCCACTGGTCCCATCACCTCCTGGCAAATAGAAGGAGAAGAAATGGAGGCAATGACAGAGTTTATTTTCTTGGGCTCCTTGATCACTGCAGATGGCGACTGCAGCAACGAAATAAAAAGACGCCTGCTTCTTGGGAGGAAAGCAATGGCAAACCTAGATAGCATCCTAAAGAGCAGAGACATCACTTTGCCAACTAAGGTCAGGATGGTTAAAGCTATGGTTTTTCCAGTAGTGATGTATGGAAGTGAGAGCTGGACTATAAAGAAGGCTGATCGCCGCAGAATTGATGCTTTTGAGCTGTGGTGCTGGAGGAGAGTCTTGAGAGTCCCCTGGACTGCAAGGAGATCAAACCTATCCATTCTGAAAGAAATCAACCCCGAATGTTCACTGGAAGGACAGATTTTGAAGCTGAGGCTCCAGTACTTTGGCCACCTCATGAGAAGAGAGGACTCCCTGGAAAAGTCCCTGATGCTGGGAAAAATCAAAGGCAAAAGGAAAAGAGGACGACAGAGAATGAGATGGTTGGACGGTGTCATCGATGCAACCAAAATGAATTTGACAAAACTCCGGGAGGCAGTGGAGGATAGGAAGGCCTGGCGAGCTCTGGTCCATGGGGTCACGAAGGGTCGGACACGACTGAACGACTGAGCAACAACAACAAATCAAAGATGACAAGGTTATTTTTTTCTATTGACATTATTAATTCACTAATTGAATTGCTAGCTCTGAAATAAACAATGAGATTTACTACACTCCTTCACTGCTCAGCCCAGATGAGAGATTTTTGAGTGGCTTCTTCAGAAGTACTCTTTTTGATATTTTAAACTCCCCTTCACCAGTGTTTCACTCCCCCCCTTTGTAGATTATAAATTCCATAATATAATTGTTAGCTGGGAATAATGAGATTTAACATGTCTGAAACCATGGAGGTTAAGGAGGCCAATCTGCCCTAAAACATTGGACCATATTCCCCACGTTCTAGGGAGACAACTCTGCACTGTCCACAATATTGCCTGTATACTTTGCTCACCACAGCCCCAAATAAAGAGGTGAGACAAGTTCAGATTGGTAATACCATAGCCAGTTGCGGCTGAGAGGGATGAATATCCAGCCTTGGACCTCTCTGCGGGTCACCGGGAGCCACGACACATGTTGCTGTCTCTGGTGCACATGCCCCAACCAGGTGAGTACAATTACATTCATGACACAGCATCTTCAGCAATGACTTGGCCATGGGTTAGAGGGAGTCAGCAGGTGCCTCTGGTCATGCCCTTGTTGTCGTTTAACACACCTCATGATCTTTTATCAGCTCAGGCAACAGCTCATTTTGTTGTAGCCGATCCTATGTCAGGTGGCACGAGAGTACAGATGGCTGAAGTAGGGATCCAAGCTGAGGTAGTTCAGGAGGCGATGACAGGGCTGGTGCAAGGTTCTTTGGGTGGGGAGTTAGGCAAGGATCTTTCTTCGAGAGAGTCAACTGCTGTACATAGTAGTGCAGAGGTGCATGCTCTGAACACATATGTATGCAATGAATCTTTCCTGTTATGTGATCATTAGTCTGAGGCCACGGTGGACAAAATTGTTAAAGGTTCTTATGTGGATGTTTTCAAACTCTTGAATAGGGAAATGTAGAAGTTTGAGAAGCTGGAGGAACGGGGAAAGGAGAAGATCCACCATCATAAATCAGACAAATGCTGGTCTAATTCGCTACCTGGATTTTTCATTCATGCCAGTATCCTCATTAAGGACAAGCCAGAGAGGGCACTATCACTGGTCCAGTATATGGACTTGATTTTCTGGGCCTACACAGACTTCCTGGGTACTGCTTGGTTGCAATATGATGAGGGGTTCAGAATGCATGCAGCTAAATGGCCAGGTATGCGCTATGCTGGTATCCTGTATGATTTGTCATGGTTGCAGCTTATGACACTGCCCCGTCTCTTGCTGGGCAAAATATTTGACAGTGGTCACTTTATTCCCCAGTCTCATATCTCTTCTTCTGCCTGCTCTTCAGTGGGCCAGATGGTTCACCCCTGCCTGGCCTGCTGGGAATTCAACAGTAAGGGCTGCTGCACAGAAAGATCCTGCTGCTTCAGGCATGTCTGCTCCAGCTGCGGAGATTCTCATGCTGTGGCATCCTGTACAAAGGGAAAGAATGGAGGAACTGGAGCTAAAGATGGGTCAGGGAAAAGGAACCCCCAAGGTCTCAATTCCTTTGGTAAAGAAGACCCAGCCCAATTAGTACCCTGGCTTTGGCCGGATGGCTGAGCCATTACACGGATAAGGAGGCTGCCCAGTATTTGTTAGATGGTTTTTGGTTCAGTTTCAGAATTCCTGCTTTTGGTAACAGGGTGGCCCATTTGGCCAAGAAAGTCATTAGGAAATAGTCAGGGAACAGAATGTCCAAGAGACAAAAGGGTCCCTATCTCACCGGATATTCGAAGCTTTAGGATGTATGGGGTGAAATTTGTTTTCTGAGGTGCTTTTGTTGTGGGCACCAACTTGATAGCTTTCTTTGTGGCCCTACATATCAGTGATCTGGTCATGGCCAGTAAAAAGAATAAATCAGGATCTTCTTTATAGAGGAGTAATGTGTCCTTGGCGGTGGACCATATCAGGATCACTTTGTGTCAGTCGAAGACAGATCAACATGGTACAACTGTGCCCTGTGAGGGTGCTCAGGGACTATTTGAGCCTAAGGGGTGATTCACCAGGCCCACTATTTATCCATAATAGGCTTCCCTTAACCAAATATCAATTTTAGATGATCACTGCCCATACACTTAAAAGAATTGGTGCATAGGATCACTGCTTTCGTTCCTTTGGATTGGCGATGCCTCCATGACTGTGGCCATGGGCTACACCACTGCTGATATTCAGAGGGTGGGCCACTGGAAGTCTCAGAGTTTCCGTTTTTATGTACAGCCATTGCTGGATTGTTAGGTTGTGCCCCCCCCCATTCTTTGTTCTTATCTTTACAGGTGTGATGCCAAGGTGCTGTGCCAGAGTTGTGCTGTTGGGCCACAGTTGCATCTACTGAGCAGCAGTGTACACAAGGAATACTTGTTGGGGCCAGAACCTTGGCCTGGGCACTTGTGCCAGTTTGGAATGGAGGGGCAAGAGAGGTATGTGCTGGGATGAGTTCTTGGTAACAGCATCCCAGGCAGTGACTGCAGTGTCCCCTGCCATTGTGTTGGTCCACCTCTGTGGAAATGACTTAACTCTGTGTTCGGGCAAGTCCTTGATCCTGCAGGCCAAAGCCAACCTGCAGGATCTCAGAAGTAGGTTTCCATTTATTAAGTTTGGTCCGATATTGTACCTCATTTAGTTTGGAGAGGTGCACGAGACACTAAGCAAATTGACAGAGATGTTATGGAGTAAATAGAGAAATTGGCAATTTTATGCATTCATGTTTTGGCTCAGTTATCAAACATCCAAGCATTAAGTTTGGTCGTCTTGAGTTATACAGGGATGACAATGTCCACCGTTTGGATGCAGGCTTGGAGATATTTTTGGCTGATCTGCAAGGGGTCTGTTGGCCAAGTTAGAATCAGTGGGGGGAACAAAGCATACCCAGTAGCCCCCTTTCCTTGGCAGTCAGTGCAAGTGGCAAGCTAAGTTAGGCAGTATTAGATTGTAGGAGATTTGTAATTTACCCGGCAGCCCTCTTGAGTAATATAGGATGTGAAAAATATGAGTTAGTACATAAAAATTGGCCCCTAGTGGTTAGATCAGGGTTGGCCAGACCGTTCTCTTTGGGTTGGGTGCTGTTAAGCATGACAGCAGCTGCCACAAGTTAATTCGCTCCTTTTTAATCAGTGCCACTTGCACTTTTATGGGGGCCCCTTGCTTTGCCTGTTACAGTTAATTTATGATAGTTTATTAATAAATTGTGGCCCAAATTCAACTCTATAATTTTTGGCTTGCCTCTTTATTGAGGGGCTGTGGTGGGCAAAGATTTATTTATTTATTTATTTATTTATTTATTTATTTATTTATTTATTGCTCGTTTTTCTCAGTGTGAACTCAGAGTGGTTTACATATACAACTTGCCATGTCTCTCTGCATTCTGTAAGAAACATATACTGCCAAAAAGGTGATAAAGTATTAAATATCAGAGCATAAGAGCATAAGATCATAAGAATATAAGAACAGCCTTGCTGGAACAGGCCACAGCCCACCTAGTCCAGCATTCTGTCTCACACAGAGGCTCACCATTTGCTTCAGGGTATTCCCAAGCAGATGTCTTCATCTTCTTATCATTCCCTGCAAATGGCATTGAGAGATATCCTGCCTACCTTTCCAACCCAGCGTTTGTCCCTAGGCATCCATAATAGAGATGGGCATGACTTAGCGGTATTCCCGTTTCCTTTTCCATTACTCGTTTCCGTTACTCTACGGAAACGGTAACGGGAATTACTCCGCCAGACTTCGAGCTCGAACCGACGAACGAACAATTTTGGTCTGATTTGTCGTGCTCGTTCCTTGCATCGCGTGATCGCGCGATGCCACACGGCACAGAAAAAAAGTTTTTAAAAGTTAAAAAAACCCGGTTCCCGGCCGAAAAGCAGGCAGAAAAATGCCTGCCGTGCCTCAGGGCACCTACCAGAGGGGTTGTTTCTGGAGGTCCCCGGCCTCCCCCCCATCCCCCGTCCTAGTGGGCTGCTCTGTGGGACTCGCCGCAGGCTCACAGCCAGCCAGCAAAAAGCCCAGTCTCGCCGGCCGCCGGCCGCCGCAATTAAAGTGCAAGCAAGCGGCACGGACGGCACAGGAAAAAACTTTTAAACTCTCCCCCCACCCATTCCCGGGCCAAAAAAGCAGGCGGAAAAATGCCTGCTTGACTAAGGGCGCAGGGCACCTACCGGAGGGGTGGTTTCTGGAGGGGGGGGTCCCGCCTCCCCCCCGTCCTGGGCAGCCTGACTCGAGTCGCCAATCGCCATGCCATGCGGTGCGGGCGGGGGATCCAAAATGGGGCGGCAAACGCAATATTGTTTTTGAAATCGTGGTCCAAAAACACACAAGCACAACAGAAACACGCAAAAATTTATAAACTGCCAGATTTTTCACAGTAGCAGTGGGTTTTTTCTTGCAACAAAATGTCTCTCCTCTCCTCCTCTGTCCTCCATTGATTTTATTTTTTTTATTTTTTTTACACCTGCACAATGATGGGCTGGCCGAGTGGCCAGCCATGTGGGAGTGGACAACCATGCAAATTTTTGGAGCCATCCCACCAATCGCATGGCCACTTGGCCATGGAGACTTCTGGGATGTGCCAAAAAGCCCCCTAAAACCTGCCCTAGCCCCCCTAACCCTAACCCTAACCCTTGACTCCGTACCCATACGGCACAGACTGTCTTCTTAGTGCGTCAGAGAGGCACCCAGAGGTGCAACCCACTAGCCCACCGTAACCTTACCCGTCACTAGCCTAACCCTAGCCCTTGCACTAACCCACCTTAACCCTAAGCCAGATCTACTTGCTTGCATTGCACTACACGCAGCAAGTACAATTCCCTTCTGTGTGAGACATGGTGGTGCAAGAGCCTTAGGCATCTCACTATGGCTCTGGGTTCAGTGCCATCCACTAGTCTTCACAGTCACTGTCTGCACATTCTGTTATGCAATATCCATATGGCTATTGCATAGCATTTTGCAGCAGCAGCAGGTGAGGAGGGGAGACCCCCATGTTGAGGGGTCTCTTGGAGCCTGCTTCCCCTTTCCTAGTGGGTGAGGACAGGAGGCACCCACGGGTGCCTCCAGGAGCCCACTTTCCCTTATAGCGGGCCAGATGAGGCACCCACCCCACAGAGGTGCCTCCAGGAGCCCGCTCCCCCCCAAAAAAAACCAGTACTAATGAAAACGAAAAAAACAAAAAAACGAACCGACTAATTTTTGCGAATTTTCACGAAAAACGGAGACGACCCGAAACGGAACCGGCCCGACTAACGACAGCTCGAAAAAAATTTTTTTCAAGTCGTGCCCATCTCCAATCCATAAGAGAGATGGGCATGAAACAAATGTTTAGTTGGTTTTGTTATTCATTATTCATTTCATTACATAACAAAATGACTAACCAAGCCCAGACTGGATCTATAATGAAACGAAACAAACAAACAAAAATTGGTTCGGTTAGTTTGAGAGGCCGAGCAGGTTCACTGACGGTTCCGCGGATGAAAGAGGAGGCAAGACTTGTTTATCATCATAGTCCAATAAACTTTTATTAACAACGTTCATCAACTTTTGACTGACATCTCTCTTGTTCCAACCATCGGTGAACGGAAATAACAAAGGAGGCTCTAAACTAGGATTAACCGGGGGTTCACAAATAACATGTTCTTCTCGAAAAGGGTTGTGTATACTTATTTGGGGCGTACTACATGGGGGAACTGACCCATGCCCATGAAAGGGAGTCCAAATCCTTGGGGATCGTACTCCGGCCCCAGGCTCCATCCTCATCCGGGGATCCATCTTGGAGAATTTGGCTCCAGACCTCTCTGATTGACGTCCGGTCGGATAGTAGGTCTGGGAACGTTCAGCCTAGGAGGTCCTGGAGGAGTAGGCAAAGGTAGCCCCAAATAACCAGGCGGTATCGGTAGAGGCAAGCCCAACTCCACCTTCCCTTTTTCCTCCTTCTCCGTCTGAGTCTCCCTTTCCGTTAAAATCGTTACCCTCCTAACTGTTTGGGTCGCACACTCCACTCTCCCCTCCTCCCTGCCTCGTGCACCTCCTGCCTTGTCTCTCGCGCCCCCTCCTGTCTGTCTGTGCATCCAAACACAACTTCGGGCGACCATCCCATTCTGTTTGCACCCCTAAGTCTTTCTTTACCTTCTCACAGTCTAATTTAACCTGTACACCTATATGCCATGCTTTACCTACTACATAACGTTTCTTTTCTATCTCTGCTTGAATTCCCATACTATGCATTAACCTTCTAGCTGTCATATCTACTTGCACCGTGACATCCTTTCCTAACTTCTTCCATTCTTCCACCTGAATTCCCTTATCTAGTTTTCCCTTTTTAGTGCGCCTCATATACGCTCTCCAGTTCAATGCCTCCTGGGCGACGGCAAAGAAACTCCCAATGGTGGGAATATCTATATCCTCTCTTTTATCACCCTCATGCTGTTTCTTTACGCTTCTTTCCTTTCCACTTGGATTCATTTCTCTTTGTTCATCCTTCATCCTTCTCATAGGTTCTATCACTGTCCCTGTTTCTTCTTCTTTAATCTTTTCTTCATTATCACCGGCCTTGTCAGCAGACAGACCCACACTCTCCTGCTCACAGTTAGGTTCATTTCGTTTTAATTGGGGGGGGGGGGGAGTTGTCCCTTACTTGGTGCTAGTGCGGAGGTCCTTCAGGGACAGTGACCAGTAAAAAAAAAACACCCGACAGCCACGCTACAGCTGTAGCACAGCCACGTGGTCAGCAATTTTAAAAAAACAATAATAATAATAAAAAAGGAGAACCGACCGGGCCCTAGGGGTGGCCTGGTCAGCACCCTAAAATCTTAAATATATATAAACCAGCACTGACTGGACCCCAGGGGCCGCCCGGTCAGTGGTGAAAGGAAGAAAAAAAAAGCCCTGTACTACAGCTGTAGTACAGGGCCAAGCCCGGAAGTTTAAAAAATAAAAATAAAAAAAATCCAGAAAAAAGGAGTGCTGACCAGGCCCCAGGAGTGGCCTGGTCAGCACCATAAAATAGTTTTAAAAAATAAAATAAAAGAAGTGCCCACCTGGCCCCAGGGGCCGCGCGGTGGGCACTTGAAAAAAAAGAGGCACTGGCTCCAAGCCAGCGACTTTCAGCTGAGAAGCGCTGGCCCCATGCCAGTGTCTCAAAAAGTCCCTGCCTCAGGGTCCAGGATCTGCCGCTTTCACTGCCGAGGAGCCACCGCTGCCGCCGCTGCCGCCAACAGTGGTAAGAACCGAACCCGAACACGTTCGGGTTTGTACAATTTTTTTTAAAAAAATTCATTCGAACCCGAACCTGAACCGAACCAAGGGTGGGCCCGAACCATGGGTTTTCTGTTTCATTCCGATCTCTAATCCATAATGATAGCCATTGATACCCTTGTTCTCCATGAACGTATCTAATCCTTTCTTAAAGCTGTCAAGGCTGACAGCTGTCAGCACTTCTTCTGGCAGGGAGTTCCATAGACCAGTGATCCTCTGGGTGAAAAAGTACTTTCTCTTATTTGTTTGAGATCTAGCACCCCAAAGTTTCATGGTGTGCTCCTTAGTTCTAGTATTGTGCTATTTCCTTATCTACTTTGTCCACATCATTCTGCTTGCCCTCCTCTGCACTTTTTTCATTTCCATAATATCCTTCTGGAGGTATGGTGACCAGAACTGCACACAATACTCCAGATGGGGCCCTATAATTCAGGAAGTTGTCATAATTAAATAAGCATTGTTTAAACATTGAATTAAATGTTCCCACAGGAGAAGTCACTGAGGAGAAAACTCTCGATTCAGAATATCATATGAAAACAAAAGAAATGTGCTACTTTACAGAGGAAGACATTCATTTCATTGTGAGATCTACTGGTCTGTTAAAATAGAGTGGTACCTCGACTCTCGAGTGCTTTGAGAACTGAGGAATTTGACTTACAAGTGAAAATAATTGGAAATGGATTTCTGAAGGGGAAAAAATACTCGAGTTATGAGAAGAAATTCATTTCCAATGATCCACTGGGTGGGCGATTTTTAAAACTGCAATCACCACCACCACCACTTCCCTTCCAAACCACCCAGGCTGCATGAAGATCAATGGGTCCATGCACAGACCCATCAATCTTCGTGCAGTCCCCACGCCTTGGAAGGGAAGCAAGGAAGTAGTGAGGAGGCGACAGAGGCAGAGATTGCCTCCTCCTCTTCCTCCTCCTGGGTTGCTTTGATCTCTTTTGTAGAGATTGAAGCAACGGAGGAGGAGGAGGAGGAGGAGGAGGAGGAGGAGGAGGAGGAGGAGGAGGTGATCTCTGCCTCTGTCGCCTCTCCCCTACTTCCTTTCTTCCCTTGCAAGGTGCCCTGCCCAAAGTTGCATCATTCCCAGGGAAGGTGCCCGGGCTTCTCCCTCAATCACTGACAGATGAAGGCTGCTTTCTGCAAACCCCTCCCCTGAGCCAATTTTGACAGGTCCCACCTGTCAAAGTCAGCTGTCTGGTGGGGCTGCAGAAAGCAGCCTTTGGCTGCCCTTGATTGAAGGTGGTTGGACAGCCTTCCCAAAGCTGTACTGATTGACTTCCAAGGATGCACTTGGAATGGATTAAACTCATAAGCCAAGGTACCACTGTACATGCTGAAATTGTCTAACATGGCTACCTCTTGGGGAAATGTCTTGGGGCAGTTCTTCACCATGGGAAACAGTGGGATTGGACAGGAACTGGGAACAGGGCTCCAGGATCTCTAGAAATTTAGCATTGTTTGCATTCCAGGAGGATAGGTGTGACAGCATAGCTTGGCCTCTTCTTATCTGGACAAATAACTTCCAGATCCTTTAGTAGTTGACTTGTGTATGTCAAACTGTAAATCTTCATATAGAGTGAAATGAGAGAAGCCGTCTTAAATCTGTCAAGTGTATAATAGCTGTCTTTAAAGTCAAAAGACATAAAAATTATTTTGCAATGCACAAATTTTACAAAAGAACAACACTCTGGGTAAAGAGGAGCCATTGGAGATTTTAGTTTTAACAGCTGTTCACATTCAGAGCTGTTCTACAAAGAAAGCTGTGTTTATGGAATGGGACCATGCAGATCATTCCAACCTCATCTTCTAGGTGAGATCAAGGAGTGTTTCTGCCCAAATCCAAAATTCTGAAAGCATTTCTCATACTAAATATGCATGTGACTGTCCTGTCAGATTGCTGTCAGTCAAATATGTGTGCATGTGCGTGTGCATGCAAATAACTGATTCTGTGTAGAGCTGTGGTTCGCAAGCGGTGGTCACAGATTTTCTTGGACTACGATTCCCAGAAGCCCTGATCTTTGCTTGTGTTCGCTAAAGCTTCTGAGAGCTGTAGTAGAAAAACACTTGCTGGGCCAAGTATGAGAACTATTGCTTATACAGTCAATGTTTTCTTAGAGGTGTGCAGGTGACTTCCCCTTTACGGGGAGAAATGTGTAGAGGGCATAGCCATGATTAATGATATTTAATGAATAAAAACATGGCTAACATTATTTTTACTAGTGCTTTAAAACATTGGGTTTCTTGGTTGCTTTTTGCCCCATTTGGGGGAAAAGTAACATATTAAAATTAATGCAATATTTCCAATTTCTGGTTCATTTGATTCGGTCTATAAATATGGCAATGAGTCAAAGTCAGCCTTGTGCAAAACATTTTTACCCTGATTGCCATTGCAGAAAATGCCTCACCAACTCAGAGCAAATCATAACACTCAAGGGTAGACAGTGACCGTCAGAGACTAGATTGAGCGACATGCATGAGAGACTCAAAGACAGGCATTGGCATCTCCTTACATCTGACATTCTTTGTATTTACATAGATCCAAACTGTTTTGGGGTCATCACTTAAAATTAAAGTCACGCAACATGAAACTTCCAGATTTATATGTTGATTGGAACACTGTCATTCTTCAGACTGCACCTATTTTCACAAATTTTGCATTGTAGTGCTTCGTTCAAGGTTTTTACTGGAATAAAGAAGAATACAAAGATTCAACAGAGGGTTTACTTAATTAAAAGAAGTCCTAGCAGATTGAGGAGGATGGGGTGAAACTGCTTTATATTTGAACACCTGTGAAGCTGATACCACCAGAAATAGATTGATTTGTTTATCACTAACCTACTATATTATTATGCAATTGAGCACTCATAGATGTGCCAGTCAGGAAAACATCTGATGGCATAGCATACAATGTAGCCCTCACTCAGAGGTCCATTTTGCTGCTTCTTTTCAAAGGACTGAAGGCAAAGTGAAGTGGGGTAATGGGTGGAATGGGGATGCTTAAGCCTATACCTATATATTCATGCTACTCCAAATTGCCTTTCCCAAACACCTAAAATTCCATCCTAAGTAACAAATGCTTGACAAGCATATACAGTAATACTTAGTAAGACGAATGTCCTTCCAGGTTGCACTTGCGAATTACCATTGAACCTCGTCCAGCCTGGGCTGTTTGCAAGGGAACAACCCAGGCTGGGTGAGGATCATTGGGTCCCTGTTTTGCCCACTGGGTCCCATTGATCTTTGCCCAGCCTGTGCGGCTTCGAAAGGAAGCAGCGGTGGTCATCTGCTGACTCCACTTGCCTTTCCAAGCCTCCCGGATTGGGCAAAGATCTGATTGCTATGACGTGCGGGCAGTTTTCAAAGAGCTGCAGCCCTTTGAAAACCCCCGCCTGCCATATCAAGCTGTGCACAGAGCCCTTTGGCGAAAGCAAGGCAGTGCCTTGTGCTCTTCTGCCCCGCAGAGCACTGCCTCTCCTCCATCAAGTCGGGTCATCTTGGTCGAGAAGCGGTGGTAGAAGAGCTCTGAGGAGGAGGAGGAAAGGAAAAAGCAGCTCCAATCGGCCTCAGGGAAGCAAGCCAGCTCGGCTGAAGGGGTGGATGGAGGCTCAGAGGGAGGGAGGGAGGGAGGGAGGGAGAGAAGGAGGGAGAGAGAAATGACCCCTAACCCCTGCACCTCTTTTCAACAGGTCCACTGTATACCCTGGCTTTGGAGAGGGTGCCTCTCCCTCTGGTGTGCCAGCACTCTTCCTCCCCCCCTAGACCTCCCCCCTTTTCTTCCTTCTTTCTTTTCAAGTCTTTAAAAAAAAGCAGCCGCAGCAACAAGGAGACAACTTCCTTGGGAATCTCAAGCTTTTTTTCTAATAGTTTTTTCTCCCCCTGCCACCTGCATTCGGAGCTGCCAATATCAGCTGCCTGTCGCCTGGGGGGTTGGAGACAGGCTTCCCATAGGAATGCATTGAAAACCTATTAATCCATTCCCTCCGGAACGGATTAATGGGTTTTCACTGCATTCCTATGGGAAACTGTGGCTCTTAAGACAATTTTTTCATAAAATGAGTGGACCTCCTCAAACCAATTAAATTCATCTTAGGAGACGCCACTGTATTTCTAAATATAATGTTACAGGAGGAATGACTGGAAGTAATGTGGAATAGAGAAATGGTAAGCAGAGAATGAATAGGCGCCCCCCACCACCACAGCTTTGTCAAACATATTCAGTCTTTCAGAAGGAACTTTTTGTAGTTTAAGAAAGGGTGATGTTACACAGAACTGCATGTAAAACAGGGCTCAGTAATCTTTACTCCTCCAGATGTTTTGGCCAGCAATCTAAATAATGGCCAGCAGTAAGAGGTTCTAGGAGTTGCCATCCAGTACATCTGGAGGGCCAAAGAATCCTTCCCAACTCTGACGTAATGTCTAGTTCGGCCATTAAAGTCCTTTACATTAGGAAACAGATCTGGCTTATAGCCTGAAGCTGGCTAAAGAAGTCATATCAGAGTATTCTTCTTATCTCACACCACCTTTCATCTGTTTTGGGTCCTCCTAGAAGCAAAACATTAGGAACTGAAGTCATATTTCTCTCCCACCTTTTAAAACTGTCTGTTGGATCTCCTCTTGAAAGACTAGTGTACAATAAAGATAATATTTCCTTCCTTGCGTCAAATGTGTCATAATACAAATCAGTGAGGGGGGGGGGAAATCACACATTCCTTCCTTCCTTCTTTTCCATACAGAGTTTCTTTTAACTATCAGTTGATACTTAAATAATGCATGAATCTGTCTTATTAAATGTGCATGGAATATTTATAGAAAGATGCCTTGGAAGTTGAAAGATAGCCTTCATTTTCAATTCCCTTTGGGTTAATCAGTTAATTGAGTATCATCTCTGCCTAGTGCTGGAAGCTAGTTTTAGGTTCTCCTTGGAAGATGTGTTTAATGGGCAACACTCTAAATACATCTCCATTCAAAGCAACAGATGAAGGACAGTCACCTGAGGATCAAGGCCGGCCGGCAAAGAGCTTGTAGTTATTTGGCCACTAATTTTTTGCCATTGTTTATAGAAGGAATGCACAAAATTCACACTCTGGAGTTGTAAGAAAAGGTCTCTGAATACATGTCTTAATTTCAGCAGTGCTTTTTATAAACAGATAAATTTACGGCAATAGTTCCCAAAATAGCACCCCCAGATGTTGCTGAACTATGAGTCCTTAACCACTGGCCATGCTGGCTGAGACTTCTGGAAAGAGCAATGTAAAAATACCAGGTGATTCAAGCTCATTGATCTGAGGTGATCAAATACAAAGGAGGAGATAAGCTGATGTATGTAGAGGAAAACCATTTATAACTATTACATATCAAAAAGAGTAATAGAAACTAAATGAACGGAAAGTAGAAGACAAGTGGAAAAAGCAAAGGAATTCACAGTGCACATAGTCTCCTTTGTTTCCCTCATCTTACAAACAAAGAGAGGGGGAAATTTAACGCAGAGCAACTGCATAAATACATATCATCTGGAAATCTGTCATGTCCCTGACTGTTTTCACATAAATGGTACCTCGTAGAAGTGATTCTCACATTTACCTCATTGCAGACTCCAAAGCTAATGGAAAGAGTATTTCTTAGGCAGTGAAGTGATTCATATTTTAGCAACTGTGAATAAACTGACCACCTATCTGGTTGACCTGCTCTATTAATATTTTAAGGAGTTCAAAGGCACTCTTACATTGCCTTCTGGGATTTTGTATCCTGCTGTGATTTGCTCAGAGCTTTTTTATAGCTCTGTAGATGCCAGAGAATTCAAAAACAAAACAGTCTCTTCCACTAGAACATTGGCTGCCATTGCATTTGACTACCCTTATTATATCAATGAAGGTTGCGTTTCTCATGCTTCACCTTCTTGTTGGCTGGCTCTTGTTTGAAAAATTCACTAGAAATGTGCAGAGGACAAGAAGCTTCACATTTATCTTCACATTACCATTCTTCATCATCAGGAAACAATACAGATGAAAATCAGAAACTATCATCATGATCATAAAATATATGTTTAATCACTAAGAGTAATATTATCAAACCCTCCCAATCCAAAACCCTCAAAATATGTGGGGTTAGGGAGGCAGATCTACTTCCTATCCCTTTAATAGATTCAGCCCAGTAGCACATGCAGTAGGCCACCAGGTGAAGGGCAGACAGACATTCCAGGTAAAAATAAAGAATTTTGGGGGGGGGGGGGATCTTTCCAAACGCCACTCCTCCTCTTCTGCCCCATTGGTGATGTACCATTAAATCAATTCTGACTCGGTGTGCTCCTTTGAAGAGTTTTCCAGGTAGAGATTGCCTGTGTCAGTGGCCCTTTAAGGAAAGCACTTAAAATGTTTGCATTCAGGTCTTCTAGTTGCTAATTTGACATTAGGTTGCTAACTTGACATTATCTGCCGTTGCTTTTTAATTATTGATTTTAATCCCTCTACTAAAGCACTGGAATGCTTTATTATTTCTCTCTCTCAGTAATTGCTCAGAGGACCATGTGATAGTAAGTTACATATAAATGGAAAACAGAAGTATATGGGAGAGGTAGAAAGACAAACTGGAGTCACCAACATCTCAGTTCACCCTCTTCCCTAGATAAACAATGTTCAGTTTTGGCAGGGAAGGAATTTTGAGTAGGACTATACCATTTTATTTACCTATTTACTAATTTCACTCATTCTTCCAGAGATCTCAGAGTGTCCTATATGCTTCACCCCTTCCACATTTTTGTCCTCACAACAACTTTATGAGGTGGGTATAGCATGCTGCATTTGAACAGGCATGCCTCAAGCCCTAATCTGACACTTTCAACACAACTTTGCACTGGTATTGAGAAAGCAAATGCTGAGAACATTTTCAAAGGGGGCATTTTTGGGGTGGGTAGGTGGAAACCATGATTATGTGCAATCTGATCTTGTTTTTGGAATTGTGCTGTTCTAATGAACCTTTAAATGTTTGTAAACAGCTGTTTGTTTATGGTTCCATTTAACTCTGATATATATTTTCATGTCATTGGAAAGAGAATTTTGGAGACTCAAAATAAAGTATTATGTAGTGGGTCCACCTGTCTCCTGCTGCTCTCAGAAACCTTTAAAGTGCCCAATAAACTACATAAAGCACAAAAGACCTGGAGATATTCATGGAGCATGTAGAATTCTATTGACTCCCAAGGGTTCTCTGTTACTTGCTGTAGGTTGAGAGACTGTTTTTGAAATTAAATCTCTTTGATGTATTTTCTTCCTCACAACACCTGACATCTCAATAGAGGAGCAAGTCCTATCTGCTACTGAAACTGTCAAGATTCTGGAAGTTTCTAACCATACTTTTGAAAAGGGAGAAGGTCAACCTCAGTATTCCCATAACCACCGTCCTCTAAGATACACAAGTTTCCTTTCATGTCCACCTTATTAATGTGCCATTTTGAGGCTCAACTCAAACCATGTCAGAGATGCCTTGGATAACAATAAAATATTGTTGCAATGTTAGCACAAGTCTTGGTCTTTCTGTATTAATGGCATGTAGACAAATGGACTGGTTCAACTTTCAAGGTTAAATTGTAAAAGAAAATCTCAAAATGTTCCACTGTCTCAGTGGTGTGTGTGTGTGTGTGTGTGTGTGTGTGTGTGTGTGTGTGTGTGTGTTGTCGTTTCAGTCGTGACCAACTCTTCATGACCCCATGTCCATGGAGTTTTCTTGGCAGGAATACTGGAATGGCCTGCCAGTTCCTACTCCAGGCGCCTACAGCACCTGGTATTCCCTGGTGGTCGCTTCCAAAATCAGGTGAGATTGGATGTGCTTAGGGCATCTAAGCAGCTTGCCTCAGTGGTACTATGTATCAAAATGATAAAGACATCTTAATAGACCCTAATCCTAATGTGAGTAAAGAATGTGATAAGATAACAAAAAAGCCAACACAATATGAAGATGGTGTGTAGTGCACAGATGAAGGGTGTGATTGCATGGGGAAATAGTTTGTATCTCGGACTACTGGTGGAGCTATCCTATCTGATGTCTTTCCTGGTGATCACATGACATACTTGGAATTGCACTCCAGCCCAATTTCGATGCATGCCCAAACTTTAAATTTATTTGTCCCAGTGGCCATATAAAAGTTACAGCAGGACAGCATCCTCTGCTATCTAGTAAAGGGGCTGCTTGAAAGAGACAAACATTGTATGGGGGGGGGGGGAGGGGCAGTACTCCAAATTAATTACAGCCCTAGAAATGTGAAAAATAAATTCCTGAAAAAGAGACATTTTTCAGGAGATCCAAGTGATGGACGTACTCGTGAGGTTGAGTTAGAGCTTCCCAGTACCTCATTTAATTAACTCAATCTGACTTTTATAGGGCTTTATGTTATGTGTTTCCTTGTTCAGTAAACAAACTGCAGAAAATTAAAACAGGGCAGCTGCCAGCGAATGGTAAATTTAATTGAAAAATAATGAATTGCCATGGGGTGCCACCAGGGGTTTTGTCAAGATAAAGTTATTTATCCTGGAAAGCTTCCACTCACATTTGTCAGGACTTGATATACAAAGAACTAAAGAGAGAGAAACATGCTGCTGAATACACTGTGGATGGCAGCTAAAGGCGCCATCTTCTCAGCTCTGTTACTGTTGAGTCTTCATTCCTTTCCATGGATCTGCACAAACACCTTGTCCCATCCCCTGCAGGGTTGTGGCTGCATGGTATGGAGTCACAGTGGTTAGACTCCAAAAGTTTAGTGCCTCTTTAGGAACCTGAAGAAAAGTAGGCAGTCTGACACCAACTTTAAAGGTTAGCTTTGCCTAGCTGGCCCAGAATAATGAGGATAACAGGGATGGGTTATAAACAGGGCCACACTTTATTGACAACCAAACAGCATCCCCTTTCCAAAGGGGGCCTACCATAGTGCAGAATTATGATCTGAATTTGGGTCCTGTCTTCTCCCAGACCCAAACCTACTCCACATGAGTTCCTTTTAAAATCAAGGTACTCCCCAAGGTCCCAGGCCTCCTGAGCCCAAAGAAGGGGTACACAGCCTCTTCTCCTTCACAGCATTGAAGCCTCCTGACTTTCGATGCTGGGAGGTGTGCTGCCTTACACCCTTCTTGGATTTCAATTGGAATTCACTTAAAACCTCATAAATTCTACAGTGTGACCAATGGACCCAAACCCGACCCTATCAATAGACATGTAGTCCCATAAGAACAGGATGGGTAAAAATGTGCCCAAAGCTTTTAACCCATTGTAGGGACAGGTCCAAAGTTCCCATCTGTCTCCAAAGCAAACAACAAATCTCATTATTAGCATAGGGTGGGCAGGCCAACAACTATGAGAAAGGGGCCAAGGTGAGGGTGGGCAACCTTTAAATTGGCAAGCCTCAGCCCCCCCCCCTTCCAGGCCTCTATAAATCCCATTGCCTGCCTCATCTAAGTGGTGGGCAAAGAGCTCTGTGTCCTACAGAGACGGCTGCAGAAGGAGCCTCGTGCATTGAAAGCTAGCCTTGTTTTAATTGACATATTGCCTTTCTTGGTGAAGTTGATTCAGGATGTTGTCATCGAAAGCATGGATTAGGGAGATATGAATTATATTGGGCTCAAATGTTGGGGGAAACTGTGACTGAAGCGGTAACATGATAGGAGACAAGCAATATATTTGTTTCATGTAATTTAGTGTAGAAAATAAATAAAAATGTAAAAAAGAGAGAAAGCTTGGATTATTACAACAATAAAAATGTAATGAAAGGACTGGAAACCCGGGAGTTGTTTATGAATAGCGTTCATCGTGAAAGACTGAGATCTTTAATTCCAACATGAAAGAGCAGTTTGATGCAGCATTCACACAACAGGCTCAAGCTGAGAGATCTTGCTTTTCTACTGGTGGAGAGAAAGGAATATGGTGCAGGGCCTCAAGGCCATGCCTGCCTTGGACTTTGAAAGGTCCAAGTCCCAAAACCCATTTGGGGTGGTGCCAGCTGGTCTTCCTAATGCATTTAACAAATGTTTCATTGGCATCATGAACCCAGTTCTCCATTGTCTGCCATCCAACCAAAATGTATCCCTGAACCAGGAGATAAGGAGGCAGCATTTCCATATGATGGAGGAAGGTTGGCTAGGACCGCCAAATGAATTCAGCCATTGTGAATTTGGATAGGGCCCATGGCAGTGCTTTGGGGAGTGGAAGTCCAAAATGGAACTTTGACAATGCTTGAAGATTCTGAGAAGAAATGCTGGCTGTTTACCCCTTTAAAGCACTTCGCAGATTAATACAGAATCATGATGCACTGGGCTGGGGGAAGGGAATACATGTCTAACAAGTGACACAAACCATATAAAATGGTTCATATATGATCCTAAGACAGAGTGGGAAGCTTCTGACCCTCCATATGGTTTGGATGTTAACTCCCAGAATTCCAAGCAAGCATGGCCATTGCTAAAGGATACTGTGACTTTAAGGCAATCACATATGGAGGCCCAAATCCTCTCCATTCCCATCCTAAAATTATCATGTTCCAGCCAACATTCTGCAGAGCACTGTGCCTATGGAACTTCATGACCTGGACCTTATGTACAGCTTCATCTAGTTTTGCATATGAACTGGATTTCTTTGTACCTTCATTTGTTTTTGTTTGCCACAAAAAACCCTTTCTGATTGTGCATCAAAAGCAAGGCAGGGATTTCTTCTGTTTCAGCATTTTGCAAAAGGAGCAAGGCTTTTTCAGAAACCTGGGATGTTTCCACATTGGCCTTGCCAGGAGTTGTGTGCCTGCTTTCCATTTCAGTTCATTTTGCTTTTATTTTTAGTCTTTTAAAAAGGACACACATCTCTCTTGCCATTGGAAATGAGGTGCCTTCTACTTAACCCAGTCCCTTGTTAATGCAATCCACACTTTGATTGGCTCCAAACTTCTGGAATAAAAACATCTCATATTTTTGAAAGTTATTTCTCTCTGTTTCCGTCTCTCTTTGAAGGAGGAGGTAAGAAACTTTATGAACAAAGCACTATCCTTGTTAGTAATTTCTGAATGCATTGAATAGGGGGACACAACTGTTTTTCCTTTTTATAGTAGCACTAAGTTTGGAAAATGCTGAATGTTTAAGGTTTTACTTCTCTCTCTCTCTCTCTCTCTCTCTCTCTCTCTCAGGATGAACTCTATACCCATTTATGGACCACAGCTCCCAGAATTCTAAGTTTAGACTACCAGTGACAAAGGACTGTGGGAGTTGTGGTCCAAAATATCTGGAGGGCTGAAGTTTGGACATGCCTGATCTACACCTACCTCTTTCACTTTCTATGGCACTGCTGTCAATGAAATGGAAAGTGAATCTTAAAGTGGCCTTGCTCATCTAAGTCCAGCACCTGTTCTTTTCAAATGTGATACTTTTCTTTGTCTAGGGGCAATGACTTACAGTCTTTCCATACACGTTGCCTGCTCTCCTCACAACGGCCTTGGCGTTGGGATAGTGGTACAGTGCCACCAGCCGTTATTTGTTAACCATGTTGAACCCTCACCTTCTATCCAAAACTGTGCAGTTATGCTTCAGACGCTGTGTCATCTGAAGTAGGGTGCTATTTGCATAACTGGAGAAGGGGTAGAAATGCCTTTTGAGGGGTGTGGGCTGGAATGCTCAGATTTTTCAAGGCTGCTCTTGAACAAAATATCCTGCACCTGATCTTCTGGATGATCTCAGGCTTGATCTGCTCAGAAGTGGTTACTATCCTTGAAAATGTACAGCACTTCTACTAACAAATAAAAAGACAATGGAATTTTTTTCTTTAAAAAATCAGAATGGTGCACTGAGAAAAAAGGTAAAACCAAAAGTATTTGGGAGATGAAATGCCTTCATAAATGTACCTCCAAATTCCATCCCCCCCTTTTTTTTTTTGCAAAAACCAAAGCAACCAAACAGAAAAGAAATAGGACCCTCAAGAACAAGGAAGTGACTCTAGAACTCAGAGATACCAGTGAAACAGATTAAAAAATGGGAAGTGTGTTCTTCTCTTGAAGACAATAACCAGCATTGGGCAGGAGGCTCTGGAGAGTGGAATGATACCTTCGGGTCGGCGTCATCCGGCTTGAGGGATCTTTGCCTCCTCCCTGCCCAAGCACTGGCGGCCATTTTGTGGGGCAATCTACTTAAGGGACTGTCCCAGCTCCAACTGCCGTCTTCGGAGACCCCCTCCCTCCCTCCCTCCCTCAGGTTGATGATGAGAATAGCTGGTCACCTTGGGACCAGATGGGAATTTTTGGCTGCCACCCTCTTTGGCCCTTGGGTGGCGGCGTGTTTTTGCCCATCCCATCATCAGCTGATGGGGGATTAGGTTGTCCTATTAGCTTGGTTGCAACAGCAGGTAGTGCCAAGATCAATAGAGTCAGTTGAGATCCCAGTTCTTGGCATCCAAGGGGTGCTTGGTAGCCCTCTGGCCATAAATAGGATTGGTGTCAGATGCAGGAAAAGGATGGAAATAAATTAGGTGGAAGGATTGGCCAAGGGCAGCCCTTATGTGAATAGATACTTAATGGGGAAGTCACTGAGTGTCACCTGGATGTAGGATCTATTAAGCAAGAATGAGCACTACCTATGGCACTACGTAGGCTCCCTTATCTCCACAGAGTTTAATAAAAAGTTAATAAAGTTGTGGCCCTTGTTTAACCCAAAATGCAGTTGTCTCGCCTCTTTATTTGGGGCTGGGTGGCACAAAGGGCTTTACAGTGTTAGACTTGGGTGGGGATTAGAGACCATGACTGAACACAGCTGCAGAAAGCTGGTAGGCAATGGTCAAGGGAATTGGCCATTAGCATAGGTGGCTTAGGCTGAGGGGGTGCCCACCCCTTGACATTTTGGAGTGAGGCGTTCCCCTTATCCAGTTCATCGGTTGCTTTTGGTCACAAGGACTTGCTCCATGAAGTATGAAATGGAATATATTTGAGAATAATGTGTCATGGCTAGACCCTGGCTCATGTGTGAGTGCCGCTGTACTTCTTGCTTTCTTAAGTGCCATAAGAAGCTAACAATTTAATTATATAGCAAATTGATTGGTTCCCATCTCCATGATGAGTTGTTATTGTTTTGCCTCAGGGATGCAGAATCAAGCCTAATGAATGCTTCCATTATTGTCCTGTTCTGTCTCTTTTGTTTGCAGGCCTTGTTTGGTTTCGGACGTTAGATTTTACAACACTCTGAGAGGGAGATACGGAGCTCCTGTGTGTGTTCCCATATGACCCTCCTGTTGCCTGGATGATTGCTTTTACATGCACACCTGCTGCATTTCATCTTTCAATTATTGCTTTTTATAACCTGTACCAAATTGCTCCATTAAGGGCCCAGTTCAAACTGCTTTCCTGGAAAAGAAACAATGTTTGATCTTGAAGATAATTGATAATAGCACAATTATTTTATATCTTTTCCACAGTGGGAATAAAAATGCACCAAAGGAACATTCAGAAAGTAAAGCAAAGATATGAGATACAAATATGAAAACTGTAGTCACTCATGTAGAATTAATCCTGGCCCATTATATATATGCAATCCTCATTCAGAATTCAACTGGTTTTTCAGGTAATGCCAGGCAACATCTCAGTTCATTCCATTATATTATTTCCCTTTTCTTTTTAAATTACATTCTGAAGAGGAACCAAGTGCATTAGCACCATGTCCCTGTGACACTCAGAAGATTGTCTAGAAATGTGTCACACATGTGTCAAAATGAATGGATTATCCAGTTTTTAATCTGCTTCTCAGGAAATGAATGTCTCAAGGGGATTGTTCAACATTTGCAGTTGAACCCATTCTATTCATTATGTTAATGAAAAATGTAGGTTATCTACTGATCTGCTCAAGAGATCTGCACTAGAGATGGGCACGAAATGAATATTTTCATTTCGTTTTTTATTTTTCATTTCATTCCCCAACAAAATGAAAAATGAAGTGACCCATCAAAGAAAAACTAAATTGAAAAAAACAACAGAATTTTTCCTTTTGTTCTGTTTTTCATTGTCCCACAGCAATGATTGAAGCAATGCATTCCTATGGGAAACCGATCGGGCATGGGAAACGGCAGGCTTTTAAAACTTTTTCCCCTCCGCCAAGCCCCGCACGCCAGCTGATTTGCGTTGGGGTGTGGGGGAAGTTTTCCCCCCCACGCCAGTGCTGATCAGCTGGCACGTGGGGCTTGGGAGCAGTTTAAAAAGCCCAGGCTTTTTAAATTTCCCCCTCTCCCAAACCCCATGCACCAGCTGATTGCTGATTTTAAACTTCCCCATCCCCCAAACCCCACGCGCCAGCACCAGTCAGCTGGTGCATGAGGTTTTGGGGGGAGTTTTAAAAGCCCTGGGCTTTTAAAACTTTTTCCCCTCCCCCAAGTCCCACACATCAGCTGATCAGTGCTGGATGGTGAAAAATACCTTCCCCCCTACCCCAGCACCAATCAGCTGGTGTGTGTAGCTTGGGGGAGGGGAAAAAGGACACACACCTGGGGGGCATTTTAAAAAATGTCTTGGAGCCACCGAGGCAGTCTCAGTGGCTCTAAGACATTTTAAAGAACCCCAAACTCCCCCCCCCAACATGCCCCATTGGGAGGGAAAAGTGCGGGATTTTTAAAATGTCTTGGAGCAGCTGTGGTGCATCACAACCTCTAATGGTACTTAAAGGCACAAGACAAGACTCATGTTCCAGTGAAGCATCAGAAATGTCAAGAGCTAGCAAGCACAAGCAACGGAATTAGCATAGAAAGTCTATGCATTTTTTTGTAGTTGGGTTAGACTACTTTAAAGGTAAGGAAGTAATTCTTTCCATACTTACCTGATCTGAGTAACCCTTCTCCCCACAGAGTGTGTTCCTGATTGTGGCACAAGAACTACAAGGTGATAATACCAAAGAATAATTGAATTGGAAGGTACCTATAAGGTCCAACCCCCTCCTCAAAGCATTGATTACATGGCTGGTCTATAAACAGCCATTTTCTTTTGTTCTGAGCTGTATCAGTGGTTTGTTACCTCATGTTGCCATTTTTATGCACAAACATGACACACTGTAATCAACCAGTTTTTTTTTTTAAAGATGCTATTAGAAGTATTAGAGGAACATTTTCCTGGAAAAAAAAGAAAGACAAAAAAGAAAACAAAAGAAAAAAGAATGATGCTTCTAATCTTTAGTTTTCTTGTATGGAATCCAGTAAAGCCAACATTCCGGTCAAAATGACCTCCATTATATTCTCTGAGTTAACAGCATTTTGGAATAATGGAACACGCCTTCAAAACAAGGGCCATCTGGCAATCCTGCCTGCAGCTGATCCTGATGTCATCCTTCTGCTTTGTTGTGACCTCTGCTTTCTTGTGGGTTTCCAACACATTTTCAAACTAATTGCAGTTTTGGTTCTGGCTAAGCATTAGCAAGCATAGCCCCAGTAGAACTGCTATCAAAAAGCCCCTTGGCCTTCCCCTTGCACTGCGGACAATGTCGTCTTCTGAATTGTGCGAGGCCCCCAAACAGATGTTAGCCAGCATGTGTGTGATAAGATTGTTCTTCCCAAATAGGGACAGTTGCTCAGCTCCCTGAAAAGGTCTCAACTTAAAAATAACAATACCTCCTCCACCACTTTGTGGAGAGAAGTCTTCCTTCCTGACTGGGCACATCCCCAAATAATATACATTCCATGCCATATAAGTCCTATTTCAGTGTCAGTGTTCTCATTAATTGGACTGACACAATGAAGATTAGGGATGCTAACTAAACTGAGCATCCAGTATATAAAACTGTGTCTCCAAGGATATGAGGAAGTAGGGAAAAGGTCTCAAGTAGATATAGCATCAAGAAAAGGTGAAAAAAGGTTGAGTCCCATTTCAGCCCAGTGAGTACATCTGGACAGCAGCAAGGCTTCCTAATACAAATGTTATGGTGAGGAGTCTGCAAAGCACTGGAAAAGGAAATCTTTTCAGCTTTTGTTTTTGTTTTAAAAGGCATCAAAGCTAAACTTCATCCATCAACATGTTCTATTCCAGTCTATCCTCCACCTCCTTTTGGATATTTGTAGTATTTCAGACACTGCTATAGAGATTATATGAGGGTGTGATGTGGATAGTCCATATTCTGATTTTTTTTTTACCCTAAATATCAGGTCATATTTTACAGTGGGGTAAACTGATGACAGCAAACTGGTGAGAACCATCTTACATAAAGGGCTATGAGACTCTCATTTATTACCTCAGTAACAGATTATCATGCCCTAAACCCACCTGCACAGACCTTTATACAGTAGGCATTTGCTTACTTGTTAATACAATCTACTTAATATGATCTATTAATACAATCCATCAAGCATTATGTGGACATTTGGTGAAGTTGAATGGCCCACTTGAAAGTATGTTAGATCTTGTGCTGAGCTATAAACCTCCAATAAATATGGATTAGGCATGTGCTGATCAGGCTTTTTGAATCCTGTAAGTGATATGCATCACATCGTACTGTTAAGCCTCAATAAATGTGTTTTTAATCATCACTATTTAGTGGGGTTTAGCAGCTATGTGAGAGGTAGGCAATTATTACTCTGTGGTCCAACCTCAAAAAATGTGCTTTTAATAATCAGTTGGTACTTCAATAATATACAGTAATTTCCTTATTAAATATGATTTCAGACATGGCCCATATGCTCAGATGCACTGTCAATTCCATCTGCTTTCAGGACTCTGTGAGAGGAGGAGGAAAGGGTTTTTGACCCCCTTAATGAAATACGATCTATATCCTGCAATGTTACAAATTAAGCTTGGTTTCTATTCTGGTTTCCTATATGTGACATCCATAGACTCTTATATTCTGTTTATATTCCCAGTGCAAACTTTCTTTTTTAAAGAAGAGTCCCCAGCTGATCCATTCTGATTTACCCAAGGCATGATTCTTCATCCTGGTTCTTCATAGAATCTAATTTCAGATCTGGAGACCCCTGCCATTTTGTTTTAAAGAAAAATAACCTGCCTGCCAGATATGCTAGGATCTGAAGGCACTTGGAGGCACAACTCTGAGCTTTTAAAAATGCAGAGCAGATGAATATTAGGAGAGCATTAACTGGTTTGCTTCATTTCCTTTGAAAAGGCAAGAGAATCAGTGAAAGTATGGTTGTCTTTGGATCTAGTAAAACAGGAGATATTTCTTCCAGATGCTCGTATGTATCACTTGGTTGCTTTATTTCCTTTACTGGTGTGACAGATGCTGCCAAGTTCCATCTTAGTTGGCATTCATAGTGGAACCCTTGGCTTGGAGGGAAATATGTCTGGAATGAGTTCTAGCCCCTTCTGAAAATAGGTGGAGGTCCCTGAGACAGGATGAGTATTACACCTTTTCCTACTCTGCTCTAAGCTTGCAAGGGGAGGAGCTGCTGTCACTTTTTTTCCACAGTGGACATCTACATCAGGATTTCACATTTTATTGGGAAGTTTGGTGCAGTATGGAAGACATCTTTCAAGACACACTCAGGGAGTAACCAGAAAGTACAGCTTATATTTCACTTGCACTGTAAAGACAAACCATGGCTTTCCAGATAGTTCTGCTTTTAAAAAAAGCCCTAGATGATGAATTTCCTTCTGTAGTCTCAGATTTAGAAGCTCCATGCAGCAAACCTAGAAGATTTTCTGATCTCTGGGTTAAATCCAGTGTTTGTCTGGCAGAACTTTCAGAACATTCTTCCTTTCCCCTCCCTCCCCCCCTGCCCTACTCCACTGCTCCATGATTATCAGAATTCAGAACTAGATAATTTCCCAGAGCACTAGATCCTCTTTGGGGGAGGGGTCATGTCAAGAGCTGCAATAATTGCTGTCCTCCTGCTTCCACCACACCATCATTATGCCATTGAAAGTTCATCAGTAGTTACTACCATTTAGCTTTACATCCACTTTGAATCTCTACCAACCAACCATGAAATAAAATGCATATTCTCATAGCAGCTGGATGGTCATTAGATCCTGGAGACACATACCCATATGTGTTATCCAGTTTTAGTCCATTGTTATTATTATTATTATTATTAGAGATAGGCACAATATGCTAAAATAACATTTAATTTTGTTTTTCATTCTGTTCCAATCTGTTTTGTCTTAAATAATTTTTTAAAATCATTTTTTCCATTTTGTTTCATTTTTCATTTTTAAACATGTATAGTTCTACTCTCTCTGTGTGGTGCTTGTGCAAATTTTTATGTGTAGTACTTGTGCAAGTTTTTTTTCTCTCCCACCGAACCCCCCCACACCAGCCGATCAGTGCTGGCTTTGGCAGTAAAAAATTTTTTTAAAGCCCAACCTCCCCCCTGCCCCAGCACCGATCAGCTGGTGCACGGGGCTTGGGGGAGGAGCTTAAAAAGCCATGAGTATATGAATGGGAAAGAGAAAGAGGGAAAAAAGGAAAAGAGAAACTTAGTTATTGAATATTCTGGATGTCACAATACATTATGGAACTAGAAGGAATGACAATTGCAGAGTTGAGTTAATTTACATTCACTGGCAGGCATTTCCTTTTTCAGGGCAAGTATGTTTAGGGAGTTGGGGTGATTAGTCGTCCCTGCTTGGGCTATTAGGCTTAAAGCTTTCTGTCGGCCTCACTGATTGACACATTGCAGATGTAAGGCTGAGGGTTGCATGGTGCCTTTTCTATCAGAGAGGTACAAAGGTCAAATCGTTGGGTTGAATGGCAACATCTGGAGGTCATGTTCCTTCTCTTGAACTTTCTGTGGGGCAAAATCTAACCAAACATTTTGAACTTTCCAGAAATGAATAAAACATGGGACCAAATATTGTACAAGAATGTGCAAGTGTCTGTTCACATACTTCTGTCAAGTTGGGAGCTATGAGATTTGCTTGCTCTCTAGGACATAGGTCAATGTTAATTTTATTTATCTATTGTTCTTGTTCTGTTATACAGTTTTTATTGCTGCAAAACACCCAGGGTAGTCTTGCAGCTAGATTATTTATTTATTTATTTATTTATTTATTTATTTATTTATTTATTTATTTTCTCCTTGGAAAAGGACCCAAGGCAGCTTACAGTATGGAGGGACAATATATAGTCCAGTACAATTAAGACATATTCAAGTTTTTAAGAACAGGGAACTGAGGGGATTGAGGGGTATCTTACAGCATTAAAAGACAACATTGACGCTAAAAGAGAATGCGAGCAGTTAAGAAAAGAGTATACATTCTGTGTAATCATGTATGGTAGGCCATATAAAAGTTATGAGGGATGGGAATGAACAATTGATAACATAGTGTCAGTGTAATCCCACAAGGCGTGTTTCCGGGAAGACAGCAGGGATGGGACAGTCCTGGCCTCTAGTGGGAGGGAGTTCCAGCGTCTGGGCACAACAGCTGAGAAGGCCCTTTCATGTGTTCCCATGAGATGGGACAGTATCAAAACCCAATCAATCAATCAATCAATCAATCAATCAATCAATCAATCAATCAATCAATCAATCAATCATAAATTTGGCAAATAATCTATCACTTCTCAGCCTGTGAGATGGCCCTGAGAACTTCAAAAGTTCTGAACGCTGAGGCAACCCTCTCCTAGACACTTAAAATTGTGCCTGGGAACAATTCTACATCCATGTGTCGTGGTCTTCCCATGGAGATTTTGTCACAGGAATATAACAGGGTTCCTTTGAAGAGCTGATCCTATGCTTGATATGGCATGAAGAGCTTTTCTCAATTAGAAAAAAGGAAACAAAAACTTTCGGTCAAGCCCATCACAGGAAGAACTGTTACTGCCTCTCAACACATTATGTGGGGGTCTGCTGGACTTCCCCTCAAGTAGCATGCTTTGGGCTAATCCCATTAAAAATGACTGGGCTTCACCAAAGTACTTTGTACAAATGACTAGTTCCTGAAAAGTTCACTTTTAAAGTATATATAAAAAAGAAAGGAATGCTGATGTATCTGAAAAACTCTGTATCTGGTTTTCAAAATCAGGTAATCTTGCTTGCCATATTGGGGTGGGTGCATTTCCTCTCTTTCTTCTTTTGGAATGATGTTCCCATCCCTTTGTAGTTTGTTGTGTCACTTGATTCCTTAAATGTGTGCTTTTGCCTTTTGGTCCTTCTTCATTCCTGAAATAGGAATGAATTGTTATAACACAGCAAAAACTGACAGCTTGGTGTGGTTGCATACCCACTATGATTATGGCCTGTAGAACTTATGCAATGCACTTGTGTTGTTGGATACATGAAAAAAACAAACCATCAGCAGAATTGACAGTTTAATGGTTATATTTATATTTATTTTTTTATTTTAGAGTATTTTTACCCCCACCTTTCTCCTTGGAAAAGATTGAGATTTGTTATTGCACATGATAAATAAGTGCTGCTCTAAAACAATACACTGAGGATATGATAGAAATTAGAGATGGGCGCGAAATGAAAATATAGCATTTCATTTCATTTCTTTTCATTTCATTTTTCCTTTTCTTTTCTTTCCTTTTGTTATTAATAAATTTTTAAAAGATTTTTTTTAATTTTAAAACAAAATGAAAAGTTTCTTTACACTATAAAATGGCCCCCCTGGGTTCTAGATGCACCCACATGGAAAAAGTGGAAGAGGGAAAATGTATTAAAGTCAAGCCTCTCTGTGCTGTGGAATGGGAAGGAAGGGGTTTGATTCTGTTTTGTTCTATTTTTGCTTGCCTTTGTCAATGTAAACAATGTAAACAATGTAAATAAGGTAAGTAGTTATAGACACAAAGTCTATTTGATCCTGTAGATTCATATAAAATACACATGGCAGTCCATCACTCAGGGAAAGCTTGTCTGAAGAGAAAGGTCTTTGCCTATTTCCAGAAAGACACGAGAGATGGGGCATTCCTGATCTCTGGTGGAAGGGAGTTCCAGAGTCTGGATGCCACAGCCGAGAATGCCCTTTCATGGGTTCCCATGAGACGTACTTGTGAGGGTAGTGGGATGGAGAGAATGGCCTCTCCTTGTGGCCTTAACACCCAAGTCGGTTCATACAGTGAGATTCGATCTTTGAGGTAGCTAGCACCCAGGCTGTATAGTGCTTCATAGGTCAAGGTCAGCATCTTGAATTGTGCCCAATAGTTGATTGGCAGCTAGTGGAACAGCTTTAATAGCGGTGCAATGTAATTAATTTTTTTTGTTCCATATCAGTTTCTGAATTTTAAATTTTTCAAAGAATTTTGTAAACATTTTCTTGAATACCTTATCCTACCATGGACATTTTATTTAGTCTTTCCCCTAGCAGAAAGCATTTTTAAAAATGTGATTGTCAGCATTTGGCTATCAAGCACACTTTTGGGTAAGCATTTACATTGAGCCAATATACCCCCAAATGCAGGAAAAGTGGAAATCTTGAAGCACATTTCCCTTTTCACACTGATTGTTCAGGAAAACTTTTGTTTGATCACTTGGTTGATCACTTTTGTTAGTTTTTTTTAAAAAAAAACTAACAAAAGAAAGAATCAGCATTTTTAAGCAGGAGCTGTCAGGGGTCTAGCCTGTGGGTTGTTGATCCTTCCTGCTCAACATATGGTCTTCTATTGCAAGCTTGTTCCATGGGTGTTTCTTTCAGAGGAAGAAAAAGGATGCATTTGAATGAATTATGAAGTGATTGAAATCCATGCGCTTGAACTTGGAGCGCTGGCCTGTTTGGAAATGTCTGTGTTGTTGTTAGAAATCCTGACCTTCGCTCTCGTGTAGGCTTAACATTTCCATATGATGAACTCACTTCCTTTCACTCTCTTTTTGAATGCTTTGGTCCAAGCAGAATTATGTTGTTTCTACAGCTGAGGCAAATATTTGGAGCAACATTGGAATGGTCTCCAAATTCACTGGTGCACATTTGAATTTCAAATCATCTTAACATTTCCGAACTCTGCTTTCCAAGTTCACAGAGGGGTCTTGCCACTGTGCGATTTGTAAATTCATATTCTATATTTCAGTATTTGTGAATGTGGGATTATGTTACTTGTGGCTGAGCAACAGTTTCTATATCTGTGGTCCATGTGATCCCTCAAGCATCTGCTTTGATTTATATTGATGTTACTGTAGTGAATTAAACAAAGATGAGGTGAAGAAGAGATTTAATTGCATCCTTTTATATGGGGCCTTAAGAAATATAAAATATGTCAGCAAAAGAGGGAACCTGAATAGAGGGGAGTAGATATTTTTATGTTTTGGGAGGGAAAGAGGCTGTGAGAATATGGCTGACAAGCAGATGAACCTATATCTTGGAACACTGGATGGCACAAGAACAGAAGAAAAGCTCAAAGAAGAACGTAAAAAGATCAGGCCAAAGTTTCTAGTCTTTCAGATCTTGGAAAATGACCTTTTTTGAACTACGACTGTCACATGGGCAGCGAATGGTCATGGTAGGTGGGAGTTTTTGTTCACCTGTCCCTCAAAACTCTTCCCAACCTCTTATCTCACCCAACATTTTACATCCAAAAGGACCTGGCCAAATCTGTATAGAACACTGGTAAGCAATTCCTGTCCCAATGTGCTATATTCCTCTATAATCTTTTATTCAGACATGTGCTTCTGAACATGAATGC
Organism: Phrynocephalus guinanensis; assembly: GCA_037367245.1. NCBI lineage: Eukaryota > Metazoa > Chordata > Lepidosauria > Squamata > Agamidae > Phrynocephalus > Phrynocephalus guinanensis. The sequence goes on along the minus strand of CM074734.1, from coordinate 104,621,011 downwards.
ACCACCTAGCTCTAATGACCAATGACGGTTGATGTTCCTGTAATCAATAAGTGTGCTTAGCCCCAGTTAAAAACCAAGTATTCAACCATTATGGTTATGCTTTGCTTTCCTCTGCTGCCACTGCCCTTCCTAAACCATATTATTTTTATATAGGCATCCGTCAGTCTCCATAGACTATTGCATCGTGCTCTGTGTTGTTTCCACACTGCATGCAAGGCTGAAGTGGCTTCTTCAGAGCACAAGGACTGGGTAGATTAATATGGAGGTTAAAACCTACCCAAGCAGCAACCCCCCTCCACGTTGGTGGAATGGTATAATGCAATGGCAGAACTGATACAATTAGTTCCAGCTGTGTCGCAGGAGTTACCAGAACATGATTGTACACAGTGTTGAACTTCCTCTGGGAGTCCGGCTCTGGATTTTGCCTTGAGGTTAACTCCTGAAGCCTTTTCCAGAAATGGATATAGTCACTAGTCAGTGAAGATTTAAAATCAGTGTTTTCCTTCTCCTAGAACAGTGATGGTGAACCTTTTAGAGACTGAATGCCCAAACTGCAATTCAAAACCCACTAATTTTTTTTTTCAAAGTGCCAATACAGTAATTTAACCTGTATACAGGTGGCTATGAAGGGGCGATGTTGGGTGCCCACAGAAAGGGCTCAGAGTGCCACCTTTGGCACCCGTGCCATAGGTTCGCCATCACTGTCCTAGAAGATGGTTCGTCTGTTTTATCTGCCATTGAGGCATAAAGCCCTCTTCTGCTTTCAAAACTGTTGACCATCTTCTCCTGTAATCCTGGGAAGGGGCCCTTACAAGGTACTACCAGCTGGGCCAGCTGGGCCAAGGTTTTTTAAAGAAGGTATTACTCCAACACTAACAGTGATGAGGCAGTAAGTAAAACTAGCAGCAAGTTAATCAAAATGGTGGTGAAACTCAACAGTAGTAAGCTCCCAATGGCAGTTGTAATAGAATGCTGCAACAGTCAGTGCCAGGTGGCAGTTGTGAACAAAAATGCTAGTTGTTGTAAGAGCCAACAATGGACAAACAGTTGATGTTAAACAGATGTAATAGATGAAAACAGAGTTACATGTCTTCAGATGTTAAATGCACTAAAAAAAAGGAAAAAAGGAAATGAAAAATGAAAGGGAGGAACAATTAGACATTTGGTGTTTATTGTCAGTCATCCATATTAGATAGGGATCAAAAGCAATAATATACACAATTTCTGTGCAAACTTGCTTGCTCCAATATAATCAGGGGCCAAAACAAGCAGTTGCCATATTTATGGCATCGAAGGAACAGAGCATGGAAAAGTTATTTTTGGAATTTTCAGTTTTCCCCATACAATTGCCGTGTTGCATGGGTTACAATGGGAATTAGAATCTGAAACAATGAATTTTCCCGTCTTTGGTAAGGAAATGACTGGTTTTCACTGGTAGGAAAAACTTTCTTCAGTAGGCATGGATCATGTACACATAATATATTGTTTTCATCAATGAGTCCTAGTTATAGACTTCATCTGGTTAGAATCTATGCAGGAGGGAGGTGAACATTCTGTGGGCTGTAATCAAAAAAGTAACTTTATAAAGTTCTGCTTTTCTTTTTACAGGCAATCTGAACACTCATCTTATGAAGCATTACTGAAGCATAATCCCCTATATAGAGGTGTTGTTTTCCCTCCCTGCTCATACCTGCTTTTATCAATTCACACACATCTCAAATTAAGGATGTGAATCTTACAGCCTCTTGCAGTCAGTGAGAAGCAGAGAGGGGAGATGCTCTTTCCCTGTGAGAGGTTTAACTTGTTATTTTAAAAAATATCTCGTGGGATTTCTTGGCTATTCCGTGAACACTTTCTGCCCCTCTCCCCTGGCCCGGAAGAAACATCCATCTATGCAGAGTTGTTACAATTGCAGCACACAAGGACATATTTCCTGTACAAGATTTCCTGGTGTGGAGAGAATTCTGGCAGTCTTCTGCACAAAATGTTGAGGAGAACTGGGGGGGGGGGAGATGGTTGGCCAATAAGTCTTGCATTAGTGAGGAATTAAAATGTCTTGCTTGTGCAACTCTTAGCAAGAAGTATCAGCATGGGTGTGTGGGGGGGCTTGGGAAATTGCCAAGAACAGGACATGTTTCAAGGTACGGATCTTCAAAGACCAGCTCCATAGTGCCTCTAGATTCAAAGACCCCAAGAAAAATTGGCCAATGAAATCCAACAAGAAGGGGAGATACCAAAAACTTGGGGGGAAAGTGGTAATCACCTTTATCCATAAAGAAGATACTGATCCAGAGGAAATCCAGAATTATAGACCAACCTCCATCTTGAATGTTAACTAGAAAATAGTTGGAACAAACCTGGCAACAATATTAAAGAGATTAGTGGTAGATGTTATACACGAGCTGGTAATTTTTTGTTCCATCTCTGAAATATATTATTTTTAGGTTTTAATCAGGCACAGCACATCTTTTACAGAGGAAAAGCCAGTTTTCTCCTACCTTAAATAAAACTTGATTGGTGTGTGTCAAAGAAAAGGCAAAGGCATGTCTCTCTGTCACACATTGGAGGGGAAGTTCATACCACCTGTGACCTACTGTGGCACTTTCTATAGATTAATAACAGGAGGAAGCCTTAAAGAACTCCTACATCTTAGTAATCCTGAGCAAACATCTCTTGTTGACCTCATCTTTACCAGTAAAGTGGAAGAAGACAAAATGTGTTTGTACAGGTATGGCCCACAGCCTTAATGCTGTTAGTAGTAAATGCAATGGATTTTCAGAGAAATCAGGAAATTGTGATTAGGTATTCAACTCTACTTCAGCTCATAAATTCTCATGAAGTATGCTGCTTTATCCCCCCAAAGGCACAATGGGGGTTGCATTTTTCAAACCAGACTTAATTGTAGGAGTCCTCTAATGCAAATAAAATCTACACAAAGTGGTTGTCCATGGCTTACAAGATCAAATAGGCAAAATACTAACAAAAGCAGCTAGCTTTTCTAGGAAAAGCCACAACTTTAAGGATGAACAAAAACCAACGGATAAACTAAAGAGGGTTCAAGCTCCTTCCAGGTGTTCTGTTCTTTTGATTCAATAGCTTGTAGAGATGGGCACAAAACAGAAAAATGGTGTTTTGGTTCATTTTTGTTTTTTTTCCCTTCAGTTCATTTTGTTTTGTTTTTAATGAATTTTTAAGTAAAAATTTGTTTCATTTTTCATTTTTTTTCTTAAAACACTGTATCACTCATATGGATTTTTGGCAGAGAGAGAAAGATGCAGGAAAGTGGCTTTACCTCCACTGGACATCAACTTTATAGGGATTATTAGCCATATTAATTAAATATTTAATCATTTTATTTTGTTTTAAAGTGGGTTTCAAATAGTTTTTAATCCTTTTATTGTACATTGCCACCATTATTGAACTGAAAATTTCCAGTTCATTTCATTTCTTTTTTCCTTAAAAATCTGTTTGTGATTTTCATTCAGAAACAAAATAAAAAATGAAATGAAAAAAATCATTTTGTGCCCATCTCTAATAGCTTGGCTTTTATTTTCCCATGTCCTCTGACTGTTAGTTGGGCACGACTTGAAAAAATTTTTTTTCAAGTGGTTAGTTTCCGTTTCGGCTCGTTTCCGTTTTTTCGCGAACAAGTTTTTTTTGTTGTCGTTAGTACTGGTTTGGGGAGGGGGTTTGGAGGGAGCTGCAGGAGTCAGCCAGAGCCACAAGTGACGGACTGGCAGACTCTTTGCACCCGCTGTGTCTCACGTTGTAGTGCAATGCAAGTAGATCTGGCTGCGGGTTAGCAACGCAAGGGTTAGGCTAGTTACGGGTGAGGTTACCTCTGGGTGCCTCTCTGACCCACTTAGAAGGACAGTGTACAAAAGGGTTCGGGTTTGGGCTACGATTAGTGGGCTGTTTAAATTGGCACATCCCAGAAGTCTCTGTGGTCAACCTGGCCAAGTGGCCATGCGATTGGTGGAAAATTTGCATGGTCTACTCCCATGGGGCGAGATTGCAAATGTGCAGGTGTAAAAAAATAAAATAAAATCAAATCAACGGAGACCTTTTTTTGCAAGAAAAACCCACTGTTGCTACTGTAAAAATTCAATTTTCGCATCTTTCTGTGGTGCTTTGGTTTTTTGGGCAACGATTTCAAAAAAAATTATTGCGGTCGCCATTTTGGATCCCCCCCCACCGCATGGCAAATGGATGCGCCCTCCCAGCCTGGTACAGTCAGCAAAACCTGGCCATGCGATTGGTGGAATGGCTCAAAACTTTGAACTCCCATGGGCGAGCCCATCATTGCGAAAGGTGTAAAAAAATTAAATGAAAATAAATAAAATCAACGGAGATTTTTTGTGCCCACTGTAAAAATTCAAGCATTTAAAATAGCCAATTTTCGCATCTTTCTGTGGTGCTTGGGGGTTTTGGGCAACGATTTCAAAAAAAATATTGCGGTGCCATTTTGGATCCCCCCCCACCGCATGGCAAATGGATGCGCCCTCCCAGCCTGGTACAGTCAGCAAAACTGGCCATGCATTGGTGGAATGGCTCCAAAACTTTGCATGGTCCACTCCCATGGGCGAGCCCATCATTGCGAATGCGCAGTTGTAAAAAAATAAAATAAAATAAAATAAAATAAAATCAATGGAGACTTTTTTTGCAAGCCCACTGCTGCTACACTAAAAATCAAGCATTCAAATAGCTAATTTTCGCATGTTTCTGTGGTGCTTTGGTGGGGTTTTGGGCAACGATGTGGTGGTTGGTGGGGAGCTTTCAAAAAAAATATTGCGGTCGCCATTTTGGATCCCCCGCACTGCATGGGATGCGCCCTCCCAGCCTGATACCAAGCGCAGCAGTAGCATGATTTTTCTTAAACCCCCCCAAATAAAACACACCTTCTGGGGGTAGGGTGCCCTCATTTTTTCGCCTACTTTTAGGGCCGGGAATAACTTTTTAACTTTTAGCTCCCTGAACCGCGATGCAAGTAACAAGCACGACAAATCAGACCAAATTTTCAGGGTTCGAGCTCGAAGTCTGGTGGAGTAATTCCCGTTTCCGCTAGAGTAACGAGGAAACGGGAATACCGCTAAGTCGTGCCCATCTCTACTGTGTACCCTTCAGCACAGGATTCGGAAGCCAAGTCACTAATCACTCACCCACGGTGGGGGAATTTGGGCTTCCTGATTTTCGATTTCTTCTTAGGGGCAGGAAAAAACTCAGCTCCCTGAACCCCAAACATCTCCAAATTTCAGGGGCTTACAGGGAAGAGCTTGAGTAAGCCGCTCTGCCATTTTGGTTCCTCTAGGATGAATCATTTCATTTCTAGATTAAAAAATGTCATTTTGTTTCATTTCATGACAAAACGCATCCTACTGTTTTGTTACATAAAAGACAAAACAGCATTTCATTTTTCATTTTGTGCCTGTCTCTAATATCTACAGTGCTGTGTTTAAGTTTTAACAGCAGGCAAAAAACAATGTGTGTTCCAGCTTTTCAATTGATAGCTTTAAAATAAATGAATAAACAAAATTGCTACTTTAAAATTGTCTATACATTGGGTACACAGGAAATTGCAAGCTAAATGTTGACTAGATAACAGGGCCATAGATAAACATAGGTCATTTATACACGACCCCTAAGCTCCGCTGCAAATGGCTCCCAGCTCCGAAGCTTAAAAATGTTTCCCCACCAGCTCCGGAGCTAACAGAAAATTAAGTGTGACCCCACCCACCTAAGCGCGACCCAGCGCAGCTTTCAAGTACCTGCTCTGGGAGAGTGAAAAATTTTGATGCGGAGAGTGCCGGGCTCTCCTCGCTTCTTTTTGTTTTGTTTTGTTTTTGCCTCCCGCCCCTTTAAGAGGAACCAGGAAGTGACCGGGGCTCGGAGCAACTTCCACCGGCACCGGAGGTAAGGCTTTATTCTTTTGTCCCTTTTTAAGGCTTTTTTTTCCTCCCTCCCCTCACGCACACAGAAGCAAGGAAGTGCGGAGTGGTGGGGAGGAAGGAAGAGCAACAAACCCCCAAGATCTCTGTTCCAAATTTAAGGGGCCAGCGGATCTTAGGGGTCGTGTGAAAAGGCCCATAGATAAATATGGAAATCTACATGCTTTTCTGAGTGCCTGAATTCTTACAGTATTATTCAAACCATGGCTCTGGCCAAGGACAATGATTTGCCCAGAACATTTACCATGGATCGAATCTGGAATGGTGTAACATTCTCAAATAGCTTGACTAAGAATGCACATTGCTTTAGGGAGGGGAAAAAAAAGAGGTGTGGGGAGAAAGGTACTTTAAAAATATCACCAGCCATTTGTGCATTACAGACATAGTGTTAAACAATTTCATTTCACTCAGACTTGGCTCTTCAGTTTGGCTGTAATGCCAGCAGTTTTGAAGAACTGGCATGAAGATGAGGTTGGGCTTTCTTACTTGGTTAAAATGGCCTGCATGCCAAGAGCCAGTCCTAATAAAGGCTCTTGCTTCTCCACACATAGAATACCGGCTCCCTGCTTGCCCTAAGGCAGTCAGCAGGATAAATTGGTTTGGCCTCTTTAAAAAGACTTTTTAAAAGCTTTTGAAATGGTTTCTGGCTTGTTCCAGAGCTATAAAATCACAGAACCCCAAGGAGGATAAAATATAGTTAAGTCAAAAGCAATTGAGAAGGTTGGAGCATTTGAGCAATGTATATCCACAGTTTTTTCTGAGATCACTGCTGTGTCTTAACTCGTGTTCAGTAACAACGTGGAGAGTGTTTTAGACCTTTTACGTGATGGTTTGAGTAACAGCCACCACTTTTGATCTAAAGCCATATTACTGATGATTTTTGTTGAGATTATTTATGACCTACATATTATACCTTTAGGAGTTTTGGACAGGGAGACCTGGGGGTTGTAGTTTAATCACACATTAACATACTTTTGGAAAAGTATTTTATTTCAAGCTCTCTTTTTCCACAATGATACACAAATATGATTGCTGATACACATTGAGGCTTGATCTTATTCGTTATGGGATTCCATGCAGGTTGAAATCAAGAAAGCAATTGTTTTTCCTCTACCTCAGATTCCTTTCCTCACCTTTATTTTTTATTCAGCCAGGGTTCTGTGTCAGTTAGCTATGCTAGTGTTCTGTTAGTTCTATAAGAAAGACAGTTATAGATTCAAAAGTTAGAGTCTGAGTGAAGTGTTTATGTAACCAGTCAGTCAGTCAAAATAATGAAATTAACCAGATAAGATCTCATGGTATAAAGCAAATAAATATGCTTGTTTATTTTTCTGATATACAATATATAAAGATTTGTGAGTAAAACAGAAATATTTTACAATCCTTTCCCCAACATCTGACTGAATCTACTGAAACATATTTCCAGTTAAGGTAAAACTATCTGACAATAAGGGGTAGTATATTTGAGGGAATCCTGTAATTATATAATATGTAGGTCCCTGACTAGATTTTTTTCTCTACTGGGGGTTTTAAGTCAGCAGTTTCTACACTTTGCCAAGAGATTTTCAGTTGCCTCAAAAATCACCTCACAGCATTTTTGAAAATATTTTCCTTTCAAGCTGCATTTTTCTCTTTTTCCACAGTGATAAACAAATATGATTCCTAATACACATTGCAGCTTCCTCCTAGTCATTTAGGGATTGAATGAAGGTTGGAATCAGGAATGCAGTTGATATAAGAAACATTCATCTCCTTTGGATGCACTCTATTTTTGACCCACCGTGCTACACAATAGGATTTCTACCATTGACTCATGATATCATAAAGTTCACGACATGATGCCTGATTTCTTGGAGACAGCCATGTTACTATTGAATGATGAAAGAAAAAGAAAGGGAAGAAATTCAGACAAATTTGAAACAAACAAACAGTTACATCCAACATCATGGATGTCTAAGAGGTCAAGATTTTCAAACTCAGCATAAAAAAATGGAGATTAGTTTATGCTGCCTTCCCAAAGTCCTATTTTCAGTTATATAAATGCTGACAATTTTAAAAAGAAAATGATATGGGATGGAGTAGGGAAAGTGGTATTAGTTATCAGAAGAGATGTCACTGGGTGTATCTTACAGGGTTCTAGAGTCTCCTGCAACTACATTCTACAGAGCACTTAGTAGTATCATAGCAGGTATGCTGGTCTCAAGAAGCCACTTATCCACAGCAATGATTTGTTTTTGTACAACCCAAATAGAAATGCAGTTTCCAGACACCAGACGCAGTACCTGCAGAAAGAGGTCTGGATCCCTGTCCCACTTAATAACGGCAGAATTACTGTGTAAAAACACATAAGCTGGAAAAGATCTTCATGGTGTGCAATAAAAAAGTGCATTTTCCCTCATTTTAACAAGGAGTGCTTGAAAATTTGAGTGCTCTGTCTAATCCAGTAGAGAATGTGAAGCATTCTAGATTCATTAATTGGGAATTAAGGATTTGGACTAATGGAATATTGGCTCAGGTAGGCTGGAACGGCCTAAACTGGGAAGGGAAAGCAGTGGGTGGAGGTTAAGAAGTTACTGATTGTTAGGGCAAACTTCTCTGTTCCATGTTTGGAGATAATGATTTACTATTCAGTTGTTTCTTGTTTCATTATGATGTTGCTATTCATCTATAAATTATAATAATCCATTTTCCATCACAGAACATCAAAGGGTATTCAAGAAGTTTAGTTTATTTTCAATAAAACCCATCTCACTTTAAAATAATAAAATGCAATATTGTAAACAAAGCATAAAAGCAAATCAATTAAAAACATAGTAGTAAAATTAAGAAGTAAACAGAACTCACCAATTAAGACCAATTTTGGAAACCAATGAACTGACTTTTTCAGTCTGCAAACTGAATTATGAAATACTACAAAATCTCCAAACAAGGCAGAACAATGGCAAATACTGAAAGAGGCTGAAAACAAAACAACCTTTTATGTTTACCTGGAAGTTGAGTCATGGCAATTGGACTTCTTTTCTTGAGAGATCAAAACATTTTGCTACACATTCAAGGAGCTTCAGCAGGCTGACAAAGCTGCTTGGATGAGCAGCGAAATGTTTCGATCTCTCAAGAAAAGAAGTCCAGTTGCCATGACTCAACTTCTAGATAAATTTGCCTGGATGACTGAGAACCTTCACAGACAACATTTTGTGTGCTGACTGAGGGCAGATGTGAGTGGCAGTTCAGCTTCCATCAGTCTCAGGGTGCAACTAAAACCAGCTTGGCTGAGATTTGATGTACAGCCTATATTGAGTTTGAAATTGTGGTCAGTCTTCACACAGAAGCTGCATATGGATTTGGGAGTTCATCTTTCATACTGGATAGAGATAGGAATGAAATGGAAAAATGGTGTTTCATTCCGTTTCGTCCCCACCCTGCATTTTGTTTTGTTCCATTTTGTACGTATTTTTGCATAAAAATTTGTATGAAATGAAACAATAATGAAATGTTTCATTCCTCACCAGCTGATGACAGGTTGGCAGGTGACTGAAAATGGTCGGGACACCAGCGGGAGAGCTCCAAACTGGCATCCCGACCATTTTCAGACATCTCCTGCCGACCTGTCATCAGCTGGACCACTTTCAAAATGGCCCAGTCGGCACCAGGGAAATTTCCATTTCATTTCGTTTCATTTTTTTATGGGTCCCTTCGTTATCCATTTTGTTCCCTAATGAAAACAATAATGAATAGCAAAATGAATAAAAAATTTGTTTGTGCACATATTTAATACCGGTTGAGACGTGAGTTGCATTCTAGCCCACACACCCCTTCTTTCCTTCCTTCCTCTGGTCCCACCTCTGTCTTATTGTTTTAGGGGGCATAAATGTGAGAAATAATACCAAGGGAATAGCAATAAGGTGATACAGTGATCTAATTTCTCATATGTATGGAATTGTTAGAAAGTAATAAAATGTGGTTAATGATTGAGGGAGAGGAAAGAATGTGGGTTGTGTTCCCTGGGTCCTGAATCCCAGCTGTCTATGTCACTGAAACACCACCTATACACACACACTCCCATCTTTACAAGAAGGTATCACAACTAATCACACAGGGAAAAGCCCATCTGAATCATTCCAGCTTGAAAAGGTAGTAGCCCCTCATCCGCGCAGCAGCAGCAGCAGCAGCTTCAACAGCAGAGAGAGAGAGAGAGAGAGAGAGAGAGAGAGAGAGAGAGAGAGAGAGAGACTTGGGGAGGAAAACAAAGGTGTGGACCAATTTGAACCAGCCTTTGTATCAGGTGGTTAGTAAAATGCACTCATTTTGTAAGAAGAAAGGCCCCCATGGTATTTGACCATATAGTAACAATCTCAGCATGAAAATGGCTCTTGAAGGAGCTACAAAGACACCTGGAGCATTGCAAGTTGGGGGATACTGTTATAGACAAATGAACACTGGGTCAGAATACACTGATGGGGATGGAGAGCCATGAAAAATATAATTTTGGGATCCTGGAAAATAGATGAATGACTCTTAAGCTAATATATGGAGCTACTCACTCAGAGCTTCCACACCCACTTGCCTGAACCACATTCAGGCAACCTAGAGTGGCCGATGGCTTCATTTGAGCACCTGTGGTTATCGCCATTTCAAAAATACGTTGTACGGAGAGAAAACCAACGCAAATGGTCAGGGTCTATTACTCTTGCATGAAAAATCTCAAGCTAATGTGATTTTAAACTGCATCAACAGAAGAAAAGAGTCTAAATCAAAGGAAGTAATACTGATATTATATACTTCTTTGGTTAGAGCAGAATGAAGTATTGTCTCAAGCTTTGGACACTGCCATTGAAAATGGATATCTGCAAGCTGGAGGGGGGTAAGAAAGAGGCAACCAGGATGTTAAAGAGTCTAGAAGCTAAGGCTTATGTGGAAAGGTTGAGGGAGCTGGGAATATTTAGTCTGGTGATTTAGATCACAATCTTCAAGTATTTGGACTCAGTTATTCTCTGTCTCTTTGTTTCTATCTCTGCCTTTCCTCCTCTGTACAGGCTGCCTACCACCCATATAAGCTACCAAGATGTTTATAACAAAACACACAGTGGATCAGTATATAGATGAGGTCAAGTCTCAAAGATATCCCTTTAAAAGTGCCATGAAGTATGGGTGGGGAACATTGTTTCTGGAGTGCATCTCCCTCTCCATCCCTCAGCCTAAGCTATGTTGGTGAGGGCAGATGAACACTGTAGTCCATCAGCATGTGCAGAATTATGAATTTATTAATAATGGCACAGAACCTAACCAGTTAAGGAGAGAGGAACATGGCAGGAAAGAGGCTGCTGAAGGAGACAGGAAGTATAGGTGTCATGTTCACGGTGCTCAAAATTTACACCCCCCTTCCACACGATTGGGATGGGAACTCTTAACAGAAACTTGGCTTGCCTCCCACCATCTTTATATGTGCCTTATCTTTAGGTTAAGGATCTGGAGACTGTGTTGCTAATACAGTCTGTGCAGCAGCATAATTTCCAAGGAGTGTTTCCTTTAGGAAGTTAAAAGCCTCATGAACAGATTTACATTCTCTAATAACAGATTATAGATGCAGAATGAGAGGATTTGATGGCTGGTTAGCAGCACAGCAAAAATGGCTATAGATCTGCATGGAGATCTGATGCTTGATTCAAATCGAGCTGCATGTTTAAGAAAAAGAGCCCAAAGGCTCGGGGCAAGTCTATGGCACTTTGCTGAAGTTTCTACAAGCTGTTTATCATCTGACTGTTGGATCCGATCACCCTGGCTGGTTCAAGCAGTCCTTGTGAAATAAAAGATGAAGCCATTGGTTCATGGCTGATGACGAGGAAGGAGTACATATTAACAGGGAGGGGAAAATATCCTGCTTCTGTGGCTGATATTTTGAAGAAGAAGAAGAAGAAAGAGCTCCTATCATTATGTTACTGTCAAACTTCCAAAATTGTTTGGGTATTTAAGGCTGCCCCTCTTTGGTACAGAAGAGCATTAACAGAGCATATTAATGTTTCAACCCATATCCCTTCAATACCATTCCTGCTGAGTAGAGATGGGCACGACTTAGCGGTATTCCCGTTTCCGTTTCCGTTACTCGGTTCTGTTACTCTATGGAAACGGTAACGGGAATTACTCTGCCAGACTTCGAGCTCGAACCGATGAATGAACAATTTTGGTCTGATTTGTCGTGCTCGTTCCTTGCATCGCGCGATCGCGTGATGCCACGCGGCACAGAAAAAAAGTTTTTAAAAGTTTAAAAAAAACCTGGTTCCCAGCCAAAAAGCAGGCGGAAAAATGCCTGCCGTGCCTCAGGGCACCTACCAGAGGGGTTGTTTCTGGAGGTCCCCAGCCTCCCCCCCATCCCCCGTCCTGGGCTGCTCTGGTGGGACTCGCCGCAGGCTCGCAGCCAGCAAAAAGCCCAGTCTCGCCGCCGGCCACCGCAATTAAAGCGCAAGCAAGCGGCACGGACGGCACAGGAAAAAACTTTTAAACTCTCCCCCCACCCATTCCCGGGCCAAAAAAGCAGGCAGAAAAATGCCTGCTTGACTAAGGGCGCAGGGCACCTACCGGAGGGGTGGTTTCTGGAGGGAGGGGTCCTGCCTCCCCCCCATCCTGGGCAGCCGGACTCGCCATGCCATGCGGTGCAGGCGGGGGATCCAAAATGGGGCGGCGAACGCAATATTGTTTTTGAAATCGTGGTCCAAAAACACACAAGCACAACAGAAACACGCGAAAATTTATAAACTGCCAGATTTTTCACAGCAGCAGTGGGTTTTTTCTTGCAACAAAATGTCTCTCCTCTCCTCCTCTGTCCTCCATTGATTTTATTTTTTTATTTTTTTTACACCTGCGCAATGATGGGCTGGCCGAGTGGCCAGCCATGTGGGAGTGGACGACCATGATGCAAATTTTTGGAGCCATCCCACCAATCGCATGGCCACTTGGCCATGGAGACTTCTGGGATGTGCCAAAAAGCCCCCTAAAACTTTAGTGTCTTCTTAGTGGGTCAGAGAGGCACCCAGAGGTGCAACCCACTATCCTAACGTAACCTTACCCGTCACTAGCCTAACCCTAGCCCTTGCACTAACCCACCTTAACCCTAAGCCAGATCTACTTGCATTGCACTACACGCAAGTACGATTCCCTTCTTTGTGAGACATGGCGGTGCGAGAGCCTTAGGCATCACCCTATGCCTCTGGCGGGTTCACTGGTCTCACTGTCTGCAACTGGTATGCATACCCATATGGCTATTGCATACCATTTTGCAGCAGCAGGTGAGGAGGGGAGACCCCCATGTTGAGGGGTCTCTTGGAGCCTGCTTCCCCTTCCTAGTGGGTGAGGATAGGAGGCACCCACGGGTGCCTCCAGGAGCCCGCTTTCCCTTTATAGCGGGTCAGAGGAGGCACCCACCCCACAGAGGTGCCTCCAGGAGCCCGCTACCCCCCCAAAAAAAACAGTACTAATGAAAATGAAAAAATGAAAAAACGAACTGACTAATTTTTGCGAATTTTCGCGAAAAACGGAACGACCCGAAACGGAACCAGCCCGACTAACGACAACTCGAAAAAAAATTTTTTCAAGTCGTGCCCATCTCTACTGCTGAGATATAAAACAACTCAGCTTCTGCTCTGCTACTTAACCCTTTTGGTCTCCACTGGGAATGGAGAGACAAATTGTTATTTTACATTGGGTTATATTGTGACACAAAGCTCATCACTAGAGATGGGCACGAAACGAGCGATTTTTCATTTTCGTTTTAATTTTTTTGTTTCGTTATGCAACAAAAATGAAATGAATTTTTTTAAAAAACAAAACGAAAATGAAAATGAAACGACCAAATTTGCCGTGTTTTTCGTTTTCGTTGCAGCAGATGCATTGAACTAAAAAGATTGCTAACGAAACAGCAATTTTTCATTTTTGTTTTCATTTTTTCATTTCGTTACCTAACGAAACGAAAAACAAATTTTTTGCGAAAAACGTCACAAAAATGAAAACGAACCGAAACGGACCCCTAAACGACCAAACGACAAACAAAACACCATTTTTTTGAGTCGTGCCCATCTCTACTCATCACATCCTAGACAGCTTGGGTCTCTGGCTATAAAGCCAGAGGTTGGGAATTTGATTCCAATCTGTGCCTCTGTGACAAGAGCCAGAAATGATGTTCTATAGAGTGCCTCCTAGCTCTGCAGCTATATGAAGATGGTGATGAATGTTCTCAATGGTGCTTTGCTAGTATATCCTGTCAATGTGTTAATCCCACTATAAAGCAATTTGCTGAAGGAAATTTCCTTCGGAAAGTTGGGCAGTATATAAATATAAATAAATAAATAAATTTCTTTTATTTTTATTAGTCACCTCAATGAAGCATATCTCTTTTTTTATTAAAGAATTTTATTGATTTTTAGGGAAGAAGGAAGGGGGAAGAGAGGGGAAGGGATGGGGAATGCAATATAAAAGGTTACATTGAATACATCAAGTCAAAAATAACGATTATACATGTCAAAATCAGATAAACATATCAGATTACTAGTAAAAATCTCCAGATTTTTGAAAGGAGATTACAAAGAGATCCCCCCCAAAAGATGGCAAGAAGTAATGAAGCATATCTCTTGGTCCGCCAAAAGAGCACTGTAGGAGAATTCAAAGCACCAAAACATCTGGACATCACCTCAACAATAATCCCCAAATTCTGTTCTGCTGATCTACTGTGGTTTTTTTTGCCATGGAGCGAAATCCATACCATTCACTCATTCCCAGAAAGGCAGTCCTTTGACGATGGAGCCCTTTGTGTAATGCCAAGAGAATCTATTTCTCTGTCTATAATTCTAATGCCACTGGCTGGCATATTCCACAAGCCAAAGAGATGTTAATCATAACCAGTGTCAGCCAGAGAACAAATTTGCCTTGTTTTGCTATCTGTAAATAAAAGCCAGATGAAATAGGATGGAGTCTAATTTGGATCTGCACCTTCTTTATCTAGCTGGCACTTCACTTATCTGGAGTAGAGATAGAAGAGAATCTGCACATATCAGCCCAAGTTTTTTAAGGAAAATACCAGTGCTGAAATATGCTGAATAGGTAGGTTTATAGAGAGTCCACATAATTCTTTGGGTTTCTTTTTTGGATCTGTACATTGCTTTCCATGCCTTCACAGTCAGTCACCAAAATCCAAGGTTGAACAAGCCAACAAATCCTGTCTGTACCAACCAGTTTTTTTTTTTTAAAAAAAAATCTTCTTGCTAGCTGCTAGAAATGAATTCCAGACTTTTCTGGGAGAAGGAGAGCACATAATAATGGGCATTAAATCATTTTGGGGAGGCCTTCTGATGGTGGTTTTGCAAAGAAAGCAAAAATGCATTTTAGGTGGGGGGTTATTTGAACCTCTGGAAATGGCTGAAGCATTATGTAATGTCAAGAACTGACATTTTTAATCAGACTTAGATTCCGTGGTATCAGTCTAATTAAATTATTTCCTTAGAGCAGTGTGATGGCCCCGTACATATTTCTGTTCTCAAAAACAGACTGTTGACTTCAAGGCACACATTGTTTGTCTTGCTATAAAGAAGACAACAGTCCGAGCTCTCCTCCTGGACCGTGGACGATGGTAGAGGGGTGTTGAGACCAAATTATGATTTAAGCAGATTATCATGCAAATATGTATATGTGCGTGCATGTGTGACTGTGGCTAATGCCAGCTTGAGAAACTTTTCAAAAAAGTTTAAGCCTTTCTTGCGGAAGTTCCCCTTGAGGCTGTCTTTGTTAAGTGCATTCACAACAGTTTAATTTTAATGAACTTTTCGTATTTAGCTCAACAAATCTCCACATTTCCAAAACACCACATCTCCACAGGGCATTGCTCAATTCATCAAGCTCTGCAGAGCACCACAGAAAAGAACTAGCCTCATGTAAATACTGCCCCAGAAAACAGATGCCTCCCTAGTACTCCATGGCAGAAACTTTGGATAACCGGCGAGAACTGCTGCCATTCTACTAGATAGAATGGGCTGATTCGTGCATGGTACCATAATAATTAGAGATGGGCATGGAATGAACATTTTTTCATTTCCGTTACCGTTTGTCGTTTCCGTTACATAACGAAACGACAAATGAAAATTGTGATGAAAATGCAACGAAATGAACAGAACCACGAAAATTGTGGTTGTTACGTTTCATTTCCGTTAATGGCAACGCACAATGAAATGAGTTGTTTTAAATGTTAAAAAACGCCCTGAACATCCGTAAAAACACAGCGATAATTATTTATATTGTCTGATACCTACCAGGGGGGTTGGAGTCCTTAAAATGTTTGTTTTTGTCTTCTCCCATCGCAATGTATTTTTCTTTTCCCTTTAAAATGGATGTCGCACCAGCCATAAAATGGAGGCAAGCCAGGTGATGGGATCATGTTCAACCAGTAGCATGCCCAGGTTGCAGACTGGGCGGGCAGGTCTGGCAGTCACAGAGGGCATAAAAAGGTCTGGCAGCCCCCGTCCTCCTTGCAGTCTCTGGTGGGAGTTAGGGTGGGATTGCTGTCTCTGCGACTCTAGCTTCAGTCCTGCAGCCTCCCTGTGTGCATGCGTGCTGCGTACCTCTCGGTGCGTACCCTCCCTTGCCCCGCAGTGCAGTCACTTTGCGGCTGCCTTGCACCCTGGGCAACGCCCACCGCTGCCTTTGCAGCCTCCCTGCATACCTAGTCTATACTGTGTCTCTGCCAGCATCCATTTTTTTAGTGTTTTCCCTCTGGTCTGGGGCATTTGGGGATGCCTGCGCATGGAAATGCTTTAAAAATCGCGCAAAAAGTGGGTAGAAACGACAAACGAAAAAATGAAAAATGGTAACGAAAAACGGTAAATTCATGACAAATGGAAATGAACCGAAACAGACCTCTCAATGAAAAACGAAAAACCGAAACACCATTTTTTTGTTTTGTGCCCATCTCTAATAATAATTACCAGGTTGGATTGGATCAAGGCTGAAAGATCCCAGGCTGAAGCCCAGAAAAGGTATTTCCTTTAAGCAGTCTGCTGAACAAGAGTTGAGGCAGTAATGACTTGACTAGCTAGTTTTCCCCTTCATCCCTTTTTTCCATCTCTCCTGCCCACCCACCCTTTCATCCCCAGTTCCTCTGTCGCTCTGTACTTTTTGATAGAAATATCCTTGGTCGAAATGCTCCAGCTTCCTGCTTGATATATGTTTGACCTCTCAGTTGTGCTTCTTACACCATTTTGAGGCCTAGTTAAATGCTTTGTGTATTTTGCTCTCTCTGCTCAAAGCCACCAAAGAAAAGGAGTGATGTATAGATCCTGAATACTCTCCCTCCCCTCATTTAACTCTTTTTGATGGTTATTTTCTTATGTAGTCTTTCCCAACCTGCTGCTTTCTAGAGGTGGGCAGGAATGATAGGAGTTATAATTAGAGATGGGCATGAATCAGAAGAAGGGTGATTGATTTTAATTCACAATTTATCAAGATTGATGAATCACAAAAAATATATATATTTATGATTCCCCCCCCCCGATGAATCAATTTGTTAATTTTTTTTACTTTAGAATGCTACAAAATATCCCTCAAGTCACTTAGAATTACCAGAATGGCAGTAAAACTTGCCCGACTCTATTCTGGAAGGCTTACATGTATGGTGAAGTTTGGGTTCTGTATGTCTGGGTTATGTACCCCAAACAGGACACCAACATTGCAGAGAAGCTTCTTCCAATGCTGTTCTACACTTCTGCTGAGTGTGGTGAAGATTGGGTTCCAGATATCCAAACTATACACCCACAAGGTGGGTCCCCCAAGAAAATGTCCTTTAGCAACTGGCTTAGGGAAAACTCAGTCTTCACCAAAGTTGGAGGGATTGTAGAGGAGAGTCAGGGGATGTCTCTTGCAAATTTTGTTGTCTGTAGGTGTCTTGGGGAGCATATTATAGCCTGACAAATTGACAAATAAAAAACATTCATTATATTTGTCAGGGGTTATAGATTTGTACGAATGCAAATACAGTGGTACCATGACTTACAAATTTAATCCATTCCAAATGCATGCTCTTAAGTCGAACTACTCTTAAGTCGGGGTACCTATCTAAAAAGCTGAAAAAATTAGTTAAAAAATCAAAAAATGGAAAAAATATTTGTAAGTTGAGCAGACCATATCTAAAGTTTGTAAGGTGGCAGTTAAAATGCCAACAGTTTTCCACTCTTAAGTCGAATTGCTCTTAAGTCGGGCTGCTCTTAAGTCGGGGTATCACTGTAAATGAATTAGCAGTCTTTGAATGAATTTTGCAATTTGTTTTTAAATTTGTGCCCATTCCTAGTTGTAATTCAATGAAAAATAATCATGATGTGTAGTGTGTTCTGTTGTTTCTGAGATATTTTAAAAGAAAAATTTCCTCCCTAGAATATGCTGCTTTTCTCATTTTTCACTGTCCTTTGGTTTTTTTTTAGGCCTGGAGACTGAGTGTTTATTCAGATGCTCAGGAGGTTGATCTGAGTGGAAAACTCAAATAATGGTGAAGCACCTATTAAGGTGTTGGCAATATATTAACCTTAGACCTACTAGCTGCTAATATTTGTTTCAAGAATCAAGTGTCCATGTGCCTGGCTCCATTTTAGGAGACATAAATTTTAAAATGCACATGCTTTTAAACCATTTATGAATATTCTTCAGGACTAGAGATGGGTATGACTTAGCGGTATTCCCGTTTCCGTTTCCGTTACTCGGTTCCGTTACTCTACGGAAACGGTAACGGGAATTACTCCGCCAGACTTCGAGCTCGAACCGACGAACGAACAATTTTGGTCTGATTTGTCGTGCTCGTTCCTTGCATCGCGCGATTGCGCGATGCCACGCGGCACAGAAAAAAAGTTTTTAAAAGTTAAAAAAACCCGGTTCCCGGCCAAAAAGCAGGCGGAAAAATGCCTGCCATGCCTCAGGGCACCTACCAGAGGGGTTGTTTCTGGAGGTCCCCGGCCTCCCCCCTCATCCCCCGTCCTGGGCTGCTCTGGTGGGACTCGCCGCAGGCTCGCAGCCAGCAAAAAGCCCAGTCTCGCCGCCGGCCGCCCGCAATTAAAGCGCAAGCAAGCGGCACGGACGGCACAGGAAAAAACTTTTAAACTCTCCCCCCACCCATTCCCGGGCCAAAAAAGCAGGCGGAAAAATGCCTGCTTGACTAAGGGCGCAGGGCACCTACCGGAGGGGTGGTTTCTGGAGGGGGGGTCCCACCTCCCCCCCGTCCTGGGCAGCCGGAATCGAGTCGCCATTTTGCCATGCCATGCGGTGCGGGCGGGGGATCCAAAATGGGGCAGCAAACGCAATATTGTTTTTGAAATCGTGCTCCAAAAACACACAAGCACAACAGAAACATGCGAAAATTTATAAACTGCCAGATTTTTCACAGTAGCAGTGGGTTTTTTCTTGCAACAAAATGTCTCTCCTCTCCTCCTCTGTCCTCCATTGATTTTATTTTTTTTTATTTTTTTTACACCTGCGCAATGATGGGCTGGCCGAGTGGCCAGCCATGTGGGAGTGGACAACCATGCAAATTTTTGGAGCCATCCCACCAGTCGCATGGCCACTTGGCCATGGAGACTTCTGGGATGTGCCAAAAAGCCCCCTAAAACCTGCCCTAGCCCTAACCCTAACCCTTGACTCCGTACCCATACGTCACAGACTGTCTTCTTAGTGGGTCAGAGAGGCACCCAGAGGTGCAACCCACTAGCCCACCGTAACCTTACCCGTCAGTAGCCTAACCCTAGCCATTGCACTAAGCCACCTTAAAGCCAGATCTACTTGCTTGCATTGCACTACATGCAGCAAGTACAATTCCCTTCTGTGTGAGACATGGTGGTGCGAGAGCCTTGTGAAGGGTGGGCATGACGCTATCACTCTCACTGGTCTCACTGTCTGCACATTCTGTTATGCAATATCCATATGGCTATTGCATAGCATTTTGCAGCAGCAGCAGGTGAGGAGGGGAGACCCCCATGTAGAGGGGTGTCTTGGAGCCTGCTTCGATAGGAGGCACCCATGGGTGCCTCCAGGAGCCCACTTTCCCTTTATAGCGGGCCAGAGGAGGCACCCACCCCAGAGATGAAAACGAACCGACTAATTTTTGCGAATTTTCGCAAAAACCAGAAACGAGCCGAAACGGGACCGGCCCGACTAACGACAACTCGAAAAAATTTTTTTTTCAAGTCGTGCCCATCTCTATTCAGGAGATTTTTTTTATTCTTCTGCTACACATGGCCCACATGCAGACAACTGAAGGTGAGATATAACTATCTATATCAGCATTCATCATTTTAATTTCTAGTCTGCATGCTATTCCAGATCCAGAACAAATGGCTTGATTTTTGTCCCCCCAGCAGAGGTACCTGGAGATTTAGCAACAAAGAGTCTTGTAGCAGGTTAAAGACTGCCTTCTTTTCCAGGGGCCTTTGAAAGATATGCCAGATAAAATTCATTCGACTTTAAAGTATCATAAAAACAAAGCCTTGTTTTTGCTGCAATGTACAAGCATGATCAACCTCCCAAAAATTCAGGTCTAGATAGTCTTTCTGCATAGCTCAGTGGTTTAGGTCACTGGCTCAGTCCGCTGCTGTCCCTCCTTGATAAGGGCTGGACTCAATGATCCAGAGGGTCCATCCCAGTTCCTAAATGATGATGATGATGATGATGATGATGATGATGATGATGATGATGATGATGATGATGATTCCATAACTTTGATGATGGTGAATTAGGACTGCTGGATGGCTCTGTAGTTTAGGTATCTGGGGTTGGGCCCCACATTCCCCACTTTGCCTCTATGAGAGGGGCTGGGCTCAATAATCCATAGATTATAATAATGACAACAACAACAACAACAACAACAACAACAACAACAACAACAACAACAACAACATTGATGTTGATTTTTTTATTATTTTGGGACTCCACAAAATTATGGAGCAGATATTGCTTCAAAAATATAATTTACAATGTCTTCCTTGTGAACTGATGGGTTTTATCTGTTTGATGCACAGCATTCTTCTACCCATGAAGATGTCTGAACTACGAATGGGCATGAAATACCAAAATGTCATTTTGTTTCATTCTTCATTTGTCCCCCTCCCGTTTCTTGTTTATTACACAATTTTTTAAAAAAAGAATTTCATTTTGTATTGTTTGTTTCTAGAGATGGGCATGAAATGAACTTTTGGTTTGTTTTGTTATTCATTATTCATTATTAATTTGTTACATAATGAAACAAATAATGAACTGCAGGCCAGCAGGAGAAAAAAATATCCAAAGCTGACTAGCCCATGCTACAGCTGGTAGGCGGGCCACGTGGTCAGGAGTAAAAATAAATAAATAAAATAAATAAAAATAAAAATTACCTGATCGGGCCTGCGGATCGCCGAACCAGCCTGCGAGCATTGGACCCAACCTGTGGGTTGCCGAACCAGCCCATGGGCTGGCAGGAGAAAAATAAAAAAAATAAAATAAAAAACAAAAACAAAAAAACCTGATCAGGCCGCAGGCCACCAAACTGGCCTGCGAGCACCGGAACTGACCCGCTGGCCACTGACCTGGCCCACAGGTCGCTGAACCGGCCAGCAGGCTGGCAGGAGAAAGAATAAAAAATAAAAATAAAAACAAAAAGCCCCGATCGGGCCGCGGGTCGCCGAACTGGCCCGCGAGCACCGGAACTGACCCACAGGCTGCCGAAGCGGCCCACAGGCCAGCAGGAGAAAAAAAAACCCAAAGCTGAGTGGCTCGCACTACAGCTGGTAGTTGGACCACATGGTTGACAGTAAAAAAATAAATAAAATAAATAAAAATAACCCAATCTGGCCCACGAGCCTGCAGGATTAAAATAATAATAATAATAATAATAATAAAATAATAAAAAACCCTGACAGGTGGGGTTCAAAAAAAAAAGAAAGAAAGAAGAAAACAAACCCGAACTAAAACGAATTACAAAATGAATTTTTTTCCTGTTGGTGCATTTTTTTTCTTATGTCGTAGCGAGCAGCTGGCCCACTGGCCGGTTGCTGCATTTTTAAAAAAAATCTTTTCTTTATCCTTTCTTGCATCAACTAGCTGGCCCGTGGGCTGGGTAGATGATTTTTTTTAACCCATGGCAGGCTGGTGGCATTTTACAGAGGAAACGAAACGGTTCATTTTAAAAGAAAAAAATGACCATTTTGTTTCATCTGTAATGAAATGCTGCTTCATCGTTTCATTTTGTTACATTTTGTTACCTAATGATACAACAAAACAGCATTTTTTTTTGTTTTATGCCCATCCCTATTCTGAACCCCCCAAAATTGGGAGGGGACTATTGTTCCCATAGGACGTCAATGGTAAAATAATATTGTAGTTGAAATAACAAGCTTTTTGTTAGCCTATTGGAAGGGTTAATATAAGCTTCCTGTTGATTGTATTTCCTGCCCCTTATTTTGTCAATTTGATTGAGACAATTTTGTTTTTAATTGTATATTTCATGGTAGCTTCTACCACTCTTACTACAATGCCCTGGGTAAGTGGACAAAGATTCAAATGCAGTTTAAAATAAATACATGAATATATAAGTGCCACCACATTTCTGTGCTGTCAGTATGTCTTGCTTCCAAAACAAGGCTCTTATTTGCAGTTAAAATTGTGTATGTGTCCCCTTTGGCACTTCATTATTCTCCCCTAGACCTGTCCACCAAATTTCATATTCTAGGTATGAGAGGAGCACTGAATCGAGATAGGCACAAACACATGGCCTTGTCTGCAAACACACCCACCCAGTCTTCCAATTTAGGTTGTGTTGTCCTATGTACTGCATTAGACTTTGTGTGAGACTAATGCTATAGTAGTGTGTCTCCTGAATAAGTTGTAATTTGCACTAGACTGCACAACTTTTTAGAATACTCTCAATGCCATGATTTAAGGACTTATTCCATATCAGATCTTGGGTTTGGAGAAGTGAACGTCATCATTATTGTCAATGTCAAGAAATCTATCTTGGCGTTTTTGAGTCTCAGCAATCATGAGTTGCTGTCTTGCTGGGTCTTCTGTAGAGATGGGCATGACCAGAAAAAATGACGTTTCGAGTTGTCATTTGTCGGGGCGGGTCTGTTTCGGGTCGTTTCCGTTTGTCTCGATAATTTTCAAAAATTTGTCATTTCCGTTTGTCGTTTGTCGTTTGCGTTGGGGTTGGGGTTGGGGTTGGGGTAAGTGGGCTCTGGGAGGCACCTCTCTGGGTGCCTCTGACGTCTGACCCACTAAGAAGGGAAGGGAAGGGAAGCGTAACGTGAAGCTGCCGCGTACCATACATTATTTACATTATGTTAGGTGGGGGGTAAGTGGCAGAGACACCTCTCTCTCTGGGTGCTTCTGACTCACTGAGAAGGGGAGCGTACTAGCGTACTGACATACAGGTTAGGGAATGGGATAGGGGTAGGGGATAGTGGGCTATGGGAGGCACCTCTCTGGGTGCCTGTGACCCACTAAGAAGGAAAGCGTACTTCCGTACGGATCTGGGTTAGGGTTGGGGTTAGGGTAAGGGCTAGGCTTAGGGTTATGGTTAAGGTTAGGGTGGGTTAGTGGGCTGCACCTCTGGGTGCCTCTGACCCACTAAGAAGGACAGTGTACTGGTGTAAGGGTTAGGGCTAGGGTTAGGGGTTAGTGGGCTTTTTATGACCTCTGGCACATCCAGAAGTCTCAGTCAAAACCTGGCCATGCGATTGGTGGAATGGGTCCAAAAATTTGCATGGTCCCATCCCATGGCCAGCCCATCATTGCGCAGGTGTAAATAAAATAAAATAAAATAAAATAAAATAAAATAAATGGAGACGTTTTATTGCAAGAAAAAACCCACTGCTTCTACTATAAAAAATCAGGCATTTAAAATACCTAATTTTCAAATGTTTCTGTGGTGCTTTGGTGGGTTTTTGGACCACGATTTAAAAATAAATATTGCGGTCGCCATTTTGGATCCCCCCCACCGCATGGCAAATGGAGACGACGAGGATGCCCCCCCCCAGCCTGGTACCAGCAGCCCAGGACAGGAGAGGGGAGGAAGGCCAGGGACACCCCCCCAGAAAGCACCCCTCTCTGGTAGGTGCTCTCACTGAGGCAGGCATATTTTCGCCTGCTCTTTTGGCCGGGAATCGGGTTTTTTTAAAAAACTTTTTTTCTGTGCTGCTTGGCATCGCGTGATCGCCGCGATGCCATGAACGACAACGAAAAATCAGACCCAATTTTTCTTTTTCGGTTCGGGTTCGAGCTGGAGCGGAGTAATTCTCGTTACCGTTACCCGTTACGTAACGATAACAAGAACCAAAAATGGAAACATGAATTTCGCCGCTCCATGCCCATGTCTAGTCTTCTGTGTGTTCCACATTGGAACTACAGTCTGTTCAGGGCTCAGGTATTACTGTAAAGATCCATGAAGATCCATAGGGGTAAACGGTCCTCAGGTGACCAATTTCCATAACAGCACTTTATCAAGCCCAGTCATGGAAAAGTGATCACAGATGGAATAGAATTAGCATTAAGTGGACCATATGATGTACCCCTCCCCCCCCACACACACACTAGCAATGCTGATCAAATTGTGGTCTTTAAACAATTTTTACAGGAAGTCCATATTCAGTGCTTTGTTCATAGATAACTTTAGAACCATAGAATGATTGAGTCCAACCCCTGCCCAATTCAGCAATCCAAATCAAAGCAGATCTGAAAGATAGTTTTCCCAGTTTTGTCTTGAATGCCTCTAGCATTGGAGTGTTCACTCCCAAAGTAACTGGTTTTTATTATCTAAGCAACATTTCCCCTGATATTCAGCCTAAATCGGGCTTCCTATAGCTCAGGCCCATTATTACATATCCTGCATTCAGGGATGATAATGAATAGTTCCTGCCCCTCCTTTGTATTTATAAAGTGCTATCATGACTCCTCTCAACCTTCTTTTCTCAATCCTAAACACACCCAGTTCTTTCAGTCTTTCTTCACAGGGCTTTGTTAGCAGCCCCCTGATCATCCTTGTTGACATCCTCTGAACTTGCTCCAGTTTATTGGCATCCTTCTTAAACTGCAGTGTCAAGTCCTTGACATAATACTCTAGATAAGGCCTAATCAGTGCTAAATAGAGGGGGACAAGTACCTCATGGGACTTGGAGACTATAAATAACCTAAAATAGCACTGGCCCTTTCTGCAGCCACTCTGCACTGTTCGCTCATATACGGTTCGTAATCTGCAGCAATTCCAAGATCCTTCTCATGCTATCTCTGAGCCATGTTTTCCCCATTTTGTAACTGTGCATTCCCCCCTAGTTGTAGAACATTGAATTTACACTTATTAAATTTCAGCATGCTGTTTTCAGACTTGAAGCCTATCAAGATCATGCCAAATTCCTCCAAGTAATCAGCTATTCCACCTAACTTTTTGTCATCTGAAAATATGATAAACATTCCCTGCTCTCCCTCACCCATCATTAATAAAAACATCGATGAGCACAGGGATCAGGATTGTAGTATGTTATGTGTTATTTCCTCCCAGTTTGAGAAGGTGTCATGGATAAGCACTCTCTGAGTACGATTCTATAACCAACTGTACATCAACTTGACAGTTGTTCTGTCCAGCCCACAGTTAGATAGCTTGCTAATCAGAATACCATGGGGCACTTTGTCAAAGGCTTTGCTGTAGTATTACATCTACAGCATTCCCACTGTCTGCCAGGGAGGTTACACAATCAAAAAAATGAGATAAGATTAATCTGACAGGATTTGTTCTTGACAAATCTGTGTCGGCTTCTAGTTACTGTATTAGTTATTACTGTTCTGTTTTTAGTTTGGTTTCATTGTAACTGCTTTATAATGCACTCTGGAATTTTTCCTGAGATTGATGTTAAGTTGTAGACATGGGCACGACCAGAAAAAATGATGTTTCAAGTTTTCGCTTGTCAGAACGGGTCCGTTTCGGGTCGTTTCTGTTTGTCGCAAAAATTTTCAAAAATTTGTCGTTTCCATTTGTCGTTTGTCGTTTCCACCGTGATTTAGCGCGATTTGACTTCCCAGAGCATAGGGGTGTCCCGCAATCAGGGCCGGTGCTAGGTGTTTTTGTGCCCTAGGCGGCGGGTGGGGCAGGGGGGGTGGGCGGCGGCCGCAGGCAGGCGAGTGGGCGGTGGCCGCGGGCGGGTGAGTGGGCGGGCAGTGGCGCGGGCCACAGACGGGTGGCGGTGCGGGCGGACGGGTGAGTGGGCAGTTAGGATATCACTTAGGATAGAGGTTCTGTTCTTGGCTTGCACCCCAAATGTGTGTGTGTGCAAGCAAATTGAAGTTGGGAAAATAGAAAATAAATGGTAGTATATAATATATTTTTAAAATAAATCTACACCTCCCACTCCCAGTCGACCCTCCCCCTTTATCCAATATCAGAAAAAATCCTCACAAACTGCCAGAGAAGAAATAAAGAATAAACTGCTATTCCCTTCAGCAGACACAGCTGCAGGGAATCAAAGAAATTATTTTCTAAATTCAATTCCCTCCCTGCCTGCCTAACTTAAATCCTAAAGCCTCCAGCCTCCCTCCTCAATCTCGATCGGATCACACCAGCACCAGCAGCCAGCCCTCCTCCCTCAACCACATCCATACACCCGACTGCGATTTCTGGAAGGTGCCTCGGCTTTTTATGCCCTCCGAGACATCCAGAAGTGTCAGTCAAAAACCTGGAAATGCCATTGGTGGAATGGTTCAAAAATTTGCATGGTCCCATTCCATGCCCAGCCCAAATGGGCAGGTCTAAAAAAATAAAAAATAAAATAAAATAAAATAAAATCAATACGACATTTCATTGCTATAAAAAACCCACTGCTGCTACTATTAAAATTCAGGCATTTAAAATAAATAAATTTCACATGTTTCTGTGCTGATTTGGTGTGTTTTTTGACCACGATTTCAAAAGAAAAATTGCGGTCGCCATTTTGGATCCCCCCTACACCGCATGGCATGGCGAGACGACGAGGATGACCCCCCCCAGCCTGGTGCAAGCAGCCCAAGACAGGAGAAGGGGGGAAGGCCAGGGACCCCCCCCAGGAAACCACCCCTCTGGTAGGTGGCAAAGCCTCAGGCCGGCATATTTTCGCTTGCTTTTTTGGCCGGGAGTCGGGGTTTTTTAAAAAAACTTTTACAAACTTTTTATGTGCTTCACAAACGGAAACGAAAAACCCGACCAAATTTTTCTTTTTTCGGTTCGAGTTCGAGTTCTGACGGCTTAATTATCGTTACCGTTTCCATTACGTAATGGAAACAATAACCAAAAATGGAAACGACAATTTTGCCGAGTCGTGCCCATGTCTATTAAGTTGATTGGTCTGCAATTACGTGGTTCTTACTTTTTGCTCTATTTGTTTATCAGTCTAAAGCTGCAATTCCACCTCTCCTTTTTGCCTACAGGACCATAGAGTATCTTTTGGGAAAAGACTAAGGTGAAGTAAGAATTTAATACTTTTGCATAGTCATCTGCTATCATTTCTCCAACCCCACAGAGTAGATGACACACTGTTCCTTTTCTCTGTCTTTTGCTACAGATTGTACATTCTTGCATATTCCTTCACGTTTGTTTGTTTGTTTGCTTTTGCTTGCAAAATTCAGCTCATTCACAAGCTGTGGCCTTCTTTATGCCATCCCGGCTATTCTTTTATTATTTTTCTGTACTTTTCCATTTCTTATATGCATCCTTCTTTGTTCTGAGACCCTCCCTGAGCTTTCAGGGAAGCCACATGGGTTTGTTTTACTGTCTCCCACCTTTTTGTTTGTTTGTTTGTTAGAATTGTTTGTAGTTGTTTGTTTGATTTGGTTTGTAAGAAACCCCCATCTATCTTGCACAACCTTTTCTGTTAGGATTCACTGCCATGGGACCTTACCTCTCACTGTTCTGAGTTTATTAAGATTGGCTTGCCCCGTTCTAACTTTTTCCTCCTTCTAACCCTCCAATGTTGGCTTGTTTTTGCACACACCAAATTGGGTACATAGCGGTAACTGTCCTGAATTACAGAAACTGGGAGAAAATGTCGTGGGTTGGATGGAGTATTCCACAATATTCCCCAATTTTAAATGAACACCAGGATGGATGAACCACTGAGCCTGCCCATTTCCCTGTGTCAGGTAGTTAGATTTAATAACAAAACAGCACCAATGTTAGACCCAGTGATGGGTTTCTCTGTGATTCTAAATGCCCAGGGCTGTGAATAAATAAGTATACAGTGGGTACCTTTACTACCTCTTTTTCTCCAGAGCCATGGAATTTGAATCATTGGTCTGTAAAATGCTACAGAATTACCATTGGTCAGAGAATGCTATTAAAAAACTAAATCCTAGTTCTTCTCTTGAGGCTTTTCCCATTCAGAAAGGCCAAAAGCAAAACCATAAAAAATCTGGAATAATAATAGCTAACTTGTACCATTTTTGACATGTAACTTGAAAAGCATGTCCTAAAATCCTCTCGGGTTATTAAGCATATCATCTGTTTAAATTACTCCATAAATGTATCACATGCAAAAAGGCAACGAATATAATAATAACCTTTACCAACATTTCATTTTGAAGCTCCATTTACCTGCAATGGGCTGCTTTTGATAAATAGTTCCCAACATATTTCTCATTCCTGGCTGCGTTTACAACTTGTGAGGCAAAAGGGGGATGTTTAAATTCTGACAAAATGGGTGTCCT
Source organism: Phrynocephalus guinanensis (assembly GCA_037367245.1). Lineage (NCBI taxonomy): Eukaryota > Metazoa > Chordata > Lepidosauria > Squamata > Agamidae > Phrynocephalus > Phrynocephalus guinanensis. The sequence goes on along the minus strand of CM074734.1, from coordinate 104,592,356 downwards.
TCATGAACCGGCTTTTATGCCGTGCCTCATTTTGTGACTAAATAACTTTCTGATTATCATGTCCTGAGGTATCGCTTCAGGGAAAGTGATACAAAATGTCATTAAGAAGTAATGTTCTCCTCCTTTGATGACCATATTAGTAGACACTGGAGACATGGCAGGGTGTGTGTCATGTGGTCTCCTGTTAATGGCTTTATTAACACATCTAGCAGCACTTTGCCAGGGCTTCTCATTACTTTAAATTTTCAAATAGCAAAGAAGAAAGGGAAACAGATACCTGAGGTCTATTAGATTGGGATAGAAGTGGCCAGTAGCCCAGAAGGAGGGTTCATAATATTGAAATGGGTTAAAGAAATGGCCAGTTCTGATTAAAGGACTATGCCCCATGTATATACAAAGACACTAGAAGTATCACCAGATTGTAAACCCAGATGTGTAAATAGCATTGGCTTCATCCATCATCCATCAGTTCTTTTAGTCTCTTGGTGGCTGGAAAATGATGATGTGGTTCTGTCCCTCTCCACTCCAAAGTAAGCCCAACTGACTTCAAGGGACTGACCTCCCTCGGGTTTAATGTACTTGGGCTTCCAGACTTTCTCAAGCAGAATTAGAAGAGACCCAAAGCTGCTCTACAACATCAACAACTCAACACCTCTTGTCCATGGAATCATCAACAGCTAAACAGTCACTTCCATACCATCGTATGGACCTGATTGTGACTAACATGAGGTCAAGAAAGAAAGATGCTAAAATGGGTACAATTTTAAAAAACACCAGTACAGGAGCTTTCGTAGTAATGATTTCTAGTCCAGATAGAGAACAACTGGTCCCAGTTCTTCCACCCACTTGCCCATAATTATTACACGTTCAAAATGCAATGACTCAATCCAGTAGTGAAACTTCTAACCTCTAAGTTTGAGTCCAAGGACCGTTGTGGGCTTAGTGTTTTGGAATAAATGCTGTAAGTGCGGCTGACTTTCAAGTTTCTGCCCATTTCCAGCATCACTAGAGCCCTCTAGCTCCAGATAGTTGCTACGGGGCATGCACTAGAAACCACTGCCTGTAAATCTCATTACTTTGTCTGCGCTGAGAGAGAATCAACAGCAAGAGGATATATTGGCTCTGTCTCTTTGCATGCAAACCAAAGACTTAAGAAAGAAATATAATGGGAACTTTGTTCTTGCAGGTATGAGGGGAAATGAACCACATCTACTCTTGGAGAAGGAACAGTCAAGGCAGCCTATTTTGGTGTGTTTTCAGTGGAACAGATCAGGAAGAATGAAGGCAATGGAAAAAGGAAAGATTGCAGATTCTTTGCAACATCTGGGAGAAAAGGAACCTCTAAAAACCCAAGAAGTAACTCACAGGAAATGACTGGGACTTATAGGATGCTGTGCATCAACTCACAATGCCAGTATTCTATACAGAATGCAGCTACAGTATTTATTTGATGGTTGTGTACACACTGGGATGGGATGTGGCCAGTCATTTTTACTTCACTATGTAGGAATGAAACAACAAGACTAGAATTTCAGCAAATAATTTTGGAATTGCTCCTGCCTTGGTTCCCCATTTTTGATTTATTCCTCCATCCCTGTTAGCACTCATCCAGAGGAAGCGCTTGAATATAAGCTATAATAGTATGCCCCAAACCCTCTCTTCTGTAACGTCAATGACCAATGCCTTGTTGCCATTACTTTTACTGCATGTTTTACATCCATGTCTGCAATATTTTCCCTTTGATTTTACATGCAATGGTGATCAGTTTCTATGAGCCACGAAAGGAGATTTCAGTCAGGAGTTGGGAAACCTGTGGACATCCAGATGTTTTTGGACTAAAAAGATTCAGATACTCTGCCATGTTTTCTTTTCTTTAACTAGTGTTAAGGTGCAATAAAATGGAAAGAAAGCCACTCATTTTTAGGTAGGGGTGGTAGCTGGTTTTAGCACAACTGTTAAGAGTTTGATAGTGAAAAGTTCAAATTTAAGCCAGAAGGCAGGAGGGTGAAAAGTTTAGCAAAGGCTTACAAAGTAAGCAAGAGAGTAGTAACTTACAAATTTCAATAAGAGGTTTCTAAGTGGAGTTCATGAAACAACAATGAAAGATGACAGGAGGAAACTGCAAACACTTTTTTCTTTAGGAAAGAAAAGATGCAAATAGCAGCAAGGAAGAGAGACAAGGAAACATTAGAACAGTGTTGTCAGGAAAAGAAACAATCAGTTGCTGGAATTACAGTAAAAATAGATGTTAACGGGAATGTGTGTACTCTACAACGAACACACTTCACCTCTAGCAATGGAATCTCTTTAAAGATTTGTGCCTCAGCAACCAGACATACATACAAATTGTGTTTATATTTTCCTTCCACTGCTCAACTGCAAACAAAGACTAGCTAAAAGAAAAGAAAACCCTGTGCTGTTACAAATAGATGCCTTTCATCCGTCCGGAATAGAGTTGGACACAAACTGGAAAACTGATGAATCCTTCTGAGAAGGGGAAATGGAGAACACAGTGGCCTGGGATGGGGTCGGGGAGGGGCAATGTGTAGCCTGCATAATTATCTCTTAAAGTGCTATGGGATAATAAATAAGGAGCATGTTTTTTTTTTGCTTTGCTTTAAGCTGACTGGGCATTTGAAGGAGTGGCTGATCCAAAAGTTTGATCAGATCTCTGCTCCAGTTATAGCTGTGCTCTTTTCCTCCAAACAGCCTAGTCTTGCATGTGCCCATTTCTCCAATGCGCTTCTGATGCAACTCACCTGTATTTCTGTGTGTGGATGTAAACACTGCGTGGTGAAGTGGTTAAACAGCTGTACTGCAGCCATAATGCTGCTCACAACCTGGGGTTCAATTCTGGGTAGCAGGTTCAAGGTTCACTCAGCCTTCCAGCCTTCTGGTAAAATCATGGCTTGCTGGAGGAGCAATTATGTGTAGCCTGCATAATTACTTGTAAAATTGCTCAGAGGGTGATTTAAATTCAATGGGGCAGTATAAAACCAGCATGTGTTCCTTTTTGATTTTGTGTGGAAACACACAGGGGGGCGGGATCGGGGAAGAGAAAGAGAGATTTCTCTTTGTAAATTTCTATGTGAGCATGCAGGTTTGAACCACCCCAACTCCGGGCCACTGCATATGTTTCCTCTTTTCTTTGAAAAGAAGAAGAAAAAGAAATCAATTTTGTGTAAAGCCCTTTTACCTGATGTGAAAAATGTATAAAATGCCTGTGGTTAGATACTTTACAACTTCTAGATGTTTGAGAAGTTGAGAAGAAGGAGGGGTAGGGAGGAAATACACAGCGAAGCTAATGACCTATGAAAATAATTATGTGTAATGCTCGTGGTGATGAACAGAAAGTAAAAGACATACTGACAGAAGAGATAAGTGTGGGGGAGATGGTTTTACTACTTGTAGAAGTGTCACCAACCCCAGTCACTCCAAAAGTGATGATTTTCACAGTAAGCATGGTTTTTCAACACATATCTGAGAGGAGACCTATCTTTTTTACTGTTCTTATCAAACTTTTTTTAAAAAAGAAGAAATTAATGTGCATGGCAATTATCAAAGAACATAATTCCACCTTTCATTCGACTCACAGGAAAGTTTCCCCCAGTCCCATACAAAAGCAACACAATGGAACAAATTCCTGGAGGAAAAGTCCATCACAGGTGATGGGGATGTGTAATCTCCAGGTTTAAAAAGAGGGTACTTCAAAGGCCAGAAGCAGGGGAGTGGTATCAGAAGACAGATATCTAGTCTCATGCGCTCCCATAGGCATTTGGTGGGGCCAGTGTGAGATACATGAAGCTGGACTAGATGGGCCGTTGACTTGATCCAGCATGGCTCTTCTTATGTTCTTATGTTCTTATGTAACTCATCTCAGACAGAACAGTTCAAGCTAGGCCTTTTCTCCTGCCATTAGGGATGACACTTCTATTCCACGCTTGAGCACAAACTTAGAAAAGTAACATCATATTCAAATTGGTCCAAACATACAGCAGAAATCATGTTACTTGTCCTTTACCCCACAACCCTCCACCCCAGGAAACCTGAGTGACCCTATGAGTCCAAATGTCCAATCTCCAAAATGTCAAGTCCTCAACAGCCCTGCTCAGCTCTTGAAAACTCAAGCCTGTGGATTCCTTTAGGGGGTCAGTCCATCTTGCATTCAGTCTTCCTTTTTTTCTGCTGCCTTTGACCTTTCCCAGCATAATGATGACCTTTTCCAGAGAGACCTGCTTCCTCATGATGTACCCCAGGTAGGACAGCCAGTTTCAACATTTTTACCTCCAGGGAGAGCTCAGGTTTGATTTGAATTTATACTTGATATCATTATTTGAAGATGATGATTAAATCAGGCCTCCTTCCCCATAGTCTACAGCAATAGATTATAGGGTTATTTTAGAGATCAGTGCTTTTTTGCCACCTACTAGGATGCTGAACAAGTATTATTATTATTATTATTAGAGATGGGCACGACTTAGCGGTATTCCCGTTTCCGTTTCCGTTACTCGTATCCGTTACTTACGGAAACAGAAACGGGAATTACTCCACCAGAATTCGAGCTCGAACCGACGAACGAACAATTTGGTCTGATTTGTCGTGTCGTTACTTGCATCGCAGCGATCGCGCAATGCCAAGCGGCACAGAAAAAAAGTTTTTAAAAGTAAAAAAAAAACCCGATTCCCGGCCCTAAAAGTAGGCGAAAACTGTCTGAGGGCACCTACCAGCCAGAAGGGTGTTTTATTGGGGGGGGTTCCCGCCCCCTCTCCTTTGGCTATTGCTACTGCTGCGCTGCTGGTACCAGGCTGGGAGGGCATCCATTTGCCATGCAGTGCGGGGGATCCAAAATGGCGACCGCAATATTTTTTTTGAAATCGTTGCCCAAAACCCCACCAAAGCACCACAGAAACACGCGAAAATAGCTATTTTAAATGCTTGAATTTTTCAGTAGCAGCAGTGGGTTTTTCTTGCAAAAAAAGTCTCCGTTGATTTTATTTTATTTTATTTTATTTTTTTACACCTGCGCATTCGCAATGATGGGCTCGCCCATGGGAGTGGACCATGCAAAGTTTTGGAGCCATTCCCACCAATCGCATGGCCAGGTTTTGCTGACTGTACCAGGCTGGGAGGGCGCATCCATTTGCCATGCAGTGCGGGGGATCCAAAATGGCGACTGCAATATTTTTTTTTTGAAATCGTTGCCCAAAACCCCACCAAAGCACCACAGAAACATGTGAAAATTAGCTATTTTAAATGCTTGAATTTTTACAGTAGCAGCAGTGGGTTTTTCTTGCAAAAAAAGTCTCCGTTGATTTTATTTTATTTTATTTTATTTTTTTACACCTGCGCATTCGCAATGATGGGCTTGCCCATGGGAGTGGACCATGCAAAGTTTTGGAGCCATTCTACCAATCGCATGGCCAGGTTTTGCTGACTGTACCAGGCTGTGGGGGCGCATCCATTTGCCATGCGGTGGGGGGGGATCCAAAATGGCGACCGCAAAATTTTTTTTGAAATCGTTGCCCAAAACCCCACAAAAGCACCACAGAAAGATGCGAAAATTGGCTATTTTAAATGCTTGAATTTTTACAGTAGCAGCAGTGGGTTTTTCTTGCAAAAAAAAGTCTCCGTTGATTTTATTTTATTTTATTTTATTATTACACCTGCACATTTGCAATGATGGGCTCGCGCATGGGAGTAGACCATTTTTCCACCAATCGCATGGCTTTGGCCAGGTTGACCACAGAGACTTCTGGGATGTGCCAATTGTAATCGTGCCCAAACCCAAACCCTTAACCCATACGCCAGTACACTGTCCTTCTAAGTCGGTCAGATTGCACCCCCAATACTCGCTCTAACCTCACCCGTAACATCCTAACCCTAGCCGTTCCGCTAACCCGTCTTAACCCTAAGCCAATCTACTTGCATTGCACTACATGCAAGTACGTGAGACATCCTGCAGCTCCCTCCAGGAGCCCGCTACCCCCTCCCCAAACCAGTACTAAGACAACGAAAAAACGAAAAAACGAACCGACTAATTTTTGCAAATTTTTGCGAAAAACGGAAACGAGCCAAAACGGAAACAAGCCGTAACGGAACCGGCCCGACTAACGACAACTCGAAAAAATTTTTTTTCAAGTCGTGCCCATCTCTAATTATTATTATTATTATTATTATTATTATTATTATTATTATTATTATTATTATTATTATTATTATTGTTGTTGTTGTTGTTGTTGTTGTTGTTGTTGTTGTTGTTGTTGTTGTTGTTGTTGTCCGTGATTCCTCATTAAGACAAGGTGTTGTCAGGCTCTGCAAGAGGGCTTTGAGGAATGCATTGACTACAAGGCATTGACTACAAGGATCAGCCAGACCAGAGGCAGGAGCACCAGCCAAACTAGTCAACAAATCCTCCAGTGCATCCTGGAAATTGGATCCTGGATCCATTCACTTTTGGAGACAGGATATCTGGTTCACGCTCAACCCTTCATTCAGCTCAACTACATCATGTGGCTGCTGAGCCCAGAACATCTGGCATGAAGGCAAGACTGGAATTCCGGCAGTCAATAAACATTATTAGCTTCATACATTTTCTTTCCATTGAAACCAGCTACTTTCTGTTATTCTTAACTGTTGTAAACCCCTTTGGGTAGATGAGACAGAGAAAGCATGCATTGCAAAAAACAGTTCATTTCTGCTGTTCTCTCTCTCTCTCTCTCTCTCTCTCTCTCTCTCTCTCTCTCTCTCTCATTTTGTGAGTGCTGCTAAGCAAATAATTTGTTTATCATTTCAGCAATAACAAATGAGTACTATTGCCAAGTTGTTGGTATTTGCTGTAATGCCTTGGAGAAAAATAATATCCAAAAGGGTGTAAGTTTAAATTGACTATACTCTAGACACATTACCATCCTGTTACACCTGTGAAGATTCTCAGTCATCCAGGTTCGTTTAACTGGGAGTTGAGTCATGGCTACTGGACTTCTTTTTTGAGAGATAGAAACGTTTCGCTGTTCATCCAAACAGCTTCATCGGTCTGAATACAGACCAGGGGACAAGAGGTCAAGCTGACTATAAGAAGGTCTCTTGCACTAGCTGTATTCAGACCGATGAAGCTGTTTGAATGAACAGTGAAACGTTTCTATCTCTCAAAAAAGAAGTCCAGTAGCTATGACTAAACTCCCAGTTACCAGCCTGTTAGGAGTGTAATTTCATTTCATTTTTAGTTTGGGGAGAGGGGGGTTCTTTTTGTACAAAATGATTAAAAATGATTAAAAATCATTTTGTTATTTTGTTTTGTTTTGTTTTGTTATGTGTGTGTGTGAGGTGGTGGTGGTGGTGGTGGTGTGTGTGTGTGTGGTGTTTGCGTGACTTTTTTTGCTGGCCCCAGTGCCGATCAGCTGGAGTGCTGGGGTGGCAAAAAAGTTTAAAACTCCTGCCTTTTCCCTGCGTTGATCAGGTGTGTGTGGGGGGAGGTGGGAGTTCTAAACTTTTTTTCGCCTCCCCCAGCCTACAGACCAGGTGATGGGCACTGGGGAGGCAAAAAAGAGAGAGAGAGAGAGAGAGAGAGAGAGAGAGAGAGAGGAAGTAAAAGAAAAAACCTCCTGACTTTTCCCACGGCTGATCAGGTGGGGAAAAGGCGAGGGGTTTTTTGGGCCTCCCCCAGTGCCCATCAGCTGGCGAGCAGGTTGGGGGAGGCAAAAACAAAAATGTGGTCCAGCGGTTCCTCATTGGAATGCATTGAAGCAATGCATTCCAATGAGTAAAAAATTCTTCATTGAAATGCATTGAGCCAATGCATTTCAATGGAGAAAAATAAAAATCCTTCTGCCTTTTCCTGTGCCCGATCGAGTGCGGAAAAGGCAGGGGGGGTTAAATTATTTTTTTAGCCTCCCCCAGCACTGATCAGCTGGCACATAGGCTGGGGAGGCAAAAGAAAATAGTTTAAACTTCCCACCTTTTCCCCATGTAAGGGATAAGGCTGGAGTTTTAAACATTTTTTTTTGCTTCCCCAGCCTGTGCGCCAGCTGATTGGTGCTGGAGGAGGTAAAAAGCCCATGGTTTCCCATGCCCCATAAGGTGCGTTGGGGGGAACTGCAGGGTTTTCCCCATAGGAATGCATTACTAAATGCTAAATGCCCATCTCTATTTATAATTCTTAGATGTGTCTGGATTTTATTAAGTTGCTCTTTCTTTAGTTTCCAGTTAATAGAACAACAAAGAAAAACTGGAAGGAAACTGTTCTTAAACATGGAATCCAATGGATGGGAAGGCAGGTTGAAATTAATAGCCCTATGACTTCTCATTTTAGTTTATAATATAAATTTACAACTATAACAACAAAATCCAGTACTTTAGTGAGGATAAATATATTTAATTTCCTCCACTGTATTTTCAGAACTAAAGCAACTGTACATTATGTATTGAAATTTAGCTAATACTAAATTTAGTTTTAGATTGAGGTTTATTATAATATCATTCTGAGAAACAGAGCAGGGGAAAGAAACTTACCTAACCATACATTATACTATGTTGGGTTTTTATCCGTGAATATTATAAGACAGAAAAATAGTATAGCCTGTCATTAGAAGAAGGAAAACACATGAGGGCTGATTGTGTCTGAGAGGCACTGCTGCGTGCTGACATTTCTCTCCCTTCTTGGAGTTTGAAAACTAGACTGCTTTCTTTTGTGACAAATTTTCCAGACTTAAGTATGAGATTTCTTTGAGGTCTGATTTCTTGTATATGAAACAATGATGGCCTGGCTTTAAAGAGGATTGCCATTAATGCCTGTTTCTAACTTTTATCCTGGGCTGATGGCTTTTATATTTCTTCCCTCATATGCAAGGATCATATCTGCATTCAATACTGGGTATCCAATAAATAAAACCATAATGTTCAATAAAGATGGGGACGAATTTAAAAAATTGTGATTGAGCAAGATTTGTGATTTGTCAGGGCAGGCACATTGACAAATCAATTAACTGATGAATTTCCAGTAACAAATTGATGTACTAACTAGAGATGGGCACGAATACAAAAAAATGGAGTTTCGTTTGTCGTTTGTCGTTTAGAGGTCTGTTTCGGTTCGTTTCGGTTCATTTCCATTGTTCGTGAAATTTTTCAAAAAATTCATTTTTGTTTTGTTAACATTTTGTTACCGTTTTGTTACCATTTATTCCAATTTTAATGATTTTTTTAGCATTTAAAGCCGCTCACTTCATTGCAGTAACAGAAACGAAATGCACGACAAAAATCCCCGCGTTTCTGTTCCTTTCGTTTCATTTTAGGGACAAATTTTGTTTGTTGTTTCATTGCATAATGAAATGAAAAACGAACAACGAAAACGAAAAAAATGTTCGTTCCATGCCCATCTCTAGTACTAACGGATTAATTCATTTCCCTTTTAAAATGCTATTTAAAGCCTCCCTGGATTTAGAGGCCCCAGATTTGCAGAACCCCCCAGAAAAGTGCCACGAGGCACCTAGAGAAATCAAATTTGCAGAAAGGTTTCTCCCAACTCTCTTCTACAATACTTGTAAGTTTGGTGAAGATTGGGTTTTAGACATCTGAATTATGCATCTACCAAGTGCCCTCCTCTAGGAAAGTGTCCTTTAGCAACTAGGTTGGGGAAACCCAGTCTTCACAAAACGTGCAGCAATTGTAGAGGAGATTCAGAGGAAGTGTCTTTGCAAGTTTGGAGTCTCTAGATGCCTGGGGGGCACTATTTGACAGGCATAACTCAGATATCAAAAATCCCATCTCTACCAAATGTTGAGATTGTCAAGTAAGATTATATAACCCTTCAATTGTAGTGTCTCCAAGTGCCTTGGAGGCCATTTTATAGCCTAACTAATAGGGGGGTGCAGCTTCATTTATAATGATATGAATGGACAAATATTGACAAATTGTCACAATTCACCTAAGAAGTGATTCATTTTTCAGTTTGTCTCCATCTCTACTATTGAACATTACAATACTGACCAACCCATCTGAGATAAATGTTTTCTGCCTCCTTGATCCATAACAGTGTTGCCTTCAAAAGAGAGAATGGGTTGGGGTGGGGAGATGAAGCAGAGTTTTCTTTCCTAGTTTATTTGGTGGAGCCAGGGCATGGGTCCTTATCCTGCCAGAGAGTAGAGCTGACAATCACGTACACATCAGGTTGATCAAAGAGGGGTCAGCTCTTTGCACTGGATTGTATAATGTCCCTCATTACTGTAAGAAGAAGAAGGGTAAAATTGTTCCAAAATAAATAAATAAATAAATAAATAAATAGATGAACAGAACGATAACACCGTATTAGTGTCAGAATAAATGGACCCGAACTTACTGGGCTCCAACGTTGTGGTCAGCAGCGACAGCATGGCCCGCCGAAGGCAACAGGGAACATGGCAGTGGGCACATGAGCTGCAGGAAGCCCTGAAACCCAGGCCATGTGGGCACCCGACCCATCGCAGGCATCCGGGAACATGTGGTAAAGAAGAGCATCTGGGACACGCCTGCCTGCACAGGCATACAACACCAGCCGGCTCTCTCCTACAAAGGCCCCCTGCAGCTCATCACAAGCCTCTCTTGGAGCCAGTGCTTGGAACGGCTTCCCACCCACCCACCCCATGGATCAGTATGCGCTTTATGATGCAGAGTTGTTGTTGTTGTTGTTGCTGTTGCTCTTCTTCTTCTTCTTCTTCTTCTTCTTCTTCTTCTTCTTCTTCTTCTTCTTCTTCTTCTTCTTCTTCTTCTTCTTCTTCTTCTTCTTCTTCTTCTTCTTCTTCTTCTTGTCCGATTAATCTGTTTGCTTTTCATCACAGCTTTAGCAGTTAGCGGTTGGGTGGCATTGGGACTGGATCCAGGCGGATGAGCAGTAGGACGGAACCTGCACAGGTCGGGATTTCCTCCCCCTCCGCTCAGCTTGGGGGAGGAAATCCCGAAGGAGCCTGTGCCCGTGGGGGTTTCCGGAAGCTGAAGACAACGGGTGCCACCCAATGGTTCAACTCCACACATCCTGGGACAGGCAGGTTACTGGATGACTCGGATCCGACCCAATGCCTGGTCAGAGTACTGCAGTTTGGCACCAATGTCAAATAAAGCTGTGGCCTCCACTTTATCCAAAGATAGCTGGTTGGTGTGGTTATTCACTCATCAGGCCCCTAAGCTTAGCGGTAGACCACAATGAAAACTATACAGAAAGAACCAAATGAAAATGGGGCAACTCAGCCTGCAATGTTTTTCCTTGTAGCTCTGTGCTCCACTGATACAACTGTGACAGGACTCCAAAAGTACCACTTTAGGTACCTGAGCCTGAGTTGTTCCATAGTGACAGAAGTTTAAGCAAGATTGTTTTGGGGATTGGGTATCTTTCAGTATTTGTGAGACTGTTTTTGCTTCTTTTCACTGACCATCTGTCATTTACAGTTTCTGCCTTAACCTGCACTGTTGTTTCAAGTGAGCTGATTCACATTTGTTTGGTTGTGACCATACTTTTGATCAACTGCCAGGTGACCAAATCTGTACAGAGCATCTCACCACGAGGAGGCTTAAAACACAACAACAATGAATGGTCTTTAAAAGCTCAAAGAAAAAGGCTCTTCAGCCTTGCTGTGAAACCTCGTACCTGCTACTGAAATCTGTTTGCTCCTGTGATGAAAAGCAAAGGGATGTTCCCTTTTAAGATACACAGTCCATCTGGGATTCTTGTTTTGCATGAAGCCAGGAGCTGATACGAAACCAAATGAGCATATAAGCTATTTCACTTTTTCTTTTCCTTCCTCTGTTTCCCTGCAATTTGTTTAACAAATAAGCTTCACCTGTGAAGGAGTAAATAGCAGGGTAGCCAAATTTGCCGATGACACTAAATTATATAGGGTAGTAAAAGAGATTGCGAGGAACTTCAGAGGGATCTCCTGACACGAGGGGAGTGGGCAAACCAGTGGCAAATGAGCTTCAACATTAGTAAGTGCAGAGTGATGCACATTGGGGCAAAAAACCACAATTACATTTATAAACTGATGGGGTCTGAACTCTCTGCAACAAACTAGGAAAGGGACCTTGGTGTTCTGGTGGACAGCTCAATGAAGGTGTCAGCCCAGTGTGCTGCAGCAGTGAAAAAAGCAAACTCAATGCTACGGATTATTAGGAATGTTATAGAAAATAAGTCAGCAAATATATGGTGAGGTCCCTTCTGGAGTATTGTGTACAGTTCTGGTCACCATACGTCCAGAAGGAAATTATAGAAATGGAAAAAATGCAGAGGAGGGCAACCAGAATGATTAGGGGACTGGAACACCTTCCTTACCATCTGAGGCTTCAACAGCTGGGCCTCTTCACTCTTGAACGACAGCACCTAAGAGGTGATCTGATTGAAGTTTATAAAATCATACACGGTGTGGACAAAGTAGATTAGGAAAAACTGGTTTCCCTATCACACAACACTAGAACTAGGGGGCACTCCATGAAACGTTTGGGTGCTAGATCTCAAATAAATAAGAGAAAGTACCTTTTCATCCAGAGGATCACTGGTTAATGCCATTTATGGGGAATCATAAGCAGGTGAAGACATCTGCTTGGGAATACCCTCAACCAAAAGGTGAGCCACTGTGTGAGTCAGAATGCTGGACTGGATGGGCTGTGGCCTGTTCCAGCAAGGCTGTTCTTATGTGATATCCTCCAAGTGGAGAAATGTCCTTCAGCTACAAAAACTCTTTCTGCCACTCTTCAGTTGACAGCCCCCAATGTTTGTACAGATGAAGAAGTCAAGGATAGTCTATCAGCAGAGTAAATAAGGTCTGCTTCCTACCAGATTGGGGCGGATTGGTGAGGGTGAGAGTGGAAACGGCCACCGCACTGAGTGGCGACTTCTTTGTTATATAAAAGCAGAGTGCCTTGGTGTCTTTTTTTTGAAAGCAGATGTAGGTAAAGGGTGGCCTGGCATGCAGGCTCCACATGGCCTCCAGAGGTACTTTTTATGCCTCCATTAAAGGTTCCCAAGGATTGGTCTGTCAAACATGGGGACAGTTGAGACTTTGCTCTTCCTGAAAGTCTCCAGGTGCATATGTTTCTATTCTACGGGTCTTTGTGAGGTTCTCTAAGGCTCCCACAGATAATATGAACAGATCACAACATTTTAAATGGCCCAAACTAGCCATTTCAGGTCCCTTTGTGAACCCTAAGAAATTTATCCCTCCCCCCTCCCCAGCTCTCTTGAACATAACCATGCTGAGTTAAAGAACAGTCATCTTACCTTGGCCCATTGTCAGAAGACCCATTTCATGCTCTGGTCCATTATCTACAAAACATGCCTGCAAATGTGGAAGACAAATATTTATGATTTAGAGGGATTACATAATTCTCTAATTGTATACTCTTCCGACTCTACAATTCTATTACCCAAATCCTCTTGCCTTCTTACATTGCTATAATATGAGTAGTGTTTCTTTTGTAGGCAATTTGCCTTAAGTTGGGGAATTAAGTAGACATTATTTGTTGCATACTAAGTTGTTCAGTGGTTTAGGTCTCTGGCTGCAGAGCCAGGGTATGGCAGTTTGACCCCCCCCCCACACACACACTGTGTCTCTTGGACAGGGGTAGGATGTCATGATCCATGGGGTCCCTTCCAGCTTTGCAATTTTAAAATGATAATAGAGATTGTGATAAATTGTGTGATTCAGCATGCCATCTACAATGTCTACAGAGATTTCGTATCTTGAGGCAGTTTTATTCCAAACGTTTTGCTATTTCCATAACAATGGGAAAAAAGAGTTTGGCCCATATTTTTGAGCTACTGTGTGCTGGGTAATTTTAGTTCGTTGCCTTTTTGTTGCTACAGTGGAACTGCATAAAGCCACACTCATCATATAGTATTCTGAAGGGCGAAAATGTTGAAAACAAATTTGTAAACAAATATATAGGGCATGTTATAGATTGGAAAAAAGTGGTGTAAATCAGCAATTGAACACATTGGCTTGGAAAGGTCTTAGGTTTGGACCAAGGCCCAATTAAAGGAGCCTCTAGAAGCCTCTTGTCAGTTCAATCTAACACTTCTGAACCAGAAGGACCTGTGACCACCCTTGGTTGTAAAGCAGCTGCCTGTGTTCATAGGTCAAATCCAGCTCTTTTTCCTCAGGTCATCACTGGTATCAGGCAACCTTGGGAAAAGACGGAAGTTAACTCAGCTACTGTACAAATGAGTAAAATATGAATGGTGCCCAGGGACACATTTGGTCTTCATTAACAAGAGCTCGGTAGCTATTTTGTCATTTTTCTTGTTTGTCATAAAAATAAATACACTTTAATAGATTATCTAACTGAGCAGGCTTTGGCAACAAAATGGACTGTGTCCCATTTAACAATGTGATGTGTATAATTTGAAGCAAGGCCGAATATTAAACCATTTCCATCTCATTCTTGAGAGAGGATGACAAAGATTTAGGTTTTGATTGCAAAGGAATGAAAAACAGCACATTCTCCGGGAGTGCCTTAAATCATGCATTCCATTTTATGAAGTTCAGGATATAAAGGCCCTATTTAAGGACAATCAATCATGTTGGGATAGTTTCCCTAGTTCCAAAGTTTGTGTTTAACTTAAAAAAATGTTTTATGAGCAAAAGAGTAGCTTAAGCAACTTAATAGATTGTATGGGGGCCAAAAAGGAATTTGGAGGGCACTTCCTGTTCCTTTGCAGGTCAAAATTACCATCAGTTAGAAAGATTTAGGAAAGGCATCATGGAGCCCAGGGGGAATTCTGTGGCTGATGGGAAAGGGCTTAGTTTCAAACCAAGGGCATGTGTGGAATCTGAAGTCGAAGCCGAGAAGGTAAGCTGGAAGAACAGTTGAGTAGTCATTTGATAAACATCTCCAGCCCCACAAACTAACATTAGGAACTTATTATACGGAGCTACTCTCTCCCCAACTTGGTAGCAACCCAACGGGAAGATTGTGTTTCCACCTGAATGGTGAGCGCACTGATTGCTTTTCACTAGGGATTCTACGTTTGGTTTTCTGTGTTATTAAAATAAACCACTCTATGCCACTCCATGGTTACTGTATAACCCAGCAGGGAGAGAGAGATTGTGAGTGACCGAGCAAGAGAGATGGAATAAACTGAATTAAAGTAGAGACGCTATCACTGATTCAGGACAATTTGTGTGGGTAACGTAGCCTTCTGTTGCCAACATGGCTTGTGCCAGATGCTGATGAGAGAAGTGTGCAAAAACAAAAACAAAACAATGCGGGCATCCATTCCTTACCCTTCACTCTTGCCTTTGGTGCAGAAGTTTCTTCAGTATCCAATTGTATTCGCCGTCTTCAATCACTGTGGAAAGTTCTGCCCTCCACACCTTTCTCTAATTCTTCTTTTGGTCTCCATACTATTGGCTTTGGCAACACCCCATAACAATGGAATGTCAACGCGCATTCCAAACATGGTGACCTTACAGGGTTTGCTAAAAAATGTGGAGGTATCTTATGGCCAATGCATTTATTTACCACCACCCCCCAATGTTGAAATTGTTTTTAGAGAGATTACACACAGCAGTGTGAATATTTTTTTTAAAAAAAGACATAGATTTTGAATGGTATTCCCCCTTGGTATAGATATGTGTTCACACCAGCAGAGAGGAAAAATCTTCATTCAGTCATGATAAACTTCAGGATGCTTACTGAAAAATATGTTGAAGAATAGATTAACAACGCTTGAACATTTTACAAGCGGTTTCACCACATTTTATCAGACACTGTTACTAACAGCAGGCAACATAGCAGCAGAGAGTCCTGGTGAACATCTGCATGTCAAGAGGCATACTAACATATAAGTTATCAGACCAACAGACAAGCTTCAACCTAATCATCTCTTTTTCGTATATCTGACATTTAATCCACTAAGTACGTATTGGCTGGCAACAGGCAGGATCTGTTTGGTTACATACATTCTATTATGCAAAACATCTCACTCATTCTTACTCTCTCTCTCTCTCTCTCTCTCTCTCTCACACACACACACACACACAGAGAGAGAGAGAGAGAGAGAGAGAGAGAGAGAGAGAGAGAGAGAGAGAGAGAGAGACAGACAGACAGACACACACACACACACACACACACTGGTTTGACTAATTACTTGTTCTAACACTTCCCACAAGGGGGACAGATTATCTGAACATTAAATTAATGAAGATGGGATTTGCTAATTTTTGCAAATTCTTCAACATGGGACTGAATTGATTTTTGTTTATTTTATTAGAGTATTTTTACCCCGCCTTTCTCCTTGGAAAAGAACCCAAGGTGGCTTACAGTAATGAGGGATAGTATACAGTCCAGTACAATTAAGACATGCTATTTTACTCGGGAATTTGAGCAATATCTGCGGCGCCAATTGTGGCGCTATTTTACCTATCTGCACTGTTTAAATTTAATAGATACAGCTACTCTTAGCATGAAGAGGGCCAGGGGGCATCTACTTACCATAGATGGGTTTAAAACAAGGTACAGTGAACCCCCCACCTGCCTATTCCGGGGGTTAGAGACCCAACCCAACCCGCGATAATTGAAAATCCGCAATATGCGAATGCAGGTCGGGTTGGGCCTGGGGGTGCCTAGCTGGGGGCTCCTTGTACTTACCCCCAGCCTGGCGCTGCCCCAAACGGGCCCTCGCAGGCCCGTTTGGGGCAGCACAAGTCCTGGGGTAGGTAAAGGAGGCCTGAAACAGGTCTTCCCCCCATTTTATCCCAGGGGGCCTTTTTTCATATACTGTGGTCCCGCAGGCTACATTCCACAGTAACATGGCCAGCAACAACAACAACAATAAACAAACAAACAACATTATGTCAAGTAACTTATGTTTTTCTAGGTGTTGCGTTTTTAGAAATGGTGCATATGTTTCTGGGATTTTGCAGCTTGCCCAAAGGCTACCACAGATAGGCTTTTCTCCAGGAAGGCACAGTGGGGAGATTGAACTCTTGGTGTCTGGTTCGGCAGCCACTTTACCCAACTCACTGAGATAGAGAATTTCAAATCCAGATTTCTAAGTGTTCAACACTCAGCACTCTGGATTTTGTTGAATTAATCTGACAAGTTCTCCCATGCACTGAAAACAAAATAAAACAAAGGAAGATGAAATAAAATATACTTACGTTCTTTTCATCCTAAATATAAAGGAGTGACAAATGTTGGACTTTTCTTATTAGATTACACTGCAAGGAAGTTCTCTTCCGTGCCTAGTCAAATTCCATATGATATGACATATGAGATTCAGAATGATTAGATATCTTATGTGCATGATTTCTTTTTTTAAAAAGACTTTTCAGCCCCATATGTCTGCATTGAAGTTTAGGGAAGTGAGAATATAGGAGGAGGTATTCACCCCTCTTTTCCCTCCATGGCAAATCACTTCCATAGTGGCTATTAACTCACTAAAGGAAGACATAGTTAACATCCTTATATGGACATTATAATAGTGGTGTGTGTGTGTGTGTGTGTGTGTGTGTGTGTGTGATGAGAGAGAGAGAGAGAGAGAGAGAGAGAGAGAGAGAGAGAGAGAGAGAGTCAAGTGGGAATGGTTAGTTTGGTTGTTTTTTATTTCCAACTTTTCTCCCAAGACTGGAACTCAAGTCAGCTTGCAACCAAAGTAATTAAAACCATGCAGCCAAAAATGCAAAGGTAAAATATGAAAACATTATTAAACAATTTATTTTAAAACAGAAGTGAGTTAAAATCTATTTCAAAATGTACCAGTTTAAGACGTGCAGTGCACATTCACTAAAGTTTCTTTTCACCTGTAACTAGGTAACTGCTGGAAGTTCATTTGAATAAAGAGTTGTTTTATTGTGATTAGGATTCATGATACAGGATGGGAAGAACTAAAGCTTTCTTCGCTCAGGATTTCCAGTCTTTAAACCACCATGTTAGGTTGCCATTTCCTTGAAAAGGAAGGAAGGAAGGAAGGAAGGAAGGAAGGAAGGAAGGAAGGAAGGAAGGAGGACAGTAACCAAAAGCAAACCTATTCCAGTCAATGGAAATGGTCCTGTGTGTTGTTGTCTAGCTTGAGCCTGTGGAAAGCCACTTAGAGTGGCAATAGTCGTGCCTGTGCCCTAAAATAAATTTACATTATGTTTTGAGAGCATACGACTGAGTGGTTCAGTATACGATGGCCATATTATTGGCACTTTGTTTTACTGTAATGTCCAATAACATCATCTGCAAATGAGTTATAAAACATATACATTTTTTTTTAAAAAAAGAGCAGATCCAAAAATAATGCTTGTGTGAAGTAGAATTTCCACAGAAGTAGTGATGCTCCTTGAATGTGATGACTGTGATTCAGGAGAGTCTGGAAATGACCCTCTTCTGGAAACCATGGTCAAAACATGAGGGCTAGACATCCAGACCAGAATACCTGCGTAGAGCATTTGGTGCATGTAGAAGTGGCAATAGGTAATGACCCCATGCTTAAGCCAAACCTGGCCTATGATCCTACTAAACTAACAGATCTTTTTCTTTGGATCTGTGTTGGCAGAGGATGCATGATTCTAGGTGAAGATTCTTCACAGCCGAGCACTTGAAAGGTCTTAATAGACATCATTTGCAGGTGACTGATCATCCCTGGAGCTTGGAAGGGTCACCACACTGAATCTCACATTAGGAATTGAACAGCTTTAGACACAATGGCCTACCATCTGTCATATATGAACAAATGTTATGCAAATTATGGTATGTGTGTGCGAATCAATGATGCAAATTACCTCTAGTCCTGTAGCCTAGGCTGTTTCCCATTCAGTCTACTGAGCACACGGGCCCAAATGAGAAGGTCTTTAAGGATGTTACATGAAATGTTTCTGCTTGCTCCAAACTGTGAAAAAGAACTCCTCTCACATAATTCTGGTTAATGGTTTTTCTCATTTGTATTTGTCATCTGTTAATTAGCATCCTGCCTCCCCATCTATGACCAAGTAGTTTTGTAATCTGTGGAAAGAATATTTTACATGTAGAAAAATCAAACATTTCTGTTTTCAGATTTCATGCTGTAGGACTGTATTTGTTTGTTCCTTTGGTTACTCCATTCTGCTTAGGAAAACTCCTCCAACAGCTGTGAACTGCAGAAGTGCAGGGAGAGATCAACTGGCGACCCCTTGTTTTATTGAACTAGCATCTCCTACAATTCCTTACCATTGGCTCTAAGGCCAATGGGATCTGTAAGCCAAACTGTCTCAGGGAACAGATTGCTTATCTAACCTTTGCTAGTTAAGAGCTCTCCAAATCCACACTGAGGTTAAGAATGTTCATGCTTGCTGATCATGCTCGTTATCTGATGTAACATTTCCATGACATCATCCTATAGCAGCCACATAGCACTCAAATTAGGATGGCACAGTTCTCTTGAATGAACCACTGTAGGGTGGTTAGTGGAAGGGCAGGGGATTCACATCTGGACAAACACCTGTGCCTTGGGCTTGAGGACATGCCAAATACTCACTCATATTGCACTCACTTGTATTGCACTCATCTACCAGTCCTATAATAGATAGCTGGTATGGGGAGGAGGAGCCAGCCCCCTTTCACAGCAGTATTTGCTAGTAGTGTAATGTTGATATCAAGGTTAAACTAATGGAATGTTGATTTAACAAGTTCCGTTGATTTAGTAGTTATTCTTTTTGGAACTAAGAAGTAAATTTAGTTTCAGGTAAATGAATCATTGCCTTATCCCTTCAAAAAGACTACAGTAACTCCCCCTCCGCCTATTGCGGGGGTTAGGGACCCATCCGACCCACGATGACTGAAAATCCACGATATGTGGATGCGGGTCGGGTGGGTCCTGGGGGGCAGTGGGTGATCAGATCCCCCTTCCACCGCCAGCTTTGCGGGCTCTGACCTCCCGCCGCCCCCTGCGCCGCCCCGAGACTTCTCGTCTGGGGCCGTCTCCATTGAAATGCATTGGCTCAATGCATTTCAATGGAGAAAATTTTCCCCATTGGAATACATTGGCTCAATGCATTTCAATGGAGATACAATCACCTCCCGCCGCCCGCCCATGCGGCCCCGAGGCTTCTCAGAGGAGCGTGGGCCAGCTGCATGGGGCGATGTGATCACCCCCTGCTGCCCGCCCGCATGGCCCTGCATGGGCCAGCAGCAATGGGGAATTGGATTGAGGCTTGGGGAAGGGGGGGAGGCTGGGCTTTTAAACCTCCCACCTTCCCCACACCCCGGGCTCCAGCTCATTGGCACTGGGGTGGTGAAATAAAGGTTTTTCTCCCCCCCCCAGCGCTAATCAACTGGAGCCAGGGCAGGTACTGTGATCCCATGATATAGTGGGAACACAGTACCTGAACCGCAAAATGGCGGGAAGGGGGGTGACTGTTTAATAAAGGCAGCATTAAGTGCTTCAGCATGCAGGAATAGTTATTCTAGAACAATTTGTGTTCATTTAAAACATGTAATAATATGGCATTATTTAAGAGATTTGTTAAAGAAATAAATTAGCAAAATTAAGATCACTGGTGGGAAAAACAGGAAGCTGAAGTGATTCAAAATATTAAATCAGGAATGAGAAGCATTCTTAAAACACTAGTTAGCCTGAAGTATTATAAAGCTTACTGAATCAACAGGATGTGTAGAAGTGTTGAATTATCAAAGTATTGCTGATAAAGTGGTTCTTCTTGAATTGGGAGTCATAAAAAAAGGCCAGGCTTAACATAGTGGTATGCTGTCTTTCCCATTTATTGTCTTTTATTAATTCTAGAAATAAGACACTAGTGCGTGGACACAGGTTCTACAAATAAAATTCATTTAATTTTCCTGGAAACACTCACACATAAAATGTTCATTCCCTGTTAATATATGTATTTGTTTATATGTTTTAGAATGCACTGGCAAGTTCTTTCCCCCCTACAGCACACAGTGTTGCATTTATTCCCCTTAAAATATGAAAAAAATGAAGAAGCATGAAAATATTTTGCTCAGTTCATTCTCATGGGTGTTCTGCAGAGATCAGAAATGTGCCTATTTTGACTACAATTCCCAGTGTCCTCCTGCCAGCATGCTGATAAGGGGGGAGGAATAAGGGAACTGTAGTCCAAAAAGCTAGTGATCTCCAAGTCCCCTAGACTCCCAGAAGGTCCCTGTATGAAAATTGTTGTTGGATTGAATAGACCTTTGGTCTGATCAAGCACCAACAGTATTTCTCTCTCTCTCTCTCTCTCTCTCTCTCTCTCTCTCTCTCTCTCTCTCTCTCTCTCTCTCTCCTCCTCCTTCCTTCATATGATTTTTTCCCTTTAGAAAAACTTGCATCACTAACATAGCTATTTCAAGAGAAAAGAAAATGCATAAAAGAACCTATTTCAAATAAGATTGATTGCCTCTCCTCCTTGGAGCCCTGAGCGCTGATTTTTGTCAGGCTCCCTTTCATCAGGGACCAGTATCTCCTATCCGAACTTCAAGAGAACATTGCTTGCAATTCCCAGGTCTGACTTGGTAATCATGGCTTGATGTGTCAACAGTGATGAAAGCCTTCAGGCGGAGGTAAGCCTTGAGTCAAATGCGGGGCAGTCAGTATCTTGCTAGGTAAACAGGGGTAGGCAGACATGCTAGCCAGAAAGCACACTGAAATAAGAGCTGGAGAGCCTAAACAAGGCCATCAAAGCTATGCCTGCCTTAAATGGATCTTTTGACAAGTAGCATCTGTGAAGAAGCTGGTGAAATGCAAGATCCCAGCAGGACCAAGGCCGGTAGCTCCAGGCAAAGGGCAGCAGAGAGGATGGAGTGGCGGGAGGTTGCTTTGGTTCTTCCACAGACTAGGTCAGGCATGACCAAACTTCGGCCCTCCTGATGTTTTGGGCCACAACTCCCAGAATTCTAAGCTTAGATTGCCAATGGCAAAGGACTGTGGGAGTTGTGGTCCAAAACATCTGGAGGGCCGAAGTTTGGACATGCCTGGACTAGGTAATAACAACATGTCTGAGCCCAGAAGGGTCCAAATATATCAAATCAAAGGGTGGAGTAAGGAGAGTCAAATGGTCTAAAAGGAAGCATTTGCTGTTATGTGGCCTCAAGTCATCTCCGACTTATGATAACCCTATAAATGAGTGATCTCCAAAATGCTTTGTTCTTAACAGCCCGGCTCAGCTGTTGTAGACCCAATCCTTTAGGGAGCCAGTCCATCTCATATTTCTCCTCCTCCTTCTCCTCCTCTTTGTACTGCTTTCCACATTTCCCATTATTATGGTCTTTTCCAGAGAATCCTGCCTTCTCGTGATGAGACAGTTCCAGTGTCATCATTATTGCCTTCAGAGATAGTTTGGGTTTAATTTGATCTAAGCACTGCTTGTTTGACTTTTTCTGGCATCCCTGGATGTCCACAAAGCTCTCATTCAGCACAGGCTGGACCTTAGCAAGGGAAAGTATTTGGGTTTTCCTTTCTTGAATAGTGAAATGATGTGAGCCTTAAAATCACCCCCCCCCAAAAAAAAGACTAAACAATCATTCTGTGAATGCAGGAAAGTTGCATAGAAAGGGACCAGTCTGAAGAAAGCTAGGCTAGGAGAGACCCCCTTCCTTTTCTGAAAGGAATTCAACTCTAAGGAGACATGTTAACCAGGACTCTGGGTGAGTCCAGCAGTATAACGTGCCTCACTGAATGTACTAGAGGCCTCATCCACATGATCTATTCAGAGTGCTGAATTTTTGCATCAGTGCTCAGGATGCGTCAGGTGCTTTTTAAGGCCTCCAGTCTCATAACTGTGTTTCATTGTTAAAGGATATAATCATGCAACTCAACCACGTGTATGTAAAGAATAAATGAGACATATTATTTGCATAAGAGACTGAGAGCATGTGTAGCCTCTCAGACTGGTACTTTAGATGAGAAAGTGAAAGTTAATATGAAGCTTCTCTGTTAATAGCATTTCTGTTTTGAACCTGTTATAAGAAGTCTGAAAATCACAAACCCAGTCTCTACCAAGTCAAATGTTCAAGTATTGTGTGTTTATTCTCCAACATGCCTTTCCAGTACACACACTTTAAAGTTACTAATACTATGATTAAAATAATTATTCTTTTATTTGCTGGGACACAGGTGTATGCATTGAAGGAGAATGTTTTATTAATGATCTGCAATATATAGTTATGCTTAATCTGCTGTGTACAAACTCTCAACATTTCAACATCCATTTCTCAGGCTGAGTGGGGGTAATGGGAGTTGAAATACAAAATAGCTGGAGAACTGAAGTTCTCCGCCCCTGCTTTACACAATAGTCTAGCAAATTTGATTAAAAGATAACCTTTCAACTTGCCCTCAGGAATGCGATAAACTTGGAGACAGCTGAAATGGCTTAACAGCAACTCCTGTTCAAGAACATCTACAGAGGCCCCTTTACCATCTTGAGATTTCTAAAACTGAAGAAGAAGAAAAGTTTGGCACTTCATTTTGCTTTGGCAAATGGGATCCCCAAAATGGTCCATGAAACGAACCACAAACCAGCTGAGTTTGTTGGTTTTTGCAGTTTGTGGTTCAGTTCATGCCCATCTCTAATCTTCACCAGAAGTACAATCATCCTTTTCATCCCTGTTGAATTACGTCATTGTAAATGAGGGAGATTTTGATTCCAGACACTTTTTTTTTGAAAGAAACAGCTTGAGATTCCAAAAATTGAATGTGGAAGAAAAGGGAGTTACAGGTGCCTTTATCCCTAGACTGGATTTAATTCCAGCTACCACATTACTTTACATTTGAAGTAACTCTTAGTTTTCAAAAGATGCACAAATATCAAGACCGATGAAGCTGTTTGGATGAACAGCGAAACGTTTCTATCGCTGTCTCTCAAAAAAAAAAAAAAAAAGTCCAGTAGCCATGACTCAACTTCCAGATAAACTCACCTGGATGACTGAGAATCTTCACAGACATATCAAACTGCATTTCTTATCTTTTCTGTCTTTTGCTGACTATTTATTCAGTCTTCTAAAGCAGCCATTCTCAAGCTTTTCTTTTTCTTTTTCTTTTTTTTGCCAAGGCCATAAATACAACATGAAAGTAATATAAACTGAATGAGGACTGTATATGTTGCATAACAAGCCTTATAAGGTGGTATGTGAAGAATTGCCTCCAGTCTATGGCCCCTTCAAACCTCCCAGGGCCCCTCAGGGAAGCATATGTCCTATGTTGCTGTCCTAAAGGAAATTTATATAGAAGAACTTGTGAGCGCTGTATGACCAACTGCACCCCACAGTGAATTTTCCTTTGGACTTCAGGAATAGCACTGGTTGAATATGGGCACAGCTTGCAGATTCATTTGACAGCACATTCAGTAAAATGTTAAAAGTGGATCCAATTTTGCGTGGATGTGTGATATTGAAGACTTCATCAACCCTTTTTCTTCAGTACTGTAGGCTCAATGTTCAGCCCCCTTCAACGTTCCCCAACATGGCATGATGGGAATGGGGGCATTGGTGTCTTTTGGTAGTCAAAGATGCTGCAGATACTGTCCAATAAGATCCCTGTTGAGACTTGTATAACCAACTACAGATGGCAGAGCAGCTTATAGTGGCTTTGCCACTTCTGGAGGGAGATACCAGTTTTACCCAAAATAACAGATCAACAGGGTTTCCCTGAAACAGAGGCATTTTGGAAGGGATATGTCTTTCTTCATCTAATGCAAGGAGATTCTGAGAGTATGTGTTTTTTAAAAAGCATAGCAATTGTACATTTGTTACTCTGATTTGGGAAAGGCCTGAATCCCTCCTGCTGGCCTCTAGCCTTGCAAAAAGGAAAGAGCACTAGATGCTCCATTATCTGGAGGAGAGATCTGGCAGCTTGCTACACTGCTTGTCCAGCTGCTGCAGAGGTCCCGCCAAAGTAGCTTGTTGGTTGCCAAGTTTGCAAGCTATTGATAAACAAGAGGGGCCCCAATGAAAGCCTGTCCTTGAGAATTGTTTGGGTTCCTCCTTTCTTGAATTCAACATGTTCTCTCCAGCCCAACAATCTTGGCACAAATAAATATTAGGACTCTTCTGTAGAGTGACCATGTGGCTAACAAGCTGGATCTGACATGTCTTCGTTGGAACTGAAATAATAGATCTCTGAACATATGTGTCACTGAGTACAATGAAACTAGATCCTGGAAATCCCCAAAGAGTTATGTGTTTGCACTGTTTCAAAACCATTTGAGCACCGTCACTCAAGAGATGACTTTGAGTAGGTTTGTATGAGAAACTGTTTAATGTTGCAAAGAACAATTCTCCCTTTGCAATACCAAAAGCTTTGACCCTGTTCCTCCAATGTTAGTGCGCTAACTGAAGACAGCAAAAACCTTAGGCTAGTCTTGCAAGAGGGGAATGAGTCTGTTTAAAGGCATAGGCAACACATGCTTGGGTGGTGGGGAAGGAGATATGCCAGCGTCAAAAGGTTGTGGAAAGACATGTCAGATTGTGAAATATTGCTAAAACAGAAGGGTCTCACGCTCATGATCATATTTTGTTATGTGTCAAATCTGCCCTGATTTACAGTGAGCCTATGAAGGAATGCCCTCCAAAAGGTCCTTTCATTTAACAGTCTGCTGAGCTCTTGAAAACTCTCGCCTGTGGCTTCCTTACAGAGTCAATCTGTCTCTCTTTCTTTTGTGACCTCTGCTTTTCCTAGTATTATTGCCTTTTCCAAGAAAGTTTTGTGTTCTCAGGGTGTGCTCAAAATACAGCAACCTCCGTTTCACGATTTTTCTTCTTGAGAACGATACCTCCGAGTCTGGTGTGTCCAGCGTGGGGGATCTCCCCCCCCCCCGCTTGAAGAGCTTGTAGTGGTGGCGCCAGCATCCATTTTAGGTGGGGCAGTCTATATAAGGGGCTGTCCCAACCAACTTCCAACGAACTCCACCAGTCTGGTGTGTCCAGCGCCACTGAGACAGAAGGAGATCAGCCACGCAGCAAGGAGAGGGTTCACTTTCACCTTTGCTGCGTGGTGCTGAGCTTCCTTGGGACAGGATGGGCATTGGCGCAGCCTGGATGGTTTGGATTGGGGCGAGGGTGATGAATGAGGAGAGGTTCTGATACGATGGGAGGCAACTCGGTCCTGTTTGTTTCTTGTCATTTCTGTTGCCACACAAGAGGGGATTTGGGGATTGGGGGCAGAGGGAGGGAGAGCCTCGTACGAGGCCAGAGGAAGGAGAGGTGGGGGGGGGAGAAAAGGAAACATTGGGTTGTTTGGGGGGGGCTGGGGGTTTGAGCATTTTATAAAGAGAGAGAGAGACACAGAGAGAGACAGACAGAGAGAGAGAGAGAAGGGAAGACAAGCAGTGGGGGGGGGCTTGCATTGGCTCTGTCTTTTTTCTTTGTCACTCTTAGTTGTTTTCTAGGAGTGTATTGCTGCCACCCCCTCTATTTACCTGTTTCGGGAGGTTGGCAGGGGGGTTAGCATTGGAGAGTACCTTTTTGGTGCTCCCTTGGGTTGCTTTAGAGATAGTTACTCTGGGGTTCACCTGGGGAGTTGAAAGGCTACAATAAAATAAAAAAAACTCAAAAAAATCAGAATAGAATAAAAGGAAATAAAATTATATGAAATAATAATATATATTTTTTAAAAAAATAAAATTAATAAAACTAAATTGCAATAAAATAAACCATCTTCAGGTTTGAACACTGATATTATAGTAATATTATCAAGGGAAAATGCATAATTAAATACATTATTCATAAAAGGGCCCACCCTAAGGGGTAGGTTTACAAGGGAAGGTGTACCCCCTTGGCTTCAGCCATTTTCGCAACAGCTCCCAAGAAGGGAAAATCTGGTGGGAAGAGGAAGCAGCCAGCCAAAAGAAAAGCCTCAGAGATGTCACCTCTAAGGGTCTCTTCATCAGATGATGAACACTATCCAGATTTTGGAGCAATTTGGTAGAAGTTGAGTGCTTTTGGAGAAAGAAAGGGCCAAGGAGAAGGGTATGGCCGAGACAGTCTAGGAGGGAGACCAAGGGCAAGAAGATGGCAGAATTAAAATGATGGGGGGAATGATGCTGTCTTGTATTGCTTTGTTAGGAGTGTCCGGACTTCTACCCCACAAAGCGATCATGAGCAGCAGCTCGAAGAACCGATGCATGCACAACGGCTCTTGGTTGAAGCTACTTCAGCGTCCAGAGAAGGGTGCTCAGCTATACCGGACCTTTCAAGAGCCTGGCATTCTGAGCCCCACAGATGCTCTTCAGTGGCCGCTTGTAATGTGGAATGAGGTGGTTGAGTCTCCTTCTTTGGAGGTTTTTAAACAGAGGCTGGATGGTCATCTGTTGGAAATATTGTGATGGGGGTTCCTGCATGGCAGGGGGTTGCACTAGATGGCCCTTGAGGTCTCTTCCAACTCTATGATTCTATGATTCTATGATTCTATTTTAACATATAATACACCTCAGATGGGGTCTTGGCCAGTTGGTGCCAGTTCCTTTGGCCTTACCCCCTGTTGTGCACTCAACAGGTAGCCTATAAATGGAGTCGGTCACACAAACCTTGCCAGAACCAGCAGAGCCCTCGTCAGTGGAGACTCAGATGGATGGGGTACAGTTGGAGAAGTCAGTGGGTGCGGGCTCAGGTCTGTGCATTAATGCAGACAAATTGTCATATGCAGATTTATCTGATAGTGATGAGTCTTTACATTGGGTGGTCATTTGTCTCCTGATACCATAGAAACATAAGAACATAAGAACATAAGAAGAGCCATGCTGGATCAGGCCAACGGCCCATCTAGTCCAGCTTCCTGTATCTCACAGTGGCCCCACCAGATGCATCTGGGAGCGCATGAGACTAGATATCTGTCTCCAGATAGCACTCCCCTGCTATCCTTGAAATATCCTGGTTTTAAGCCTGGATCTTGGGCAACCATTTGTCTCCTGCTACCATAGAAAAATCCTGATGTCTTCTGAGCTGTTGAACAGAGAGGTAGGAGAGCAGAAATATGATAAGCTCAGTGACAAGGAAAAGGAAAAGATCAAGAGGAAGAAGCCTCACAGCTATTGGAGGAATTGGTTTCCTGTATTTTTTATTTATGCTGGTGTCGTTGTCCAAGCTCACCCTGAATGGGCTTTCGGGTTGATCCAGTATATGGATCTTATTTACAGAGCTCACACTGATTTTCCTGGCACAGCGTGGTTGATGTATGATGAGGGCTTTAGGATGAGGGCTACTCTCCATCCCAACTTACCTTGAGACAGGCCCCATGATGCACTATGGTTACGTGTTGTGTCCCCATTCTGACCAATTTTCGGTGAGCATTTTGACTGTGGCCGACCACATCCAGTGTGTTAGCCATGTTAATCCCTCCCACCAAGGGGTTGGCCAGGTGGTACAAACCCTGCCTGGTCTGCTGGGATTTTAATAACTGAGGCAATTGTTCCAGGAGGCAGTGAAAATTTAAGCACCGATGTTCCACTTGTAGTGGCTAGCATGTGGCCATTTATTACACAAGAGGTCGCAGGGGTAACAGTGGAGCCAGGGACAATGGAGCCAATAGAAAACCACCGGGATCCACAGCTCTTCCAAAAGGTTTCAAGTCCAATTAAGCTAGGTATTTTAGAAAGGTGGCTGCACAATTACCCAGATCAGGAGGCAGCTATATTGTTTTTTGAAGGTTTTTGCATTTGATTTCAGAATCCCCACTGTTGGCTTTCATTTGGCAACCAGGGCCAGAAATCTGAAGTCAGTGATGGGGCATGAGGATATTGTTAGGACCTATCAGCAATTAAGCAACAAATATAATATTTACTTGTGCTTGACACAGAGCAGTGCAGCAGTAGCGTGCAGATAAAATGTCAGTATTGATATAAAGTATTGCAGAGTTAGGTTATGAAGAGACAATGACAATGGGTAGAGTAAAAACTCATATATTCATATATACATCAAAAATATATACAGCATAACAACCAAGCAATATTTACAACAGACAAACAGAGTGTGGGCTTCTGTTCTCACCATAACAGACCCACCTAACAAATGGAAAGCTAGTGCTTTTTATACAGTTCAGTACCTATCAGATGTGAGTAATCACTAATTACAATCTGATGCAATCTGATACAATCATGATGATATAAATTCTTTCACCTGTGCTTCATCACATAACATGCCTGTGATTACTTATCTCTTACACTTGTGAATTAACATCATGAGTCTGCAGAATCTAACTGCCTCCATTTTACAATTCTCTTTCCACTATCTGTTAAATATACATAACCTATATTTTATCAACTTTTACATATCTTGACACCCCTCCTATATTTAATAGATTTCAACTCCTAGCCTTTTCTTAAAACATACATGTTTATCTTTACATAAAGGCTTTGTAAATATATCAGCATAATTATCAACACTAGTACAGTATTCTAATACAATCAAATGTTGTTCTATGCAGTCCTTCACATTCTGGTAACGGATACCAATATGCTTGCTTCTGGATCCGACCTTCTGATTCTGTGTTAATTGGATACATGAAAAAGAATCATTATACACTTTGACTGGTAGTTTAACATTCACATTTACATCCTTTAACAACTGCACCACCCAGGTTAACTCACAACACAAGTCACTCACAGCCCCATACTCTGCCTCCGTAGTAGAGCATGAAATGTACCTTTGTCTTCGGGCCTTCCATACAATTAGTGAGTTACCTAAGAAAATGGCATATCCAGACAATGACCTCCTTTCTGGACTTGAACCCCAGTCAGCATCTGCATAGCTAATTAAATCAAGATTATCACACTTGAATATTTTCAACTTTTCATGCATTGTTCCTTTAAGGTATCTCAAAACACGCTTTATACCTTTCCAATGCTTCATCAATGGTTTTGCAGCATATTGAGACAATATGTTGATAGTTGCTGCAATATCAGGCCTAGACCATGAACACAAATACATTAATGAGCTCAATACAGATTGGTATAGTTCAACATTTCCAAAATTCCCATCATCAGGATCTCTGTTGAACCCCACCTCCATGGGTGTTGAGACTATATTGCAGTCTCCCATCTTACACTTCTGTATTAGCTGCTCTATCTTGTCACTTTGACACAGATAGAAATTACCTTCAGGATCAGTTGTGACATCAACCCCTAAATAATGTTGTATCTCACCAAGATGCTTCATTTTTACTTCTTTGCCTAATGAAGACATAAACCACTTCACATGTGAGATATCAGGCACCATTAAACATAAATCATCAACAAACACAATCAATATAAAAAAAAACCTTTGTATACAAGCATGGATCTGCCCTACTTTGAGAAAAACCTATTTTAGTCAATTTCTCATGCAAATGTCTATTCCATGCCAGTCCTGATTGCCGGAGACCATACAAGGCTTTGTTCAACTTCAGAACAAGTTGTGGATTTTTAAGTTCATATCCAGGGACTTGTTTCATGTAGACCTCTTCCTTTAAACTTGCATTCAAATATGCTGTCTCCACATCAAAATGATGCACTTGGCATTTTCTTGACGCTGCAATTGCCAAGACCATTCTAAATGTTTCAGCCTTCACTGTAGGGGAATAAACATCTGTGAAATTCACATATTTCTCTTGTGAGAACCCTTGTGCCACAAGCCTTGCTTTACAGGTTATATTATTGTCACTTGACTTCTTAATTTTATATATCCACCTGCATCCAACAGGTTTTTGTCCTTTTGGTAACATCACTGGAGTAAATACCTGATGTTCCTTCAGAGATTCATACTCTTTTTCCATGGCCATCATCCACTGCTTCCTTTCTTCTTCAGGCATTTGCAGTACATCTTCATAACACTGTGGCTCATGGGATACAAAATTGACAACAAACCTTTCAGGTGGCACTCCAAAATTGGATCTTGTAGACTTTCTGAGCAACACTGGCTCCTCATCAACCTTTTCATCATGCAATGATGTTGACTCCCCTCCATCACTGGAATCTTCCTCAGCAGACTCAGTGTGGGGACAAATACTTGGCAAAAACACTTCATTGTTTGCATGTAGATCTTCCCAGTTTCTTTGTTCACAAAACGTTGCAGATCTGCTAATATAAACTTTCCCATGATTATCGCAAAAACGCCAGGATTTTGCAGCAGGTTGAAAACCAATAAACATAAGTTTCCTTGACTTTGGGCTATTCTTGTGTCTATATTTCTTTGGAATCAATACCAAGGCTTCAGAGCCAAATAAACGAAGATATTTGATTGTAGGTTTCTTACCATGTAGCAGAGTATAAGGAACTTCATTAACAGCTGAACTCCATACTCAGACACATAATTTGCATACTTCATCGATTCAGCCCAGTAACCTCTGGGAAGTTTTGCATCAGTCAACATTGCATTCATTATGTTTTGAAGAATCCCATTCTTCCTTTCAGCTAGACCTTGTTCAGCAGAAGCTGCAGGGTTAGTCAATCTGTGTTTCACCCCTTTTTTCTCCAAATAGTCAACAAACTGTTTTGATAAGAATTCACCTCCTCTATCACTCTGTACAGCGACAATCTTCTGCTTGTACTGACGCTCTGCCATTTGAAACCATTTCCTAAACATAGCACTCACTTCACTTTTGTGCTTCATTATGTAGACCCAAGAATAACGAGAAAAATCATCTGTTATTACTAAACAGAATCTGGCACCACCAAAAGAATTCGCCATGGGTCCAATCACATCAATATGTACCAACTGTAGAGGATGATGTGACTTTCTCAAACTTTTTCTTGCAATGGGAGCAGACTTAGTTTTTGTATTTTTGCAAACATGGCAATCTAAATACTTATCACAGCTTTGCACAGACCCATGTTCCACATGTTGCAGAGTTTTTCTAATGTTTTCAAAACCTAGATGCCCTAATCTTCTATGTAGCAGATGAATGCATTTGTCATGTAGAGGCTTATTTTCAACCATATTCAAAGATTTCTCTGCTGTGCTAATCACAAACAAATTGTTTTGCAGCCGTCCCATTGCAACTGTTTTCCCATTTTTTACAATTTTGCAACTGCTCTCATTGAACTGTACATTAAATCCTTCCTTTACAAGAATAGGCACACTCAACAAATTATTTTTTAGAGACGGTATGTACAGGACCTTATCAAAAACACATTTGAGAGGTTTAAAAAATATTTTCCCTTCTCCACAAATTTCTGCCTGAGTTCCGTCTGCCAATGTTACAGTTCTAGTGTTAAACAAAGTTAGTTTTTCAAACAAACATTTCTTGTTTATACAATGAATGCTGGATCCCGAATCTACAATAAATAATTCCTGCTTTGAGCCCTCCTGTTCATTGTTATCATTAATCACAGAAACGCAAAATATGTTTGTCACTCCCACAATTGTGGCATTTCCTTACTACTTGAATTGTCTCTCCAGAAACTTGAACAGGCTTCTTATTTACTTTAGAATCAGCTCTTCTCTGTTCCTCCTGCTGCAGTCTTGACTGGATATATGAGACAGACAAATCATCACTTTTCAAAGCTTCCATCCCCATTACTAAATTGTCATAGGACTCATCCAGGCTTGACAATATCATAAGTCATTTATACTCCTCATCATGTTGAATGCCCACTTCAGATAACTGCTGAAAAATATTATTTACTTTCCTTACATGATCAGAAATAGTTTCACCTGGGCTTTGCCTTGTCCGGAAAAGCTGCTTCATTAGTGATATCTTACTTCCAGCTGAGTCCTTGATGTGAGCAGTTCTCAAAGCTAACCACGCTTCACGTGCCGTTTTAGCTTCTTTTACATAAACAAACTGTGACTCCTCCAAGGATAACATCAAAATCGCCAAGGCTTTTGCATCCTCTTTGATACATTGCTCATCTGAATCTTCTTCCAGCTCTTGTTCTACATACTGATATAGCTCATGGAAAATCAAATAATGCTTCATACGCAGACACCAGTTCAGGTAATTACTGTCAGACAGCTTAATTAGAGGCATTGAAGATAAATTTATACTTGCCATCTTTGCTGATAGTGCCGGCTTGACTCCACTGTTATCTGCAACACTTAATTCAGCTTCTTCATCCACATCTGACTTCATTCAGCCTTCAACAAATATTTCTTCAGCCTCCTCCGCTTTATTCACAACACTCTGTTTTGCTTGGCTTGCCCTTATCAGCTGCTTATCTCCTCTGTTCGCTTCCAAGCCTCAGAGAGAAAAATCCTTTGCAGCTCCTCTTTGTCTCCGTTCCAACTCCAAACCTTTTTTCTCTGCAAAAACACAACTTTATACAGCACACACTTTATCTATACAGGTACAACAAAACCCATCAGGCAGCTGACCCAGCTGGGCCCATAACCCTATCAGCAATTAAGCAACAAATATAATATTTACTTGTGCTTGACACAGAGCAGTGCAGCAGTAGCGTGCAGATAAAATGTCAGTATTGATATAAAGTATTGCAGAGTTAGGTTATGAAGAGACAATGACAATGGGTAGAGTAAAAACTCATATATTCATATATACATCAAAAATATATACAGCATAACAACCAAGCAATATTTATAACAGACAAACAGAGTGTGGGCTTCTTTTCTCACCATAACAGACCCACCTAACAAATGGAAATCTAGTGCTTTTTATACAGTTCAGTACCTATCAGATGTGAGTAATCACTAATTTCAATCTGATGCAATCTGATACAATCATGATGATATAAATTCTTTCACCTGTGCTTCATCACATAACATGCCTGTGATTACTTATCTCTTACACTTGTGAATTAACATCATGAGTCTGCAGAATCTAACTGCCTCCATTTTACAATTCTCTTTCCACTATCTGTTAAATATACATAACATATATTTTATCAACTTTTACATATCTCGACAGGACCAAAATTCACAAGGATGTCAGGAAGGCAGGACTGTTTAATGACCCTTCTTCTGACAATTTCAGGGTGTTCCTGTTAGGAGTAGTTCCCAGGAGAATTCAGGTTAATCCACCATCTGTCCAACCCAGCTGGGAAGTCAGTGAATGGCATAATTCCCAGGGAATTATGCAGCATTCATTACACGTCTTTTGACTCGGTGGTGTGCATGGTCAGGGCATGTGGTTTTGGTGCTGAGATGGGGAAATGTGATATAAAATGCAGTGGTACCTTGTATAAAGGAATTAATTCATTCCAAATGAAATTATGTTAAGCAAATTTTCCTTTATACAAATTCCCATAGGAATGCATTGAAAACGGAGTGATCCCATTTTTATGTTTTACGGATTCTCCCCATAGGCAATTATGTTAAGCAAATTTCCCCTATCCTCCCAAATTTTTTTATGTTGTACAAATTTTATGTTATACAAGCTGTTTGTTATACAAGGGTCCACTGTAAGCTTTTAGGCTACTGCTGGTTAACTCTGGGGATTTTGATTTATTAGGTTTGAGGGTCAGTTTTATGTGGACAGGGTGTTGCTCATGGGTTGCTCAGTGTCTTGTGTGGCACTTAAGTGTTTCAGTTTTTTTTTTTTTTTGAACGAGTAGCGCACTCAAAGGTGAAGTCTAGGCAGAGAGTCCATTATTTAGATGATTATTTATTTTGTGTTCGGGCACAGTCAGTGCAATGTAGCAGTTTGATGGGGATTTTTGCTCAGGTGACCAGTGAACTTGGGGTCCCGGTGGCTGAGGAAAAGACAGAGGGTCCAGCAACCAAGCTTACTTTTTTGGACATTGAGCTTGATACGTGCTGACAGATGTGTAGGTGCTAGTTGGCCAGTGGTTTGCAGCAGCAGTTTTGAGGCTGCTTAGTTTAAGGTAACTGCATTGGTTGCCTTTTGGGGGGCATTCAGAGTTAGTGAGTTAGTGAGTTGGTCACTGTGTCTAGGAATGGTGGGTCCCAGTCTGCTCTCCCAGTTCGCAGATTTAGCAATTGCGCAGGATCAGCTTATAATTACATTGCACATATCCAAAACTGATCAGTGTTACCCACTTGTTAATCTTTCCTGATGTCCAGGGTATCTGCAAAGCTCTAATCCAGCACTTGATTTCATTTTGAATTGTTTCATTATAGGGCTTTCGAAGAAAAAGAAATATTCAGCAGTGGTTTCCATTGCTGTCTTCCATGCAATACTAATGAAAAGCAGCTCGAGTGTCATTGTCATTATATGTGAAAGATCCTCCAACAGTGTCACCATTAGCTACCACTGCTGCCCAGTTACTGTCCTACAGGAGTTTCTCAATTTCCAACACCATTGGAGCTATCCATTCTAATGTGACTAGAGGTGGGCATGAACCAGAAAACCCATGGTTCAGGTTTGTCTAGTTCGGGCCCACCCTTGGTTCGGTTCAGGTTTGGGTTTGTACAATTTTTTTTAAAAAAATTCGTACAAACCTGAACCAGTTCGGGTTCTTACCGGTACCAGCGGTGGTGGCTCGGTGGTGGTGGCAAATCCTGGCCCCTGTGGCAAGGGCTTTTTGAGGCACTGGCATGGGCCCAGTGCTTCTTTGTTTATTTGTTTGTTTTCAAACATCCACTGCATGGCCCATGGGGCCAAGTGGGTGCTTCCTTTATTTTTTTTATTTTTTGCTTGATTTTATTGCACTGACCTGGCCACCCCTGGGGCCAGGTTGGCACACCTTTTTTAAAATTTATTTTTTTATTTTTATTTTTTTGAAGTGCTGACCGTGTGGCCCCTGGGGCAGGGTTGGCACTGCTTTTTATCTTTTTATTTTGTTAATTTTATTTTTATTTTTAAATCCAACCACATGGCCCACGCTACAGCTGTTTATTTTTTGCCAGCCGCAGCGGTTTTTTTGCCACCCGCGGGCTGGGTCCGGTGGTTGCAGGATGGTAATGGGCCCACATGCCAGATTGTTGGGGTTTTTTTTGCCGGCCACGGTGGTTCCACGCCTGTGGCCAGTTCCGTGGCCCACGGGCCGGATCCGGTGCTCACAGGCTGGTACTGGGCCCATGCGCCGGCTCTTTTTTAAATTATTTTTTATTTTTATGATTATTGGTCTTTTTGCTGGCTATGTGGCCCCTGGGGCCGCGTTGGTGCTGGTATAATTTTTATTATTTTTTCCCTTTATTTAAGGGTGCCATCCCGGCCAACCCTGGGGCCGGGTCGGTGCTCCTTTATTTTATTTTATTTTATTTCCTTCCGACCACGTGGCCCACACTACAGCTGTAGTGTGGACTGGTCAGCTTTTTTTGTTTCCGGTCATCCCTGGCTGCAGCCAGGAAGACTGGACCGGGAAGGCCAGCACCAGGTAGGAGATATCTCTGGCACAGCCATTAATGAAACAAACTGAACCGAACCAATTTTTTTCAGTTTGTTTTGTTTCATTCTAAATTCACTCTGGAGTTTGTTATTTGTTTTGTTAGGTAACGAAACAAATAATGAATAACAAAACAAACTAAAAGTTCATCTCTAAATGTGACTCTTACTCTTGAAGAGGTGCCTCAGTTTTGACCATTCTGCCTTGGGTGAGCCTGCTTGGCATCCATGCTCCCAACAACCCTGGTCTGGACTTCCCTGACACTTAAGCTCGTTACCACATTATGGTTTCCTACCAAGAAAGGGCCTATTTATACCTGGGTGGGAATTCCCACTATAGGATGGGGTTCTGTTTCCATTTAAATGCTGCTTTAAAAGTCTGCAACTCTGTTGGAATGGAGAGAGCAGAATCAAACAGATTATGTAGATATTTCACAAAAATAACAAAACTCTCTCTGTGTGTCTCTATCTCTGTGTGTCTCTATATCTGTCTGCTTCCCTATCTGCATCCTTGCAACATGCTTTCGCCTGCAATTCCCACCAAGGCACCAAGGTCAATTGTAAGGGATTACGGAAAGAGGAGTCCAACACATAATAAATGTAACAATAGGGACAGTCAGTAAATCTCAGGTCATAAAAATCACAAATGGCACCAATATGTGAAAAAATTAGAAAACAAAGACATCAGAAAGCTTTTTGCTACATTTGATTTGTCTGAAATGCCTGTAGACCCATGCACACATTTGCAAGTACACACACACACACACACACACACACACACACACAGAGAGAGAGAGAGAGAGAGAGAGAGAGAGAGAGAGAGAGAGAGAGAGAGAGAGAGAGAGAGAGAGAGAGAGAGAGAGAGAGAGAGAGAGAGAGACTTTTCTCAGTATGTGCATCCGATCTAAAGGTTTTTGGATCTTTAAGCTCCTAAAAGTGGAGCTTTGTCTGCTAAAAAGAGACAAAAGTCACCACGGTCTTCTCATGGAACAAAAAGACAAGAGCATTTTCACATCTCTGATACCATCTGTGAAACTCTTGGTTTACATATTTGAGGTTTTCTTCACAAGAAGAAAAGAGTAGTTACAGGGAAGCAGCTGGTATGCTATTGATAATACACAGATCAGGCTTTTTTTTTTTTGAATGTATAAAGATAAAATGTGCAGATCTAAATCCTTCACAACCCTCAAAAGGATCTGGGGCCATATTGTGTTCTAACAAACTCTGCACATTTTTTTTGTCTTTGATCAAAGGCCACAATAATGTGGGCTGGTGACTTACTGTGGATCTTTCTTTGAACATTAGCCTGTGAGACAGATTGTACAAAGATGCACCAAAGTTTGCAAAGACCATGGGTATAATGTGCATGTTTTGCTTTAGCGGCTGATGATAATGTGAAGGAACCTATCTGGTGTTTCCATGATAGGGAAGTTTTGAGCCTTTTATCTGGAGCAAATTTGAGTAGACCCATCTAAAACAAAGGTTGAACAAAGAGAGGAACCAGGCATGCTGCCATGGACCAAATTCAGGCAGGCCTTTTTCTAAATGTAAGACACGTCGATTGTGAGACTTTCAAAGTATGATGCACATTATAGAGCAGTAGTGGCGGACATTCGGCATGCCAGATGTTTTGGACCAAAACACAGAGGATTCCAAGCCTGCATTGCCAATGGCAAAGGACTATGGGAGTTGTGGTCCAAAACATCTGCAGTGCCAAAGATTCGCTACTAGAGATGGGCACGAATTGAAAAAATGGCATTTTGGTTTTTCATTTTTCGTTGAGGGGACTGTTTTGGTTCATTTTTGTTTTTTGTGAATTTTTGAAAAAAAATTCATTTTTGTTTATTCGTTTTTCGTTTTTCATTTTTACCCGCTTTTTGCGCGATTTGTAAAGCATTTCCATGCACGGGCGTCCCCCAATGACCCAGACCAGAGGGAAAACACTAAAAAAAATGATGATGGCAGAGACACAGTATAGACTAGGTACGCAGGGAGGCTGCAAAGGCAGCGGCGGGCGTTGCCCAGGGTGCAAGGCAGCCGTAGAGTGACTGCACTGCGGGGCAGGGGAGGGTACTCACCGAGAGATATGCACGCACACACACAGGGTGGCTGCAAGACTGAAGCTAGAGAGAAATCTCTTCTTTCTCTCCCCTTAGAGCCAGGCTGCAGCTGGCAGGAAAACAGAGACACACACCTCCCTGGCTGGCCTAAAGTGAAAATAACGAGTCGAGAGACAGCAATCCCACCCTAACTCCCACCGGAGACTGCAAGGAGGATGGGGTCTGCCAGAGCTTTTTATGCCCTCTGTGGCTGCCAGACCTGCCCAGTCTGCAACCTGGGCATGCTATTGATTAAAGTTGTCCAAGAATTTACATGATCCCATCACATGGCTTGCCTCCATTTTGTGGCTGGAATGGCGACATCCATTTTGTCATCCTTAAAGGGAAAAGAGAAAATACATTGCGATGGGAGAAGACAAAAACAAAAGTTTTAAGGACCCCAACCCCCTGGTAGGTAATTTCAAATAATTATCGCTCCATTTTTATGGATATCTAGGGCGTTTTAATACCCAAGAAATCAATATTAAGCATCTGGGAGCCATTTTGGGTCGATGTCCCCTAACTCCCCTTAAAGGAAAAAAAAAATACAGCAATCTGAGAAAAGATATAAATGCATGTTTTAAGGACCCCAAACTCCCCGTTAGGTATTATCAGACAGAATAAATAATTATCGCTGGGTTTTTATGGATATTCAGGACGTTTTTTAACATTTAAAAACAGCTCATTTCATTGTGTGTCGCCATTAACAAAAACAAAATGTAACGAACCTAATTTTCGTGGTTCTTTTTGGTTTGTTCCAATTTTATCACAATTTTCGTTACATAATGAAATGAATAACGAATAAGGGAAACAAAAAAAGTCCATTTCGTGCCCATCTCTATTCGTTACCACTGTTACAGGGCATCAGGGATGCCAACACTATGTGCAGTCAGAGGATTGAGCATCACTTTGAGAGATCTGATCCTCACTGGGTATGGCAAGGTCACTCCAGCATCTACCACCAAGAGCACACTATTAGAATCTACCATCAATAGACAACCACTTCTACTGCAGATTTCTGATGTGAGATGCCCTTTCCAGAATGTTAATGCTTTGAAGGCAGCTGTACCAGATGGAATCATGGGATGAGTTGTTAGGGACTGTGCTGCACAATTAGCTGGAGTTTTTACAGATATTTTCAATCTATCCTTGTTGCAGTGCTCTGTCCCTACTTGCCTGAAGACATCTATTACAGTGCAAGTCCCTAAGCAGTTGTATCTCTCAAGAGAGTATCTCTCAATGACTATAGACCAATAGCTTTAACATCTGTTATTATATAATGTTTTGTAAGACTGGTGTTGGATTATATTAAGGCTAGACTTCCATGTGCTTTGGACCCATGGAAATTTGCATGCTGTAGTAATAGGTCTACTGATGATGCTATGCCCATCATTGTCCATACTGTACTGAGTCATTTAGAACAACAGGGAACAAATGCAAAGGTATTATTTGTGTTTTATAGCTCTGGTTTTAGTACCATTCTACCCAATAAGTTGTTTCTTAAAATGTCCAGTTTGGGTATATATCAAAAGATGTGTTTGTGGGTAAGGAATTTTCTGCCAGATAGGCCACAGCCAGTAAGGATGGGATCCCTCCATTCTACTCTGGTACTAAGTACAGGAGCTCCTTGGTGTTGTGTACTAAGCCCCTTCCTTTAGTCCCTGTACACACATGACCACACCCCACTGCAATCATCAAATCTGCGGATGATATGACAGTGGTGGGGGTCATTAATAAGAATAATGAGTCTGCTTATAGAAAGGAAATACAAGGGCTGACACTGGTGTAAAGAAAATACTCTTACAGTGAACAACAACAAAAAAACCCCTAAAGAACTTATAATTGGTTTTAGGAGGAAGAGAGATGTACATGTACCACTGTACATAAATGACGAGGAGGTTGAGAGGGTTGGAAGGTTTATATTTCTGGGCACTTACATCTCAGATGACCTCTCATGGACTACAAACACCAACATACTTGTGAAGAAGGCACAGAAGAGGCTGTATTTCCTGAGGATGCTCAGGAAGATAAATCTATCTCAGCATTTATTTCTGTCCTACTAACTACACATATGATCTTGTCTGATTTCAGAAGCTAAGGAGCAGAGATGGGCACGAAATGAGTGATTTTTCGTTTTCGTTTTCATTTTTTCGTTTCGTTACGCAATGAAAACGAAACAAAATTTTTAAAAAAAACAAAATGAAAACGAAAACGAAACAACCAAATTTGCCGTGTTTTTCGTTTTTGTTGCAGCAGATGCATTGAACTAAAAAGAATGCTAACGAAACAGCAATTTTTTGTTTTTGTTTTCATTTTTTTATTTCGTTAGGTAACGAAACGAAAATGAAATTTTTTTGCAAAAACCGTAACGAAAACGAAAACGAACCGAAACGGACCCCTAAACGACCAAACGACAAACAAAACATCATTTTTTTTGGAGTCGTGCCCATCTCTACTAAGGAGGGTTGGGCCCGGTCAGTACTTGGATGGAAGACCACCAGGGAATACCAGGTGCTCTAGACACCTGGAGTAGGAACTGGCAAACTACTCTTGTATTCCTGCCAAGAAAACTCCATGGACATGGAGTCATGGTCAGGACTGTAATGACACAACACACACACACTATCGTAGTACCACTGAGAGTGTTCTAACCTATGGCATTCTTGCATGGTATGGGAGCAACTCTGTACCATACATACATAGAATAATTAAAATTGCCCAGAATACTATGGGATTCCAACTACCAACCCTGGACGATATCTTCACATCTCGCTGTTTGAGGAAGTCACACAACATTCTCAGAGACTGATCTCATCCTGCTCATAATTTCTTCGAACTGTTGCCTTCTGGAAGAAGATACAGAACAATTAAAACTCGGACCACACATTTTCTGAACAGTTTTTATCCCAGAGCTATAGTTGCCAAGAAAACTCCATGGACATGGAGTCACGAAGAGTCGGTCACGACTGTAACGACACAACACACACACACATAGTTGCACCTAATAATGAACTTAAGGACCACCAGCAGTGAGTGGTTGGACAATATTACTCAGCCTGTTGTGTAGATGCTTGTGTTTTTAGGGGCGGACTTTGGTGGATGTGGGAATGTTTAGTTGGCATGAATTACAAAGACCTTGAAGAGAGAAAAATAGAGATAAATCCTTCTCTTGCCTTTTGAACATGGAATCTTGTAGGATTTGAACATTTCTTATTTGGGGTCTCCTCAGGTTTTGGTATTTCAGTGAATTGAAACAACCTGAATAAATGGATAATTAACTGAATATTCTTTATATCCCTACTTTTAGCAGCCAGTGTTTTCAATACCTGGCTGATGTCTAGCTAGCACACTGTTTATTGAATTAAGAAGTGGTTTCTGAAGCTATTTGAAGGGAACAGAAACCCATAGTTGGGTAAGGAATGTCCATGAGTGTAGTTTTACTCCTTTAAAAAGCCACCGAAAAAAATTCTGTTGGCTGGCTAGAGGTACCTGCAGAAACTTTCTGTCATAAATGTGTGTTTGTTATATATTTCACAACATTTGTGAGACCGAAGGTCATGCAATGTACCAAAATGTGGTCCTGATGCGAACATTTCTGAACTCCCAACACAGTACATGCCATATACTGAAGATGACAGGGCTCAAAAAAAGCAAATGATGATACAGTCTGGGAAAACTTTGTTAAATTTCTGTGGCCGGCCATGGGCGAGGTTAGAGCAGTCATTTACTTAATACAAGTGTGTGTGTGTGTGTGTGTGTGTGTGTGTGTGTGTGTGTGTGTGTGTGTGTGTGTGTGTGTGTGTGTGTGTGTGATGGAGAGAGAGAGAGATGGGCCACTATCCCACATCCTGGAAGAGCCACTTTTTAAATAAAGGTCCCCTGCCCCTGCCGCGATCACGTGACTGAAGGAGCATTTCCATTGTCCCCACACCCACAGCAGCAGTCTTCTCATTCAA
This sequence comes from Phrynocephalus guinanensis, assembly GCA_037367245.1. Taxonomy (NCBI): domain Eukaryota; kingdom Metazoa; phylum Chordata; class Lepidosauria; order Squamata; family Agamidae; genus Phrynocephalus; species Phrynocephalus guinanensis. The sequence goes on along the minus strand of CM074734.1, from coordinate 104,550,153 downwards.
TAGGTCCACATGGTCAACATGGTCAGAAACTGCTTTTTAATGGCTCTCTCGCATGCTCCCCATCTCTCTGTCACACACAAAGACACTCACTCTCTCTCACACACACACACACACACACTCCCCCTCCCTCCTTCTCTATCTCCCTCTTGTTCGCTCTCTCTCTCTCTCTCTCTCTCTCTCTCTCTCTCTCTCTCTCTCTCTCTCTCTCTCTCTCTCTCTCTCTCTCTCTCTCTCTCTCTCTCGTTTGCTCTCGCCCTCGGTCTCTCACAACTTTTTTTTAATACATTGAACAAGGAAGTTCCCTGTCCATTCCATTTAAGCAGGCTGACTCCACTCAAAATACCAGCTGGAGTGCTGGATTGACGGAAGCATGCAGCTTTATTGATGGACCCTAAACATAAGAAAAAGAGGACCAAGGTAGCACTGAAGGATGGGAAATAAGTAGACAAGAAGCAGCTTTTCGGGTCCCCACCTTCGTTTGATTCATTTAAAAAACTGCCTCTTAACTGACGCAAAAAAAAGAGAACCCCCAGTGGTGGTTCCAAGAAAATACACTTCAGGGGGTGTGGCTGAGGCTCCCTCCCCCAGAAAAGCCAGCTGATCATGAGGGCATGATTTTTAGAGGCAGCTTTTCATGAAGTAAGAGGCGGCTTTTAGCGGTTGTGGGATAGCGCTCATGGTTCCACCAAGTGCTGCCTGCTGGCGAGATGAGAAGGTGAGTGTCCTCATCTAGTGCAGAGAAGGGGCTGGAAGAATGGCTGATGTGAAGCTTAAATCTCCATACCAGCCACATTTCCAAGATGGCTGCATTGGAGGTACCTAAGGCATGGGGTCCAGCGCTGAGCCAAATTCAAGTCCCCAAAGAAGGACTTTTATGAAGTGGTGGAAGTTTAGAGTTATGTCCCCACCAAGTGTTGTGAAGCTCCGCCTTTTGAGCTACTACTCAATCTCTGGGAAACGTGACTACACAACTTGCACACAGAGGCCTTGTCTGATGCCTTTCATAATCATTCCTTATCTCTCTACTATATTAGGGAATTCCGCAGTTTCTCTATGTTTTCCTTTTTGTAGCCACTCCATCTTCAGCTTTACACAGTATCATGATGTGTTTTCCCCCACTGCCAAAGCAATTGAGATTTCAATTACCCAGACTAAGGATGGAAAAGAACAGCATGTGTGGCAGGCAGACAGTCCAAACTATTTTTTCTAATTATGGTTTTGAGTGCGGAGCAGGAATGCTGCCTATTGGCTTCCTGGTTTGCTGATTTCCCTTCCACTTCAGGAATATAATTCCTGTCAGCGGGACATTAGCCTTTCAGTAGGTACTGAAAAGTCTCATTGGAGTTGTTGCTGAAATCTGTGTTGGATTACGCTTTGCCATTGAAGGAAGCATGCCACCATGATGCATTTAGAGAACCCCTCAGCTGCTCCACAAACTAGACTGTCTGTCACCCAATTAATAGGTTTCCACAAATATTTCCCTCCCATGGTAGAAGAGTCTGATGTGAATGACACAGGAGTATTCCTAATCTTCATAGCTCGCAACTAGAAAAGGAAAGGGCTGATTTGTGGGAACCTGAATGCCCACTAGCAATTGTACTCAGGCTCTGGCTTATTACTGTGTGATTTTCACAATGTGTGTTTCAGACCAGATTGGCATTCTAAGGGCCTTTTCACACGACCCCTCAGATCCGCTGGTCCCTTAAATTCGGACCAGCGATCTTGAGGGTTCCTTGCTGTTCCTCCGTCCCCACCCCCTCCGCACTTCCTTGTTCTGTCTGCGGGAGGGGAGGGAGGGGGAAAAAGCCTTAGACAAGATTTCAAGCAGGCATTTTTTCCGCCTGCTTTTTTGGCCCGGGAATGGGTGGGGGGGAGAGTTTTAAAGTTTTTTTCCTGTGCCGTCCGTGCCGCTTGCTTGCGCTTTAATTGCGGCGGCCGGCGGCGCGAGACTGGGCTTTTTGCTGGCTGCGAGCCTGCGGCGAGAAACCCTTACCTCCCGTGCGTGGAAGCTTGCTCCGAGCCCCGGGTTTTTTTACTTCCTGGTTTTCTCTTAAAGGGGCAGCGGCGAAAGAAAAACAAATCAAAAAATTGTTCTTCAAGGAGAGCCCAGGCACGTAACTCCGCATCAAATATTTTTCACCTTCCAAAAAGCAAGTACAAGAAAGTGCAGCTGGGTCGCGCTTAGGTGGGAACGGGCTGCTCCACAAACTAGACTTGTATTGTCTGCAAACCCCTCCGGACCTGGTGGACACAGGAAAATTTTAGCTCGCAAGGTCCGGAGCTTGCAGCCCTTTGCCGCGGAGGTTAGGGGTCGCGTATAAACGCCCTAAGAAACATATTGTTGTGCATCACCTGCAAAGCAAATAGCATGCCTCACAAATGAGATGACTCATCTTTACCTTGTCTGCAGTGCACTCTTTTCAACATCTGGCTAGAGAGAAGGATGATGCACCTGGGGGAGGGGTCAGCAAAGGTTCATACCATGGTGCCAGGGCCAGATTGGGGAAGAATGGCTAAGCCCCTGATTTGCTTTCAGAATGTTGAACTTTATGAAAAACAGGGAATACACACACACACCAACAGTTGCCACGGATCATTCTGCAGTCTTGCCTTCTGTTTTGTACATTATTCTTAACATCTGTTGTCTTGTTATTTATGTAGTGCTAATTGTTTGGGAAGGGAATGATGATTTTTTTACTGCATGGTAAAAACATTCATTGTTTTACGAGTGAAATGTTTCCTACCATTTTCTTTAAATAAGCAAACCAACTAACCTATGAATTTCCAGGAGACTTAGTGTGTCATTTATATTGTAGTACCTGGAGAGCAGCAGACTATTGAAATGGCACCATATTTACATGGTAGCACACATGTTGTCAATAAAGTATTGTGTGAAGTGTACAAAGTGGAGCAGAGTCACCTCTGAATGGCATCACCGGGGTTGATTTGGCCATCAGCACAGCCACAGCAGGGTGCTGGGAGCTCTTGAACAAGGGGGTGCTGACATCCCAATGCTAGAGGGAGGATCAGGGGATCCAACGCTGGGCTGGAGTCAAGGGTCTCGTGATGAGGGGCTTCTGACCTCACAGAGTTTGTAACATGTGAGGCTCAGGGATCCATAGTTCTTAGAGTGCCTGGTGTCTTCTTCTGTGGGCACCCGTGGATCCTCTGCCTCCAAGGTTGTGTGAAGAAGAGCTGTACTGAACTTGTGGGTCACAGCCGGCTTCAAGGAGTGGCCACTCCTGCCCTGCTTCAACTCCTGCTTTCCTTTTCGTTGCACTGGGTTCCATCTGGCTTTGCTACAGCCCAGATTAATTCACCCCAATGACAGGTACCTGCAGAGCAACCAGCATCCTTGTGAAGAAGCCAGGGATGCCTCCCAATATCCGTCCAAGGAGAAAAGACACGGACAACCGCATTTTCTTCTTGAAACCTCAAGCAGTCCTGGTTCAATACAGCAGGCCTTGGTTGGAAGCAGAATTCACCCTGTGATATTGAGACATGTGACCCAACCATCCATGGACGACCAGAACCCTCCCCCCCTCAAGGGAAGTCTCTCTTGCTAGAAAGGTCCGGAGTCCCCCAAGAGTGGCATGTGAGTGTTGGAGCCTAGCACTTAACAGCAACATGGTTTGTTTGGGTTCTTTCCCTCCTCCCTCCTTCTCATTAGCAAGGTCTGTTTTGCTACAGAGGCAGGCAGTCCAAGCAAGCAATGATGCTCGCGGTTGCCATGTTCTGAGATAAGATGCCTTTTGTTTGCTGCTGGGGGAGCAGTGAGAATACAGAATGGGTTTGCTATTTATGATGCAAAATAGCCATGTTCCACTCAGCTTTCTAAAGCCTTGTTGATTATTTATTTAGAACCACTTGTCTCACAGGCATAGACTATGTGTTTGCATCCGGGTGCATGCGTGCGTGAGGCAGCTGTCTAATATATTTTCCATAAACAGACTTGTAACTTAATTACATTAGTCCTTTGACTGCTTCTATTAATGCCTTCAGAAAGCTATAACGAGGATTTTTTTTAAAAAAAGTTTCCACTGGAAAATGAGTGCTTCTATTAAAATCATTTTAGCTTGAAGGCTTATAGAGACCTTGAACCTCAGGGTTACCACCTGATGAAAAGGATGAGAATTATGGACCTCTAATGGAAGAGGGAATTTCAGCAGGTGCTGCTTTTCTTCCTTTGCTGAAAAACCTCTATCTAACAGATCCTCCTTATGCTATTAGTTAATAGCAACCATCACGTTCTTCTGTATTGGAGGTGGATGAATTCTATTATTTGAGGTTTTTTGGGGGGGAAATGGGAATGACCACATCTTAAAGTTTGGAGCACCAGTGCAGCGGGGGATTCATTTTGTTTCGCATTTCATTTCATAATGAATTTTTAAAGAAAATGTTAATTACAAAACAAAACAAAACAGTGTGAGAAACAAAATGAAATGAAAGAGTTCCCCCCCCCCATTTTGTGCCCAGTTTTTACTTTTTACCCAAATGTCCCTAACAGAGTGGTGTGGCAATTGCAGTGTCGGGCTAAGGCTCTAGTAATCTAGATTCTGGTTCTCACAAAGCCCTAAAACTCAGTGGGTAACCTTGCTAGCCTGTCCTACTGTGACAGGGATGTTGTAGAAGAGTGGTTCTCTACCTGTGGGCCCCCCCAGATGTTCCTGCACTGCAACTCCCAGAAGTCTTCATCACTAGTTGAGCTGGCCAGGATTTCTGGGAGTTGCAGTCCAGGAACATCTGGGGACCCACAGGTTGAGAACCACTGTTGTAGAACAAGCTGAGGAGGAAGGGAACTATATACACAGTGGATGTTGAAGTCATTGGGACAGGGGAGGAGAAATATAGAGGAAACAACCTAATATGCAGCTTTCGTGGGCTTGTTTGTATATAAGCAACAAAGCCATCTGAAGCAGGACAAAACACCCACACCCACACACCAGATAGTTGAATAATTTTACCAGTTTTTTTGAAGCTTTGTTTCTGTAGAGGGATAAAGATATTATTTGGTGGGCAGGTGGCTGGTGGCATCTGTATGGACAACTGCTTGAACTGAGAAACATTAGAACATTATTTATTTATTTATTTATTTTATTTTAGAGCATATTTACCCCACCTTTCTCCTTTATATCCTTGGGGATATAAAGTCAAACTGCTATTCCGACAATAATTACCCGGGCATCTTCCTTGGTAAAACCAAGCACATCAGACCTCAGCTCTCAGACAAATCCTTGAGAATATGTTATGTGCTCAAAACTTAGAGCACTCAGCCTAGATAGTTGCATAGAAGCCTGCTGGGATCTGAATTCAAATCTGCTGCAGACCCAGCAGCATAGGATTGACCAGTGCTTCTGCTTGCTTCCCCATTAAAACTCTCAGTGAAGCAAAGAAAGATGAAGGATGCTGAGCTTGGTCATGCTGGAAATATTGACCTCCCCCCCCCATGAGCCATTACAATTGGCTAAATTGGGAATGATCAATGGAGCATAAAAGGAGGGGGGAGGATGAAAACCAATTAGAGTGGCTTCTGGGTAAGCAATAGGAGTGTCCCCTTTGCAGGACCCTGATAGAATTCCCAAACCACCAAGGCCACAACGAGTGCATGTCTATGTCATGCCCGCTATAATGGGAAGTGACAGTTGATGAAAGCTTTTATTCATGGCCTCCTGACACTGCTGTTCCACGTCGGCACATTGCAGGGTGAAATGAGTCTAAACACAGAGACCAAAGAGCCTGGAGAATGTATTTGTGTGTCACTGGAGGGAATTGGGGAGTCGCCTGATCAACACAGCCCATTTTTTCTGAGGGTCTTTTCCAACTGAGCATCAAAAAAATTGCTTGAAAGGGACAATGGGAGCCTTTATATTTCTCCCACCATGCTCTGTGCAGGGTTTTACAGTGTGGTGAGCCCACCTTCCTGCCCTCACGGCCGTGCTGTCGTGTTTGCACTGTGCTTAAGGTCAGAGGTTGCAAATTAGCTAGCAGTGGGGCTCTTGAAGTGGTGAACATTTCCCATGTGAACTAGGATCCTGTTTCCTTCCTTCATCACCTTACTTTGCCAGTGGCTAGAAACAGCCGTGCACAGCAGCAAGAACAAAAATAAGAATAGGCATGAGAAAGGAGGAATGATTCTCTTTCTCCTATTCCTCAGGGTGCTTTACAGAGGCTCAGATTTGATGTCTGGCCTGAACTACTGCTATATTATTATTATTATTATTATTATTATTATTATTATTATTATTATTATTATTATTATTATTATTATTATTATTATTATTATTATTATTATTATTCGTGCCAGCACTATGCCAAGCGCTGATAGAATATTCATCTCTGGACTGTGTGCCTTGCAGTCTGCATTTTAAAAAGCTTCCTATTCCTACACAGCTGGTGTGTATTTGTATTTTAAGTTGAGCAGGATCCACCCAGTCCTTAACAAGTCATCATAACCATTTAGCAACTTCCTGCATGCCCCCCCCTCTTTTGAGGCTGTTATGGAACAAAGCTATATGTAACCCAAGGACAGTTGCTTTTCTGGACTACAACCCCCAGAATTCCAAGATTTCATGAGCATTGGTCATTTTGACAAAGGTGTCAGGAAGCTGTGGCAGCTTGTTCTATGGGCCTGAGGTAGACCTGTGCCAAGTGAGGACTCACTAACCTGAATGAAGGCCCTCAGCCCAGAGGCAGATCTAAGATTTGGAGCGCCAGGGAACAAAGTCAGTTTTTGCACCCCCTCCTGCCCCCAACTACATCTCAACCACTAAGCAAGAGGTGCCAGATCCTGGGGGAATAGTGGGGGAAGGGAAGAAGGATACCTCTTTATCACACCCTCTTTGGGGGTCTCCTGGACAAGGCCCTCCTGTGCAAACTGCACAGTGCACAGATAGCACCAAGCAGGCAATGGTTTTTTTTTCAATCGTCACCTCTGTATCACGCTTCCCTCTCCACCTTTCCCCTGGCTAAGTTTTGGCAATCATTAGCCTGGGGAAAAGAGGAGAGGGAAGCAGGTGATGGGATTTCCTCCCCCCCCCCTAAGCAGCACCTCCATCACACGCTTCCCTGTCCTCCTTAGTGGGCATGAGGGGGAGGAAGGGGGGGAACAATCAACAGAGGTGCTGCTGGGATTAAAAAAAATCACCTGCTTCCCTCTCCTCCTACGGATCACTAAGCCTTAGCTGGGCGAAAGGAGGATTGCTGGTGGGATGGTGCATGGCTTCCTCCTCCTTCTCCCCTCCAAGCGCCCGCAGATTGTTACGCACCCTGGGGCAAGTGTACTCTTCCGCCTCTCCCTAGTTAGGCCAGTGCCTTGACCTTGGACTGGGCAACTTAAGAAGTCCCTTTTCAGTGCTAAGGAAACTATAAAACTGTAGGCCCCTTGAAGGTCATGTAAGATTGTGTTCTGCAGCTATATTGTTAAATCAAGAAGATTCATACATTGTGGTATGGTTCTGTGGTATGGAAACTGAGCTATTAGGGGTGTCCCAATTGGTTCTGTTGACCAATTGGGATTCCCATAGTACATCCATATCTGCCTCTGCCTTTGATTTCTAACCCCATCTCTGTACATAATTTTCTCTTCTTATTCCATCTTATTTTCTTTACTTGGTTTTTATTTACAGTTTGCCGTTGTGTATTGACCGTGGCTGCTTAATTTGCAGTCATAGTATGCTTATTTTTTGTTATCACTGTAATTATTTATTATTGTTGTGTTTGTTTAATTATGTGATTTGAGGATGCTTAATTTTGTATTATTTCAGTTATTTAATATTATGTATGTATGTAATGTCTTTTATTATGTTTGCACACCACCCAGAGTTGCCTATAGGCTAGATGGTGCAGTGTATAAATTAAGTAAATAAACAAATATATAAAGTATGCCAGCAACTCCCTCAGCACTGCAAAGTAATAAAATAAAATTAAAATGAATTGCACATTTGTATTAACTGTATGTCATGTAGTTGAAATATCTTCCTTACCTGCTTACATTAGAGAACCTACGCTCACACATACATGATGGAATATGAAATATTCCAGCTGTCTTTGCTTCCGAATTTGCCATTTACCCATTAGACTATTATACAAACTCATGGGAAAATAAGTATCAACATTTCACCCCAGTGGCTCTTAGAGATGGGCACGAAACAATTTTTTTCACTCTGTTATTTGTTATTTGTTTCATTATATAATGAAACGAATAACGAAAATTGTGATGACATTGGAACGAACCAAACAGAACCACAAAAATTAGGTTCGTTACGTTTCGTTTTTGTTAATGGCGACGTGCAATAAAATTAGCTGTTTTAAAATGTTAAAAAACATCCTGAATATCTGTAAAAACCCAGCGATAATTATTTATTCTGCCTGATAATACCTACAAGGGGGGTTGGGGTCCTTAAAACGTGCATTTATGTCTTTTCTCAGATCGCTGTATTTTTTCCCTTTAAGGGGAGTTAGGGGACATTGACCCAAAATGGCTCCCAGATGCCTAATATTGATTTCTTGGGTATTAAAATGCCCTGGACATCCATAAAAATGCAGTGATAATTATTTGAAATTATTACCTACCAGGGGGTTGGGGTCCTTAAAACTTTCTGTCTTTCTCCCATCGTGATGTATTTTTTCTTTTCCCTTTAAGGATGACACAAAATGGATTCCAGCCACAAGATGGATGCAAGCCATGTGATGGGATCATGTAAATTTATGGACAATTTCAACCAATAGCATGCCCAAGTTGCAGCCACAGAGGGCATAAAAAGCTTTGGCAGCCCCCGTCCTCCTTGCAGTCTGCGGTGGGAGTTAGGGTGGAATTGCTGTCTCTGCAACACGTTACTTTAGGCCAGCCAGGCAGGTGCGTGTCTCTGTGTTCCTGCTGGCTGCAGCCTGGCTCTTAGGGGAGAGAAAGAAGAGATTTCTCTTGCAGCCTCCCTGTGTGCATGCATACCTCTCAGTGAGTACCCTCCCCTGCCTTGCAGTGCAGTCACTCTGCGGCTGCTAGAGATGGGCACGACTTAGCGGTATTCCCGTTTCCGTTTCCGTTACTCGTTTCCGTTACTCTACGGAAACGGTAACGGGAATCACTGCCCCAGACTTCGAGCTCGAACCGACGAACGAACAATTTGGTCTGATTTGTCGTGCTCGTTACTTGCATCGCGCAATGCCAAGCGGCACAGAAAAAAAGTTTTTAAAAGTTAAAAAAAACCCGATTCCCGGCCCTAAAAGTAGGCGAAAACTGTCTGAGGGCACCTACCAGGCCAGAAGGGTGTTTTATTTGGGGGGGGGGTTCCCCGCCCCCCCTCCTTGGCTATTGCTACTGCTGCACTGCTGGTACCAGGCTGGGAAGGCGCATCCATTTGCCATGCAGTGCGGGGGATCCAAAATGGCGACCACAATATTTTTTTTGAAATCGTTGCCCAAAACCCCACCAAAGCACCACAGAAACATGCGAAAATTAGCTATTTTAAATGCTTGAATTTTTACAGTAGCAGCAGTGGGTTTTTCTTGCAAAAAAAAGTCTCCGTTGATTTTATTTTATTTTATTTTATTTTATTTTTTTACACCTGCACATTTGCAATGATGGGCTCTCCCATGGGAGTGGACCATGCAAATTTTCCACCAATCGCATGGCCACTTGGCCAGGTTGACCACAGAGACTTCTGGGATGTGCCAATCGGGCATAAACAGCCCACTAATCGTAGCCCAAACCCGAACCCTAAGCCTAACCCATACGCCAGTACACTGTCCTTCTAAGTGGGTCAGAGAGGCACCCAGATGCACCCCAATACTCACCGTAACCTCACCCGTAACTAGCCTAACCCTAGCCATTGCGCTAAGCCGTCTTAACCCTAAGCCAGATCTACTTGCATTGCACTACATGCAAGTATACGTGAGACACAGCGGGTGCAAAGAGTCTGCCAGTCCGTCACTTGTGGCTCTGGCTGACTCCTGCAGCTCCCTCCAGGAGCCCGCTACCCCCTCCCCAAACCAGTACTAACGACAACGAAAAAAAAAAAAAACGAACCGACTAATTTTTGCAAATTTTCGCGAAAAACGGAAACGAGCCGAAACGGAACCAGCCCGACTAACGACAACTCGAAAAAATTTTTTTTCAAGTCGTGCCCATCTCTAGCGGCTGCCTTACGCCCTGGGCAGTGCGCTGCCTTTGCACCCTCCCTGCGTACCTAGTCTATACTGTGTCTCTGCCAGCATCTTTTTTTTAGTGTTTTCCCTCTGGTCTGGGGCGTTGGGGGACGTCCGCGCACGGAAATGCTTTAAATCGCACAAAAAGCGGGTAAAAATGAAAAACGAAAAATGAAAAAGTGAAACAAAAATTTTTCAAAAAAATCATGAAAACGAAAACAAACTGAAATGGACGCGCAACAAAAAACAAAAAACCGAAACGTCATTTTTTCCATTTGTGCCCATCTCTAATGCCTATATATTAACTTCAGGATTTTGTTGTTGCCTTCAGAGCTGTCCTGGTTGACCACTATGAAAAACAGGAAACTAGAGCTTTCATCTCACCCATAAATGTTCCCCCTGCATGAAGAAAACATGGAATTTAGGGAGTTGCCTTATACCGAGTCAGAGTATCAGTCCCTCTAGCTCTTAATTGCATTGGTTCTGGTACATAGTATTCCAGATAATTTCATCTCCAACTATTTTATGCCACATGCTTCAGCATGCATGCAGACCACCAGAGACCAATTTAACCCTCAGTCCTACAGTTGAGGGTGGTGCCTGGCTCTTTATTTTGCTTACTTGCTCCATCCTTGTTCTTGGGCCATCCTTGCAATGTACTACTGAGCCCCCCAGGGAGTACCACATTGGAACTGCAAGAAATATGACATTATTCATAGAGCAGCTGTTAACTGTGTGAACATTCTATTCTAAAATATAAATAGAAGCTGTAGGAGCATCCAAGCCTGACTGGAATTGTGGAAGGAGAAGTAGGGGGACATGGAAGACCATGTCCTCCTACTTCAGTTTTACCATTGGGCAAAAATGAATTGTAAGTTGAGTAGGTCTACTGAATCTGTGATTTAGATTAAATCAACACTTACAGAAGTTCCATTGACTCACTGAATATAACTGAACTGGGAGTAACAACTGAATTTAACCTTTTCTCTTTGTAGTGCCCTTAACTGTACTGCTTTTCCTCTCACATGGCTGCTACTGATTTTGGGTGGAGAATGCCACATCTAGTTGGACTTGGCTGTCATTCCAATACAGTGGTACCCCGCCCTTTCGCGGTTCATATACTGCGGTCCTACTATATTGCAGTCCCACTATATTCTGGTTTACCAAAGTCACTTCTGGTTTGCAGAAAATCATTTCTGAGGCTTCCAATGGCCTTTCTAAGCCTGTCAGAGGCCTCAGAAATGATTTTTGGTGATCCAAAAGTGACTTCAGGTTCTCAGGAAGACCCTTTGGGGGCCTCCAGAAGGCCCAGGAAGGCCCTCGCAGGCTGGTTTGGGGCATCACCAGGCTGGGGTTAAGTACAAGGGCCCCCAGCTAGGCCCTCCAAGCCCGACCTGACCTGCATCCGCATATCACGGATTTTCAGTTATCATGGGTCAGGTCGGGTCACTGTATAGGAGATTTTGTTATGATATCTCAACAACAGTCATTGAATCAGAGAATTATGGAGTTGGAAAGTGGCCTCCAAGGTCATTGAGTCGAATCCCTTGGTCAGTGCAGAAATCCAAATAAAAGTATATGTGCCATTCATTTTTATCTGACAGGTGGCTATCTAATTTTCTCTTGAATGCCTCCAGGTCTGGAGCACTCACCACTAGAGATGGGCACGACTTAGCGGTATTCCCATTTCCGTTTCCGTTACTCGTATCCGTTAATCTACGGAAACGGTAACGGGAATTACTCCACCAGACTTCGAGCTCGAACCGACGAACGAACAATTTTGGTCTGATTTGTCGTGCTCGTTACTTGCATCGCGGCGATCGCGCAATGCCAAGCGGCACAGAAAAAAAGTTTTTAAAAGTTAAAAAAAAACCAGATTCCCGGCCCTAAAAGTAGGCGAAAACTGTCTGAGGGCACCTACCAGGCCAGAAGGGTGTTTTATTTGGGGGGGGGGGGTTCCCCCGCCCCCCCTCTCCTTGGCTATTGCTTGCTACTGCTGCGCTGCTGGTACCAGGCTGGGAGGGCGCATCCATTTGCCATGCAGTGCGGGGGATCCAAAATGGTGACCGCAATATTTTTTTTTAAAATCGTTGCCCAAAACCCCACCAAAGCACCACAGAAACATGCGAAAATTAGCTATTTTAAATGCTTGAATTTTTACAGTAGCAGCAGTGGGTTTTTCTTGCAAAAAATGTCTCAGTTGATTTTATTTTATTTTATTTTATTTTTTTACACCTGCACATTCGCAATGATGGGCTCGCCCATGGGAGTGGACCATGCAAAGTTTTGGAGCCATTCCACCAATCGCATGGCCAGGTTTTGCTGACTGTACCAGGCTGGGAGGGCGCATCCATTTGCCATGCAGTGCGGGGGATCCAAAATGGCGACCGCAATATTTTTTTTGAAATCGTTGCCCAAAACCCCACCAAAGCACCACAGAAACATGCGAAAATTAACTATTTTAAATGCTTGAATTTTTACAGTAGCAGCAGTGGGTTTTTCTTGCAAAAAAAAGTCTCCGTTGATTTTATTTTTATTTTATTTTATTTTATTTTATTTTTTTACACCTGCACATTCGCAATGATGGGCTCGCCCATGGGAGTAGACCATGCAAATTTTCCACCAATTGCATGGCCACTTGGCCAGGTTGACCACAGAGACTTCTGGGATGTGCCAATCGGGCATAAACAGCCCACTAATCGTAGCCCAAACCCGAACCCTAAGCCTAACCCATACGCCAGTACACTGTCCTTCTAAGTGGGTCAGAGAGTTACCCAGATGCACCCCAATACTCACCCTAACCTCACCCGTAACTAGCCTAACCCTAGCTCTTGCGCTAAGCTGTCTTAACCCTAAGCCAGATCTACTTGCATTGCACTACATGCAAGTACGTGAGACACAGCGGGTGCAAAGAGTCTGCCAGTCCGTCACTTGTGGCTCTGGCTGACTCCTGCAGCTCCCTCCAGGAGACCGCTACCCCCCCAAACCAGTACTAACGACAACGAAAAAACGAACCGACTAATTTTTGCGAAATTTCGTGAAAAACGGAAACGAGCCGAAACGGACTGCCTCCAACACACGACAACTCGAAAACGTCATTTTCCTGAGTCGTGCCCATCTCTACTCACCACCTCCTAGGGTCATTGGGAGGGATTAATTTCTCAGTGAGGGTCTGCCATGTCTAATCATGCAAAAGGGGAAGAGAGGTATAAGAAGAAACAGTAGAAAAGGAACAAGCTAAATAAGTGGGATCAAGGTAAAGAAGAAAGGGAGAAGAAGAGAATGGGGTGGGGGACAGAGTAAAATGTTTTCAGCTTCAATCTTGCAACCTTTCCAAAGCAGTAATGAGTTACTCTTAATGCAATGCATGGGGGCCAGACTTTGGCACATGGCACATCTTTTACAACTCTGGTGCTGCACCGCTTAGTGTCACAGAAAGTATTCCCTGTTTGTCTTTGAAGCCCTGAAATCCTTGCTCATGTGTCAAGCAGATAATCTTGAAAGCATCACAGAGTGTTCCATACACTGGGAGAACAACTTCTCAGACGGGATAGATTCTCCAACTGTTTTTCATCAACCTCATCAAACGTAGTTTCCATAATCTTTTCTCAGAAAGCATCTTTCATGTGCTCCCATCTTCTTTCTCATTTAATATCTTGGCTTTGGAACGAAAAGCCACCAGAGCGCTGCACTTTTAGGCCATGAAAGAGCTGCCAAGGGAAACATATTGGGTTTACGATAGCAAATTGGAAGGAAATAAAAAGGTGGATGGGAAATTCAGGGATTGGGAGGCTGAGATTTTTGTGTGTGGCAGCTTTGAGATCTCGCACATCTTTTCCCCATTTAATAAGCAGGGCAGGAGGGCTGCTACATCTCATGCAGATGCTGAAAAGCAGAACTCAGTCACCCACAGTGCTTGGCGGCATCAAGACATTGCACTGCTATAGTGTTTTCAGGGTTTCAGGGAGGAATGGTGTGGAAAGGAGAGTCCCTGTCATAACACCACAGTGAGAGGCATGAGATCTTGCCAGTGCTGTGTTTCTCAGGTCTTGTTTGCAAGAATTCAAACATTCAGAACAGAGGGCTCATAAGGACAAAGAGCAGAAGTGTGGCTTGTATATACTTACCTGGTTCTCATTGATGGCAGGAGGTGTCAGCTGCCTAGAAGATGGGACACAAAGGAATTGTGCTCACCAAGCTTCTTTGGACCATGAAGAGTGGATTGGTATAGGAAATGGACACCAGATGTTGCTGCTCTATGAAGGCTCTTTCATAGACCCAAGGTGTTCAGTGTATATAGACAGTACCCTGAAAGCAGTAGAACAGGCATGTCCAAACTTCGGCCCTCTTGATATTTTGGACCACAACTCCCAGAATTCTAAGCTTAGATTGCCAATGACAAAGGACTGTGGGAGTTGTGGTACAAAATATCTGGAGGGCCAAAGTTTGGACATGCCTGCAGTAGATGTTGTCTTGGTAGGTCCTCCACCCCCCACATGTCATATACCAGTGCTACATTTTTGAGCAGGGCTGAGAAACCTTTGGTCCTCTAGATGTTTTGGACCGCAACTTCCATAGTCCTTTATCATTGGTAATAGAGGCTCTGATTTCTGGGAGTTGCAGTCCAAAACATCTGGAGGGCCAAAGGTTCCCCAGCCCTGTTTTAGAGAATTACAGAGAACAAGGACCACCCAGAAGGTAGGATGAAATTTTTTTAAAACCAGTATCTGCATCTTGAAGGAAGAGCAATTCCTTGATTTCACATTATGTCTGCTTGAAAGCCTTGAAGTCTCACTTATCTTCTCTGAAGGGTTCTCCTTCCACCTCTTCATTTCCTTTGCAACTTTGGAACCACTGTCAGTTACTTTTTAAACTGGCGGGAATAATTTCTTATTAAGATAAGATAAATCTTTATTGATCCCACATTGAGGAAATTTACTTGTTACACAGCTCTACTTGTTACACATAAATTTACTTGTTATTCCCCCACCCAACCACTCACTGGATTTTATGTTTATATTATGTGGTCTAGGAACCATATAGCAGCTATAATCCAGTAGTAAACCAGAAACTAATGTAGGCCCATTAAATCAAGGGAAATTATGGATGACGTGACTCAGCAAATTCCCAGTATTTTCAGATTTGATTAGGGTTTTGCTGAGTCAACTCATCTAGAAATTCCTTTGATTCAATGGGCCCATTCTAGTTGTGACTTACTACTGAATTTCAGCCACCATATTACAGTAATCCTCTGCCTATTGCAGGAGGTTAGGGACCTGACCCGACCCAAAATAATGGAAAATCCATGATAGGTGGATACTGGGTCAGGTCAGGACTGGGGGGCCTCTCTAAGGGCTCCTACACTTACCTGAGGCATGGTGCTGCCCTGATCGGGCCTCCAACAGTCTTCCGGTTTGCCGGTTTGCCCAGGAAGCCTGTTGGAGGCTCCAGAAGTGGTTTCGGGTGATCTGGAAGTCACTTCTGGTTTTCTGGTAGTGAACTCCAGTTTGCTGGAAATCACTTCTGGGGACTCTGAACAACAAGGCCTGGGGTAATTGCAGGAGGCCTCAAACAGGCCCACACAGCTTGCCCCAGGAGTCCTTTGTTTCATATACTGCAGTCCTGAGATATAATGGGACTACAGTATATGAAACGCGAAATGGCCGGGGATGACTGTATTCCTAGACACGGGGGGAGGGGGGAGGGAATGATCCATTTGATTCAGCAGTCAACATTTAGTATTAGTCAGATTGTTGTGATTTGCTGCTTGCATCTCTGTCCCCTTAAAACTCATGGATGATGCAAAATTGTGCAGCGGATGGCAAACATTCTCCAGGCCCAGCTTTCTCTCCTCCCCTCCCTCACAAATGTGCATCCATGTGCAGATGAGCTGCGGCTTAATGGAAATGCTTAAATAGAATGTGCACTCCAATGCATCCCCAAGGCTCTTTCATCTGAAGTTAAGGATGTGAATAGACATCCAAGTGCACATTTTACTGAAAGGAAAGCAACTTAGATCCTCACCATATGGACTGGGATTTGTGTGTCCTCTGTAGACTTCCAGTTTCTGGTCTAGAAAAAGTAAGGGGTGCTGGTTCTTCATGGAGGACTTCTTAGTTGGTTTCCAGGTAGAAGCATGGAAGAAGGACAAAAGGAGCAAGGATCCCCCCCCCTTCACCAGTCTTATTAAATACTGCTTTTGTGGGTGGTCATGGGTTTCACCACTATTGTTACTCTGTTCCTATGTCACTTAGATTTTTTTAAAGACAGATATGCATGCATTCCAAAAGATACCTGACTAGAGACAAGTGTTTCATTTCGGAAGGGTTCCAGTTCTAAAATGAAACATGGCAGCACAGCTGCCATTTAGTACCCACCTTCCAGAAAAAAATCAACCAGTCTCTTACCTTACTTTGGGTCTTACGCAGGGCTAAACTCCAACCAGAAAGCAGCCTCTGATGGATCATCTTTCATTCACCCTGGCGCTGGCCAATTAGACAGGAAGGCAGGAGGATACATGTCTCGGCATAGCACCTGAGTGGCCAGCACCAGGGAGTGTGAAAGATGACACATCAGAGGCTACTTCCTCATTGGAGTTTAGCCACGCACAACCCAAAACAAGGTAAGAGACTTGTTGATTTCGTTCTGGAAGGTGGGTCCCGGTACTGAATGGCAGCTGCCGTGTTTCATTTCAGAACCGGACCCTTTTCAAAAGGAAAAACCCATGTCTTCTGAAAACTGAATAAATACTGTACAACAATGAAATCAAATGAGGAAGAGAAGGTTGCTATCATTTGTGATGTACCAGGGTCCGTTACAATAGTGGTCTGCAAACATGCTCATTGATGAAACAATTTAAAATCTCACGTGCAGATTTTCCAAAAGGGTTTAAGGCCCCTACTTTACATTGAAGTAATGATTTTCAAAGTGAGTGTGCACAATGTTACAAAAACCACATGACTAAAATTGGTTTCAAATGCACTGGAGTTCAAACTGATACAGATTTGTACCAGTTAACACTTCAGAGTCCAAGTGGCCAATCAAGTGGCTTTCAGAAGTCCTAGACAGCCATCATTCCCAAGTGGCTTTGCGGTTTCACCTGAACCGTTTCAAAGCAAGTCAACTTCTGACCTCAAAAAAGCTATAGGGCACTTTCCTCTTGGTGGAAAACAAGGATTTCTGCACCTCTTAACCAAATCCTTCCCACAGGTTCTAATAAGTGTATAAATTCTCAAGCCCTAAATGTAGATTTCATAGGTGTTTATTATAAGCTTAAAGTCATTCAGTCAGAATCTGACTGAATGTTACCTGGGAGGAATGCTGAGCTCATGTTATTAACTCTGGACAGCTATAATTAATTATGAGAAGGAATTAAAAGCTTAAGCAAGGCACAGAACATATTTCTGTTCACGTTTCAACATTTCTATTAAATAGAAGTAATTTAATAAAATATTTTGGGGTCCAAGAGTGTATTTTCATAGGATTTAATCTGTTTGTGCTTGTAAAAGAAATAAATAGAAATCTCATTTTACCTGACCACACACTGTAAATTGCCCATTCTGTTGCCAAAATGCACCAGAAGTTCAAAGTCCAAAATGTGGTCATGAGCTTTCTGAAAACAAGCGGGAATGTAGTGATAGTCTGTAGTAGTAGGCAGGAGATCACAAGTTCAGTTACAGGTAGGTCTGGGATAGATTACTGCTTAGAGGTCCTGGAAACCACTACAGGTCAGAGTTCACGATAGGGAGCTTTGAGAATCAATGGTCTGGCTTGGTATGACCCCTTCCTGAGTTCCATTGGATTCATAAATGCATTCCTGTTATGCGTCACTCTCTGTTGAGGAGATGAGTATCAGTTAATATGCAGGTTCACAGTCTCTGGGCTAGAGATCCACATCTTTCTGACCTGTGTTGCTCATGTTCTTCTCTGCCTGGAAAGTCTGGTCTACACATGTAGCAGAATGAAGTGACCCAATAGCTGTGGTGATTAATTACTCAGTGCTTTAAAATGTTACTGAAGCAATGAGTGACATAATGTTCCTCTACAATAAAATACTTTGGTTTGTGCATTAAACATGTGTAACACCACCTCATTCCAAAACACGTTTCCATGTGTTTGTAGAACATTCCTGTCTCATAAACTACATGGGATGCACAGATCACGGCCTGAATCCATTTCTTACTTCTATCTTGGATAAACCCACAGAATCACTGAGGATTCCATAAAAGGTTGTTTGTTGTTTTGGTTTTTATTTTCCTATTTGATTTATTGTTGGGGTCCTTTCTTGGACAAGTTGTTTATTCGGCAATTTGTTGTATGCCACCCAGAGTTCCTGAGGGAAAGTCAGGCAAGTCAACAAGTATATAAATAAATAAATAAATAAATAAATAAATAAATAAATAAATTTTGAGTGGCCATTCAGCAGTTGATTCAGTGGCTCAAATCCTGTAGCTTAGCATAGTAACATACACTAAAGTAGGTCCACT
Organism: Phrynocephalus guinanensis; assembly: GCA_037367245.1. NCBI lineage: Eukaryota > Metazoa > Chordata > Lepidosauria > Squamata > Agamidae > Phrynocephalus > Phrynocephalus guinanensis. The sequence continues at coordinate 104,531,524 of CM074734.1, read as the reverse complement.
GAATCAATAGAAATGATTCTGTGGGCCTTATTCTGGTGGAACTTAAACTAAACAACAGGATTTCAACCAGGGAATCTACTTTAGTTGGGCCTAGCATTTCTAGTGAGCCCATTATTATTATTGGGTTATATATTTATTACAGATGGGCATGTAATGAATTTTTGTTTTGTTTTTCATTTTTTGTTTCGTTCCCTAACAAAATGAAAAATGAACAGCCCCTTCAAAGAAAAATGAAACACAAAGAAAGATTTTTTCCCCACTTTAAAACCCCGCACCATTCAGGTGGGGGAATGGAGCAGGGGTTTTTAAACTTTTCTTTGCTCCCAAAGCCCTGCACATCAGGCTGATCAGCACTTGCTTCAGCGGCAAAAAAAAAAAAAAGTTTTAAAACCCCTGCCATTCCCCCCAATGCATCCGAAAAACATAAAACAAAGGTAAAAAAACATAAAAAACACACAAACACATACACACTGTAGTTACATGAAACACACATCAAACACATAAAAATGAAAAATCAAACAAAATGAAAAACAAAACTTTTTTTAAAAAAATCATTCCAAATGAAACAAAACAAAATGAAGATAAACAAAATGAAACAAAATGCAATTTTGGCATTTCGTGTCCATCTCTAATATTTATATACTGTCTTTTTTGCCCATGAAGTTCCAGTTAACCTTCATGGTTCTCCTCTAATCCTCTGTTCCTCATGAAAAATATTTGAAACAGGTTAGGCAAAAAGATTATGAGAGGCCCACTATTGGCCATAAAGCATAGGAGCTAGCAGTGCTTTTTGCTGAAGCTGAGGTGGGATACTTAACCTTAAAACTGGGGGGGGGGGTGTGTACTCTCATGCTTGGCCCATGAGCTGTCTCTGTTGGGCTTATTGGAACTGAACCGAAGTCACACAAGTATTACTTGGGAAGTCCAGTCACTGGATCATATCCACTTCCATGAGATCTCGATCTATCCTCTGAAATAGTAAAACCCAGCTTAAACTCAAGCCCAGTGAAGAACATGAATCAGAAAAATGGTGAATCATTTTGTTTCATAATTCATTGAAATTGACAAATTTACAGTTTTCCTTTTACAAAATCCCTTTACAAACTGAAAAATAAATTCATTAATTCATTTTTTTACTTTAGAACCCTTAAAATGGCCCCCAAGGCACTTGGGCGGTTACTTCACGTACCTCCGCGGGCTGTGTTGAGCTTGGCTCCGATCTGAATTCGGATGCAGTCACATGGTCTAATACTGGGGCCGGCCCTCTTTTCTGTGTACTCACATGCATGCTGGGTGAACGCGAACGCATTCCAGCCTTACGTCTTTGATGCGCATTGAACCAATGGTTTCCTTTGCTTTCCACCAGTTCAGTATGCTGTTTCTTGCTTTCATTTTTAGGTATTTCGATGGAGGAGTGGTAGTTTGTGGTTCTCCCGGGGGTGAGGAAAAGCAGAGATGGTTAGAAGAGGAAGGGAGGATATTTAGGAGGCAATTGCCTTTTACAGCAGCCAGCATGTCATGGCGGGCGGGGTGAGCTAGCTAAGATCAGAGTAATTGTTGTTTTTCCCCTTTGGTCCTTGAAGAGGTCAGAGAGTCAATTTGCAAAACAGAAGGGGCAGCAGTGTTCCTGTTTTAAATCACGGAGTGAGAGTACCCACGAGAAGATTTCGATTTTCCAGTTTTCTGAAGGCAGCAAATGAAAGCAGGTACGTCTAAAGGGAGGGAGTGGTTATGCACTTCGAATCAACAAGAAACACACGTCTCTTCGCTTTGCATCGAAAAGCGGATTGAGCAGATTCCCGAGGTCCAGAAAGGGAATATGTCAGCCCGCTTGGAGCGCAGTTTAGGGGGCGTGGTCGGGGTGACCTCACCTTGAATTCGCTGGTACGTGAAGTTCGATCGAAGCCTAACTGTTCCGCAGCAGGGCGGCACTGAGGTCAGAGAGGTACGTGAAGTAACTGCCTTAGAGACACCAAACTTGCAGGAAAGCTTCCCATAACTCCCCTCTACAAGCCTTGCATGTTTGCTGAGGTTTGGATTCTGGATGTATGGCACCCCAAAATAGGCTCCAAGAGGGTAATGCTCCCTGGCACCTAGAGAACCAACTTGCAGAAAAGCTTCTTCAAACTCTACAGTTCTGCTGAGCATGGTGAAGATTTATTTATTTATTTATTTATTTATTTATTTATTTATTTATTTATTTATTTATTTATTTATTTATTATTGAATTTATATCCCACCCATCTTCCGGAGGGAACTCTGGGCGGCTTACAGAAAGCTGATCAAATCAGCGACATATCAAACAGCAATATGACAAAAACAAATTAAACAACATTAAAATAAAAGCATTAGTACCCTTATCATACATATCTGGCTCAAGTAAAAGCATCACATTAATACAGCTAACTAGCTATAGCAGATGGCGGGGGAAAAATTAAACCTGATCACCGAAGGCCTCACAGAACAGAATGGTTTTCAACGCTCTGCGGAAGGCCAGCAGGGACTCTGCAGAGCGCACTTCGCTGGGGAGGCTGTTCCACAAGGAAGGAGCAGCCACCGAGAAGGCCTCTCGGGGGGTACAACCCAAAGCGCGTGCGCTCGCGACTGCTGAACTGGTCAGGCCGAAGTTGATCGCTGGGCGATCCGCTCTGCCAGGTAGTCGGGACCCAAGCCATGGAGGGTTTTATAAACTAAAACCAGGACCTTGAATCTGATCCGGGATGCAACGGGCAACCAATGCAGGCGGGCCAGAACTGGGATGATGTGGTCGTAACGACGCGCACCCACCACCAGTCTGGCCACCGCATTTTGTACCCGCTGCAGACGCCGGAGGAGATTCAAGGGCGTTGCAGTAGTCCAACCTCGAGATCACCAGCGCTTGCACCACTGTTCTCAGAGAGTTGCCGTCTAGATACGGGCAGATCTGGGCAATTTGACGTAGATGGTAAAAGGCGGTCCGGGTCACGGCAGCCACCTGGGCATCCAAGGATAGCGCCGGATCCAGAACCATGCCCAGATTCCGAACCCTTTCCGCCAGCTGGAGGGAAACACCCTCCAAACTGGGGAGAGGGCCTCCATAAGACTTCTTTGTTATACACACCTAGTGAAGTGCCCTTTAGCAACCGGCCTAAGGAAACCCAACCTTCCCCAAATTTGAAGAAATTGTAACAGAGAGTCAGAGGAAGTTTGGAGTTTCTAGGTGCCTGGGGAGAACTTTCCTGGAAAGGGGAGGGCTCTTTGTGGGTGCATAACTGGAACATCACAAATTCAATCTTCACCAGACTTGGAGGGTTTATAGAGACGAACCAGAGAAAACCAGTGATTTTAATGAAGGGATTGTGCTTAGAGCCTGGGGAAGTTGATTTCATCCACCAAGACCTGGTATTTGTTCAATGTTCTAGTAGTCCAATAAGTGGCATCATCCTCTCTTGCATATGTGTATTCTTGGGAGTCACCTGACCTACCCCTTGTTCTTTCTAAGCCTAATACACAATGTGTCCCTTCCTATCTCTCCATGTCAAAGCCAAAAAGAAAGTTCAGCCTCTCAGTACCCGTAAACTTTATTAAAATATGTGCTTCTTCAGCCTTAAATTAAATTAAAAGCATTTAAACTTACAGAAATAGCATGAAAGTGAGGAAATGAGAGGATTACAATGCAAAGATATAACATAAAATAGTACATAGAAAAGAAAGAAGCATATTCTCCTGTTAATTAAAAAAGGCATGGTTATCTCTCTTAGTAGGCCTTATATGGTATACTTTATACAAGAGAGATAAAGTAATAACTATTTGAAATAAATAAACTTCAGAAGGTATGCTCTTGAATAGGAGGCACAGGAACCATAGAATACAAATGGATGCTGTATTCATTTGCCCTTACTACCCTAATAGAACTGAAGGGCAAGCGAACCATTCATCAGCCCTCTTGATGATCTGACTTTTAATCTGATTTAGTAAGACCTTTGTTGTATACTTCATTGAGGAAGGAAATAACTCTTTTGGAGTAATGCTGGAGGGGAAACCCACTGCATCCTTTTTTTTTTTAGCATTGAGGTTTTACAGTTTATAGAAAAAAATGAAAACAAAATGAAAACAAATCCAACATTGCTAATTATGAAATCCCAGTCCACAGAGCTCACAGTGCCAGAGCTCTGCTTTAGGCTGGCATTATAGGAAAAGCAGATCTACAAGTTGTGAGCCAGGGCTTGGCTCTAAATTGCATAGAACTGTATGAATGCTTGTGCTGTTTTAGGCCAGGAGTTGCTTCCACACAACCTGTAAACACAGAGGGTCCTGTTCTCTATAAACAGTTCTCTTGGATCCTTCAGCTGCTCTGCCATGACTACATCACAACTCTGCAAAGCACAATGGATACACCGTATAGACTCGAGTATAAGCCGAGGCCCCTAATTTAATCTGCAAAAAAATAAAAAAAAAACTGGGGAAACTTATTGTCTTGAGTAAAGCCTAGGGTGGGAAATGCAGCAGGGCCTGGTAGCTCTTCCTTTGTGAGCTGGGGGAGCTGTGTGTGATGTTTAAAATGACTTTTATCCACTAAGGCGGCTAAAAGTCATTTTAAACATCGCATGCCGCTCCCCCGTGATGCAGAGGGAGGGGCAGGAGAAGCGGTGCATGATGTTTAAAATGACATTTAGCCACCGACCCAAGCACTTGCCTCAGTGGCTAAAAGTATTGACCCGAATATAAGTCAAGGGCCCCCCTTTTCAGCCCAAAATTAGGGCTGAAAAACTAGACTTATATTTGAGTATAAACAGTACCTTCCATTTCAAAATGCTTCAGGACCATGTCGCCTACCTAGGTCACCACTTGAACGTGTCTGAATCAAGAGCTCACATTATGATAAAGAAAGCAAAACCAAAATCTGAGAGGATCACAATAAAGGAAAACCACTCAGGCAGCTCCTCAGTAAGCCACTCTAAAACTGCTCTATCTTTGGCTCTGGAAAAGCAGAACACATAGAACTTCTGGATAGCTCTGTGGTTTATGTATCTGCTCTAGAACCAAAGGCAAGGGGAGTGTGATTTCCCCACTGTACCTCTTTGTCAGGAGCTGGACTTGATCATGCATAAGGTCCTTTCCGGCTTTGCAATTCTAATACTCTAAGAGCGAGCCTTGGAATCTTATATAAGGAATCCCTTTCTTTCATTAGAAAAGCAGATTGTTTTTCTTGGTATCTTACTGCTTTCTTAAGATACATGCTGCATGCTAGTTTAATATTATTGATGGAAATTTTGTCTGCTCGAAAACAATTTCCAACAGGATGATGTATGGCCAAATTAGACCTAAAGGAGCCATTAGCTGTGGGCCAGTGGCCTTATTTCAATGAAAAGAAGGAATGCATGGGAAAGGATAATGGGTCCTCTGCTAACCAGTACTTTACTTCCTTGCTGTTAGTCCCTTCCATAGTGTTCATTTCTTTCTAGAACTGTGGTCATAGAACAATAGACATCAAATGTTGGGGGAGGGATTTCCTTACTTGAGGATCATTTTACCATTAAGGTAAGATCCTCACTCATTACTGCAATTCAGAAAAAAAAAAAGAAAAAGAATGTGTCCACCATTATCATTTCTTCTTTGGTGTTTAGCACTAGATGTGTGAATTTGGCAGGAACACCAACACTCAACACCTAACATTGTGAACCTGGAGACAGGACAGTGAAGACTAACAGACCTAAATGGACCATGGATGGCTCTAGCTCAGTGGTTCTCAACCTGTGGGTCCCCCGATGTTCCTGGACTGCAACTCCCAGAAGCCTCCACCACTTGCTGTTCTGGAAGGAATTTCTGGGAGTTGCAGTCCAGTAACATCTGGGGACCCACAGGTTGAGAAGCATTGCTCTAGCTGTTCTACTATGATCTGCTAGCATATCACTGTACGAGTTCGGATACAGAGGTTGCCAAGCCAACAACCTGCCTTACTATTATTCTTGTGGTGCAGATGTTTCTGACATTTTCCACGGCAACAAAAACCAGGTAGACCCAACAACTTGAATCAGGTTGTTGCTCTTTCAAGGCTGTGGATGACTAAAACTGAGTTTAAGATCCATTTGCCCGAATTATTACTAATATCAGTTTTGATTTGTTAGCCTTTCAGTTTTATTAAATCCTTTCAGGGTTTGTTGGACTCCATGTGTGTCCAACATGTGTATAGGGAGGAGTGAGACTAGCCATATTTATAGAGGGATGTTGTTATGATCTGTGGAACATGGCATTCATGTCTAGGAAAAAAGCAAAGTGTTCTGCTTATATACCACCCCATAGTGCTTAAATCACCTAAAGGAACATGGACATTTGCATGGCCTGAGATTCAGACTCTGCCATATGTTTACCTTGTTCTTCCAGAGGTGCCCTCTTAAGTGATGAAAGATTTTTGCAATTCAGAGGATGTGATTTTCCTCACCCACATATGTGGTATTTAGCATGCTTTTTTTAAATGATTATGAAATGCTAGCTTAATTCATAAATCTGTTGTCAAAGGGAACAGGGTGATCATCAGGAACATGTATTCTCCTTAGCATCTAGTTTTATTCCAAGAAACACAGCTACTGTTGCTGTTCTTTTGCATCTAGTGGGATATCATAGATAGAATAATCTCTTGAATCGGTGTTTATAGTGTGCATGAATGGATTACACTCTCTAACGACCCTCTCACAGAAGAGTTATTATTATGGGCTGCAGCAAGCCAGCTTTGTGATTTGCTTCATTCTCAAGTGAGCTACTAGCTACTTTCTCTTCATTGTTCTGGTGATTATAGCATGTTTACCCAGATGTTTTATGGCAAAAGACCTTGCCAGAAAAGGGCTTAAGGCTAGAGATGGGACAGGATGAGCTGAGAGGGGAGGTTGAGAGGATTGTGTGGTGACTTCATGACCTCTTGAACGTAAGTGGGAGAGATGACAGGGAAAATGGCTTACTTTTTGTCTGTCCCTACTTGTTGACTCTTCAGCTCAGCCCAGCTGTCATTGGGCGGTGAGTAAAGAAACATGAGACAAAATAAGGCTTTATGGAGGCAACAGGTGGGTGTGCTAGGGAATGGAGGAACAAAGCTTTGAAAGTGCTTTCAAACTATAAGCAAGATACTTTATCTTAATTAGTTTGGATATTAGATCTTTGAGAAAACATCTAGGGTTGGAGTCATGTGTTTGGACAAGGACTCAGACAACAGCAAATGCCTAATAACACAATCCCAAGGGTATAATTTAGCTTCAGTAGTGCAAACAGCTAAACACTGTTACGCCTTAGGAAATGAAAAGACTTTTCAGTGGTCTAATAAAGATATCACCTATCCTTGCTTTCAGACCTTATGAAACAGCAGTGCTATGGTGGAGCCAGAGAGAGCTTGTACATCAAGAGCTTGGAAAATTTACTTTTAGGTACTGTAATTCCCAGAATCCCCTAGCTAAACCATCCTTGTTGGGGGTTCTGAGATTTGTAGTCCAAAAAACCCTAATTTTTTTTCCAAACTCCGTTGTCTATTCCTGATTGTATTAGGCACAATCTGGCCACATGTTAACATTGTGTTGTCCTTCTCAAATCCCATGGGGACCAGCTGAGTGAAAGATCTGAACCTGCCAGCTAAGTACTGTTGAGTTTGCATCATTATTATATATTTTACAGAAACTCTGATAAATCTGCTCATCTTGGCCACTTTAGTAACCCAGACATTTAAATCTAAACCTCATACCATATGACGTGATACAGTACGTAGAAATAAAAAATTGCTTCCAGTCTTGATATATTTTTTTGATTGCCAGTATGACCATTCTAATGTCATTAAATAATAATAATAAAAATAAATTTAGGCACAGACGCCCAAAATGAGAGACCAGTGGCTCCAAACAGCTTCACAAAACCCTGAAGATTTCACATGGAAAGCTGGGAAGATGACCACATTGAACTCACTGGCCAGACTTAGCTGACAGTCTTTTAAACTTGTGGAGCTGGATATAATGAATCCTGAACATTAAAACAAGTAGAACATAAAACTATGACATTTGCATCAAGATGAAAATATTAATTGGAACCACCACACATTAGCACGATTTATTAATTTCTCCTCTCTAATCCTCTGTACAAAAATATATCTTTTCCTTTTTATTTCTTTAAATTATTATTTTTTCCAGCTTCAATCCCAGCCAAAGTCATGCCCGGTCATCTGGTAGAACTTCATGTTGAAGGGCCTGTAGAACTCGCGCAGTCGCTGCACCACACTCTGGTCGATACTGGGGTGGGTCCGCCCTTTGGTTTTGCCCAGGCAGTGGGGCTTGCTGCTCCCTTCCGCCTTCTTCAGGCAGGGGAAGCCCTTGGTCTTGTTGAAGTAGAAGTGCTTGTCGGTGATGATCCGCTTGAGGCCCAGAAAGTCCTGGACTCGGCCCAGCTCGCCGGCCGGATCGCTGATGAGCCTCTCGCCGCTGACAAAGAGGATCTGCCCGATGGGGAAATAGAGCAGCCAGTTCTCCAGGTGCTTGGCGTAGATGCCAATCTGGATGGCACTCCAGGAGGTATCGATCAGGCCCGTAGTCCTGTTTTTGAAGGTCAGGCTCTCAAAGGTGGGGATGTCCGGCTTCTTGGACAGAGTCTGCGTGTAGTCAGAAATGGCTCTGGTGACCGGGTCTCGGACCACCACAATCAGCTTGGTGTCCTTCGACATGGCGGAGATACGGGCCGGCGCCTCCTTGGTGACAAAGTAGCTGGGAGTTTTCTCCATGGTGATCTGCCCATCAAGAGTCCTTGGCATCAGTTCTCTGAAGAAGAAGAAGAAGAAGAAGAAGAAGAAGAAGAAGAAGAAGAAGAAGAAGAAGAAGAAGAAGAAGAAGAAGAAGAAGAAGAAGAAGAAGAAGAAGAAGACAAAAAGGAATTACTTTTGTGTAACTGTAACAATAATTGTATTTAGGAATTTATAATTTTCGACATTAAAAATATCCTGGTCACGAAAGACAGGGGACTCATATATCTGTTTATATACTGCCCCATACCACTTCAAGTAGTTTCTAGGTGGTTTACAGATTTAATTACACTATACTGGATACACCTCCCCCCGCAAGCTGGGTACTCGTTTTACCAACCTTGAAAGGGTGGAAGGCTGAGTCCACCATGAGCCTGCTACCTAGGATTGAACCCTAGGTCGTGAGCACAGTTTTACCTGCATTACAAGCATTTAAGAACATAAGAATACAAGAAGAACCATGCTGGATCAGACCAAAGGCCCATCTAGTCCAGCTTCCTGTATCTCACAGTGGCCCCACCAAATGCCTCTGGGAGCGCATGAGACTAGATATCTGTCTCCTGCTACCACTCCCCTGTATCTGGCCCTTGAAGTACCCTGGTTTTAAGCCTGGAGATTACACATCTCCATCATGGTTTGTTGTAACCTGTGATGGACTTTTCCTCCAGGAATCTGTCCAATCCCCTTTTGAAGGCAGCTAGATGCCATCACCACACCTTGCGGCAGGGAGTTCCACAGACTAACAACACGTGGGTAAAAAAATATTTTTTTCGCCTGCTCTCACTCTCCCAACCCACATTTTGAGTGGATGTCCTCTAGTTTTGGTATTTTGGAGGAGGGAGAAGAGTGTCCCTCTATCCACTTGACTCATGCCCTGCATTACTTTGTACATCTCAATCATATCCCCTTCAGGCGCCTTTTTTCCAGACTAAAGAGCCCCAAACATTTTAGCCTTTCCTCATAAGGGAGGTCCCCCAGCTCAGTAATCATTTTAGTTGCTCTCTTCTGCACCTTTTCCAGTTCCACTATGTCTTTTTTGAGATGCGGTGACCAGAATTGTACACAATACTCCTGGTGTGGCCTTACTATTGTTTTGTACAATGGCATTATAATGTTGGCTGTTTTATTTTCAGTCCACTTTTTGATAATTCCTAGCATGGAATTGGCCTTCTTCACCGCTGCCATACATTGGGTAGACACCTTCATGGAGCTGTCCAGCAACATGCCAAGATCTCTTTCCTGATCCGTCACGGATAGCTCGAGCCCATGAGTTGATAAAGTTTTGATTTTTCGCCCCAATATACATTGCATTTTGCTACATTGAAACACATTTGCCATTTGGCAGCTCATTCCCCCAGTTTGGAGAGATCCTTCTGGAGTTCTTCACAATCTTCTCTGGTTTTTACCACATGGAAAAGTTTTGTGTCATCAGCAAACTTGGCCACTTCACTGCTTATCCCTGTCTCCAGGTCATTTATGAACAGACTGAAAAGCACCGGAGCAAGGACAGATCCCTGGCCTACTCTTTGTTTCCTGGATCTCAACCAGTTCTCAATCCATAAGAGGACCTGCCCTCTTATCCCCTGATCGTGAAATTTTCTCAGCAGCCTTTGGAGAGGGACTGTGTCAAAAGCCTTCTGAAAATCAAGATAGACAATATTTTATCTGGCCTTTGGCTATAAAATAAAATTGATTGATTGATAGACAATATCCACTGGTTCACCCAAATCCACATGCCTGTTGACCTTTTCAAAGAATTCTAAAAGGTTTGTCTGGCAAGACTTACCCTTACAGAAGCCATGCTGATTTTCCCTCAGCGAGGTTTGTTCTTCTATTTGTTTTAAGATTTTCTCTTGGATGAGGCTTTCTACCATCCTCCCTGGGAGAGACGTAAGGCTAACTGGCCAATAGTTTTCCGAATCCCCCCTCCTTCCTTTTTTAAAAATTGGTGTGACATCCACTATTCTCCAGTCCTCTGGCACTGTGGCCGTTTTAAGAGACAAGTTGCATATTACCGTTAAGAGATCTGCAATTTCATTTCTCAGTTCCTTAATAACCCTTGGGAGCATGCCATCTGGGCCCGGTAACTTATTGATCTTCAATTTATCAATTAAACCTAAAACATCCTCTCTTTTAACCTGTATTTGATTGAATTCTTTAGTCAAGAGGGGCTGTTCGGGCAGCGGAATCTGCCCAAGGTCTTCTGTCGTGAAGACAGATGCCAAGAAGTCATTTAATTTCTCTGCTTTTACCAAGTCCTCCTTAACCTTCCCTTTTCCTCCCTCACCATCCAGAGGACCAACTGGTTCTCTGGCAGGTTTTCTACTTCAAACCTATTTAAAGAAGCTTTTATTATTTCCCTTTATATTGCTAGCCAACATTCCTCAAAGTCTTTCTTTGCCTATCTTGTCATCTTCTTACATTTCTTTTTTCCAGTGTGTGTTTCTTTTTATTTTCCTCATTTGTGGAAGGATTTCCACTTATGGAAAGACCTCTCCTTGTGCTGTAGAGCCTCTCTAACTCCACTCATTAACCATGCCGGTGCCCTCTTGAACTTAGTGGAGCTCTTTCTTTGTGGTAAGCACTTCTGTTGGGCCTCTACTACTGCTCTTTTAAACAGGCTCCATGCACTCTGGAGAGATTGGATTCTTTTTACCTTCCCTTTCAATTTCTTTCTAACTAGTTTCATCATCTGAGGGAAGTCCACCCTTCGAAAATCAAGGGTTTTTGTATCAGATTTGCTTGACACTCTTCCCCTGACAAAGGGGGACTGGGGGCTAGATTGGCCCTTTGTCTGATTGAGCAGGGAACCTCTCATGTTCTTTAGATATCAGCTTTAAAAGGCTGTGCATACAGGTAATAAATGTATCCATCTCACAAGCAAGTACACTCTCTTATATTTTTTTATTTCCACACTGGACACTATCAGAAAATGTAAGGTCAGAAACAGAAGCCTACAGGATAAGCAAACACTTTGCCCCGAAACTATATGAAGCCTTGTCTTTTAAATCTTTCCCTGGAGAAGAGTTTCTGGAATTCTTTTGACCCACTCTGATAAGAAAGAGAAACCCTCAGGGAGATTTTTTTACAGTCCTCTTTTGAGCTATTGCATTTGATACAGGATGTACAGCATAATTAGCTCACCAAAATAGTTATGAACGATTCATTCACAGAGGGTGTTCCCTCTGCCCACAGCCACAGACATATTTTGCTACCAAGCAACAAATGTCCTCCCACACTGTTTCTGCTTCATGCCTAAGCTATGGGCACAATGGATAGGCATGGAAAATGTCCTTTCCCAGATGTTTGTGGATCAGTACCATTCAACATTGTCAGTGACACTGGTACTTCCATCTGTACTGCCATACAGGTGGAAGGAGTAGGGACAGATGATCCTGGGGTAAAACAAATACACTGAAGACTAGGCGGACCTCTAGAGAGGGTGAAAGTTTTGATGATGAAAATTGCAAATCAATAAAAGTGGAAGGGTAACCCATTCCCTTAAAGGTCTACCAGAGGGATATAAATGGCCAGTTTAACTCTTACATTGAATAGTTCAGTAGGTTATGGCTGGAGGCACTCTGTGACTTCTGTTGAATGGCATTCTGTGCCAACTCACCAGAGAAAACTGTCATCATGGCAGAGGTTGTGTATTGCCGACAAAGAGAAACTGCCAACTGTGAAACTGAGTTTGTTGGTCCAGGACAAGCCTGGATGAGCACAATGTGAATGCTGTTGATCTATTTGGTGCTTATAATCTATTTCGTGCTTGGGATACTTTGTTTTCAGTGCATTCCATTTTGAATGCTACATTTCAACAAAGATACTGACAAATTAGAAAGGATGTAGCAGGATCTATGGAGTAAAACCTGATGACAAAAATCTAGCTAAATCAGGGGTGACCAAACTTTTTGCAAGGAGGGCCAGATTTGGTGAGGTGAAAATGTGTGGGGGCCGACCATTCAGCTGCACTTGGCCCCCGAGTCAGACATTTGACAAGTCTCTATAACATGCAAAGGAGGTAGGGAGGATGCTGCAGCAATGGAGCCAGGGGCAGGTAGGCTGGGAAGGAGGCTGTATGGTGGTGGACGGAGGGAGGACAGGCAAAACATAAAATTGCAAACTGATGCCTCCATCCGGTATGGGGAAGGGCCAGCTGTCGGGGATGCATGATAGGCTGAGCTGGCAGGGAGAAGAGGCAGGCCACTCAATATTTGTAAACGGGCCACATTTGGCCCCTGGGCCTGACTTTGGACATGCCTGAGCTAAATCAACAGTCCTATGGGGTTTTCTGCACCAGACATTCTTAGCTTCTTTGTCTTCTGCAATTGCTAAAACAAATTGAGTCTTGTTATTTTAATTTTAGTTGATTCTATTTAATTACTTAGCAGAGGACAATGACTTATCTGAAGGATGGTAGACCCTAAATACAAATGAACTTAGTAAGTACAGAGTCTCTCTAGATAAGATGCTGATTCCATATCTAGAAGCAGTGTGCCCTTAAGAGCAAAATACTGCCCATTTATCCTTTTGCCTAAAAATAATCTGACCCTCATAAGCCAGCACAGCCCAATGTGCTGCAAGTAGACATGGGCACCAAATGAAAAGTGAAATGTTGTTTTGTCATTTTGTTACATAACATTTTTGTAATCATTATTTTCAAGTACATATTTTAAGTACTAAAAAATAGAGTTTGCAGGCATGTAGCAGCATAAAAATCACAGGGGAGTTTCCCTCTAATTGAGCGGGAAGCACTTAATTACTCCCCCATGGGGGGAGCTTCCTCAAGTGGTTACTTTAATTATAAATGCTTTTCTCCTGTAGGGACCCCCTTTGGAGTTTAATAACTCAGCCTCTTGAACCACAAACCTCTCCAAATTTAGGGGGCTTACAGGGAAGGGTGCAAAGAAGCTACCCCCCAATTGGTGCCTCTAGGACCCAGGGGAGCCATTATATAGCATAACAAATCATTTCATTTCATTCCAAAAATTATTTTAAAAATTTGTTAGTAACGAAACAAAATGAAATGAAAGGAGAAACAAAATGAAACAAAACACTATATTTCTGTTTTGTGCCCATATCTGTAACTTCAGCCATGCTCTAAGTGCATTACTGAAGCCTAAATACGAGGTCCTCAAGGGAAGCTTTGGAACACTTTGTGCCTGCAGTTTGAGGGCCATGCACGGTATCTCATAAACATTCTTCACACAGATGAATTCCATCATTTTGCAAAAATCCTGTCTTCAGTGAGCACTTTCTTTGGGAAATACCTTCAGCAAGTGTGCAAAGTTTAGACAGTTTTCACCAGCTTGAGCTACGGCATCAATCATATCTATCTAGCCTGGTTTAACTCATTTGCTGAGGCATTTTATCGCATATCGACATACCACCCAGCTTTTATTGAGACTTCTGCCAATCTGCTCCCAAGCAGTCAGCAGGCTCTTTAATGTTTAGATATCCAGCTGGAAGAATCTCTCTCCAGGAAAAGCACAGTAAAAACCCTGATGGCCTTTTATCCAAGTCTGCTTGGCATGTGACTCCAAAAGCTAAACCAGGATATGAGATCGCGTGTGTGTGTGTGTGTGTGTGTGTGTGTGTGTGTGTGTGTGTGTACATATTTACCAACATTAACATTCTCCTTTATATTTGGAATGGGGAAACCTGGATATTAGGTAAATCTGAGTGATAGTAGATGGACAATAGTAGATCCATCCATCCAGATTCAGGCCTTAATCTCTAAACGCAGGCATGTCCAAACTTCGGCCCTCCCACAGTCCTTTGCCATTGGTGTTCTAAGTTTAGAATTCTGGGAGTTGTGGTCCAAATCATCAGGAAGGCCGAAGTTTGGACATGCCTGTCTTAACAGTATGGCCCTGAAGTTCTTCTCCTTGTCTTTAACATATACAGGTGAGGCAGGTACAGCTTTCGTCTCTATGATGGCAACCACTGAGCCTATTCAATTTGGACAAGAATTTCATTCCTGAATAATTTGTAATATACACTTTTTGTTTTTATATTAAGAACAGAAAGACCTGCAGACTTTTAAAAATAAAAACACGTGCGGGAGCAAACTTGGTTTTTTCTCTAAAAAAAAAACAGTATATACACTGGGTACCTTCAATGTCCACGGGAGCTGAGGGATTGTCCAGGAGAGGTAATTTATTTGGACTGGAGTGGGGTAAATTTACTTACTTACTTACTTACTTACTTACTTACTTACTTACTTACTTACTTACTTACTTACTTACTTACTTACTTACTTACTTACTTACTTACTTTATATTTCTATACCGCCCGTCTTCCAATGGAACTCCGGGCAGTTAGTAAAAATACATTCAATAAGAGGTCAGGTATGCTATTTGTTTGTTTGTTTGTTTTTGTTTGTTTGCTATATTTCTATACCACACTATCTAGCAACGAGGCCACTCTGGCCGGTTTACAAAATTACAATGTTCAATATATAAAATAACACAATAAACATAATCCAATCAGCAATAAAAAGCTAAGAATTAAGAAACAGAGAACAGAAATTGACTAAAGATGAAATGCAGCAGAGTGAAATGTCAGCGGATCCAGGAAAGTAATTTGCTGCAATCCTGGCATTGAAATGGCATATGGACTTGAAGTGGTCCGCACCAGCCTGCTGTCAATTTGCCAGTGTTGTGAAGTGACTTAAGAGGAGAGCCACTCCAGAATTTTGGAAAATTAAACAGTTCCCTGGACCCACAATGAGAAAAAGTAGTGAACAGTACGCATATCTACATAATGCACAGACTTAACTTGTAATACACACACCTAGTGTTGTTTTTAAAATAAAACAGTGCATAGTTATTGCTCTAATACATACTAACCTCCCTCCTCACCCAATTTTCGCAGCTCTTCCATGGACCCGAGGAAGCATTTAATTTGTTGATATCTGAAGCGGTTCACTTCAGTATATTAGCACATCAAAAATTCTCGCTTTGGTTCATTTCCAAAAATCACACACACTGGAAATGAACCAAAGCAGAGTGATCCCGTCCACACCAGAAAAGCAGAAGCCCCTGATAGGGGCCAGCAAGGTATGGATAGGACTGCGCTGGGTGAAGGATGGCTCACTCAAAAATCCTACCTTTAATAGAGATGGGCACGAAATGCCAAAATGGCATTTTGTGGTTGTTTTTTCAGGTCATGGGGGCCTCTTCATTTTTGTTTTTGTTGTTTGGGCCCCGGGCCCCACTTCATTTTCATTTAATCGTTTTTCGGGCGTAGTGGCAAGCCTGTCAGGAGAGTGTTCCCGTGGCCGTGGGGAGCCCTCCCGGGGCCGGACACTACCAGAGCCAGCGGCAACCCTGCCGGAGAGCATTCCTGCGGCCGTGGGGAGCCCTCCTGGGGCCATGCGCCGCCAGTGCCGGTGGCATGCTGACCAGGAGAGCATTCCAGCGGCTGCGGTGAGCCCTTCCGGGGCTGTGCGCCGCCTGGCCGTGGAGGGAAGAGTGAGCTACCCTTCTGGGATCCCTGGGATCTCTGGACCCCTCCCACCCTGAGCTTTCCGGGGTGGTGGTGGTGGTGGTGGTGGTGGTGGTCCTCGCATCCTGGGGGGGCGCCAGGTGGGTGCGCCATCGAGGGGTGCCGGCGGGGAAGGGGGAGCGGGGTGGGGAAGCAGCAGGGTGGAGGAGCAGCGGAGGGTGGGTGGGGAGCATATCATTGAGCCCCCCCCAGTGTGTGTGGTGGTGGGGGTCATCCCCGGTCGCTTGCATCGCCACCCACCTGGTGGCGGCGTCTCCTCCTGATGCGCTGCTGCTGCTGCTGCATGGCGGGCCATCGCCGCTCTTCCCGGCCAGCTGGGGTGGCTCAGTGGGTCAGTCGGTCAGTGCGGTGGGGCTCCACCCCATGGGCGTGCTGGCTGGCTGGCTGGCTGGCTGGAGCCCGGCGGGTCAGGGCAGAGCAAGTGAGCAAGGGGGGCACAGCGCTTCCACCCCATGCCCCATCCGCCGCCCTGGAGGAGGCTCCTTGGAGGCACTCCGCCTCTGCTAGTGTGAAAGGCGAGGAGCCCACCCCGCATGCTTGAACACCAGCCCTCTGGGGAAGTGCCCCCTTTGGAGCATGAGACGGTCGTGGCGGGGGGTTGCTGGACTTTGTAGTCCCTGGAGGAGAACATTTTTGGGGTGGTTCCCACGCTCTGCGTGCGCCCCTTCCCCTACCCCCACACACACCGCGTTCGGTTGGGGGGACGCCAGAACCCCTGAGGCACGTCCTTCACCAGCAGCTGTATTTTTTTTTTTACTGCGCTGACCACGTGGCCCGCACTACAGCTGTAGCGCAGGCCGTCTTTTTTTTTGTTTTTGTTTTTTTGTTCCGGAAGCCAGGAAGACTGGACTAGGAAGGCCAGTACCAGGTAGGTCATTCATCGTTTGGCCATTAATGAAAACGAACAGAACGAAGAAAATTTTCTTGGTTCTGTTTGGTTCAAGCCTGCCCCATCGCAATGGTCGTTATTCGTCCCATTACGTAACGTAACGGATAACGGATAACGGTAACGAAAAAAATGGTCGTTTTGTGCCCATCTCTAATCTTTAAGAACATACCAGCCCATCCTGCAGATGACCAAACAGTAGCCTAAATGCCCATGTAATCAGCCTCTGAGTCTTGGAATGTGGAGAGTGGAACATGTGCATCTGTGGAACCCAGTTCTAAGCCCTTTAAAGATGCCGCCTAGATGGATGGGAGAGGCATTCAGCTTGCTTCTCACTCCATGTGGTTCCCAAACCTAGTAACCTAAGTAACTAAATAACAGGAGGGCAATATGCATAATTTCCCCTTCAGGTTCTACCTATTTTTTTTGGGGGGGGGGTGAGGGTGTGGACTTGAACACAAAGAACTGATTCCTCCAAACCAGGTTGGTCCTACTAATCTGAGAATCTGCCCAATGGTGAATGTGTAGGTTGATAGATAGGAACTAAGCCTTTTTTTGACTATACTCAAGGTCATTTCTCTACCAGGGTGAGATGGAGAGAAGAATGACGGCCGTCTACCTGCTGAACTCATCGCTCTGCCTAGCCCCCTTCCTTTTCTTCTGGCATTCTCCTCCTCCCCTTTCCATGGTTGAGGGCAATTCACTGAATGGGCAATTGTGTCTCAAATGGAGTAGGCTCAGGATGCCAAGTGAGGAAGAAAAGAGCCGTGGCAGGCAAGCCCGAGAGCTGCACGGATACAGTTTCTAGGCAGATGCCCTTGGGTACGACGAACAAAGCGTGGCATATCACTGCCCGCAGGCCCTTGCGGCAGAGCCCTCCCTGAGCACTCTTGCACACTGACAGTTATTTATCCTTATCTTTGCCTTTGTCACCGCTGACCTAGCCGTGGCCCACACAGGGTGCATGGGCCATTAAGTAACCGCCAGAGAAACAATGGGAACGAAATAGAAGCCAGCGCTTCAGGAAACAAGAAATAATACACATACGCACCTGCCACAATTATGTGTATAAAGACAAGCCTCACACAAGGCCTAGCTCACAGACAGGTTTATTCAAGCTGCTCCCATAAAAGTGCCCAAGTCCCACAGGCTGGAAAGTCTTATCACAGAAGCAAAACGTGGTCCACCTGCAACTCATAGCAAGCATTCAGTCATTAATTTTTCTCTAGCCGTGTTGCTGAAGGAGGTGATGTTTATATGTTTGGCACGGGTCTGCCTTTGCCAACACTGCTCTGAATACTCCAGTGGTGCTTGGGAGTCAGTAAGCCGATTCTTGAGGAAAAGCGTAAATGCATGCAGCTAATTTGGTTTCTGTAAATAGACAACCTGTATCTAGAATTGCTGGACACTGTGGCTCTCCAACTCTGAACACAAACCTTCTTTCACAAGATCACATAGGTTAGGTGTCTCCTGTAACTATTTCCTTTGGAAAAAGAATCACCTGGAAAAGTTTCTTTTAAGGCTAAATCTCCTCCAAATCCCCCATTCACTACAGCCAGTGGGAATGACTTTCTGAAATAAAATAAAATAAAATAAAATAAACTTCACTAGTTTTCATTTTATTGCTATGTCTAAACAATGTCTTTGGTTTTCAGTGCATTTTAACCCCATCAGCCTGACTAGAAATGCTGGGGTTTTAGGCTTGCTTGAAGCCCACATTTCCCACAGTCCTGGTTTCTGAGATTTTGACATTAGAAACCTCACTGGTGTTCGACAAAGGAAGCGCCCATGGGACAACACATACAGTTTACTGTGGCACCTCTATGCTGTGGCTGTGTTAAGTGATCAGGGCCACCCTCAAGAAACCACTCTGGGAAAACGTGCACACAAGACACATTCCCCACAGAATCTCTGGGAGCTTCAGGGCCTAGCCCCTTAACAGACACCACTGCTGTGTGACCAGTGGACCTGTGACTTGGAGGCAGCATACAGCGGTACCTTGTATAAAGGAATTAATTCGTTCCAAATGAAATTATGTTAAGCAAATTTACTTTATACAAATTTCCCATAGGAATGCATTGGAAAGAGAGTAATCCCTAATCGAGACCATTTTTATATTGTACGGATTTGCCTCATAGGCGATTTTGTTAAGCAAGTTTCCCCTATCTCAGGAATTTTTTATTGTACAGATGTTATGTTATACAAACTGTTTGTTATACGAGGGTCCACTGTATTTTGGACAAAAACCGAATGCCCTGTAAAGACCCTCAAAATATGCCTCCTTATCTATGGTTCTTCTAAACAGTTCCAATGCCCATATTTTGGCAGCATGTATAACCATTAGACATGGGCACGACTCGGCGAAATTTTCGTTTTCGTTTCCGTTTTTCGTTTCCGTTACGTAATGGAAACGGTAACAATAATTAAGCCATCAGAACTCGAACTCGAACCGAAAAAAGAAAAATTTGGTCGGGTTTTTCGTTTTTGTTTTCGTTTGTGGCATCGCGGCAATCGCGCAGGAGGCAGCAACCTCCCTTGACGCTTATTGTTGCCTAACAAAAAAACAAACTGCCACCTTTCTATCGTGTCCTCTGGAAATCTTACTAAAGAGCCTCGATTGTTTTCCCCCCATTAGTGAAGGTGCTTCTTCTGTCCTCCCCCCCTTCCCCAAAAGCCTTAATGGCAAAGCGGATGAGGAGCTCCGGCCTCCCTTTTCTCACCAAAGCCTCCCCCTGCAAATGCCAGCGGCGGGACAGGAAGGGCGCAACGCCAAGCGCCGGCGGAGGATTAAGCGAGGAAGGCGGGTTGCTTGGAGGGAGATCTTTGATCACCGCTCTCTCTCTCTCTCTCTCTGCCCCCCCACAGCCCGCAAGGTGGGAGGGTGGCGCACCTTCCTCCTCCTCCTCCCAACATCGTGGAGGTGTGTGTGCATGCCGGAGCCCAGGCACGCATGTGTGCACGTGCATGTGTGTTCATTCCAGCTGGGGCTGCTGTGCTGCAGCTCCTTTGTGTCTCCCTGCCTTCCAAGGGTGGGCCCGTCCAGCCTCTGCGACTACGAGGAACCCGCGGCGGCGGCGGTGGCGGCAGCAACGGGAGGAGGGATGAGCAATCCCAGTCTCCCCGCTCGCTGTCGCACGTGTTCGCACACGGATCATCAATGGGACTCTGGGCTCGGCCCGCCTGCGGGTTGGTTTATACTGCAAGGCGTGGGAGCGCACGCAACCGCCCTCCCTCGGGTTGCAGCTCATTCATCCCAACCAACCCTCTTGCACTGCTGCCCTTGTCAGGGCAATTACCTGTCTGCCTGCTCCGCCTCCCTCGCTGATTGACGGCCTGGATCACGTGAGAGTGGGGGGGGAAGAGGCGGAGGAGGAGGCGGAGGAAGAGGCGAGGACGGCGGGGCGGGCGCTCGCACCTGGAGCTGGAGGAAAAAGGAACACCCAACGGGGATGTGCTCGGCTGGGGTCGCCGAGTATCTGCAGTGCGCTCTCTGGGTAACCCCTCCCACCGCTTCCATCTCTCCCCCTTTCAATGCTAAAAATGGGCTTGGCCCGCCACTTCCATCCCTCCCCCCCTTTCAATGCTAACTATGGGCTCGGCTCAGGCGGTGGAAATGACAAACGACAAACGACAAACGAAACGACAAATTTTTGAAAAATTTCACGACAAACGGAAACGACCCGAAACGGACCCGTTCCGACAAACGAAAACTCAAAACATCATTTTTTCTGGTCATGCCCATCTCTAATAACCATATAAGTATCTGCCATGCAGTCCCGCTCTCATGTCTCAAGAAGTGGACTTGATCATATTAAAATATAGCAGTTAGTCTTTAAGATGCCATTATGGTCTTATCTTCTTTTTAAGGTGTTTTTTGTCTTCTTTTAAACATTGAGCTACTCACTGCCGCCACAGAGCAGTTCCATCTCCTATTATAGCAAAATTGTAGCGGGAAAAGGCTCACCCTACTTCACTTTTTTCAGTCAAACCTCTTATCTCCCATTGTTTTCTTCATCGTGTTATTCCACGTTGCCTTCCTCACCTTCTGGGGGTAGGAGAGTCCCGATGGGGGAAATGGGTTGATAAAAGGGGCTCAGCAGCCCTTCTCCAAACCTCTTATCTTTTCCCCTCAAACTGTGTTTCCTTAGAAGAAATCATTGGAGTTTATAGACACATCTGCATAGAATGTGTGGGTTTGCCATTAAGAAATCAGTTTGAGAACCTCTAAAGACTTGTAAAGTTCAAGGCCTCATTCTTTAGCCTTAACATCTAAGCCACAGCAGCGGTGCTTGTGACAAAGCTATTTTTATATGCTTATTATAATTTCTTTACCTGCTTCTCTTTCACTCTGTGTTTTGCTTCTGGCTTTTTCAGAAGGTCTGACACAAAAGCCTCCTGCCACTGTGCTTTTGATATTATGCTACAGAGAGAGACATGCTGTGGTTAGAAAGCCACTGGGAATGAATAAGAAAGGTGTGCATCTTGCTTTAGTTTACTTGTTTTTCTCTTATGGGGTCCTAGAAATCTCTCTCTCTCTCTCTCTCTCTCTCCCTCTCTCTCTGGCTGATAGGGCATTAGGGATGGCAGTCCCACTGGAACTATTTATGCCTATTGCTTCCCCATGACAGCACATTGTTGTCACACTCACTTAAGACTGCCCATTCTGGCAGGTTGTGTCAGTGGATATCCCTGTTCCCCATAAGGATAGCCAAACTGCAAACATTTTCAGTGGAATTGTGGAGGTTTGCAGCATGCCTGGACCAGAAAAGAAATCAATCAGTCTTGTGGATTTGACTAGACAGAGGGCATATGATCCACTCTTCAGCTGAATGGCTGATACCCAAAGCTGAAAATCAAAGCAATTGTGCAGTACATAGACCAGTGTGACCGAGTGCCATGATGCCCTATGACAGTGGTGGTGAACCTTCAGCCCTCCAGATGATTTGGACCACAACTCCCATAGGCTTTTGTCACCGGCAATACAGGCTTGGAATTCTGGGAGTTGTGGTCCAAAACATCGGGAGTGCTGAAGGTTCGCCGTCGCCACCATGGCTCTATGACAGTCATCAAGACTAGGGTGGCGGTGGTGCTGGGTTTCATAGACTCAATGTTGTAAGGGCATGGGATGTTTGAATTAGCAGGGATTATGACATTGTATGCCATACCCACTCACGCTCTTCTGTTTCTTTGGAGTACTGTACAGTAGATGGATGGGGACTAGGAGAGATGAATTTTCCCAGAAACGGAATATTGATAAGAGCTACCTGTGTTGCTATGCGGGGTGATTGGTGTGACTTGATCTTGAAGAAGCAATTACAGGTGAGTTTCATTCACCTTTATTTTTAAAAATTCTGGTTTTGGCAGAGAGGAAACCGGCTGCATCCTATGTGTCGATATAGACAAGGGCAACTGTCTATGGTTTTGGATTTTTGTTGCCTTCTCCCACTCCCTGCCATTAGAAACTCTCACCCCGGGCAAAACTGGTCATGAGTGATGGCCCATTTGATGGGAACACTGGCCACCAATGGGCTAGAAACTCCTTTGGTCCCGTACAATTCTAGTCTCTTCCTTTGAGCTGAAGGGAAGCCCCCAGCATAAATATTGTGTATCATCAGACAGTTCATCTCGGCAAAGTGACACAGCCCATTCTAGATGATTTAGTTGGCTTGCTGCTCAGATGGCGTTGTGGTTAAAAATGAAAGCTGCTTGTTAATGCAGAGTTATCAGGTTTTTGCATATGTGGGCAGGAGGAGATAAAGCCAAACACCTTCCCACATAACAGGACTCTGAAAGAAAGGGGGAAAGGGCAGAAGACGAAGGAAATTCTGATGAAAGCACCAGTCTACCATGGGATCAGGCATCCTGACACTCTCTGCTGTTATTCCACAGTGTTTACTGCCTCCAGCATTTGTTCACTTGGTGTTTTATTTACATTACAAATGAAATGCAGAAGTTCTAAGACACTCTCGCTCTGTTCCAAGGAAGGAATCAAGGAGCTTTTCAGCACTTAAACAGACGGCCCATTGTCCACAAGAGTATCCAAAGATTCTTCCAGCAGGACTGGATGTGCGCAAGTTGAGCATCAGGAAAATGTATCAAAACTGTTTACAGTGAAGTGCAATTCCATCCTGGTTAAGGGCCCCATTGATGGGATGACACTGTACAGTAGTTGCCTTGTGTTGATACAGCACGACTAGTTAGTGCATTGCACACACACATATCTATTTAGAAAATTGGTCCAGCTTGGTTGGCTGGGGGCTGTTCCTGCTCCAAGCATAGTACACACAAAGGCAATGCTGATTTGTTTTTTAAAAAAATGGCATTTTTAGGTTCAGTAGTTGGGACACCATTCCCCTGCTCCCCAATTACAGTCGTACCACACTTTACTGGAGGACAGACTATACTCTGTCTGGTAGCCAAATCATGATATTACACAAGACACATCGTATACCTACAATGTGAAAGGACAGCTTGTATATCATGTCTTGCAACACACAGTGTAAATCTCAGGAGTCAAGCATCTCAGTGTGGGGCTGGCACAAATGCTTAAAAAGGTCTCAGGGAAAGATCTCTCCCACTGCCAGTCAAGCTTGGGACACACAGTTACTTGCACTAAGTGTGGTAGTGGGGCCTCCTGCACACAGCATGCAGTGGTAAAGCTGGAACTCATCAGTGGACGACGAGCCCATCACCGCCATTGCAGGAGGATTAAGTGTAGAGAAGGAGCATTGATACAGCACAGGCAGCTTTCCAGAGCAGCTTTCCTGCAATACCTGGTTCTGAGGAACCCTGAGAACCAGGCACATAGGCAACAACAATGTGGAGAGATTTACAGAACAGTAGTAGCTTTCCAATGACCCTCCAAAGATCATAGAATCATAGAATCATAGAGTTGGAAGAGACCTCAAGGGCCATCCAGTCCAACCCTAGATGGGCTGGGGCAGCTTCTGGTATATAGCTACCTGAGGCAACTGCTTCATCTCATCTCATGGTACACACAATCCTTGGTGGAGAAGAGAATTTATTTATGTATGTATTTAGAGTATTTAGATGCATAATAGGTACCGTAGTCTATCATTCAGGGAAAGTTTGCCTGAAGAGGATGGTCTTTGCCTGTTTCTGGAAAGACAGCAGAGATGAGGCAGTCTTGGCCTCTACCAGGAGGGGGTTCCAGAGTCTGGGTGCAGCAGCTGAGAAGGCAATTTCATGTGTTCTTATGAGATGTACCTGTGATGGGATGGAGACAAAGATCTACTCTGATGACCTTAGCTCCTGAGCTGGTTCATACTATGATAGTCAACATTGAGCCAGCCAGCACCCAGGTTGTACAGTGCTTTGTAGGTTAAGGCCCAATAGCTGATTGGTAGCCAGTGGAGCTGCTTTAACTGGTAGGACTGGCTTGCTGACTTGGATCAAGACAGCTGGTAGAATTTTTGAACCCCCCCAACCCCCTGGATCCCACAGTTACAGGTTCTGCCACGACGAGCATCTGCATTACAACATTTGCCACCACACCTCTGCCTTTGCCCTTCATAAGCTGAGATGTAGCTCCAGCAATGGGAAGACTTTCTTGCCTGCTTTGGATGTCTCCATGATTAAGAGTCCTTTTTAAATCTGCATTGAAGCAGCACCTGCACAGAACTCTGGGACCAGCAATGGAGAACACTGAATGCCCTTTAGATGTTGTAGGACTGCAACTCCCAATTAGCCCTAGCCAGGATAAATAAGGGTGAAGGATGATGGAAACTGTTGTCCAGTTGTATCTGGAGAACTACATGTTATCCCATCTCTAGCTTTAGATTGTTGGACCAATATCCTGACACAATAGAAGGTTTTTATTTGTCAGTGGACAACAGGTCAAGAGGGTAGCACAATGCTTTGGGCATCCTATAGTGAAAAATGCTTTTCTATGTGTATTTTTCAAATGCCAGAGTTTATTCTCTCTGTAATCCTCTTTCTCTATTTGAAAGGCATAGATTGCATTACAGTATAAAACTGAATTGCATCTGCCATTACCAACCCTGCTAAAACAAACAGATCCAGGGCAAAAAGAAGTGTTTCTCCTCACCCCCACCCCCCGAAGGCTTGACCGTAACATGAAGGGATATGAACAACTTATCCTGTAGAATCCATTAGGCCAGTGGTTCTCAACCTGTGGGTCCCCAGATGTTCCTGAACTTCAGCTCCCTGGCCAGTTCAGCTAGTGATAAAGACTTCTGGGAGTTGCAGTCCAGGAACATCTGGGGACCCAAGGTTGAGAACCACTGCATTAGGCAGTCGTTTACCTTCTGTGTTTAACTGCACAATGGCTTTCCTGTCTGCCAAATGTTGCTGCAGACAGTGGACTAGGTATGGAATGGAATATGGTAGCTTCTGACTGACCTAGGGCCAATGGGGCTTCCATCTCCCAGTGCCACAATAGGTGTTTAAACCTACAAACAGTTCAGAAACCCATAACCATCACAACTTAGTAAACTAGCCCCACTAAGAAAAGAATTTGCTGATGGTAAATTTCTCTCATGTGGAAACCACACTGAGATGGGACTGGAAGACAGCACTGCAGTCAGAGCCTGCATCTATAATCCTGGTGATTTACAGAGCCCCAGTACATAAGGGCACAAATTATCCAGATGTGCACCTTGAAAAGTACACCCTATTGAATGGGAACTGGAAAATCTATTTGAGGTGGTAACATGGCCCCATTGCACAGTTGTTAAAATGCAGTTGAACCTCTGCTCATAGCTAGAGTTTGATCCTGGTGGGCTCAGGTAACATGGTCAAGGTTGACTCGGTCTATTATCCTTCTGAGGCTGGTAAAATGAGTATTCAGCTCTCTGGAGAGGCAAACTGTACCTTGTCTAATTATGTAGCGAACTGCCCAGAGAGTGCTCTAACACTATGGGGCAGTATATAAGTTGAAAGAACAACTGATCATTTGAATGGGCTAATAAAAGTTTAGCAGGACTTCATCTCATCATCCTATTGGGAAACCTGTAGCCTCTTTGGTCAATTGCAGAAAAGGGAAGTCAAATAGTTATGGTGCTTGGAGAAGCTTCCGTAACAGGAAAGTTCAAAACAGTTGGGGCTTTTTAGCTTTAGAAAATGATGGGGGAGAAGTTGCTTGAGGTGCGCACAACTATACAAGAAGCCAGAACTGGACAAGTAGATACTGGAACCTAGGGCCACCCCCTTGAAACCAGGTGGTTGGAAAGTCATGACAACCAACAGTTAACGAAACTGGTCACCATAAAATGCTGTGCTGGCTGCTAGCATGGATGGTCTCAAAGGCAGACTGAATGTATTCGTTACAGCCATCAATGGCTACTAGTCATGGTGGCCATATAAAAATTCCAGTTATCAGAAGAAGCAGTGTGCCAATGAATACTAGTTGGTGGGGAACAGGACTAGGAAAGTGTGGTCGCCCTCATGTCCTGCTCTGGGCCTTCCAAAGCCATTGCGGGGAACTGAATACTGGCTTCAGTGGACTTAGGGTCTACCCAGAAAGCCTGGTTGTACCACAGGGATAGTTGCTTATATTTACCCGGAACGGAGTTGTAATAAACTGTTTGTCCTGAACCCATTTTCCCCTTTCATATGGCTAAATTCCTTTCATGCTCTGTGGAGTCTTCTTTGCTGGCACACTGAAGCTGAAGCAGACGCTACAGTGTTTTTCCATCTCATGAAAGAAGCTGCTGGTTAATAAATTCAGCTGTTCCTTGGGGTTTGTTCACAACTGCTTGGGATGCCTGCAGTTTTCAGTAGGGGAGGTTTGACATGTTGGGTGACTTTGTAATGGATCCAGATCTCTCACTTGCTGGGTAGCTCTTCAATAGGAGCTCTTTAGCAACATTATTCTCAGCTTTGGATTGAGTGCAAACAGGATCTGAATTTGCATTTCAAGTTGCAAACAAGTTCCTGGGCTTGTTTGACGGCTTGGTTTGAGTAACACACACACACACAGAGAGGGGGGGCGTATTTTATCCAACCACAGAGCACTAAGTGAAGGCTCCAGTCCCTAAGAAATGGAGGAGGAAACATTCTAAACAGAGAAGCTGCCTCTATTGTTAACTTTTTCCTTACATTGTTCTATTTATGCAAAGATGTGCCCCTCACATATATGAATGATCAGAACACAGATGGGAGAAAAATGATCCTAACTAGAGATGGGCATGAATTAAAAATGAATTGCAAAATTCATCAAAAATGTCTAATTTGGTGATTTGTATTCATACAAATTTATGTGCCCTGATGAATACAAAACAATGAATGTCAGTGGTGCTTTTTGGTTTATTGATTGGGGGACATATTATGATATCTTTGGTTTATGGATTGGGGGGGGGCATCATGGTACCTAGAGACACCAAAAATCTCTTCTCTGCAGCCCATCCACATTTTGGAAAGATGAAGTTTTCCCATTCTAATCGCTAAAGGGCAATTTCCTGAGGGGAATTTGTGCAGAACTGAGATGTCTGAAACCCAATCTTTACCACACTTGGATGGCTTGTAGAAGAGAGTCTGAAGTACCTTCTCTGCAACTTTAATGTCTCTTGCTGCCTGGGATGCACTTTATGTTGGGGGTGTGTGTGATGACTTCTTTAGGGGTGCATAACCTATACGTCTAGAACCAAAACTTCACAAAACATGAAATTTTTGTCTCTAGGTACTTTGGTGGCATTTTGTAGGAGTTTTTGAGAACAAGGAAGTAAGTAAAAAAATTACTTAGGAGTAAGTAAAAAAATTACTAATCAATTTATCAATTTGTCATAAAAATCATAAATTTGTTAATTATGATCCATCAACCTTGATGAATGACAAATCAAATGAATTTCATTTTTTTCTGATTTGTGCCCATCGCTAATCCTCCTAATCTCATTGTTCATCATTTCTGTCCAGTTAAGTCTAAGTGTTGGGGCAGAACTCTGCATCTTGCCCAAGGCTACAGAGGCCCAGTAGGGAATCAGAATCCTAAACTCTGTCAATATCTAACTCACAGAGCTATTTAGACAGTCATAATTTTGTACTGTCAGGCTTTTCCATTCCCTTCTTTCGAGTGTCCTGGGATGGTGCAGTTTCTCCAGGGCTACACAGGTTGGCTCTACTACCAGAAAGCACAATGGGGATTTGAGCTCTGACTCCAGAGTAAGTTACCCAACTCAATGGGTCATCCAGCCAATTTTTTAATTTTATCACTGTACTCTTCTCAACTGCTCTGCCCAGACTCTGGAACTCCCTCCCTCTAGAGGCCAGGACTGCCTCATCTCTGTTGTCCTTCTGGAAACAGGCAAAGACCTTTCTCTTCAGGCAATCTTTCCCTGAATGATGGACTACCATGTGTATTTTAACAATGTAGCTTTAATGTAATGTTGTGTCTATTAATGCTGTAAGATGTCCCTCAGTTCCTTGTTGTCAAATACTTGAACATGCCTTGATTGTACGGGACTGTATATTATCCCTCATTACTGGAAAGGAGTAAGGAGAAAGGTAGGGTAAAAATACTCTAAAATAAAATAAATAATAAATAATATTCCAGCTTAATTATTCAAGAACATACACCAACTTTAGGTTTAGTCAAGTTGAAGTTTTTTAAAAAAACACCTTAGTATCGTTTTAAAACACATGTGTTACAGCATACATGGGCATACTTATTACAGAATGAGCTCTTACTTTGTAACATAAAAGCAACTTCCACTGTAAGATTCCAGTCATGTTGTGTACCAACAAGTCACTTCCAACGTATGATGATCCTATGAATGAATGGCCTTCGAAATGGCCTTTCATGCCTTGTCCTGCTCAGGTCTTGCACACTAAATGCTTTGGCTTTCTTTATGAAATCAATGAATCTATCTCATGTTAGGTCTTACTGCCCTCAACATTTGCCAGCTTTACTTCTCTAGTGAACCTCACCTTATGACATCTTCAAAGCACAGTATCAGTTTAGTCACTTTAGCTTCTTCATACAGAATAAATAATGCTGTGGGGAAAATGAATCTGAGGAGAGGAAATGTGCAATTGTTTGTACTGAATGAAAGTAAGACAACTGTGGCAAAGAACCAGATTGATTCCAGATATTTTGGAGCATAAGAACTCTCTCTCTCTCTCTCTCTCTCTCTCTCTCTCTCTCTCTCTCTCTCTCTCTCTCTCTCTCTCTCTCTCTCTCTCTCTCTCTCTCTCTCTCATGAAAGGATTTTTTTCTGCAGAGATATCAGAAGATGTCTGGCAGGATTGGAATCATGCCCCTGTTTCACATTAAACAAATTGTCAGAAAAACAATCACAAGCAAGCTGGTATATATCAGAGAGAGAGAGAGAGAGAGAGAGAGAGAGAGAGAGAGAGAGAGAGAGAGAGAGAGAGAGAGAGAGAGAGAGAGAGAGAGAGAGAGAGAGAGAGAGAGAGAGAGAGAGAGAGAGAGGGAGAGAGACTGGCCCTACAAGCGAATGTATTGCTAAGAGTAACCCACCTAGCTTACATTCTAAATCATGCTCTTTTTGACATGCTATGCTACCTTTTGCAGTGAGTTAAATAAATGCCAGTGTGTGCAAGCAGAGAATGGGGCTTTTCATGGACTTGACAAGATCAGGGGAAGGGATCAAATATTTGAATCGTCTCCCACAGAAGAAACTCATTGGCCATGGAAAAGTACCATCTCAGGATAGTGGTTCCACCTAGTTACAGTAAGGTGAAGGGAGGAGTGACTTTTTTTGTTCAGGTATTAATTTTCACAAAAGAGCTTTCTACGTTTTGCAGATTTCTTCATAAATTGGATGGAAATAACATGACATTAAAAACCACACACAAAAGATGGGAGAAAATGCAACACACTGATTATCCTACCAATAGGAATATGTTTTTCTTCCTACTCACACTGTAGTCAAATGTTTTGTTCAAACACATTAGCTGCCTGCCCTCTACATAACATTTTTACCAAGTTGGAGAAGTTACATTTTAAGTGACAGCTCCCAGAATTCCCCAACCAGAAGTAAGTAAGTAAGTAAGTAAGGAAGGAAGGAAGGAAGGAAGGAAGGAAGGAAGGAAAAGAAAAATAAATTACTTTCCCATGTTCTCTACCCATAGTCTGACATGATATAATTCATGAAAATATTGATCTCTTCATTTCCGGTAGTAACCCAAAATAATCAGACTTTTGATTTCACTGATGATGAAAAGCACACCAAGGCACTATTTTAACATATTACAAACTTGCCCGAATGGGCATTTTGCATAGAGCGGAAGGCAAATAAATGAAATTAAAACATATGCTGCATTCCATCAGCAATACTGATCGGACATTTGACATTAAGGGCTAGAGATGGGCACGACTTAGCGGTATTCCCGTTTCCGTTTCCGTTACTCGGTTCCGTTACTCCACGGAAACGGTAACGGGAATTACTCCGCCAGACTTCGAGCTCGAACTGACGAACGAACAATTTTGGTCTGATTTGTCGTGCTTGTTCCTTGCATCGCGCGATCGCGCGATGCCACGCGGCACAGAAAAAAAGTTTTTAAAAGTTAAAAAAACCCGGTTCCTGGCCGAAAAGCAGGCGGAAAAATGCCTGCCATGCCTCAGGGCACCTACCAGAGGGGTTGTTTCTGGGGGTCCCCGGCCTCCCCCCCATCCCCCGTCCTGGGCTGCTCTGGTGGGACTCGCCGCAGGCTCGCAGCCAGCAAAAAGCCCAGTCTCGCCGCCAGCTGCCGCAATTAAAGCGCAAGCAAGCGGCACGGACGGCACAGGAAAAAACTTTTAAATTCTCCCCCCACCCATTCCCGGGCCAAAAAAGCAGGCGGAAAAATGCCTGCTTGACTAAGGGCGCAGGGCACCTACCGAAGGGGTGGTTTCTGGAGGGGGGGTCCCGCCTCCCCCCCCCCCGTCCTGGGCAGCCGGACTCGAGTCGCTATTTCGCCATGCCATGCGGTGCGGGCGGGGGATCCAAAATGGGGCGGCGAACGCGATATTGTTTTTGAAATCGTGGTCCAAAAACACACAAGCACAACAGAAACACGCGAAAATTCATAAACTGCCAGATTTTTCACAGTAGCAGTGGGTTTTTTCTTGCAACAAAATGTCTCTCCTCTCCTCCTCTGTCCTCCATTGATTTTATTTTATTTTATTTTATTTACACCTGCGCAATGATGGGCTGGCCGAGTGGCCAGCCATGTGGGAGTGGACGACCATGCAAATTTTTGGGGCCATCCCACCAAACGCATGGCCACTTGGCCATGGAGACTTCTGGGATGTGCCAAAAAGCCCCCTAAAACTTCCCTAGCCCCCTAACCCTTACCCTAATCCTTGACTCCTCCTTACCCATACGTCACAGACTGTCTTCTTAGTGGGTCAGAGAGGCACCCAGAGGTGCAACCCACTACCCACCGTAACCTTACCCGTCACTAGCCTAACCCTAGCCCTTGCACTAAGCCACCTTAAAGCCAGATCTACTTGCTTGCATTGCACTACACGCAGCAAGTACACTTCCCTTCTGTGTGAGACATGGTGGTGCGAGAGCCTTGTGCAGGGAAGGCATGACGCTATATCACTCTCACTGGTCTCATAGCCTGCAACTGGTATGCATATCCATATGGCTATTGCATACCATTTTGCAGCAGCAGCAGGTGAGGAGGGGAGACCCCCATGTAGAGGGGTCTCTTGGAGCCTGCTTCCCCTTCCTAGTGGGTGAGGATAGGAGGCACCCACAGGTGCCTCCAGGAGCCCACTTTCCCTTTATAGCGGGCCAGAGGAGGCACCCACCCCACAGAGGTGCCTCCAGGAGCCCGCTCCCCCCCAAAACCAGTACTAACGACAACGAAAAAACGAAAAAATGAACCGACTAATTTTTGCGAATTTTCGCGAAAACCGGAAACGAACCGAAACGGGACCGGCCCGACTAACGACAACTCGAAAAAATTTTTTTTGAAGTCGTGCCCATCTCTATTAAGGGCATGCCTGCTTTACAGCTAATCTGAAATGACTGACTACAATAATTTTAGACCTTTCCCACTCATACCAGAATGAGTGGATTCACTTTGTTAATTCTTCAGTGAAATGACAAAATAAACTAGAACACCAACTCAAAGGTTTAAAGGATGGATTTTGGAGAGGGAAAGGGGGAATTAACCAGAGATTAGAAGCACGATTCTATGCATGTCTAATCCAAAACTAACAACAGGATTTATTCCCAAATGAAGATGCTAATGAATTAACAAAGTTAAATCAGCTGAACAAAGTTATGTGTATTGAGAGAGACTCATGAAACTGCTTCTCTTGGCACTAATCTGTTTATTTCATGAATGTTTGATGAAATCACTATCTTTAGTCTGTTTAGACTTGGTCATTGTGTGTGTCTCTGAATCTAATCGCCCCAGAAATTGGTAAGATTTGTAGAGCTTCCTTCTGATGCCTTGTCTGTCTGTCTCTTCCCATATTGTATCCCCACAAATCAGGAAAAGTAGGCAGGAAGAGCAGTGAGTTGGTTTTTCAAGGAAACTGATAATAGTTGTTCCTCCTCCTCCTGCTGCTCCTTTGAGACGTCATTTTCATGTTTCCAAATGCTATGGCAACACACAGAAGCAAGACTCCTTTGGAGGTATGCTTGAAATGTGCCTTCACAAGTTCTGCTGATCAGCATCGCTGCAGAGTGAACAGTAGCCAAAGTCTATGAATAGAGATGGGCACGACTTGAAAAAAAATTTTTTCGAGTTGTCGTTAGTCGGGCCGGTTCCGTTTCGGCTCGTTTCCGTTTTTCGCGAAAATTTGCAAAAATTAGTCGGTTCGTTTTTTCGTTTTTTTCGTTGTCGTTAGTACTGGTTTGGGAAGGGGGTAGCGGGCTCCTGGAGGGAGCTGCAGGAGTCAGCCAGAGCCACAAGTGACGGACTGGCAGACTCTTTGCACCCGCTGTGTCTCACGTACTTGCATGTAGTGCAATGCAAGTAGATCTGGCTTAGGGTTAAGACGGCTTAGCGCAACAGCTAGGGTTAGGCTAGTTACAGGTGAGGTTACGGTGAGTATTGGGGTGCATCTGGGTGCCTCTCTGACCCACTTAGAAGGACAGTGTACTGGCGTATGGGTTAGGCTTAGGGTTCGGGTTTGGGCTACGATTAGGGGGCTGTTTATGCCCGATTGGCACATCCCAGAAGTCTCTGTGGTCAACCTGGCCAAGTGGCCATGCGATTGGTGGAAAATTTGCATGGTCTGCTCCCATGGGAGAGCCCATCATTGCAAATGTGCAGGTGTAAAAAAATAAAATAAAATAAAATAAAATAAAATAAAATCAAACGGAGGGACTTTTTTTTTTGAGACTTTTTTTTGCAAGAAAAACCCACTGCTGCTACTGTAAAAATTCAAGCATTTAAAATAGCTAATTTTCGCATGTTTCTGTGGTGCTTTGGTGGGGTTTTGGGCAACGATTTCAAAAAAAATATTGCGGTCGCCATTTTGGATCCCCCCCCACCGCATGGCAAATGGATGCGCCCTCCCAGCCTGGTACAGTCAGCAAAACCTGGCCATGCGATTGGTGGAATGGCTCCAAAACTTTGCATGGTCCACTCCCATGGGCGAGCCCATCATTGTGAATGCGCAGGTGTAAAAAAAATAAAATAAAATAAAATAAAATAAAAATCAACGGAGACTTTTTTTGCAAGAAAAACCCACTGCTGCTACTGTAAAAATTCAAGCATTTAAAATAGCTAATTTTCGCATGTTTCTGTGGTGCTTTGGTGGGGTTTTGGGCAACGATTTCAAAAAAAATATTGCGGTCGCCATTTTGGATCCCCCACACTGCATGGCAAATGGATGCGCCCTCCCAGCCTGGTACCAGCAGCGCAGCAGTAGCAATAGCCAAGGAGAGGGGGGCGGGGACCCCCCCCCAAATAAAACACCCTTCTGGCCTGGTAGGTGCCCTCAGACAGTTTTCGCCTACTTTTAGGGCCGGGAATCGGTTTTTTTTTTAACTTTTAAAAACTTTTTTCTGTGCCGCTTGGCATTGCGCGATGCAAGTAACGAGCACGACAAATCAGACCAAATTGTTCGTTCGTCGGTTCGAGCTCGAAGTCTGGGGCAGTGATTCCCGTTACCGTTTCCGTAGAGTAACGGAAACGAGTAACGGAAAC
Source organism: Phrynocephalus guinanensis (assembly GCA_037367245.1). NCBI lineage: Eukaryota > Metazoa > Chordata > Lepidosauria > Squamata > Agamidae > Phrynocephalus > Phrynocephalus guinanensis. Next base: position 104,497,286 of record CM074734.1, on the reverse strand, counting down.
GGAAACGGGAATACCGCTAAGTCGTGCCCATCTCTATCTATGAATTCAAGGACAATAGTTGGGAATTGTACTAAACAGACCTGATCCTGCTTAGCTTCTAAAGTTATACAGAATAATGCTCTGTGTACTATACTGATTCCCTCAGCCAAAAAAATGAAATAAAAAGGTGTGTGTGTGTGTGTGTGTGTGTGTGTGTGTGTGTGTGTGTGTCTGTCTGTCTGTCTGTCTGTCTGTCTGTCTGTCTCTCTCTCTCTCTCTCTCTCTCTCTCTCTCTCTCTCTCTCTCTCTGTGTGTGTGTGTGTGTGTGTGTGTGTGTGTGTGTGTGTGTGTGTGTGTGTGTGTGAGAGAGAGAGAGAGAGAGAGAGAGAGAGAGAGAGAGAGAGAGAGAGAGAATCCACAACATACCTTTAAGATCCATGATTTCATCATGGCAGGCAGCATTCTGAGTGGTACAGATCCGAACAATGCCCCTTCATCATCAGCCTTCACAGTTGCTGAGCCCCACTACCCATTTTATGGCACACCGCTCTTTGAGTGACATGATTCAATGCCAGTATTTTATTAATCAAACATTGGGAGTGCAAAAATTCATTTTGCTCCCTCAGAACCCACTGACCTAGCTTTTCATAGGTGTGGAGGGCAGGCAGAAGCCCTGCAAGCTTTAGGTTCATTGAACAGCGTAGCCTTCCTGTCACAGAGATAGAGGAAGCACCTCAAACACTTGTTAAAAGGTGACACGCCACTCAGTAAGCCGGAAAATAAAGTCTACTGATTAAACCCCCAAAGCGAAAGATATTTTTTCTGTCTCTGAAATCAAACAGATCTGACTGCTGGTGTTGAAATACACAGGTACTGATGTCTGAGACTCCAGCAGACATCTTTATGGAAGAGGATGGCTCCATTTATTCAAGCAGACCTCAGTATTTATGTATCTCATTACATCTGCAGCCTGTGGCATCTGTTTCCATGCTATATCTGTCAAGCTACATCTTATCAGAGAAGCTCTCTTTTTCTCTGCGCTGCATTCCTGGCTCTCCTTTTACCTCACCGACAAGTAACCTAATTCTTATTCTAAGCTCTTTTAAAATAACTGAGTATGATGTAGACAAGACTAAGCAGAGAGCCTGGAAAACGGCTCAGAAATTGGTTGGTTGGGGGGGGGGGGGTCTGAGAGCTGCTGCAATGCTCATGGTCAGACTCAGCAGCGCTCAGCAGAGTATGCCTTCTGCAAAACCACACCATGCTGGCATTTAGAGTGGCACTATCAGCTTCTCCATTGGTACAGTAAATCTCTAACCCACTAACTAAAGAGCTAGTATGGGTAGTGGATAGTGTAACAGACTTGGACTCAGGAGGCTGGTTTCAAATCTCCCTCCCACCATGGAAACTTGCTGGGAAATTGCTGTGTTATAGACACTCTTTAAATAGCTCATATACAGTACCTTAAAAACTCAGGATAACTACAGTCAGATGTGACTTAATGGCAATGCCGCCACCGCCACTGCCACCGCCACCGCCACCTGCAGCCCTCAAACTTAGCTGCTACGCACACACTCAAAAATGTACAGTAAATCATGTAACCATCACAAGAACTTATTTTACACAGGAGGAGCAATATAGTGTATGTGGTCCATTCCAGCAAGGAGTCTGTAGACCTCTATACTGGAGAAACCAAACAACCACTGAACAGGAGGTTGGCCCAGAACAGAAGGGCAACAGCTCAGGACCAGAATCAGCAGTGTACCTTCATTTGAAGGACAAAGGACACTCATTCAAATTTGGGGATGTACACATATTAGTCAGAGAAGACAGGTGGTTCGAGAGAGCGGTCAGGGAAGCCAGTCATATGTATATTGAAAATCCCTGTCTTAATAGAGGTGGGGGAACTTAGGCCCAATCTGTCTCCCAGTTATCATGTTATCCTTTCATCAATCGTCAGGAAAATCAGAAGCATTTCACAGCTGCACCAGGATAACCACGGTTAATGGCCCACACTTAATGGGTGTTTGGAAGAGTTGCATAGGTGGGACTTTTACGCACACCAGGCCATTATCCACCTCATGAGCCTACTCAGGCCACTGTCCATCTAACGAGCCTATTCAGACCAGGGTGGCGTGAAAGCAAGGTGAACTATAAATTGGAAGACTTGAACCAATATTCCTCAGAGTGACAAAGCTACTTGGATGAGTAGTGAAAAAAATTCAATCTCACAAGAAAAAGAAGTCCAGTTGTCATGACTCAATTTCCAAATGAGCTCACCTGGATGACTGAGAATATTCACAGACACATCAAAAAGGCTAGCTTTTGCTGTCATGCAGCAAAAGGTATTTTAGGGAACTACACTTCCCAAAATGCTGGTTTGTGAAACAACTTTTCCTTCATCTATATCACCACTGAACTGAAATCAAATGCTGCCACACCTCCTCCGGCAACTGACCCCTCATTTGCGGTGTGAGGAGAATCCATATCCCATCTTCTCATTGGAGGGGTCAACTGCCAGAGGAGGTGGGGACAGGACAGCTGAGCTCCTACCCAGAGTGGATTGCCACTGGTGAAGGACTCTGGTGTGGGCAAGGACGGGTTAGTGGCTCCACTTCAAACAAAGCAGTTTGGAAGGCTTTGTGCCCATCTCTAGTTCAGGCTGAACCCAACCTTCAGTGGTCTCTGTCTGCCCTTCCAAATGCGTTCTTTTGTTGTCAACTTTCTCTTAAAGCCGGGGGCATCAAGGCGGCATTACATTTCAGTTCAGTGGTGACATAGATGAAGGAAATCTGGACCATCGTGAGATATGTACTCCTGTCTGCACTCATTTATTTGCAGATCGTTTCTAACTTTATTGCAATTGTTCGTGTACGTCTTCAGGAAAGAAAAGGCACACCACAGGATAAATAATCTTTCTGTGAAGATTCTCAGTCATCCAGGTGAGTTTATCTTGAAGTCTCTGAAGAAAAAGAAGTCCAGTAGCCATGACTCAACTTCCAGACAAATAATCTTGCTTTCCCAGAACATAACTTGAGGTCCCCTATTGTATCCAAAGTGGATACAGAATACAGTGTGCTCTTCTGCATCAAGCCGATGGTGTGACTACATTGAACATATTTCTTTTAGGGTAGGGCGAACACATTACACCCGAACACAGGCAACAAACACCATAACGTGTGTCTGCTTGACTGGCAGCGTTGGAAGGAGAGTAGGAAAACAGAAGTGATAGAAGCAAAAGATGCTTAACCCTTCTTCTGTGGCAGGATTACATAGAGGAGAGATGCTCTTGCTTCTCCTGAACTTATCAAGGGGGAAACACTTCCCACTGTTTGGGTACTGGCCAAAAAGAAAAAAAAGAGCCAGGATATACTTTGCATAGGTGCATGTGCTTTACTTTGAAGCCCATTGCTCTCTAGCATTTCTGGAAAGCTTCTTTTACCAGCTCCGAACTTTGGTTAGTTCTTAAAAGGAGCCCGACTAAATCAGGCCAAATGTCCATGTACTGTCAAAGTTGGTATTTTATTCTGATTCTCTTTGTTTTGGACATAGCTTATATTTCCCAAAAACAAACAAACAAACAAACAAAACCTTTGGGCTTCTTGTGAGTTCCTTCACTCTGACTATTAGCCCTGCTGGTGTTCTCTTAGATTCACTGCTGTTTCTCTAAGTTTAGGAAGCTGGCGGTGGAACCAGAGGTAGGGTGTTTGAATCCCTCCTGTGAGTAGAACCAGCCTGTAAGGCCTTGGGTGAACTCCACAGCCCTTGGATGCCCCCAGATGAAGGGAAATGGCAAAGCAAAAGCAAAGTGTTCTGCTTATATACCGCCCCATAACACTTCAAGGAGTCTCTTGGCGGTTTACAGTTTTTAATTACAGCATGCAGGCTACACATTGCCCCCACCCAGCAAGCTGGGTACTCAATTTACCGACCTCTGAAGGATGGAAGGCTGAGCCAGCTACCACGTCGTGAGCACAGTTTTAGCTGCAGTACAGGCATTTAATCACTGCGGCATGAGGCAAACCACATTTGAGTACTCTTCATTTGGAAAATCCTGGAAAGGGTCACAATTAATCAGAATTGATTTGACAGTGCACACATGCGTGCACACACAGTACTTCTGATTCCTGATAGCCCACCCTAAGTGTGTTTCTATGGTGGTGGCTACTGTGATTCTGTCAGTCTATTTTGGTATTTCCTTTCATCTTAATTTTTACAAGTTCCCCTGTATGTGTGAAGTTTGTTTTTTTGAACTGGACTGTCTTGAACCTACCTGGCAATTTTCTACTTGTATATACCCTGACTTTGTAGTTATTTCAAATTAATTCCACAACAAATCTTGTATCTCACTACCAATACTAGACATTACTTAGGGTACATTGAAGTCTTCAACGCACATGTACACAGATACACATAAAGTCCCCCATTTATAGATGTTGTGCTTCTGTACCCCCATTTAAAAATTCCAGGAAATGGGCCGGTATTGCTGTATAATACTGTGCCCTTGGTTCCAGCAGGAAAAAAAAAACATCAAACTTTATATAATAAAGGGCAGCCTGGATGTTAACAATACCAATGACAGAAGTCTACACGGTTTACCAGATACCCTCTTCTGCTCACTCACATCTGTTGGGGAAAAAAGCCCTGAAAACTGCCTTGTGTCTGGAATAGAAGTGTTCAGTTATTTAAAAAAGGAATCAGCTTCTGGAATTTTCCCTTGCTTGGTGGCTCTTTATGAAAGGTCTGCTGAAGAATTTATGGTTAAGTTCAGTGTGGTTGATTCCAAGGCAGAGTCAATCAGGCTATTTTTTAAAACTGTCTTTCTCACAGCACAAATAAGCATTTACTTAATCTGTGTGAGAGCAACTGAAAGCATGACTTCCTGATTATTATTCCCAAAGTTAGCTTTAATATGTTGATCATGGGGTAACTTTATGTTTTACTATCATTGTTTTTAAATCGTCAAATTGTTTTAAATATGTTTTATTGGTTGCATCACCCACTGACACCTTCAGATATAGTGTAAGATATATCTACTTCAGTAAAAAAGTAAATACTTCAATATTAAATTACTCTTTGACTTGATGACTAAAATCCATTTGAGAAATTACACCCGGTGTAAATCCAATGGTGTAAATTTCAATGACAAATTGCTACTAAATAGGTTGCCATTCATATTTACCAAGTCACATGACTGCTGTGTGACAGGAGACACAATCACTGTCTTTCTGACGAGTGGTGATCTGTCACTGAAATATATGCAGTCGGACCTAGGCTGGCAGGCATAGGTAATAAGATTGGGGCCAATATTTATCATCTTATTTAGAATGGAGATATAGTGAAGCCCCCAAAGCACTCTGTATTATCCAGATAAAAGATATCAAGACTGGCCAACCAGTCCTGATGCCATTAGGAGAAATTCTAATCCACCCCATCTCTGGGTCTCTGACATTATCTGTGCTAGAGATGGGCACGGAACAAACATTTTTTCGTTTCCATTACCATTTGTCATTTCCGTTATGTAACGAAATGACAAACGAAAATTGTGATTAAAATGTAACGAATTGAACAGAACCATGAAAATTGTGGTTGTTACATTTCGTTTCCGTTAATGGCGACGCGCAATGAAATGAGCTGTTTTAAATGTTAAAAAACGCCCTGGACATCCGTAAAAATGCAGCGATAATTATTTATATTGTCTGATAATACCTATCAGGGGGGTTTGGGTCCTTAAAACATTTGTTTTTGTCTTCTCCCATCGTGACGTATTTTTCTTTTCCCTTTAAAATGGATGTCGCACCAGCCACAAAATGGAGGCAAGCCATGTGATGGGATCATGTTCAACCAATAGCATGCCCAGGTTGCAGACTGGGCGGGCAGGTCTGGTAGCTACAGAGGGCATAAAAAGCTCTGGCAGCCCCCGTGCTCCTTGCAGTCTCTGGTGGGAATTAGGGTGGGATTGCTGTCTCTGCGACTCTAGCTTCAGTCCTGCAGCCTCCCTGTGTGCGTGCGTGCTGCGTACCTCTTGGTGAGTACCCTCCCTTGCCCCGCAGTGCAGTCACTCTGTGGCTGCCTTGCACCCTGGGCAACGCCATCTAGCCCCCAGCACATGCCCAGAACTCTGTGCTACGAGTAGATAGCTGCACATGTGACCGAACAGCTTGGGTTGCTCCCACCCCAGTGTATTTCCTGTAATCCAATCACAGGATAACTTTATTTAGAGTCAATGGGCACGGCAAGAGGAAAGTTGTGGCTCAAGGGCAGAACTGTAGAGACCTATTTTGTTTTGGTCTCCTAATAGCAGTTTCTGTTTAGTTTCTTGCCCTGGTCAACATCCTGTGTCCTAACAAGCTGTCCAAATTAGATTCCAATCATGTCATGAATGATCAAGGAAGTGATTACCTTACCCACCCCAGGAACCACTGATTAAACATGGTTGATTACACATTTTACTCTCGTTTTCAGTTAGCCTGGAATGCCTTCCTTTGAGGCCCTGCATCCCACTCCCTAACTTTTATTGTCAGAGCAAAATCTGCTGGCTGACACCTTCCTGCACTGGCAGTTCTAGGCATATGCAACAGACTCAAAGAAATACAAGGGGAACACTTCAGGAGAAGCAGGTAGGTAGGATGCAGCTCTCATGGGGAAACCTCCCTCCATCTCCCATTCTAGCACCCATACCAAATGCCAGCTCCTGAGAGTGGCCTTTGATAGGTAAATAGATACACAACAGAACACAGCACAGGCTGGATAGTGCAGAGTACAGCTTCATTATATTTTTGAAAGCGAATGTACTTGCATGAAAGGAAACTATCAGTGTAATTTTGGATACACTTACAAACGGAGTCAGGCTATGATCCAAGCAGTGGCGTGAGAGGCAATCTGTCTTAATGAGCCAATACCACAAAGTTACGGAGGTGCTTTCCGTAGAATAACAGGTCCCAGAGATGGAAGGTACTGACTGACATGATATGTAAACCAGAACTTTATAGGAACCTATAAAGGGAACCTAAGGGAACTTTGTTTCACCCAAACTAGTAGCATGGAGCTTAAAGACATAAAGTGGCCGAGCCAACATATTCGGCAGTTGCTGCAAAAGCACATAATACAAATACAGTAACATACAGAGGTGTAGTTTTAGAAGAGTCACTCTGTTACAGTATTCTGTGAAAGCATATCAGGCAAAATCCAAAGAAAAAAGACAAAGCAAAAGGAAGACAAAACCATGTGGCACCTTAAAAGCTATTATATTTTAATGTGAGGTTTGTTGGACACATCCACTTCATCAGGCATACGAAAACAGAACAAAATGAAGGATTAATTTTGCAAATGTTTAGCATGTTCCATTTGTAAAATTTCATTTCATTCTGTATCCAGTCTGAGGAAGTGGATATTTCCATGAAAACTCACATTAAATTATAATAGTTAGCCTTTAAGCTGTCAGATGATTCTGCCTTTCTTTTGTTTTATTTAGTTCATAACATGCAAAGAAAGAATAATGATAAAGTGGATCTTTCTGTAAGTTTGTCAAACTGCTACATCAGAGAAAATGGGAACGTTGTTGAGGATGTTTTCTACAACACCTTTATTTTGAGGGGTGAGAACAACACTGTGAACAACCATGCCTGCTCCTGTCATCACCTTTCTTATGATACAGAGGGAAATAGGGAATATAGCCTTTTCCCCAACATTTAGTAAAATAAGCCACACAAGCGGAAGCCACAACAAAGATGACAGCGGCAGCGGCAGCACGGCAGGGGGACAGCGGACGGCGACGGGCGTGGGGGGCAGATGGCGATGGGCACGGGGGGGGGGGGCGGACAGCGACGGGCGGCTGGCAGGCGGTGGGGGATGGACGGCGGTGGATAGTGGGGGGGCGGAGGGGGGCAGCAGGCTGGCCAGTGCCCGCTCTCCATTTTGGTGCCCTAGGCAACTGCCTAGTTCACCTTAATGGACGTGCTGGCCCTGCTTGACAGCCTGAGACTTACCTGGATCGGTTGGGACACCTGAGGGAATCTAGTTCACAGTAATGAATCAACATTTCACTGTCAATAACTAGAGAGTGCAGTATTATGGGTAGAGCATCAGACCAGAACGGGGAGAACCTAGGCTGGAATCCCCATTTGGCCATGGAAACTCACTGGGAACGGCAACAGTAAAACACTCCTTGAGTATTTCAAATACCTTGAAAAACCTCTCAAGGCCACCATAAAGCAGAAGCAACTAAGTGGCCCATGGCAACCTAGGGTTTAAAGCATGCATGTGTTCCCTCCAACAAACTGGCCCCATTAAGCCTGAGCACAGGCTCTGCGTGCCAAGAGACTCATTTTACTTTTCAAACCAGAAAAGAGCTTCTGGAGCAGAATGTCTGGAGGACATAACTCTCGTTTTCAAATACAGCCAAGCATTATGAGGTGAACAAATTCCCATCATGGACCAAATGCTAATGCATAGTGATACTTCTTGTCCAAAGGGGAATCCTCCTCCACCACAGCAGATGACAAGATGGCATTGACTGTGCTGAAAATCTGCCTGTATTTTTTGTATCATGAATCTGGGATGATGATGATGATGATGATGATGATGATGACGACGACGACGACGACGACGACGACGACGACGATGATGATGATGATGATGATGATGATGATGATGATGATGATGATGATGACGACGGCGACGACTTTCAAACACTAATAATGATTCCAATGTGTTTGGACACAGCTGGCAAAGACCAGAATCACCTGCACGTTACTCATTCATTCCTGAGATGGTAAAGTGGCCTACGGATGTCTACAGATCTTCCTGAAGCATTCCAGGGTAGGGAGAAAAGGTATTGCACCACCTTGAAGCACCCTTCCTATTGGACCTGACTGTTTAGTTGCCAGGTTCTGAATGGTTGCCCATCCACCTTTGTAGGTGTTGTGCCTAAACTGTGGGTGACCAGATGGCCTGCAGGGGAAAAGGTGGTAGGTGGGACCAGCACTGATTACAGCTAATTGTAGATTTACAAGCCCTTTCCTAATTGCTCCAATTAATCATTGATGCCAGAAAGGTTTTCTTTTTAGGACGTCAGGCAATATGAGCGCTCCAGGCCTAAGGAGGCTCACCATAATCTCCTTTCTTCTTGGCTATAATAATTAGGGAATTAAAATCTGCTGCAGGAAAAGGAGGGAGAAGCATTCTACTGTGTACTTGGACTATCATACCTTAGAGTCTCCCAGATGGAGCTTATTCTGAGAAGCACATCTGCAAAACTCCTCGAGGCAGTCAGTTCGTTAAGTGTTATCGACGAGAAGGCTCCCTTTGATGCCATTAGCTGTGCACCTCATTGATTTTCTTTGTTTTAACAAGGAAATCATTACAGTTTATACAACCCAAATTCTCAGCTCATCAGCTCTTTAGTTCTTTCCACCTCCTCAACATTTCTGCACTTGCCATCCTTCCTTTCAAGGGAGCAGAATCTCACATTTCTCCCATTTTTACTGGATGCCTGATTAGTTTGCCTTGCATTGATTCCTTTCTTGGTCTGGATTCTGGATTCCAGTCCAGATAGCATTAATGCTGGCTTTAGATACGCCAAAAGAGTAAGGGAGCTCAACAACTTCCTTGCTAGACTGTAAAGCTCTACTGGGTTGTTGTTTATGCAAGTGGAAACACACTCTGCGGCAGTGCACCAGCATTACCTTCCCCTTTCTCACATTCGATGCATGGAGTAGATACGGGTAGGCGAGCGATCCCTGTAGCCTCTATGCCCTGAGCCAAATGCATCTGGGGGTTCGGGTTCACTTGGAGACACAACCCCGAAAGAGTAACCTCCTCCCTCTTCTGACTCTCATGTGATGAAAGCAGTGGTATTGGGAACACAGTTAATGTGCTCCAATAAAAGTGTGTGGACTCCACCTCTTAAGGTAAAGACTGAACAGGACTTTCAACTGAGTTTAGCCTCATGCTGCCAGTGGAGTTGCAGCTGTATACGGTGTGGATATACAGTGGTACCTTGTATCAACAAATTATTTTGTTCCAAATGAAATTCTGTTAAGCAAATTTTCCTTTCTACAAATTTCCCATAGGAATGCATTGAAAACTGAGTAATCCCTAATCATGACTGTTTTTATGTTGTATGGATTCACCCCATGGACAATTCTGTTAAGCATATTTCCCCTGTCTCTGGAATTTTTTTATGTTGTACAGATTTTATGTTATACAAACCATTTGTTATACAAGGGCCCATTGTATTTGAAAAACTGAATTCATGCCACCAAGAAACTGGCCAGACTAAGCACACACCGATGGGCAGGTTGTCATCTATGCATTCTTCATTGTATGTTTCCTCTCATCTTCTCGTATGGAGGGTGAACAAAGAAAACAACCAACCTCCTCTGCATGTGGAGCCTATCCTCTTCAGAAAGTTACCTTCTAAGAAAACAACAGGAGAATGCAAAGGTTCCCCTTTTGTCCCATGATTACTGCACTCATTTCTTGAGTGCTTAAGCTGACCCATGTTTTGTTCTGCTCTATTACAAGAATAGTGGCAAAATTGAGAAACAAGATCTATGGTGTCAGTGCTTCTGGCTCACTTTGTTGATGAAGGATTGGTGCCTTAACACGTCAGTCATCTCTTGATCTTGCATACTCCAGTACCAATAGAATTTGCTGGGTGGAAGTACTGAAGTCTGGTTTCTGGTGTTCCCAGGGTGAGCCCACAATTTGATGGAAGGAATGAGGGACCCACTTCATTTCATCTATGTTTGTAGATTTATGGAGACAGCACTCAGTCTGTAGTTTAAACAATTTGTCTCTGATGAGAGGTCAGGGCTGCCTTACTTGAGACTCCGTTCCTGGTTTGGTTCTGCATTGAGCACACTAGATCTGCCATTGAAAGAAATGAAGGATGTTCATGTGGAGACTGTATTTTTCCCCTTCCTTCCTTCCTTCCTTCCTTCCTTCCTTCCTTCCTTCCTTCCTTCCTTCCTACAAGTTTCCTAGTAGCTTTTTGTGCCTTGAGCAAGTTTTGTGAAGTCCAGGCTGTGATTCTGTGCACTTAGGGATCACTCAGGAAACCAGACTTTAGGCTGAGTATGAGGAAAAGCTTCTTAACAATTAGAGCAGTACAGCAATGGAACAAATTACCTCAGGAGGTGGTGAATGCTCCAACACTGGAGGAATTAAAGACCAAAAAAAGGGACAACCATATGTCAGATCTGTTTTGACTTGGATTTTTGCATTGAGGAGGGGACTGGAATTGGTGGCCTTATAGGTCCTTTCCAACTCAATTATTCCATGATTCTATAGACAAATAGGCAGGCAGGCAGATGGGTAGTGCACCTCCTAGGTCACACAGCATTTACTCACTATTTGAACATGCAAACATTCACTATAAAGTCAATTTTGGTTCCCTTCAGAGAACTTAAGCCACAGCTATTTGATTTAAGCTGAAGACTGCTAGAAGTCTTGCATGTTCTTTATGAAACTGATTGGTTCTGGCCAATGAAGCAAGCCAGTCATCTTGTGCTTGCTTTCTGTCACTGGTAACTCCCAAATTAAAAGAGATTCCTGATTTCTCCCCACTGGGACTGGCTTCGATTAACCCAAGTTGTGCTCTTTCTCCCTTAACTCTGGCACTTCTTAATGAGAACTGACACCCAGTAAGTTTCCTTCCCCAAACAACTCAAGAGACCACCCCCTGCCTGCCTTTCCCATCCTGGGCATCTGTTTTACAGAACTGTTGCAGAGAAAGAGCTTCCTGCTGCAACTGTGGCTACCTTCGTCACCAGCGTCTCCTTCCAAAGTAAGCGCAAGAGACTCCATGAAAATGGCAGCGTGATCAGATGGCAGAGAAGGCGCCCATCGGATCGCAACAAGAAGGGGCACATTTTCGGGGTGGGTGGTGATCTCACTTTAGTGACTCGTCTGTCTGCCCGTGGATCGTTCCAGCCCAGGCCTCATAATTAGGAGTCCTACTGCTGGAGCAGGCTCCGGCTCAAGCACACTTCTCTAATGTGTCGCCTAACTGCCAGGGAGGAGATCACACTGGGCAAAGCCGTCCAAAATGCACAGGGTGAAAAGGAAGAAAACAATTGCTGCGTTGTCCGTGACAACGCGTAATCGCGCGATGCCAAGGCCATGACTGCTTGACGTGTGTGTGTGTGTGTGTGTGTGTGTCAGGGCACCTACCAGAGGAGTTGTTTCTGGAGGTCCCCAGCCTCCCCCCCATCCCCCGCATGTGGGACTCGACGCAGGCTCGCAGCCATGCCGCCGCAATGCGTGCTTGACTAAGGGCGCAGGGCACCTACCGGAGGGGTGGTTTCTGGAGGGGGGGTCCCATCCCCCCCATCCCAAAGGTGCACTCTGTAGTGTATCGACAGCATGCGGTGCGGGCGCATCTCCAAAATCAGGGGTGAATTCATGGCGACAACAGAAGTGAAAATTTATAAACAATAGATTTTTCAAGAACAGCCAACAAAATGTCTCTCCTCTCCTCCTCTCCTCCTCCATTGATTTTATTTTATTTTATTTTATTTACACCTGCGCAATGATGGGCTGGCCGAGTGGCCAGCCATGTGGGAGTGGACGACCATGCAAATTTTTGGAGCCATCCCACCAATCGCATGGCCACTTGGCCATGGAGACTTCTGGGATGTGCCAAAAAGCCCCCTAAAACCTGCCCTAGCCCCCCTTTAACCCTCAGCCCCAACCCACTAATTTGAACAGCCTAGCTTCCCCACAGTCAGTCTCGGCTTTGGAGCCTGCAATTAGGAGCCCACTTTCCTTAACAAGTTGGTCCTGATGGACTGCATCTCTATCAGGGGTAAATTCATGGCGAAGTAAGTGTACAATAAAAAGAACAGCCACAATTTTGAAAGGGCTTTGCAAACAATGATAAAATGTGACAGTTTTCAGAGGCTCAGTCAGCTGTGTTCAAAATGATCTGCTTGTTTGAGGGGGAAGGAGGAACTTCCCTAGAACGCTCTGTTTTGTTCTTGCGTGACAGGATTTATGACTATCTTTATTTTATTGGAATGTGGGGATGTTTTATTATAAGGCTTGTTGTAAACATGGCACAGATGCAATTTGAAGCGGACAGAATAAGGAACCTCAGCAATAATAGTAACAATAGTCCACCACTGCAACCACACTTCTTCCAAAGTATGCATTCAGTCTACAAAGTGTGTTGCTCAGGGAGCATACTTGTTTCCCAACGAAGAACTCGGGCCAATTAAAACCTTGCCATCTGCACAACAAATTGCCCATTCTTCTGCAGAAAAATGATCTAACAAGCCCTCTTTTGAAAGTATGAAATAGAAAATAAGTTGGAAACAGGAAGACAGACTAGCCATATGTAGCAATCAGGAGATAGCAGGTGGATTCTGGGTCAAAATCAACATTCCTGCATTGTGTGTGTGTGTGTGTGTGTGTGTGTGTGTGTGTGTGTGTGTGTGTGTGTGTGTGTGTGTGTGTGTGTGTGTGTGTGTGTAAAGAAACAGGGATACACTTGTATATGTACACCAAACATGGATAAAGGGGATGCTTTTTATTCTGTTCTGTTTTATATTCCTCTTCTATTGCCCTTTCTGTTTCTCAGATTTACTGGTGCACAGGGTGGACCAAAGAGTCATAATTAAAACTTAGGAGTCAAATCAAATCCAAAGAATGGCATGTTTACAAAATCACTGATTGTTGAATTTCAGGAAGGAAACGAACAGCTATTGGCAACTGTTTTAAATTGGTAACCAAATAGTTTGGAACAACTTTGGCTGCTGAAATTACAGAGAGCAGGAGGATGTGATCTTGTTTCCATAGCCTTCTAACTTCTAGCCTCAACATTTGGCATTTTGCAGTTTTTTGGGGCTCACTGACGGAACTCCCAACTTCTTCGTTGCTTATCCAGAAGTATAATATCTGGTTCAATAGTATTTGGCTTTGCCTGTGATAATTTACAAAAACCACCCTGGAGAAATATCCTGAGTGGAACTCTATTCAAGGACTGTTGTATGAATGGGAAAAAATCTATTTCTTATTCATGTACATATTAGTTAAACATATATTCTCTTTTCCTTCAATGAACTGAAGGCAACCTACATGGTTCTCTCTGTTCTTGTTCCACAGAACCCTTTGAGGTAAATCATGGCTGGTGTAAAAGCCGACTTCAGCCATTAGGTTGAAAAGTATAACTACTGCCAATAAATGAATAAGTAAAGGACCCTCCTCTTTACAAGTCACATTAAAAAGAAAGTCCAGTACAAAATGAAATGAATATGGTCAAAACTTATTGAGGTAGACCCCCCACCTTGATGTGTATCAACAAAAGTGAAATATTTAAAAAAAAGTGGGGGAGGGGACTTCCTGGAGATTAAAAAAAAGCAAAACATAAACACCATTGTTTATTTGGTTGTGTAATTTTTAAAATGGCATGTCTTACCTCAGACTAAGCAAATTACCTTTAAAAAGGAAGGTTAAAATACTGTTTATTATTTGAAATGCCTTTCTCTGGGCTCAATTTCTGATAAATTACCTCGAGCCTCATTACTTCATAATACATCTCCCTTGACATTTAATTATACTTACCCCAAACACATTAAGCCAATCAGTCTAAACAGTCTCTTATTAATATGCAAATTTTTGCTTTTGAGAACCCATGAATAGGGGGGATTTGATTTCTCTTTAGTTTTCAATTATATGCCCTCAGGAAGTTGCTGGCCTCAGCCAAAGCCTCCCCCCCCCTCCATTCACCAGCTCAGCTACTCAGCATTTGACTAACTGTCCAAGTTACCTCTTCTGGCAGCAACTTAGGCCCTTTGTACACGACCCCTAAACTCCGGGGCAAATGGCTCCCAGCTCCGGAGCTTAAAAATGTTTACCCACCAGCTCCGGAGTTTACAGGAAATTAGGTGCGACCACGCCCAATTTAGCGTGTCCCAGCGCACCTTTCAAGTACTTGCTCTTCCGTCCTGAAAATTCCTTGATGAGCTGTAAAGATAGTGAGTTGTTGTTTTGGCTCCCGCCCCTTTAAGAGCTACTTTACAGACACAGGAATCTTGCCGGCAAGAGCGAGAGCCAGAACGAGAGCCAGAACCGAGGCGAGGCACGATCTTTTCTTCCTTTTTTTTCTCCCTCCCCTCACGCAGCCAGCAGCCAGGAAGTGCGGAGGGGTGGGGAAGCAGGAAGAGCGACAAGCCCCTAAGATCTCTGGTCCAAATTTAAGTGGCCAGCGGATCTTAGGGGTCGTGTAAAATCACACTTCCTATGCTTCAAGAACATGAAGGATGACAAATACACAAACCCACCATCTCTGCTTTTCTAGATAAAGGAGGCTTTCTGGGCTAGGCTGTCTACATCTAGGCTAGTATACATGTGGCCCTCCAGATGCTGTTGGAGTCCAATTCACATCTGCCTTAGCCAACCCGTTATAAGTACTAGTGGGAGATACAATCCAAAAATATCTGGAAAGCCAGACATATAGGCTGTTGCTGAGTTTTGAATGTTGGGCTAAATTCTTCTAGCTCTAAACAGATGTGCAGGGATTCACAGAACAGAATAGTTTCAAGGTCCCCCAGGTTAGTCCACCACCTTTTCTCATTAACTGGCACTGGCTCATTGTAAGACATTAATATGGGAAAGAATAAAAGCTGTTTTCTTTGCTTACAATTGGGAACAGATCAAAAAGCAAGTTGAGAAACATGACTGCTTTTAACAACAAACTTCTCCAGACTTAAGAGAGCTAACCCTACTAAAGATAGTATGCCAGATTGGGGGTGGGAATCCAGTGCAGGCAGAATCCAGTAGCTTGCTACTGGCTATACGTTTCAGAAGGATATCAACAAGGAGGAATGTGTCCAGAGAAAAGTGACCAAAACAGTCTAGAAACCAAATTTTGTGAGAAATCATTGAAAGAGCTGGGTAGCTTTAGTCTAGAGAAGATTGAGAGGGTTACAATGGTCTTCAAACATCTGAAGATGTGACACATGGAAGGTGGAGCATGCTTGTTTTCTCTGCCTCTAAAGGGTGGGATCTGAACCAATGGTTTTAAATGACATGGAGAAGGAAATTCTGACTAAACATTAGGGAGTACTTCCTGAATCCTGAGAGTAAGAGCTGTTGAACAGTGGACCATGGAAGGCATAGGCCAGTAATGGCGAACCTTTTTGAGACTGAGTGCCCAAACTGCAATTCAAAACTCACTTTTTTTTTTGCAAAGTGCCAATACAGTAATTTAACCTGTATACAGGTGGCTATGAAGGGGCGATGTTGGGTGCCCACAGAAAGGCACCTTTGGCACTCATGCCATAGATTCGCCATCACTGGCATTTCTATTCCAAGTAGTCTACAACACAAATATAGATCCTACATACATCCAGAAATCCTGGCCAGCACAGCTAGTAGGGAAGGCTACTGGGAGTATTAGTCCAAGAACATCTGGGAATTCAAGCATGGAAACCACTATCTTAGACAGAAGGAAGTTTAATAGGCACATTGACTCCACCGATGGCGTTTAGTCAGCTTCACCTTTTCATTCTGAGAGAGGGCGCCAAGGAAGAGATGACTTGCCTCCCGTCAAAGCCTCATAAAGATCTCTAAGCACACAAAACACTTTCTTCTCCTGAGGATGTGCCATAAAAACAGATGCCTTGTATGTTTTCAGTCTGCTAACCACATGTTTTTCTCATCCCATTAACATGTGAGCCAAGCTGACTTTGAGTTATTGTATTTCTTACCCAGGAGATAATGGAGATGCCCTTTTGTTTACTCGTTAAATTCATGGGATCATTTAAGTATGGCTATTTAACTATGTTCACTAGCTAAACTAATTAGGCATCATTAAAGTTAATGTGCTGCATTAATTTTTCAATAGTTAAAATTAAATGAATGGAACAAATCAAATTCAGCAAGTTAAGGTTCAATGGCACTGCAATAACTTTTTACACCTCTACTGTGCTGCTGCCTATGGAATCCTACATATTGGTCTGGTGGGACTTCCATCTTCTTAGAGTGAAGGCTGACAAGCTCCACCCCACCCCCTTTCCTGCTCACAATATCAAAACTCAACCAGTGAATTTGACTAGCAGAAGGAGGAAGGACCAAAGAAAACGTTGGGAAGCATTATTTTGGAGACTACTATTCCCCAAATGTCCAGCCCACACAATCAATTAAGTTACAGAGCTCACAGTCTCAGGGGTAAACTTAGGAAGTTTCAAGTAGGTACCGTGTCAGTCATTTCATATATAAGAAGAGAGATCTGTTGGCCACTATAACTCAAAGGATAGGAGCTAAAGCAAGGGAGTTCTGGCTAAGGAGTTCTGGTTAGAAGCTCTCCAGAGGCAGGTTGAAGATAGAAAGATGTTGCTGTGCCCTTCTTCTTGGTTTTACCCTAAATTGGGCTTCCTGTACCTTGAGATCATTATGACATGTACTGCACTCTGGGATGAATGAGAACAGATCTGGAACCTTTTCTGTATATCTCTGAAGTATTTGAAAAGTGCTATATTCCTGGTAGTGGCGTATGCTGCCACAGAAGGTGGTGGAGTCTCCTTCTTTGGAGGTTTTTAAGCAGAGGCTGAATGGCCATCTGTTGGGAGTACAGTGGTACCTCTGATAACAAATTTAATTTTTTACTATAAGGTAATTCGTTACCACAAACATTTATTATCAGAAACACGGTTTCCCATTGAAATGGATGGAAAACCGATTAATCTGTTCCGGAGGTCTGAAAAAAGGCAAAAAAAGCTGGGTGTGTGTGTTTCAGACCTCTTTATAAAGTGCACTTTAAAGGGGGTGTATTATGGAACACACACACAGAGAATATTACACCCCCCCCGCAGTGCAATATAAACATGGACAAAAGAAACCAGCAAGACTATCCCAGTCTTTTCCCGCCAAAAATGCAATGAGGGGGAAAATGCAAACAGACAAACATAAGCAGCAAGAAAAATCCAACCTGTTTTTGCCTGCAGAGCAATGGGAAAGATTGGAAACATGGAGAAAAGAAAGCAGCAAGACTACCTCAGACTGTTCCCACCCAAAATGCAAAGAAAAGCAGTGCAAAGATTAATAAAAGCTAGTTCACTACCTTTCCAAGTTCGAAAGGCCCAAAACCCTCAGCAAAAAATGTCCAGAAAGGCTCCAAAACACAATGAAAAAAGCACTCTAATGGGAAACCGCTTTTTGGGTAACGAATTACCTCGGAGAATGAACTAAATTTGTTATCAGAGGTACCATTCTACTTAGTTTTTTTGGTTAAAACTTGTGTCTGTTATATAATGTCAGTCAACGTTTTGTAATTTTGATTGACTATATAATAATAATAATAATAATAATAATAATAATAATAATAATAATAATAATAATAATAATAATAATAATAATAAGAAGAAGAAGAAGAAGAAGAAGAAGAAGAAGAAGAAGAAGAAGAAGAAGAAGAAGAAGAAGCCTGAAAAAGAGATTGAAAATGAGCATGCATTATTACTTTG
The DNA here is from genome assembly GCA_037367245.1 of Phrynocephalus guinanensis. Lineage (NCBI taxonomy): Eukaryota > Metazoa > Chordata > Lepidosauria > Squamata > Agamidae > Phrynocephalus > Phrynocephalus guinanensis. Next base: position 104,478,840 of record CM074734.1, on the reverse strand, counting down.
GGACTTCTGAATATAGACAGACAGGTTTTTGGAGCATATTATCCCAGATATTATGACTGTGGAGAAGAAAAAATGTGGATCATTGATATTACTATACCAGGTGATAGTAGAGTCACTGAGAAACAACATGAAAAAAATACTCGATATCAGGGCCTGAAAATTGAACTTCAGAGACTCTGGCATAAACTGGTACAGGTGGTCCCAGTGGTAATCTCTTCTCCCAGGTGACTCAATGAGGAACTGAACTCCCAACCTATGCCTCTTCAACCAGATACCTAATTCACATTACATTAAAATATATAAATAAGTAAATATGTAAGAAGATGGTCTGAACAGACCCTCCCTCTCTGTTCTGGCTACTGCGTGACAAGCCCAACGGCACTACACTCCTTCATGATATAATCAACATAGTGCAGAAATAATCCCATCTGAAACAAATTAAATGGCCATTAATCCTAATTTGAAAGTGGATCCAGAAAGTGGATTGTAACACTTGTCTGACAATCAAGGCTGTCAGGCCGGGTGGTTATTAATAGACTCATCATTAAGCACACATGAACATACTGATGCACAGACAGGGTGTCTTGTGGGAGCCATGCTTTTAAGTGGAGGGGAATTTATGTCGGTGCCTAAACATGAAAAAGTTAGTAGAAAATCCAGGATCCGCCATCAAGGGGGTACCTAGGGGGGCAGAAGGGTACATCTGCCCCAGGTGCAGAAATCTGGGGGCACCTAGAGAGGGAAGAGGAGGAGGAAGCCCTGAACCCTCCTGCAGCAAAGCAACCAAGGAGGCAGGAAGGCAAGTGTGGTGGCTGCAGCGCCCTCCTCCTCCTCCTCCTCCTCCTCTAACTCTTTGTTGCTGGGAGAGGTAAGGTGTGCATGCACTAACACGCGTCCCATGCCTGCCCCATGCCCACAGGATTGCCCCCCCCCCCGCTGGGTGGATGTGATGGGTTAGGGAGGGCCGGAGGGGCACAAAAATAGCTTTGTCCCCAAGCGCCCCAAAACCTTGCTACACCGCTGTCCCTCATGCAGCCTAGCATATTCTGGGTGTTGCGCTCCAGAAGAAGGAGAAGATTTCCCACCCCACCCCACCCCCTAGGCTTTGCCCGCTGCCTGCATCTCAGTCCAGAAGAAACAAATTTAGGATGGAACTGCCATCATCTCATTTGGACTGCTGTGCTAATACAACAGCATCCTCCATGTATGAGGCCTGGAGGAACAGGCCCCCTCTATGTGGGCTCTCCTCATGTGTCCAGAAACCAAGCATAGAGCCTTGTGACCCTACAGTTGAGTATGCTTGGGTACTACACAGGCATTCATCTGAGTATGGAAGGTTGGAAATCGAGACTGAAAGATTCTATTGTATTTGTAGAAAAACCTGCATAGAATTAATGTACTGCTGGATAGCGTAGTGGTTTAGGTATCTGACTGTGGTGCCAATGGCTGGGAGTTTGATTCCCCATCGTGCCGTCCTGACAAGGGCTGGATTTAATAATCCATAGAGACATTTCCAGCTGTGCAGTTCTACTGTTGTTTTTACTGTCTGAATTCCGCAATTAGAAAACTAGTTTTTGGTATAAAGAATTCAAAGATTCCCCAGCAGCATAACCCCGATCTGCAAGCTAAAGTATTCTGGGAGACATAGTCCAAAAGAGTAACTTTTCTTTGTTCCTTTTGTTATGTGGCACCATGTGGTAACTCTACTCCATGGCCACCCTAGTAGGGCTTTCAAAGTGAGCTAGTTAAGAAGTGGTCTGACTATTACTGCTGTTCAGCAAGGAATTGGAACCCAGAATTCTTGCGTCTTCATCCAACAGTCTATCCTCTACACGTGTCATTGGCTCTGCAACTTTTCTTAGCCTTCTTCACTCACATGGAAAGTTCCTGCAGGATTGATGTGCATTCCTTTTTTTCCCCTGCAGTGCTGGCATGGCAGGAGAGATCTAAACATGGCTGGTTAAGACAGCATTATGTTCCACTTAAAACGCAAGCTTGGAACAACTCAGCTTCTGCAGAGCTTGCTTCCAGCCTTATTCATATGGCAAGCAGAAGACACAGTTCATCCCTCTGTGCAGATGACGTGAGTATGCATACAGCATACAGAAATTTCTCAGGCTAGTCAGCCCTATATAACAATTGTCTACATCATAAATGGCAATGGTATTGGAGATGTTTATTTTGTGCACTTTGTCCTTCCTTCCTTCCTTCCTTCCTTCCTTCCTTCCTCTCCTCATTCCATCTGCTAGCATGTTGACTGCCCTTGTCTGCATTATTATTATTATTTCCTACAAAGGCAAATAAATCACCACAGAAACTTTTATCTTATTTTTCCCTCTGCTTCCCTCTTCCCTATTCTGAGAAAAGTAATGCTTTTCTCTCTAGAAGGAAGGAATCGGGATGCGGCGGCGGGAGGGTTGAGAATAGAGCACCTCTATAATTTAATTTTAAAACTAAACCCACCGGCGGGTGGAAAGGCCTTGTCGTGGGCAACTCATTTTTCATGCCAGTAATTGAAGTCTTCCCTTCGATTTTTTCGTCCTCTGGGTGCTAAAGACAACTGGGGCTTTTCTGGAAGTTGCAGATATCTTCTGCAGAGGGGAAAAATTGAGGTTGATCTCAGGCAACTTGAAGGGAGCGTTTGAATCTTCAGTGGGGATTTTTCAAAAGCGGTTTTGTGAGTTCTAGAGGAGCCCCTTCAAAGAGGGCTGTGTGGCTGAGGAAAGGCCTCTGTACTCATTCATCTTCAGACATCTACAGCTGTGTTCCTTCCACAAAAGCCACACATGGGACTCCTGGTCTCAGTCACTTTGAGAGGGTTTTTCCCCCTCCCATCCCCTAAAGGACTAGCAAAATAATCCATAGAAGGCCCAAAGTGAATTCTTATTGGTATACATGTGTGCGTGAAGGCATACGGGCACAAGCAAACTGTCTTTCGTAAACTCAATTCGGTGGTTGAACACTTGTGACGTTACCAGTTTCAGGAAGTTAAACACAGTACACTGTGGCACCAGCCTCATTACTCTTAGGTCCTGTGGAAAGCCTTGGGCTTCCACTGCTCTTCCCCTAGCATGGAAGGGAAAACCACAGATTATGATTATTTGTTATCCTTGATTCAGTTTGCATTGCCCTGCTTATCCTCCTTCCATTTCTCTGACTCAGACCACCCAAAACAAAATGTTCCTCTTTATCCCCCACCTTCCGTTGCTCCATTATGAAAGCACACCTGATAGCAACATTTACTGTCAGTTATTTGTCAACTCTATCCTTGGTCTCATAAAAAGACAGGTTGATGGCACATGAGACCCCCTTAGAGGATAAAGTTTCTTAAATTATTCTGAAATATGACTTCTTTATAGATTGCTGTGTTTTTCCTACCACTGCAAGGCCAAACAAAAATCTTCTTTAGATGTATTAAACTGACTGACCTTGGGCAATAGTCTCATATCTATGGAACACTACTCACTTACTCTTGAGGCAATTCCTCACATCTCTCTTCTCTTCTATTATCCTCCTTTTCTTAAATGCAATTTTTTATGGGAAGCAAAGGGCTCCTTGAGTCAAAGAGGGTAAAGACATTAAAAATATAAAATAAAATGAAGAAGTCTCAAAACACTGGGTAGATAACTTGCAAATGGGATTCAAGCAAGAAAAAGCCATAGCAGAAAATGAGTAATTTTACTTGGATCTCATCATTTCACAACTAACCTAATGGATTAAAGCCGCATTTTAAAAGGTCAAAAGTTAAGAGTGACTTCACTACACATAATAATCTCTTCTCAAATACTCCACTTTCATACCAGGGAAAGCTTCCCTGTCTAACCTTACACTCAGAAGTAGACATGGGCACGACCAGAAAAAATTACATTTCGAGTTTTCGTTTGTCGGAACGGGTCCGTTTTGGCTCGTTTCCGTTTGTCGCGAAATTTTTCAAAAATTTGTCGTTTCCGTTTGTCATTTGTCGTTTCCACCACGATTTAGAGCGATTTGACTTCCCAGAGAATAGGGGCGTCCCACAATCAGGGCCGGCGCTAGGTGTTTTTGCGTCCTAGGTGGCGGGCGGGGTGGGGGGCGGGGGGAGGTGCGGGCAGGGGGCGGTGGGGGGGGGCATGGGTGGGCGGTGGCCATGCCCTGAAACAAGCAGATCATTTTGAACACAGCTGACTGAGACTCTGAAAACTGTCACATTTTATCGTATCCTTTAAGAGTCCATCAGGACCAACTTGTTAAGGTTAATTGCAAAGCCGAGACTGAGGGGGAAGCTAGGCTGCTCAAATTGGGGCTGAAAAACCTATTGTGGCTGTTCTTTTTATTGTACACTTACTTTGCCATGAATTCACCCCTGATAGAGATGCAGTGCACTGCTATCTACACTACAGAGTGCACCTTTGGAGCTATGTACAGTATATATTCACGCATGCATGTGCGCGCGCGTGCGCACTCTCTCTCTCTCTCTCTCTCTCTCTCTCTCTCTCTCTCACACACACACACACACACACACACACACACACACACACACACGTCAAGCAGTCATGGCCTTCTGCATTGTCACGGACGCAGCACAGTCTTTCTTCCTTTTCACCCTGTGCATTTTGGACAGCTTTGCCCAGTGTGATCTCCTCCCTGGCAGGTAGGCGACACATTAGAGAAGTGTGCTTGAGCCTGAGCCTGCTCCAGCAGTAGGACTCATAATTAGACATGGGCACGACCAGAAAAAATGATGTTTCGAGTTTCCATTTGTCGGAACGGGTCCGTTTCGGGTCGTTTCTCTTTGTCACGAAATTTTTCAAAAATTTGTCGTTTCTGTTTGTCATTTGTCGTTTCCACTGCAATTTAGCGCGATTTGACTTCCCAGAGCATAGGGGCGTCCCGCAATCAGGGTCGGCACTAGGTGTTTTTGCACCCTAGGCGGCGGGCGGGGCAGGGGGCGGGTGGCGGGGGGGGAGGTGTGGGCAGGCAGCAGTGGCGGGGGGCCATGGGCGGGCGGCGGCCACGTGCGGGCGAGTGGGCGGGCAGCGGCGCAGGCGGACGGGCGAGTGGGCAGTTAGGATATCACTTAGGATAGAGGTTCTGTTCTTGGCTTGCACCCCAAATGTGTGTGTCTGCAAGCAAATTGAAGTTGGGAAAATAGAAAATAAATGGTAGTATATAATATATTTTTAAAATAAATCCACACCTCCCACTCCCAGTCGAACCTCCCCCTTTATCCAATATCAGAAAAAAATCCTCAAACTGCCAGAGAAGAAATAAAGAATAAACTGCTATTCCCTTCAGCAGACAAAGCTGCAGGGGATCAAAGAAATTATTTTCTAAATTCAATTCCCTCCCTGCCTGCCTAACTTAAATCTTAAAGCCTCCAGCCTCCCTCCTCAATCTCGATCAGATCCAATCGGATCCAATCTCGATCGGATCACACCGGCACCAGCAGCCAGCCCTCCTCCCTCAACCACATCCATACACCCGACTGTGATTTTTGGAAGGTGCCGGCATCCAGAGGTGTCAGTCAAAAACCTGGCAATGCCATTGGTGGAATGGTTCAAAAAATTGTATGGTCCCATCCCATGCCCAGCCAAAATGGGCAGGTCTAAAAAAATAAAAATAAAATAAAATAAAATATAATCAATACAATGTTTTATGGCTATAAAAAACCCACTGCTGCTACTATAAAAATTCAGGCATTTAAAATAAATAAATTTCACATGTTTCTGTGGTAATTTGGTGTGTTTTTTGACCACGATTTCAAAAGAAAAATTGCAGTCGCCATTTTGGATCCCCACCCCACCGCATGGCATGCAGCGAGACAGACGATGAGGATGACCCCCCCCAGCCTGGTGCAAGCAGCCCAGGATAGGAGAAGAGGGGGGGAAGGCCGGGGACCCCCCAGAAATCACCCCTCTTGTAGGTGGCAAAGCCTCAGGCAGGCATATTTTCACCTGCTTTTTTGGCCGGGAGTCGGGGTTTTTTAAAAAAACCTTTTAAAAGTTTTTCTGTGCTTCGCATCACGCAATCGCCACGATGCCACAAACAGAAACGAAAAACCCGACCAAATTTTTCTTTTTTTGGTTCGAGTTTGAGTTCTGACTGCTTAATTATCGTTACCGTTTCCATTACATAATGGAAATGATAACCGAAAACGGAAACGACAATTTCGCCAAGTCATGCCCATGTCTACTCAGAGGAAGGGGGTGGACATGCTCCTTTTGGGAATGTTTTAGGGATATTAATGTCATGCTGTGGGGCCAGGATTAAAATAAGGATTAAAATATCCTTTAAAAGCACCAGTGTCCATCTAAGTTGCTAGGGCAGAATAGTAAAATGATAATATACAAATATTGTATACTCTAACGTCAGCATTGTTCAGATAACTTTTGAGACTAGATGGACAGGGTTGGATTTATGACCACCTGTCAGATAGGTCTTATGTACAGATGGGCATGAAACAGAAATATAGCATTTCGTTTTGTTTCATTTCAGTCTTCATTTCATTTTGTAAATAACAGATTTTTCAAAAGTATTTTCATCATGAAACAAAATGCTTCATAAGGATCTAAATAATGGGGAGCTTTCCTTAAAAAAAAAAAAAACAGGGAGCCCACTACCCTAAATCAAAGACCCTCAAACCTTCCAATCAATTTGCTTTCAAGCAAAGAACCTTCTGTAAACAAGCTTGAAAACTAATGGCTAGCTGCTGCAGGGAGAGATTGGAGAGATAAGCTCAACAGCTGATCCATGTTGAGAGGATAGGAAGGAAAAATATATTTAAAAAATTACCTCCACAGTCCTACTTAATCAGGAAAGAAAAACAATCTGTTTAAATCAAATCAACCTTTATTGGCATTAAAATAAAATAAAACAACACAACAAAAGAAAATGAGGTACAGCAAGGAGAAAATGAGGTACAGCCAATCTGTTTAAGTCAACCTGCAGACACAGCCCGCGAAGGGCTGGCTAGCTTCAGGCAGATCAAGATTGGAGATAAGCTATCTCAACAGCTGAGGCACAGGGAGGAAGGAAAACAAATCAATCAGTTTGAAAATAAACCTCCTGTTCTCAAGATGACTGGATCAAGATACTAGGATAAATCTTTTCATTTCTGAAACAAAACATGGTGTTTTGTTTCATTTCTTGATGCCACACTTTTTTACTGTTTCATTTTGTAAGGTTTTGTAAGCTTATGAAACGATGAAACAGCATGCCATTTTTGTAAGGTGCCCATCCCTAGTCTTATGTATTACTTGATCACCAAAAGGTGAAAGGTCGTAACTAGAGAGGGAGGTGAATTGAAAAACAAGTCACATTTTCTGAGGAAATTGGCTGATTCATCAGCATTCTTCTGTTTGTATTCATCATAAATAAAGTCTTCCAATGAATATGAATTGATGAATTCTTAGTTATGTTTTATTCATCATTTCATCAGGCTATAAAATGGACCCTAAGGCACCTTGAGGCATCAAATTTGGGGAAAGCATCCACTCACTCTCCTCTACAATCAACTCCAAAATTTCAGTTCTGATGTCTGAGTTATGCACCCCCAAATAGCCCCCCCAAGTTATCCCCAGGCATCTAGAGACCCCAGATTTGCCAAGAAGCTTCCTCTGAAAAGTTTGGATCCGTTAGGTGGTGAGAATCTACAATTCCTCCAAGTTAGGTGAAGAATGGGTTTCCCCAAACCAGTTGGAATAGGGCACTTGACTGGTGGGGGGGGGGGGAATTGGCGAGTATATAATTCAGATGTCTGAAACTCAATCTTCACCAAACTTAGAGGGCTTGTAGAGGACAGTTGGAAGAGGCCTCTCTACGAGTTTGATAGAACTAGGTCCCTGGGAGGCATTTTCTTGGGGGAATCCTCTTTGGTGGTACAAAGCTCTAACTTCTGAACCCTAATTTTCACCAAACAAACCACCTTGCAGAGGAGAAGCAGATGAGAAACAGAGGAAGCATCTTTGCAAATCTGAGGCCTCTAAATTCCAGAGAGGGCTTTTAATAGCATTCATCACTGGAAATTTGTTGATTCATTGAATCATGCTGACTTACCATGAATCGTGATGAATCACCATTTTTTTAAATTTGCCCCCATGTCTAGTCCTCAGAGACCTTTGGGAGTAGGCACCATATAAGTTGTAAAAATAAATAAATATAAATAAATAGTCGCAACATCTTCCTTCCGTTTCAACAAACCACTACCCCTGCCATTATGGAATTCTACTCTAAAGGAAGTAGAGACTAGGCCTGAATCTTTTGCTTCGAAGATCCAACCAATAATTCCCACCCATTACATGACAATTATAGATGACACCGCCCAGGTAGAAATACAATTCAGGGCTCTACCACAACTGAGGCTACCAATACAGTATAATAAAAACAGGTCTGGCATTGTTTTCAAATAGGCAACACATGTAGCACATTGTTGTCCCTAATTTGATTGATGAAGTGAATGTGTCAACAAGGTATTCAGTGCTCAGCTCTTTGTTGCTGACCAACACCAGGAAAATCCCACCCGGACGTTCATTCTCCTTGCCCCTCCTGCCTCACCCTTGTCAGGTAATTGTTTATGGAAAGATGAATGTACACAATAATCCTGGACGAACAGCACTGATATATGTGGTGTTAATGAATGAAATAATCAGGTAGGTAATAACCAGGAGGCGTGTTTGTCAGGCAGGATCCAGCAGGGCATTAGCATTCAGTAGCAACTCCGCCTTTATCTCTTGGGCCCCGTGTCTGACAACCACCCTGTATTAGCCCATGAATAAAATACAGACAGATACTCAGACATAATTAAACTGCCAATGCGGATGTACCTAAATGAACTTGATATCTTAATGACATGAGATAGCAGGCAAGTAATGGAGGCCATAAGAAAAGGATGTGTGCATAATAAACAAGCCCCCAAGCTGTCATGGGCAGATTCGCCCTTAAGAGATCACTTGTTTCTCACAAAAGCAGCTCCCAGTGCCTTCTTGTTACCCAAGCACGATTGTAAGTTGACTCTGCTGCTTCACTATGGACTGACTGGCAATTTAAACTCACATTAGGCTGTTGAATCTGCAAAGGTACAATTCAAGAAAAATCTTTCACACTCTTGACTCTAAAGAGCTTCCAGTCGCTTCACTGTTTGACACCACCATTTTCTCATTCAGCAAATGCTGTGTTCCTAACTCAAGAAGATCCAAACATGCAGCTTTACACTGATATCCTTGTTGCAAGGAGACTGGGTTGATGGTACAATACAAATACACAATATTTTGACAGAGGAGCGTTTCCCCCTTGTTGATTTATGTGTAAATCACATGCCTTAGTGATGGCTTGATTGCGCTTTGTTATACACAGTATATGGCTTTAGAATTATGATTTTAATGGTGTTTGTAAGTTGTATGTAAGGAGGTATATTCATGCCATAGCATTCTTCTCCTCACCTGTAAGATAGCATGGCATTTTCTGTCAGTACCTGAGGAGAAATGTCACAATCATGAAAGTGCATTTTGAGCAAATTCCACAGATATGAAGAACTACAAAAGCTGCTGCCTTGCTGTATGGATTTTTAAAAGTTAGAAGCACCCATAGGGATATAGGCCACATATTTTTGATTAAAAAGCAAAGCAAAAAAAGTGTTCTGCTTATATACCACCCCATACCACTTCAAGTAGTCTCTGGGCAGTTTACAGTTTTAATTACAGTATGCAGGCTACACATTGCCCCACCCCCCAGCAAGCTAGGTACTCATTTTACTCACATCGGAAGGATGGAAGGCTGAGTCAACCATGAGCCTGCTCCCTGGGATTGAACCCCAGGTCGTGAGCACAGTTTTACCTGCAGTACAGGCATTTAACCACTGCACCACGGGACTCTAACCTATTAGTCATTCTGCACTAGCTTCACTTCACATGTGTGCTTCACTTGACAAAGGAAAAGACACTGGGTTTGAACAAACTGCAGAAAACTCAATGTCAGGGGGTCTTCTTTGTTTTGTTCTTGCACTGGAGGCAAAGAACCTGCTGGGATTAAACACACTCTTGACCGTGTCCTAACACATTGAGACAGCCTGCCTTGAGAAGAGAAAGAAATGTACTAATGAAGAGGTAGAGACTTCTTCACCACCCTAAATGCATTTTATTTGATGCATGCTGTTAGCAATGGTGGATGCTTTGTGAGGAAGAATCGGATCCGACTGAATAAATCTAGGCATGCACAGTGAATGTGTGGAATGGCAGGGGATTCATCATCACATAGCCAGGTATCAGAAAGAATGCCAGTCACCAGGACTGTAAGTGTTCAGCACTATGAATGGGCATACGTGGGTGAGAATGAAGTTCTTTCCTCGACTGGCCTGCCCTGCCTGGAGCTGTTGGAGGCATTGCTATGCTTAGCAGAATATTCTTTTCACTTAGCCCCATATTTTGAGAAGGGTATTCATGTTGGCTGCCATTGTTCTTCCTAGCCAATAGCATGCCAGATGTAGTCAGTGTTAGGGAAGAAGGGGAACTGGTGGAATGATACTTGGGGACAAAGTGACCATCTGTGGGATTATAACTGAATGACACCAACTCACAATCCCTCCTAAACATAACAATGCTGCCTTGGTTGACCACAGACAGCCCATCCGCTCAGCCTGTTTGCAGAAAGCTGTTCATCGCAGGATGTCTGTGGAGATTCTCAGCCATCCAGGTGAGTTCATCTGGAAGTTGAGTCATGGCAACTGGACTTCTTTTTCTTGAGAGATGGGAACGTTTCGCTGCTCATCCAGTCTGAGGAAAGCTAGTTGCAAGTCCTCCATTCATCTCAGGAGTGGAGTGCAGACTGAAGGGAGCCACCATCACTTGCCCTATTCATGGGGAACCTGGTGCTATGCCATTTCCATCAAAATAATTGCAAAAATCCACTGGGCCAATCCAGGCAGGATTAGGTTAATTAAGTTTAATTGCTCTGCTATGCAGATGTGGCTGCTTCAACTTTGACTATTGTCCTTCTAAGGCAGCGTCTCTCTTTCCAACCAGAATCCAACTGAGATACTATCATGCCCAGCACTGTTTTCTTCTCCACAGGAGAGCTGTAAGTACAGGTTGCCATTCCCCATTCCATTTTGTGCTTCTGCTCCGCTAGTGAGCAATTGGTGGGATCAAGAGGCTTACTTACCATCTTGGAGTCTATTTACTGAAGCCACTACTAGTTTATTTAGGGCAGTCTATCTGCAAATAGTGTAGGGTTTACTCACCCCCAGCAGGTGTTTGTATTTCAACAAATCAATGTAATGAACAATTAGGCATGTAACAATGAGAATACCAGGAAGAACTAGAGAGTAGGAGCGCAAGGCTCAGCTGTAACTCACCTTTTGCTCTTAGTCTACATACCACGTTCCTTCACTTGCTACAGCAGTCTAGACCAGAATAATCTAATTGCAGTAATTACAATCAGCCTCTTTATACCTACATTCTCCTCCATCTATTCTAGATCTCACCAAGAAATCTAGATCTAGGTCAAATGAGATACTAAACACTTTCAAAAAGAGTGTTCTATGAAGCGGCAAGAGACACATGCTTGTCCTTGAAATAAAAAGGGGAGCCATGTGGCCATTACAAAATACAAAGGCAAGACTAAGCTTTGGGTGATCACTTTATATGTATGCCTTCCCTTTCTTGCCAAACTGGCTGAACAGGGACTTGTATGTCTCAACGAAGAGCCAAATGGAGAGGAAATGTGAGTGGGTGTGCATGACCTTTGTCCCTTTGTTTGAAGGACTGCTGAAACCCACACCCCGGCTTCAACAACTTGACAACAGCCTTGCTGCTTCCTGCCTCCTTTAAAAAAGTGTTCTGCTTATATACCGCCCCATACCACTACAAGTCGTCTCTGGGCGGTTTACAATTTTAGAAGGCTGAGTGAACCTTGAGCCTGCTACCAGGGATTGAACCCAGGTCGTGAGCACAGTTTTACCTGCAGTACAGGCATTTAACCACTGCGCCACAAGGCTCTTTAAGACAGACTTGCCTGGTGAAAATCATCTCGCTAAGAAATTTACATCTAAGAAAAATCTCCTGGCAAACCACATCTTTTGCCATGTTTGGACTTGTGGTACTTGCTTTGAAGAAGTGGATAATGGTCCATGAAACCTTGCAGTGATTTTAATTTTTTTTATTAATAGCCTGTAAAGGTGTCAATTATAGCCCAGCCATGCATTTGTATGCTTGTACTTGTACATGACTGTCCTTGCCTACCATGCCTTGCCTCTCGTGTGCTTTGTTCCAGCCCTGTGATCTGATTATTTGCCGGAAGATAAACATAGGGCTATTTCAAGTTATGACTGCTTTGGCAAAAATCTCTAAGGAATTCTGTAATCGGAGGAAAGTGCTAATTGCAGGGAGCATGTACTCCCTTTGACATCTATGTTGCTCCTACAATTGCAGGCCTCTTATTGCCCCTACAAAACTCTGCAGCATCAACTCAGAGCAAGCAGGTCTATTCATTCAGTCTTAAAGAGAAGAGCAGGGTTTAGAGCAGTGGTGGCCAGCCCTCCAGATGTTTGGGACCACAACTCCCACAGTCCTTTGTCACTGGCAATCCAGGCTTAGAATTCTGGGAGTTGTGGTCCAAAACATCTGGACGGCCGAAGTTTGGCCACCACTGTTTTAGAGTCTTATTAGAAAGCAAATAAACCTTAGAGCCTTCATTCTAGTTTGGGCCTATGAGGGCATCATCACCATGACCATGACCATGACCATGACCACCACCACCACTACCACCACCATCGAACTGTAGAGCTGGAAGGGGCCCTAGGGATCATCAAGTCCAGAGCCTGTCAAGGATGCACAGTAAGGAACAGAGTTCTAAGGAATCAGGCCAGTTCCAACTTGCTGGCTTGTTCAGTGCTTTTAGGTATCTGGCTGCAGAGACAGAGTTTGGGAGTTTTATTCTCCATTGTGCCTCCTGCGAGTAGAACCAGTCTGTGTGGCCTTGGGCAAGCCGCACAATCCCCAGGTGGCCCCAAAAGAATCATGCTTCTGAGTTTCCTCTACCCAGAAAATCACACAAATCTCTCTCCATAAGGAAAGAGTAACAACAAGGAAAGGAGGCTACTTGCTCTCAGCATATTTAGAGACACTACTGGGTAGGTAAGGACTGAACAGAGCTATGCGTGCATCCAGATCAAGCGGGTGTGTCAGCAGCCTTGCTGTACACTAACTGGTATATGACTTACAGATTTTTTTGTGCAGCTCAAACATTTCTGTTATAATACTGCACAGTTGCCTATATTGGTCATAGCACCATTATGAGACACATATCACGAAAGTGCCAACCCCCCTTGTCAGACAGCAGCCATAATCTAGCAGTTGCCTGCCTCTGCTGTACTCTTCAATCACAGCCCATGCTCCGCTTTGCTCTGTAACCTGGCTTCAGCGAGGCTAATGGAAGTATTTACATGCCGTGCTGCTTAGGAGGTAAGTGGCAGTTACTGCTCTAATAGTTCCAGATTTAGTTGGAAATGAGCAACATACAGTAAGTATCAGTCTTATTAAAGCAATAATAATGAGACATTAAAGCTTGCGCCACAGGGGTGAAGAATTTACTTAGTCTGGAAAGATAGAGTCATGGCAAGGCTGACATTTGACAGCGGCGTGTCCCTGGCTCCTGCTGGCATCTTTGCAGCATATTTAAATGGAGTTGGGGGAAAGCTCAGCACATACAGAACTGAACCAGCTCTATACAGATGAGCTTTCTGGGTAATGATAACCCAGAAATAGCTAGGAAACCAGCATGGAAAAGCCACCTGGGTGCACAAGTCTTGCATCTGTGAGACAGAGGAAAGCAACAGGTCATGTTACAATGAATAATTGGCACTACTAGCCATAGATGAACCTGGATGCCTTAGGACAGTTGTGCAGGTGCTGGTGATCTCGAGGTTAGACTACATGGGGCTTACCTTAACCCTTGTTCAGCATCTGCAGCGGGTGCAGAATGCAGCGGCCAGGCTGGTGTTTGGGGCAGGAAGGTATGACCGCGTCACCCCCATCCTGGCTCACCTGCATTGGCTGCCCGTTGCATACCAGATAAGGTTCAAGGTAATGGTTTTGGTTTACAAAACCCTCCATGGCCTGGGACCTGTCTATCTAACGGAGCGGATCTCCCAGAGGGCATCTGTGTCCAGGCCGACCAGAGCTTCTCTTTCCCTATTACTTCAGGTGGCCACACCTTAGAGAGGTCTGAAGGGTTTCAATTCGGAATCGGGCAATATCGGTGGCCGCCCCAACACAGTGGAACAAATTGCCAGCTGAGATCAGGCAGTTGGACTCGCTGCCAGCATTTAGAAGGGCATTGAAGACCTTGCTCTTTAGGAAATGTTTTGGGTAGTCTTTGGGGTTCCAGTGGCTTGTTTTTAGCTCATCTGTCTGCTGATTTTTTACTTGTCGGATTCATGCCCATCTCAGTTTTTTTAAAAATCCTTGAAAGTATCAAATCAAAAGTTGGATATCCTCATAATAAGCACAGAATGACAGTGCTGGAAAGGACCCAATGGATCATTGTATCTAGTCCCTGCCAAGGAGGCATGGAGGTGAACTGAACTCCCAACCAGGCATCAAAACCACTGAACTATCTGGAAGACATCCCTCTGGCAATCACACTGCAGTTTCATCCTGCACAGCAGAATCTGCACTAGCAGATCATTAGACCAACCCAGGGTAAGAGATATACAGTCCTATAGATGTTGCCAAGCTGAAAGTCCTATGATCCCTTGCTGGTTTGGGTTAATGAAAGTGGCAATTCAAAAATATATAGAGGGGCACACACTTCTCCCCTTCAAACTAGATGCCACCTCAGGTCTTTTCCTGCTTGAAGCAGGCCAATTGAGGGGGTCACCTTTCAGGTCAGTGCAGCAAGATTCCTATTCTGAGGCATCATCTTGATGAAGACAGAATTATCTCTAAGCTCAAAAACTGGCACCAGTAAGCTATGCAATGTGCCTTTACCAGCTGCTAGCTACATGTCAGCTGCTACTCCATCAAAATTCAGCAGCAAGTAGCTGTTTAAAGCAAACAGGAAATGCGTTCCCCCCTCTGCATTTCTGGAGTTCAGTTTACAAGGCCTTGGAGCTGCATGCATCCTGTGGGTCATTGTGTGACCCCATCCCTGGTTCAGAAGGGTAGAGGAACTCACTTTGAGGATGGAAAATGAGGCCAGCAAAGCAAACAGGAATTTTCCTTGCTGGCTGTAGGGCTCCAAAGGTACAATGTTTGCTTTTTGTGAGAACTGATGTTCCTTTGAGGACAACCTTGGAGGTGGACTGCTCCCTCTTGCTCAGTTGGTATATTTGTAAATAGATACAGCAAATGCACTGTGTTGTCACAAGGAAACCAATCGACTTGGTTGGGAAAAATGGGTCTGCCTATTTGGCAGTCATTACCATATGAAGCAAGGGGCTGTTACCAAATAAATCATCCTCTGGAACTCACACGATGTTTTGTTAAATTACTTGGTTATAGAGACTAATCCAATCTCACAATGTGATTTAATAGGTCATTTGTTAACAGTGACCGAATTTTAAGTGGAAATGTCAGAGCTAATACCTGGTCTGCCAAGTATTTCCATGAAAAAAATCTATACAACTTAGGGGTCCCCTGTATCCTAACTTCATGGATTTTAAAAATATATATAAAATGGTGCCCATTTCTTTATGTTGACTCTGGGAAGGTAGAGCCAAGATAAAGGCCTGCTACTCCCATGTTTATTTTAAGTGCCATATAGTCCATACAGTGCACTGTGAAGCTGCTATAAATTCCATCATTGTTAACTCTCAGATGATGGTCAAGACTAAAAAAGTCCACTACTAAGAAAATATGTACAAAAGGTAATGCATGGAGAAGGCTGTAAATGGCCTCCTACTGTTCCTCTAGCAGCTTCTGGTCTAAAACGTGTCCCATGTGCAAGATAAGACTCATGTTTACTTTCAACACGAATTGACTTTCTACCTTGACTGGCCTCCTGTGTGGGCTACATAGTTTTGTTGCGAAGCAGTTCAAAAACTCTTCCTGGGGTAGGTCACCCTGATTCTGTGCAGAACATCCTGGGCTCACCGTGTCTGAGCGCCTGACTCCAGTTTCTCTTGTTTAAGCTTTGCTTCTTTAACACAGTTGGACCCCTGTATCCACTGTTTCATTATCCACTGATTCAGTTTATCCACAGTTGGCAGAGGAAAAAAATAAGTAATTCAGCAGCCACAAAGCAAGCTGTAAAGCAAGCTGTTGTCACAAACAGCAGCTGTAAAGCAAGCTATTGTCACAAATAGCATCTGTAAAGCAAGCTACTGTCACAAGCAGTCGCCATAAAGCAAGCTATTGTCTCAAAACGGCATTCATAAAGCAAGCTACTGTCAGGAAACAGCAGTTTGGGGGGGCGGGCGGGCAGGCATTCTCTCTTTCCCCCTTTTTTCATTATCCACGGGAAGGCCTGGAACCAATCCTCAGCAGATACCGGGGTCCTACTATACTGACAAAGCAGCGAAAGTGAATCCCTTTCATTGGGCAAGAATGCCAGTTCTTTCTAAATGAACAATGGGGAAAATGTGCAACCTTTTTCTTGAACTTCCTGGCATTTTGGTGAGAAGTTTCAAATCTTTGTCCTCAGTAGAGATGGGCACGACTCAAAAAAATGGTGTTTCGTTTGTCGTTTGGTCGTTTAGGGGTCCGTTTCGGTTTGTTTTCATTTTTGTGATGTTTTTTGCAAAAAAATTGTTTTCGTTTCATTAGGTAACGAAACGAAAAAATGAAAACAAAACGAAAAATTGCTGTTTCGTTCGCATTCTTTTTAGTTCAATGCATCTGCTGCAACGAAAACGAAAAACACGGCAAATTTGGTCGTTTCATTTTCGTTTTGTTTTAAAAAAATTCGTTTCATTTTCATTGCGTAATGAAATGAAAAAACGAAAACGAAAATGAAAAATCGCTCGTTTCGTGCCCATCTCTAGTCCTCAGCTTCGAGGGGGAAAAAAATAAAAAAAAAAAAAAAAAAATAAAAAGGAGGCCTTGTTTGAGAGACCTGTGGGGGAAAGCCCTGTTTCTACTTTTTTTCTCTTGTGTACTTTTGTGGGTTGTGGAGTTTTTGTGTGTGTGCCACATACATGGTTTCTCTCAATCTACTGGTGACCCAGTGTCAGTTTAAAATGGTAATAAGGCACCCCCTTGCTATTTCACTATGTGAGCCCAGCCAATTAAAATAACACACACTAAAAGCGATGACAGCATGGCAGAAGAGCTAAGGACTCAGTCAAATTGAGCTGCCAAGTGTTGTGAGGGCAAACAGCCATGACCTAGGTCTAGACCTATATACACACAAGGATGTTCATCACAATCAGGGTTAGTGAGAGGCTTCAGTGGATCTGTGGCTTTGTGAAGTAGATATGTTACTCCCTTGTACTCCCAGAGGAAAGGATATCCATATCCCGGTGTTCATCCTCATTGAGAGCAATAAGGGAAACTAAGTTCATTATGATTAACCCATAAATGTATAACGCAACTGAAACTCAGAATATGGGCTGTTTTCAGACAGCTGTGCAAAACATGGTGACTCTAAAATGAACCCAGAAGCTGCTTCTCATCCTCAAGGGAAAGGGCAATATCACAATGGATTCTTCATAATGCATTCAACATTGGTAGGATTAGAAAGAAAGTCAGTGATTTAAACTGAGGAAAGTAGAAATCAAGAGTAGCGCAATAGACGGGCCTGCTGACATCAAATGAGTAAGCAAGTCTCTAATAAAGCTCAGGATCATCTTTCAAGCACTTTTTGGGAGGATTACAAGTTCTGCCCCTGCACCACCAGTGAGTTGGGTATTCCTCTTACAAACCTCAGAGGGATGAAAGGCTGAGTTAACCTTGAACTGTGGGCCTTGGATTGAACCTTGTGTAGTGAGCGAAGTTTTGGCTGCAGTTTAGCAGCTTAACCATTGTGCCACGAGGTCCCTTCAAGGCATTGAAGCATTAGGAAGGAATCCTTTCCTAAATTAACATCACCACTAGAGGTGGGCACAAAACAGAAAACCCATGGTTCTGGTTTGTTGTTTCGGGCCCACCTTGGTTCAGTTCAGGTCGGGTTCATACGAATTTTAAAAATATTTGTACAAACACGAACCAAGCCGAACCGGTTCGGGTTGACTTACCGGGTGGCGGTGGTGGGTTATCCTGGCCCTGGCGGCAGGGGCTTTTTGAGGCAATGGCTTGGGGCCAGCACCTCTATTTTTTTCTTCTTCAAGTGCCGACCATGTGGCCCCTGGGGCCAGGTCGGCACTGGTATTTTTTCCCCTCATTTTAGAGTGCCAACCACGTAGCCCCTGGGCCCAGGTCAGCGCTCCTTAAAAAAAAAAAAAAAACTTCCCAGCTGGGGGCTTTTTGAGGCGCCTTTACAGGCCTACCTTCCCCCGCCACGACCAGGAGGACTGTGGCGACGAGGACAAGCTGGGAGGGGACAACGAAAAATGAAGCGAACAAAACGGAAATTTCCATTTTGTTTTGTTTCATTTTTCTTTGATGGGTTGGTTTGTTATTCGTTTTGTTAGCTAACAAAATGAATAACGAATAATGAAATGAATAAAAAGTTCATTTTGTGCCCATCTCTATTCACCACACATATATAGATCTCTTGGTAGCCACTGCACCAGCTGTCCTTCTGAACTGGAAGAGGGGAAGAAAGACCTACACAACTTCCTTTCCACATTCTGGGGTGTT
Source organism: Phrynocephalus guinanensis (assembly GCA_037367245.1). Lineage (NCBI taxonomy): Eukaryota > Metazoa > Chordata > Lepidosauria > Squamata > Agamidae > Phrynocephalus > Phrynocephalus guinanensis. The sequence goes on along the minus strand of CM074734.1, from coordinate 104,460,130 downwards.
CTTATTTTTCTTTGTTCTTTCCACTCAGCTCAGCTTATTGATTTCTACTGAAATATTAAAATGATAGGATGGAATGACTATGTGCTTATTTGAGGAAGGCTGATTGCTATAGGCTGGGACTTCGTGTGGATAGAGCACACAGTTAGAGTTCGGTGTAGTTATGCACCCCCCAAATAGGGCCCCTGAAAAGTGCCCCCAGGAAAGTAGAGACACTAAAAATGCAGAGAGGATTCCCACACATCTGGACATTTGTCTCAAACATCTGAGCTATACGCCCGCAAATTAGACCCCACAAGAAAGTGCCCTATAGCATCTAGGTTGGGGGAAACCAAATCTTCACCAAACTTGGAGGGACTGTAGAAGTAGAGGAGAGTCAGAGGAAGTTTCTCTGTGCTCTTGAAATCTCTAGGTGCCTGAGGGGGGAAATGTCTAAAAATTCATCAATTCATATTCATCATGGGTTATCTGTTCACACTAATAGGAATCAAATTAGTAATTTTTGAATGAATTTTGCAATTTGTTCTTAAATTCATACTGATCCCTAATTAACATCTACTCCTCAACCCCTTTTTAAAATTTCATAGCCAATGCTTCACCATGGGTGAGCCAATGTACACAGTAGTACCCTGTATGACATAAAAATACACATTGACAAAGAGAAAAAAAACCAGTACAATCAATGTAAAACATCAAAACATGGTCAGTCACATTTTCCAATTCAAATGATTTGGGTTTCACAAGAGATTTGAAAATAGCTATCAACTATAATGATAAATGTTTTCTTACTTTTAGAATCTGTCTTAAGGTTTGTCCAGCTACCACACATGGTAGGTGACTACATTTCCTTTATTCCAGGAGATGACCATATTATATTATATTATATTATATTATATTATATTATATTATATTATATTATATTATATTATATTATATTATGTGCAATTTCCAGCATTAGATCTAACATCCGATGGATATAAATTTATCAGAAATGAACAAAGGGAAGGCCTTCAGAAATTGAATTTTAATCAATGTTGGAAAGTGGCAGTAAAATAAAATTAAAAACATCTCCTTCTAAAGAAGAATAATCTAAATGAGGAAATGCACAAAGCTTAACCCCATTCTCCTTTGTCCTCTGAAGAGGCAGGGCCATCGTCCCAGAAAAGCTGAGCAGGACTGACACCTTCTCACTCACTGAAGGCTGCCTAGAAAGGCTTCAGAAGAGGGGGAGGAAGTGGGCAGAGAGAGAGAAATCGGATCTGATGGCTGACATAACAACAGCTCCTGCATACTTCCCAACATCTCCCTTACATCCTGGGACTGAAGGGGTCTATAAAAATGTCCAGTGTGAAAGGCAGATTCAAAAGACAAGAAACACAATCCTGACGTGAGACCTTTCAGGGACTCAGAGCTCTTTGGCTTTGACTTCCACTTCCTCCCTCCACTCCACCCCTACAACTCCCTGATGGCCACGACCTTGGATTTATGGGCTGGAAGTTTAAATATTTTGCACTGATGGAAAAACACTGGGAAGGGGGAAAGGGGATCCAAACACATACCAAAAAAAAAAAAAAAAAAAAAAAAACAATCCTATGCTTAAGTCACTTCCAAGCATTTCCCTTAGGTTTACGCCAGTTCCTTCAACCTCTCCTGATGTTGCTTTTTTTTTTTACAGTAAACAATTTTAGTTTTAATAGGGCAGTTGATGAGCCTATATCCAGCCAACCTCAGCAATGTGCTATAATAACAGGGATGGAAGAATGCGTTTAAAACTGAACACAACAACAAGATAGACATCTCCAAGTCTCTCCTCAAGGTTGTAGGGGCAGGAAAAATGGCCCCCACCAAAAATATGAATCTTGGGAAGGAGAGAAGCTAACGGAATGTCTGAACCTTCGAATCAAATTGCTGTGTCTGTTTTTTTTTTTTTTTTTTTAAGATAGGACTGCTCATGTGGAAGTGAAAATGAGGTGCTGCAGCTCACTGGCTGAGCACATGCTTTGTCTTCAGAAGGTAACACATTCAATCTTTGGCATGTCCAGGTCGAGTTGAGAACTGGAGGTGCACTACCAGTCTGTGCTGGCAATACTGGGCTAGACAGAACAGATGCACAACAAGGTAAGGCATCATTTTGCCTTCCTCGGTTTCTGCTCACCTTCTCAACACAACTATTTTGGAATACAGGAGCAAACACTGCAATGGGAATAACAGATATGTGAAGCTAAAAGCTTCTTACTCTGAGTGAGAAACAAAAAATAAGATGTTTCTCTGTGAGCTGTTTTTTCCTGCAGAAACTTTGCAGGCTATCTCACAGAATTGCTGGTTGATTTCTGGCCGTATTTCCCTCAAAAAAGAAATACCAAACTGGGCAGGGTTGTTACAATGCCTGGACATAATGGCACTTTGCTGGACATACCCAGAAAAGACAGAAGCAATATCACGTTGAAAAAAGATTACGACCATTCTCTCTGCAAGAGTCCATTAAGCTGCACAGGTGTTGGCAGCTTTCTGTGTGAAACTAGAGGCAAAAAGGAAGGAGATGGGGGTCTTATTTCTATGGGAAGGCAAGAAATCTTAGCAATGTGGTGGTGGTGGGTGGTGGTGGTGGTGGTGGTGTTCTCAGTGGAGAGTCTTGATATGGAGTCACTAAAAAAAGTCATCCAAACCAAGACATTGTTTGACTAATCATTGCAACTAGAGATGGGCACAACTCAAAAAACCTGCACACCTTGATGAAAAACCAAACAAAACATCAAGAAAGTATCCAACTGTCGTTTAAAAATTACATTTTACATTAACTAATAAACACTATTAATTTCACCAACAAGCAATTGGTCCAATGCAATTGGAAACACTACATTACACTCTTTTTGAAACATAATTCAGGGCATGACCACACAGAGGTTTTTCCCAGTTGAAATGAATAGCTTTATACTGAACTCTAGCAGTTACATTGCTGTCACAGCTCACTGATGTGTTTAATTATCACTGGAATGTGTGTTTCAAGTGTCCCCCCCCCCCTCCCTTGATGGCCAACAAACAAACCCTTCTTGCTTTTAAAAAGAGTTTACAAAGTTGAAATTGTGCTGCACTAGCACTACACAGCTAGCATTTGAATTAGTGTTGTATTAGTTTAGTGCTTTAGCAATACAGTGCTAAAGTAGGATTTTAAAAACCATTTAAAATTATAAGTTACAAACTGCATTGCAGTTGCAGCCTTTATCACTGCAGCCAGAACACTGGTGAAAGCAGTAAAATTCACTCAATACCATGGTCCACTCAGTATCATCAATGATGGCATCTGGACATGTCCAGCAGCTGGCCCAAAGAACCAGTGCGGAAGATCAAACAAAATAGAATCACATCAAAGAAAACAAACAAAATAACTATGCCAGCCAAACAAAATATGTTGCATACTGATACCAAAAGACTGGATTTACTCTGGATCAGCACTGATGTCATGTAGTCAATGGAATAAATACCAGAAGAGAAAGTGAGGGATATGGCACAAATAGCAGGACAAATGCTGTCGTATTGCTCCCTCAGTTACACCTTTGTTACTCAAAGCTTAACTACTGAATTGTAACTAACTGGTCCTTTCTAAGCTGCAATTGGCCGTAGCCTATGCCTGGGCAAGTAGGCAACTGGTAGGCAGGAAATGCAGAAGTTTCTGCTTGCTTTCTTCAGTAAGGAGTTGAATGAGCTTCTCTGAAATCCCTCTCCTCTTCTTCTTTGTTCCCCACGATTAAAAACACTGATACTCCATCTTGTAACAAAATTCCATTTCTATTTGTTAACAGTTCTCTTTTATATGCAATTACATTAGACACGTCTTCTTCCTTCAGAGACGGCATAAGCTCTTGCTTTTCTTCCATAAACAACCAATCCCTCACAACTAGACATGGGCACGACTTGGCGAAAATTTCGTTTTCGTTTTCGTTTTTCGTTTCCGTTATGTAACGGAAACGGTAACAATAATTAAGCCGTCAGAACTCGAACTCGAACCGAAAAAAGAAAAATTTGGTTGGGTTTTTCATTTTCATTTGTAGCATCGCGGCAATCGCGCAATGCGAAGCACAGAAAAAGTTTTTAAACGTTTTTTTTAAAAAACCCTGACTCCTGGCCAAAAAAGCAGGTGAAAATATGCCTGCCTCAGGCTTTGCCACCTACCAGAGGGGTGGTTTCTGGAGAGGTCCCTGGCCTTTCCCTCCCTCTTCTCCTGTCCTGGACTGCTTGCACCAGGTTGGGGGGGTCATCCTCGTTGTCTCGCCATGCCATGCGGTGGGGGGGGGATCCAAAATGGCGACCGCAATTTTTCTTTTGAAATCATGGTCAAAAAACACACCAAATCACGACAGAAACATGTGGAATTTATTTATTTTACATGCCTGAATTTTAATAGTAGCAGCAGTGGGTTTTTTATAGCAATAAAACATTGTATTGATTTTTTTTTATTTTTTATTTTTTTTAGACCTGCCCATTTGGGCTGGGCATGGGATGGGACCATGCAAATTGTTTGAACCATTCCACCAATGGCATCGCCAGGTTTTTGACTGACACTTCTGGATGTCTCGGAGGGCATAAAAAGCCGAGGCACCTTCCAGAAATCGCAGTCGGGTGCATGGATGTGGTTGAGGGAGGAGGGCTGGCTGCTGGTGCTGGTGTGATCCGATCGAGATTGAGGACGGAGGCTGGAGGCTTTAGGATTTAAGTTAGGCAGGCAGGGAGGGAATTGAATTTAGAAAATAATTTCTTTGATTCCCTGCAGCTTTTTGTCTGCTGAAGGGAATAGCAGTTTATTCTTTATTTCTTCTCTGGCAGTTTGTGAGGATTTTTTTCTGATATTGGATAAAGGGGGAGGTTTGACTGGGAGTGGGAGGTGTGGATTTATTTTAAAAATATATACTACCATTTGTTTTCTATTTTCCCAACTTCAATTTGCTTGCACACACACACATTTTGGGTGCAAGCCAAGAACAGAACCTCTATCCTAAGTGATATCCTAACTGCCCACTCGCCCGTCCACCTGCGCCACCACCCACCTGCGGCCCGCACCACCGCCCTCCCGTTCGCCCGCCCGCGGCCACCGGCCGCCCACTCGCCCACCACCCACCCCGCCCCCCGCCTAGGGCGCAAAAACACCTATCGCCGGCCCTGATTGCGGGACGCCCCTATGCTCTGGGAAGTCAAATCGCGCTAAATCGTGGTGGAAACGACAAACGACAAACGAAAATGACAAATTTTTGAAAAATTTCGCGACAAACGGAAACGACCCTAAATGGACCCATTCCGACAAACGAAAACTCGAAATGTCATTTTTTCTGGTCTTGCCCATGTCTATTAAGAATGCATTCTTCCAAATGTCACAACAAGGTCTAAACAAACTGACCAGAAAGGCTCAAAATACTTTTCCTATGTGTGAGGACTAGAAACCAGGATTCTTTAGGAGTCCAAGGATTCAAGCAAAATGTTCTAGATTTCTAAAGCTCTCTGAAAAACAAAAGCAGGCAATGTGTGATGGCTGTGGAGAATTAACTCTTTTTCACAAGCCGCCATCTTTCTTCTCCCTTATCATTCAACTCAGAGAAGACTTACATACACTGTTATATGTAAGCTGCAGAGAGACAGCATATCATCAGATACTTAGTATTCGTGGAGGAACTTTGAGGGCAACCTGGAAACAAGCTGCAGCCTCTCCTCTACTTCAAGAGTGCTGGCAGGTCAACGCTGTTTGAAAGAAGCCAGAGAGCTGTCAATTTCCATGCCAGCAGGAAACCATCTGCTTGTGATCTTGCTGCCATGCCTTGGTATTGCAGAACTGGTTTTTTTCATGCTTTCCAAAAAGAATCTGGAAAAGTTATTCTCTCCCCCCCCCCAATTCTGAGGATTCTTCTCTAAATTCTAGTTGTGGTACAGAAAAGATTTCATGGCTATAGGTAGAGATGGGCACGACTTGAAAAAAATTTTTTTCGAGTTGTCGTTAGTCGGGCCGGTCCCGTTTCGGCTCGTTTCTGGTTTTCGCGAAAATTCGCAAAAATTAGTCGGTTCGTTTTTTCGTTTTTTCGTTGTTGTTAGTACTGGTTTTGGGGGGGGGAGCGGGCTCCTGGAGGCACCTCTGTGGGGTGGGTGCCTCCTCTGGCCCGCTATAAAGGGAAAGTGGGCTCCTGGAGGCACCCGTGGGTGCCTCCTATCCTCACCCACTAGGAAGGGGAAGCAGGCTCCAAGAGACCCCTCTACATGGGGGTCTCCCCTCCTCACCTGCTGCTGCTGCAAAATGCTATGCAATAGCCATATGGATATTGCATAACAGAATGTGCAGACAGTGAGACCAGTGAGAGTGATAGCGTCATGCCCGCCCTGCACAAGGCTCTCGCACCACCATGTCTCACACAGAAGGGAATTGTACTTGCTGCGTGTAGTGCAATGCAAGCAAGTAGATCTGGCTTTAAGGTGGCTTAGTGCAATGGCTAGGGTTAGGCTAGTGACGGGTAAGGTTACGGTGGGCTAGTGGGTTGCACCTCTGGGTGCCTCTCTGACCCACTAAGAAGACCGTCTGTGACGTATGGGTACGGAGTCAAGGGTTAGGGTTAGGGTTAGGGCAGGTTTTAGGGGGCTTTTTGGCACATCCCAGAAGTCTCCATGGCCAAGTGGCCATGCGACTGGTGGGATGGCTCCAAAAATTTGCATGGTTGTCCACTCCCACATGGCTGGCCACTCGGCCAGCCCATCATTGCGCAGGTGTAAATAAAATAAAATAAAATAAAATCAATGGAGGACAGAGGAGGAGAGGAGAGACATTTTGTTGCAAGAAAAAACCCACTGCTACTGTGAAAAATCTGGCAGTTTATGAATTTTCGCGTGTTTCTGTTGTGCTTGTGTGTTTTTGGACCACGATTTCAAAAACAATATTGCGTTTGCCGCCCCATTTTGGATCCCCCGCCCGCACCGCATGGCATGGCAATGGAGACTCGCGAGTCCGGCTGCCCAGGATGGGGGGAGGCAGGACCCCCCCCTCCAGAAACCACCCCTCCGGTAGGTGCCCTGCGCCCTTAGTCAAGCAGGCATTTTTCCGCCTGCTTTTTTGGCCCGGGAATGGGTGGGGGGAGAGTTTAAAAGTTTTTTCCTGTGCCGTCCGTGCCACTTGCTTGCGCTTTAATTGCGGCGGCCGGCGGTGAGACTGGGCTTTTTGCTGGCTGCGAGCCTGCGGCGAGTCCCACAGAGCAGCCCACTAGGACGGGGGATGGGGGGGAGGCTGGGGACCTCCAGAAACAACCCCTCTGGTACGTGCCCTGAGGCACGGCAGGCAATTTTCCGCCTGCTTTTTTGGCCCGGGAATGGGTGGGGGGAGAGTTTAAAAGTTTTTTCCTGTGCCGTCCGTGCCGCTTGCTTGCGCTTTAATTGCGGGCGGGCGGCGGCGAGACTGGGCTTTTTGCTGGCTGCGAGCTTGCGGCGAGTCCCACCAGAGCAGCCCAGGACGGGGGATGAGGGGGGAGGCCGGGGACCTCCAGAAACAACCCCTCTGGTAGGTGCCCTGAGGCACGGCAGGCATTTTCCCGCCTGCTTTTTGGCCGGGAACCGGGTTTTTTTAACTTTTAAAAACGTTTTTTCTGTGCCGCGTGGCATCGCGCAATCGCGCGATGCAAGGAACGAGCACGACAAATCAGACCAAAATTGTTCGTTCGTCGGTTCGAGCTCGAAGTCTGGCGGAGTAATTCCCGTTACCGTTTCCGTAGAGTAACGGAACCGAGTAACGGAAACGGAAACGGGAATACCGCTAAGTCGTGCCCATCTCTAGCTATAGGCACCAGAAATCTGGCTGTGGGCATTCCTCCTGAATTGTGTGTGGGAGGGGGGAGGAGGAGAGTCCAAATTCGGGTGTCTGAGAGTCATGAGGACTTTCTATTTCCAGATTTGAGTTGGAGGGGACTAGAAGAGGATGCAAGATTGTTGGCCAATGGCCATTGATAGATACCTGACAATGTGAACCTCACCAGCCTTTCTAAAGAAAAGGCAGAAACAAACTGGCCATGAATAAGAGCCATGGAAAGTCAGCATTGCCTCCTTCAGTCAAGACCTGGGACATCCTGACACAGAAGCCAAAATAGGAAGTCAGAACAGGAAGTCTGCCTAAGCCCCCCCCAATCCTTTGTGATCAGGAGGACACCATGAACAGAGCAATCCCATCAAACACGTGGAGATCTGGACTCTCCAAACAAACACGTGCTACCTTGTCCAGGGATCTGGCATGTGTACATCCTGCTTTGCCTCCAAAGCCATGCACACTGAGACAAGTGTCACTCTATTGATATTGCATTCACACAAACAGCACAGTTGGTACATAAAAAAGAAAGCAGTATCGGAAGAGCCCTCGCAAGTGATGAGTGTCTTTGGATTGGGTTGGGTTGGGCAAGCGAATCCATCCCGTTCTTTCAACAAGCTGCCTCCAAGTTACTCTGGCAAATGGCAAGCTTGTGTTTGGCTGGGGGCAAATCCAACCCATCAGACTTGATTAAACACTCGCTCCCTGTATTTAGGTCAGAGTGTGAAATGCTTTCCCAGCTTTGGCCCCTTGAGGAGCTTCCCGGCCAGCTGCTGCAGTTTCCAGAGATTCTTCCCATCGAGAACATGGGAGCCGGTGTTGCACAGTGTTTGCTTCAGCACCCAAGCCTTTCGGGCTCCCTGTGCCGATGGTGTTATGCACACACCGTGCAAACTACACACTCACCTCCATCCCCAGCCCCAATGGTCCAAATGCCTGCCAGTCCTATTCATGAGATCCATATGGCAACCACAGCAACTCCTATGTAAATCTTGACCCCAAAAAGGAAGGGAGGAAAGTACAGATACAGCCTGTGTCCAAACATGCAGGTCATTAACAAATGTGGGGGTAGTGGGTGGGTGGGGGAACTAGAGACAAGAAGAGAAGCCAGGCATAAGAACTGGAAGAGACTTCGAGCATCCCCAATGCTCAGCCATCAGCAGTAAATGCTGCAGATCAGGAAATAACTCCAAATCAGAAAATCCTGGAAACCCTTCCAGAGCTGCTCAACAGTTGATGCATTGAAGACATCATGAAATGCTACTACCACCCCATTGGAAGCTGCCTGATTATGAGTCAGAAAAACCTTGGTCCATTCAGCTTAGTATTGTGAACACTGACGGGTAGCACTTCTCTGGAATTTTAGGTGGAATTATTTTCTAGCACTGCCTGGAGAAGTGGCAAACTGTAACTAGAGTGTTCCACAGGCAAAGTTGGTGCTGTCCTACTGATCTATCCTGACCCCTAGTTGTACCCTCAAACATTACACAGGACTCTTGTCAGCTATTAAGCACATTGGGGATCACACAGGTCCTCCTGCACAAACTGGGGTTGAGGGATTTGAGGGATCCTTTTTGTTCACTGCAGGGTGATGTTTTTGGTATGCCATTCCCTCACCCCTACCCAGCACCACTAATGATATAGGACTGTCATCTAAAATATGGTTGCCTACCACAACTCATTGGAACCATGGATAATTTTAATGAGATATCATGGTATTTCCATCACATATTCCAAACCAGTGGCAGGCGCAATCTTGAAAAGGGAACCCAAAGACAACAACAAAACTTCACAAAGCTATTTTGTTGTATTACAATCCCCACTATCCACCAGTCATTTAGGCATCACCCAGTGGTGGGGGGATATGAAAGCTTTAATCCAAAAAAGAGGAACCTATCTAAGCAACATGGTCTCTCATTCTAGGACTTGGGTACAAATCTTTGCCCTGCCATGACAACAGCCTTCTCTGCTGGTGGTTGTCCTAGTTCCTCCTTCCAGAACATACTGTGCAGTGTCAAACAAAGACCATTGCTCCGCTCTGGTATTGAGAGAATGGCCATCTCACTTGGCTCTAGGGGTGGATGAATCTATGTAAACCTGGGATTTTACATGGCCTATACAATTTCTGCCTAAGTTCCATCATAAATCCAGTTTCTGCATCAGATCACAAGTGTTCCTTTTAAAAAGCACTGCATGCATTTTCCTACGCAAATTTGGCAATGTGGCTTTCCTCAAAGGACTATTTTTGTTTGCAGTGTTCCCTAACATACTCATTTCTGTGCACTCTGCTTTGGGCCAGGAAAGGCACTGCAGCATTCCAACACTTGAAAACAAAATGCAGTCCTCCGAAGGGCTAGTCAGCCTCTGAAAGATTACTGTATTCCAATTGGCATGGCAGTCCGGGATCAGGAGGCAGGCTGGTTTGCTTAACAAATCAAATAAAATTATCCTCTGTCTCTTGGTGCTCAACCCTAAAGGAGGGTTAGCTCAATAAGCTGCAAAGAGGAACACATGGCTGACTTGGCTGATGTCTCCTGGAATATGCAATAGAGGCGGCCTGTTTTCAGCTTCTGAGAAAATAAGTTGTGCTTCAGCTGAAACAGTAAAAACAAGTTGAGGAGCCGTATAGCCAGCCATTACAAAAACCAAATACAACAGTAAAACAGGTGATAACTTTAGGCAACTAGAAAAATAACAAAAAAAAGTCCCTAACATTTTGAGGGCAAAAACCCTCTTCTTCAGAGCTGGGCCAACAGGTTAAAACGTGGCAAAAGATGGAGTTGCCAGGGGGGTATTTCTTAGATGTAAAGTCATTGGCAAGTTGGAAGATATGCCAGGTAGTTTCTTAATTGAGGTCCGGTAAGATTCTGGGCTGTAGCCCCAAAGCAGTGATTTTCCCAGGCCTGCAAAATATCATTTGAGGTAATCAAGATTCAGGCTACTCAGTGATGAGGACACTCCCATGGCTGTATCCCTCCAAGTCTGGGACCTCACCTCCAAGATGTACGGTACCTCTCAAGGCGGATTGGTGGAAGAGTTTCATAACCACTGCTCCTTCTATACAGATGGCTTCAGATGCCTCTCTGTTCAAAAACTTTCCTGATAAATATTGAGTAAAGATGGGCACCACATGTCCATGATTATCGGGCATCCCAAAGAAGAACAGCAGCCAATCCATTACAAACTGTAGAGCTGGAAGGGACCTTGTGGATCATTGAATCCAGTCCCTGTCATAGAGGCATCATGGGGGTTATTTTATTAGTTTCCTAATATAAAGAATAAAATTCACCTGAGCCAGGCTTCCAGGATGAACACCTACATCCTTGGCAATCAAAAAATATGCCACAGGCCTCTTATTGACCTCTGTAGCAAGGCCTTTAGTACAGTCTTATTATTATCCTGTGGCCTCTTGCCACATTCACTAATAGGGGGCCACCTCAGCCTCTTCTCTGTGGCTAATGTATCCATGGAATCACCTAAACTAATTCTGCCCCACCAACGTGGCTTAAGAAGAAAATGTAGGAATAACATTTCTTAAATATGGATTATAACAAAATATTGTGCATTCTAATTGAGGTGTGTGGTGTAAGGGGCTCCCTTGTGGCACAGTGGTCAAACACCTGTACTGCAGCTAAAACTGTGCTCACAACCTGGGGTTCAATCCCAGGTAGCTGGTTCATGGCTGACTCAGCCTTCCACCCTTCCAAGGTCAGTAAAATGAGTCCCCCAGCTTGCTGGAGGGGGAACAGGGGAATGTGTAGCCTGCATAATTAAACTGTAAACCACACAGAGAGTGATTGAAGTGTTATGGGGCAGTATATAAGGAGAACAATTTGTTTTGCTTTTGCAAAGGTTGCCTTGGCCAACCTTCCATTATTCAGGATGGAAACAGAAGAAAATACACAACTTCAGAGGTATATAGTAGGACAGGTACAACATCTAACTTAGCCAAGCATTTGTCTGCGTAAGAGGTGAATTTATGATTGTTGAAAGAAGTCATTCCCTAACCCTAACCCTAACCCTAACCCTAACCCTAACCCTAATCCTAACTCCTCATCTGCCTTTCTCATATAACAGGGAAGAAGGAAATCACAAAAGCAACCAACACACTGTTATGGTACTTCCGGACTGAATGTCATGGACAGACTAGGCCACTTGTTCCACAAATTGTTTTTGGTGTTCAGTCAAGCCTCTAAAACTGGGGTCCTGGGTCAGTGAAATCAGATCTGTCTTCATGATCCTAGTCAGCTTGAGGATTTCAGCACTCCATAAACAAAGGCTACAATTCAAATAAAAAAGCTAGGGAGAAACTAAATTACACCTGCTATTAGAGAAACTGAGTCTCATAGGTCCCACTGATTTAACGTCTTCCATTTTGTCCAAATGTGGGATACAGAAATAATAGAGACTGAAAACTATCCCTTCTCCCACACAATGTGTCTAGAACATTTATGTTTGTTCTGTTCTGCCAGACTAAATTTAAACATTTATTGTATAATTTTGAAGCACTGTTTATTCATAATTAAGAATACATCCCTCCTACAATATATACTTCCACTGGAGTTAATTAAACTCAATGACAGCACTGGATGAACACGCTTGACAACAACATGAAGGTTCATCTGGACCTAGATCATGACCATGCCAAGTGGTAGGCAAAAACGAGGCAAACCCCCACTATCAAGTGGGACAAACACTAAGAAAAATAAGTTCATGTATCCTTTTTCAAGAAAATATTTGTGATATACTGAGACCGTAATATATGAACCGCGTTGTGGCAGGGGACTACTGTATGTTCATTTGTGCAAAGGAGCTACCTCCAGATTACTGATTTTAAGCAAGAAAGTTGACTCATACAGTCATCAGAAGTGAAATCAATGGCTAGATTTGATCTCACCAATTCCTGACATTACAACATGAAGTTATTCATGAATATCGCTATCTAATACAGAATGCTTAAATAGTCCCACTGTAGCCCTGTTCAGGTGAGATCTTACATACTTTAAATAAACACATGAGGAGGGCTGTGCACTTGCCCTTTCCAATACAATCAAAGATGACCAATACAATCAAAGAGTAAGTATGCCATAAAATGTATTGTTTGAAGTATATAAGAGTCTGTCAAACTGAAACCATTTTCACCAGCAGAACTCCTAAGAAATCTGGAAGTTGAGTCATGGCTACTGGAATTTCTCTCTCCTCTGTCACCACTTTCTCCAAATGGAGCAGCAATCTGCAGAAGTCAGCTTATGCTATGTATGGGTAAGTAGGAACCAACCCTTTTGCGATCAGGAACACTGAAAAGCTAGATGTCTTAATCACGTGGATAATCCCCATAGGTAGGGCTGAAGGGGCAAGACTACTGATTCCATTCTTTGCACATATAATTCAAGTATCCAGCAAATGGCTAAACAGGACTCCAATTTCTAATATACTGTGTCTAAATACTTCATAAGAAGCTCAAATGTTTGGGAAAGAACTGTGCACAGGTTCTTTAATCTGGTTTGAAGCTCTTTTAATGATCAACTTGTATGTCTTGATTCAGGAGGTAAACAATCCCCTGCCCAGGCAGAAAGGTCAATGAAAATAGATTGACATAATGGGGTTCACTTGGAACAAAGTGGGGACCTGTTACCTACCTTTCTGTCCCCACATTTATTTATTTACCAAAAAAATAATTAGCCACCTCTCTACCTAGTGGCTTTTTGGGTTCTGAGTAAGGTGAGAATGAAAGTTCATCAATTAACAATGATTTTTCCAAAATATCACACCCTGGGGGTGGTTTTCTGAATGTTTCTGTAATTTTGATGTGATCACCTTCCAAGAAATATGGCTCACAACTAAAGATAAAAATGTATTGTTCAAACTTGGTTTGAAGCCCAGTTCAGCGCTTTAGAATTCTCCCCATCCCAGTGGTTTGCATCACATTGACATGCCCCATACTGTATTTTGAATCAGTTTGAAAATCTCCCTCTGGACTTGCATGACTAGAGCTAATTTGGTTGGTTTGTGCTGATGTCCATGACCTTTGGGGATGTGATAAATCCTTAAAAGGGGAATCAACCTGCCAAATTTTAGACCATTCCTATTTGAAGTTCGCTTCAAGGGTTTGTTTACATGACACCTGTACATTTGCTGTTTGAAAGAAAAAAAGAAAAGGAAAAGAAATGTAAAAAAAGAAAAGGGAAAGGGAAAAAAGGATGAAGCAAGCTGTACCCTGTTTGATTTGTGCTCCAGACACAAACTGATTTGTAAATCCATTTTGCTCGTGCCAGAACCAAACCTGGCCATTCCACTTTGGCCTGGACTTCATACAAATAGTTCTGAATCAAATCAAAACAGCCTGAAGAGTGTGGTTTCTCCAAATTGAGTGCACAGTCCTGGTTCAGAAGTACAGTATACGGAACCAACTGAACACAAAAGTTTTATACTGCTCAATAGTGATCTCACTTTACCATCTTCACCTCTCTACCAGAGATTACGTTCATGGGATTCTCTTTCATTCTTGACATATGTTTAATCCAGTGACTTCCAAAGATGAATTCCTCTGCAGTTTTGGAACAACTTCCCCTTCCACCATCTTGCAGCTGCAGCAGACACAAGGTGCCGCACCATTCTAGTATCCCAACAGCCAGCCTGTGAAAACCCTGACCCTGAGAATCACAGGTCACAGTTCAAAACTCTGACCGAGACACCCCACACAGTGGCTTTTGTATAGCTCTGTGCCAGAAGCCGGGCTACAGGTGTAAGGATCACCATCTGGCTCATGGAGAATCTCTTATGAACCTATCCTGAAAGAGCTGAGGGCAAGATGCTAGTATAAATGCAGCTTTGGTTGTGAGAAGGCAGCATTGTGTGACACTTTGGCCAGAACAATCTCATCGGTATAAGCCATGTTTTAATATAGGAACCTGACAATTGCTCTTATGTGTCATCAAAACCATATGCTCTGTTTCCAAGATATGTAAGACATTAAAGGAGCAGCTTTACCACAGCCATCACCCAGCAAAATTCCATCATTAACTGCTCACCCAATTTTGTTTTGTTTCATTTCTTATGATTTTTATTTTTTTTCCCATAAGAAATGGAATGAAATGAAATAAAATGGCTCCCCTGGGCCCTGGAGGCACCAGATTTGGTGACCGGGAGCCATTTTTAAAGGGTTCCTTCTGAGCTGTCAATGGATGGAGCTCTTCAAACCTGGCCCAGTCGGCACCAGAGGAACCCCCTGGTGCCAAATGGGTCAGGTGTAAAGGGGTCCAGACATTGACAGCTCAACAGAAGCTCTTAGAAAATGGTTGGGATGGCAGTTCTGGTGATCGTGCTGCCCTCCCGAGCATTTTCAGAGGGCTTCTGCCGAGTTATCAATGGCTGGAGCCCTTTAAACCTGGCCCAGTCAGAACCAGGGGGACAGCAGGAGCCTGAAAGCAATGGAATGAAATGGTTGCTTTAATGGAAAAAAATGACCGTTTCGTTTCGTATATAACAAAATGCTGCTTCCTTGTTTTGTTTCATTTTGTTTCATTACATAATAAAACAACAAAACAGCATTTTATTTTTCATTTCCTGCCCATCCCTAACCCCAACTGAGAAGCCTCCTGACGGCAAGGCAGCCGCTGCTAATGGGTGAAATTAGCCCGAATTATCTGGTGGGAACACCTCCCCCCGACAGATACACCTTGGACAAGCCCTATGATGGCATAGCTCCTCTTTGCCAAGGCGGGGGTCCCCTCCTCTCCCAGTACTGTTTCCCCATCCATCAATGTTCAGCTGGAGCCGGACTTATGTCAGCCTCCTCTTTCATGACCAGCTCGAGCCAGTGTACCTTAAATGAGGGTCTATGTAAAAGGTGGATCATTGAAATCAAGAATGGATCCTCTTGATTGCATATGATTGTACAGTGGTGCACGGGATCCCTTCCAAATCACCATCAAATCATACATCTCATTAATGTCCAAACACTGCACTTTAATAATCATGGGTCCTCGAGTGCATGGCCATGAAGTGGGGCAAAAACATGGATCTGTGGCACAGAGCTACCTGGATTCATCTGATTTTTACATTGGATCATAATAAAACCACTGTCACACAGTAGGCCCCATCTTTGCCCGGAGATGTCATATTGAAGAGGGAATAGGTTTGTTTTCCATGGCTTCAGAGACTAGGACTCAGGGCAATGGTTTCAAACTACAGGAAAAGAGATTCCATTTGAACATTAGGAAGAACTTCATGATGGTTAGAGCTGTTTGGCAGTGGAATATGCCGCCATGGAGGGTGGTGGAATCTCCTTCTTTGGAGGTTTTTAAGCAGAGGCTAGATGGCCATCTGTCAGAAATACTGGGATGGGGGTTCCTGCATGGCAGGGGATTGGACTAGATGGCCCTTGAGGTCTATTCCAACTCTATGATTCTATAAACAGTAATTTTGCAAAATCCATCATAATTCACAACTTAGAATGATTCCATAACAGGGATCACCACCACCTAATTTAGAACCATCTGTGATCAGAGCTGAAATTATTCCTGCATGCATTACTTAAACGTATGGGGGAAAGAGTCACAGAGGAGAAGGGAAAAGTGGGGGGGGGTGGGCTCTCCAACGCACTTGCAACCTAAGAATGTTTCCCTCCAGAGAAGGCAGAGAATGAAGCAAGTGCCCTGAGACCTGGCAACCTGAAGAGAGATGCCTTTGAGTAGGGAACTGGACTAGACCATCTCCTTGTTCCCTCCTACCTCTGTGATTCTGTCACTTGTGTGGTGGGCATTTACTAAGCCATCCCATCCACGTACCACCCACAAGACCAGCCAAGCATTGAGTCCTGCAAGCACAGATTCCATCTTAACTTTTCACACAAGGAAGTGCCTGAGGCACTGCGGACGAAAAGCGGTCCAGCCAGCCATGCTCGGCAGCTGCTGGCAGCTACTGGTACAAAGCTTCTCTCCCAACCCTTTGATGGGACTGCAAACCTCCCTTTGCTTATATTCCCACCATCCCTGTATGATGGGGAAAGGCGGAGAGGCGGCATTAATTAGAGGACACAGAATTTCCCCTGGATCTGAGAACTTGCGGAGCGCCCATCGTTAACCTCACACACAGCTCCTCGACAGCATCACGCGATGAACCATCTTTCATCTCCTGGCTGCGCGCTACCTCTAAGACAGTGGCGTATTTTTCCCCTCCAGCAAAGCCGGTGGCAGCTCGACAAAAGGCAAGCAAGATTAAAACATACAAAATAGATGTTCTCGCTGTGACTGACAGGATAATGGGATTCTAGCAGGCCACCAAATCTGTGACCGGCTAAACAAAGGATCAGAGAGGGGAAACGACACTTCTTCAAACAACCCTTCACCCTCGTGGGCTTGGTAATGATGATTTCTTTTCTTTCCTTTCCTCCTGCCTTTGTAACAGGGTTGGGTTACTCCCATGTACGTGAACACAGCCTACGCAAGGACTTCCTCCCCCCTTCTCACTATATAAAGTCACATTACCCCTAAGGTGGGAGGCTGCTGGGGGAGGCGTCACCTGCTATTGAACTCTGCCTGCTCAATAGACTTGTTCAGCCGATTCCTCAATTTTTCAATCAATGAGGCCATTGTGACCGGCTTCCCATTCCCCGCCTCCTCCAGTCACTCCCAGCTTCTCCCTTGTGAACCGAAGAGCTTGCAGACTTGAAACAGAGAGAGAGAGAGAGAGAGAGAGAGAGAGAGAGAGAGAGAGAGAGAGAGAGAGAGAGAGAGAGAGAGAGAGATCTGCTACAGGCTCTCAAATTCCCCTCAACGTTCAGCCCACACAGATCCCTCCATCAAGGTGCCGTCGCTTCTAAATTAAAGCCCAAAGATTGCATTGAAATCGATGTCTTGGTAGGTGATCTGCCTTTCACACAGAAGATATGTACTGGGAAGGCGGGGGGGGGGGGAGTAGAAAGTGGGGGGAGCCAAAGAGGCGTTGCTCCCCTTGTATCAACAACATACAGCACATTACACATGTTTCATTTCCTATCCTGATCCATAAGCAAGCAGAAGGGACTTTAACTGGGTAACAAAGAGATTTGCTATAAGCGCACACATTGCTCTCCTGCAGGCATCAGAAGGACTGTGTCAATTCGTTCCTATTTTTTTTTCTCTAAAGACAAGAACTTAATCAGATTTTCTCAGCTTCTGGCCACAGCACTGCTTTTCCCATTAGAAAAGCAATGTGAAGTTCTTTCCATACTTTTCATACACACACACACTGAGGTCTTCTCCAGTTACGTCTCTACATTCAATATTTCTAGTAGGTCTTTGAGTCTCTTTTTTTTTCAACTGTAGGGGTCACTGTTATCCTCTCCTATTAGTCCAAGCAGTCGGCCTCTCATGAGAACCCCTTGAGGTGGATACTAAAGCCACCATTCTTTTCTAATTCCACATCCCAGACATTGTGCTTTGCTAATGTATTTCAGCATAAACATCCACAAATGGCATTAACTTGGTTTAATTGATGACAGCTTCACAAGGGACAAGGTTGCTATACTGACAATCAAAGATATAAGAAACAGGCAGATGCACAGAGCAATAACTTGATGCTGCAATCTAGTGAAAGCATTCTTACTAGGGAGCATGCTTACTAGGGAGCATTCTTACCTAACAGTAAGCATTCTTACTAGGGAGCAACCCCACTAAAAAGACACCTTCAGGGCTGCCAGATTAAAACCCTAATCCCATTGCAACGTACTTCTACAGAAATAAGCAGATGATTAACTCTTAAATTTAAACTCTGGAGGAGGAGGAGGAGGAGGAGGAGGAGGAGGAGGAGGAGGAGTGACATAGATTTTGAGTTAATGGCACTCAGTTCTTAATCCAGAGCAAGCCCTGATGGTGGGATAGTAGAAGACTCCTTTCTGGATCAGACCACAGCCCTGCTTAAATCCGGTGTTATTTTCCCAGGGTGGCCTACCAGCCAACCTCATGGACATGCTTCCTCTGTGCTTGGATTTAGCATGCAGTATTGTGACCAGTAGCCACCGCAAGCCCTATTGTCCATGAATTTGGCTGATTCCCTTTTAAATCCATCCAATTGGTTGGCTGTTACTACAGTCTTCTGGATAGGGATTCATATCTGGTTTGTTTGTTCATTTTGAATTGAATTTTGACCTGTGTTTCTATGGACAGATCTAAAAGGAACAACATTAACATCTTGTTGATGTTCTCATGCTGAGAGTTCAGTGGAATTATTTTAACAGAGAGCATGGAGTGATCTTGCCATTGTGTGATTATTCAACAAGAACATTTATATCTGGCTATCTTTATATTTAGACACACACATGACAATTAAAAAATGGACACACGTCTGAACCTGTTGGCCAATCAGCCTTTCCCTCCGTCACCACAGCCACTGAGGTGGTTTAGGCAGGGGACCAATGGGAAAAGCACCTTTTTGGTGACATCAACCCAAATCCTGGAATTTCTCCTCAGACATGGGCACCTGGTGTATTCTTGGTCACCTGTCCAATCAATGAATGTGTCTCAATGCACCATGCTCTCTTTTCATAATATTTGTGTTCCTTTGCATCACAGTTGATGACTAAAATGCTTTCAGAAGGGGGTAGTAATTGATGTACTTATAGTTTTATTGTTGTCTTTAGTGTTTGGGTTTTATTTTAACCCATCTTGATGGTAGCAGTATATGGAGGCATAAATGGGAGAGGGGAAACAAACAAACAGATGCTTGACTGATAACAAGCAATCATCTCAAGTCAGCCTTATGACAGGCATGTGTCTCTCACAAAGAAGGGACTCATCCCCATGAAGGAATCATTCCTTCCTCTCTCCCACTTCCAAATCCACACTTTCTTTATGATCCTATTGAAACCTGAGATGCCGACCTTCTAAGTAGTGGTTCTCCCTGTTTGGTAACCAGGTGTTCCTGGACTGCAACTCCTATAAATCCTGGCCAGCACAGCTGGTGGAAGGCTTCTGGAACAAAAGTCTAAGAACACCTGGGTTATCCAAGGTGGTGAATCACTGGTTTAAGGTACGGCAATAACTCTCAAAATGTAGCACAGCTAATGCTGAGGGATGACCAACATTGCAATGCAACATTTGGAGGGCCACCAGGTTTCCTGCCTTTGAATGATACAATGAGTAACATGAAACTATGCGCAGATTAAAAACGTATTTCATGAACACATTTGCATCAAGAAATGTATTCTGCAGTAATGTATGGGGCTAGTTCTGCATTCGTTACAGCCACACTGGCAAAGGTTAGGGGTCTGTAAGTGCTACCACTTCTCAAAGATGTTTCTGTGATGGTTGTTGATTTTATGTCCATGTCTCGGGTGGGTGGGTGGATTTCCTGGATACTAGCTAAATATCATGACTAGAGATGGGCATGAAATGAACAATTTTTTTGTTTCTGTTTTCGATTTTTCATTTCATTATGTAACGAAACGACAAACAAATTTTGTCTCTAAAATGAAACGAAACAAACAGAAACACCGGAATTTTTGTTGTGCGTTTCGTTTCCATTACTGCAATATGAGTGAATTGCTTAAAATCCTTTTAAAAATCACAAAAATTTGAAATAAATGGTAACGAAATGGTAATGAAATGAACGGAAATGAAAATGAATTTTTTGCAAAAATTCATGAAAAACGGAAACGAAACGAAACGGACCGTCCAAACGACAAACGACAAATGAAATGCCATTTTTCTGATTCGTGCCCATCTCTAATCATGACCATGTACTGTCCTTAAAATCATGGGGTTTATTTTCAAAGTCAAAGGAAATATGCAAAGGTTCCTTCCCCCGCCCCCTACACACACACAAACATACCTCTCTAAATGTAACAGTTCATAAATTTTAGTGTCTCCTTTCTGATCCTCCTTTCGAGGCAGATGAAATTGGATAAATGCCCTGTGAAGAAAATACCGTTCCATGGACAGCATGGTGTGTCAAGATGAGAAAGTCTTTATTCTCGGGAGGGTGGGGAATACATTTAAATTGCATAGACTCTCTAGGATTAAAGGAGCAAAGTTAGGCATCAAAACTCCCAATGATCTCCATCTTCCAAAGAACAGCCCTTCGGCTCCAGTCAAAATCCTTACACTTCAATCCTAGACACACACATACCTGAGAAGAATTTGCACTCAATAGGACTTACACTTGACTAGACTTCCATTGAGTTCCCTTTATTATGACTCTTTTATTCAGATTCAATGGCAGCTTAACACTAGCGATTACATGTAACTTACAAATTTAGCCAGAATTTGGGGGGCTTGATTCCCCACTGTGCTTCCTCGACAGGGGTTGGACGCAGTGATCCATAGGGACCTTTCCACCTCTGCTCTTTGAAGATGTATTTGTTTATGGTTGTTATGAGAGAGAGAGAGAGAGAGAGAGAGAGAGAGAGAGAGAGAGAGAGAGAGAGAGAGAGAGAGAGAGAGAGAGAGAGCTACAGATGTTGCCAGCCCAGCCCGGAGTAAAGAGGCAAGACACGAAGTTTGGGTAGAAAATGGGCCACACTATGTTAACATAACTATAACCATAAACACTTTCAGTAGGGTGGAAGGCTGATCCATCAGAGTTTGATCCTTCCCCAGATGGACCCTGTTAGGAAATGGAATAAATCCCAGAATACCCAACAGGTCCCAACCACTCGAGGTTCCCAGCTCTGGGTGATTGGTACCTGTGGCACCCTGTCTTTCCCTCTCCCAGTGCTGAGTCCTCAGGGCCTTCAACACTGCGAGACGGGGTGGCGTACACCATCTTCAGGAGTCCATCGACTCCTACCCTTACTGGTCTTCTGCCACTACCCGCCAGCGTGTCAGGCACCATAAACAACACGCCAGACCCAGAAAATAACAATTAAGAACGGGATGGGTGAAAACCCACCTGCTCCTGCCTCCGCCAGTTAGGGGCAGGTCAAAAGTTCCCATCCAGCCCCGAAGTGACCAGTGAACACTCATCCTTAATACAGGGTGGACGGGTGGGACGACGGCCAAATGACAAAGAGGCAGGCTGAGTCTCGGGGCTCCCTTTTAAGGTAAGCCCCTTCTCGGCCCTACTGGGCCACCATATTGGCCTACTGGGCGAGTGGGCAAAATGGCTCCAGCGCTGCATTCACAGCGCTGGTAGAGCATTCTATAAACAACGTATTAAAAAAAAAAACACAAAGATGAAACGTTTGAGGGTTTTTTTAAAATGTTAGATCAACAGCCTAAACCCCACCCCCACCCCAAAAAACCTTTAAAGATCAGAACTAATTTTCACTGATTTGCATTCCCAAGCATGCAAGCCCATGATGGCAATGTTTGCGCTTCAGCCCAGATCCTCCACCAAATGTGGGGCACGTTCCGGTTGATAACCTGGGTGCAGGATGTGCCGTGGCTAACTGTGTACCAACCAACCCCAGCCTGAGAACCCTTTGTCTTCCTCCTGTGTACTTGATGGGAAGCAAAAGCCTTTCTGTTCCACAAGAAGACAAATTGCTTGCTGAGCCAACAAGCTATTTTCATATTAACTTGCCAGAGGACACAACTTTATTAACTTTAAATGACAGGCGCACGTGGGAGAACCATCTAAACAATGCAAATTGCAAATCAGACAATTGCCCTATGGCTCTCATGTTTATTTCCACATTGTTGTGGCCTCTTCCTTCCTCTCTTTTTTTTCCCCCCTGCCCCTTTCTCGGCACATGAAAAATGTATTCCATTAAAAAAGATTTGATTGGACTTGATTAAAGCCCTCTTTGCAGGTACCTCCTACGGTCTGCATTTATGAGCCTTCTTAGCATCTGACCATCGAGGAAGTGGTTTATTTAAATAAATGAAAGGAGTGCAGGCTGGCGATTTTCCACAGCCCCCAGCCACATGGGGCATAAAGCGTAGGAAGCAATCTTGTACCGAAACATTTGCCTGCTCCAGGGCTAGGGTGATGGGCATCATATACCCCTCCTGATCTTGTTGGACGGGAGTGCCCATCAGGTCAGGCCAGTAGAGACTATGGTGAAGGGAAAAGGCAAATGCAATCTATTCACATCTAAAGGACTACATGTGGCCCACACCTGAGCTATAAACATATCCAATCTTCACCCAACGTGGAGAGAGTCAGGGGAAACTTCTCAACTATTTTGGAGTCTCTAGTTGCCTGGGAGGGCATTTTATAGACCAATTAATAGATGAAGCAAAAATTTCTTTAAAATATTCAATTCATATTCATCAGTGGTTATTGATTTGGATGCATTTTGCCATTCATTTTAAAATCCATGCCCGTCTCTACTATAGAGGGTTCTCTCACCGGAACAGGATCTATGTTTACAGGAAGTTCCTTGATGGCTAGGTGAGAGACCAGGAGTGTCATGCCATGATCAGTCCATGGTCTTCTTTGCTTTTTCTTTACAGCTGAGGTGGGCAATCTTCAGCAGTCGCAAAACCCTGCACCCTGGAGATCCACACTAATACGACATATTTACAGATGGAATTACCACAGCCTAAATCACTTTGCTATCACACAGAGGCCTCCTTCATTGCATTTGCATCCAGATCTTCAGCACCAAGGCTTCTCTGCTAGCTCAAAAGATGGTCGGAGGAATGGTAGTGGTCCCCTCTATACATTGTAAATCCTGCCAAGCTCCCGGCAGGTACTCCCAATACAGTGAGTGCAATGGAGCATTTTAGCAGTCCATATCACAGCTGCACAGAGTGGGAGCAGGGAGTGGAATCTGGTGACTTCAGTGTTTGTAGTGCAACAAATCCATTATTGGCCTTTTGGGGGAGATATCAGAGGGGTTTGCATCTGTTTTGAAGATAGTGTTCAACATCCTGGAGAACCCATTCAAAGTTCAGAATAATACCAAGAGAACGTCCATCAACCCACCAATACTGGAGCCACCAGCCTCTACTAGGTGGAGTAGCTTGAACTGCAACTACTACATCTGTGAACCTATTTGCATATCAGTGACATGTATAGGCAGGTCAACTGTCCCTTCCCGCTTCTTCTCCGGCATTGGGATGAGGCATGGGGAGGGACATTCCCATGGTGAGTAGCAGAGAAGCCAGCATGGTCTGACCCCACAGAGCATACATATAGCTTCCCCAAATTACTTGGGGAAGCAACTGAAGTCTCTAGGATCACAAATTCTTTTGTCCAAAATAACTCATTCTCATTGCTCTTATAGTATCTGAATAATAATTGATTGTGCTTTAAAAAAGAGTACAGTACCTTGTTATTTTGCTGGCTATGATATTAATTTAGTTTTAGTTCCTTCCTGTTCCTTTTGAGGAAAATCCATGAGAAAATGGCATAGAACTTAAAACCTGTCAAAATTTCTCTTAACATGCCTTTTAAGAGTAACTTTTGAAAGTAATAAAATGTTGCACAATATACCAGTAAGGCAAATTTGGTCGTATTCATTACACCAGTTGCAAAAGGTAACTTCATTACATCCTCATTATCCCATAAAGTCACGTGTCAATGGTAACTGCATTCTTTACAACCCCATACTTTGGTGCAAAGGCAGCAGCTATGGCATCATCCCCCAGGTAGTACCTTTAAGGTGCGCACTGGTGGGTTCGAACTGGGTGAAGAGGAAGGGGCACCAGCCATTGGCCAGCTGGGATCAGCCTCGGAAATAAAAGGATACCAGTTATGCACCAGCTCCTCCACTTCATTCAAAGAGAAAACCCAGGCAAAACCGACAGGCCCAGCTGAGCTGCTCAATCAAGAGGCTCAAAGGGCCATGAGGGATTCTGGTCCAATTTTTACTCCAGGGAGACAGGTGCACTCACCTCGGTGGATGCTGTACTTTAGCCAGGGAGATCCGTTATATCCTAGGCAGGCAGCTGTCTAGATACGCTGGTACATGAGCTCTCTTTTGTCCCCTCTGCACAAGACCATGGCAAGCACTACAAGGGAATTCGAAACCCACCACCAACCACAGAGGTTGGGGAGGGGGAGTCTTGGCCTTCTGTCCTAGTAGGTCCCATGATCTATCACTGTGGTCATCATCTGAACTCACTTACTGCCCCAGGCTGTCCCCCTACTGTCAGTTCTGTGCCATTTCCCTCCCCCTTCAATTTAATTTCTCTCTTCTGCTATCCTTCAATCACTTCCTACAAAAGGAACAGCCGAAAACAAAAGCCAGGAGCAAGCTACTATAGATTAACTATATGTTCACAAAATATGCAAGCCTTTGAGTCCTTCAGAATGCTTCAGCAAACTAGATAGCTTAAAAGAAAAAGGAAAAAGGAAAAAAAGGCTAGCATGGAGCGTCCAAGAAGATTTTAGTGTGACAGTTCAAGACACTGATGTCTATAGGTGCTCCCTACAGGATGTCTTAAAGCTCCTTACGGGCCCTTTTAGCCACTGAGATCTTAGCCAAGTGGCCTTCGAGGTGGTATCATGCAATCCTGAGGGCCACACTGCAAGGTGTTTGTTTGATGGGGTACATTTAGTGTGGAAATTATGTGGAATTCTCTGATAGTAAACTTACTCCCAACAGGTTTCATTTTAATCATCCACTGGAGATGCACCTATATTTTCAAATCTTCTTAGCGTAGTTTGGCCCTACCACTTACTTTATGGATATAGACCAGAATCATCTGGGTATCCACACAAAGTTTGCATAAAGTGCCATTGTTTTTTGACAAAATGCTGTGGTATGGTGATACACACGACTAGGTGCACGGCCACTACATCATGATACAGCCACAACACATTGTGCAAACCTTACATGAAAACCAGAAGGATTCTGGCCAATCTAGATGCCACAACTTAATTTTAAGCTCTGGTTCTAGATTGTGTACTTGATTATTGTCGTACCCCACTTTGAAATCTGCAGATATAGATGAAAATAAACCAACAAAAGCATATGGCAGAAGGGGTGTAGATGGTGTCACTTCTCACTATTGATGTCACAGCACTTTCCTGTAGAGACCAGTGTTGCTCACTGTTGCTGCATATTCATTTCATTGTGTGCTGCCATGTTGATCCTGACTTATGGCAAAACTCTTGAAGGTTTTCTAAGCCTAGAGTACTTAGAACCAGGGCCGGCGTGTCCATTAAGGCGAACTAGGCAGTTGCCTAGGGCGCCAAAATGGACAGAGGGCGCTGGCCAGCCTGTTGACCCCCCCACCGCTGGCCACTGTCGCCCGTCCCCCGTCGCTGCCCCCCGCCCCCCCCGCGCCCATCGCCACCCCCATGCCCGTCACTGCCCTGCCCCCACCACCACCCTCTCACCCCCTGTCCCGCCCCCCGCAACCGCCTGCCCACCCCTGCCCCACCCCACCCCCGCCCCTCGCCTAGGGCACAAAAAACCTAGCCCCAGCCCTGCTTAGAACTAGTTTACCATATGCTTCTTCTGGAGGCACCCTGGGACTGTGCAGCTCACCCAAGGCCACACAGGCTGTCTCTTTTGGGGCGCACAGTGAACTGAACTCTGAACCGGCTCCACAGGAAGGTACTCCAACTCACTGAACCACCCACCCTCCTCTAGTCCCTATTCACTAATCGTAATCCACAATACCTTGAAAATAGGAAAGCAATATATCAAAAACCAATTGTTGCTATGATTTGAGTGATAAGACATTGCGCTAAATATATACAGTAATCTTCACCAAAGTGAATATACTCTTTTTATTAGACCACCACAACCAGACATGCAACAGATACACCACCTTGAAGAAAGACAGGAGAATGGCTAAAGGTCAATAGTTGAACTCACATTTCCTATGGAGGATGTCCCAGGTTCTGTTTCTGGCTATCTGGGAAGAATTAGGACAGACACCTGTCAGAAAACCTTGGACAGCCTCTGCCAGTCTATGTGGATAACATGAGATCCAATGGGGATGGGCCAATGGCATGTGACAGCAGAGGCCAATTCCCTGTGCCCTTGAAATAACTGGCTTTCTTCACAACAGAAAGCTAACAACTGTACTTGTATTAATTAAAGCTTCACGTCACAGTCCAAGGAAAGCTATCTGCATTTAAGTCACGCTGACACTTGTGGCAAGCTTAAGCCATAGCAATTGAAATGAGACCTGCAGATACACAAAAATTATCTCTGGATTGAGTGTACAATCCTTAGAAAGGCCCTTTGGACAATATTGAGAATTCACTCTGACAGCATAAAATGTGGTCATGTCAGAGTCAAGGAAGTGCAGAAAGTATTTACAAGAACAGAAAGGCAGTTAATTGCATTAATTTCCCAACAATCAATGTGATGCAAGAATCACTGTCAGGAGTTGGACAAAAGACTATCGGACTGCATGCACAAAACCTGACTAATTTCTGAATCCTTCCCTGAAGAAGAAAAGAAAAGAACTGTACTGATACCCACTTCAGATATCTATACAAAATATCTGCACAAAATTCCAGCTGATAAGAATTTTCTATGTGTGCTCCAGTTAACAAAACGAGGTGGATTACCACTCTTACAAGTTGTCTTAATTAAACAGCAAGTGGTAGTAGGCCTCCTGAAGTAGGAAGGAATAACTTAATAGAAGTGAAAACTTTCTTTCCCACCTGTAACCAGGACTAAATGGTCTCTCCTTTTGCCGATGTGGCAATTGTCTTTTAAACTGATCTATCAAAAGACAATCTGAACTTCTGCGTTTCTCACACTTCAAAGTACTCCCCCATTGTGTAAATGAAGATATATTGTTTTACATATTCTTCCCTATGAGAAATAATTTCAGAAGTGCAGCATCCCCACAAAGATTGCAGGGCATCTGTGACATCGCTTGTGCAAATGTTCCTAACTGGAATTTTGCCAAGGGTTTCTCCCTTCGCCTTTACCCAGGCCCATCTCTGCCACCTTCCAATGAAGACCTGGATTTATTAAGTGTTACTAATGCTCCTCATTAGA
Source organism: Phrynocephalus guinanensis (assembly GCA_037367245.1). Taxonomy (NCBI): domain Eukaryota; kingdom Metazoa; phylum Chordata; class Lepidosauria; order Squamata; family Agamidae; genus Phrynocephalus; species Phrynocephalus guinanensis. Next base: position 104,432,474 of record CM074734.1, on the reverse strand, counting down.
GATGGGCACGACCAGAAAAATTTTTTTTCGAGTTGTCGTTTTTCAGGACGGGTCCGCTTCGGCTTGTTTCCGTTCTTCGCGAATTTTTTTAAAAAATTTGTAGTTTCGTCATGTTTGTCGTTTGTCGTTACCACCGCGATTTCGCGCGATTTGACGTCCCTCCCAGCGAGTGGCATCCCGCCGGCGCTAGGTGTTTTTGCGCCCTAGGCGGCGGGCGGGTTGTTGTTGGTGGGGCCATGGGCGGGCGGCGGCAGCGGCAGGGTGGAGGGGGGGCACGCGAGTGCACAGGCGCGCGGGCGGTGGGTGCGCGGGCGGTGGGCGCAGGGACCACCATGACCCAGAGCAGGCGGAAAACACTTTAAACTGACTTGCTGCACAAGACTGCATCGAATAAAGCAATTGCAATTTTTATTGCAAACAAAGTGGGCAGTGCACCCACAGCAGAGCTGCAGGCAGGGTATGAAAGGACCTTGGCTTGCCACCAAGCAAATGAAATTTTTAAAATAAATCCACACCTCCCCTCCCACTCAAACCTCCCCCCCCCTTTGAAGCACTATCAGAAAAGAAATCCTAACAAACTGCAGGAGAATAAAAAAGAATAAACTGCGTTGCTATTCTTCACAGCAGACAGAGAATGAAAGGAATTATTATTATTTCCTAAAAATTCAATTGAATCAATTCCCTCCCTCCCTGCCTGCCTAACTGAAATCTAAAGGCTCCGCAAAATCGAAACTAGTCTAGCACAGCAGCCAGCTACACACAGCCCTCTCCCACCCATATCCAAGCCCGGACTGCGACTCTTCTGGGAGTGCCTCGGCTTTTTATGCCCTCTTGCACATCCAGAAGTGTCAGTCAAAACCTGGCCATGCAATTGGTAGAATGGGTCCAAAAATTTGCATGGTCCCATCCCATGGCCAGCCCATCATTGCGCAGGTGTAAAAAAATCAAAATAAAAATAAAATAAAATAAAATCAGTGCGACCTTTTACTGCTATAAAAAAACCCCTGCTGCGACTGTAAAAATTCAAGCATTTAAAATAGCTAATTTTCGCATGTTTATGTGGTGCTTTGGTGGTTTTTTGGACCACGATTTCAAAAAAAATATTGCGGACGCCATTTTGGATCCCCCCGCACTGCATGGCAAATGGAGACACCGAGGATGCCCCCTCCCAGCCCGGTACCAGCAGCCCAGGACAGGAGGGGGGAAGGCTGGGGACCCCCCAGCCCCAGAAACCACCCCTCTGGTAGGTGCCCTCAGGCAGGCATATTTTCGCCTGCTTTTTTGGCCGGGAATCGGGTTTTTTTATTTTAAAAACTTTTTTTCTGTGCCGCTTGGCATCGCATGATCGCCACGCAATGCCAGGAACGACAACGACAAATCAGACCCAATTTTTCTTTTTTCGGTTCGAGTTCGAGTTCTGACAGCTTAATTGTCATTACCGTTTCCGTTACGTAACGGAAACGATATCCGAAAACGGAAACGACAATTTCGCCAGGTTGTGCCCATGTCTACTCCTCATACATCTTCTTTTAGAACCTAAAGATAAGGCCAAAGAAGGACCATGACAAATACCAAGCAAAGTCACTTCCAAGTCACATAAGTGATAAATGATGGAGTGTTCTCTTCAACTACAGAGAAGGATCGCTGCCACCCCTGATTGCAATGAAACTTCCTAATCCCTCCATCACAACACCTGTTCTCCTGCATAAGGACAAGTTTCCCACAACTTTAAAACCCCACAGTCTCACTCACTCTATACCCCAGAGCACAGAAAGAACTCCTAGTTCCCTGAGCTCTTAACCCTCTGAAGATGCCAGCCACAGAGTCTGGTGAAACATCAGGAAGAAAAACTTCCAGAACACAACCAAACAGCCCAAAAAACCTCACAGCAGCTATCACTTCCATAAGTAAGGCTGTGGAGATCAGGTAACGGAAAAACAGGACTGATGACAACTTGGAAAAGGTAGAGGGTTTTGGAAGATATGGAGTTTTAGGAGAGTATTGATTTATAGTAAAATGGCAAGTCTAGAAGTCAGTTTAATGTGGATATAAAATTGGCAAAGCTTGAGCGAGGACCTAGTTGGGACAGAGTTTGGAAGGCACATTTGGACCCCTTGTAGACTGTGATCCTAAGCAGACTGGACTGGGTTACATTGCTGTGAAGACAGTTGGGTTTACTTGGACTGTAGAATGAAGATAGCTTACATAAGGACGTGAGAAAGAATTGGTACTAAATGTGGCCGTATAGGCTCCTTCCAACTCCATTATTCAATGTGAAGAGAGCAAGAGGAGTTAAGGATGGGAATGGTGAGAACTACAGGTATTTTTAGGGACAGTTCTGTGGGATGGCGGAGTTCACACACTGCCTTACACATCTTCCCCCACACACAAAAGCTTGTAGCAGGATGAGTCATATTGTGTACTGAGAGTGTGGTTGAAAGATTAAGGTGAGAGGCAAACTCGAAAAGTGTGATGTTCAAAGGTGGGGGTTAGGGGATCTAATTCAACCAAGAAGTAGAACAAACAAATAAGCCCAACTCTCATGAGCGAAAAAGTTTTTAACATTCCCTAGTTATAGACTAGAGCTGCCTAGATGCCCTAAGCACATTTGATCTCGCCTGATTTCAGAAGCTAAGCACGGTTGGCCCTGGTTAGTACTTGGATGGGAGACCACCAGGGAATTTCAGGTGCTGTACGTGCCTGGAGTAGGAACCGGCCAGTATTCCTGCCAAGAAACCTCCATGGACGTAGAGTCACAAAGATTTGGTCATGACTGTAACAACCCAAAACACACACACACACACACACACACACACACACACACACACACACACACACACACACACACACACACACAAAGTTATAGACTATGGTGGCTTCGCACTGTTGTGAGGAGAAGCTGGACATGTATTTGTAGGAGAAAAGTTAGATTGAACACTTTGCGTAAAGACCAAAGGTAACATTATGCAATAATGGGCTCAAGTTACAGGAAATCAAATTTATTTATATTTATTTATCTTTGCATTTCTATACCACCCAATTTTCCAGAAGGGGCTCTGGTCAGTATACACGAAAGCCAACTAAATAATCAACAATTAAGGGCAAATAAATCAATAAACAACAACATATTTGTTCTCCTACCGAGCAACCTTTCTCCCATAGTCATGATCTTTAGTTGGGTGATCAGAAATACCAGTGCTTTGGATCAGGTACAAAGCAGTTCTCTGGCTCCCACAGGACAGACCTCTTGTTCTCTTCCCCACACCCCCAACCAAGACCGAGCAACCAGCAACACCTGCTTCTAAAGTACAAAGCCTTCAGTTTTCTTGTTAAACTAAAATATTGACCATGTGTATTCTGAAGAAAGTCATTGAAGGATTTAATGGTGTTTGTTCATGGTAAGTGCGTGTAGATGCCAGAGGTTTTTCAGTATGACAGGTATAGGTACCGGTGGCTCAGTAAGGAGCCCCCACCCCACCCCCGATCTCCTAGCCCAAGGGTCTTTTGGTGCCAGGTCCTAACCCGCTGAAAGTAAATTCGATTTCATCACAGACTAAGGAGAAGGACAGGTGGTTAGGGAAAGGGGCTCAGGAAACACCTCGGCGAAGCCAAGACAACCATCAAGGGCAGCGGATCCCCCACAGGTACCTGTACCAGGCGAGTCCCCGGCCATAGTTGCGGTCGAAGAAGTGGGGCTCGGCGCCCGCCGCCCGCACGTCCGGATGCACCCGCAGGAACTCGAGCAGCGCCCGGGTGCCGCCCTTCTTCACGCCGATGATGACGGCCTGGGGCAGCCGCTTGCTGCCCTCGCCTCCGGGCTGCGGGGGCCAGAAAGGGTCCCGCGGCGTGCCAGGCGCCGCCTCCTCGCCTTGCGCGACGGGGATCGGGGCCGGCTCCCTGGTGAGGACGTGCGCCGCGCCGGCCAGGCAGTAACTGGCGTAGAGAGACATGAGGAGGGAGCCGAGGACCAGGAGCAGCTTCCGCAGGGCGCGCCGGGGCAGGGGCTCGGGGCCGGAGAGCGGCGGCGGCGGCGGCGGCGGAGATTCGGGGGACGCCCCTCCCCGGGCCATGCTAGGCGGCCCCTCGCGCCGGGGCCATTGCCTTCTCCTCTCAGCCACTTAGCGCAGGCGAGGAGCCGGTAGCCCCATATAGACAGGCCGGGCGGATCGGGTAACCGCGTCTTTCTTCTCCGGCGTCGGAGCGCGGGACTTCAGGGGCGCATCCGAGCAGCCCGAAGGCCCCGGCTTGCCAACGGAGACCCGGCTTCGGGTCGGCGAGGCTCTCCAAGGGCAAGATCGGTGCCGTCGACTCAACGTCCGCGAGCTCTCGCCGGGCTGGGCAGCATCTCCAAGCAGCGATCCAGAGCGTGGCGCATCTCGCCGAGCCAAGCAGCTCGTGTGTCCGCCGGGAAGGGAACCGACGTTGCTGCCGCCTTAGCCAGACGCGTCCGGCAAGGAGGGTGCGAGGTGCGTCGGGGCGGAGGACCTGGGAAGTTGGGGGAAAAAGATCAAACACACGGGAACGACAGGATCCGGGCGGGCACGGCGGTGGCTGCCCTTCAGAGAAGCCAGCAAGCCCTACGACGGCTGCTCTCCCTTCTCCGGAGCGCGGAGGCTGAGATGCAGAGACTTGGCCGGGGGATCTCCGTTTCCCACGCCACCCCAGCTGCTGAGGCAAACGGAAAGCTAGCCCTGTCAGACTCCGGGACAGTTCCGCTGCAGCTTTTGGGGCTCTAAGACCAAGAACGAGGAAGAGGCTAATGCGATCCTTGCTTGCTGGCCGTTCGGGGGGAAGCGCTCTCTTTCCGGTGCGGCTGGGATGCCGGTGGTACTGCTGCTGGTGGCCGTGGTGGGATGCTTCACAGTCCGTGTCTTGGCGCCGGCGTTGCCTGATTGATGCTGCAGCTCGCTCTGGGGAAGGCCAGGCTGGCTGGCAGAGAAAAGGAGGCAGAAAGTCCTTCCCGTCGCCTGTCACCTTTCCAGGGAGGTTCTCTTATTTTTTTTCCCGCGGCTGCTCCAGCTGCTGCCACACGTGGAGCTCTTGGTTGTTGTAACACAAACTTCTCCGAAAGGCACCTCCACCTTCGAGTGACGCGTCGGGAAGCCAATGAAGCGCTGAGGAAAGGCAGAGGGCGGGTTGGAGCTGTCTTTTCAGAGCGAGGGATAAAGGACACGCCCCCTCCTCCCTCTCACGTCAAGCTTTTGGTCGGAGACGGTTTCGGAGTTGCGCTACAAAGCAGGAGTTATTGCCTGTAGTGTTTAGCCCTGAAATGCGTTGGCTATACTCGGATAGAGACTCCTGCTCCTTTCTTGGATCGGTCTGTGTCACCTGGTAACGCTTAGCCCACTGGACTGGAGACATCAGCTTTCCCCCAACCTGATGCTCTCCAAATATACCGGAGGAATTCTAGGGAGACCAAATGGACAAATTTCCCCTTTACAGTGGTACCTTGTATAAAGGAATTAATTTGTTCCAAATGAAATTCCGTTAAGCAAATTTTCCTTTATACAAATTTCCCATAGGAATGCATTGAAAACGGAGTAATCCCTAATTGTGACCATTTTATGTTGTATGGATTCATCCCAGAGAGGATTCTGTTAAGCAAATTTACCCTATCTCCGAAATTTTTATGTTGTACAGATTTTATGTTATACAAACTATGTTATAGGAGGGTCCGCTGTACTTTGAAAAGATGCTTTGTGTGTTGTGTCGTTACAGTCGTGACCGACTCTTCATGACTCCATATCCATGGAGTTTTCTTGGCAGGAATACTGGAGTGGTTTGCCAGTTCCTACTCCAGGTGCCTACAGCACCTGGTGTTTCCTGATGGTCGCCCATCCAAGTACTAACCCGGGCCGACCCTGCTTAGCTTCCGAAATCAGGCAAAGAGGACATTTCCGCAGGGACTACTTTTACCACAAGCTGTTCCTATAGAAATTTTCTCCTCCACCCAGCTAGTAAAAAAGATGCACAAGCCCCCATCCTTCTCTTCACCCACTTCACCCTAACTCAGGGCTTCCCAACCGTGGATGTCCAGGTGTTCTTGGACTAAAGCCCCAGGAACTTTGACCACCAGTGGTGCTGGCCAGGGTTTCTGGGAGCTGTAGCCTGAGAACATCTGGGGACCCAAGATTGGGAGTCACTACCCTAAGGACAACACCAGCCAGCTGAGGCCATTGTGACCTTTGATCTGCCACATCTGGAGGACAGTCGTTTGGAGAAGGCACTTTGCGATATCCATCTGGGGTGGATGATTAAGGAAGGGTCCCAATTTCACACACAGAACCCTGCTAGGCCTTAGTGTTGCCCTTTACTTGCAGGGCCAGGCCAACACATAACTCTAGGGCTTGGTCTGATGTCCTGCCCACTTGGCCACCCTGCTAGCCATCTCCTGCCAAGTGGAGAAAGCGAGTGTGGGAAAATCGGTCGCGAAGGCACATCCAATATTTAAACCTCCTTGCCTGGCAAAGTAGGCTGAAGAAAAGCAGGCGTGCATTGGGTTGAGCGAAGATCCTCCACCTTCAATTGCTGCTTGGAAAAGAACAGTTTGGCACCCTCTGCTTGCAAAAGAGCTGTTCAGAAAAGCCAGGCTTCCCTCGTCTCTAAATAACAGCTTGGCCCTCTCTGCTGCTGACCAGCTCTTTTGCTTTACTTTTTGTCCAGGGCAAATAGGGGGAGGGATATATTAGGAAGAAAAGGAAAACACAAACCAGTATGTCTTGAATACATTGTCGTATAAAATTCCAGGGCAAAGTACTTTCCTTTGTTACCATTGTTGTTACTGTTTTACCAGATTTATGAATCAGAACAATGAGATTTTATAAAACTGTCCACAATCCAGAGGGTTGTTCTCTTTTGCTTGTTATAAAAAGAAAAGATGGTCAACTTTCTTTCGGCTTGAGTTCTTTGTCTTTTAACAGTCATTTTGGAAGGGTGTGCAAAGGCAACTGTGGAAAAAACCTTTCCATCATAACAAAAGCCAGTCATGGAATGTGGAGTTGTGTGGGGTCAGAAGCCAAAAGACTGCAACTTGCATCAAATATGTTGTATTGCTGTGGAGGCAAAGTGCCCCACCCGCTTTCCCCATCAGCGGTGTAAGCTCTGTGCTGAAAAACACAGTGTGACAACCGTGTGGGGAATTGTCTGGTAGCCCTCCCAACTTCCCTTTTGCTTCCAGTTTTGGGACCCATTTTGCAGTCCAACACCACTGTGCTCTGATGGAATGGCATCCCCCACAAAGCAAGTTTGGAAGCGTTATTTGGGAAACAACAACTCCCAGAATCCTCCTTGCCAGCACACTCAGTGGCATGACCAATATGCCATGCCCTCCCAAGGCATCCACAGGCCTCCCTGCAAGCCTTTGCAACCCTAATAAACATGCTTAAGGTTGCTCCCCAGCAACCTTAAGCATGAGTACAGAACTTGTTCCTGTGCTATCACCATGCCTTGACTAGGAACTCACTTTTTTAAAAAAATGTGCATGCAATCTCTTAACTGTTCTTCTTGGAGAGTGAAGAAGAAGATATTGTAATTTCTCTGCGTTTCAGCCTCAGAAGCCTGATAGTAAGAGCATCATTATTTCATTGCCTGCAGAGAAGCCCTTTTTACTTGAAATACTTTTTAGAATTGTAGACAAATGGTGCTCACACAATACATCTGACTTAGATCTTCTCACCTTTATTTGGTATTTAAATTTACCTATGATGCTGAACTTCATCAGCTTAGAAGAATGCACTAAATTGCCAACGATCCTGTATTTCTACTGTCAATCAAATAAAAAGGGTCAGCGGATTCTTGAGGAATCCTAGCCCATGTCAGCGGGAGAGTTAGGTATATGAATATAAGGCTACGATTACATGCATGCTAACCTGGCAGTACAACTACAGTGCAGGGGAACACTTGTGAGTGAGTCCAGTTGAAATCATTTTGAGAAGGATGTAACCAGATCCAGGAGTACCAGAATTAATCTCAAACTATCAATCTCTTCAAGATGTGTGATCCTGCATCTAAAATTCTGCTCCTATCTTGGAATCAGTATTTTGGTTGGAAATGTCTCCGAGCATTTCAGCTTTAGCTGTACTACTCTTTTGCGTCAAAACCCGTCATGAATTTTGCAACATCTTAAAGACTAGCAAATAGAGATGGGCACGACTTAGCGGTATTCCCGTTTCCGTTTCCGTTACTCGGTTCCGTTACTCTATGGAAACGGTAACGGGAATTACTCCGCCAGACTTCGAGCTCGAACCAACGACCGAACAATTTTGGTCTGATTTGTCGTGCTCGTTCCTTGCATCGCGCGATTGCGCGATGCCACGCGGCACAGAAAAAAAGTTTTTAAAAGTTAAAAAAACCCGGTTCCCGGCCAAAAAGCAGGCGGAAAAATGCCTGCCGTGCCTCAGGGCACCTACCAGAGGGGTTGTTTCTGGAGGTCCCCGGCCTCCCCCCTCATCCCCCGTCCTGGGCTGCTCTGGTGGGACTCGCCACAGGCTCGCAGCCAGCAAAAAGCCCAGTCTCGCCGCCGCCCGCCCGCAATTAAAGCGCAAGCAAGCGGCACGGACGGCACAGGAAAAAACTTTTAAACTCTCCCCCCACCCATTCCCGGGCCAAAAAAGCAGGCGGAAAAATGCCTGCTTGACTAAGGGCGCAGGGCACCTACCGGAGGGGTGGTTTCTGGAGGGGGGGTCCCGCCTCCCCCCCGTCCTGGGCAGCCGGACTTGAGTCGCCATTTCGCCATGCCATGCGGTGCGGGCGGGGGATCCAAAATGGGGCGGCAAACGCAATATTGTTTTTGAAATCGTGGTCCAAAAACACACAAGCACAACAGAAACACGCGAAAAAATATATAAACTGCCAGATTTTTCACAGTAGCAGTGGGTTTTTTCTTGCAACAAAATGTCTCTCCTCTCTTCCTCTGTCCTCCATTGATTTTATTTTTTTTTATTTTTTTTACACCTGCGCAATGATGGGCTGGCTGAGTGGCTAGCCATGTGGGAGTGGACAACCATGCAAATTTTTGGAGCCATCCCACCAGTCGCATGGCCACTTGGCCATGGAGACTTCTGGGATGTGCCAAAAAGCCCCCTAAAACCTGCCCTAGCCCTAACCCTAACCCTTGACTCCGTACCCATACGTCACAGACGGTCTTCTTAGTGGGTCAGAGAGGCACCCAGAGGTGCAACCCACTAGCCCACCGTAACCTTACCCATCACTAGCCTAACCCTAGCCATTGCACTAAGCCACCTTAAAGCCAGATCTACTTGCTTGCATTGCACTACACGCAGCAAGTACAATTCCCTTCTGTGTGAGACATGGTGGTGCGAGAGCCTTGTGAAGGGCGGGCATGACGCTATCACTCTCACTGGTCTCACTGTCTGCACATTCTGTTATGCAATATCCATATGGCTATTGCATAGCATTTTGCAGCAGCAGCAGGTGAGGAGGGGAGACCCCCATGTAGAGGGGTCTCTTGGAGCCTGCTTCCCCTTCCTAGTGGGTGAGGATAGGAGGCACCCACGGGTGCCTCCAGGAGCCCACTTTCACTTTATAGCGGGCCAGAGGAGGCACCCACCCCACAGAGGTGCCTCCAGGAGCCCGCTCCCCCCAAAACCAGTACTAACGACAACGAAAAAACGAAAAAATGAACCGACTAATTTTTGCGAATTTTCGCGAAAACCGGAAACGAGCCGAAACGGGACCGGCCCGACTAACGACAACTCGAAAAATTTTTTTTCAAGTCGTGCCCATCTCTACTAGCAAATATTGTTTTGGCATAAGCTTTTATCGGCGGTATTGTCTGAAACGGGTTGAGGTGTATGGAAATGTATGGGGAATAAAATGTATGAGTCTTTGCAGTTCTGTTCCACTGACTAGGAACAGTTGTGTTTTGTTTTAACAGAATAAAAAGATTTGCCAGAGTCCCATCCAAGAGGCTGGCTGGTCCAACATTCTGTTCCCAGAGTGCTGGGTTGAAGCTGCTCAATACAGCTCTACCCCACACCAGCAACAGCCCAACTTCTCCTGTTGCTACTGCCCCCAGTTTACATGCCCTTGTCCCCATGCAATGCCTTCTCTCCCTGTACACAATGCCATCTCTCTTCTCGGTCTGCTCCTCGTTGTCTTCCTTGTTGTCTTTTGCTGGTCAGCCAGCTGGGCAGCCAGGCCCCCTCTTTGCAGAAGGCACCAGCTGTTTAAAAGTTCTGGCACCATTCCCGCCAGCTCTGCTTAAAAATCTCATCAGCTCCTTTGAGCTCCTGGCACCCTTTCAAAGAGGGCGGTGGGACAAAGCCAGCACCAACAAGCAGCAGCCACTGACACAGAAACAAGAGAAGAAAGGATGGAGGCCAGGAAGAGGTGGCAACAAGAGCTGCAGCAAGGTAGCAAAGGTGGGGCGTATAGGAAGGAGTCACATCAGCTGTGGGTACAATTTGTCACTCCTGACAGCCTACCACTTGAGACAGCAACTTGACTCAGTGTACAAATACAGCCAACACTAGAGATGGGCAAGAAGCAGAAAAGTGATGTTTCACTTTGATCCATGATTTGTCAAGGTCAACAAATTGCAAAAAAATCATTTTTGATTATTTTTTCCCTGATGAACTGACAAATCCATTCATAAATTCATATATTTTTTTTTACTTTGAAGCTCTGTAGACACTTAAAGACACCAAATTTGCAGGGCAGCCATCCATGACTCCTCTACAAGTTCTACAAGTTTGGTGAAGTTTTTGTTCTGGATGTCTGAGTTATACGTGCCCAAAGAGTCTTCCCCCAGCCCGGGAAGTGCCCTTTAGCAACTGACTTGGGGAAACCCCGTCTTCACAAAACGTGGAGGGATTGTAGAGGAAAGTCAGAGGAAGCTTCTGTGCAAGTTTAGCGTCTCTAGGTACCTGGGGGGGGGGAATTTTCTTGGGGAAGTCCTTTTGGGGGATATATAACCCAGATACTAGCAATACAATATCCCAAACATTGGGTGTGTGTGTGTGTGTAGAGAACGGGGAAGCTACCCTGAAATATTGGTGTGTCTGGGCACTTGGGGAGGGGCATTTTATAGCCCATTGAATCAACAAGTCAAAATTCACTAAAATCCACCAATTCTTATTAACAGGGAGTATCCTTTCATACAAATACAAATCAATGATGATTTTTGAAGATTTTTTTCCCCATTCATTTTTTAAATTCATGGCTCGAGTCAATACTCATCTCAGCTCTTACGTTCAAGTCAGTAAGCTTTGAAAATCAACAAAGAGGGCAGAGTTACATGCCATTTGTGCCTTGATGACATGGCCCTCAAAATCATTCAGTGTCCCCACGTGAAGCTTCATGCCATTGTCAGACAACATAGGAAACAAGATATGGGCCTCTATAGGCCAATGGCCAGAGTGTCAAACAGCTTGCTTAGGAAGAGCATCTTAGAAAACGGCCTGCCTGGAAAAAAAATTCTTTCTAAGAAAAATCTTGTTGATGTGTTCTCTTGCAAAGGCACATTTCTTCCTTCGCCTACCCATTTGGCCATCCCCCTCTTTTGCCATTTTTATTATCCAAGAAGGGCAACGGTCAAAAACAACCTTGCCATTGTCCCTCAATAACTATGCTAGTGCCAATATGGAAGACAAAAAGAGGCAAACATTTTGCACCTGAAATAAAGCACACAAATTAAAATTAAAATTCATGTTTTCTAATAGAAGTAAGCTTTTGAGGTTTAACAAACTCATTTTCTTTGGCTAACTGCCAAAAGAGAGCCTCTAAAACAATGAATTGTGTTAATAAAAGTTGTGGGGGGGTTTCCCCTTTCCTTTCACCCTCCTTATTCCCTTTGCCAGTCAAATCGCTGGGTAATTTTTTTCATCCTTATAGCATTGCAAAAGTTGCTGTTAGCAGCCAATTAGAAGACCCAGGGGAAGCAGAAATTTTGAATCTATAAATGGCCCTGGGTTGGTTGGAACCCAGTGAAGGATGGTTTTTCTTTGCTCCATTTATTTCTCATTGGTGTTCAAGCTTGTAGTGCCGTCCACCTTGGATTGCACTGCCTGTCTGTCTTCCTGCCTCTTTTATGGCCACTACCACACTTCAAACAGCAACTGCTTTTTGTTTTGAATCGCCTTTTGCCTTCCCCGGTCACGTGGTCACTGAAGCAATTCAGCATTCTGCACTTGGGCATTTTCTCAAGAACCGGTTTCTCTGTCCGCACTTTGCTAAACCACTTTTTGTTCCGATTTAGTCCGACATTTCCCCATTAATTGGTTCAATTTCGGAAATTATTTTTTAGGCTAACGTCATGCCATTGTTCTTCCATTCAAAGTAATGTAGCTAATTTTCTGCTTCTCCCTTTACATTACTTACAATGTGGTGCATTGATTTTGATAGCCTACTTCTGTGACCGGAAAAAGCAAAATTGTACCCAAAAGAGGAAGTAGAAGGACCAGAGAAGGTGGTGGAAGTGATTACACTGCAGGAGGACTTCTTTTTTGGCTTTTCTGATGGCAGGATAAGGCATACAGAGGGGGGACCCAGAAAAAAACGGTGCATGGTGTCCGCAGTTTGAGCCAAATTGCTTCAAAAAGCGGTCTAGAAATCGGTTTTAAAAAAACACCAACCCTGGTGGCCGTCGCAAGAAACACAGTGGCCAAAAAGGGGCATGGCCAAGGGAGCTTTGCGGGAAAAGCAATTGGAAGTGCGGTAAGTGATTTTTAAGGTGATTTGACTTTAAGCAAAAGGCAATTCAAAACCTAAGTGTGGTAGGCCTCTGTCCTCCATCCTGGATTCCTCCCCCCCTTTCCCCCCTTGTTTTCTTTTTGTTGCTTTCTGGCCTCCCTCCAGATACCTGCTAGATTATAAGAAGAGAAGAGACAGCATCAAGTGATAGCTGGGAGAAGAATCTGCATCTTTTAGTAGTTTTTGTTTCGGTTTTATATTTATATTTTTGTTCATTTGCTTGCTTTTCTTGGATTTTTTGAAGACTGTGTGTGTGCTATGTGTGTATGTGTGTGTGAGAGAGATTTTACTATCCCCCCTTTGTGTGTGCATCATTCAATATGGCTTATATCCTGCTAGACAACCCACCTAAGCTAAATAATGTGTGTTTGATCCAATGTATTATACTATACTTCAATTAAAACTAGTTTAACATTTTTTGTTGGCAAATGCTTATTTAAAAGCAAAAACAGCTCCAGACACTTCCATAGGTTTTGATATTTACAAATGAGCAAGCCCCTCCATTTGTTTGTTTCCAAAAAAAAAATTGACAAACTAAGTACCAAATAGGAATTTAAATGAAGACCAAATTGCTGCATCTGGTTTCAACCAGGATTAAATCTTCAACTAAGGGTTTTTGTATACCTTGAAATCCCTCCTTGTTTTTCCTCTGCAAGCAGGCAAAGGTAGACCTGTGCTATTTTAGTTCAGCAAGCAGGGGTCTTAAGTGGAAGGATGCTGCAAAGAGAACCAGTTGACTTATGCCTTCCTCTGGAATCTCTGAAGGCTCTCATTTAAGGTTTGGCATTTCCCATCAGCTTAGGCAGGTCTGGAGGTTAAATGAGGAGTTTGGGAGGGAGGGCACTGAGGCTAACACATCCTTACAACTGATTACAAGGTCAAAAGCCAAAGGCAATCGCTCCTCTTTTTTCTCTCTCTCCAGTCAGTCAAAAAAACAGCACCAGAAGAAGACATCACATTGTATGCCTTTGGGGAGAGAGGGAGGGATCTCTGAAGTGAGGGCGAGAAGAGAAGAAGATTGATCAGCAAAGGGCAACCTGACCCCATATGGGTCTGTGTAACAAAAGCCTCTTCATCATTCCAAATGAATAGAGACAATGGCAGCAAAGGAGAAGAAGCCAATGTGGCATCTCAGAGAGCCTGGAGGAAAAGAGTCAATGAAAGCTTCTATTTTACCCAAATCCACTGTTGAACAGGATGGTCGTTTAGGCATTTTCTCCTGGAAACCAAACAGAAAGTTCAAGGTTTGGGGTGCTTTTCTGCTTTGGTTTTTCCACTGTGTGTAGAGTGGGAATTGGACCAAAGTGGTTTAACGCAGGCCTTTCTTGACGTCCTGAGCACAGCTCTCTGGAGCTAAAAACCTGCCATGGCCATCAGCCTTTGACTTTCTTGCCCTCTTGACTTGAGTGATGGCTTTGGTTCAATCTATTGAGGATTCTTGACCCAAAAGACAAATGAACATATTTGCTTGTTTCCTTCACCTATGAGGGCTGAGATGGAGTGGGGGGAAGCTCAGGCTTTGCCTCTCCCCTCATTATCTTGATCTCTTCTCATTTTGATCCTTGTTTTGTAAATCATAGAACCATCATATAATTGTGTGAGAAGGGGTCTGTAAGGCCATGGAGTCCAACTCCTTGTAAAGGAGACACAGCACTGATAGTTCTTCTCTACAAGGTGCAGATCTTCCAAACCATGGACTTTTCAAGAGTTGATTTAGTAAGGGATCTTTGAATACCTGGCACCACAGTGTCTTTCAATTTGCTCATGTGCATCTGATCAGTTTTGGAATGTGAGAGCTTCCGAAAAGCATCATTTCCTGTTCTCTTTTGTTGCCAGGCCTTCGCTCTCTCAGGGTAAAAAGCATTTTTTGCCCTGGAGTTAAAGTTTCTGGAGAAGGAACACTTATTATTCTGGGCCACAAAAGAGCATGCATCCCATTCTGTCTTCTTTTCTCCTTCTCTTTTATTAATTCATGTTCAGGTGCTGCCACCTTGGAAGCGGATGTCTCCCAGCTGGCACCTCAACGGGTGCCAACCAGTTGGAACACATTCCCTTCCTTTCTTCTTTTCTTCCCAGGGAGACTATCAAATGCAGAAGTGTATTGTTTGCCATTACCAGTTCAGTGAACAACGGTTCAGAGATCCTTCATCCACAACAAGGTTCTTCTTTCAACCAATCAGCCAAGAACTGCATATTTCAAGACTTGGCAGAGACCAAGCATTGCTTCCATATTGGCCCAAAAGAGGGGGATGTGGGAGAAATTTTCCTTGATGAGTTTTGTTTTAATATAGAAGTATTATAATGCAAACATGTATTTGTAGTGGAAGTAGAAATAATTCTTAATTTAAAAATTATTCAAATATGGGAATAAATGGGAGTGACAGAGCTTCTAGGGAATTGAGTACGTAACCCACAACAGTTGGGTTTTGAGTCCCATTGTACTTAACCATGTTGGCACTCAGTTTGGGTTACCACTCATTTTGTAGCTGGGGTGCTCACCTTTCATTCATATACAGCAGGCAGATACAACATGGTCCAATCTGAGCTGAGAAAAACACATACAATTACTTTTAATGTTGCTTTAAAATATGTATCAAATTTATAATTCCTTAGTTTGATCTTTTAACTAACCTTTTCCCTCATACAGGGACCCAAGGCAGTTCACAATGAGTTAAAAAGAGGTGGAACTAAAAACACAACAAGTTGCAACATCAAAACCTAATTATATAATAATCTTTAAAAGACTAGTAACTTGAAAACATTTAAAATCCACTTTCAAATCTCAATATCTAGGAGAGAAAAGTTTAGAGCACTACCTGTGCATATTAGAGAAAAAATATATTCCATTGAGAACAGTTGATATTTGAAAGAAAGCCAATTTCTCTTTCTGGTCTCTCTTTCTGGTCTTGCTTTTGCTTTTGGCTCAGGTGACAAGTGTCTTTGTCAAGGGAAGAAGCCGCTTTCCAAAATGGGGGTTGGTGAGGAGTTGGTTAGCTGCACAGTCTTTCTTGGGTGACCTTCAAGTTTCTTGCCCTTCCTGCCAAAGCCAAGCTCCTCTGTGATCTCAAATAACCACCAGGAGTCTTCTTAGACAGTTACTTCACGTCCATTCTCGTTCTGGGAGGAAGTTTGTTGCGTGTTGATGTCGGTAGCGGTCACGTGGTCTTCTTCCAGTTCTGTTCCTGTTCCCGTGTACTCACGGGTATGATGGATGATACTGGCATGACTGTTACCGTATGTGCTCGTTCTGTGATGAGATATGAAATTCCATGCCTTTGTTCTCCGTTTTTTTTTCCAGCCCGACCTTCCGTTTTTCGATGTTTCAATTCTCCGAAGTCTTGCCTTCAATGCGTTACGGAATTAACTTTGAGGCATTTGTCTTTTAATCTCTCTGCACTGCGTTGCTGACTCTATAGGGAATGTACTAGCGAATGGCACTTCGCACTCCTGCCACTAGATGGAGAATGGCACGTTGCGTGATGAGCCTTACCTCACGGCCACTCGTCTTGGAACGAGAAGTATGATGAGCAGATTCCCAAGGCCAAGGAGGGGAATCTCTCTTCCCGCTTAAATTGCAGTTCAGGGGGTGTGGTCGGGACGAACTCCCCTTGTCCCGCAATGGACGTGCAGTTAGATTACTTCGTACCGGTCCCAAGCGGGACCACGAACAGCAATGAGATGGATGTGAAGTATCAGCCTTAATTACCAATTCCAGTGTTTCAGACTGAGTGCCACTGGATGGTGCAATGGCTCTTAGCCTTTAAGGAGGGTTGCCAAATGAAGGAAGGACAAAAACAGCTCAACATGGACTCTGGGCAGACTCTGTGATTGTGGAATGCTAGGGGTGGAGGATGGTAAATGCAGGGGGAGGTGGGGTGGAATATCCTGGAGTGATCTGTGGGAAAGACTGATTCACCGAAGCCCTTGTGAAATGTTCATGGGAACAGGGGCATTCCATACAGCCCTCACTGCTACCTAAAGATGTAAAGGTCAGATGTTTTTTATCAGGACCGATAGCTCAGGAGTTTAGATATCCATCTGTGGGGCCAGAGGTTGACAGCTTGGTTGCTAATTATGTCTGCACAATCCTAGAAAGGAATGATAAATCACTTTTGAGTACTCACTTCCTACAAAACCCTGAAATGAGAATCTAGATGAACACGTAATCTTTCTGATTCCTTGTTTATTAAGACATTTTAAAACAGACTTGCACTTTTATGGATACTCTGATGACCTAGATATTTGAGTGAAACAATAATGGTAACCATCCCAAATATGATATTGAGACAAACAGCAAGAGCAATGAAGCAGACTAAGTTAGCTAATTGTAAAATGCCTTCACCAAAAAAACTAGCTTTGATGTGGTGCTGAAATGTTTTCAGAGTTGTCATTCTCATCCAGTCACACCTTCATGGGAAGGCTATTCCAATTAGGACTGAGAAAGGGTTTTGGTTTTTTTTCTACATTTATTTATAGTTTTCAAACAAAAAAAAACTATAATGCGAAAAGGGGAAAACATGGAATGATTCTAGTCTTTCTGATAAAGATAAGAAATGATTTTTTATTTTATTTCCTGACACATTGTGCACCAGAGACACTTGGAGAGACCTGGAGTAGCTAATCATAAAACATAGGTAGAGTTATATGGAGCAGGACAGTCCATTTCTATTAAGTAGGGACATGTGCAAGTGGGATGAGATGAACAAGAAGCCAAGGACAGTTATAGTTCAGGAGGACATTCCACCTAGTTGAGAATTTTGCAGGGCGCGGATATCAAGGATAAATTAAGAACCAGAAGTGAAATCTTCAAGGCCAAGGAAGCTCTTGGGTAGGCAACAACATGTTTCCACAAAGTACAGCAATAGATTGAGATTCTTCCCACCTTAAGGGAGTACTTTAGCCCTTCAAATATCAATGACCTACAGGCGGCCTATGATTTTATTTATTTATTTATTTATTTATTTATTTATTTATTTATTTATTTATTTATTTATTATGTTGAATATTTTCCTCCACCTTTCTCCTTGGAAAAGGATCCAAGGCAGCATACAGTAACGAGGGACAATAAACAGCCCAATACAATTAAGACATATTCAATTTTGAGAACAGGTCATTGAGGGACATCTTACAGCATTAAAACACAACATTAAAACTACAAGAGAACGTGAACAGTTAAAGAGAGAGTAAAAATTCCATGTAATCATGCATGGTAGACCATCCAAAAGTTATGGGCAATGGAGACTATTAAAACTTAAACACAAAGTGATAAATGGTTATAAACACAAAGTCTATGTAATCATGTATGATAGATTCATATAAAGACACATATTAGGTAGTCCCTCATTCAGGGAAAGCTTGCCTGAAGAGAAACATCTTTGCCTGTTTCCAGAAAGACAACAGGGATGGGGCAGTCCTGGCCTATGGTGGGAGGGAGTTCCAGAGTCTTGGCGCAGCAGCTGAGAATGTTGTTTCATATGTTCCCATGAGACGTACCTGAGAAGGTGGTGGGATGGACAGAAGGACCTCTCCTGATGACCTTAACACCAGAGCTGGTTCGTACTGTGAGACTCAGTCTCTGAGGTAGCTAGGATCCAGTTTGAATAGTGCTTTTTAGGTTAAGGTGAGCACTTTAAATTGTGTCCAATTGCTAATTATCAGCCAGTGGAGCTGCTTTAATAGGGTTAATCGTTGTACCCTGCCCCAGTCAGCAATCTGGCTGCTGCATTTTGGACCAGTTGAAGTTTCTTGAGACTTTTCATTGGAAGTCCCACACAGAGTGCATTACATTAGTCCAGTCGAGATGTCACTAGGGCATGTGTCACAGTGGCCAGAGCAGGTTTCTCAAGAAACAGATGTAACTTGTGTACTAGCCTCAGTTGTGAAAGCTCAAGGATGAGTCCAAGAGCACCCACAAGTGGCACACCTCTTTTTTCAATTGGAAGGCGACCACATCCAGTACAGGTTGCATCCCTATCCGTTATTCTCCCTTTTGACTGACCAGGAGCACCTCTTTCTTGTCTGGATTTAGTTTCAAATTGTTCATCCTCATCCAATTCATTACTGCCGCAAAACACTCATGTAAAGTTGAAGTAGCAGCTCCCTTAGAATCCGGAGGTGACGAGAGGTAAGCAAAGGAAGGTCCTTCCCCTACCATTTAAAGGTGGAGTGTACCCCTCACCTGGACAACAGGTAGTTCCAATGAAGTATTACTTCCATCATATTCTTAGCATTGTCCAGGTTACCTAAAGCTGATAAAACCTGGGGTACTCTGCCCATTGCTAAAGTCAGTTTCAGTTTTGTTTTGTCATATGTTCAAGCAGTCTGTGGCATGTTTGCAGGGCTTTACATTAGAGATGGGCAAGAATAAAAAAATGGCATTTTGGTTTTTCATTTGTCATTGAGAGGTCTGTTTTGGTTCGTTTCCGTTTGTCACGAATTTTCGGAAAAATTTCATTTCCATTTTTTGTTTTTCCATTTGTCGTTTCTACCCGCTTTTTGCGCAATTTTTAAAGCATTTCCGTGCACGGGTGTCCCCCAACGCCCCAGACCAGAGGGAAAACACTAAAAAAAAGGATGCTGGCAGAGACACAGTATATACTAGGTACGCAGGGAGGCTGCAAAGGCAGCGGCGGGCGTTGCCCAGGGTGCAAGGCAGCCGCAGAGTGACTGCACTGTGGGGCAAGGGAGGGTACTCACTGAGAGGTACGCACGCGCACACATAGGGAGGCTGCAGGACTGAAGCTAGAGTTGCAGAGACAGCAATCCCACCCTAACTCCCACTGGAGACTGCAAGGAGGACGGGGGCTACCAGAGCTTTTTATGCCCTCTGTGGCTGCCAGACCTGCCAAGTCTGCAACCTGGGCATGCTATTGGTTGAACATGATCCCATCACATGGCTTGCCTCCATTTTGTGGCTGGTGGTGACATCCATTTTAAAGGGAAAAGAAAAATACATCGCGATGGGAGAAGACAAAAACAAACCTTTTAAGGACCCCAACCCCCTGGTAGGTAATAATTTCAAATAATTATCACATTATCGCTGCATTTTTACAGATGTCCAGGGTGTTTTAATACCCAAGAAATCAATCAATATTAGGCATCTGGGAGCCATTTTGGGTCGATGTCCCCTAACTCCCCTTAAAGGGAAAAAATACAGTGATCCGAGAAAAGACATAAATGCACCTTTTAAGGACCCCAACCCCCCTGGTAGGTATTATCAGACAATATAAATAGTTATCGCTGCATTTTTATGGATGTCCAGGGCATTTTTTAACACTTAAAACAGCTCATTTCATTGCACGTCACCATTAATGGAAACGAAACATAACAACCACAATTTTCGTGGTTCTGTTCGTTTCGTTTCATTTTCATCACAATTTTTGTTAGTCGTTTCGTTATGTAACGGAACGACTAACGAATAACAGAAACTAAAAAAATGTTCGTTCCATGCCCATCTCTACTTTACATGCTGCCCCCACCCCAGCATCCCCATCACCACTGACTATGACCTTTCGTCATTAAAATGTCAAGTCTGGAATGGGTTCTTTCACACGTCCAGTTTAATATGCCTTCTGGTCTCCATATGAGGGAGTCCCCATATAGCTGGGATTTCCATTCATGCTGCAGATTCTTCATGAACCTAGAAGAAAACAGAAGAGCTTCTCCTGAAGAACTCACAGGCATATTTGGAATAAGCTAGACTGAAACCATGTAGGTCTTTAGAATAACCAACCTTGCCCCCAGAAGGCCAGAAATAAAGAGGCGAGACCACTTCGGCTTTGCGTAGAATGGGCCACTACTTTATTTATAACTTATTTAACTTGTTTAACTGGAATATTTAGGACCTGTGAAGGGGATCTGACCCGTAGTGCAAACAGGTTGTGTTAGGGGATGAATTCCCGAGACAAACCACTCTGTATTCAGGGAGATTCACCCGTAGGGAGATGCTGCCCACCTGTTCAGCATCACACCCAGTAGGGCCAATCTGCTAGCCCGGCACAGCCCTCGGGAGGCCTAATATCAACTTGCTAACTTTATCTGTTTCCTGAAATTGCCAATGGTGTTAGACTTATTTCGAGGGCTGTCTGGAGCCTTAAGGACAACTTATTAGGGCTTACTAGGATACGATTACCTGTTGCACTACCTGCTAAGTTAGTGACCGAGATGAAAGGAAAATGCCCATCCCCTGAGGAGAAGAGAATGGGATGGGCAAAAACGCATGGGCACTCCAAGGCCAATAAGAGTGGCCACCAAAAATTCCCATCCAGCCCCAGATGGCAACCAGCTAATCTCATTCTCTTACCATAGGGAGGGAGGGTGGGGCTGCCGTCTCACCGAGAAGAAGCTGAGGCGGTGGAGGGAGCCCTCTTTATTGGCTCCTGTCTCCAGGCAGAAGGTCCCAGATGGGCATGAAGCTTTTGTGCCAAATGCCCGGGACTGTGGGGGCAAACATGCCCCCCCCCCATGAAGTGGGGATCGGAGCTGCCCAATGCATTGAATTGTGTTTTTAAAGAGAGTGGAGGTAATGAACTTATGTGTCTTCTTCATTGTTTGTTCTGGCTGCAGCTCTTTGAGCCAGCCAAAGTTTCGGAAAAATCTTTTGAAGGCAGCCACATATTGAGCAGCTTAAACTAGCTGTGTGAATGATGCACCATCTTACAAGATGTTTGGCCTATGGTTGTTATGATTCCTAGGGCTACTTTTTGGGATTTGTTTGCTAGCTTTTCATTCAGTATTAAGCAGCAGTGTTAGGATGCTTTTGCCAATTACTCTCCTATTTCTTGGTACAATTTCTCATAACAAATCAGCATCAAGAATTTATGGGGCTAATAAACTAATGCACCCAACAAGAAAATCACGACACACAAACTAAAGAGATTTATAGGCCAATATCCTGTATGTTCCCAAAGTCACCAATGACCACATCTATTTTACATACTAGCTTTCCTTTCTGCCAGGTCAACAGCCTTGTCAGTAAAACACCTAGCCCTAATTATTATTATGAGGGCATTATAATTCCAAGAATTTGGACATCAATCATAATAAAGAAATCAACGTGGTAAAGGGTGTTCTTGTTCAGCTGGACATGCTACTAGCGCAAACGCACCATATTATAGAGCAGGGCTGAGGAAATTGCATTCCTCTAGATCATGATGAACTACAAGTCTTAACAGTGATTAGATTGGTTGGAGGTGATGGGAGGTCAATAACATCTGGGAGGACTCAGGCTCCCCAGCTCTGTTTCTGAGCCTTGTCCAGTAAGATGGGCTGACATGGTTCACAAAAGCTTACTGAAATAAATCTGTTACTCTAAAATATGCCACAAGACTTTTTTGTTTCTTGTTTCTGTTCGGAGTGAAAAAGTGCATCTACCATACCATCGTCATTTACAAACAAACAAACCGCTGGAGGAGATTGCAGTCAACTGTGCACATGAAGACAGGAATCAGTGCCAATGT
Source organism: Phrynocephalus guinanensis (assembly GCA_037367245.1). Classification (NCBI taxonomy): domain Eukaryota; kingdom Metazoa; phylum Chordata; class Lepidosauria; order Squamata; family Agamidae; genus Phrynocephalus; species Phrynocephalus guinanensis. Next base: position 104,410,305 of record CM074734.1, on the reverse strand, counting down.
CAACCAATGTTTGATGAATGCTGGTGGCAAGAACTAAAGTATAGTAAAACACAGAGAGAAATATTACAGCAGATCTCACCAGAAGCATAAAGGGCTTAGCGACGCTATCAGTTAATACATCTCAGAAGCCTATACATCTTCACACGGCAGTCTAAATATCTTGAGTATGGGCAATGGGCTTCCCTTTCTCATTGAAAATACTTGGGTTTCTCCTCTGTTCCAGATGAACATTAAAGGGCCCCACAGAGGTAGTATCATTGCCTCAAACCAACCTCTGCTCCAGAAAAGGAAAACAAGTATAGTTAGGGAAATGACAGCTTAGAACTTGTCAGACAACAGAACCTACCTTTATTTATTTATTTATTTATTTATTTATTTATTTATTTATTTATTTATTTATTTATAAAAAAATAGCTTCCCAATACCAAGCAGTCTTTGCTCTGCATACAACAATGCATTAAAACTATAAAACCACTTATTTATTTATTTATTTATTTATTTATTTATTTATTTATTTATTTATTTATTTATTTATTTACAAAACAATTTAGCTGCCCCACTACCAAGAGGTCTCTGGGTGGCATTAAAACTATAACATGCAATACAATTTAAAACAATCAACAATACAAACTAAAAACACTGCTGCTCATGAGTCCAGCCAAAAACCCTATCCAATTAAAATGCTAGCCGAACAAGGAGGTCTTTTCCTGCTGCCCAAAAGCCAAAAGTGTTGGTGCCATGCGAATCTCTGCAGGGAGGGCATTCCAGAATTGGGGGCAACCACCGAGAAGGCCCTGTTTTGACATGCTACCCACCTCACCTCTTTGAGGGATGGCATCTTCAGAAGGACCTCCTAACCTGATCTTAGGGTACGGGCAGACTCATATGGAAGAAGCCGGTCCTTTAGGTAACCAGGTCCTAAGCCATTTAGGGCTTTATATGTAAGCAGTAGCAGTTCGAATTGTGCCCAGGCAGCAACTGGCAGCCAGTGGAAATTTTTTAGACTTGACGTTATATGAGTCTGCGCGGCTACACCACTCACTAGCAGCGCAGCCAGCTTCTGTACCAGTTGCAATCGCCGGACCATCTTCAAAGACAGCACCACATAAAGTGCATTATAATAGTCCAATCTGGTTGTTGCCAGTGCATGTGTGACTGTTGCCAGGCTCCGTTCATCCAGGTAAGGGTGGAGTTGATATTTTTTCAACAGCTGTAAGAAGGCACCCCTGGCCACTGAGTCCACCTGTGCTTCAAGGGTAAGACCCTTGTCCAGAAGTACCTCCAAGCTGCAGACCCAGTCCCTTAGGGGGAGTGCAACCTGATCCAGCGCAAGCGAATGGCCTCTAACCTGTCAGGCGGGACACCCACCAACAGCACTTCCAACTTGTCTGGATTAAGCTTCAGTTTATTGACCCTCATCCAGTCCATTATTGAGTTCAAGCACGTGTTCAGAACAGAGAACACCATACCTTAATTGGTGGAAAAAGCGAGGTAGAGCTAGTATCATCAGCATATTGTTGATTCCTCAGCCCAAACCTCCTAACGAATTACCCCAGCAGTTTCATGTATGTATTTAATAGCTTGGGAGAGAGTATAGAGCCCTGGGGAACCCCATGATGTAACTGCCATGAGCCAGAGCACCTGTCCCCCAGCTCCACCTTCTGGACCCAGTCAGCTAGGTAGGAGTAGAGCCACCATAAAACGGTGCCTCCAACTCCCATCCCAGCCAATCTGTCAAGAAGGGCACCATGATCAATGGTGTCGAAAGCTGTTGAGATGTCCAGGAGGATCAACCGGGTTGCACTCCCCTGTCTCTCTCCCGGCAAAGGTCGTCATACAGGGTGACCAAGGCAGCCTCTGTTCCAAAATCCAGTCTAAAACCCAACTGAAATTGATCTAGATAACCTGTTTCTTTCGGGAGAGCCTGGAGTTGCTCAGCCTCCACATGCTCCAGCAACTTGCCTAAATAAGGGAGGTTTGCCACTGGTCAGTAATTATCCATTAGCCCTGGGTCCAGGATAGGCTTTTTTAGGAGTGGCCAAATCACTGCCTCCTTTAATGGGGCAGGGGCCACTCCATCTCTTAATGAGGAGTTGATCGCCTCCTGGATCCAAGTGTGATTCCCCCCCCAAGCAGATTCCTTTATTAGCCACACTGAGCAAGGGTCGAATTGTGAAGTGGTGGCACAGACAGTTCCAAGCATGACATAAGCCCGGAGCAGTGGACACAACCATGGACTCAGTATGAACAGTGGAGTCTAACTCCCTGCAAATCTGAGTGATTTTCCCCCTGAAGTGGGTGGTAAATTCATCACAGCGGGCCACTGAGAGGGCTGGGACCTCCACAGGATTACCTGGTTGAAGAAGATCGTGGACCACTCAAAATAGCTATGCTGGACGGCACTCTGAGGAAGCAATACGACTGGAGAAATACTGCCATTTCGCCAGCCATAGGGCCTTTTTACACAACCCCTAAGATCCGCTGGCCACTTAAATTCGGACCAGAGATCTTAGGGGTTCATCGCTCTTCCTCTGTCTTCCTCTGTCCCCACCCCCCTCCGCACTTCCTGGTTGCTGGCTGCCTGAGGGAGGGAGAAAAAAGGAAGAGAAGACTGCCGGTTTACCTCCGTTTTGTTCCCGACAGCATTCAGATCTCTTAAAGGGGCGGGGCGCAAAAAAAGAACAAACAGAAGCGTTGACTAGCTCTCTGTCATGGATGACGCGGATCTACAGTGCAGTTTGGCCAAGCCCAGGATAACAAGTTGACCCTTTGGATTCAGTATCACTAGGTTGATTTATTGAATATTAACACTCTGCAATAATTAGAGTGACATTGGACAGAAAGAAGCATAAGCTACCCTGGGTTCATGTTGACATGTAGAATGATTAAAGTATGGCCACCAGATGTGCAGTATAAAAGTCTAATAAATAAATAAATAAATAAATAAATAAATAAATAAATAAATAATTTTTAAAAAGACGGACAGATACATGGATGCTACAAAGATTTTTCTCAATATATTTCCACCCACCTACCCACCTAGGGGCAGGTAAGAGCCTTTCTGAGGAGCTTTGTATTTCACACTTCAAGCAACACAAACAAGGCTTCAGCAAGCCACCAGCAGGACTACAAATTTTCTGGTGGTTTTGTTTTTATGATGCTATTGCTTGTTTTTATTTCCTCTATACATCTTGAAGCTGTGGTGGTCATTGGAGCTATAGTGATTATTACAGTATATTGACAAGCTTTCTGCTCATACAGACAAAAAAGCATTCACCAGCCCCAAGCAGTGCCAAACCAAAGGTGGCGGGGTGAGTGAGTGGGTGGGGACTACACAAGCAACAGCTATCATGCACTTTCTCTGTCTTTAAATTATATCCAAAATATATTTCCTTGCCCCCCCCCCCAGCACAATGAGATTTCCCTGCTATTGCAAATGGAACAAGCCACCATTTAAGCACACATATGCATACCTTGCATGCACACCCACCCACCCACACTGTGATTAAATCATTATTTTGCCTCAGGAGCTGGATGTCTATCAGAGAAATATCTCAAGCCCGTGGTTGAAGTGTTTAGGGCAACAAAATGTCACATCAATTTCATGCCTGATTTACATAGGCAGCATTCATGACTTTGTGTTCAGTCGGTCCATTTGTGCAGGCAATTGCACCCTAGACTGTTTTGCGAATTTGGCCCTGAATGCTTGATGGAAAAAAACACAATCAGTTTAATGGGTCTGTATGGATATGCAGGCAGTTGTATGAATGACTGGGTGGCAAATGGTTATTCCATCTGTAGCAAATCCCCTCTATATACTCTTTTTTTTCTACTCCCCTGAAATCTAAGGCTTGGGGAGCTTTGTTTTGCATCCTAAAGACTGGTTCTCATATTTGATTACCTCCGATTAAGAAGCTTATCCCTTGACTCAGTAAAGGAGCTCACAGCCTTATGCTTGCAAGTTGCAAGACTTGAGAAAGGTTGTAAATAATAGGACCTTTTTGGAAGTCACAAATCTGTAGGCCTGCTGTAACTTACAACTGCAATTCGAACAGCAACAGTGATTTTTGTGGTCTAAAGCAGGCCTGCCCAACAGGTAGACCGGGGGCTACCAGTAGCCCGTGAAGGGTTCAAAAGTAGCCCACCAGCCATCAATAAAAAAAGTGAGGGGATAAGTTCTCCACCCCTCCCTCCCCCATCCCAAGGACTACCAGTTCTGGGTCTGCCAGCCCAGTGTCTCAGCCGAGCGGGGCAGTTCAAGGGCCATGGCACATTGAAATGTTCCCTCCAGAATGGATTAATTGGTTTTCAATGCATTCCTTGGAAAGTCGCTGCTCTACTTACAAAAGTTTTTACTTATGAGCATGTGCTTGGAACGGATAAAATTCATAAGTAGAGGCTTTAGTGTAGTACCCCTCAGGCACTTTAGGCCAGAAAAAGTAGACCTTGGCCTGTTCAAAGTTGAACAGCCCTGGTCTAAAGGATGATTTCAGAGCAGTCCTAACTCCCTGGTGTTGACAAAGGGGAGTGTGCATCTGTCACACTCCACTAGTGGAGACCATCTTGGCTAGTGGGGTGTTTCCACTGCTGTGTGGGTTACAGATGCAGTGGCAGATATCTCTATGGGCAGGCAGGTCTCAGTGGCTGGACCCTCACTGTCACATCATTTGCAAATAAAAGCTATCCAAAGGGGGATGTTCCAGGTTCATATTGGATCTAGTTTGGGTTCCACCATATCATAAGTAGACATGGGCACGGAGCGGTGAAATTCTCGTTTCCATTTTCGGTTCTCGTTATCGTTATGTAACGGGTAACGGTAACGAGAATTACTCCGCTCCAGCTCGAACCCGAACCGAAAAAGAAAAATTGGGTCTGATTTTTCGTTGTCGTTCATGGCATCGCGGCGATCGCGTGATGCCAAGCAGCACAGAAAAAAAGTTTTAAAAATAACCCACCCACCCACCCACCCTGATTCCCGGCCAAAAAAGCAGGCGAAAATATGCCTGCCTCAGTGAGAGCACCTACCAGAGAGGGGTGGTTGCGGGAGGGGTCCCTGGCCTTCCCCCCTCTCCTGTCCTGGGCTGCTGGTACCAGGCTGGGGGGGCCATCCTCGTCGGCTCCATTTGCCATGTGGTGGGGGGATCCAAAATGGTGACTGCAATATTTATTTTTAAATCGTGGTCCAAAAACCCACCAAAGCACCACAGAAACATTTGAAAATTAGGTATTTTAATTGCCTGATTTTTTATAGTAGCAGCAGCGGGTTTTTCTTGCAATAAAACGTCTCCATTGATTTTATTTTATTTTTATTTTTATTTTTATTTTTTTACACCTGCGCAATGATGGGCTGGCCATGGGATGGGACCATGCAAATTTTTGGACCCATTCCTCCAATCACATGGCCAGGTTTTGACTGAGATTTCTGGATGTGCCAGAGGGCATAAAAAGCCTACTAACCCTAACCCTAACCCTAACCCATACGCCAGTACACTGTCCTTCTTAGTGGGTCAGAGGCACCCAGAGGTGCAGCCCACTAACCCACCCAAACCTTAACCGTAACCCTAAGTCTAGCCCTTACCCTAACCCCAACCCTAACCCAGATCCGTACGCAAGTACGCTTCCCTTCTTAGTGGGTCACAGGCACCCAGAGAGGTGCCTCTGCCACTTACCCCCCAACCCTAACATAATGTATGGTACGCGGCGGCTACGCAAAACGCTTCCCTTCCCTTCCCTTCCCTTCTTAGTGGGTCAGACGTCAGAGGCACCCAGAGAGGTGCCTCCCAGAGTCCACTTACCCCAACCCCAACACAAACCCCAACACAAACCACAAACCACAAACGACAAACGGAAATGACAAATTTTTGAAAATTTCCGCGACAAACGGAAACAACCCGAAACGGACCCATCCCGACAAACGACAACTCGAAATGTCATTTCTCCTGGTCGTGCCCATCTCTAATCATAAGTCACATCATTCTCATCACACTGGAGCTGGCATAGCAAATATCACTGCATTCAATAAAGGAGCGGTTGGAAAGGACCTGATCAATTCCCTACCTCCTTCTTTGGCAGCAGGTTGGCTGCTGAGGAATGGAACTGCTGCAGTACAGCTCTGAAGTCCCTTATAGGATTGCGCCCTGTCCTTGTACACGAGCCAATCTAAGAGTAAGTCACAGTGAATTCGACAGGATGTTTGTCTCATTCGACTTAGTCTTGCACCCTCAGAATCTGTCTTGCCAAAGGATCACCTTATGCAAGCGACTGAGGAACGTGCATCAAACAATGTGTCAACCCTGAGCATGTTAAAGCATTGCTTGTAATATCCTTGGGTGTCTGTTTTCCCCTCACATTTTTAAAAGCTCCCATGAGTGATTCTGGACTCCAGTATTCCAACAGTCTGCATTTTAACAGATTTACTAGGTTTTAAAATGGGAGGATTTAAATATAAATATTGGGATCTACGCTCTGAGGTGTTCAACAAATAAGATAGTACCATTGATTTTATTTCTAGAATAGCATTATTATTGTTGATTACCATGTTGTTGTTATTACTGCTCCTCATGCTAGTGGTGGAGTGTGCATCATACTTTCCTTCTGGCCATCCTCACCGTCACCTTATTGTGCCCAAGATGGCTTCAGCTGGATCTCAACACCACCTTGCTGCTTATTTCCAAGACAAACAGCTTTGAAAATCTCCTTTCTTGGATTACCACTCCTAGAATACCCCACTCTGCATACCCTGGGACCTTCATGGAACTGTCATCCAAGAAAGTAACTTTTTCCCCTATTTCTGCCTCTGGCAGAATTCTCTTTTATTCAGTACTACCAAACAATCACTACTTTGTGTGGGTCCAAATGCTGCCCACGTGACCATTCCTCGGAACGGAACCAAAGAGCAAAGTGTCAGTGTAATGTGTGCATGGACCTGCAGAATTGTTTGCTTTGTTGTGGAGGTGGTGGGGGTGGTTGAGAATCCCAGGCTCCTTGTGGGGGATGGAGGTTGGGAAAAAGGATCTCCACATCTCCACCACAGCAAGGCAACATACTTGAAGCGTGCTGTAAGTTTTTTCTCCACTGCTTGAATAAACCATTTAAGTACTTCTAGGAACTGCTTTATAAACTCAGAATGATTGATGATTCCCCCCTCTGGACACAGCACAGCTCCTACACTTCCCTGTATTTACAAGATCTGTTCATGTGTGGTGTACCTCAATGCTGCCACTACTGGTCCTGCTGGTGCAGCATGAAGAATTTGGCTGACATAGACTTCATTGTTGTGGGCCACCAAGGGAGAAGGTCTTTGTTGCAGCTCTTCCATATCTCCCTCTCCACATCCCCCCTTGTGCACACCCCCTCTCCACCCTGCTTACATTATTCCTTTACAAGCCAACAAGAAGGGGACCAAATGTTTCACATTTGCTTGCATCCCCAGTCCATTTGCATGAAAATCAAAGACAGGGCTTCTGTGGACCACAGCTCATGGGGTTGAGAAGGGGGTGGGGTGGGAGGGAGTTAGAACAGGGAGCTCTCCCTTCTCTTTGCCAGGTGTGGTCGTTTTTAACGGTATGAGTGTGTGCATGCTGTGCATACACACAGACACGAGCACTATGCCCATATCTTTCATGAACAGCTCTGGGTGTTGCTGGACCTGCTTAACCCAGAAAAAACAGAGGTGTTCCTGGTCAGTCGAAAGGGAGAACAAGGGATTGCCCAGGTCACGGCTGTGGGCAGACATGCATTTGCACAATTAAAGCTAGTACACAAATTACACCCCTTTCTTGAGAAACCAGCTCTGGTCACGGTGACACATGCCTAGTGACGTCCCAGCTGGACTACTGTAATGCGCTCTATGTGGGGCTACCAATGAAAAGTCTCAGGAAACTTCAACGGGTCCAAAATTCAGCAGCCAGAGTGCTAACTGGGGTGGGGTACAGAGATCACATTAAAACAGCTCTACTGGCTGCCGATCAGCTATTGGGCACAATTCAAGGTGCTGACCTACAGAGCATTATATGACCTGGTCCTAGCTATCTCAAAGATCGAATCTCACAGTATGATCTGACTTGGTGTTAAGGTCATCAGGAGAGACCATTCTCTCCATCCTGCCACCCTCACAGGTATGTCTCGTGGGAACCGTGAAACGGCCTTCTCAACCGCTGCGCCCAGACTCTGGAACTCCCTCCCACTAGAGGCCAGGATTGCCTCATCTCTGTTGTCCTTCTGGAAACAGGCAAAGACCTTTCTCTTCAGGCAAGCTTACCCTGAATGATGGACTGCCATGTGTATTTTATATGACTCTATGGGTTCACATACACTTTGTGTTTATGACTACTTATAACCGTGTTACTTTAATGTAATGGCAGCTCCGTCCCGCTACATGCAGAGGCGGGGCACCTTTGCCAGCCGGCGGAATCAGTCGCCGGTTGGCTAAACTTGTAGTGCAGGGCACGTCGGGGAAGCGCGGCTATTTAAGCCCCCTCCGCGCTTCCCCCGACCTTCCTGCGCAGATTTAGCTTTCTGGATCGCAGGGAGGGAGATTTTCTTGTCAGCTCCGGCTCCGCTCGACAGCTGGCCAGCGGAGATCGGAGCGATAGGGGGATCTCATTCACCGGCGCTGCAGGGAAGCAGCGCAGCACTCTCCGTCGCCGCCCGTCAGCTGGCGTGCAGATCGGAGATAAGGCTGAGTGTTACCGGTTTCTTTACTTTATCTGGGGAGTGGGAGGGAACCGGGAGGGGGGAGGGCAGCGGAGCCAAGCTCGTGTGAGCCTGCTCCATGGGGGGGGAGGTGGACCCCCGAAGGGGTTCAGGGCGGCGGCAGAAGGCCCTTGGGTGATTTGGTGTGAATTCTTGCTGCTGCCGGTTTGAGTCCTCGGATACAGCTTGACTTTCCCGGAGCAGCTCGATGGGGACAGTGTGGGAGGGGGCGAGCAGCCGGGGTTACTTTGGGGGCGGCCAGGATACGGCCGAGCAGCGTGCCTCCCACGCCCTGGGGAGTAATCAGCGGAGCTTACCCCCTGTCCCGAGCAAACGGCCAGCACGCACACCCCAGGCCCGGGGTTTGGTTGCGGCAGCCATTTTGTCTACCCCCTGGGGTCCTTATCCACGTTGCCTGCCCATCCACACCCATCCTCCATCATCCCTGGGGCGGGTAGAGAAGGGAGGTGATTGGGAGAGTTGGGGGGATCCCTGGACTGACGGGGGGGACGATTTTGTCTCTTGGCTATTTGACCAGCCAGCAGCACTGGGGCAGGGAACGGGCGGAGCGCTGGTGGTGGGCGGCCATTTTGGTGGTGGGCGGCCATTTTGGTGGGTGGGCGGCCATTTTGTTGGCCACCTTAGTGAATATCCCTAGGCCTACAAGGCTGATCCACATCCATCCACCTCCTGGGGTCTTCGCTGGAACCCATCTTTGGGGCATCTGGCTATACACCGCCCTATCTTACAGCGGGACCCGGGATTGGCATTCGGCATCGTCCTCCGACTGCACCATGCCTCCTAAACCGAGCACCAGCAAGGGCAAAGGCAAGGCCCAGCCGCGCAGGCGGCCAGCCCCCTTACCAGCTCCAGAACTTTCATCCTCATCCGATGAGGATTGGCAGCCATTCGTGGCAGCTTGGAGCAAACTATCCCGCCTAGAGAAAGAGCGTGCCAAGCAAAAGGGAATGGAAGCCTCTTACGGGGGAGGCCTTCCAGGGACACCAAAGGATATCGCAAAGCGGGCCTTAAAGTATTGGGTGACCTCATGATGTCCCGTATTTCTGTCTTGGAGAACGCTATGGCGGGATCCTCATCCCAGGTCTCTGCAGGTTTCCAACCGGCAGTCCAGGCCACGCACGCAACTGAGGCAGGACCACCACTACCAGCGATTCCCACTGGAGGAGCTGTATCGGCTACAGCTACCCAGACTATTGTGGAGCAGCCACAGGACCAGGCAATTGACCTGACGACAACCAGCACCCCTCTACGACCGCAACCACGGGCGCCTATCCACAACCCTCCACCGGGTGAGTCCACCATGCACACACACAAACCTAGACGGGTACTCTGGCCTTGGCCTGGGAGTAACCCTGTAGGGCGAGAACGGGTTGAAGTTGACTCCATGGGACTCAGGCTCCCTAGCCTGCCTCCGCCGGCCCCAGGCGGGCAGGGCCCGGTTTTGGCGGAGGCAGCTGGCCAGACGGACCCCAGTGCAGGCCCAAACATAGTCCAGGGAGGGGCCGGCAATGGAATCCCAGCCCCTTCTGCGCAGTCCGCGGCCAGGACAGCGGAGGAATCTGAGGGGGCGGTAGTCAGCCCGTTAGGTGATCAACTTTTGGATGCTATGCGCGAGAAGATTGTGTCCGGGAGGTATGTAGACATATTTGATTTACTGAACAGGGAAATTGATACCAAAGATCTGGAAAAGCTAGACGAGAAGGAGAAGGAGAGAATTAGGAAGAGGAAGCCGGAAAAAACTTGGAATAATTGGCTGACGGCTTTTGTTATGTACGCGGGCGTCTATGCTGAGGCCCACCCCGAAAAGGGCGCTGTGCTATGGCACTATTTGGATAATATTATTAGGGCCCGTTCGGACTTCCCGGCATCAGCTTGGCTGGCGTATGACGAAGCTTTTCATCGCCGGATAGCCAAGGACCCCTCCCTCCGCTGGGACAGGCCCCATAGTTATTTGTGGTTGAGGGTGATGAGTGCCCCTCACCAGGCCATGCATGAGAGATTTGATAGCGGCCACGCCATCTCGCGCCCCGGCCAGGTAGGTAATTCCCGCGCAAACGCGGGCCAGCTGGTTCAACCCCGGCTGGTCTGCTTCGAATACAACAGTAAGGGGTCTTGTGGGCGCCGCCAGTGCAAATTTAGGCATATGTGTTCCACCTGCGGTGCAAACCACCCGGCCTCCACTTGCCCCCGGGGCAGACCAGGAAGCAGCGGAGGGAGGGAGACTGGGGGTAAGCGTAACCAACCGGGGTCACCCGCTCCTCCAAAAGGGACCTAGTCCCATACGAGTGCCGGTTCTGAGGGCATGGCTTCGTAGCTACCCCTCCCGGGAGGATGCCGATTACATCTTGAACGGTTTTGTTTACGGCTTCCGCATACCGGCTATTGGGGAGCGGTCTCCCTTTCTAGCTGACAACTTGAAATCCGTCTTAGGAAAGGAGGCGATAGTGCGGGAAAAGATAGCATCCGAATTGCGAGCGGGCAGGATCCTGGGACCATTTGATCATCCGCCGACTCCCCGCACCCGGGTATCGCCCTTGGGCATTGTGCCCAAGAGGGCGCCGGGTGAATACCGCCTCATCCACCATTTGTCGTACCCGGCGGGGGAGTCGGTGAATGATATGATACCACAGGAATTATGTAGTGTCCCTTATACCTCCTTTGATGCAGCCATCAGAATGGTACGGAGCTGCGGCGTGGGGGCCGAAATTGGGAAGTGCGATATTAAATCAGCATTCCGGCTCCTCCCAGTCCACCCAGACGATGCTGAACTCTTAGGATTTGCATTTGAGGGACATTATTACTTGGACAGGGCCATGCCCTTTGGCTGCTCGATCTCTTGTTCTGCCTTTGAACGCTTTAGCTGTTTTGTAGAATGGGCAGTGCGCCAGCGAACAGGTAGTTCCCACGTTATTCATTACCTGGATGATTACCTGTTTGCTGGACCACCCGGCACTCAGCAATGCGGGTCTCTCATGGCTACCTTCCACGCCATGGCAGCTGAGCTAGGTTTACCGTTAGCGGAGGATAAGACGGAGGGCCCCACCACTACGCTCACTTTTTTCGGTATCGAGCTAGATACCATAGCACAAACGTGTAGACTCCCTAAGGAGAAGTTAGTTGACCTCCATGCCCGCTTGACGGGGCTTTTGGCATGAAAAAAGGCCACGCTCAGGGAGCTCCAGCAGATTATTGGACACTTAAATTTCGCATGCAGGGTGGTGGCCCCAGGTCAGGCTTTTGTCCGCAGACTCTGCAACGCCATTGCAGGTCTACATAGTCCGCATCACTGGCGCCGTATCTCGGCGGATATGAAAAGTGACCTTAGGATTTGGCTGCAATTCTTGTCCGATTTCAACGGTATTTGCTTTTGGCGATCGGAAACGATCGCCGCCTCGGACCTCCAGGTTCAGACCGATGCATCGGGGGCCTTGGGTTTCGGACTATACTTCCGGGGCCGTTGGTGCACCGGCAGTTGGCCGGTGGAGTGGCAGGTCAACGGCATTACCCGTGACCTCACATTTTTGGAATTGTTCCCCATAGTCGGGGCGGTATTTCTTTGGGCGGACCGTCTAGCCAATTCGGTGGTGCGATTTAATTGCGACAACCAAGCGGTGGTGCATATACTGAACAAGTTGACTTCCAAATCAAAACGGGTCATGGGACTGGTCCGCGCCCTTACCCTCCGATGCCTCCAGTTTAACATATTATTCTGAGCCCACCACGTGCCGGGGGTTCGGAATGAGCTTGCTGACGCTCTGTCCCGCCAACAGATGGAGCGGTTCAGATCGTTAGCACCTCAGGCGCTTTTGGATCCCGACATTCTGCCAACCGAGGTATGGAGGCTTGGAGAGTAGAGGCGAATCGGGCCATGGGGATGGCATTGGCGCCCACCATGCGCCGGGCGTATTCTACGGCTTGTGCCGAGTACGCACGCTTTTGCACTGACGAAGGGTTCTCTCAACTCTGGCCAGCTTCGGCAGACCAGCTGGTCCAGTTCGCAGTACATTTACATTTTAAAAGCTTGGCCCCTAGAACCATACAGGGCAAGCTGTCAGCCCTGTACTACTACGCCAGGGCGCAGGGATTCCAAATTCCAGATTGTCAGTTTAGAATAGGAAAAATGATAGAAGGCTGGGCGAGGGAGCGGGGCAGGCCCCAGGACGACAGGACCCCTATATCTCCAGGGATGCTGTGTAAGTTGGCTGAGGTTTGGCCTCAGGTGTGTTCTGATTCGTTTGAAGTTGGTTTATTCCAGGCTGCCACGTTGGTGGCATTCTTTGGGGCCTTCAGAGTCAGCGAACTGGTAGCCCATTCCCAAAAGGATGCATCAAAAACTGCTCTGCAGTGGGATGACATGGCCCTCCATGAGGATCATGTTGTGCTTCACGTCCGTAAATCTAAGACGGATCAGAAAGGCAGAGGTGCAGAGATACGCCTAGGTAGGTGTTCACTGCCCCAGATCTGCCCAATTTCAGCATTACACCGGTACACCCGCCAGATTGGCGCCGGTCGGGGGTACCTATTTCAGCATCAAAATGGATCCCCGTTGACCCGGTATCAATTCTGGCATGTATCATCCAGGGCGCTCCAGGTCGCAGTTATCTCTGGTTGGCGTTTTGGCACGCACTCATTTAGGATTGGTGCTGCCTCCATGGCCGCTGCCATCGGGGTTGATCCAGCTGGGATCCAGCAGATTGGTCGATGGTGGTCTAGGCAATTCAAGGCCTACGTCCGCCCCTTAATGGACCGGTAATACCGGGCCAGTTCTCTCTGTTTTTTCGTTGCAGGTCTCGCTCCGGGAGGACGGGCGCGAGTCATCATTTACGGCCACAGTTTCATTTTTTGGGCCGCCAAGTTCGCAGTGCAGTCAGGACGTGGCCGCGATCTCGGCCTGGGACAGTGGGCCGACCTGGTGTAGAGGGGACGAAGGGGGATGCTGTGGTGAGCATTTTTGCCAACCGCCCTCAGTGATCCCCCTGACCCTCACCCGGCCATTGTTGTGGTCCACCTCGGTGGAAATGACTTGACCCGTATGTCGGGCAAGTCCCTCATCCTCCAGGTCATCGATGACCTGAGGACATTTAAGAAGCATCGCCCGGACACAATCATCATGTGGTCCGCCATGATTCCGAGGTTGGTGTGGGGGCCGCTCCATCCCCCCCAAAAGATGCACAAGGCTTGGAAGGGAGTCAACCGTGAGGTGGCCCGCGTGGTTCAGTCGGAGCTTGGCTCTGTCATTTGGCACCCCGAGATCACGGCACGAACTCCTGACCTGTTCCGGCCGGACGGCATTCACCTGTCTGACAAGGGCCTGGATCTGTTCCTCACAGATTTATATGAGGGCCTGCGGGCCGCGTTGTTCGGCCGTTTGGGGTAAAGAGGCGTCAGTGCGCCTCTTTGGTGGTGGGTAGCGCAGAACTAAACAGTTATTATCTAGGTCCCGACCTTAATCGACATCGTCAGAGTGCCTGGCAGCCCATAAATAAGTAGCTAGGGCCAGTATTAGACAGGCACGATTAAAGCATAAAACCTGCCACTTCAAAGGGCTGCCAAGGCTTGATTAACATTGGGGGATGCCTACACAGCTAGGCATCCGCTCTGCGGCAGTAAAACAGGCCGCAGGAAATTTACCTGTGGAAAGGGACCTAGACAAATTAACAACCACAAAAGGTGCGCTACGCTCCAGGCCCTCATAAAAGTTACGTTGAGTTTAATACTGTTAATAAATTGTGGCCCTTGTTAACCCAAAGCAAACGTGTGTCGACTGTTTATTTCCACCTGGTCTGGCAATGGCAGCTCCGTCCCGCTACATGCGGAGGCGGGGCATCTTTGCCAGCCGGCGGAATCAGTCGCCGGTTGGCTAAACTTGTAGCGCAGGGCACGTTGGGGGAGCGCGGCTATTTAAGCCCCCTCCGCGCTTCCCCCGACCTTCCTGCGCAGATTTAGCTTTCCCCGCCCACCCGCCGCTTATTTGGTGTGGATGGTGATGCTTTGCTGGTTGCTTCGGGGCCGGATGGGAATTTTTGACTGTCACTCTGATTGGCCATGAGTGACGGTGAGTTTTCGCCCATCCCATCATCCACACGCGAGCGATGGGCTTTGTTAAAATCCCTGGTCACAATTTAGCGGGTAGCGCAGAACTAAACAGTGATTATCTAGGTCCCGACCTTAATCGACATCGTCAGAGTGCCTGGCAGCCCATAAATAAGTAGCTAGGGCCAGTATTAGACAGGCACGATTAAAGCATAAAACCTGCCACTTCAAAGGGCTGCCCAGGCTTGATTAACATTGGGGGACGCCTACACAGCTAGGCATCCGCTCTGCGGCAGTAAAACAGGCCGCAGGAAATTTACCTGTGGAAAGGGACCTAGACAAATTAACAACCACAAAAGGTGCGCTACGCTCCAGGCCCTCATAAAAGTTACGTTGAGTTTAATACTGTTAATAAATTGTGGCCCTTGTTAACCCAAAGCAACCGTGTGTCGACTGTTTATTTCCGCCTGGTCTGGCAATGTTGTCTATTAATGCTGTAAGATGTCCCTCAATTCCTTGTTCTCAAATACTTGAACGTGCCTTAATTGTACTGCACAGTATATTATCCCTCATTTACGTTAAGCCACCTTGGGTCCTTTTCCAAGGAGAAAGGTGGGGTAAAAATACTCTAAAATAAAAATAAATAAATAAATAAATAAATAAATAAATAAATAAATAAATAAATAAATAAATAGTCTTTGGGTATGGAATGTTGACTCTCTTGAGTTGTTCACTTATTTCCATACCAGTTCTTTCCTTGCATAGTAGAGGCACCTCAGCTTTCCCTCTGTTAGAATGTTGTCCGATGGTGTTTTGAAGATGAGTACAATGGCTCCTTTCCTAATGAATAGATATGGGCATGAAACAAACAATTTTTCGTTTCCGTTTTCATTTTTTCATTTCGTTATGCAACAAAATGACAAACAAATTTTGTCTCCAAAATGAAACGAAACGAACAGAAACACCGGAAATTTTGTCGTGCGTTTCGTTTTTGTTACTGCAATACAGTGAACTGCTTTAAATGCTAAAAAAAAATCACAAAAAATTGAAATCAATGGTAACAAAATGGTAATGAAACAAACGAAAACAAAAACAATTTTTTGCAAAAAATTGCAAAAAATGGAAACGAACCGAAACGGACCCTCCAAACGACAAACGAAACGTCATTTTTTTGATTTGTGCCCATCTCTACTAATGAATGTCTGAAGGCATTTATAGCTCCGCTGCAAATGGCTGCAAGCTCCGGAGCTTAAAAATGTTTCCCAACCAGCTCCAGAGTTTGCAGACAATTAAGTGCGACCCCGCCCACTTTAGCACGACCCAGCGCACTTTTCTTGTACCTTCTCTTTGGAGGTGAAAAATCTTTGATGCGGTGCAACGATAGGGAGCACGGGGCTCTCTTCGCTTCTGTTTGCTGCTTTTTGGCTCCCGCCCCTTTAAGAGCTACTTTTACAGAGAGGAGGGGGTTGGACTTGATGGCCTTACAGAGATGAGAGGCAGAATGAGATGAGCGGCATGGTTTTCTTTCTCTTTTTCTCCCTCCCTCACCAGCCAGCAACCAGGAAGTGCGGCGGGAGGTGGGGACAGAGGAAGAGCGACGAACCCCTAAGATCTCTGGTCCGAATTTAAGTGGCCAGCGGATCTTAGGGGTCGTGTAAAAAGGCCCTGAAAGTTATTAGCTGCAAATATGAAGTCTCCAGCAGGGTAGGCACATGGCATGAGCAAGGCAGAGGCCTGGCTCCCTACTATGGGAGGCTTCCCATACTTTTGTCTTGTGCTGCCAACACCCCCAGGCCTTTCAGAAAGCACTTACTGCAGTAATACAGAATAGTTCATTTAGGGAAACAGGGTGGGGAACATTTGGTCTTCCAGGTGTTGCTGGACTACAGGTCTCACCCTCCCTCAGCATTGGCAATATTGGACAGAGGTGATGGACATTGAAGCCCAATAACATATGTGGGCCATGCGTTCCTTGTTGTTGCTTTACTAAAAGTGGTTTAGGACCAGGAAGGGGATCCTCCATGGATTCTGGGGGCAAGGTATCCGTCTCAACCAGATTATAAGTTTCCTCATGGACATAGCTTTGCTATAAGCCTTGTGTGCATTCTGGGGGTCATAAGTAGTTTATAGTGACCTCGACACAGCTTTCAAGGCACGTTATATATTCAAGGAGTGGTTTTACCCTTTCCACACACCCCAGTAAGATTCCGTGGGTGAACTGGGATTTGAACCTGGGGCTCCTGACCTGAGTATCAGCCTGTCAGTCTAGCCACTACATGACCCTTATTATCCCCAAATATCAGAGGGGACTCTGAGAAAAATATGGCATTCACAAGGTCACCTTGTAAGTCAGAAGCTCTGGCAGACCTGGCAGCAGCACATGACATTCTTGGAGAAATGCCAGCACCCCAGGAAGCTATAAAGGCCTACTGTCACTCATACAACTCAAAACCTAGCCCCTCTGGAACACTTATGTACTCTTCTATTTTGCCTCCTTTCTCTCCTTCTTCTGCCTCGTACTGAATCCTACACCACTGGATTCCCTAGTACTTTTCTTCATTCACAAGATGAACCTATATACATATGGCATAACATGAATGATGAAATTGTGTTGTTAGGAAGTTCAGTCACGCCAGCTTGAGGCTCCTGTAAATTCTGCTGTTTGGTGCCAGTCTCACTCAAAGCATTTCATGGGAGGATAATTGGTGATCCTTCTTTCCTCAGAGCCTTTCCAACCTGGAATAGGTCCTGACTTTCTGGGTCATTAACTTCATGTTTGCATCACTGCTTTATGCCAGTTATTGAGAAGAATGATCTATGTTTTCCTTTTTAAAGAATTTGGAGATGAAAGTAGTCCTGAAGGTTGATCTATTGGGTAGATTCTATCCAAACTATAATCCACTGCTAAGATTACTTTGCCCCTGAACAATTGGAAATTGTTCAAAGGGCCCTCATCCAAATGTTTAAGCTTAGGACTGCAGCCTTAAACAATTTTGTGTTCCAATGACCTCAGTACAAGTTCAAGTTTGTGACAAAATGATATAAACAGGGTTTTAAAATGCTTACCTTTGGCTGCAATTTCAAAATAATCTCCAAGATATATTGTACCAAGGCAGTATAAACTCAGCCAGTGCTTTGAGGCTTTAAGAGTTGGAGCTTTTAAGAAGGGTTGATTATGATCCTCATGGAAGATCTGCCCACATACATTCATCTCCCATACAACACGTCTGGTCCTCGCAAGGGTTATTTGACCTTCCTAGTGGTGCATTAAAGAGTTGGCATTGGCAAGCGTTGGCAAAACCCATTTTGGTCTCCAGACTGGAAGACTTGGGGATCTAATCTTCTCTTTACATCTGTCTTACCTCTATCCTGCCTGACATTTTCTTAAGCATTAAAACAGTAGCATTATTTGATGACAAATGTCACATTGCCTATGTCCAAGTGAGAAATCTTGGTTTGTCTGACAAACCTTTCAAAACAGGACTATTTCAGCTGCCTCCTGCAAATGATTAGAGATGAACTGCTGCTGTCGAGCTACGAGCAAAGTATAGTTTGATTCTCTGTGCTTTAGTCTTGGGCCAGTTAGAGTCAGTCTCCCCCCACCCAAATTTGCCATGGTACAAGTCAAGCCTGAGAAATCCAAACTTTCATATCTCATTGATTCTAACTGGGAATGCACAGATAGCTAAACTTTTCTCTTTCCCATAAAAGATTGGTGCTTGCAAGCAAAACAGCACTTTATGAAGGAATTAGATTGTGTTGCCCTTTAACTATATAGCTATGTAATGCATAGAAAGTTTGGTTATGTTGGCTTTTAAACAGAACCACCAACCCGCCCCCCTTCTTATTTCTCGGAAGAACCCAGGAAAAGTCAGATATCTTTGTCTTTTCTGACATATAGGTGGCCAAACGTAACAATGATATCAAATTGTCAGGGGATAGGTGCAATAGTTTATGTGTATGTTTTCATTATCTTCCCTTTTCTTTTCTGGTGGAAGAACAGAGGATTTGCATGAAAAAAAGAAAAGGGTTCCCAGGGAAGAAAACTGAGAACCTGGCGGTGGAGTGGGAAACAGATGGGGGAATTTGGAAAATAACATTGCCTTAAAATAGTTTTTTTGCCAGTAGCAAGGTATGGTTGTGGAAGCTGGCATAGATAGCTCCGTGAGGCATATATATCTGGTTGCAGAGCCCAAGGCTGGAAGTTCAGCCCCTGACAGTACCTCCTAGGAAAAGAGCCAGACTATGTAGCTTTGGGCAAGCTTCCCAATCCTGGGCTGTCCCAAGAGAAAGGAATGGTCAACCACTTCTGAGTGTTCTACACCTAGAAAAGGCTGAGAAGGTTTGCCCCAAGTCATGAGGGTTGTAGAAGGATGTCCATCTCATTGGAAGCAGTTTATGGGCCTGTTGATGTGGGGTGGGGGCTTCCCCCCCCTCGACCATTCAGGATGATATCCTTCCTTTTTTGAACCATGAGCATCTTAATACACCATATGATCTGTGTATTAAGGAGCCCCACCTCACCATATCTGTATGTGCCCTCCTGAATGGTTGTAAACCCACTGTCTGTAGTTCCACACAACAGTGGCAGCCACACAGGGGGAGAACTAACCATAAACGTTAGCTCCAAGTTGGTTTTTTTTTTAAACCATAAACGTTTGCTTAACCCTTTTTAATCTTGATTTTTTTTTTTTTGCTGGGGCTGCTCCCAAAGGCAAAGAGGAGGATGCATCAGCTTGCTCTCCATACAGCTTTTTGAGCAAGGGGGAATGTAAGTCTGCTGTCATCAGTACCTTATTCTCCTTTTCCACCTCTGCATGGAAGCTGTGAGGATCCTTGATGAGTGCTTTTTTTAAGCTCAAAAAGACGGAGGTCAGTTCTTTGGGAGCACGGAATGGGCGTGGTCCTGGACCCGGCGCTGACCATGCCCAGGTGGCCACCAGGACCGCTTATTTCCATCCGCCAGTCGCCCAGATCCGCCCATACCTGGATGTTGACTCTCTGAGAACAGTGGTCCAAGCGCTGGTGATCTCGAGGCTGGACTACTGTAACGCGCTCTACATGGGGCTGCCCTTGACATGTCCGGCATCTGCAGCGGGTACAGAATGCGGCAGCCAGGCTGGTGGTTGGTGTGCGTCGTTCTGACCATATCACCCCAGTCCTGGCTCGCCTGCATTGGTTGCCCGTTGCAGCCCGGATTAGATTCAAGGTCTTGGTTTTAGTTTATAAAACCCTCCATGGCTTGGGACCGGAATACCTGTCAGAGCGTTCCCAGCGATCCATCTCGGCCCGCCCAGTTCGGCATGCCACTCGCTTAGAGAGCCCAGAAGACGGAGAGGAACCGGGCCTTCTCTGTGGCAGCCCCAATGGAATGCCATCCCCAGGAGAAGATGGAAAAGTCCTTAAAGACCTTTCTATTCACCGCAGCGGCTATTATTATTATTATTGTTATCGAACATTGATGCATCAGCATCGACTGATATATGTTTTAACCTATTATACTAGTGATTTGTGTTCTGACTTGTCTGTGCCGCTTAAGCCTATGTTGGAGACAGACCAAATAGCTCAGGAAAGGAAAGATGGAAGTCCACCACAGAATCAGCATTTTCAACATGACGACAGCTCAGGACGAACAGTCCCTGAACTTTTCAACATGACAAACCACAACCTGCCCCTTCTGATTTGCAAGCCTCTCCTGCCAGCCAGCCCTGTCAGGGAAATCCCCTTACATTCTCCCTCCTCGGCCCTGTTTTCTATTTCATCCTCCAACAGAAATCCTATTGATGGGACGTGGAGTCAGGTTCCAGTTCAGGGTGGAGCCTATATGTGGCAACATCAGCCTCTCCTTCTGCCTTGCTTTCATGTGATGGATACGACAATGGAGTGTTTGGGTCTAACAAACTCCCCTCATGGCATGTACTTGCCATGTTCATTCAGTGGGACTGAACAGGGGCGGAAACACAGCTTTTTGTGGTCCTTACGCATGTCCATTCCTTCCTGGGCAGTCTCTCTCTATGTATGTATGTTGCAGTCGATTGGCTGATTTGCCCTCTTGATGTTTCTCTTCCTAATGGTTCCTTCTGCAACCCTGTGATGGATGTTCCTCAGGCTTGCCAACAGCTTCCTCCTGTTTCTTAGTTGTCTTGTTTTGGCCTCCGCTGGCACTTTGCACTTGAGCTTCTGATCAGATGAAGCCGTAAATGAACAGATGGTTTTGCAGAGCCGAACAAAAAAAATAAAATAAAAACCAATAAGAATGCAGGGCAGCGCTTGAAGCGAAATCTGCATAAGTAAAATTCAGCCCCCACTAACACCCCACCCCATCCCACCCAACTGAACAAAGACAGGGAAAGGGTAGGAGTTGGGTTAGAAGGGTCTTGGCTGCCTAGCCAACTTTGCTATAAGCCGCACTCTCCACAGGCTTGATGGAATCATGCAACCGGGGCCTGAGAGCTACTCACTGCTGTTGAGCCAAGATCCAAAGCTGAATTAATTACATCCAAATTGCAATCCAGTAGCAATCTGCTAATCGGCTCCAACAGGAGGAAAATGATGTCTGACAAAAATCAAGCTGCAGAAAGAACCAGGCAGGGGTGCGGGGGGGGGGGAGTGGAGATTGTTAAGAGAAATGCTGCTTCTGACACTGCAAGAAAAGAGAGTGGTTTTTACTGAGCAAACATTGGAATACAGCTCTGCTCAGTCCACAACCCCGTTGTCTTTAAGCAGAGCATGCGCCTCTTGGGATCTGGGCAAACGGCCCTTCACGTGCTACATGATACAGTGCTAATAGAATCGGATTATTAAAGTTAGATTCCTTTGAAGGCCTGAAAGCTCCTTGAAGCCAAACACTGAGCAAACAACAGATGAATCAGGAAATAGAGATTCAGACTCTGCTGAATGGGGTCACACTTCCCATGAAAACACAGTTTAATAGCTTGGGTGTCCCCCTGGATTCAGCTTTGATTTTGGATTCAGCTTTGGATGGCAAGATCTTAGCAGTGGCCAGGTGTGCATTTGTGCCTTGGGTCCTTTTCCAAGGAGAATGGTGGGGTAAAAATAGTCAGTCAATCAATCAATCAATCAATTAACCTTTATTAGCATACAAAAACCCAAACAGCACAGTTACAAGTTTAAAAACATATTGTTAAATTACTAAAACTGGCGGCTCAGTGCATCTCAGCCTGCGGGCCCTGACCAGCTGGGTTAGAAAAGCTGTTTAACTGGTGTTAAAATCACCAAGGGAGGCCCTTTTCTCAGTCCTGTCTCTCTCACAGGCACATTTGTGTGGGAATGAAGGCCGTCCCTGTTGCTGCTCCAACCTGTGGGAACCCTCTCCCATGAAAGGAACTCCTTGCCGCAGGATGTGGTGATGGCATCTGCCCTAAGTGCCTTCAAAAAGGGATTGAACATATTTCTGGAAGGCATCTCCCTCACAGGTGACAAGTCACAGTGGCGGGGCCACTCTGAGATACAGGAATCTGGGCTAGATGGGCCCTTGGCCTGATCCAGCAGGATTCTTCTTATATTCTTATGTCTGGCCTCCATTTTCCTGTCCTTTTCACCGGCAACCAGACCATACTCTTCAGCAGCCTCTTTTTTAGTAATTGGCCTTCTGTGAGGGGCATGAAAAACAGGGCAGTAATTGTATTTATTTTAATAATAATAATAATAATAATAATAATAATAATAATAATAATAATAATAATAATAATAATAATAATAATAATAATAATAATAATAATAATAAATGTGCTTTTAAATTTCTCTTAAACTTTTCATGTAATAGTCTTAATCAGATGCTGGCTCAATTAATTACATAATAATAATTAAATTAATAATTGACTCTACTTTTTAGCTTTTAATATTATCTGTTTTATACTGTAAAACTGCCCTAGGTACTCTTGGGAATAAAGGTTTGGTACAAATCATATGAGTGAGTGAGTGAATGAAAACACCCGCTTGGGCTTAGACCTTTATCAAAGAGTCCTGTAGCTTTTTTGGATGATACGCATGTTTGGATTACAGAAGACATGGGAAATGCTGGAAATAGAATCTAACAACAAAGTCTTTGCTGTTTGAGGAGGAGGAGGAGGAGGAGGAGGAGGAGGAGGAGGAGGAGGAGGAGGAGGAGGAGAAGAAGAAGAAGAAGAAGAAGAAGAAGAAGAAGAAGAAGAAGAAGAAGAAGAAGAAGAAGAAGAAGAAGAAGAAGAAATGCATATACACTTGAAGTAGAGATGGGCACGACTTAGCGGTATTCCCGTTTCCGTTTCCGTTACTCGTATCCGTTACTCTACGGAAACGGTAACGGGAATTACTCCGCCAGAATTCGAGCTCGAACCGACGAACGAACAATTTGGTCTGATTTGTCGTGCTCGTCACTTGCATCGCGGCGACCGCGCAATGCCAAGCGGCGCAGAAAAAAAGTTTTTAAAAGTAAAAAAAAAAACGGTTCCCGGCCCTAAAAGTAGGCGAAAACTGTCTGAGGGCACCTACCAGGCCAGAAGGGTGTTTTATTTTGGGGGGGGGGGTTGTTTCCCCGCCCCCCTCTCCTTGGCTATTGCTACTGCCGCGCTGCTGGTACCAGGCTGGGAGGGCGCATCCATTTGCCATGCAGTGCGGGGGATCCAAAATGGCGACCACAATATTTTTTTTGAAATTGTTGCCCAAAACCCCACCAAAGCACCACAGAAACATGCGAAAATTAGCTATTTTAAATGCTTGAATTTTTACAGGAGCAGCAGTGGGTTTTTCTTGCAAAAAAAGTCTCCGTTGATTTTATTTTATTTTATTTTATTTTATTTTATTTTTTTTACACCTGCACATTCGCAATGATGTGGACCATGCAAATTTTCCACCAATCGCATGGCCACTTGGCCAGGTTAACCACAGAGACTTCTGGGATGTGCCAATCGGGCATAAACAGCCCACTAATCGTAGCCCAAACCCGAACCCTAAGCCTAACCCATACGCCAGTACACTGTCCTTCTAAGTGGGTCAGAGAGGCACCCAGATGCACCCCAATACTCACCCTAACCTCACCCGTAACTAGCCTAACCCTAGCCCTTGCGCTAACCCATCTTAACCCTAAGCCAGATCTACTTGCATTGCACTACATGCAAGTACGTGAGACACAGCGGGTGCAAAGAGTCTGCCAGTCCATCACTTGTGGCTCTGGCTGACTCCTGCAGCTCCCTCCAGGAGCCCGCTACCCCCCCCCCCCCCAGTACTAAAAACAATGAAAAAATGAAAAAACGAACTGACTAATTTTTGTGAAATTTCATGAAAAACGGAAACGAGCCGAAACGGACTGCCTCCGACACATGACAACTCGAAAACGTCATTTGCCCATCTCTAACTTGAAGGAATTTATATGTTTCATTAGTTGCATTTATACATAATTGACCCATCAAGTATGTAAGGGTTAAGCTAACAAAGAATGTCTGGCCTAAAGTCAGTCAGAGACTTTTCATGGCTCAATAAGGATCAGAATTTGTTTTTCCCAAGCCTCAACTACTCTGACCATTACACTCCAGAGACTGCCAAGTAATCCCCCACACAGACCCTGCATCCCCTTTGTCACTAGGCATTATCCCTTTCTATCTTGTGGAGCTTTCTTTTATTCTGAGAACCTACCACATGTATGTGCAGGCTCTGTTTCCTCTCATTTATAGGGTTATTGGGACTAAGGGTCCAAAGAACCCATATGAAATATTCTTTAGTTCTGCACTGAGAGGCACAAAATAGCATTTCCTAGCTCATGAGCATTCATTCCCCCCACCCTTCTTCCTGTGATATTTAAAACATGCCCCCCCGTATATTTTTATATTACTAACTAGTGGGTGGAACATTTCCAAAATGGCATTTCATCTTTTAGTTCAACGAACTTCCAAGGCAATTACAGGGGAAACAATGGCAAATTTATGACAACAGCCACTCAAACAATTACACACATTCCTACAAATAGCAGTATAAATAATCAATTTTTTTTAAAAAAAAAATGCTGAACAGCTTAAATAGAAAACAGTCATCCAGGCTGCACAAAGCAATCATCAGACTTAACATCAGGCAAAGTTTCTCAGGGAGAGCACCATTTGGTCACCATTTGCCCAGTGGTGGATGGGTGATGGCATCTAAAGAAAGACTTCAAATGAGTAGATCAATTGAGCAGGGGCACACTAGATACTAGAGATGGACACGAAACAGAAAAATGGCATTTCAGTTTTTCGTTTGTCGTTGAGAGGTCTGTTTTGGTTCGTTTCCGTTTGTCAGGAATTTTTTGAAAAATTTCGTTACCGTTTTTTGTTTTTTTGTTTGTCGTTTCTACCCGCTTTTTGCGCGATTTTGAAAGCATTTCCGTGTGCAGGCATCCTCCAACACCCCAGACCAAAGGGAAAACACTAAAAAAAATGGATGCTGGCAGAGACACAGTATAGACTAGGTATGCAGGGAGGCTGCAAAGGCAGTGGCGGGCGTTGCCCAGGCAGCCGCAGAGTGACTGCACTGCGGGGCAAGGGAGGGTACTCACTGAGAGGTACGCACGCACGCACATAGGGAGGCTGCAGGACTGAAGCTAGAGTCGCAGAGACAGCAATCCCACCCTAGCTCCCACCAGAGACTGCAAGGAGGCCGGGGGCTGCCAGAGCTTTTTATGCCCTCTGTGTCTGCCAGACCTGCCCGCCCAGTCTGCAACCTGGGCATGCTATTGGTTGAACATGATCCCATCACATGGCTTGCCTCCATTTTGTGGCTGGTGGTGACATCCATTTTAAAGGGAAAAGAAAAATACATTGCGATGGGAGAAGACAAAAACAAACGTTTTAAGGACCCCAACCCCCCTGGTAGGTATTATCAGACAATATAAATAATTATCGCTGTGTTTTTACGGATGTTCAGGGCGTTATTTAACATTTAAAACAGCTCATTTCATTGTGCATCGCCATTAACGGAAACGAAACGTAATGACCACAATTTTCGTGGTTCTGTTTGTTTTGTTGCATTTTCATCACAATTTTTGTTTGTCGTTTCATTACGTAATGGAAACGACAAACGGTAATGGAAACAAAAAATGTTCGTTCCGTGCCCATCTCTACTAGATACAACTAGTTCTCTCCCCTTTTGACAAAAACATAGTTTGGCGCCGTAACAATGGTTATCATGAGCCCTTTACAGTGAGCCTTCTTTTAACAGCAGCACCGATTGGGATTGAGAGCTGGAAGGGACCTTACAAATCATCCAGTCCAGCTCCTGTCAGGGAGGCACGGAGGAGGAATCGAACTTGCCCACCTCTGGCTCCACTGCCACCAGATGCCAAAACTTCAGAGCTATTCTGCAGTTCAGACTCTTAGATCATCCCCATGGAGTCCCCTAGTATCCAGGCAAGGCTGCCTGAGTACCTCCTATCCTTCCAGTCCCATTCAGACCACTGACCAAGAAAGAGATCCATTTCTTGCAATAACTCAGTGTTTCCTTCTTGTATGACTTGTGGAGGTAGAGTGAGGTTCATGGGCCAATACATGTGGGCAGGATTTTTGAGATATTCCAGGAGCGGTTAACCTTCGCTATTCCTCCAGTGAGTTTCCACAGCTGAGCAAAGATTAGAAGAACCAACCCAAGTCCCCTAAAACTTAGCCTGATGACAAAGCACACTGATGGTCTGATGCATTTGACACTGAGGCTATGAGACAATGCATGACCCCACCTCCACTTTTCTATTTACAGTGTAATGCAAGTTTTCACAATATGCTCCTAAGTCTGGACAAATTTTGTCTTTGGGGCAATCTCTCCCAAAGATACTCATGTTGATTACGCAATTCTGGATGCAGAAGTCCAGAAAAAGCAGCTTTGCCAGATTTTTGGCAAATGGCACTGCCCAACACAGCTTACAAAGTTGTGCCATTCCCAGGGTTTATGTGGGGATGGATCCCGGGGAAGGGAAGACAATTTGGCATCCCTTCCTTCTTGCTTATTTGAGGTTTTTTTCCCCTCCCCGATAGAGACCCAGTGAAGCAAACAAACTGCAGCATTAGGAGTGACGATCTGGCCTACTGTCAGTAATGCTATTACATTCTCTGGCAAGTCAATTAGCTCCAGTGAGTGGCTCCAGTGGGCAACGGCAGTGCCTTTCTCTGACTGCATGGCTCATGGCTCCCCATCAAAAATTGATGAGCTCCCTTGGATGACATCTGTTTGCTGTTGTGCTGGTGATATTTGCAAAAGCGGCACGCTCTGAGGAGCACACACTGTCCCTTGCACGGCTATCATCAGCTCAGGCCCTTGCGCTAACGGCAAAGGATGAAAGCAAACAAAGCCCCACCGCTGAAATGTACCTGGAGGAAGCAGCTGCCTTTGAGACACCTGGGGGGGGGGGGCTCAGGAGCATGCCAGGTGCTTCACTTTTTACTGCCTGCAATACAGAACCAGGGCCGAGGCAAAAAGAAAGAAGAATCAGAAGGAAATGGCAACTGTTCATTGGGAATCACACAACTCCTTCTCTTCCCAATACAATTCAAGAGCAGAATAGAAAAGACTCTTTGTTTGGCACGGTAGCAGGAAAAGTTACTGTATGTTTTTGGCTTATGATGACTCCCTGAGTACTTGTTCACTTTCTCAGTTAGGGTTCCCAGTGTGGTGTAGTGGATAGAGTGACAGATTAGGACTCTGGAGAACAAGGTTTGAATCCCTGTTTAGCCATGGAAACTGACTCTCTCTCTCTCTCTCTCTCTCTCTCTCTCTCTCTCTCTCTCTCTCTCTCTCTCTCTCTCTCTCTCTCTCTCTCTCTCTCTCTCTCTCTCTCTCTCTCTCTCTCTCTGGGCCTTTTTACACGACCCCTAAAATCCGCTGGTCCCTTAAATTCGGACCAGAGATCTTGAGGGTTCGTTGCTGTTCCTCTGTCCCCACCCGCTCCGCACTTCTTTGTTCTGTCTGCGTGAGGGGAGGGAGGGAAAAAAAGCCTTAGACAGGGACAAAAGAATAAAGGCTTACCTCCGGTGCCGGGGGAAGTTGCTCCGACCTCCATTTACTTCCTGGTTCCTCTTTAAGGGGCGGAGGCAAAAGAAAAACAACAGAAAGAAGCGAGGAGAGCTCAGGCACTCTCTGCATCAAATATTTTTCACCATCAAAGAGCAGGTACAAGAAAAGTGTGTTAGCGCTAGGAGGGCAGGGTCGCACTTAATTGTCTGCAAACTCCGGAGCTGGTGGGGAAACATTTTTAAGGTCCGAAGCTTGCAGCCATTTGCGGCGGAGCTTAGGGGTCGTGTATTAACGCCCTGTGTGTGTGTGTGTGTGTGTGTGTGTGTGTGTGTGTGTGTGTGTGTGTGTGTGTGTGTGTGTTGAAACTAACAAAACCGCTCCTTAAATATTGTAACTTACATTGAAAACCTTGTTAGAGGCACTACCAATTGGTTCCAATGTGACAGCATATAACCATAGCAGCAGTTAGGAAAAGTGGTCAAGTGGTACATTTGAGACTAGAGTCATGAGGCCAGTTCCCATAGAACAGTCCAAGATACATGCAGCAAGAGACTCAGCAAGAACATGAGAGGGTGTGGTGACAGATGATGCCACTTTCCTGCTAATCAAGTCCAGTCCTTACAAGTGGGTGGACTTCGGTTCCATTACACCACTGCAGAAGGATCTTGATAGTGTTATGTTGGCTAAGGGTGAAGAGCAAACAAACATTGTTTGTGTTGGAGTTTTGTCTGCAACCTCACATGCTGTCTGTAGTTTGAGTGATTGGGAGGGACCTTTCTGGGCTCAGGTGTATCCAGCACTAGCCAAGTCTATGTAGATGACTCAACTGTGGCTACACATAGGAAACAGGAGTACAAAGTACAAAGGAGTACAAAGTATTGAATACAAAATATACCATCTTCATAAAGAAGCAGAAATCAAGGCGTTAGGAGATGCAACTTATTTTTTTTTTTAAGAATAAAAGGGAATCAAATGGGTCAATATGTCAGATTTGGGGGTGGGGTGGGGAGAGACAATTGAGCATCTGGAGACATTAGGCATCCAAAATGCCCACAAGGTGACAACAACCATTTTCTCGAAAATGAGATGGAAAGTAAACCTCTACCAAATAATAGTAAATATATAACACCTATAAGTAAGCTTTTGTACCTCATGACCATTACAAAACCCTACCACTGTAGGAATATTAAACATTAAAGTTACCTTTCCAACCCATAATGATTGGACAGCCACAGAAAGAGTAGCTAAAGATTTGAAAGGAAAACCCAATACTTATATGGACTAGAGATTGGAATGAAATGGAAATATAGTGTTTTGTTTTGTTTCTTTAGTAGTTTCATTTCATTTAATTTGTAACGAATTTTAAAGTAGTTTTGTTATGAAATGAAATGAAACAAAACACTATGCTCCCCTGAGTACTGGAGGCACCAAAATAGCAGAGGAGCTTCCTCAAGCTCTTCCCTGTAAACCCTCCAAATTTGGAGAGGTTTGGGGCTCAGGGGGCTGATCAAGCTCCAAAGGGGGGCCCGTAAGAAAAATCATTCTAATTGAATTGGGAAGCATTTTGTTTTTCGTTTTGTGCCCATCTCTAATATGGATCATTCAGATAGACTGCACAGATGATGATCATAAATCCACTAGTGGCATTGTGTTCATGCATGATCTTATTTCATGGGCTAGTCACGAACACGATGTTGTAGCTTTGTTTTCCACAAAGTCTGAATTCATTGCAGCTGAAACATGCAGAGAACTGCTATGGCTGGAGAAACTGCTGAATAGCTTTGGGATAAAGGAAGAGATGCCATTTCAGGTGATGGAAGACAACCAGAACTACATAAAGCTGTCACAAAGTGAGAAAATAAAAGCACCAACCAAACACATTGGCTTGAGATGCCCCTTGGTATTACGCGATCTGACCAAGAAAGGCATCGTTGAGGTGATCTACTGCCACACCACAGAGATGAGAGCAAACATCTTGATCAAGCTTCTTTATAGAGACTGCTTCCAGAATTTGAATAGCAAGGCAGGACTTTTAAAAAGGTCATTCCATGCAAGTTTCCAAAGCAGTGTTGCATGCTGTCTGTAGTTTGAATGATTGGGGGACTCTTCTGGCCTGGGGTACTTGTCTACTGTCTATTCTGCGTGAATCAATATTTTTCTCTTTCTAGCTGTTGCATTCAAAGAAAGTCCCACCTCTCTGTTGAATGTCCTGCTCCACCCGTGGCCAATTGATGGCAGTTATTTGCTTCTGCTGATCTATTAGGTTGGTTGGTTGGTTGGTTGGTTGGTTGGTTGGTTGGTTGGTTGGTTGGTTGGTTGGTAGTATGAGTGTGGCAAAGAAAGCAGCATGCACAAGTCTGTGATTTCAAGCAACTGCAGGTGAAAATGTGTTTTAATTTTTTCCCTTACAAATGTGTCAGGGTGACTTACTAAGACATTAAGTTCCAGTTAATGAGAAAGTGGCGGACTCTGAGGAACTTATTACTCTTCTCCTGTGTGGATCTTATACATAACAACAGCAGCAGCAGCAGCAGCAGCAACAACAACAACAACAACAACAACAAGGAAGGAAGGAAGGAAGGAAAAAGAAAGGAAAGAAAAAAGAAAAGAAAAAAGGAACTTTACCAGAAGTTCAAAATTCTGCTACAATTTGTACTGTCAGTCTTTAGCATATAGTTTGGTAGATTCATATATAATTAGAGCCAGTTCAATTGTCCAGAGCAGAGATGGGCACAAAACGAACAATTTTTCGTTTCCATTATTCGTTTGTCGTTCCGTTATGTAACAAAACGACAAAAGAAAATTGTGATGAAAATGAAACGAAACGAACAGCACCACGAAAATTGTGTTCGTTATGTTTCGTTTCCGTTAATGGCGGTGTGCAATGAAATGAGCTATTTTAAATGTTAAAAAACGCCCTGGACATCCATAAAAATGCAGCGATGATTATTTATACTGTCTGATAATACCTACTGGAGGGGGGTTGGGGTGCTTAAAACGTGCATTTATGTCTTTTCTCAGATCGCTGTATTTTTTTTTCCTTTAAGGGGAGTTAGGGGACATCGACCCAAAATGGCTCCCAGATGCCTAATGATTTCTTGGGTATTAAAACACCCTGGACATCCATAAAAATGCAGCGATAATGCGATAATTATTTGAAATTATTATTACCTACCAGGGGGTTGGGGTCCTTATTATTACCTACCAGGGGGCAAGCCATGTGATGGGATCATGGGGTCCTTTGAAAAACTCCCTGCGAACCTAGTCTAGCCTCCACTGTGTGTCTCTGCCAGCATCAATTTTTTTTAGTGTTTTCTCCCCTCCCCTGGTCACTCTGGGCGTTGGGGGACGCCCGTGCATGGAAATGCTTTAAAAATCGTGCAAAAAGCGGGTAGAAACGACAAATGAAAAACGAAAAACGAAAACAAAATTTTTCAAAAAATTCACGAAAAATGGAAACGAACCGAAACGGACCTCTCAGCGACAAACGACAAACGAAACACCATTTTTTTATTTGTGCCCATCTCAAGTTCAGAGGTTTATGCACTGGTCAAGCACAAGGTTTCCCCTTGTCCTTTGCAGCTGTTATGGAGAATACCAGACCCCCTCCAAGTCAATTCATATAATATTTATTCCCCTTGGCTATGTTGTAGGAATGATTGCTTTTTAGATTGATTCAACCTTCCACAGCAACATTTCCATCAAAGTGTAATCTAAGATAAAGAGTTTCTCAACTCGCTTGAAATGTTCTGGTTGGGTGGCATGCACTGACAGCCCTGTTCTTGATGTCTTATTCTTGGCACCACATGTGTTCCTTTTTCCAGCCAATGGATGAGTGCCCTGAACAAAGGCGCTTCTATATACAGGGAGATTTTTCAAAAACAAGAGGGACTTCTGCAGCTGTAGTCTATAGCTCAGCTAGCTAATGGTAGTTACACAAACAAATTCTTAATTAGAGCAGCAACAGGTGATGTAGGTATCATATGATTATCCCAAATGTATATTTTGTTGGAAAGACATGGTACAGACAGGTTGTCTTGCTTGTGAAATCAGACTGCAAAGGATCGTGGTGCTTGTGTCCGAAAAATTATCATGAAGAGAGGGAGAACATACAAATTATTTGAGGTGAGAAAAGTTGCTCTGCACCCAGATGGTTTTCAGCATTAAGGAATGTTATGCTCTAATCAAACCTTACCTATAATGTTTGTTTTTGTCATATCTAGTGATGTTTGCTCTGCGCCTGAATGTGAGGAAGATGGAGTATCTGTTTACTGACCAAAATGAATGGGGTATGATCCAAATCAATGGTATTGACCTACCAAGAACTAAGGAGTTCAAATACCTTGGTTCTACAATCACAGCCAATGGGAATCTGAACTGTGAAGTCACATCAAGGATCAGTGGTGCCTGGCAAACATGGCATAAGCCATCAAGTGACACAAAAAGATCAATGACCATTTAAAGTCAAAGATCTATCACACTGCCATACAAACTGTTGTATTCTATAGCACGGAATGCTGGCCGATGACTAAAGATGTCAAATGTCACCTTGGTGTCATGGAGGAAAAAGATACTATGATGGACCTCCAGCCTCATACAAAATGATCATGTGCACAATGATGACATCCAATCTAAATATGGCACTGAACCAATCATAGACAAGATGCATGAAACTCAACTGTATTGGTATGGGCACATCTTGGGTGATGATGAGGGAATTCTGGCCATTGTATAACTACAATTAGCAAATTGATAACAACATGGTTCACCTGGACCAAGCTTGTGAGCATGAAAAGTGGAGGACAAAAACCAGAATAGCAGAACCTACCACCGAGTGGGACAGAACCTAAGAAAAAGAAGAAGAGTATTCTGGAACTAAATGTGAGTGATATTAAAACATTTGTGTTTAATTGTGCTTCAAAGGTTATTGAAAGTCTGTGCATTTGCATCTGAGATATTACAGCATTTCCTTACTATGTAATATCTTCAAGACAAACAATCTACAGACAAAGGTGTGTGATACCTTTCTTGGACCACCAAAATATCACAACCAGAAGCTAGGTTTCAACTCTGCAGGAGTCTTCAGGCCAGACATTGAGATGAAGACTTCTGCAGAGCAAACTATAATGTCTGTTTGTGCTATTTTAATGGTTCAATGGGTATCTCCCACCTTTGCTTTCAGATTATGTACCAAGACCATGTGACCTTTCCCCTCTTTCCCGTTTTGTTCAATGGAGAGGTTGTAGTATAGGACAGTTTTTAAAAAATGGTTATAAAGATCTGAATTGGGGTCACCAGACACAATTGGATGATTTCTATATATCTTTGAATGGTGGGAGAAAACTGAATGTGGCTGTTAAAGTTTCTCAAAGCAGTTCTGCTCCTAGTTATATCTGCTGTTCCATGTGCTGAGTGGCATCCCTATCCCACCAGCCTCATCTCTTGCCATGGGGGGGGGTGTAATTTAAAAGTCCAACTTATGACCTGGCAGCTACTGTGTGAACTGTGATTGCTGGCTTCTTTTTCAGGGAGGATTCATAGAGAGTGTTTTCAGCCACCACCAATGTCATGATAGAGAGATGAGGAAAAGCCCAGGCCAAACCACAGACAGGCGGTTTGGCAATCCAAATAAAGGGAGGGGTGTATTAAATTCTATCGTGTGTGTTTTTTAGTCATCAACTCTGAGAATGAATGTTTTTGATACATTTTTTAAAATGAGAGATTCCTTTAAAAAAAAAAAAAATGATTGTGAATTGTTTTTGGTAGTTTTACTAAGTAAGTGACCAAGAAAATGACCACAATAGGGACAAATTCTAAGTCTGTTTCCTTTTTTAAATCACAACCCCTTTTATAGTTGACAAGTAACCTGAGACAACAAATCACCACCATCACCACCACCAGAATTGTATTAAATGCATTTTAGTAGGCTAAAGAAAATACCTAAAATAGATTTTTATGATGTAATTCTCCCCTAATATATTAACATTAAGAAAATAATACATAATTATGGGGAGTAGAGATGGGCATGAAACGAAAAATTCATTCCGTTATTTATTTGTTTTGTTACTAATGAAATGAATAATGAAAATTGTGATTAAATTGGAACGAACTGAACAGAACCACGAAAATTAGGTTCGTTACGTTTCGTTTTGGTTAATGGCGACACACAAAGAAATGAGCTGTTTTTAAAAAACGTCCTGTATATCCTGTTTAAAAAATGAAATGAAATGAGCTGTTAAAAAAACGTCCTGAATATCCTTAAAACCCAGCGATAATTATTTATTCTGCCTGATAATACCTACTGGGGGTTTTACATCCGTAAAAATGCAGCGATAATTATTTGAAATTATTACCTACCAGGAGGTTGGGGTCCTTAAAACGTTTGTTTTTGTTTTTCTCCCATCGCGATGTATTTTTCTTTTCCCTTTAAGGGCAACACAAAATGGATGCCAGCCACAAAATGGATGCAAGCCATGTGATGGGATCATGTAAATTCTTGGACAATTTCAACCAATAGCATGCCCAGGTTGCAGACTTGGCAGGTCTGGCAGACACAGAGGGCATAAAAAGCTCTGGCAGCCCCCGTCCTCCTTGCAGTCTGTGGTGGGAGTTAGGGTGGGATTGGTGTCTCTGCGACTCATTACTTTAGGCCAGCCAGGCAGGTGTGTGTGTCTGTGTTCCTGCTGGCTGCAGCCAGGCTCTTAGGGGAGAGAAAGAAGAGATTTCTCTTGCAGCCTCCCTCTGTACCTCTCAGTGAGTACCCTCCCCTGCCCCACAGTGCAGTCACTCTGCAGCTGCCTTACACCCTGGACAATGCCCGCTGCTGCCTTTACAACCTCCCTGCGTACCTAGTCTATACTGTGTCTCTGCCAGCATCATTTTTTTAGTGTTTTCCCTCTGGTCTGGGGCATTGGGGGAAGCCCACATGTGCAAATGCTTTAAATTGTGCAAAAAGTGGGTAAAAACAAAAAACAAAAAAGAAAAGATTTTTTTTAAAAAAAATTCATGAAAAACAGAAACGAACCTAAACGGGACTCACAATAAAAAATGAAAAACCGAAACATCATTTTTTTGGTTTCGTGCCCATCTCTAATGGGGAGGGCTGTAAATCTGCCTCTACTAGATACATTCCTAGAATGGAAAAAATGTATTTTGAGTGTATTTTACTTTGATCTCCCATTCATGACCCCTCCCAAAAGCCTCCTCCCAGTAAAGAGCCCCTTTCCATGAGCCCACATAAATACCTTTCCCATGGGCACTGTCCCATGGTCTACCCCCTCCCTAATTATTCCCTCTCACCCTTTTGCTCCTTTGGCTTTACTTCTCCAAATTCCCACTAAGGTCGCCTCTCCCTTCATTGTGCTACCATCTGCACCCAGAAGGAGACTCAGGAGGGGTCTCAAAAGGTCCTGCTGTCACAAGGGCAATGACCTTGCAGCCCTGCTGCTATCTTGTGTGTCAGCATTCCTGGCAGGCACCGTGCTCTCACCTCATCCAGACCTTTTTGAGCCAAACCACTGCTCCGATCCAAAGGGCATTTGTCAGTCTTCCAAAGGTGGATGTGAAAGAGCAGAGAGAAACAAGAGAGGGGATCTTTTAAGGAGGACTGGAGTGACATAAGAGGAAAACCCACCGAAAGGGTCACACAAGAATAACGAAGAACTTTAGGTCACCTGCATTTCTGGTTCAGATTAAAGCAGGAATAAAACGAAACATCACTGTGTATACCATATTTAATACAATAAATATAAAAATAATTGTAACTAACAATAACCGTGGCCAGAAATCACCTCTCAACCATCCCGGGTTGAGAACCCACATTCTGTGATATCCAGTCAGTTCATCCAGGGCCATGACTACTCATTGTATAATATCTCTCTCTCTCTCTCTCTCTCTCTCTCTCTCTCTCTCTCTCTCTCTCTCTCACACACACACACACACACACACACACACACACACACACACACACACACACACACACACACACACACACATGAGAGAGAGAGAGAGAGAGAGAGAGACAGACAGACAGACAGACAGACAGACAGACAGACAGACAGACAGACAGACAAAGATTTAGAAGCCTAAAGTAAGGGAAAGTACTTTTTTGGACTACCATAAACAGAATCTCAGCTGACTGGATAATTCTGAAATCTTCAATCTTGGTGTGTGTGTGTGGGGGGGGGAGAAGCATTTTTAAAAATATTCTAGAATAGTGAAAAATGCCACTATTATCAGAACTCTGGAGAAGTTGAAAAGAAATGGCCAAACTGTCTTCCAGAGTCACCTTGGCAACATCACTGATTTCCAGACAAAGAATCTCTAATGAGCTGCCAAAGAACCCAGAGATCCCTTGGTTCTTTGCAGTTCATGTGCCATGTTGTCATATTTGCTGGTACTCAATGAGGGGCGTGCATGCAATGTTTAATATTTGTATATTTAGCAAAAGAACTTGAGTGTTTCAATATATTCACTCATCTGGCCTTGTTGTACGTGCCTCCGGGGCCCTTCTCCTGCTTTTCTCCTACCACTTTTGGTGACTCATGCCATGAACCAGACATTTTTTTTGCCTGGAGACTCTGCTCGCCCATCTGCAAAGTGTTAGCACAGCTGTACTGACACTCTCTCCAGAGTCCGTGCTATAATTGAAGGCTCCTGGGTGGAAGGAACAACCACTCATGAATCCATTACTCTTTGCTAACTGATATCTCAGAGAGATATCACACACACACACACACACACACAGAGAGAGAGAGAGAGAGAGAGAGAGAGAGAGAGAGAGAGAGAGAGAGAGAGAGAGAGAGAGAGAGAGAGAGAGAGAGAGATCACACATGGTCAGCACATTTATTGATACCAGGATATATCAGGATATAGTATAATTATTTCCTTTTGTTGGTGTGTTGTTTTTCTTATGATGTGTGAACAAGCTCTTGGATTGATTCATTTAGACTACAAGGCACAATTTGCAATTAGTTCCTCTGTGTACGCGTGTTGTCAGTAAGTGCACACAGACATGCACTGTGTCCCTTTTGGTAAACTACTTCAGCACGGTTCTCTTTCTTTGGAGTTATTCATGTTGTACATCTGCAATGTTGTTTACATGGTTTAACACAATGTCCCACTGTGCTACTGGTAGCTGGTTGAGGTCATTGTATTGTTTGTACTCCTTACAGCAAATCCTTTGCATGTTGATTTGGAAAGATCCCGCTTTGGTCAATGGTGTTGTTCACAATTAAGTGTGCATAATATGAAAGTCCTAGGTTGTTGCCATCCTATCATCACTCACTCAGAACAAGGTCCCACAGAACTCAATGGAGTTTACATGTGTAGAAATGCAGAAGGTTGCACTGTAAATATGTCATATCCATAAGCAAGATCACTGGTGCTTGTATGTGTGGCAGCTATGGACCGCTGAAGAGGAAACCTCTGTCTTGGCTGTAATCCTTCATCAGAACCTGGACTTCCACAGTTAATGGAGTTCAGTCTGTAGCAGTGTCCAGAGGAGAAGATTCGGGGGGGGGGGGCCTGTCTTCTTGAACAATGGATATCTGAGAGATTCTAGAAGTTACAGGCCCCCCAAAAGGTAATTTTTCTGTGCTAGCAGTGGTTGAGGTTTGAGGATGCAGGGAACTCCTGTTAACCCCCCTGTTAGGCATCCCCAGTGCCCATTTGACAAGGAGGAAATGTCCACTGATACCCAAGAAGCTGTGCATGAAAGCAGTGGAATGCACGACCATTCTGATGTCTCTGGACCACTGCCCAACACTAGCTCTGCTGGCAATGGCGGGTAGGAATTGCAGAACAACAACAGCATCACAACTATAGAGGCAAGATAATAACCAGATGCAAAAAACAAAGAGTAGCCTCAGAAGCTACTGCTATACAATTATCATTTTATGACAAATTTATAAGCCTCTTTGGCACTAGACTGTCTTTACAAATGCTGACACTATAATCAACATGTTTACCTCAAAATGTTGGCTGGTAAGAAAAATGTTGTGTATGCAGTACAGAAATGTGCCTGTCAGGTCCTTGGATGTTGTTCCTGCTTCAGTTACATATCTGGGAGTTACATATCACTCATAATTTTTTCCTCCTAAACCAAAAATTCTCTCAACAATAGAGGAATTCATATTTTCTCTACAGAATAAGGTAACAATTTTAACACACTGTTTTACCAGACATGATGTGGTTAAGGTAAAACTTGAAGCATTTCATTCCTCTGAAGGACTTCAGTAAAGTACAGAAAAGCTTTGACTGTTTGGACCATCTGGAGGCTGATGATACAATATTAATAATTATCCTCAATTAAATTGGGTTTCCCATGGGATGCAGAGTTTCGACTGGGCAATGTCAACAGAATTGATGTTATCCACATTTTCTGGCCACTAACAGGAACTGATGGGTGTGAGAAGGGGAGGGGGGAGAGGGACTGTGTGCATATGGAGATCTGATATATCTGGTATCTCCAAGAGCTGAATAACACCTGAAAGGAATTTGGATGATAATTTTTTTTGGTTGTGATTCAGTTTTAGAGAAAACTCTAAAAGTTAAGCCACTGTTGATCTCTGTTTTAAGATTTCACTTACCTCTGTCTCTTGATTCCCCCCCCCCCCCAAATGTTACAACATTTTGCCCAAGTTATTCCATTCCCATTTTAGCCTAGAGGTCATTCTGGCTGTTTTCAGTTTTCTGTTTTCAGTAGAGTTTTAAACCATTTTCAAAATGTGTGTTCAGTATTCTATCTGCAGTGCTGTGTTTCTGAGTTGGACCACATATTAAAGAAAGAAAGAAAATATAGTTTCCTCTTACATCATTATCCCTCCTGGCATGTAAATCCTTCAATGCTATTTATTTGAGACATCGGACGGGGGGGGAAAAAAGCACAATCTTTTTCAGCTGGATCAATACAAACCAAGTGAGAGCTAGTTTGCTAAATGCAGGCTGGGGACAAACGTGAAAGTAAAGAGGTAGCATTTTTTTTTTAAAAAAAGGTAAACTGCTTCTAGACAGGGAATCAACATTTTATTCAGCGACATCCAAGATGCGAACTGCCATAATCCTGCTGCTTCACCTGGATGGTCAAGTGACCACTTCAAGTAGTCTCTGGGTGGTATACAGTTTAATTACAGTAATGCAGGCTACACATTACACACATACCCCAGCAAGCTGCGTACTCACTTGACCAAGCTCAGAAGGATGGAAGGCTGAGTCAACCTTGAATCCCAGATCGTGAGCACAGTTTTACCTGCAGTACAGGCATCTAACCACTGTGCCACGGGGCAGATAACAACCAGGATTCCCCCCAGGAATCCTGCACTGAGAAGGAGGTTGTACTTGATGGTCTTTTGGGCCACTTCCAGCTCAGTTATTCTATAATTCCTCTTCACCACAGAGTTGTAGGCCATTTGATTATGATTCCCCCCCCCCTTTTTTTTTTAAAGGGAGCTGCCATTTTTTTATTTCTTAGCTCAAGAAAATAGAATTTGCAAGGCAAGTTTGCACTTTGGATGAGATCAGACCTGATAAACTCTTGTAGAAGGTGTGCAGAAAATTTGCTGCAAAAATGATTTGTACAGTTTGGGATGTTCTTTGGTGTGGGGATTCCATACCCCAATAGGCTCTGAACCCCAACATAACCTGGTGGCACCGTGGCAGCCTGATCCCTGGACAAACACGTTCAGAGAGCAACCAGTGTGGTTAAGCTGACGCTGACCTGGCATAGGTCAGGAGGCCAGAAAAAAAATGG
Organism: Phrynocephalus guinanensis; assembly: GCA_037367245.1. Taxonomy (NCBI): domain Eukaryota; kingdom Metazoa; phylum Chordata; class Lepidosauria; order Squamata; family Agamidae; genus Phrynocephalus; species Phrynocephalus guinanensis. The sequence continues at coordinate 104,370,839 of CM074734.1, read as the reverse complement.
CAGGATATCAGGGCACATCTGGCCTGTGACCGAGCTCAAAGCTTCCTTCCTCTCTCTTTCCTTATCAATAACTCCCACTAGCAGAGTATGTTCCTCCATATAAGGTGCATTTCTTCCCCCCACCAATGGAATGCATACGTGACCAAGACCATCCTTCCTCTGTCTCTTCCTCTGTCCTATTGTGTTACTGTTATCAATAAAGACCCCTGAGTCCCAGGCAGCTCAGAGAGACACTCACACACACACCTTCACTCAGCTCATGAAGACACACAGAGACACACGCACACACAAGACACTCACTCACAGAGACATGCAGCCCGGGACCAGAGATGTACCCCAAAATCTGTGTGTGTGTAATTAATAATGCCACACTTTGGAAAGAAGGAGAAAATTGTTCTTCTGGTTAAAAACTGTGTAAATTTTAGGAAATCAGGACAAATCTGGATTGAAGAAGAATCTTCATATTATGGAGTGGGGGATTGGGGCATCTTACCGTGTTCTTTTTTCCCTCCAGCCATTTTTAATTTTTAATCTTTTAACTTTAATTTTGGCAATTTGTACGAAAATGTTATATTTCACAGAGGAGATCCCAAATGAGACACATATACAAATTATTAATAGAGCTTCCAAAGTGGGTCCGATCTGGACACAGATCCAATTCACTTCAGAGGAGAACTAGTTCAACACAGAATTCGATTCCAGATAAGCCTGTCTCACTTCTGCCTTTAATGTTCTTACAGATGCAGATAGAAAACAATTGAAACTGAACTGGACCATGGAGTGGAATAGGGATTGGTTTGCATTCACAATTCAAATATGTATTAAGTAAAACTTTTCTTCAGTGTATATACTGTGCTGTAGCTTTAATTAGTTAATTAATTAATTAATTTATATAGCTTATATGCCACCCACTACCCAAAGTCTCTGGGTGGCTTAAAATTAAAATGAACAATTAAAACAATTAAAACATTAATATGCCAATGGAAAATTAAAACGATAAAATCATTTATATACAATAAATACAATACACTAAGACTAAACACTAAACACTAAAATTGCCATCAGGACCCAAAATCACAGTTATATCAGTTAAAAAAACTTTAATCCATTAAAAACTGTTTTCTTTACCTAGAAAACTTTGTTGGGTAGGGGTGTCTAACAGGGAGCATAGTGACCCTTCAGTGAACTGTGTTTCCTTTCTTTATACTCATCAGTAGGGCTGTGCCAGAGGCCTGGGGAGCAGTATTTTATACTGAAGAATTCTGCCTGCCTTACTTTGTGTGGAGTCATTCCTATCTTGATGTGATCTTAGGGAGTGACTGAGCACAAGGAGCAGCAGACAGAGTCACACAGTTGCAGGCAACGTGTACGGTTAATCAGCAAATGTGTCTACATGCCAGGCTCTCTCTAGCGGTAACTGTGTTCATCGACAGCCAATTAAGTGGGAGATGTGTCCATTTACGGGCATTCACAAAGGTCTGTGAATGAGCAGGTTCAACCTGGGCATGGAAGGGAAGGGCCCCCTAGAGAATCTCTCACATGCCATTGTTTCACCACCAGCCCCCCCCCCCAAGAATGCAGAAACGTTTTAGGCTGTAATGATGGTCTCTTGGTGCAAACAGCTCTGTGAGACAGCCATCAGTGGGGATAAATGGGGAGGCAGACAGATGGATTAACAGGCGGGTTTGCTCACAATATGAGGATAAATGAGGCTAAAGGGCAGCCCACTGAGGGAGGAGTCCCTTTATTCTAATGAGCAGAGACCAGTGGGCACCATCACTTTATATTTTCCATCCTTTCCAAGAGTGATGTGCAGATCCTGATTTTCACCAACACCCAGGGCTGGCTGCATTGGGGGGGGGAGTTGACGGTGGTGGTGGCGGGGGGGGGGGAGAGAGAGCTCAGCCTTCCCAAGCCTACCAAGCACCAACAGGGCTGGGAAAGCTGAAGGGTCACTCTGCAAAGAGGGTGCTCCTTGGCCCTGCTTAATTCTTCCCTGTTGGTCTCCTCTTCTCCTGCCACCCACTCCATATCCCATGGGTGCTACACATCGATCCAGCTATTCCCGGGGTCTCAGACAGGCTCCCTCCATGATTCCATCACCTTTGATCTCAACTGCATTGTGACTGAGAGTAGCTCCTCCTCCTGTTTTGTATTTGTTTTCAGAGCAACCAAGGCTGGCCATGCTTGAAATTAGCCGGGGAAAAGGGGGGGAGGGTCCTAGAAGACTTAGATATTTTGAGGTGACATTTGAACTTGGTGCCGAAAGAAAACCATTGGAGTGCCATGGGTCAACTCAGGGCCAATTTGGCCCTGCAGTGGTTCACAGAGGTTGTTCACTTACTCACTGCTAATCAATGGCCTTTCCCCTCAATGTACCTCAATTCAAAATGTGTTGGCCTGTCTCTTTCTTTCCCCGTCCCTACCTTCTATGGCGCCCTCTGATAGTAACACATCCAGGCCTGTGCAGTGCATAGCAGAATATCCTGCTTCTCAGGGCAGGATCAATCAGTAGCAGCAAATGCAGGTCTATACTGTCAAGAGTATCATCCAGAATTCCAGTCATGGATTTAGTAACAGTAGCAGCAGGAATGGTGGGTGTCTATACGGTGACTATACCATACAGTAACTATGGGCCTTTTTACACGACCCCTAAGATCCGCTGGCCCCTTAAATTCGGACCAGAGATCTTAGGGGTTTGTCGCTCTTCGTGCATCTCCACCCCTCCGTACTTCCTGGCTGCCGGCTGCGTGAGAGGAGCGAGGGGAAAAAGGGACAGAAGAATAAAACCTTACCTCCCGGTGTTGGTGGACACTGCCGGGGGAGCCCCGGTCACTTCCTGGTTCCTCTTAAAGGGGCGGGAGGCAAAAAACAAAAACAAAAAGAAGCGAGGAGAGCCCAGCACATCCGCATCAAATATTTTTCACCTCCCAAGAGCAGGTACAAGAAAAGTGCGCTGGGTCGCGCTTAGGTGGGCGGGGTCGCACTTAATTGTCTGCAAACTCCGGAGCTGGTGGGGAAACATTTTTAAGCTCCGGAGCTTGCAGCCATTTGCAGCGGAGCTTAGGGGTCGTGTATAAACGCCCTATACCATACGGTGAATGGTAGTTAATGCTATCTCAGAAGTGCAAATTGCAAAATTAAACACCAAGTTAAGACATCATTGAAAGAAATGCAGGATGTATTTCCTATCAATGAATGAGATATGCTGGGTCTAGAGTAGGTAACGTGTTTCAGCTCATCCACTTCCTGTTTCCCACACTATTGCTCTACTATTTGGTCTCTTCTGAGGACTGGCTGTGTGGTTTCTTCTCTGTCACGCCTGATAACATGAAGGATAGGGATGCTTGCCTTCCTTCCAATTTTCAAGCCCCACCACATTTCACAGACGCGCTTCTTCTATTACTTCTTTCACAACTGTGTTCACGTTTCTCTTTGTATGACAGCAAAACTGCCTCTATATAAAACAAGCTGTCTTCTTTTCTGCTTTGAGCAGATTCTATGGGAACATTTGCCTGATCACTTTTCTTGAAAAAAGTCCTTCTCCATTCATGAATCACATCAAAGTAGCTCCGTTTTGTCTGTGAATATTCTCAGTCATCCAGGTGAGTTTATCTGAAAGTTGAGTCATGGCAACTGGGCTTCTTTTTCTTGAGAGATTGAAACCTTTTTGCTGCTCATCCAAACAGCTTCATCAGTCTGAGGAAAGCTAGTTGCGAGTCCTCCATTTTATACTTCACTTTGACCTCATGTCACCCTGGTTTGAAATAGTCTCATAAGATGAACAATGGCCTTTATAGGCTCACTAGGTGGACAATAGTCTCTATAGGCCATTAGGTGAACAGTGGCCTAAGGTGCCGAAAGTCATAAAGTATGGGTTGTTAGCTATATACACCCCTGTTTATTTCACACTCAGAAACATACTAAGGCAGAGACTTGTCCACTCAAAGGACCCGATATCAAAACACAAAAGGAGCAATATAGTATGTATGTATGTATGTATGTATGTATGTATGTATGTATGTATGTATGTATGTATGTATGTGTGTGTGTGTGTGTGTTTGTTTATTTATTTATTTATTTATTTATTTATTTATTTATTTATTTGTTTGTTTACTTACTTATTTATTGCATTTCTAGACCGCCCTATTTCCCAGAAGGGACTCTTATATGTGGTCCAATGTAGTGAGGAGTGTGCAGACCTCTACATTAGAGATGGGCACGAATCCAAAAAATGGTGTTTCGTTTGTTGTTTGTCGTTTAGGGGGTCCGTTTCAGTTCGTTTCCTTTTTCATGAATTTTTGAAAAAAAATCATTTTCATTTTCGTTCGTTTTGTTACCGTTTTGTTACCATTTATTTCAATTTTTTGTCATTTTTTTTTAGCTTTTAAAGCAGTTCAATGTATTGCCGTTTGCCGTAACGAAAACGAACCCGATGACAAAATTTCTGGTGTTTCTGTTCGTTTCGTTTCATTTTAGAGATAAAATTTGTTTGTTGTTTTGTTGCGTAACGAAACAAAAAACAAAAATGGAAACAAAAAATTGTTCGTTTCGTGCCCATCTCTACTCTACATTGGAGAAACTAAACAGCCATTAAACAGAAGGATGGCCCAACATAGGCGGGGTAACAGTTCAGGACCAGAATCAGCAGTACACCTCCAACGGAAAACCACACAGGAGCAAAAGGAAACAAATTAAGACCACTTTCTTATAAACCAAGGATGGAGAATGTAAGACTCTCCAGAGGCTATTGAATCCAACAGTTCCTAACATCCATGTCCACTGCCCTTACAGACTGAAGCTGATGGTATTTGGTGCCTAAGAACACGAAGGGGTCACTGCTTACCCCCCACATTGTAGATATTTACAGTAGAGCACAGTGAGTCTCCATGGTGACTAATGATTAGAGATGGGCACGACTAGGGAAAATGACGTTTTCGAGTTGTCGTGTGTCGGAGGCAGTCTGTTTCGGCTCGTTTCCGTTTTTCGTGAAATTTCGCAAAAATTAGTCGGTTCGTTTTTTCGTTTTTTCATTGTCGTTAGTACTGGTTTGGGGGGGTAGCGGGCTCCTGGAGGGAGCTGCAGGAGTCAGCCAGAGCCACAAGTGACGGACTGGCAGACTCTTTGCACCTGCTGTGTCTCACGTACTTGCATGAAGTGCAATGCAAGTAGATCTGGCTTAGGGTTAAGACGGGTTAGCTCAAGGGCTAGGGTTAGGCTAGTTACGGGTGAGGTTAGGGTGAGTATTGGGGTGCACCTCTGGGTGCCTCTCTGACCCACTTAGAAGGACAGTGTACAGGCGTATGGGTTAGGCTTAGGATTAGGGTTTGGGTTTGGGCTACGATTAGTGGTGGGCTGTTTATGCCCGATTGGCACATCCCAGAAGTCTCTGTGGTCAACCTGGCCAAGTGGCCATGCGATAGGTGGAAAATTTGCATGGTCCACTCCCATGGGCGAATGTGCGAATGTGCAGGTGTAAAAAAAATAAAATAAAATAAAATAAAATAAAATAAAATAAAATCAAATGGAGACTTTTTTTTTGCAAGAAAAACCCACTGCTGCTACTGTAAAAATTCAAGCATTTAAAATAGCTAATTTTCGCATGTTTCTGTGGTGCTTTGGTGGGGTTTTGGGCAACGATTTCAAAAAAAAAATTGCGGTTGCCATTTTGGATCCCCCGCACTGCATGGCAAATGGATGCGCCCTCCCAGCCTGGTACCAGCAGCGCAGCAGTAGCAATAGCTAAGGAGAGGGGGGCGGGGAAAACCCCCCCAAATAAAACACCCTTCTGGCCTGGTAGGTGCCCTCAGACAGTTTTCGCCTACTTTTAGGGCCGGGAATCGGGTTTTTTTTAACTTTTAAAAACTTTTTTTCTGTGCCGCTTGGCATTGCATGATCGCCGCGATGCAAGTAACGAGCACGACAAATCAGACCAAATTGTTCGTTCGTCGGTTCGAGCTCGAATTCTGGCGGAGTAATTCCCGTTACCGTTTCCGTAGAGTAACAGATACGAGTAATGGAAACGGAAACGGGAATACCGCTAAGTCATGCCCATCTCTACTAATGATACATAACTTTGCATGAACAAAGAGGCCACTGCATGTCCTCACACATAAAGCCCATTGAATTGGGAGGAGTGTGATGCCACATTAAGGGTGCACCAAATACTAAATAATTTTAAAGGATTTCGCAGTGGTTAAATATCTGTTGAAGACCTCGTGGTGCAGTGGTTAAATTTCTGTAACACAGTAAAACTGTGCTCAGGACCTAGGGCTCAATCCCAGATAGAGGGCTCATGGTGAATTCAACCTTCTATCCCTCCAAAATGGGTAAAACCAGTGCTCAGCTCACCAAGGGAGGGGGGGAATGTGTAGCATGTAAAAATAATGATAAACCACCCAGACAATGCTTTAAGCAGAATGCTTTGCTTCTGCATTTCTGCAATGGGAAAATGCAGAGCCTAGCTTTCTTTGCTTTGAAAAGAGAGTCTGTGGGCCCTAGATGAGAAGAAGGGAGCAGACTAGGGCAGAGAAAAGGATAACACACTGGGGCATCTGGGTGGAAGCCCTGCTGGAAGGGATTATACTGCAGAACAGTTGTAGAGGGAAAAGGGGATTACAAGCAAGTGCAGCTGCTATGATGAGAATCTGGGTCATGCAAAGAGATAAATACACTTGGGGTGGGGGCACTGGTGTATCATGCCATCCCAAAGGATTGCCTCCCTGTTAAGGATCCCAGTGACACAGGCACTTGGCTTTCCTCTATGGGAATCTTAGGAGGGATGACGGACACAAGGTGCCCTGTGTTTCTCCTGCCTGTCCCATTTGGCTGTAGGAGAGAAAGGTGAAGCCATAGGTCGCTTGGCCAACGGCACAATGACACTCAAGCTGAGATGGTGAGGACAAGCTTCAACAGTTATCGACAGAGAAACCACGCTGGATGGCAGGGATGCCTGCTTCCACACAATTGTGCCTTGTCTTTGCCCCCCCCCCCAACTATTCATCTGCTGTTTTTTAGGGCCTTGAATCAGAAAGCAAGAGGCAGCAGGGAAAAGCCACCTCCACGCTCCAATGGACTAAGCACTAGGCAGGGCTAAAGGCAGCACACCCACCCACCCATGCACTCCCAGGCAAGAAATTGGCTTGAATAGCTTGGAAGAATGATCATGCAGATGTGGCTCTCAACAGAAGGCTGCTGCTTCTGACCAAGAACAAATACCTGCTTCACTTCTACCTCCACAAGAGCAGGTTCCCAAGAGCTGGTAGTCCAGCACTTACAATCCAAGCTGAACCAAAATGGCACATCCCCTCAAAGCCAAATGATGGCCTACCTTTGCATTCCTTTCCGTTGCCTTCACTCTCAGTTGCCCTTGTTTGTTTTCCAGCTATGTCAGGGTGTATCCAAATGCAAATCCAGTGGTTGTGTGGACCCATGCAAGTGTATGTAACTGATATACTGTGGTCCCCCACCCTTTGGCGGTTCATATACTGTGGGACTGGAGTATATGAAAAAAGTTGCCCTGGTGTAAGGGGGGAAAGTCCCTCAGAGGCCTCAGAAATGATTTTTGGTGATCCGGAAGTCACTTCCAGTTCACAGGGAGGCCCTTTTGGGGCCTCCAGAAGTCCCAGACAAGCCCTCGCAGGCCCATTTGGGGCAGCACCAGGCTGGGGGTAAGTACAAGAGCCCCCAGCTAGAACCCCCGGGCTTGACCCAATCTGCATCCGCATATAACAGATTTTCAATTATCACAGGTTGGCTCAGGTCCCTAACCCCAGCGATAGGTGGGGGGGTCACTGTACTGTGATGTCGCCATGTTGAAGGCAGCATTGCATATCATTCCATTCGCAACATGATCTCCAATAACGGAATTCCCCAAGTCACTGATTTGAGAAGGAAGGGGAAACGGCAGCAGTGGGCAATCATAACAATGGACACTGGAGTGAAAGAGGTAAGAAAATGGGAAATATTCACAAAGTCTAACTTTATTTTGGAGGTAGGGGGAAGGGCGTATCTACCAAATGGAAATAATTAGCTTTAACAGACAAACAGATGCAAAATGAATCTTTGGCACGGCACTGCTTATACCACTTAGCCATTATTTACTCTGCACCTGCTCAAAATTCTGCAGCTTATCTGGTCATTTCAATTACTGTAACTAGCCTGAATGAGGATACAATCCTGTATCAGCTTATCAGGGAGCAAACTCAGCTGGAGACAGCACAACCTGCCTTGTGAATTGCGGAAAATAATTCAGGAGGTAGACATGGTCTGAATAGTGAAGTATTTTAAAAATAAATAAATGCAGACATTAATAGCACATAATTCTGAAGAGGAAAAACGTTTCTGTCATTAAAAACCAGGAAGATCATCTGGCCCCTTTGAACCTTTATTTAGACCAGTGGTGGCCAAACTTTGGCCCTCCAGATGTTTTGGACCACAACTACCACAGTCCTTTGTTACTGGTAGTACAGGGTTAGAATTCTGGGAGTTGTGGTCCAAAACATCTGGAGGGCCAAAGTTTGGCCACCACTGCTTTAGACGGTGATGTTCTTTGGGGACATGAAAGCCCAGTTTTGGGAAGGCCTCACTAGACACATTCAGCTTAGAATTTGTCCCTGGGGAGAGAATAAGCATGCAGTTTATGCACCACCACCACCTGCCATAAGAATGCTCTCTGGCCTGGCCTAGAAGAAGCAAGTGAGCTCATATACCAGTAGGTGGTGCCCCAGAATGTGCAGTGGGGCTGATAGCCCTGTATGACCTACCAGCCAAGTCTATTGATCTGAGCAACAGGTAGGAAATGGGAGGGGAATCCATGGATGATGCCCCACCATTAAAACCTGCACCAAATCTGATTTTCCCAGGGTGGACTGGCCTTAGCAAGTATAGGTACTTAGTGAGTGATTTCTGCAAAAGAAAGGCCTGTCAAAGGTGAAAGAGTCTTAAAGAGCAGGTGGAAAACCTTCAGTGATGGCAAGAACTGGAACCATCCACAAACCGAAAAGAGAAGAATAACTGAGATTCGGGGCTTTCTATACGAACGGAGATGTGCTGACCTTAGCAAATTCTTTCTAGCACATGTGAACACGTATGCAGAAGCGACACCCAAATGACCAGTCTTGGCAGTGTGTTTCCTTCCTTTCCATCAAGGAAAGGACATTTTCCCATGGAGAATCAGTACCATTTATTGGCTAAAGGATATCCTGGAGGGAAGTGGCTCCTTGGCTAGGTATATTTGCACCTGTGACCTGAAGATTGGCCTTGTGGAAGCCTCTGGAGGAATGTTATTTGTATTAAGCAGGGCTAACTGGAGCTCAGCTGATGTGCTGAGTAGAGATGGGCACGACTAGGGAAAATGACGTTTTCGAGTTATCGTGTGTCGGAGGCAGTCCGTTTCGGCTCGTTTCCGTTTTTCGCGAAATTTCGCAAAAATTAGTCGGTTCATTTTTTCGTTTTTTCGTTTTCATTAGTACTGGTTTGGGGGGGTAGCGGGCTCCTGGAGGGAGCTGCAGGAGTCAGCCAGAGCTACAAGTGACGGACTGGCAGACTCTTTGCACCCGCTGTGTCTCACGTACTTGCATGTAGTGCAATGCAAGTAGATCTGGCTTAGGGTTAAGACGGGTTAGCGCAAGGGCTAGGGTTAGGCTAGTTACGGGTGAGGTTAGGGTGAGTATTGTGGTGCACCTCTGGGTGCCTCTCTGACCCACTTAGAAGGACAGTGTACTGGCGTATGGGTTTGGCTTAGGGCTTAGGGTTCGGGTTTGGGCTACGATTAGTGGGCTGTTTATGCCCGATTGGCACATCCCAGAAGTCTCTGTGGTCAACCTGGCCAAGTGGCCATGCGATTGGTGGAAAATTTGCATGGTCTACTCCCATGGGCGAGCCCATCATTGCAAATGTGCAGGTGTAATAAAATAAAATAAAATAAAATAAAATAAAATAAAATAAAATAAAATCAACGGAGACTTTTTTTTGCAAGAAAAACCCACTGCTGCTACTGTAAAAATTCAAGCATTTAAAATAGCTAATTTTCGCATGTTTCTGTGGTGCTTTGGTGGGGTTTTGGGCAACGATTTCAAAAAAAATATTGCGGTCGCCATTTTGGATCACCCGCACTGCATGGCAAATGGATGCGCCCTCCCAGCCTGGTACCAGCAGCGCAGCAGTAGCAATAGCCAAGGAGAGGGGGGCGGGGAAACCCCCCCCAAATAAAACACCCTTCTGGCCTGGTAGGTGCCCTCAGACAGTTTTCGCCTACTTTTAGGGCCGGGAATCGGGGTTTTTTTTTAACTTTTAAAAACTTTTTTCCTGTGCCGCTTGGCATTGCACGATCGCCGCGATGCAAGTAACGAGCATGACAAATCAGACCAAATTGTTCGTTCGTCGGTTCGAGCTCGAATTCTGGCGGAGTAATTCCCGTTACCGTTTCCGTAGAGTAACGGATACGAGTAATGGAAACGGAAACGGGAATACCGCTAAGTCGTGCCCATCTCTAGTGCTGAGCAAAAGTGTCCATAGGGTTATTATTTTTTTGTGGTGGACGGGGGAGCAAAGCTTTGCATTGGCATCCTAGTGTGACCAGTATGCAAAGTGCAAACCTCTACCTGCAGCATAGTGTGTCTGTGTACTTTAAGGACAAATAAATATGTTTTTTTTTCTCTTGCTTTTCACAGAAACTACACTGAAACAATGGGAAGGTTTCATGGTTTTATTGAATGTGCTGCCTCAGAGAAAGCATTGTGCTCCGGAAAGCTGAAGAAGATACAGCTGTATGTATACAGGCATATGCACACAAGCCACAGCATAACACAATGGCTGAAATCCTGTGGCTTTGCAATGCAGGAAGAAGGCAAACGGCATACCATTAGCTCAATTTTGGCCAGCAATTAGCAATGGCTCCCCTGCCTCAGTCTCAATGGCCAGCTGGAAATAAGTGAAAGTGTGGCTATTTGTCTTCAGCTAGTAAAACAAAGCCACAGGATTTCATCCAATATGTTCCAATGACAGAGGAAAAGAATTTGAGAAAATTTCATAAGGACAACTATGAAATGAAGAGATGTAACGTCATGCTAATGACTGAAACAATGAACATAAAGAGAATGGTACTGAGTGAAAATGGACTCATCATCATCAGCGAGTCTCTTATGTTCAGAAGGGCTGGGCTAAACTGCCTACCACACACCAAAAAGAAGAAAGAAAGAAAAGAAAAGCAGAACACACAGTGATAAATAGTGGGATAATAATGACAACAATAATAATAATAATAACAGAGTACAATGGAGATTGATAAAATGCATAGGCAATCACACAGCCCCAAGGAGCTGCAATCAAATAAATGATTTATTTTCCTCACTGGGTGCAGAGATTATAGAGACGCTGTTAAAATTCTAAAATAAGCACAGCACACATCTATGCACATACAAATATGCAGGCATCAAAGACAGTATGAAAGCACAAGAAGCAACAGCAACAATAAGGTTATCGTAAAGAATAAAAGAAGCTCCTTCGGTACTGGGGGGGGGGAATCTGCAGTGTATTGATTAAAAAATCTATTTGTGGAGAAGAAAGGAAGGAACTTGAAATGATAAACAGAACCTGAAGCTACCCACAACACCCCAAGACTAAAATGCTTGCTACAAAACAACTTTGCAACAGATCGAACACATGTGTTTGGCATTTATTAACCAAAGGTTAATCTCTGGAGAATGCCTGTTAAAATATGTCTGGGAATTAAAAGGTGGAGCGGTCAATCACCATTGCCCCACATAAAGGCAACCTTTAAAATGTGCTCTTCCTACAACCCAATGGTCTGCCTTTTCATGACAGGAAGTAAGACCTTGGTGTGTGGCCCAGCTTCTGTTCTGATTCTCCTTGGAAAGAAGCCTGCCTCACCTTGGGAAGCCGCAGAACCAGCTTTAAAAGGCCCAGTTGGCTTTGTCTGAATCTCATGCCACACTTCTAATATATGACCCAATAATAGTTCTATGCAGGCTCAAAAGAAGTTGTGGCATGTTCCACCCTGAGCAAACCAGGTGACTGCAAGGCTGGGTTCAAGGCTCAGTTCAGTTAGTCAGAAGGTGGCCTTGGATTAATCATTTAGGTTCTCTCAGCTGCACTTCAGTCAAGAACAATCAGAAGGCAGATAGCCATTTGGCTGGGGAACTGGCCGTTGTGAGGTGATGCTGCCAGGAGGAGCAAGAAAATGAGAGACATCATCAGCCCTATGAGTTAGTGGGCTAAAACCAAGTTGGAAGCAGCCTTATTCAATAATTCTTAAGGGGGGTTATCCAATACACAAGGAGAAGAGCACTCTATAAATATCACTGTGTGGTATGAAAAGCTGTGAATATTGAGAGGAGAGACTCCTTGTAGAAACTCTCCACGGGAGCCAGAACCTTGATTTTTCTAATTCTGGCTTACATGGAGAGCTGCTATGGTCAGAAGTGGTTCTTCTCTCCAGACCTGCCACTTTTCAGGCAAGTTAATGGATCAGGAAGAAAGTATGACTTGCATGTTCCTTACGTGCTGTGTAAGCACACTTAAGAACAGCTCACCACCCGGGCACTGTACACTTCTCCCTTCAACAACACTGGGGTTAGGGGTGCTGGATCCCTATGCAGTTCAAAATCCCAGTTCAACAACATAACTGGGGTTGAAACTCCTCGCTCCCGCCGCCCAAGGGGGGTGCTGGATCCTTTCCATATGCAGTTCAAAATCCAGGGCAGTATAACTCTTATCACCCCCGTTTCCGTTACTCGGTTCCGTTACTCTACGGACAGACTTCGAGCATAACTGCAAAATTGCATAAGCAGTTGAAAAAACTCCTCAGGCGGGAAAATGCCTGCAGTGCCTCAGCACGCCCCGGCCTCCCCCCTCAAGACACACACACCATGACAAAAATTTCTATCTCGCCGGGCCGCCCGCAATTTTTTTAAACTCTTTCATAGCATTGGCAATCCTTTCCATACAGTATAATGAGCCTTAATGCTCTGTGTATTTAAAGGCTGAATTAGAGGTGTGCCGCCGGCCGCCCGCAATTTCAGGCGGCAAGTAGATCACTGCAGCAGCGGAAAAATGCCTGCTTGACTAAGGGCGCAGGGCACCTACCTACCGGAGGGGTGGTGGTTAAGGGCGCAGGGCACCTACCGGGCGGGGGGGTTTCTGGAGGGGGGTCCCGCCTCCCCCCCCCCGTCCTGGGCAGCCGGACTCACACAGTGATCCAAAATCGGCAAACGCAATATTGTTTTTGAAAATCGTGGTCCAAAAACACACAAGCACAACAGAAACAAAATTTATAAACTGCCAGATTTTTCACAGTAGCAGTGGGTTTTTTCTTGCAACAAAATGTCTCTCCTCTCCTCCCCGTCGCATGGCCGGCCATGGAGACTTCTGGGATGTGGCCCTAGCCCTAACCCTAACCCTTGAGACACACTACCTTAAAGCCAGATCTACTTGCTTGCATATGCAAGTACAATTCCCTTCTGTGTGAGACATGGTGGTTATTTATTGGGCGGGCATGACGCTATCACTCTCACTGTGTCATGCCTGCACATCTGTTATTATCCATATGAATTGCATAGCATTTTGCAGCAGCAGCAGTGAGGAGGGGAGACCCCCATAACCAAAACCCTTCCTAGCTAGTTGGCAGGCCTGTGTTTATAGCGGGCCAGAGGAGGCACCCACCCCACAGAGGTGCCTCCAGGAGCCCGCTCCCCCCCAAAACCAGTACTAACGACAAAAAAACAAAAAAAATGAACTGACTAATTTTTACGAATTTTCGCAAAAACCGGAAACGAGCCGAAACGGGACCGGCCCGACTAACGACAACTCGAAAAAAAAAATTTTCAAGTCGTGCCCATCTCTAGTGATCACACAGTGATCAGTGTTCATGCCCCCGGTTCGGGATGGGCCAGAGACACACTATTTATGGAATATTTATTTATTTATTGAATATACTGTGTATATCTCTTTATTTATTGAATTATGTCCACGTATAACCAAAACCATGCTGTTGAGGCCTGTGTAATTCAAGGGAGAAGTGTGTTTGAATGTTCTGAATGATGAGCTAGCATGCACAGGCCACGTCTATGATGTGGGAGGCGCCTTATATGACCTTCGTGTTCCTTCCTTCTTCACCAATCTATGAGGCTAACGCAAATCGCAGGGCTGCATTTGAAGCAGAGGTGTGTTCTTTTCATCACAGCTGCCAAGGGTTATGCATGGATCAGGCCGAAAGGTGTTTAATATGCTGCGATCGTTAAGATCCTCTTGGCTTCAATGTTTATGGGGACTGTTTGTAAGAACATATAGTGCACACTCATCCCTCAAATATGTAGCTCTCATATAAAAGCCACACAGATGTGTGGCATGCATCGTGGGGCGGGAGGAGGATAACGAAGAGGGCTGGTTGCCCTGAGAGGAAAGGGGGAACAAGGGTTCTCCTGCAACACCATGAGGTCCCCGAGGGGTGGCTGCTCCTTGCCAGACTCAATCCACCTCAGCTGTGCCTATGTCTCTATGGCCTGATTATTTTTCATACTTCCCCCTCCTCTGGCATTAGTTGGTCCCAGTGCAAAATATTTCAAATTTAAAAAAACAAAAAACAAAAATCAACAACCAAAAAACAAAGCAAAAAACACTCTAAACAGGTTTTATAATCTCATGCAAGGGGGCTTAACTCCAGAGTACCTGATTGCTGAAAGAGGCAGGATCTCAGCCTTTCCTCATGGCTGTAGCCTGACACCGAGGCTCAAAGAGAGGGCCCGAAGTGAGACAGAGTGAATTCAAGCCCTGAGTCAGAAACGGCAGTCTACGCTATTTTGGTGGGGAATAATAACGTCACAGTGTTGTCCTGCTAATCCGGAATAAGCCCTGACTAAAGCAGGTTGGGCTGCCCAAGTAGTATGATTGGTTAAAGCTTCCCCGTAGGCTTCGCAGAAGGGGGAGACTGCAGTAATCTGGTCAAGTGTGTTCTGGACCAGGGAAATGGCACTCCATCCCACAGCACATTCTGTCCCTTTGAGGGTATCTTAGTGTTTGCAAGTCTTTTGCCCTCTGTTGTTATCTCTCTCAGAAGCCTCCACGTATTTTCATTTGAGACTGTTGCTTGGTCTGAATACCTCCCTGGCTTTGCCAGTGCACTGGTCTCTGGCCCCTCATCTGCTGTGAACGAAATTGAACACAGCCTGCCTGATTCACCTTCATACATCAGGTCTCATGGACAGACTTAAATTTCCTGCAGAGACAAAACCAGATGCCATGTTCCAGTCTATAAACTTGGGGAGAAGAATGGAGAGAGAGAGAGAGAGAGAGAGAGAGAGAGAGAGAGAGAGAGAGAGAGAGAGAGAGAGAGAGAGAGAGAGAGAGAGAGAGAGAAGGTGGAGGATGAAGAGAGGGAGAGGGAGGGAGGAAGTTATAAGTGAGATGAGTTCATCTAGGAAACGGAGGTAGTGTATACAGGGTGTGTGTGTACAGTATGTGTGTTAGAACCAGGATACAGTCAAAACCATATAGTTCAATGTATATGTTATTAGTTACATTAAATTTATGTCATTACATTATTCCAATAAGCCAAAAGCAAAATCTCAAAACACATTTTTATGTTACCCACCTTATCCTCACAGCAACCCTGTGAGGTAATTCAGACTGAGAAAGAGAGACAGGCTCAAAGTAGGTTTCATGGCTCAGTGGGGATCACACAGGGGAATCTTTAATTGCTTTGCATCTACTAGTGGACAAACTGGCTAGAAAAAGTAAACAAGGGAGGAGAAAGCATTAAATGGTGTTTCATACAATATATGAGGAATTAGATATGGAAGGAAAGGAAAGAGCAGCCCAGGAATTTTTAAGCAAGGTCAAGATTATTAGCCTTGCCAATATTATATAAGGGATTCCAACATTTGCTTTAGGTCTTTGGAGCACAGCAGAGGTCATGAGACTGGGGGTTTCAGCCAGCGACAGCATAAGTCGCTGCCAAGCAGCAGCCAATATGACAGGACAGAGTGAACGATGCTGTCCTGAAGCTCAATATCTGAGAAGAACACCTCAGGGTCTTTTAAAACCCTGCTTCATTCCAGGCCAGAATTCTATCTTCAGCACAATGTAATTGTAAAAACCTGCTCCTGCACATGGAATCTTGAATTGATTCAAAACACTGGCACAAGGAGAAGGCATGAACTATAGGCCTTTTCAGCAACCCCAACTCACTGCGAAATAAAGGAAAAGGAAAGGGTAACGATTCCCCTGACAATTAAGTTCAGTTGTTTCTGAGCTTTTTTTCCCCCACAGCCATGTGGCCAGCATGATGAAACATGCCAAAATATATCATCAGAAATCAAATCAGTGGGTTAGGAGATTAGATAGATAGATAGATAGATAGATAGATAGATAGATAGATAGATAGATAGATAGATAGATAGATAGATAGATAGATAGATAGATAGATAATAAAAATCAAGCTGAAGCTTTATACAGTTCTCTTGCAAATCCAATGATTTGATCACTTTCTCACTATAAGAAAGGAAGTAGTGAAACATTTTTGGAGGGATGGTGTGGGGGAGTAGGGTGCAGTTCTGGCAGCCCTGTCAACCTCCCCCTTTCCTCTATAAACGCCGCAGCTAGCTTGGGAAATTTTTTCACACAGATTGGAAAGTTGTGAGGCATTCTAGAGGCCAACAGAGACCTCATTTTTTGCAGATGTGGGCTTCAAGTGTTGCCAGTAACCAGTTGGGTCTATTGTTAGCTGTAAAGAAAGAGAGAGAAAAACAGGCAGCTGCATTTGGGAGGTTAGGGTTTTTGGATATTTTTTAATTGGAGAAACATTTGCTTAGTTCAAAGTTCAAATAGAAATGATTCAGTTGTGGAGCTTAGGTGTCACAAAGACCTTGTTTTGCTTCCTACACTGTCTAAAGGGTCTTCATTATGTTTTGTTTTGTTTCTGAGCAGAATGTAATGTACTTAAAATTGCAATGAGGCATATATATCCTATGGGTGTATTCACTAGAGAAGAAGGTTTGACTGCAGCTGCCACGGAAAATGTAAACTTAAATATTTTGCCACATAATGGCCAGACCAACATTGTGCAGTTATGCCGACCAAACAGTAATGGGGCAGCTTGTGGCAGCTAATTGTCACTAATTAAGAAATCCCCACTTGGATTCCTGGTCATATGCCAAGTCCTCTGACTGAGGCACAATAAGCAGTACCAGAAAGGATTCATTAACTAGAAGTAAAGTGACACAATGGGCTATGTCATTGCCCTTTCCCTGGGCAAGTATGCAATAGGTGTAGTAGCAGTTTGGCCAATATATGGAATGGCCCTAATTCTTCTAGTGGAGGTCTTGTACCTACTGTATGACATTGTTCTCCTACAGTGTGATAGACTATGTAGCCAGCATCTTGTAACCAGGCTCAGAAACAGATTGGAGCTAAGACGTGGCAGGAAAAGAAATGATACTTCAACTCTCTTCGTGAATGCAACTTCCAACCCCACCCTGCCCCACTCCTGCAGTGTCCATTGTGCTAACTGGTGGACCAGGAGGTTCAGGGGGCAAGAAACCCCCCTGTGGAATGGGCACCTGGTCAACTGGAAGTTGAAGGAATAGGGAATCAGCCTAGGTGGGATGGGGTTACACTCCCCCTGAAACCTCAATCCCAAAGATTAGATGCATTCCTTGATTCATCCCATAGCCCTGGCACCCAGGTTTTGGTGATGGCCAGGAGTGCCTTGGCACAATTAAAATGGGTGCACATGCTGCACCCATTCCTTGAGATATCTGATTTAACTACCATGATACATGCCTTAGTTATATCTCCCTTGGATTACTGTGACAAACTCTGGGTGGAGCAGCATTGAAGATGGTTCAGAAACTTCAGCTGGTTCAAAATGCAGTATCCAGACTGCTGACCAGGGCCCTGGCTACCAGTCCATTTCTGAGCCCAATTCAAACTGCTTGTGATTACCTATAAAGCCTCATATAACTTGAGTCTTGGCCAGTGTTGGCGAACCTATGACACAGGTGCCAAAGGTGGCACTCGGAGCCCTTTCTGTGGGCACCCGACATTGCCCCTTCACAGCCACCTGTAATCAGGTTAAATCGCTATACTGACACTTTGCAAAAAAAATTGTGGGTTTTGAATTGCAGTTTGGGCACTCAGTCTCTAAAAGGTTCGCCATCACTGGTCTAGGCTATCTGAAGTACTGTAACTCCCTAGATGAGCCTTCTTAGCTCTTAAGATCCTCAGAGGAGTCCCTCTCCTGAGTCCTATTGCCAGTGCAGGTACACTTGATGGAGGAACAAAAGAGAATCTTCTCTGTGGCAGCTCACAAATCGTGGAACAACACTCCTTAGGGATATTAGGTTTGGCCCCTTTCCCCTTATCCTTATGCTGAAAGCTGAAGATTCACCTTTTCAGACAAGCTTTTAATAACTGATTCCTGTATACTAGTTTTTAGCTTAGTTAGCTTAGTAAGATTGTTTTTAAAATGTTAGACATTTTAACCATTTTATATATTTTAGTTATTATTATGGCTTTATCCCCTTTTAATGACTAATTTATTGCATTTTTAGTTCTACTTGTTTTGACACTGTGAGCTGCTTTGAGCTGCCTCATCAGGGGAAAGGTGTCCTACAAATGATACTAAATAAAACAAAACAAAAGCAGAGAAATGCCTCTCAATACTCCTTGATCTTTGTGTGGGGACTAATTAATTTAGAGGGCTCCATCTTCACCATCAACTGAAAGGTTTGATTCTTCACCTCCACCTTGAATACCCATTTTATACTTCAGCTTTCATTTTGAGCCAAGCGAACATACTTGCGTTCTGAATATTAAACTGGCCAAATGAGAAAATTATTGTTTATCATCTGCCTTTTTGTCCTTGCCACTATTCACTGCCACACAGAATGCCAAGGGACAGAAATTACAATTGTCCTCTCTAGAAAAAGATGGGATCCATCCTTCAGCTTGATGCCTCTTTCTTGGCGAGCAGTTTTCTTCTCTTATCAAGCAAGGCAAAATGATTAAAAGAAAATGACTGGAATACCCTGCCTCTCCATCAGAGATTGGGCCTGGTCATTTGGAAAATAAGTAATGAATGCCATTTGTTAATGTCACTGTTAAGTAATGAATTTTCTTATGCTTACCACCATGGAAATATGTCATCTTTATTCCCAGGTTTGTTTGTTGTTGTTGTTTGATCTGTTAATTTAATTAAATCTCCACCATTGAAGCTCTGTAAAAGGTGATGATGCATGAAAGGGGCCTGGCTTGTTGCTCTAGATAATTAAAGAACAATGGGTGGACTGAAGCAAAGTGGAGTATAGCAGAAGCAGTAGCTGGATGGCGAGTGAGTTGGACTCCTTCATGGCTAAAACATACATGTTTTTAGGACAGGAGCTATGGTGCAGAACACGCAGATTGGCCTATGATCATGTCTCTAGTTTTCAGCTCAGGTTTTTCAGATACAGCTGAGTAAAAGAGCAGCATGTAACATCTGGATTAGACATGGGCACGACTCGGCGAAATTGTCGTTTCTGTTTTCGGTTATCATTTCCATTACGTAACGGAAACGGTAACGATAATTAAGCTGTCAGAACTCAAACTCGAACCGAAAAAAGAAAAAATTTGGTCGGGTTTTTCATTTCCGTTTGTGGCATCGCGGCGATCGCGCAATGCGAAGCACAGAAAAAGTTTTTTAAAGTTTTTCAAAAAAAACCCCGACTCCCGGCCAAAAAAGCAGGCGAAAATATGCCTGCCTGAGGCTTTGCCACCTACCAGAGGGGTGGTTTCTGTGGGGTCCCCGGCCTTCCCCCCCTCTTCTCCTGTCCTGGGCTGCTTGCACCAGGCTGGGGGGGGGGGGTTCATCCTCGTCGTCTCACCATGCCATGCGGTGGGCGGGGTCCAAAATGGCGACCACATTTTTTCTTTTGAAATCATGGTAAAAAAAAAAACACCAAATCACCACAGAAACATGTGAAATTTATTTATTTTAAATGCCTGAATTTTAATAGTAGCAGCAGTGGGTTTTTTATAGCAATAAAACGTCGTATTGATTTTATTTTATTTTATTTTATTTTTTATTTTTTTAGACCTGCCCATTTGGGCTGGGCATGGGATGGGGCCATGCAAATTGTTTGAACCATTCCACCAATGACATCGCCAGGTTTTTGACTGACACTTCTGGATGTCTCGGAGGGCATAAAAAGCCGAGGCACCTTCCAAAAATCGCAGTCGGGTGTATGGATGTGGTTGAGGGAGGAGGGCTGGCTGCTGGTGCTGATGTGATCCGATCGAGATTGAGGAGGGAGGCTGGAGGCTTTAGGATTTAAGTTAGGCAGGCAGGGAGGGAATTGAATTTAGAAAATAATTTCTTTGATTCCCTGCTGCTTTGTCTGCTGAAGGGAATAGCAGTTTATTCTTTATTTCTTCTCTGGCAGTTTGTGAGGATTTTTTTTCTGATATTGGATAAAGGGGGAGGTTCGACTGGGAGTGGGAGGTGTGGATTTATTTTGAAAATATATTATATACTACCATTTATTTTCTATTTTCCCAACTTCAATTTGCTTGCACACACACACATTTGGGGTGCAAGCCAAGAACAGATCCTCTATCCTAAGTGATATCCTAACTGCCCACTCGCCCGTCCGCCCGCGCCGCCACCCACCTGCGGCCCACGCCGCCGCCCGCCCACTCGCTCCGCCCGCCCCCCACCCCGCCCGCCGCCTAGGGCGCAAAAACACCTAGCGCCGGCCCTGATTGCGGGACGCCCCTATGCTCTGGGAAGTCAAATCGTGCTAAATCGCGGTGGAAACGACAAACAACAAACGACAAATGGAAACGACAAATTTTTGAAAAATTTCGCGACAAACGGAAACGACCCAAAACGGACCCGTTCCGACAAACGAAAACTCGAAACGTCATTTTTTCTGGTCGTGCCCATGTCTAATCTGGATCCATGCACACTGAGGCTGTGAGGCAACACAGACACAGAAAATGGGATCCCCTGCACAAACAGAGGAAACATTGAGCCCAAATTTGATTGTCAATGTCAATACAAACAAACAATAGATGCTCCCAGGCATGTATTCCCAGAAAGTGCTGCTTCTGAGTTTGAGTCAACAACAGGAGAAACATCCCTCCACCCTCAACAGCCCTGCATCCTATGGAGCTCTCTTGCCAGTTCAGGTAACACACTCAAGCGGGAGCCCATCAGACAACTTCCTGCAACTCAACTAAACTTCATTTGCTCCCTAAGCTCTGTCCAAGGTCCTGAAAGATGTGCCCCACCAGTACAGTTGTTTATTGGAGTTCTGATTTCCCTATTCCCTTTCCTTCAGGCCCACCTGCATGTCCTCTTCACACTGGTGGCCAGACCTATGTTTTTTCAACTGTGCATGTCTCGGCTGGCCAAGAGTGTTGAGAGATGAATTCTGGACAAATGTTAAAGCCCGTGTAGGCTGCTTTGGACCCTGTTACAAAAGCAAAAGTAGTTTCTATACAAGGCTCCTTGTGTATCAGGCACAACCCTGCTACTGCTGGTGAATCTGATCGCTGGTGGCTAGCACAGGCCATCCCCATTCCATGCTTTTCTTTCAGCTTTCCATCCCAACATGGGGATAAAGTCTGCTCTCTCTTTGGGTGGGGCAGGTAGGCAAGTAGACAGAAATTTATCTTATTGAAGGATAGCAGCCACAAGGAAAGGGACAATTAGGGAGGGGGGGTCCTTCAAACATATTTCACTGGTTGACAGAAAGGTTATGATGGCTTCTCACTCCTCAGTTCCACGTACAGAAGCTGAGTGAATTGACAGCTGAACTTTGCTTGAATACTAATGATGAGATAGGATCTGTCATTACATGGTTGGTAGTAGGCTAGTTTAGAGGGTACAGGATGGCCCACACATCTCTGTTTTCAAAGAAAGGAAGAAGGGCAGTGCTCAGGGAACCAATACTGTCTAACAAATCTACCACCTCAGATCAAGCTCTGGCATGGGTGCAATATGCCAGACTTCCACAGAACTCCTACAGGTTTGAGAAAATAAAACCACATCCACAGGAGGAACTCCTGGGTTTGCTTAACTGTATTTTATTATGGATCATCAAGTTATTTCCAATGCATGGTGACTCTATGAATTAATTCCCAGTATAGTGCAGTGGACAGAGTGATGCACTAGAACTCTAGAGAACAGGGTTCAAATCGCTACTCAGCCATGGACACTTACTAGGGGAGTGCAATCAGTAAAATCACTTCTTAAATATCTCACTTACCATGAAAGTCCTATTGAGGTAGCTATATGTCAGTGCTGATTTGAGTGAACAACACATGCTTATGAATTAATGGAGTCAAAATGGCCCTATCATTAACAGTCCTGTTCATATTGTGCAAACTAAAGGCTATAATACGTCTGTGAAGATTCTCAGTCATCCAGGTTCATTTAACTGGGAGTTGAGTCATGGCTACTGGACTTCTTTTTGAGAAATAGAAACGTTTCGCTGTTCATCCAAACAGCTTCATCGACCGATGAAGCTGTTTGGATGAACAGCGAAATGTTTCTATCTCTCAAAAAAGAAGTCCAGTAGCCATGACTCAACTCCCAGTTAAAGGCTATAATCTCCTTTACTGAGTCAATTAGTTTGTTTGTTTATATTTATCTCTGCTCAGTCTTATTCTGTGAACTTGAAAGGTACAGTACAAGGAAAAGAAAGGCTTCTAATAATACTTTCTAGCAAATACTCCTAGTACTGTAGTGCTATATTGTAATGTTCCTGGTTTGAATAACTGTCCCATTAGGTCTTTTCAATGCAATAATTAAGTATACGCCCAAGGGCATAGATTTGATTACGATTCTGCAATATTTAACACATCCCATCTCCTGGATATAGTAATACAAAAGAATATAAGAACACAAGAAAAGCCTTGCTGGAACAGGTCACAGCCCATCCAGTCCAGCATTCTGTCTCACACAGTGGCTCACCATTTGCTTCAGGGTATTCCCAAACAGAATGTCTTCACCTGCTTATGATTCCTTGCAAATGGCATTGAGAGATATCCTACCTATCTCTCCAACCCAAAGGTTGTCCTAGGCATTCATAATGATAGCCATTGATACCCTTCTTCTCCATGGACGTGTCCAATCCTTTATTAAAGCTGTCAAGGCTGACAGCTATCACCACTTCTTCTGGCAGGGAGTTCCATAGACCAGTGATCCTCTGGGTGAAAAAGTACTTCCTCTTCAGTCTATATGTGACTATTATATGATATGTTAAGGTGTACCCCTCGTGTACTTTTTGTACAAGGTACTCCTCCTAGTCTCCCAGTGTTGTGCTCCACAATCAAACTTTAGTGTATTGTGGGCCAGCTTTTTATAACCTAATGTTTACTCCTTTATTGACCCTCTCTGTTGATCAACAACAGCCCCAAAAAAAAGCTTTTTCAAAGTCAGAGAAAATTCAACTGCAGGCATGTCATCTTGTCTTTTACTGTGTCAACAACACTATGTGTAATGCTGTCTTTGGGATGGACTATATTCAGTATTGATTGAAGATGTAGGAAAGCCTCTCATGCAATTGTTATAGTTTAAGCCGGACAGCCAGCTCATTTGCATTTCTTTTCCCTTCATCAGATCTGTCTCCAAATGAGCTGTGCAATGCTAGATCAACACACATGGGGGAGCATCTGCAGAAACACATCATGATCCTAGATAGATAGATAGATAGATAGATAGATAGATAGATAGATAGATAGATAGATAGATAGATAGATAGATAGATAGATAGATAGATTTGCAGAAGTTGCATGAAACTGTCTGGCCAGCTGGATACACAGAAGGATGTCCGATCTTGTTCTGCTGTACCTACATCTGAATTCTTCCCTTTGCACAGGAGGAAGTACAGTGGACCCTCGTATAACAAATGGTTTGTATATCATAAAATCTGTACAACATAAAACATTCCAGAGATAGGGGAAATTTGCTTAACAAAATCGCTTATGGGGCAAATCTGTACAACATAAAAATGGTCGTGATTAAGGATTACTCCATTTTCAATGCATTCCCATGAGAAATTTGTATAAAGGAAAATTTGCTTAACATAATTTTCTTTGGAATGAATTAATTCCTTTATACAAGGTACCACTGTACATGGATTTGTTGGGTGGATCTAAGGCAGGAAGCTCTGGACTTCCTGTGCGATTTTGTTTGTACTGTATCTGCCAGCTGGAGAAGAAATCCATTTGCTCTGAGCAAAGGAGAAAAAGGCAGATAATTTAAATAGGAAGAAAAGAGCCCTATCACAGCACCCAAGGAAAAAATAGTGCTAATCACAGATGCTGCTAGAGGCGTATATGATAACAATGTATATCCTGGTGCCTGTTAACCATTGTCTCTATGAAGCATATCACATGGATGAGGAGACAGCCAAGAAGAGAAGACACTCAAACCTAAAAACTAAGCATCTGGCTGGTTCTACTTTGTGCCTCTCTCAAAGTTCCCAATCTTCCACCAGACTTTGGTTTTACTTCCTCATAAATTGCCCCAATTAGGTTTAATTTCAAATTCAAAAGGTATTCCATTTGTACCACAATAAACAGAAGGGAATTGCAGGCTATCGTGCAATGGCATTTCCTTTTCAAAGCCATTTAAGAGACAGATCTTCTCAGTTTAAGGCAGTTCAACTGCACTGTGCATGTGGGTCTCTGTGGTCTGGACAAAGGGACTTTAATGGAGACCATGATTGCATCCAGCTGACACTGATTGTGCTCTCTCCAAGAGGGGGTGAGTAAAAACGCTTCCTTGCATGCACTATCGTAGGTACCCAGAATCATCTTTGGACAGAATAATAACTCAATTATTCAGCAATGCTAACTGCTTAGCGGGAAAGAAGCGAGACACCAATATTCTATTTCCTCCCACTGGGAGAACCAGTTTCTCGTGGAGCTTGGAACAGGAAGCATTGTATCAAGGAAAGTTTGAACCAGGTGGCACTACTAGATTAGTGGTGTTTGGATCCAGACTTGACCGTGCTCAGAGCAGAGAACTTGCGTCTAAAGTGAGTTGGGACGAGGTCTGGATTCAAGCCGGTGTATTTCTCCTTTCTGCTGCCTCTCCTTGCCTCTTCAAGGATGATACACCATAGATCACATCACTCTACTGGGTCCTTGGATCTTCACTGCCGCATTTGAAGGAGTAACCAAAGAAAAGGCCTGCTGTGGGGAAGATGAGGCAGGGCAAGCCATGCCGGTCACCTCAGCCCTTCAATCTGGAACTCACCCAGAGTCTGTCTGAAAAGGGGAGGGGGATGCTGGGCTTACCCTGAGGGAACCTATCTGATAACACGTCCATAAGTGAGGGCTGAATCACAGCTCATGCCCCTGGGAGATTGCGGCAAGAGAGTGGGACTAAGGGACATTTTCTTTCAGGTTTGCAGGCAGCCCAGAAGCTTCATCCCTGAGGGGGAAAGACTAAAGGCGGCATGGAAGGAGAAGCAAAATTGCCTTTAAAAATGGCTCGTGTGGCTACATATACTTTTTTGTTAGCTGATGAACTGATTTAACTAAAAACAGTTCCCCCCCCTTCCAACTGTCTTACAGTGGGCATGAGTAGCAAGGAACAAGTAGGGGCCCTCAAAAAAAGAGGCACAGTTGCATTTATGGCCCATAGGGAGGACAGGTGGTCTTTGTGAGCAATATTTTTATTCTTTAAAAATGGGGCAGGAGGGGGGTGTCAAGTTCTATGAGCTGTAAAAATGCTCCTGAAAGTTATATGGCTTATGGGGTGCATTTTGTCCACCTCTGATCTTAGGTGTCAAGGTACATCTTTTTAAGTTGGTGTTTAATATTATTTTAAGTGGTCTTATTTTTAATGCTTTGATTTACAGTTTTAGCACTTTCATTGTCTTGCCTATCTATCTATCTATCTATCTATCTATCTATCTATCTATCTATCTATCTATCTATCTATCTATCTATCTATCTATCAGGGCTGCTGCTTCCAGCATCCTCACATTCCAGGTGCTGTGTTCTTAAAAAGTAACTTTGCTGAACTCTGTTCTGATCTGTTCTACAAAGGGCTCATTTCAGCACCATGCAAATCTGCTGTGTGCAAGGAGGCTTGCAACACATTCAGAGCTGGCAGTTGGGAAGTTTCCTCAAGAAAATGAGAACGAAATCCGGGAGGGAGAAATGTAAATTAAGGATTTAAAAATATCTGGAGTGTTTGCAAGCTCCATCTGTAAAATGAAGAGACCAGCTGCTGTGTCTCCAGTCTCCAAGCATGGGATAATATATAAATATATATACACACATATGCACATGCACGCACACACAATGTCCTTGCTTGTAAATGTTTAGAGAAAACAGCGGTGATGTTCTCTTCCAAGATCCACTTGGTATCAACTGGGTACTTGACTGAAAGAAAAAGAACCTTGCCAACAGTGCCTTTCGCACCTAGATGGGTTTAGGTCTGAAATTTCATACATTCCCAACATGCACTTGCCTGATCAAACCTCCAAAGGGTGGTGGGGAGAAAAAGGAAAAAAATGTGATATGACATTGAAAACCCAACTGTGCTAGATGATTGTTATGAATGTTGACACTCACGCTACACACAATCTAGAATTTCTAGTTATCTGCACAATCCACAATCTAGTCGTGTGGACTCCAATATTACCTTGTCCCCTGCTGCTCTGTGTGTCATTAAATGATGTTCTTTATGATCATGTTCTACTGCTCAGTGTCTCCACCATCCATCCCTCTGTTCCACTCCCATCTGTTCATTATCAGTTGTTTCTGTCTTTGGCTATTTCCTCCCCCCCCTTTCTTCTTCTTTTTTTCCTATGTAGTAAGAATTTAGCACTATGCTCAGAAGGTCATTTTTTTTAAAAAAATGTGGAATACCACCATGCATTACAGAAAATCTGCAGTACCCCATCCTAATTTTTTCTGGTTTCACCTTTTTATTTTGTTTCCTTCACGAGTAACAATACTTTCTCATATATATTTTCCTTCTATCAGCTTTCTATACGTGTTTTTCACCAAGAAATCTTGTACCAGTCCAAAACCAAGTACCTGAAGCACAGAAGTTGAAAAGGAAAATAAGGACAAGACAAGACAAGACTAGTGAACTTGCTCATTGAAAGAGGTAACTAGGTAAAATGGGAAAGTTTGAGAATATACTGTAAGTGGGTAAAAGAACTGTGGAGAATGGAGAGTGAATTGGGTGGGGTGAGAGCAGAGAAGACAGGCAGAAGGCATACCCATCCTTTGTGTCAATGCTAGTAGCAGGATGAGCTCCTTGAACAATGCAATACAAAATATTCAGACAATGCCTGTGAGTTATCTGGCTGATGAATTCAATTCCCCACTGTGCCTCCTGAGAGTAGAGCCAACCTGTGGGGCCCTGGGCAAATTGCACTGTCTCAGGAGTGCCCCCATAAGGACGGAATGGGAAACCACTTCTGAGTACTCTCTACCTAGGAAGCCCCAAAGAGGGTTGCCATAAGTCAACGGGCCCTATCCCATGGGTGAAAGATGCATTTTAAAAAAAACCCACCCAGGTTTCTTTTCGAGTTTGTCAAATGACAGAAGACCCAGGTCCAGTGTTCCCATAGATGTGGTATACGTAGCCTAATCTAACATGTCCCCCACATCCTTAATCCACATTTAAAGATGTTTTCCTTGTGTGATTTTCATTTCCTTATCAGGGAAACTAAATACAGCAGTGACAACAAGGGAAGAACCTAGTTTTTGTGCAACCACTATCATTTGCCTCCATTTTAAATGTGATTTTGGAACCGGATTTTTAAAAACCCAACCTTCACCTCGGGTCTTTGAAAACGTACTGGAACCTGGTTAAGTGGGCATTACTGGGCTTCCTTTTCTTTTTTCTTTTCTTTTTCTTTTTAAAGCCCACTTACTGTGGGGGTCACAATTTGTGGAGGCAGTTTAAAGATAAATTAAATCTGGATTTTAAAGGAGGTGAGATAGAACCCAAAGTTGACTTGATAGCCTGTTATGATAAGCAACCCCAGAATGACTGGGGCAAAACTGCAACTGAGCCCTGGCCTGGCCTTTTATTATTGCACTGCACTCTTGCTGGTACAATATAATGTGCTAACATTGTTTTGGATTTAACTCTTTGCTCTCTCGCTCTCTCTCCCCCCCTTCCATTTCCTGTTCTATTTCTTGCAGCACTTAGGTTATTCTTCCACCTTCTCCCTGGCCTAATCTTTTTTTGGAGCCTTGAGCATGAGCTCTCTAAAAATGATGGGCTAAATGATCTTTGAGAACCCCCCCACCCCCCACCCCACCCCCGTACAGCTCTGGCACGAGTGTTTGTCTTCTGGCTCAGGGGAAACTAGGTCAGTGGAGAAACAATTGTTTAATTGCCACTGGCATCCATGAGCTTTTCTCTGTAGGTGGCTCTCTGGCTGGGGAGATACAGCACTGTTTGTGACTGTAACAGCACGGCAGCCGGGCTGGCCACAGTGGGTGGGTGGGCACCTATAGTGCCACTTGCCAATTCTTACTGCTATAACATATGAAAGAAAGACTGAACCCCAAGTTGTGGTGTAGAGGGTTCCCTCTGCCCTTCTATGCAGGTCCACAAACCCCCTCCATTTTGCTCAGCCATTCCCACCCTCCAAGTTCGTCCTGGTATGTTGCCAAGAGTTTATGCCTCCTTTGGCATGCTGTCATTTTCAGAGAAACCAAGTCAGTCATGAAGCCTGTTCAGATTCCTGGGATGTTGATTGTTCCTCTCTCAATTAGTGAATTCTTGTCCTAAGACAGGGTGGGGACTGGGGGGTAGGGGAGAAAGAGAAAGGGAGAAGATATGGAAAATAGTAGGGCAGGGTGGGCATTTTGAGAAAGAGGGAGGGAGATACATCTCCCATTTTGTGTCTCAGTCATTATTTGTGGGGCGGACCATTAAGGCTCCTTAACAGTGATGGCAGCCAAGCTCTGACTGAGAATTAATCAGCTTTGAACGCTGCTCCATTAATGAGTGAGGTTGTGGCAAATTTTCATCCTGTTAAATCACATTACAGCAGCATTCATCGGTCATTAACCAAATGGACTCCGAGTTGCCTGGTGAGGAGCCGCTTGTCCAGGAGAGGGTTTCCAGTAGGGGTTGGGGGGGAGGGAGGGAGGGAGGGGGAGATGGTGGAAGATGCTTCATTTGGGGACAATTAAGTGACATCTTGTGGCAATCCACTGCCCTCAATGTGTCAACGAGGCTGCTGATGAGGCTGGCAGACATGTCAGAGGACAGCAATGACAGGCATTTCCTATGGGCTAAGCACAAGCATGAGCTCAATTCCGGAGAGGCCAAGGTTGCCTCCTGCGTTTTACTGTATCTTGTACATTCATCCCATTCTCCTAATTACTCTGAATTTAGCATGATGATGTTAACTCCTTAGTTGGTGTAAATCAGCTTGCGTTTATTAATATGCACGTTGCTTATGTGCTATCAAATCACTTATGATTCAAAGCCACCCTATGAATGGCCAGTCTCCATAATGTCCTCTCTTCCGCCACCCTGCTCCGCTCTTGTAAACCTGTGTCTGTGGCTTCCATTAGATAGTCAAGGCATCTCCTATTTGGTCATCCTCTTTTCCCCTCAGGCCTTGTGCTTTCCCCAGCATTCTTATCTTCCCTGGAAAATCCTGCCTTCTTGTGATGTACCCAAAGCAGGACAGCCTCAGTTTCAACATTTTTGCCTCCAGAGACCATCCAGGCCTTTGATTTAATCTAGGACCCACTAACTTGCCTTTCTGGCAGCCCAGGGTCTCCGCAAAGCTTCCCTCCAGCAACGCTGGGTGCTCTCAAGTTCTTTTATTCCTGCTAATATGGTGAGAGTGTTGCGAAAGGTGAATCCTCTGCTGTGGCATAATGGAGGAATCGGAGGTCCTCCAGGTAGGAAGACTGCGCCCAGCATTCATCACTAACCTGTCTAAACTCCTTGCAAGCCTACGATGAGGAAACAAAGATCAGAGAAACCGTTGAGCCCGTCCAGAGTCTTTGGAAAAGAGAAGACAAACATCAGGAAAAATAAATGCCATTATCTCCAGGTAGATTTAAAAACAAAATAAAACAATAAAACAAAGTTCTGCCAGTCATAAAAATATATGCAGCTGCTCCTCTTCCTTGCTGCATTTTGTAATTTGCAGGACTGAATATCATGATCTTGTGTGTGTGTGTGTGTGTGTGTGTGTGTGTGTGTGTGTGTGTGTGTGTGAACTGACGTTCAACTGTGCTTTGATCACTCAAAGGATGTGATGACTACCCAGCTGTTCTACTGGTCCTTAGCTACCTGCCTTGTATTGAGCACCATGCTTGACTGGCATATAGCAATACATTAGGCCGTGACAGACAATGAACAATATTCCTATTATTCTTGCACATGTTCTATGGATGGGAGTCTCATTTCCTTTTGCTTTTTTAGAAAAAATTATTAGCTGAAATTGCCATACAGACGTGGTTTCACGGAGACGGAAGCAACGGCTTGGCTCATTATCCTTTAATTATCAAAATGAGTGATTTGAGTGAAAATGAGGATCTCCAGAATCTCTAAAACCTATGGAGGTTATATTCCACTTCATTAAGCAGCTTCGTGTTTTCACAGAGTAGCAGGAAGTCTGATTTTGACTTCCATTCAGCTCTGCCATGTTAGACGAATGTGCAGAGCAGTTGTTAGTTTTGTTTGTAATCTGGGGAACAAATAGTGAGCTGCATCCATACACCGTCAGGCACCCCTTCTGCTTTTGGAGGACAGGGTAAAACAAGATTTTCATATGTCTCTTTTGTTCTCAGTCTGTTTCTCCACCCCACCCCCATTTATCATTAATTACACACAAGCACTTGCATACAGAATTATTTCTCATGGGCACCGTGGTAAGACACTCTTATCAATATAGTTTGGAACATGATTACATTATTTTCTAGATTCTGCCAATGAAAAATTGGTTGCATCCAGCACTATATTGCAGCCAGGATACCTTGGTCATTACTCTTTCTCTCTTCTGTGCCTGAAACCTAATGTCTCTGTTGTTTTTAGTATCACTTTCAGTCAGTCGTATAATCATGTATATTATTTTTCTCCTGTCGTCATGCCTGCAGGCTGTTTTCCCTTAGAAGCCTAATATGAAATATTTGACATGGATACACAGTGAAAGCTGTCCATTGAAGCAAACTCAATGAATTCCCCTTCAAAATCTGCTTATATATGGAGGTACTGATATCCATCTCCACCCTGGCTGAATGCAATTAGAAAGCTGAATTTTTCTTGTTGTATTTCTGATAGCTTTAAACCCTGTGGAAATACACAGTGGCCAACATGCAATTACTTTCACATGCTGATCTATGGGCCTTTTTACACGACCCCTAAGATCCGCTGGCCACTTAAATTCGGACCAGAGATCTTAGGGGTTCCTCGCTCTTCCTCTGTCCCCACCCCCCTCCGCACTTCCTGGTTGCTGGCTGCCTGAGGGAGGGAGAAAAAAGAAAGAAAAGAATGCCTTCTTATGTCCGTTTTGTTCCCGGCAGCATTCAGATCTCTTAAAGAGGCGGGGCGCAAAAAAAGAACAAACAGAAGCCAGGAGAGCCCCGCACTCACTATCCTTACACCGGATCAAATATTTGTCACATCCAAAAAGCAGGTACAAGAAAACTGCTGTTTGGTCGCGCTAAAGTGGGCGGGGTTGCACTTAATTGTCTGCAAAGTCCGGGCTGGTGGGTAAACATTTTTAAGGTCCGGACCTTGCAGCCATTTGCGGCGGAGCTTAGGGGTTGTGTATAAACGCCCTATGTCAAATGGTTAGGGATCCAGGTTTCAGCATAGTAAATACATGGCAGACCAGGGAGAAAAATCTGCATACAGCACAGTAAAATTCCATCTCTCTCAAGGTTGGACCTTTGTCCCAGCAGCCATCAAGCTCTGTAAACCAAAGGCTTTAGTCCAGCTTCTGTACGACTCATTTCTGGGTCCCCCCAGCTCCTACTTTGCATCACAAATATTATGTCTGTGAAGATTCTCAGTCATCAGTAAAGGAGATTATAGCCTTTAACTGGAAGTTGAGTCATGGCTACTGGACTTCTTTTTCTTGAGAGATAGAAACATTTCACTGCTCACCCAAACAGCTTCATCAGTCCGAATACAGCTAGTGCAAATGGACATAGCTAATGACCCATACTTTATAGCAGGCATGTCCAAACTTTGGCCCTCCTGATGTTTTGGACCAGAATTCCAAGCCTGTATTTCCAATGGCAAAGGACTGTGAAAGTTGTGGTCCAAAACATCTGGAGGGCCAAAGTTTGGACATGCCTGCTTTATAGGTTTCAGCACCTTCTTAGGCCATTGTTCACCTTAAGGCTATGGATACTATTGTCTACCTAACAAGCCTATTCAGGCCATTGTTCATCTTATGAGCCTATCTCAGACCAGGTGACAAGAGGTCAAACCTGCCTATAAGATGGAGGACTTGCACTAGCTGTATTCAGACTGATGAAGCTGTTTGGATGAGCAGTGAAACATTTCTA
Organism: Phrynocephalus guinanensis; assembly: GCA_037367245.1. NCBI lineage: Eukaryota > Metazoa > Chordata > Lepidosauria > Squamata > Agamidae > Phrynocephalus > Phrynocephalus guinanensis. Next base: position 104,338,307 of record CM074734.1, on the reverse strand, counting down.
GCTCTCAAGAAAAAAACAAAGAAATCCAGTAGCCATTACTCAACTTCCAGAATCACAAAAAAAAAAAGTTCAATCTATATTTTTAAGAGCTACACTTTAGGTCCCAAGATGTGCGACAAAAATGCAAGGGTAACGCTAGAGACAGAATGCCTAACAGCAGAAGCCTGGGTCAGCATCTAGTCCATACACATCTGGCTAAAGGGACATCTAAATCCAAAAGGTCTGCTTCCCTTGATAGTCACTGATAATTTCCAATCTAAGTGGACCAAATCTGTTTGGGGTTATCTGATGAAAATTGGCATCTCCCCCCAGGCACTTTTATCTTCTGGAATAGAGCAGGCAAAGCAAACAAAGAACAGAGGATACTGAATCTCAAACAGACCTCTCTAGTATTCAAAATACAGCAGTAAGGAGCTATATTAGAAATCTTATGGAACCAGCCAGATATTCAACAGATTTGGGAGCTAAAGGATCTAGAAGGGCCTTGACTCTGGCAAGGTGTTTAGCTCTCCCCTCTGCTGTAATTGAAAGGAAGTACAAAAAAATCCCCTTTGCTGAAAGGCTCTGCTCCTATCCCCTGAAGTAGATTGAGACCACTGAGCACATGTTTTCACCTGCTCACTATATGAGGCACTGCGTAAAGAGACTATAATTGCTTTGATGGAAAGAATCCCTGGACACTCTGCGAAAACCAGACTGGAGTTCTTCCTTTCGAATGTTGACACAAAGATCACCTATCAAATAGCTACGCTCTGCATGATGATACGGAAGCCAAAGGCCCACCAGAAAGCAGACCCGTATGATTGCTAATACGATTTAATTAGGGAAAGGCACCTTACAAAAAAAAACATGCTGTTTCGTCGTGGCGTATGGTTACAAAACAGTTTGTAATGAAACATAATGCCACCCAGTGTTTTGTTACAAAATGAAATGAAACACCATTATGTCCCCCCCCCAAATGAAACAATTCGTTCTAGATGAAATGGTAGGGGAGCTTCCTCAAGCTCTTCCTTGTAACCCCCCAAAATTTGGAAAGGTTTGGGTGTCAGTTATGAAGTTATGAAGCTTCAAAGGGGGTGTGGATTGTGAAGGATTGTGTTTGGCATGCTTTAACAATAGAGAGGGGAAGCGGGTAAATTAACCCTATATTTGTTAATTGTTAATTGTTTAACATTTATTGGCGACCTTTTCTTAGGTTTTTCTAGGTATAGAATACTCCTAAGTGCTTAATCCTTCCCTTCTTCTGGGGTGATTCTAGCGCTGTGAAGTTTGCTGAAGGCCACAATGTCAGGCTGTACTCATAGGGTGCACTTTGGGAAATGGGACTCCCAGCCTGTGGCTTCTGCAGCCAAATGCCTATTCCACTGAAAGTTCCAAACCCAAATATGGGATGCCATTTGGGTGGTGTATTATATTTTTCATCTCTAGGTAGATCATGAATCAGGGAATGGATGACCTGACCCCCTACATTTCAGGGATATCTCCTTTCTCCAGTCATGAGCCACACTTCTTTCATCTTGTAAACTGCCCAGAGTTCCTCTGGAAGACGGGCAGTATACAAATGTGTAAATAAATAAATAAATAAATAAATAAATAAATAAATAAATAAATAAATAAATAAGGCGGCTGTGGGCCATCCCTTTTCTCAATTTCATTCCATGGATATTCTCGCATCGGCTGCTCAACTAAATGCCATTATACTTGTGTCTGTCAACATGTTTTACACATTAACTGTGAATATTAGTTGTATGTCTTGGATTGCTTGCTTTTTACAGATCACTGTGAACTTGGTCTTCTTAACATTCATTTTATAGTGTTTTATTTCTCCCTTCACTGTTTTTTACTAAATAACTTTTACAGACCGTATAAACTGCTAGCTAGTAATGCCGTGTTGTCTGCTTATCTGTTGATAAGGCATTTATTGACAATGAGGACATCATCTGAATGAGGAAATCTAAAACAGTCTCAAAGTAGGAATGAAAAAGCAGTAGTGAGATATAGATCCTTATAAACTGTACAGTCTCGTCTGATATTTATTTTTCTCTGCAACTTTTTGTTGGTAACAAAACCAACCAATTATTCCTGCACTGAGTAGGGTACTGGACTTGAAGGCCTTATAGAGCTCTTCCAGCTTCATAATTCTCTGATTCGATGATTATGCATTTTTTTTGAACCAGGACTGTTGCTTATCAACTACTCCATCAGTTTTCATGGTTGGGCATTGTAAAAGTCTGTCTTTGACAAAGCAAGCATACATATTCACAGTCTTGTCAAGGCATCTGTTCCAGGCACATCTATGCAGAACAGGGCTTTCCATGTTCCAGCTCCTCCTCAGAAACAAAACTGAATGTCTCCTGACCCCTTTTTGCATTTCTTGGAAATTCTGCCATGCACTGAGAAGAAAATCTTAAATTTGCTGGTAAGCTTTCAAAGTAGACCCAATGCGTCAGTGGGGTTTCCAAAACTGCTGACTTAACATTCAACAGTTGATTAAATAAGTTTAAGGCTAGCCACATGTTATATGGGGCTATCTAAGCAAAATTGCAGGATTGATTCCTTTTCTGTGCATTTGATGTAAAAGACTCCTTAAATCATCATAGTCATCATCTTCGAATTAGTTTTAATAGCTCTGCAAAAATACCATTAAGTCCTGGAGCTTCATCTGGGGGAACAAGTTTAAGATGGGGGGGCAATATTCTCTTTCAGGTCTCTTTCAGATATCTAACATGGGGCTAGATTCAATTGGCAGACTTGAGTGGACCATTCAAATCAACTGAATGAACACACAGGTAAATCTCATTGAGATTCCATAGGTCTGCTCTAGGTGGAACTACAGTCAGAATTCAGCCCAAAACTTGTTCTCCTTTTTCCTGTCAATAATATCTGGCAACCTCAGAGCCTGGGAAAAGAACAATGCCCACAAATGATTGCTATCACTGCAAAATAGGAGTCATGTTTGAGCGATGGGAAGTACACTGCATCACAATCATAACAAGCATTTGTTTTTCTAATGTGATTCTAATTAATATAATGTTCCATCTCAGCAACACTTCTGAACAGATACATTCTCTTCTCAGAGACAAGAGCACAGGTGGCAGTATCTTTTGTCAGAGATCTGTACGTTCAGTTTAAACAAAACAGACAATTGCATGCTAAAAATATTAATAAAAAGATGCTTTCTTTGTTGGAACAATGGAAGACATGAAGAATTAAATCTCTGTCAATGCAGAACCATGAATATATGTGTACACTCATATGCTTTGGGGAATAGCTGCAAGGTGTCTTCTGCCTCAGAATAAATAACTATTGTTATCTAACAATGACATATTAAACTTAGAAGTGTGTGTGTGTGTATTGTGTCATTACAGTCGTGACATCTACAAATAACGTATTGTATATAATTCATTTCCCCAACAGCTATAAAACCATTTAATTACTAAATATGGAAGTTGAGTCATGACAACTAGACTTTTCTTGAGAGATCAAAACGTTTTGCTAGTCATCCAAGTAGCTTCATCAGTCACAGGAAAGTTAGTGGTGAGTCCTCCAATTTATAGTTCACCTAGATTTCACATCCTCCTGGTTTGAATAGGCTCATGTTGAACAACGGCCTGAATAGGCTCATTAGGTAGACAATTTGGGGTGCCCAAATTTCCAACAGGCAGCATTGGCCCATGTTTGCCAACTCACAGTGGCAGTCTGATCACCCACAGTACCATTGCACATGTGATATAACTGCTAAACATCCTAGTGAGGGAACTCAGCACAACATTGGATACAATCATATTAAGGTTTGATGGGTGTTAATTCCCCACTGAGCCTCCTTGACAGGGGCTTGATGATTTGTAGGGTCCCTTTCAGCTCTGCAGTTCTGAGAGTTCTTTATTTTATTTATTTAAGAAAAAAACCTATAATCTAATCACATATTATCAATAACTACAGTAATGTCAAACCTTTTGCAAAATTGCAGACTTTTCATTTGACAATGCTGGCAACGAAGACTTAAAAGAATGGCCAATACTAGGGTACCATGAGTTGGTACATTATGGGCCAATGCTATTCTATTTTGTTTAACCTCTATACCAGTGATCAACCTTTTCTTCAAAGTACCAGAAATTTTATTTATGCTAATGATGTGGCCCTTGCTGCTCAGTCAAACAGCTTTCAGATGGTAGAACATATTCTATCAGACACATAAGATGAACGTGGTGCATATTGTGATAGAAATCAACTCAAACCCAACCCTACTGAGACTCAATATATGCCGTCCATCTGTGAAACAAGCAGGTGTCTCAGGAAATTCAGGTTACATGAAGACATTCAGTTATATCATTGCTTTGCTTCCAAATATTTATGTGTTATTTTGGATGATAAAAGAGTAAAAAATGACAAAAATATGGTGGCACCTTAAATATTAACTTCTATATATATTTTTTAAATTTCAGCTTTTGTGGATAAGTCACACCTTATTGGATAATATGCTGCTCTATACAAATCACTGCACAAAACACAGAGCAAAAGGTCTCCTCCACATGGAACATTATTCTGCAAAAGCTATCAGGGATTAATTGAGTCACACAACCACAAATATTAAGCCTTGGCCCTATGCTACTCTGCAGGCAACTACACAGCCTGCAGTGATATAGTTCATTCCATGAAGAACAGGTATACAGAGCACTCCGTGAAAATTGAAGATTAGAGATGGGTACAAACCACTGGTTTGGCAATTTGTGTTACTTCATTTTTGTGTGTGTGCAGGCATTTGTTGCTTCCAAGCCTTGCCTTCTTCAGCAGGTACCCAATCACAGGCAGTGCCCCAGCCTTCCTGCCCCACATCCTCTAGGACAGTGGTGGCGAACCTTCGGCACTCCAGATGTTTTGGACCACAGCTCCCAGAATTCCAAGCCTAGATTGCTAATGACAAAGGACTGTGGGAGTTGTGGTCCAAAACATCTGGAGGGCCAAAGGTTCTCCACCACTGCTCTAGGAGCTACCTCTGAAAGGCACCCATTGGAAGAAAGAGGGCTAGAAAATGCCAAACATCTATTTGGAAACAACAACAACAACAACAACAACAACAACAACAACAACAACAACAACAACAACAACAACAACAACAACAACAAAAGTACAAACTACCAAATCACTGGTTTGCACCCATCTCTATTGAGGAATTATTACTAGATGCCTGAAGATAACTCCTCCTGACCACATCAGTTACGTAGAGGTTATTGCAAACCGTGACATGCAGACAGACGTACCAGCCAGCAATGAAAGACACAACATATCTAGATCAAATGTGCATCCACTTTTTAAGCTACCATTAGAGATGGGGATGAATAAGAAAAATTGTGATGCATTTTGATTTGTGATTCGTCAAGGTCAACAAGTCATAAAAATGAATTTATGTTTTTTTCTGATGAATGGACACATTTATTTGTAAATTTGTTTTTAATGTTAAAGTACTATAAAATGGCCTCCACAGCACCTAGAAACACCAAATTTGCAGACAAGTGTCCTCTGACTCTCCTATACAAACCCTGCAAGTTTGAGTTCCAGACGTCCGTGTTATGTACCCACAAAGCCTATAGCCCTGCCCCACAGGAAAGTGCCCACAGGAATCTAGAGACATCAAATTTTGAGGGAAGCATTCCATTCTTTCATGAAGATTGGGTTTCAAACATCTGAATCATCCCCAAAACGGGACCCCTAGAAATGTGTCCTTTAGCAAGCAGCTTGGGAAAACCAATCTTCACCAGATTTGGAAGGATTGTAGAGTAGATTCAGAGGAAGTTTCTCTGCAAGTTTTGTGTCTCTGTGTACCTATGGGGGAGGACTTCCCCGGGGGGGTGAGGGCTATTTTGGGATGGATGACTCAGGTACCAGATATCTAATCTTCCCCAAACCTGGAGGGATTGTAGAATTAGGTGAAGCTTCCCTGCAAATTTGGTGTCCATTATATAGCCCAATGAAGCAACAAATAAAAAATTCACTAAAAAATCAATAAGAGTTGTTTCAATTCGAATAAATAGAAATTGATGAATGTTTTTGAATGAGTTGTGCAATTTGTTTTTATTCATTCACATCTCTACCTACCATCCAACCCCCCCAAAATTAAAACCAAGGACAAGTATTTTCAGAACATCTATCAAGCTGAACGGAACAGCAAAAAATCCTAAGACTATAATGTGAAAGAAAGACCTACCCCCACCCTCTTAAACTTATTGGGACTCCAGAAAAAATATAACCACAGTAACACAGAGGACTAAGTTATTTAGAAGGCAGTTAGGCGTGGAGCAGAGCTGTCAGAACCAAAATGAATGTATGTAAGAAAACGTAGTGACAGGTTTTTTATGAGTGCAGAAAAGAACAGGCAAATTCACACCTATGCCAGTGTACTTGATGTCTCTCAGTGTGTACTTTGGAAGGCTTGTTCTTAGCTTCCCCAAATGTTTCTGATGTTGCCCATCACTGAGCACAAATTAACTGATGCTTTTCTTAACTGTATTGCAGTGGTCCTAACACAGTGAAAGAATGCTTTACTGGTATTTTTCATGCTCACTTTCATGGTTATGGAGGGTGCAGCTTCACTAAATGATGGAATATGAGGAATATGACATATGCCAAATGCTAACATACTCATGCTGTGCCTCATTGTTCTGTTACATGTGTTGAAGCAACTATGAAGTAGCTAGGAAGATCACAAGTCAACAGCTTATAGAATTCAGAACTTTTAAAAAGTTATTTACATTATTTTAGTTACTTTTAGGAAAGGCAAGTAAGGGGTTACCATTAAACACTTACCGCAATTCTGTTGCGTACTCACACCTGTAGATGTCAAATGGTGCATCTCTTAGGAGGAGCTTTTCACTGTTAGTTATTGAAAAACCAGTTTGGAGTTTTGGGGGAGTATTAAGTGGCCACTGTTTGGGTTGATGGCTGACTCAACTCTCTTAATTACCGGTAGCAATCAGATGCCATTTGCCTTTCTTAGGTGTGAAGGTTTTCTATAAGACTTCTGCCTCTGCAGTTGTTGTACAGTTTTCTTTTCAAGTAGGCAGGATAGTAGTACAGTAGGATATGGTACAGGCCAATCAACGTCTATGGATGAGCTGATTAATTTGTGTAATAAGAAGCCATTTTTTCTCTGTTATAAGCTGTGTTGTTGATGAAGAATTATCTTACCATGTTGGCTGGTTGTCCATATTGGGCCTACAAACGTATAAGAATGCTGAAACCAACATTGTCAGCTATGTAACAGTGTTTAGTTGACTTCCCTTACCATGGTTCTGTGAACAGGAATCTGGACAAGGCCTGGTGCCCACTCAAGGAAGCTCTGAGAGTGTTCAGCCTAACGTAAATGCAAATGCACTCAGCTGGATGTAGAATGAGAGACCACTTCAGTTCTTTTGCACCTGAGGTATGAAGGCCTGGGAGGTTTTCAGATTTGTGAGGCCCTTTGACAATGGGGCTTATGTGAAGGCCAAAACCTCACAACTTACTTAGATCTGAACACAGTCAGGTGAATAACTGAACAAGGCTTTCATGCTGTTCACTTTAGGGCCAAATGGGAGTATATAAGCAGAACACTTTGCTTTGCATTGCATTCACTGCCCTTATCTCCTTAACCTTCTAAGGATAGGTCAGGCAGATTGCAATTGGCTGGCAAAGGTTATGCAATGATTCTTGTGTAAGGGTGTGCATTAGATTCAGACCAATCGCAAAATACTAGGCAAATGCAGAAATACCCTGACCCAATATGTAAGCAAAACTGATCAAACAAATTGGGAGCTGGTCAGACCTGTAGCCGTTAGGAGATGTTGTAATCTGGCTTGTCCCAGAGTCTGTGACATTCTCTATGGGCTTCTGGATTTCTCTTATGACAAGCCCATAAAAGGGGAAGAAACAAAGGCCAGCATCATCCATTTTGGAAAGGTGATGGACCTTAAAAACTGTCTCCTAAATTCTGCTGAGGACTTACAACAGCATGAATGAAGTCTTGTCTCTATGGCAAATGGCCTCTTATTAATGTGCTGTGAATTATGTGACATATACCTTTTCATGTGTAGAGTCTAGGCATGCTATGGAATAATGCCAGTAGGCAGTGGTTGGTACATGCACAACTGCACTCAAAATATTGAAGGGAATAGTATTTTAATAAGCATATAACTGCCATTGATAAAATAAAATGGCAGCGCTTATGTTCTCCCTTACCCATTTCCCGCTTTCACTCTCCCCCCTTAGCGTATTGTTTTAGCCTGCATCTCACCCTGAAATTCCTTCCCGGCCATGCAAGGCTGTAAATAAGGAGGTGTACTCAGCTCTGTAGGAAGACAGTTAGCTGAGTTGGTTTTTGAGGAGATAAGCCAGATATCCTTGAAGCGGTTATCGATCTCCGCCTGTCAAGAGGCTCCTGTCACGAAGCGGCGAAGAGTCCTGGGAAGTGCACGAATGTCTTCCTCCTTCAATAAACTGTCAAACTGAGTTACCTGGGAAGTGCAAGCCAGATGTATCCCTTTGTTCTGCAATTTGAATGTCTTCAGCTGCTTCAATATCAACTGTCAAAGGGAGGGGCTGTTACCTTGTATGAACTTGTGTATCAATTATTTGAACTCTCGCCTATCCCCCCGAAACGTGGCTAACATCTTGTTCTGTGTTCAAACAGCCTGTGACCCACACACCTTTCCATTTGAAAAGGTGAACTGCTTCTGCATCCTTTTATGGAATCAATTTAGATAAGGGAATGGCTGCAAAAGGCTGTTGGGGCTAATGAGATAGTGTAAATGCCTTTGAAATAGAGGGCACTGTGTGCACCAACGCCATTGAAAAATGTAACATTTGAAAGATAAGGGAGGGGCTGTTGGGGAGTGTAAAATTCTTATAAAAAGTGTGTAGTTTCTTTGTTCGGGGCCTCAGACTTTCCGAAAATATTCGGCTGAGCGCCCGTTGCAGCGATCATTAAACTTTTCTCCGTTCTTTGGAACTTTGGCTTTCTTTGAACTCTCGCCTCCCCGAAACCGCGGCAAAGAACCCGCGAAACGTGGCTAACATCTGGGGGCTCGTCCGGGATTGCCCCCTTTTCGGGACGCCAGGGGCCAAGCCAAGTGGTGTCGAACAGCCTGTGTTGGACGAAGAGCTCCGGTGCACACCTTTCCATTTGAAAAGGGGAACTGCTCAGCGTTCAGCGGTCTGGTGGAGACGGCATCGCTTGGGGAGAAAAAGTGAAACGAGCCGGCTGGGGGGAAGACTTCGTGGGGGGCCCTATTTGGTAAGATTTGGGACAGTCGGTCCAGTGTGGGAGGAGAAGAGTTTATCTCTAACACCTAATCCCACAACAAGAGGATAGAAATGCTGAGGAACGTGCTGAGACATCAAGGGCAGGAGAAGTGGAGCCATTGGAGCCGGACGAACAGATGGAGGACAATAGCCTGAGACGATCTCAGCGAATAAGTTATTTTAGGGTATTTGAACCCAGCAGTGGGGGGTATTGTAAAAGGGGAAAGAACGGTGGTTCTGTTTCCAGAGGGAGGAGAAGAGCAGTGCTCTAACATCCCATGAAAAATAGTGGGCAGGAACCCACGGGGTATGGACAGGGGAATGAAGATTTCAGCTGTCAAGTAGACTAGGTAAAAAGGTTCTTGGTAGGTAGGGGATCCAGACTAGGTTGGGAGGCGGTGTTGAACTGTGGGAATTTGTGTGGTCACTTTGATCTAATGAGAGTGTGTGAGCGTGGAATGGTCGGGGTTTAGAATTCCCCTTGGCCGAGCGATGTCTGGGTTGTGCATTTTCTGGCTGAGCGATCACGTCCAGATCACAACTGGAAGTGAATCTTGTGTGTGTGGTAAATTTTCAAGAGCATAGGTGCGGATCAAGTGACATTTGTGTGGGAGAAAATAGGAACATTGTTTAAGAATTATTGAAAACATGGGAGGAAACACCAGTAGACCAACGACCCCATTGGACTTAAACTGGAAGGTAGCCATCAGAAGTTATGATTTTGGCATCAAAATGAAAGTGGAACGAATGCAGACTTTGTGTCAACTTGAATGGCCAATTGTGCAACCAGATTGGCCGGCAGAGGGAACGTTCAATGAAAGTATAATTAGGCAGCTGTGGCTAAAAATTCTCAAAAATTATCCAGAACATGTCCCATATATAGAAGTATGGCGAGGAAATGTCAAAAGAAATCCTTCATGGATACAAGGCTGCAGAAAGTGGCCGCCACAAGCTAAGTTATTTGCCTTAAAGAAGCAGAAGGAGGTTTTGGATAGCCGCCCAGGAGGACTATGATACACTTACTCCACCACCCCCGTATGCCACAGCCATCCCTGTGGGAAATCCGGCAGTACCACCTATTCTCCCCCCAGGAAATCCAGCACCATTACCCGCTCCCCTTCCAGGGGCACCCCCAGTGAATGATGCCCTCCCCAACCCTGAAGATCTCCCGCAGCCCACAGCCCCTGTCAAGCCACCTGATGGTGGGCTTGGAGGCGGAGGAGGAATTCCAAAAACAGATGAGGAAGATGAGAGGGATGATGAAAGAAAAGAGGAAAGTGAGGAAGAGTTCCGATATAGAGTACAAGGAAATTTTGAATGGGGTGTAGCGGATCACAAAAGAGTAACGGATTTAGTCAAAAAATATGACTCCATACTGGAGGTCGGAAATCATGCCATAGAAGCAGCAGGGGAGCGAAATTGGATAAAGAGGCAACGGTATCTTTTAAAGGCATACGATGCAGCTAAAAGGCATGAAAAATTCCTTGAACAAAAGAGGGCTGATGAGCAGGAAAAACTTTTGCCCCTTAGATGAGTATACGACCCCCTGCCTCCAAATCAACAGGGTCCCCGCACATATTCGATGCAGCATGTGCCGTTCACCAGCAGTGACATTATTAATTGGAAAAATACCCTGCCAAGCTTAGAAGATGATCCTGATAAGGTTTATGAAACTATGGCCAGTATTTTTAATGTGTATATGCCCACTTATGAGGATCTCCAAAACCTCATACGTGGCCTTTTTAATTCGGAAGAAACCCGAAAATTTTTTGAGGACGCTAGGAAATATCGTATTGCCCAAGGAGACACCCAAGCACAAGCGGAAGCCGCTGTTCCGACAACCACCCCACCTAATTGGGATTATAATATAGATGGAGGACTTGGTGCCTTAAGAATATATCACACTGCAATACTTCAGGGCATAAGAGCAGCGGGAAGGAAGAAAATAAATATGTCAAAAGTAAATGACGTGGTTCAGAAACAGGATGAGTCCCCTGGAGCTTTTTTTGGAGCGCTTGTTTCAAGCGTTCAGGAAATTTACTCCCATTAACCCTGAAGATCCGGGAATGGAAAATATAGTAAAAACAGTTTTTGTGGCTCAATCTGCCCTGGACATTCGTAAAAAGATCCAAAAGGACACTAATTTCATGGGACAGACCCTTCAATGGATGTTGCAGCTGGCCCAGACCACGTATAATAATAGGGAGGAAGATCAAAGCAGTCAAAAGGGAAGGGGACAAATTAAGAAATTAATGGCCCTGAACCAAGTTTCTGAACCCCACAATTTTAATGCCTTTGTACCCCAGCGTGGGCCGTTAATTAAGGATCAATGTGCACTATGTGGTCAGAGAGGACACTGGCGTAAGGACTGTTATAGAAATCCTGAAAATCAAAGGCGAGGAGGTTTTAATCAAGGTCCGCGCCGCCCCTGGCAGCTGCCGGCTTTTGGATGATACCCCGCGTCCGCGCCAATTGGCTTCAATCAGCCAGGAAATCATCAACCAGCCCCCTTTAATTATCAGCAGCCGAGGAGCTTTCAGGTGAATCAAGGACAAGCAAGCCAATTTCAGCCTGCTAGTCAAGCCCAAAGTCAACTGGCACCGGCTCAACAGAGACCCCAGGGAGGACAGGGTCCTGCATGGACCCCGACATACCAAAACATGATGGTTCTGGAGGAAGATGTCCCATATTGAAGGCGACAGGGCTCTTGTTCCCGTGAGCCCTTGGTCAGAGTTCAAACCGGGAACGAAACAGTCCAGTTCCTTGTTGATACGGGTGCAAGCCACTCAGTGATTCCCCAGCTTGTTAAACCTTTAGACCTGACTCTTTCAATTAACGTAGTAGAAGCCACTGGAAAAGCGCAACACGCTCATTTTATGCAGCCTGTCCAATGCAAATTAGGAGGCCAGATTGTTGAACATAAATTTTTACACATGCAGATTGCCCTATTCCCCTTATGGGATGAGATCTACTGTTTAAATTGGGAGCCCAAATCACTTTCACCCCCAAGGGAAAATTCACCTAACAACTGATAATAAGGAACCAGAAGGTGAAATGTGTTTAGAATATCCCTTGAGAGAGAGATGGCGTTTGATGGTGGTCCAAGAGGAACCTACCCAGCTGTCTCAAGATTTCTTGGATCGAGTTAACCCAGAGGTTTGGGCAGAGGAAAATCCCCCGGGAATGGCACGAAACATCCCTCCAATTGTTGTTCAGCTTAAGCCATTTGCTGGTCCTGTGTCAGTGCCACAATATCCCATCGGAAGGACTGCAGCTGAGGGAATTTGGGTTCACCTTAAGAGACTGATAGATTTTGGTATCCTTGTTCCGTGCCAGTCACAGTGGAACACCCCCTTGTTGCCTGTTCGAAAGCCAGATGGAACTTATCGCCCAGTTCAGGACCTCCGGTTAGTTAATGAGGCCGTGGAACCACTCCATCAGAATGTCCCGAACCCGTACACGATACTTAGTTTGATCCCACCAGAGGCCAAATATTTTACTGTCTTAGATCTAAAATACGCCTATTTTTGCTGCCGGTTAGCGCCACAGAGCCAGTCCATTTTTGCTATTCAATGGGAAGACCCTAGAACAGGGACAAAACAACAATTCAGATGGACCCATTTGCCACAAGGATTCCGAAATTTGAGTACGTTGTTCGGGGTAGCCCTGGCATCAGACCTTGCCAATTTCCCCCGAAAACCTGGCCAAATAGTTCTGCAGTATGTAGATGACATTTTGGCGGGAGCGGAAACTAAAGAGGACTGTGAGCAGCTTATGATTGATCTTTTAAATCATTTGGCAGCAGCAGGTTACCGAGTTACGAGAAGGAAAGCCCAAATTTGCCAAAAAACTATACGATACTTTGGCTTCGATATTTCCCAGCAAAGGTGCCAACTTCGAGAGGAGCGGAAACAAGCAATTGTTCAAATTCCTGAGCCAAGAAATAGGAGGGAACTCCGTGGCTTTTTAGGAGCAGCAGGTTTTTGTAGAATTTGGATTCCGAACTTTAGTCTTTTGGCAAAGCCCCTGCACCTTGCTACACGAGGGAAAGAAAGTGATGAGTTCTTATGGGGACCGGAACAGAGAGAGAGTTTTCAAAAGATCAAACGGGCTCTAGTAGAAGCGCCAGCACTGGGTCTTCCTGACCCCAACAAGCCCTTTTATCTGTATGTTGATGAGGAAAAAGGAATAGCAAAGGGAGTCTTATGTCAGAAATTAGGAAGTTGGCAACAACCAAAAGTGTTCTGCCTATTTATCTGAAAGATTAACCCCAACAGAACAAGGACTTCCGTGTTGCATGCGCGGAGTTGTGGCACTTGCAGCGCTTTTAAAGAAAGCGGACAAATGCACTTTTGGCCAGCCAACAAATTGTATAACAAGGCATGCGATTTGCCCCTGCTAGATGCTAAAGGTGGCTATCATCTGTCTCAAACCGCAATGATGAAGTGTCAAAAGTTATTTTCGAGAACTGGCCTCACTTTTCAAACAACACAGGGACTTAATCCAGCCACTTTGATGCCAATTAGTGATCAACTGGCCACCCACGATTGCATCCAAACAATGGATGAAATTTATTCATCACGGCCAGACCTCCGTGACACCCCCAACCCGCAGTGGAGAACTTGGTTCGTGGATGGCAGTAGCTCAGTGATAGATGGAATAAGGAAAGCGGGATATGCCATTGTAGAATTGGAGGACATTGTTATTGAGGCCAGACGGTTGCCCCCAGGAACTTCAGCCCAGTTAGCAGAACTCTCACGCGGGCTTTGGAATTATCAGAAGGAGAAAGCATTAATATTTATACGGATTCCAAGTATGCTTTCCTTACGCTTCATGCATATGGAGCTCTTTGGAAAGAGAGAGGTCTTCTCACCACTGAACCTGTAGCACATCCTGAAATTTTGTTGCAGCTTTTGGAGGCAGTATGGAAACCTAAAGAAGTAGCAGTGATTCATTGTTATGGACATAAAGTTGGTCTGGGGGTAGAAGCTAGGGGTAATCGATTGGCAGATCGAATTGCTAAGGAAGCAGCCCAGGGTGCTGTCGAAATGCAGCTTAGCCTCATTCCTATAGACATTCTTCCACCAACCCCACCGCTTTATTCCGCTGCTGAAGATGAGTTTGCGGAAGAGCAGGACTTTGACAGGACTCCCGAGGGATGGTATAAGCTTCCAAGTGGACAGTTGTGGGTTCCGGAAAGCTTAGCCCGCCAAGTGATTCAAAATCATCATGACAGCACACATCAGGGTCCTGAGGTAGCATATCGTCAGTTGAGCCCATATCTTTATATAGCCAAGTTTCGCCAGCTGGCTTCGAACATTTCCCGGAGATGTGTGCTCTGTCAAAGAAATAACCCCCGCTCTGGACACTTGCCCCCACCTGGTATTCAGCACTACGGTCAAGAACCCTTTGAAGATCTGCAAGTAGATTTTACTGAGTTGCCAAAGTGTGGACTGTATCGTTATTTGCTTGTGTCAGTCTGTACTTTCACAGGCTGGGTAGAAGCTTATCCCACAAAAACTGAGAAAGCCAGTGAGGTGGTTCGCTGTCTTTTGTGAGACCACATTTCGAGGCACGGGATACCTCGAACTATAGGATCGGACAACGGCCCAGCCTTTGTTCATCAGATTCTTCAGGGACTTGTAAAGGCACTACAAATTAAATGGAATTTGCATACAGCGTACAGACCTCAGAGTTCTGGACGCGTAGAGAGAATGAACAGGACTTTGAAAAGTCATCTGTCAAAGCTTACTCAGGAAACTGGCAGGGGATGGGTAGAAATGCTGCCTATCACCCTCTTTCGGTGCAGGACTACTCCGTCAAGTCAGTTAGGGGTGTCCCCGTTTGAACTTTATATGGCAGGCCAGTTCCGATTTCATATGGATTACATCCAGAGAATGTAGCTTCGTTGACACCTGTCAAATATCTTCAGTTGCTTGGCCGATCTCTTTCTTCCCTTCACAGGTGGACACTTGGAAGACTTCCAGTGATTCTGCAGGAGCCCCTGCATTGTTTTCAACCAGGAGATTCGGTTTGGGTGAAGGATTGGAATCAACAGCCCTTGCGCCCCAGATGGAAGGGTCCTTAAGTCGTCTTCTTGTCAACTCCAACGGCTATTAAGGTCTCTGAGGTGACTCCCTGGATTCATCACACACGAGCGAAACGAGCTGCTCCAGCGGAAGAAGACGAAGAGTGGACAGTCCGTGCCAACCCTGATGACAGCTTGAAGCTGACGTTTAAGAAAATTGTTCCTGAGAGCAGGGAGTCAGAGTAAAATACTGGCTTCCTGAGCTGTGTGTTTGGAGACATTCTCCCTTGAAAAGCCTTGATTTTTCTTTCAGTATCAAACACTCTGACACTCAATTTCACCCCCCCTGAAGAAGAGGAGGGAGGTTGTGATAGTGATCTCATCACGGTGCTTAGCCTCTGACGGCATTCAATCTGTGCGAGACTCTATGCTTGAGGCTGTTTGCTTATTCATCGATTTTCCTTTTAAATTGGTCCTTTTGCAGCTGTCAAAGCATTCCAAAAAGACTTGATTGAACATGTGGGTTGAAATTCCAGGTTGGGTTTGGCTCGCTGCATCACCTTTATTTGTTTTGAGCATAGTTATAATTTGTTGCCATTGGAAGCGTATGTTTTGTGGGTTACCAAAATCAATGGGAGTTGTTGTCTTTTTATCTTTATTGTCTATATGCCTAGCTGCCAAGCCTGAAAATGCGGAGCCGTGCACTCCCTGCATTGTTGCTGCCCGTCAAGGAAATAGAGTGATAAACACTCTAATTTATTTTACACAACAGCCATTGGAATGTAAACATGCTGTGGCAACATGCTTGAACCAGAATCTGATGTATCATATATGTATGGGTACATCAGGCAAATATTTTTGCTTTAAACCTGAGGTCCCAATTAGATACAATTATACCGTATGGGCTGGAATGGCAAAGACCAAAGAACCTCGAAGGGATAATCCAACCGGAGGTGGTCTTTTGTATTACCTAAATTTCACTGTTGTTTTAAGTCAGGGTTCAAGCCCCGCGGTACTGTGGTTTGATGCCTGTGTTGCCCTGGGAAAAATTAGGGGATCTGCTTGCGGATCCCAGGGGCGAGTAAACGCCTATAAAAAGAATCATAAATATTTATGTTATCCTCATGAAGGCTGGCACGCTGGTAACCCGGAAAGATGGGCACCATGCGCCAGTACTTATTTATGTTCTGGATGGGGCTGTGTGTGTGCTTTTACAGGTGGAGGATATAAAGGACGTCCTCACATAACACACTTCAAAAAGCAGATGGGAAATTTTGTCAGCATGGAGATAAGTAGAACCCATCCTTTAATTCAGGTTTATGGGTTTGGAATTGATGGTGGTGGAAAAGACCCTATGACTTCTATTACAATTACTCGCACTGAAATTCGAGACGGGGAGAGAAAGAACCATACTTGGTCTGTTGAAAATATCGTTGACAGGTTGCAGGACAACCCCTTTAAAGTCCCCGAACGTGCCAAGAATTTGTTTATTGAAATGGCTCAATCAATAGCAACTGAATTAGGGGTTGCAAATTGTTATGTGTGTGGGGGAACGAATATGGGGGAAGATTGGCCGTGGGAGGCAATGGAAGTGACCCCGGAACTTTTTAATAACATGTCTAGAATTGGAAATATCACAAAGAGAACTCACTCTAAAAATTTGACATGGACCATTACGTCTCAGCTAGTTGGCCGTGTCTGTTTTTCTCAGAATGGCACCATTCCCGTGGGTGATTTGACCTGTATTGGAATGTGGGAAAACGGTGTATGGCTTTCGCCTTCCAATGCCTCCGAGCCAGAGAAATTTGACAGTGCTCTGTTGCCTTATTTATATTCTGCAACATCAAGGGTATGGGAAGCACCCTTGCATATGTACTGGGTCTGTGGAAATATGGCTTATGAATTTTTGCCCCCTTCATGGTCAGGGTCTTGTGTCCTTGGATTCATCAAACCATCATTTTTCCTTATCCCAATTGAAACTCAGCAGTATCTCGCTGCCCCGGTGTATGGCCCTTTAAACCGGAAAAAGCGCGATGATACCCCATTTGCAGGGTTTCCATGTAAAAATCCTGAAGAATATGAAGGAGATGTATGGGACTCTCAAATAATTGTTTGTGTTTATGGTCCAGCAACATGGGCTCAAGATGGCTCGTGGGGATATAGGACTCCCATTTATTTGCTTAATAGGATAATTAGATTGCAGGCAGTCTTGGATTTGGCGGGTCAACGCATCACTACCGCACTTACTACTATAGCGGAAGTGACAGATCAATTAAGAACAGCTGTCTATCAAAACAGGCTCGCTCTGGACTATTTATTAGCGTCCGAGAATGGCGTGTGTGGAAAATTTAATTTAACGAACTGCTATCTAAAGATTGATCCCGTGGGCAAGGTTGTAAATCAGCTTGCCACAGAGATCAAACAGCTTACTTTTAATCCAACGCAAGAATGGAAGGGCATGCAATGGCAATGGTTAAATGATCTGATGCCCCAAGCTTGGATGAAGACTTTGGGGACCATGTTAATTGCTCCCTTATGCATTATTTTATTCCTTTTAATGTGCATTCCCTGCCTGATGCGGTTTCTGCAATCCTAATTTCAAAGGATCGTAGAGCAGAGAGCCGCACCAAAGTTAATTGCCTTACTGCAGGATTATGAGTCCCTGCCCGTCAATGACTCAAGATGAGTGTCCATCAGAAGTGGAGGGAATGAAGGGAATAGTATTTTAATAAGCATATAACTGCCATTGATAAAATAAAATGGCAGCGCTTATGTTCTCCCTTACCCATTTCCCGCTTTCACTCTCCCCCCTTAGCGTATTGTTTTAGCCTGCATCTCACCCTGAAATTCCTTCCCGGCCATGCAAGGCTGTAAATAAGGAGCTGTATAAACACTCAGCTCTGTAGGAAGACAGTTAGCTGAGTTGGTTTTTGAGGAGATAAGCCAGATATCCTTGAAGCGGTTATCGATGTCCGCCTGTCAAGAGGCTCCTGTCACGAAGCGGCGAAGAGTCCTGGGAAGTGCAAGCCAGATGGCGCCAGAGTGCAAGATGAATGTCTTCCTCCTTCAATAAATTGTCAAACTGATATGTTACCTTGTATGAACTTTGTATCAATTATGTATCCCTTTGTTCTGTGTTCAATTTATGACCCACAGCTGCATCCTTATCAATTTAGATAAGGGAGGGGCTGTTGGGGAGTGTAAAATTCTTATAAAAAGTGTGTAGTTTCTTTGTTCGGGGCCTCAGACTTTCCGAAACTATTCGGCTGAGCGCCCGTTGCAGCGATCATTAAACTTTTCTCCGTTCTTTGGAACTTTGGCTTTCTTTGAACTCTCGCCTCCCCGAAACCGCGGCAAAGAACCCCGAAACATGGCTAACAATATAAAAAGAGAAGAAAAACAAAATAGTGGGAGGTAGAAGAAAGTCTCCCCCTAACATGCTGATTGTGTGACCTGTTTACTCAAAGTCCACAAAACAACCACCTTTCCATAATCACACACACAGAGAGAATCCTAGCAGTGCAGTAATAGTTTCTAAAGTTTAGTAAACTAAACTTAGTTAGAGAACAAGAAGAAAGAAGACTATTCTGGAATGCAAAATGGCTGTCTGAACGACACAAGTTACTCTGTTCACTATATAAGTTCAACAAATGGCTATGATGTGGTTATAAGGGGAGATTTATGCCACACAGTGATCTCAGACTGAGCCCTCCCTAGTGCCCTCCATGTTTGGAGCACCCAGGGGAGATCTTGACAATTATTGGGAGGTTCAGCTGTCACTCATCCTCTCCTTTGGCATGAGTGTCTCTAAATACTGGATTACGCTTGATTTTGCCTTTTCACAATCAAAATAAATGACCCTCCTTTTAACTCTGTAAATGTAAAATGAGACTTGAAGTTTTGTGTTGTGGTGTTGCCCCCCATAAATAACTACTCTAATTCAAATGTCCATGGCATATGTGTCCAAAGATTGGGCAAGTTGCTAACTGAATTGGCCTGGACTTGGACCAAATGGTTTGAGATCTGGAATGAAGCAAAGTGGCCATGTCCAGTTTCAGACATGGAAGTGGAAGTGAGTTTTCAAAACTTCAGAACACAATTCACACTGAATGGGACTCAAACCACTCCTCCCTAATACCCATACAAAATACAGACTTTAAAGGTCCCTTGTAAGTGTTTGAAATTTGGAAGTGTGCCTCTAGGGTGCATCATGTATATTATTGACAATGTTAGATCCTATAGACCCAATCATCTTTAACACTCTTCATGCCCTTTATTTGCATCAAGATTAGAGCTGTTTTCCCTTTCCAGTGCAAGCCAAAGGCAGATATAGAAATGGACTGCAATCCAAGACACAAATGACATTGACTGGGGCACAAATCCATCTGGACTGAATTGGGGGTGCACGTCAAGGCTCGAATCAGTCACCAGATGAGATGGAAGGGCATTACATACAAGCCTAGCTTCAAGGCTCAGTAGAGAATTCAACCTGGATCTCCTAAAGCCCAGCCCTCCATTTGCTCTACAGCTGGCATAGTGTTAGAGCATCACACCCCAGAAGTATCTGGGAGACCTGCATTCAAAGGCTCATTGAGAAGCATCCTCTCCAAGTCACAAGTGGCAGCCTCCACTCCACAAGGTATATGAGGTGAGTTTTTAGACGGAGTTGTGCTTTCACTGTTTTCTCCTTTAGTAACTGCTTTTCGGGACTGTGAAAATGAGGCACACCCCCCCCCCAAGAACACCTGTCAGCTCCAGGCATAGGAAGAAAACTCTGATGGAACCATTTGACCTTGGGTAAGGGGAGAAAAATACTGGGAGAAGGGAGGGCTCCTTAAAGCGTTCAAACAATGTCAGCTTGTCACTTCTCACAGACTTTCTAATTCTTTCCAGCTGTAAATCAATCATCCCATTAACTCTTCTCTCATGGTCTCCTACTAAGTTATCTGGGGATTGGCTGATCCTTGCTGAGACATTTTTGGCAAAGTTGGAGAATAACACACCCCTTGTACATGGCCTGTGATGTCATGAACACTTACTCACGGCTTTCAGCAAGGCCTCCTCACAAAGGAGTCCCTTCTTTGCTTGCTGCAATTATCCAGCTATTAAAGAGCATTACGTTAGATTTCTTATATTTTACGAGTGATATCACCTCTTGCTTTAATGTCCAGCCGGTGGGCCAATTTGCACTCACTTCCTTTGACGCTGTGTTTGCTGATGGGATCTGTGGCTTTTGGGCCTCAGGAGAAAGCAGCGATTGAAATGCAATGAAATAAAATAAAATAAAAACCAGGGATACTAGAGCTGAGTTCACAAACAAGAGTGGCCGAAGTCAGCATAGGGGCATGCGTTAATAATATTTGAAACTACTCCTACATAATGCAGCCATCTGCAAGCGAGCTTTACGCCATCACATCTTTAGGTCTCACCTCCCTTTTCTGTTTTGCTTGACTAGTCTCCTGACTTTTAATAAAAAGAACTTATTTACTGACCACAGTTGCATCCCACTCTTCCTCTGCAAAGCTTCATTTTGTCACTACCACCACCCAGTAATGGTAGGTTAGGCTGAAAGATGGTGATTTGCTCAAGATCGTCAATAACTTTCTTTCCCAGTCTCTCTCTCTCTCTCTCTCTCTCTCTCCCTCTCCCTCCAACAAAAGCAGCCTGAAAATAAATCTTCCAAAAAAAAGGGGGGGAATTATGTTAAGTCCAAGGGTGCCCAACATAGCAGGCCAGGGACCTCATGGATATTGCTACTGGTGAAGGTGTTCAAGACCATCCCAGACCCGTGGTCTCCTTCCTATTTCTCTTTCCTGCTGCAGCTAGTAGTAAAGAAGACCAATGGGAATTATGTATTTGCATGTATATATAAATAATTATGTGTGTATATGCACACACGTATCTGTGTGACTGGAAGTTGAGACATGGCTACTGGATTTCTTTTTGAGAGATAGAAACGTTTCACTGTTCATCCAAACAGCTTCATCGGTCTGAATACAGCTAGTGCAAGTCCTCCATCTTATAGTCAGCTTTGACCTCTTGTCACCCTTATCTGAATTAGGCTCATAAGATGAACAATGGCCAGAATAGGTTCGTTAGGGAGACAGTATCTATAGCCTTAAGGTGAACAATGGCCTAAGGTGCTGAAACCCATCAAGAATGGGTCGTTAGCTATGGCCTTGGTGGTGAAGGCTTTTTGATTTGTCTGGGTACTTTGGAAAGCACAGCCTGATAAGTAGCAGATAGACTATGCCGGAGCCCACCACCTCTGTTGAGGGAGGGGTTTTCAATGCTTACATAAATGGCTTCCCTTACTCCTCTCTCAAACCACCTCTCTTCTTTGTCTAATATGTGTACATCCTCATCTTTGAAAGAGTGGCCTTTTTCCTTCAAGTGGAGGTGTACTGCTGATTCTGGTCCTGAGCTGTTATCCCTCCTATGTTGGGCCATCCTTCTGTTTAATGGCTGTTTAGTTTCTCCAATGTAGAGGTCTGAACACTCCTCACTGCATTGGACCGCATATACCATATTGCTCCTTTTATGTTTTGGTATCGGATCCTTTGGGTGGACAAGTCTTTGCCTTAGTGTGTTTGTGGGTTTGAAATAAACAGGTATGTGGTGTTTGCCAAAAATCCTTTTAAACTTCTCCGACACTCCAGCCATGTAAGGAATGCAGTAAGGATTGCAACAAAGCAGTGGGCCATCCCAGAAGAACAAGGGATCAGTCTGAGACCCAGACCCGACGGAAGAACCAAAGGAGGCCAAATAATTGTGTACGGGGGCTGTAAATCCTAACTTGATTGGTCCTTGTGTGGTAAATGGGAGTACTTCATTTGTTTTTACTCATTTGGGAGAGCCAACACAAACCAGTGAGCTGTTCTGAGGAGGGAGGTCTTAGGGGAAAGGTAAGTATCTAGTATGTGCCTTTTGCATATGTACAATAAGATCTGAATCTGGATTTTAGGCATCCACATTCAACCCAGGTTCAACGTTGGTTCTATCCCTGCTCCTCATTGTCACAGGTGCCATGAAAGGAACACTCCCAAAGTTGGGACAAGAGCTAAGCCGAAAATCATTCTGGTAGAATGTTCGGTCGCTGATGGAGAGAACAGCTGGCCCCAAATGGTTCCCATTTGTTTCTTTTGGTTTGGTTTGGTTGGTTTTGCTGCCACCAGACATGCTTCCCCCCATGGTTCATATACTGCCCTTCTAGGGCATTTTTTGCAACATCCAAATGTTATCTGCCAGCTACTGAGAACAGCACTGTGAAACACTGCTGATAGGTTTCTAGGGCTTTTGACAATAATAACAATGGTGGTCCCCCCACTCCCAGCTACTTTGGGATGAGTACCTGTAATTCTCCTCCCTCCCCCACCTCTCCCTCTTTTCATCCCCTCCATATCTCTGAAATGCCCCTATGCAATAAAATGGTTGAAGGGGTGAACCCCACAAGAATACTAAGATTCTGGGGGGGGGGGGGGAATGTTCATACATATCTTCTGATCTCCTCTACAGCAGAGACAGAGTCAATGGGGGCGGGGAGAGATAACCAGCAGTCTTTTTCTGTGGGACTTCTCCAGGAAGCTTGCTCCTTGTTATACAATAAAGTGTTAGGACCAATCCTGTTACAACCACAAGTAGCTTTCAAACTTAGATGGTAATGTGTGGGAGGTCATTTGCTTCTCTCTGTGTGTGTAGGTGGCCCCGCTTTGCTCTGAACATATAATCTGGTAGCTATTTTGATGTTATCACCATCCACACCTCAACACAAGGAAAAGATTCTTTATTGAGAGACTAGCTGTGTTATTTCTGTCCTACTTGTGCATAAATCTTAAAAAATGAACTGGGGAACTAGGAGCTGGTCGGATTTGGGCATGCTGTTGTTGTTTTGATTATATCCTGTCCCACAGTGCTAGATCATTATCTGGGGGTGCTTTTACACGACCCCTAAAATCTGCTGGCAACTTAAATTCGGACCAGAGATCTTGGGGGTTTGCTCCTCTTGCTGGGTTCCCACCACTCTGCACTCCCTTGCTTCTGTCTGCGTGAGGGGAGGGAATAAAAAGGAGAGAAAAGAATACAGGCTCACCTCCATCTGCTGATCTGAGTAGCCCCGGAAGCATTCCAGTCTCTTAAAGGGGCAGGGGCAAAAAAGCAAACAAACAGAAGTCTGGGAGAGCCCGGCACTCACTGCTTCGCAATCTGCATCAGAAATGTTTCACCTTCGGAGACCAGGTACTTGGAAAATGTGCTGGGACGTGCTTACGTGGGCGTGGTCATACTTTATTTTGTTTAAAGTCTGGAGGTGGTGGGAAAACAATTTTAAGCTCCACATCTGGGAGCCCTTTGCCTCGGATTTTAGGGGTCGTGTAAAAGCGCCCTGGGAGGTTTACAACATAATTATGCAAACAACACTTTGCCCCCATTCCCACCTCCTACCCCCAAGCAAGCCGGTTATTCATTTTACTGACCACAGAAAGATGGAAGGCTGAGTCAGCCTTGAACCAACTGCCTGGATCTGTTGGGATCCAACTCGGAGCGTGAGCATAGGCTTAACTGCAGTACTTCAGTTTAGCCAGATGTGCCATAAGGGCCACCTCTGGATTAAGAGGACACCACATCAAATGGTTCTGACATCCCACCTTGTATCAACAAAAAGCATAGAAAAAGAATGGGTGCAAATTCCAGCTCAGATCAATTTTAAGATGAATTTCCCAACATTAACAAGTAATTTCATGTGCTGAGAAGGAAATGCTGGGGTGGAAAGTATTTTACCTTTGGAATGGAAAGAAGCAGAGATTTAAAGAAATACTAAATATTGGAGGAATGTCAGCTGTGGAAACTATCCACAGGACATAATTCACCACATAATTTAGGCACAGTGGTTAAATTGCTGTACTTCAGCCAAAACTCTGTTCACAACCCAGGTTCAATAGCAGATTGCGGACTCTGAGATGACTCAGACTTCTGTCCTCCTGATGTTGGTAAAATGAGTATTCAGCTCACTGGGAATGAGGGGAGGGAGCAATGTGCAGCCTACATAATAACTCGTATATTAGGGTCATAAGCCATATATGTTGCTTTTGGCTTGAATGCCAAAATTAAAGCCCCACTTCTTGTTTCTGGCTTTAACAGATATTCAGGAGGCAGGTACAAAACAGTTCCCTCCTTGATTGAGTTAAAATTATCAATGCTCCCATATAAATAAAGAGCTATGAGTCATTTGGTGCCATTTTGAAGAATTTGTCAAGAACCTTCATGGAAAGGATCAAAGTTTAAGAAACCTGAAAGTACTAAAAACTACAAAGCAAAACTAGTAGCAAAACATCCTCAACTCAGGCGAAGCTGGAGGTATTGCTATTTTGGTCTGTCAGCAACTAATTTAACTACCAAAGGCAAATGAACAAAAAAGTCATAAAGGATTTTAATTTTTTAGCCTTTAAACTGCTTCAGAGACAAGCACCATTCTTCAGCAGATCTTCCATGATTCATGGTTGCCCCGTGTTAACTCAGAATGCCATTGGTCAGATTTCAGCTAGGTTGCAAAAAAACATCTTCCACATTCACCTCTGAAATTCATGGACTCAGTTGCCTGCATTGGAAACGTGAATTGGGAGCTTGACTCCCCCTTTGTGAATACAAGGTATGAATGCCCAAGCTCCCGATAACCCATAAGCACCCCACCCTCAGTCCTCTCAATCCTATCCTTTCCTTCACTGACCCAATGGCTGTCAGGATAAGATAAATTTATTATTTATTTATTTATTTATTTATTATTAGATTTATATCCCGCCCATCTTCCCAAGGGGAACTCTGGGCGGCTAACACAGCTGAGCAAGTCAGCGAATATAACAATACAGTACAATACAACAAGACAAATAAACCAGCATATCAATATAACTAAAGTAAAAGAAAACAGCAGCAGGGGAGCACCCTTTAGTTCCAAATCAACCTGCCACTATCTCAATTCCTGACATGGTGGTCAGTGGTCGATGGCGGCACAAAAAAAAAAAAAACGGGCTAAGCTAGGTCACCAAAGGCCTCGCAGAATAGAATAGTTTTCACCGCTCTGCGAAAGGCCAGCAGGGACTCTGCAGAGCGCACCTCGCTGGGTAGGCTGTTCCATAAAAATGGGGCAGCCACCGAGAAGGCCCGGCTCCGGGTAAGGGAACACCTGGCCTCGCGGGGAGTTGGAACCCGAAGCGAGTGCGCCCGCGACTGCCGAACCGGTCGGGTCGAAGTTGACCGCTGGACGATCCGCTCTGCCAGGTAATCCGGGCCCAAGCCATGGAGGGTTTTATAAACTAAAACCAAGACCTTGAATCTGATCCGGGAGGCAACGGGTAGCCAATGCAGCCAGGCTTGGACCGGGGTGATGCGGTCATAACGACGCGCACCCGCCACCAGTCTGGCCGCTGCATTTTGCACCCGTTGCAGTCGCCGGAGGAGAGTCAAGGGCAACCCCATGTAGAGGGCGTTGCAGTAGTCCAACCTCGAGATCACCAGCGCCTGGACCACTGTTCTCAGGGAGTCCCCGTCTAGGTAGGGGCGAATCTGGGCGATCTGGCGGAGATGGATGCGGTCCTGGCCACGGCCGCCACCTGGGCTTCCAGGGACAGGGCCGGGTCCAGGATCACGCCCAGATTCCGAACCCTCTCCGCCAGCTGGAGGGTAACACCCTCCAAGCTGGGGAGAGGGCCTCCATACCCAGACGGGGAACTCCCGAAGAACATCACCTCGGTCTTCTCAGGGTTGAGTTTGAGCCTGTTGGCCCTGGTCCAAGCCATACCCACCTCCAGACACCGGTCGAGGGACCGGAGAGCTTCCACTGCAGAGGTGGTGAAGGAGAGATAGAGCTGTGTGTCATCAGCGTACTGATGACAACACAGTCCAAATCTCCTAATGACCCCAGCCAGCGGCCTTACATAGATGTTAAACAGCATGGGGGAGAGAGACGAGCCCTGCGGAACCCCACAAGGAAGTGTCCACGGGGCCGACAACTCTCCACCATGCTGCACATACTGGAGCCGACCCTGAAGGAAGGACTGGAGCCAACTGCGAACAGTGCCTCCGATCCTTACCTCCAGGAGCCGGTCCAGTAGGATACCGTGGTCGACGGTATCGAAGGCCGCTGACAAATCCAGGAGAACCAACAGAGTAGAGCAACCCCTGTTGGCCGCCCGGATTAGGTCATCTTGCAGCGCGACCAGCGCTGTCTCGGTACCCCGGCCAGGCCTGAAGCCGGATTGGCAAGGATCAAGGCACCGCTGTTCCTCCAAGAATGATTGGATCCGCACCGCGGCCACCCTCTCGATGACCAATCGGTCGATAGTTACCCAATTGGTCCGATGCCAATCCCGTTTTTTTCAAGATGGGCTTAACCACCGTCTCCTTCAGACGAGAGAGGAAAACCCCCTCGCTGAAGGAGGTGGTGGCGATGGCTGCGGCCCACTCGGGCATGCTCCCTCCGGCAGATTTGATAAGCCAAGATGGGCAAGGGTCGAAGGGGGTGGTCACGGGACGGCAATGGGCAATAGCCCTGGAGGCCTCCAAAGGAGAGACAGGCCCAAACTCAACCAGTTGAGGAGAGCAGGGGGGGGTGAAGGAGCTTGGGATGGCAAGGGAGGGCTAGTGCTACTGGATTCAAAGTCGGCACGGATGGCCTCTATTTTAGATCTGAAAAAGACTGCGAAATTCTCGCTACTGAAATCAGTAGGAGGAGGCCTAGCCAGACTAGGATTGGTGAGGTCCCGAACCACCCGGAAGAGTTCTGCCTGACGGTTCGAGGCCTCACCAATTCTCAGGGAGTAAAAAGATCATCTAGCCTCCCTGATCGCATGCGAGTAGCGCCTAGTCTGGAACACAACAGCAGTCTTGTTGTTCGCCATCCGGCTCTGTCTCCAGATGCTCTCCAGTCTCCTCCGTTCCTGCTTCATCGCTCTTAGCTCCGCCGTGAACCACGGCGAAGTTCGAGCTCTGCCGCGGAGGAGACGCTTGGGGGCGATTCGGTCGACGGCATCGGCAGCTGACTCAAACCATTGGTTGGCCAAGGCCTTGGCCGAATCGTCATCCAGACCACCAGAAAGCTCCCCGAAGGCTTCCCGGAACCGAGCCGGATCAAGAAGCCTTCGGGGGCGGGCCCAAACAAGGGGCCGTTGGTCCCCGCGAGGAGGGGCTGCCATTGTCAGGGAAAAGGACAACAGGTAATGATCTGACCATGACACGGGTGAGAATCCCCCGGCATGGAGGTAAATACGAGATCCAGGGTATGCCCACTCCTGTGGGTAGGAAAAGAAACATGCTGGGATAGGCTCATGGACGTCATGGTTTCCATGAAATCCCAAGCTATGCCGGCGAGCTCACCGCCAGCATGCACGTTGAAGTCCCCGACGACCAGAAGCCGGGGGGACTTCAACAGAGCAGCGGCAATGAACTCCGCGAGCTCTGGCAGGGATTGTGCTGGCTTGCGGGGAGCACGGTAGCCCAGCACAATGCCAAATCTATCCCGCTGACCTACCAACAGGTGGAGGCATTCAAGCCCCGGAATCACCAATGTCGAGGCCCTGGTCACTTTAAGCGATTCCCTTTATACAATGGCGACTCCTCCCCCCTTCTGGCCCCCCCAACCTGCGCACTCCGTGAACCAGGAACCCAGGAGGGCACAGCTGGGTGAGGGAAGCCCCCCCCCTCTGAGCCCACCCAGGTCTCTGTTATACAGGCCAGGTCGGCCCTGCCGTCAGTGATGGTATCAAAGATGAAAGCGGTCTTATTATGGACCGACCTGGCATTAAGGAGGAGGCAGGACAGGTTGGAGGCTCTGGTGGAATGGCTCCCAGGCACGTGGCAGTGAGTCAGAGGGCAGTGAGTCAGAGGCGCGAGATGCCTGACCCTGGTTCTTCTTATCCGACTAATCCTCTGACTCCGAGCGTATCGTCCACGACCCAACACGGTTGGTATGTGAGTCCCTGCCAACATGGTGACCTAGCGGGTTGGGGGGAGGAGGGAAAAAAAACCTCAGTTAACAAATGAAATACAGCTAACTCAAACTAAACTCAAGGCAAACAAATTACAAATAATGATACAAAAATAAGCAAATTAATGTGTTGGGTTACTGCTAACAGAACAGTCCAGCCAGCACACATAGAGGTCAGGCTGGGTAGGGCATGTTGACAACTTTGAATAAGTAGCAAGGATTAGGCGGCTTTGCTGCACACTCTGCCTTTCTCACCTGGCACGCTGAAATAGCAGCACCCCAGGATCTCGAGAACATACTCAACAAGGATCCTCCTTATTGAAAGGAGCCAGACTAAACTTCCCAGTTGCCACAAACAGGATGTTTTCCATTTGACTCACTGTATACCTTTCATGGTATTTTGTGCACTGGAATCAATCAATGAGAAACCTAACAACATCTATATGCTTGTGGTAAATCAGATGTCAACAGTCCTGGGCAATATCTCCAAAGTTCCCATATAGAAGTCCTTTTATGTGCTTGGAGGGTAAGGAAGGGGTATCCCTATTTGCCTCTGGTCCTTGTGGGATCTGAACACAGTTCAACACTTTCTTTGCAGTGAAACATAATATAGCAGACTGTTTATGTCTGTGTTGGTATTCTTGGAAGTCACCAGTAGTGCAATTCTGCCCTGGAGGAAGCTTACAAATATCCAGGTCACAGGTGGTTCCCTAGGTAAATATGACCCACCCAGACCCCACATTTGGCTTTAAATCCCCATATTCTGTAGCACATTAACTGCAACATGTCTGGAATTTTTGACCCCAGGGATATCAGCATCCATTATTACTTTTCCATGCTGCCCAGGAGCCGCTGGGCTCAGATCCAACAGGAAGACTTTTCATTAGTCACTTACTATTCCCAATGGCACCTCAAAAAGCTTTGGAGCACCAGCACGTTGAGCCAAAGTCTATTTCTAATTGTCTGGGAAGCCAACATTCATCAAATTTCCCTCCAACACCTTACCACTCCCCTTGTGCCAAGCTGTGTGTGGAGTGGGACTGATTGCTACGAGCGGGAATGTCACAGGGATGCCCTGCAAAACAGGGTTTCAGGTTGACCCATTTCTTGATCCAAGTTATTTAACCACACGATGGTTCCTAGAGAGGGGGGGGAGGCCCTCAGCCAAGCTCGGGAGAATTTTTTAGCAAACTCTTTGCTAAGCTACACTTCCAACAGAGTGATTCCCGCATACTTACTACTAGAGATGGGCACGACTTAGCGGTATTCCTGTTTCCGTTTCCGTTACTCGTTTCCGTTACTCTACGGAAACGGAAACGGGAATTACTCCGCCAGACTTCGAGCTCGAACCGACGAACGAACAATTTGGTCTGATTTGTCGTGCTCGTTACTTGCATCGCGCAATGCCAAGCGGCACAGAAAAAAAGTTTTTAAAAGTTAAAAAAAAACACGATTCCCGGCCCTAAAAGTAGGCGAAAACTGTCTGAGGGCACCTACCAGGCCAGAAGGGTGTTTTATTTGAGGGGGGGGTTCCCCGCCCCCCTCTCCTTGGCTATTGCTACTGCTGCGCTGCTGGTACCAGGCTGGGAGGGCGCATCCATTTGCCATGCAGTGCGGGGGATCCAAAATGGCGACCGCAATATTTTTTTTGAAATCGTTGCCCAAAACCCCACCAAAGCACCACAGAAACATGCGAAAATTAGCTATTTTAAATGCTTGAATTTTTACAGTAGCAGCAGTGGGTTTTTCTTGCAAAAAAAAGTCTCCGTTGATTTTATTTTATTTTATTTTATTTTATTTTTTTACACCTGCGCATTCGCAATGATGGGCTCGCCCATGGGAGTGGACCATGCAAAGTTTTGGAGCCATTCCACCAATCGCATGGCCAGGTTTTGCTGACTGTACCAGGCTGGGAGGGCGCATCCATTTGCCATGCGGTGGGGGGGGATCCAAAATGGCGACCGCAATATTTTTTTTGTAATTGTTGCCCAAAACCCCACCAAAGCACCACAGAAACATGCGAAAATTAGCTATTTTAAATGCTTGAATTTTTACAGTAGCAGCAGTGGGTTTTTCTTGCAAAAAAAAGTCTCCGTTGATTTTATTTTTTATTTTATTTTATTTTATTTTTTTACACCTGCACATTTGCAATGATGGGCTCGCCCATGGGAGTAGACCATGCAAATTTTCCACCAATCGCATGGCCACTTGGCCAGGTTGACCACAGAGACTTCTGGGATGTGCCAATCGGGCATAAACAGCCCACTAATTGTAGCCCAAACCCGAACCCTAAGCCTAACCCATACGCCAGTACACTGTCCTTCTAAGTGGGTCAGAGAGGCACCCAGATGCACCCCAATACTCACCGTAACCTCACCCGTAACTAGCCTAACCCTAGCCGTTGCGCTAAGCCGTCTTAACCCTAAGCCAGATCTACTTGCATTGCACTACATGCAAGTACGTGAGACACAGCGGGTGCAAAGAGTCTGCCAGTCCGTCACTTGTGGCTCTGGCTGACTCCTGCAGCTCCCTCCAGGAGCCCGCTACCCCCTCCCCAAACCAGTACTAACGACAACGAAAAAACAAAAAAACGAACCGACTAATTTTTGCAAATTTTCGTGAAAAACGGAAACGAGCCGAAACGGAACCGGCCCGACTAACGACAACTCGAAAAAAATTTTTTTCAAGTCGTGCCCATCTCTACTTACTACTATTCTGGCTGTTTCAAAATGAACAGAGAACTGATGGAAGCAGCAAGAGGCTCCCTGCCACTAAGGAAATACAGTCACTGCAGTACTGCCTATATCACATTACAGCCGATTTGATTTTGCAGTATCTCAGTGCCAGGACAAGAGTCCCAGTGTGGTATAGTGGTTACAGAGATGGCCCAAGACTTTGGCAAACAGGATTTGGATCCCAGTTCAGTCACAGAAGCCCACTGGGAATGCCATGTCCTGCAGGTGAATTTGGCAATTCAGCTATTCTACTCTGCTTGTAAGGGGTTCCCTAGTAAGCTCTGCCTATCTCCCTATGATGCTATGATTTGGTGCTTTCAAGGCTTTGTCCAAGTTTGTTATCTCTATTCTAAAAGACTTCAATACCTTTCCCAAGACTGAATTATCATAACAATTAGAGTTTAGAGATCATATATATTGGTATTTGGGCAGGGCCGTATCGAGGATGGAGGGGCAGAAGGGTACGTCTGCCCTGGGTGCAGCAATTTGAAGGCGCCTGGAGGGGGAGCAGGAGGAGGAAACTGTGCACCCTCCCACCACCCAGCAGGCCTCCCTTCCCTGCCACCGCCACGTGCCAGGCGAGTGGTGAAGCAGGCAGGCAAGCTGGCAGGAGCACGGTGGCCGGTGCCCTCCTCCTCCTCTTCCTTGTCTTGGTGGGAGAGGTGTAAGGCAACACACACTACTGCAGATGTGTGTGCACACACACACACCCATCCACCTGTCCACCTGTCCACCCATCCGCATGCACACACACACAAACCATGCCTGCAGAATTCACCCTCTGTTGCTGGGTGGGTGTGATGTCAGGGGCGGGCGGAAGGAAGGGTGCAAAAAAAAATTGTCCCCAGGCGCTCCAAATCCTGGCAACGCCTCTGGATTTGGGCCCCATCCGTTTGCTTTTTTTTTTTTTTTTATTTTTTAGCTTGTTCATTGGAATGTGGCTGTCAGAACTTTTTTGAAATTGAATTGGGCCTTCAGGCTGGAAGAAATTCCTTACATTTGATCTTGACCCAGAACAAAATTCTCTATACTTAACCTGGACCCTACACTTACCAGGACCCTGGCCATGTGTATTGTGCAGTCATTTTGTACACACACACTTCAGCTGGTTCTCAAGGAATGGCTTGGTTGCAATTGGGCTGTTTCAGCCTGCGTTGGCCATTTCAGCTGTTACCAGACTGGAGACTGATGGAATTCATAGCAGATGATAAGCTTTGTAATACCAAGAGGGAGGAATAATTTTAATTTCCTTAATTGCGCAATGAAAACACTCCTAACTTTAGCATCTGAGATTGATTAGCAAGTCCCCAAGAAAAACGTACACACACCACGCAGCATTTAACCAGCTTCAGTAATTACCTGCTTCTAAAATGAAAAGAACGTAAATCTTTACTCACTGAACTTGCAAACTGCAGGCTTGAGCTCAATGAGTTACTTACCTGGACTCCCAGGTTTCAAAACCTTCAGGTCCTTTGGATCCATGAACATCAGAAGCACATCTGGTAGAATGTCAGCTTTTTTGGTGGCAGCTGTTTCCAAATTTTGGAAACTCCTCCCAAAGTGGGCTAGGTTGAGATCCTCTATATTACTGTTCTGCCATTAGGCAAAATACTAGCTTTCCTCAGGCTGTCCTTCACCTTTTAAGTTGGTTTGCTGCTGAAGAGTGTTGGGCATCGCCTATGCCTTTCTGTTTGGGGCATGTGTGTTCTAAGTAATGTTGCTAATTTATTTCTCCTTTTTGTTATGTCTTAATTAAGATTTAAATTAACTGTTAATTAAACACACACATATGTATATCTTGCCTATCCTGGGCAGCAGCTGATAATTTTGTGTTTTGTTTTTGTACTGAGCAATTAGCTTTTCCCTAACAAATGGGGATTTTAGGTGGTGGCGATAATGAATTTACCAGTCAGAGTGATGTTTGCAGTTTTGTCATATTGTTGTCTTGTAGTGTATCTATTGTGTAGGACTGCAAGGGCTCCTTTCAGTCCCATGTTAAAGGCCTGGCTTCTTTCCCCCTGCTTCAAATAGAGGCCTAGCACAGTGCAGTGGATGACATTTTGTACTAAGATGAGAGAGATACCTGTTGATAGCAAGATAATTTCTCTCTTTAAGCCTAACCTAACTGGCAAAGGTTGGTGAGAAGACCAAGTTGGAGACCATATTGACCACCCTGAGCTTCCAGGAAAAAAGACCAGAGGATTAAAAAAAATACTATCCCACCACTACCAGTACTGGAACAGTTTTAAATTTCCATCTTTGATCATGCAAAACCCTCTTGAACAACTATTCATGACACCCTTTCTCTCCAGTGACAGACACACTTGTGATGCCGCTGAAACCCATAATTAGCCCGTCTGAATTATGAATTTAGTCTCTGTATAATTTCCACATAGATAATGAGCCCTGACTTTTATATTCCCCAACTGCAGTATATTAATAGGGAGTTGAATTACAAGTCAATTTCTTTCCTCTCGCTCTTTTGTTCCAGTTCTTTCTGTAGGCGTGTGGGGTGAGGGTCACTGGCCACCCCTTCCTGACAGCTGCAGCCTGCTGAGTTCTCCTCTGAACAGGTGAGCACAAAGTGTTGCCTCTGCCACCTGTTCCCTCACAGCTCTAGTCCTTGCTCACAGTCCACATCCTCAGGTGATAAACAGAACACACATGATGAAAACAAGGCCCTGTGAGAGTGAAAAACCATCAGACTAATGGTCTTACAACCTCCAGGTGAACAACTTTTTAAAAAATCAAGTATGAATCAAAAACTCAATATAGGAGTGCTCTTACCCAATCTTTTCCTTTGATTGGCCTGCAGATCCTGAATGATTCAGAATCACAATGGGGCAGATCACCCATCAGCAAAGCAAAAGGGTGCTGCTTATACTGCATACTGCCCCATAGCACTTAAAGCACTGTCTGAGTGGTTTATAAGTAATTATGCAGGCTACACACTGCCCTCCCTGCAAGCTGGGTAGTCATTTTACCAACCTTGGGAGGCTGGAGGACTGCGTGAACCTTGAGCCGAATATATCTGGTATTGAACCCCAGGTCATGAGCACCGTTACAGCTGCAGTACCGAAATTTAGCCACTGTGTCACAAGGCTTTTGTTATTAGATGGGAGTAGAGATGGGCACGGAACGAACATTTTTTCGTTTCCGTTACCGTTTGTCGTTTCTGTTACGTAACGAAACGACAAACGAAAATTGTGATGAAAATGAAACGAAACGAACAGAACCACGAAAATTGTGGTCGCTACGTTTCGTTTCCATTAATGGCAACGCGCAATGAAATGAGCTGTTTTAAATGTTAAAAAACGCCCTGGACATCTGTAAAAATGCAGCGATAATTATTTATATTGTCTGATAATACCTACCAGGGGTTTGAGGTCATTAAAACATTTGTTTTTGTCTTCTCCCATCGCGATGTATTTTTCTTTTCCCTTTAAAATGGATGTCGCCACCAGCCACAAAATGGAGGCAAGCCATGTGATGTGGGATCATGTTCAACCAATAGCATGCCCAGGTTGCAGACTGGGCGGGCAGGTCTGGCAGCCACAGAGGGCATAAAAAGCTCTGGCAGCCCCTGGCCTCCTTGCAGTCTCTGGTGGGAGTTAGGGTGGGATTGCTGTCTCTGCGACTCTAGCTTCAGTCCTGCAGCCTCCCTGTGTGTGTGTGTGTGTGCTGCGTACCTCTCAGTGAGTACCCTCCCCTTCCCCGCAGTGCAGTCACTCTGTGGCTGCCTTGCACCCTGGGCAACGCCCACCACTGCCTTTGCAGCCTCCCTGCATACCTAGTCTATACTGTGTCTCTGACAGCATCCATTTTTTTTTAGTATTTTCCCTCTGGTCTGGGGCGTTGGGGGATGCCTGCGCACGGAAATGCTTTAAAAATCGTGCAAAAAGCGGGTAGAAATGACAAATGGAAAAACAAAAAATGGAAATTTTTCAAAAAATTCGCGACCAACGGAAACGAACCGAAACAGACCTCTCAACGACAAACGAAAAACCAAAACACCATTTTTCTGTTTCGTGCCCATCTCTAGATGGGAGTCATCAGGTCCCATCTGACGTATGGCGAGCCTTTTCAGGGGTTTCTGGGTAAATAATAATTAGGAGTGGTTTACTGTTCTGTTCTTCTGATGTCACCTTGGAATTGTGCAACTTGCCCAAGGCCTCACAGGTTGGCTCTTTTGGAGTATGCAGTGAGGGACTGAGCTCCTAACCTCTAGCTCTGTGACTAAATATCTACCAGTAATTCAATGAGCTATCCAGCCACCATGTCACTATTATTTTCTACATGTAAACAGGCAGCAAACACATGAGGGCAGACATCTTTTCTGAATTTTGAAACACTCAATTCTGAGGGTTTTTTTTTTCAAAGAATGGAAGACAAGCCAAAGTATATTGAGGGGGATTTTTAAATAAATAATAGGATTTATTTATTGAAAATATTTCTATCTCACCTTGGGTCCTTTTAGGGAGAAAAGAGGGATATAAATACTTTAAATAAATAAGATTTATTTTGTATGTAACCTATATAAACCTGTCCAATAATCAAGATCTGCTTGGGAGGCCTTCCTCCGTATTTGATCATTGAGAACAGCTCAGTGAAGGTGTTGCATGAACCCTTGGAGGCTTCATTGGGATCTGGGAGTCTGGGTGGACCACAAACGGAATATGAGTCAGCAGTATGACGCAGTGACGAAGAAAGCCAATATGATCCTTGATTGCATCAACAGAAGCATAATTTCAACAGCAAGGGAGGTAATAGTACCCCTCTATTCTGTTCTGGTCAGACCCCACCTGGAGAACTGTGTGCAGTTCTGCACTTCTCAATTTTAAAAGGATGTTGACAACCTTGAGTGGGTCCAGAGGAAGGCGAACAGGATGGTTAAAAGTCTGGAACACATGTCTTACAAGAAGTTGCTTAGGGATCTGGAAATGTTTGACCTTAGAAAAAAGAAGGTTAAGAGGGGATATGATTGCCATGTTTAAATATTTGAAAGGATGTCATATTGAAGAGGGTGCTGGCTTGCTTTCCATGGCCTCAGAGACTAGGACTTGGAGCAATGGTTTCAAACTACAGGAAAAGAGCTTCCATTTGAACATTAGGAAGAACTTCCTGGCAGTTAGAGCTGTTCAGCAGTGGAATATGCTGCCACGGAGGGTGGTGGAGTCTCCTTTGGAGATTTTTAAGCAGAGGCTGTATGGCCATCTGTCGGGGGTACTTTGATGGGGATTCCTGCATGGCAGGGGGTTGGACTGGATGGCCCTTGAGGACTCTTCCACCTCTATGATTCAATTATTCTATGACATTGTCATAATTGGCCACCAAGTCAAGACATTTTTACTTATTAGTACCTCTGAGGGCTGGGTCTCCTGTGATATAGGGCAGGCTAAAAATGTACTAAACAAACAAGCAAACAAATATGTGATTTGGGCTACCATTCCCAAACTTACCCAGCCTATGTGGCCATTAGTTCTAGTTGCAGGATTCTGCAGTTTGTCATTGGGGAAACAAAGCATAGTGTTTCCAAACTCTGGGCTTGTGTGCCCACTAGTTCCAACCTGCATAGGAAAGGGCCCAAGTAGAAAAGCTCATCCCTGTTGGGATTCATCCAGTGGCAACAGTGAGTTATGTCTATTATGCCCATTGTCTGGTTGTTGCATTTAATATTTATTTATTAATTATTTATTTATTTATTATATTTTTATACCCCCTGTTTTCTGAGGGAACTCCAGGTGGTTAACAATACGGTTGAAAAATAAAACACCAGACAAAGGCAATGCAATAATAAAGGAGAATCATCGGCAAGAGGCGTCAAAGAAAAAAAAAACTAAACTAAATTAAAGGTCGCCAAATGCCTCCTGATAAAGCATGGTTTTAAGTGCTTTTTTGAAGGTGGGCAGGGACTGTGCAAGGCGCAGCTCACTCGGGAGATGGATCCAGAGTGAGGGGCCAACCACAGAGAAGGTGCGGTTGCGTGTGAGCGATTTTTGTGCCTCCCTAGGTGTGGCCACTCTGAGTGAGAGCACCTGCAACATTCTAGTGGGTCGGGCCTCAGTTGACCTTTGGGAGATACGCTCTGACAGGTATTCGGGTCCCAAGCCGTGGAGGTTTTTGTAAACCAAAACCAGGACCTAGAACCTTATCCAGAGAGGCACGGGCAGCCAATGCAGGTGGGCCAGAACTGGGGTGATGCAATCGTATCTACGCGCACCCACCACCAGTCTGGCTGCCGCATTCTGCACCTGTTGGAGTCTCCAGGTTCAAGGGCAACCCCACGTAGAGTGTGTTGCAGTAATCAATCCTCAAGATCACGAGGGCCTGCACAACTGTTATCAAGGAGGCCTCATCTAGGTACGAACGAATCTGGGTGATCCGGCGAAGATGGAAAAAAGCGGTCTTGGAAACAGCCATCACCTGAGCTTCAAGGGATAGGGCTGGATCGAAGACCACACCCAGATTCCTGGCCCTGTCCACAGGCCGGAGGGTGACACCCCCCCCAAACTGGGGAGGGGGCCATTGTACCTAGAGGAGGGCACCCCGAAGAACAGAATCTCGGTCTTCTCTGGATTAAGTCTGAGCCTGTTGGTCCTGGTCCATTCCATGACCGCCCCCTTCACAAATCAAGGGAGCGTACTGCCTCCACGGCAGGGGTGGAAAAGGAGATGCAGAGTTGCGTGTCATCGGCATATCGACAACAAACTCTAAATCCCCTAATGACCTCAGCCAGTGGTCTCATATAAATGTTAAACAGCATGGGGGAAATTGCCGACCCCTGAGGCACTCCACAAGGGAGCATCCAGGGAGCCGACAGCTCGTCCCCCAGCTGAACATGCTGGGACCACTCACCAAGGAAGGATAGAAGCCAGTGGAACGCATACCCCAATTCCCACCTCAGTACTGATCCAGCAGGATACTGTGGT
The DNA here is from genome assembly GCA_037367245.1 of Phrynocephalus guinanensis. NCBI lineage: Eukaryota > Metazoa > Chordata > Lepidosauria > Squamata > Agamidae > Phrynocephalus > Phrynocephalus guinanensis. The sequence goes on along the minus strand of CM074734.1, from coordinate 104,300,366 downwards.
CGAAGGTATCAAAGGCCGCTGACAGATCAAGGAGGACCAACAGGGTAGAACACCCCCTGTCAGCTTCCCTGAGGAGGTCATCTTGCAGTGCGACCAGGGCAGTCTCAGTCCCTCAAAATGGCCTGAACCCAGACTGGAATGGGTCGAGGACATTATTTTCCTCCAGGAATGAATGAAGCTGGACGGCGGACACCCTCTCGATGACCTTGCCCATGAAGGGAGCAATGGCAATTGGGTGGTAGTTGACCAGATCAACCGATGCCAAGCCAGCTTTCTTTAATGTGGGCTTCACCACCATCTCCTTCAGGCAAGAGGCAAAAATCCCTTCCCTGAAGGAAGCAATGGAAATAACTGAAGCCCATGATGAGCACAGATAAGATCACAAAAGGCTTGCCTGATGTTTAGGACCTTTTGCCCTTGAACCAATAATTTAAGTACAGTTATGAGAGGGGAGGCTCAAGGGGGAAAAAGAGCTAATTCAGTTGGAGACCACCTTAATAGTCCTGACTTCTGGCACAGTTGCTAAGTAGCTTTTCTGTTCAACCAGGAGCTGGTTGATGGATCTCAATGGTTAGGAATTATTTATTTTATTTCTTGCCTTAAAATATTTTCACCCTGCCTTTCTCCATGAAAGGGCCTATTGTAGTTTATATGATCAAAACAGAGAGATAAAAACAATACATTATTCAAATATTTAAAAAGAATAATTATAATAAAAATGTTACATAAAAGGATTAGTAAAAACAGATAAAAGGAACACAGTACTAATCAACTAAGTTTTAAAACTCTCGGAAGACAGGCAGGCATGATGAGAAAGCCTGCCTGATAAGAATGGTCTTTGCCTGCTTGTAGAAAGATGGGACCAGCCTGGCCTCCTAAGAGAGGAAGTTCTGGAGTTCAGTAGCAGCAATACAGAAGGCTCTCTCCTGTGTCACCACCATAAACCCATGTGAGGGTGATAGGACCGATAGAAAGTAGACATGGGCACAACCAGAAAAAAATGACGTTTCGAGTTTTCATTTGTCGGAACGGGTCCGTTTCGGGTCGTTTCCGTTTCTCGCGAAATTTTTCAAAAATTTGTGGTTTTGTTTGTCATTTGTCGTTTCCACCACGATTTAGCATGATTTGACTTCCCAGAGCATAGGGGCGTCTGGCAATCAGGGCCGGTGCTAGATGTTTTTGCGCCCTAGGCGGCGGGCGGGGCGGGGGGCAGAGGGCGGGGGGAGGTGCAGGTGGGCGGTGGTGGCGGGGGGCCATGGGCGGGCGGCGGCCACGGGCGGGCAAGTGGGTAGGTGGCGGCGCGGGCGGACGGGCGAGTGGGCAGTTAGGATATCACTTAGGATAGAGGTTCTGTTCTTGGCTTGCACATCAAATGTGTGTGTGTGCAAGCAAATTGAAGTTGGGAAAATAGAAAATAAATGGTAGTATATAATATATTTTTAAAATAAATCCACACCTCCCACTCCCAGTCAAACCTCCCCCTTTATCCAATATCAGAAAAAAAAATCCTCACAAACTGCCAGAGAAGAAATAAAGAATAAACTGCTATTCCCTTCAGCAGACAAAGCTGCAGGGAATCAAAGAAATTATGTTCTAAATTCAATTCCCTCCCTCCCTGCCTAACTTAAATCCTAAAGCCTCCAGCCTCTGTCCTCAATCTCGATCGGATCACACCAGCACCAGCAGCCAGCCCTCCTCCCTCAACCACATCCATGCACCCGACTGCGATTTCTGGAAGGTGCCTCAGCTTTTTATGCCCTCCGAGACATCCAGAAGTGTCAGTCAAAAACCTGGCGATGCCATTGGTGGAATGGTTCAAAAAAATTGCATGGTCCCATCCCATGCCCTGCCCAAATGGGCAGGTCTAAAAAAATAAAAAATAAAATAAAATAAAATAAAATCGATACGACGTTTTATTGCTATAAAAAACCCACTGCTGTTACTATTAAAGTTCAGGTATTTAAAGTAAATAAATTTCACATGTTTCTGTGGTGATTTGGTGTGTTTTTTGACCACGATTTCAAAAGAAATATTGCGGTCGCCATTTTGGATCCCCCCGACTGCATGGCATGGTGATACGATGAGGATGACCCCCCCCCCCAGCCTGGTGCAAGCAGCCCAGGACAGGAGAAGAGGGGGGGGGAGGCCGGGGACCCCCCAGAAACCACCCATCTGGTAGGTGGCAAAGCCTCAGGCAGGCATATTTTCGCCTGCTTTTTTGGCTGGGAGTTGGGTTTTTTTAAAAAAAAAACTTTTAAAAACTTTTTCTGTGCTTCGCATTGCGCGATCGCCGCAATGCCACAAACGGAAACGAAAAACCCGACCAAATTTTTCTTTTTTCGGTTCGAGTTCGAGTTCTGACGGGTTAATTATCGTTACCGTTTCCGTTATGTAACAGAAACGATAACCAAAAACGGAAACGACAATTTCGCTGAGTCGTGCCCATGTCTAATAGAAAGGCCTCTCCTTATAATCTTAACACCCAGGCAGGCTCATAAAGGGAGTTACAAAGAGAACCCAAGGTAACTCACAACAATTAAACCTGCAAACAGTTTTTCAAATAATATAAATATCATACTAAAAATAATTAAACATATATTAAGATTTAAAATCAAGGTTAAAAACAATTTTAACACTTTTTTTAAAAAAATATGCATCAATAAACAAGCATTCCTTAGACACTTATTGCTTAAAAGCCTTCCTGAATTGGAAGATTGTTGGCATCATCTGTGTTTGTTTTGAAAAGGAACAACAAGGGAATAACCTTTACCAGTCTGGTGACCTCTGGATGTTTCAGAGTACAACAGCTATAATTCTTGGCCAGTGTGGGCCGATGGTCTGAAAAAATGAGCATTACAGTCATTATGATCAGAAGACTCCTAGTTCTACGGTTTAGCCAAAGAACCATGTGCTCTGTAATACATCTATAGTCCATATACAGCCATACTCTCACCAATGTATGTTGCCGCAGGTTGTGGTCAGTGCAATGCTGAATTCAGGAGATTCCCTATGGGTGGGCAGGCAGGTGGATACAATGCATGTGCATCTGTTTAGAAAGGGAGCAGTTCTCTCCTTGTTAGTAGCCTGAGAAGAATGAGAGAGGGGGGGGGAGTCTGGGAAATTGGTCCAATGGAAAACATGCCAAACCAGGAACAAATAGGTTTTTACTACACAGAGAAACTGCTTGCCCCTCCAAATAAATAAATAGATGAGGGCATGGAATGGATCAAACACAAGTAATTTTTTAAATGAATTTATTGGTCTGATGTGATGTTTTAGAAAGACCTCTACATCTGTAGGCTTCAGCTGGCTCTGTTTTCTCAATTATGTAATATGTTATTAATAACGGAATAGAAAAATAACATGTACAAATTTATCCAGTTTTCGTTTTAAGTTTGTGCGTATTAAGAGGCAAATGGAGCAGAATTTCCCAACAATATTTACTCAATCCCTTCTTAATTAAGTCAGTGGTAAAAACCTTGCCTATAGTAACCACTCCAAATACTGAATCCCACAAATTAAAGACCAGGCCTCTTGCTTCCAAGTACTCAAAACTCATAGATACATGGCTTCCAAAATACTGGACTTGTTTCTCTTCTACTGCCCCTGGATAGGAGTGCAAATTCATATCTACATCAAGCCAGCAGCTTCAGCAGAGCCCACATGAATTGTATGTATGTATGAGGCTGTATTACAGCACATGAATAAAAAGCTAGAAATCCTCAATACCATAAAGAGAAGAAAATGGCAATATTTTGGACACCTAATGCGTAATGTGAAATACCATCTGCTGCATGTTATTCTTCAAGGAAAAATAGATGGGAAGTGTGGACCAGGGCATAGAAGAACATTCTGGCTTAAGAAGTTCAGCCAATGGTCCGCAGTGAGCACAGCTGCTCAATTTAGAATAGCTTTAGATAGAAACCAGTTCAGGCAACTGATCGCCAACATTGTACGAGGACATGGCACTTGAAGACAAAGAAGAAGAACTGTCCCACCTGAGAGGCAACAGAAGGGAACTCGGATTGATCCCTTTGCAGTGCAGTAGTTGAGAGGAAGGAGGAAGAGAGAGGAGACAGGTTTTACAAGAGAAAAAGAAGGCAGCATCAGAAAAATGAAGGCATTTGACTTCCAAGCACTGAGCAATATAGAAGTGTTTTCTCTTAATTGAAGGGACCATTGTCTACCAAGCGTAACCTCTCCCTTCTCATTGTAAGTGTTCTACTCCCTTTAATTAAGAGGGATGAAAACAGGATGTTTTATTTTGCAGAGGAGGCAGGAGAGAACACAGCTGGTGCCTCTTTCCATAATGCCACACCACACAGCTTGTGATAATCAATTGCCATCATTCATCCTCACTTTACAGCATAATATCCCATGAACGGCCGGTGCGCAGGCTAAAAATAGTGCAAAGATGACAATTATTATGAGGCTGGGTTCCTCTGTGTGACACACAAACGGACCATCAGGGCAGGCCGAGGCATCTGTATTTGGGATGACAGACCGTTCATTCTGGCTAGTCAGCCCTCCCTGGAACACAAATCCATTCCAAAAGCCAGAGCGCAGAGGCTGGCCAAATGAAATCAGGGACTTCGGGAGATGACAGCGATAGTCTTTTGTAAATGTCTAAATGGAGGAGCCTGAATTATGATGGCAAAGCAAATGGCTTTGATTGAAATTCAGCTTACAGAAGTAAGAAGCACAGGGGAGTCTACATGTTTCTTTCCATTTATCACACACACACACACACACACACAGAGAGAGAGAGAGAGAGAGAGAGAGAGAGAGAGAGAGAGAGAGAGAGAGAGAGAGAGAGTACCCTGTGAGCTTATGGTGAACAGAACAGACATTTTACAACGTTGCTTCCTAAGATGACATGCTCTCAACAATACACACAAATAAAGCCATGTCAATCATTAAACCGCAGCAAATGCCATGGACAACATCTTTTATTTATTTATTTTAGAGTTTTTTTACCCCACCTTTCTCCAAGGCGGAGAGGACCCATGGCGGCTTACAGTAATGAGGGACAATACACAGTCCAGTACAATTAAGACTTTTTCAAGTATTGAGAGCAGGGGATTGAGGGACATCTTACAGCATTAAAGCTACAAGAGAATGAGAGCAGTTAAAGAGAGAGTAAAATTTCTATGCAAAAGTTTATGTGTGAGGGAAACTAACATTGAAAATATATTGTCAATACAAACACACAAGATTATAAGTGGTTAGTTATATACACAAAGTCTCTGTGATCATGTGTTGGGGTTCACCCCAAGGTGTTGGGGAGAACTGGAGAAAGAAGCTGCTTTCTGGAGGGGAAAAGCAGCCCACTCTCTATCTCTGAGTGTCATATGAATTATAATATGCATATGAAGATGACACACAGTTTTCTCTTTCATCTGAGATGGGACAGGCAGTGGAAGTCTTGAAACCATTACCTGAGAAATTTGAAGACTGCATTTTGCTAAGAAGTCAAGGTGTGGTCAGTTATGACAGAAACCTTATATTTTCCTGAGAAGAAGAAGAAGAAGAAGAAGAAGAAGAAAGTGGGGGAGATAAGGGAAGAGGAAGAGGGGGGAAGTGAAGAGAGAGAAATATCTATACACATGACATATGGTTCAAGAAAAGCTTCCAAATATCCAAAAAGATATGCATGTTTCATTGTCACCTATACGTTGTGCACAGCTAGATTTATAGAACGGGTGGGGAACTCAGAATCCACTTACGCTGGCCAGTGGCTAAATCTTGAAGAATTTAAAAGTACATAAGCATCAACAAAAATTAAAAAGTAGTCCAATATGAAATTAATATAACCCATTACTAGAGATGGGCATGAAACGAAAAATGAAATACTGTTTTGTCGTTTTGTTAGGTAATGAATTATTTCATTAGGTAATGAAATGGTAGGATGTGTTTCATTTAATTTCATAACAAAACACCATTTTTTCCTCTAAAACAGAATGATTTTTCCTATAGGAATCAATGGCAGGGGAGGGAGTTCCCCTAGGAAATAAATATTTCCAATTGAATCCAGAAACTGCAATAGCCCCCACCGCGGGTGAGCAATTAGCTTTTGAATCCAAAATCAATTAGAAAGGATTTTTCCTTTTTTTCCCCAAAGAGCTTCCCCCCCCCAAAAAAAAAAAACTTTCCACAGAAAGATTTTTTTTCCAAAGGGGGTTCCCCGAAGAAAAAAATCTTTCTAATTGATTACGTCCTTGGACATTTAAAAGATTACCTCCTCTAAACAGCTAATGAGCCACTTTGGCTATGGCTCCTTTCAATACTACCCATGTAGCTTTTGGATTTGTGGTGTCTTGGTTGCCTCCGGGCCTGAAGAATGGTCATCAGCCCCGCCAAACCTGCCCACCCCTGCTTTGAAGACCCAGCATGTGCCCAGAAGCTTGGGATTGCATCTGGGCTCAACATTGGTTCTAGAATGATTGAAAAACATCTGCAGTTCTTTTTGACTAAAAAACCATTGGGACATTCAAATATAAGGCTTCTTAACTGCTGGATCACTCAGTGGATCACTGGATCACTTAGGTATCTGTCTGTGGAGCCAGGGGTGAGCAGTCCATTTCCTTACCTTGCCTCCTTAAGAAGAGCTGGATTCAATGATCCATAAGCACATCCGATCTTGCCTTATTTTGGAAGCTAAGCAGGGTCAGGCCTGGTTAGCACTTGGATGGGAGACCACCAGGGAATACCAGGTGCTGTGGGCACATTGAGTAGAAACTGGCAAGCCACTCCAATATTCCTGCCAAGAAAATTCCAGGGACATGGGGTTACGAAGAGTCGGTCATCACTGCAATGACACAACACACACACAAACACACGCACACACAGAGCTGACTCAGAACATCTGGTTGGGAGTTCAAATTTTCACTCTTCCTTCTGGGAGAAGAGCCAGACTATCTGGCCTTAGGCAAGTTGCTCTATCCCTGAGTGTCCCCAGAAAAAGGGAACAGTAAACTACTTCTGATCTGAATACTCTCTTCTGATAAAAGTCTGGGGAGGTTCTTTATGAATGGGATTCACAAGGTGACATGGAATTCACTGCTAAACTCAAATGGCACAAATGTGTGAAGTGGCTGGCCCCAACCCTTTTTGTAATGGCCCCTTTCACTACTGAGTACTGACTAAAAGGTAAAGGTAAAGGTTCACCCCGCACATGCATGCTACTCATGTCCGACTCTAGGGGCGGTGCTAATCTCCGTATACAATCAGAAGAGCCAGTATTGTGCAAGTCCATGGCCATGTGGCTGGCATGGCTGCAAGGAAACACTGTTTTACCTTCCCACTTAAAAGAAGGTGTGACTTGCTTAACCTGAAGTGGGACCTATGGGTTTCACAGAGGCACTTCTTCCCGCCGCCACCCCACAATTTGAATATTGTTCTTTCCACATTTATTCAGAATGACGTCCAGTTGCTTTCAGCAAGATCCAGTTCAAAGCAAGTATATGTCAGTCTGCAGCCCAAACCTGGTCTGTCTGAAGGGAGGTGCATGGATGTCTTAATCAAATCTTACCTCCTTCCTTGTGAACTGAAAATACAACTCCGTAGGCTTGGGAGAAATACCCAGTAATCACCAGATTTCACCTACTCCTGCCCTGCCTGCTGTTGTTCCTAACGCTATTCATTAATGATCTTCAATGCTTAGCCCTGGTGTTTCTCCCATCTGGGTTCAGAACAAAAGCTAGCCAGGGTATGGCAAATGTCAAGGTCCCTTAGGTCCAATTAGCTCAGGCTTGGGCAGGATCCAGCTCCTCCTAAAATGGCACTGGCTTAAATTTCTGGCTTATTTTCCTTCATGTGCTGTCTAGTCTCCAAACAGGCATGTCAACTAGATGCAAGGACATTGGATTCAAAAATAGGTTCAGTTGCTGTTTATCTAGGCAGCAGGGCTTGTGTCACCCGTAGGGGCAGGGGGTTGGTGCGCCTGTGTCTCTCAATCCAAAAATACTTGGAGGTCAGGAGGAGGGCTGGTGTGTGTGTGTAATCCTTTTATCCTGCTCAGAATGCACATTTGGTACCAGGGGCCAGCTCCCTAGACTAAGCAGGGGCACTGCTCATGGCAGCTGAAATAACATTTCCACCTGCAAAATGCAGAGAACACATCCAACTGTCACTGCTCCAGAGCCTCAGGATATTTTCTTCCATTGCCTTCTAAATGTTTTTTTTTGGGGGGGGAGGGAAGGAATACAACTAATTGGGGATAAAAGTCAACCAATCCTTGATCTGGAGTTACAGCATGGTAAAGTTTGGAATTATTTCTGGGTTGCCCAGGAACAGAGGGCCTTTTCACACGACCCCTCAGATCCGCTGGTCCCTTAAATTCGGACCAGCGATCTTGAGGGTTCCTTGCTGTTCCTCCGTCCCCACCCCCTCCGCACTTCCTTGTTCTGTCTGCGGGAGGGGAGGGAGGGGGGGAAAGCCTTAGACATGGACAAAAGAAGAAACCCTTACCTCCCGTGCGTGGAAGCTTGCTCCGAGCCCCGGTTTTACTTCCTGGTTGCTCTTAAAGGGGCGGAGGCGAAAGAAAAACAACAAAAAGAAGCAAGGAGAGCTCAGGCACGCTCCGCATCAAATATTTTTCACCTCCCAAAAGCAAGTACAAGAAAGTGCAGCTGGGTCGTGCTTAGGTGGGCGGGGTCGCACTTAATTGTCTGCAAACTCCGGACCTGGTGGGAAAACATTTTTAAGGTCCGGAGCTTGCAGCCCTTTGCCGTGGAGCTTAGGGGTCGTGTATAAACGCCCAGAGATGTTCTAAAGAAGCAATACAAACTTGAGTGGCTTCACTTGGAAACCTGGGGCTGATCACAAGTCAGGTGATGAGTACTATGCTGCCATTTGCAAACCATACAGAGAGTCCCTTGGAAATCCTGGTAATGTATATTATATATTTATAAGAACATAAGAATAGCCTTGCTGGAACAGGCCACAGCCCATCCAGACCAGCATTCTGTCTCACACAGTGGCTCACCATTTGCTTCTGGGTATTCCCAAGGAGATGCTTATGATTTCCCACAAATGGCATTGAGAGATATCCTGCATCTCTCACCAACCCCGAGGTTGTCCTTAGGCATCCATAATGATAGCCATTGATACCCTTGTTCTCCATGAACTTGTCTAATCCTTTCTTAAAGCTGTCAAGGCTGACAGCTGCCACCACTTTTCTGGCAGGGAGTTCCATAGACCAGTGATGCTCTGGGTGAAAAAGTACTTCCTCTTATTTGTTTGAGATCTAGCACCCAAAAGTTTCATGGAGTGTCCCCTGGTTCTAGTGTTGTACGATAGGGAAAACAGTTTTTCCTTATCTCCTTTGTCCATACCATGTATAATTTTATAAACTTCAATTAGGTCACCTCTTAGGTACCGTCATTCAAGAGTGAAGAGGCCCAGCCATTGCAGCCTCAGATGGTAAGGAAGGTGTTCCAGTCCCCTCATCATTCTGGTTGCCCTCCTCTCCTCTGAAGTCTTAATTTAGTTTTTACATTTTTAAAGAGGACTCTTGGCTTGTTAGAGAGAAGCAAATGTTTCCTGCTTCTGCATGTAAGGCACTCGGGCTGTCATGACATGTGGTCTAAGCCACCATGCTTTGCAACTGTCAGCACTTTCCATGACCTTATGCAGCAGTGTCGCTAAAAAATACAATAGAAGGCCTAGATGCAACCTCAGCAGCAACCAGGCACATGGAAGAGGCCAACAATAATTCCAATCAAATTATCTGTTTCTGTATGGAAGAATTAGCCATGTTTCCAGGGGAAGATAACCAGGGGGCAACATATTAAGAAGGTCTGGATCTACCAAAGTTAGTAGGCTAGTGAAATAGATCTGCTGCCCTTGAGAGGTTGCCCCTCTGAAGGAAGAGAATGAGCTTTGCTGTTGGAAGGGAAGGGAAGGGTTAATCTTTGATAACTGGTGATCTGAGCTGGGTTTTTAAATGGATTGCTGAGCAATGTTTTAAGTGTGTTTTAGTATTGATTTCATTTACTGTTTTTAAAACAATCCCTGTTTAATTTTATTTTCCCAAAATTTGTATCCCTATTGCTTTGAACTTTTGAATGTTATCTTTTAATGATGTAAGCCGCCTTGGGTTCTGTTTAAGCAGAAATAAGCGAAGTGAAAATCTTTTAAGTCATAATAAATACATTCGATACCCCCCTCTCTCACCAGAAACCTCTCAGTTTTAGAACACCAGAGTTGAAAAAGAGGTGAAAGGTGCTGGGGGTTCACGAGGGGGCATCTCTGGGAATGGCCGTGGGTAGCATCCAGTCACCCAAACACGCTCCTAACCAACAGTAGACAATGGAGAAGGGAGACATGCCTAGGTGATGGTAGGAATGTCTTTCTCCCTCTCTCCTGTAGTCTGGCAGTGCTTTGGGTTCAGCTGGTCTAAGAAATCTCTATAATAATAAGGGACCATCGGTTTAGTGATGTATGATCACAGCTGTGGGGGCTCCAATCCAGATCAAGATCATAGCATGAGGAAGTTTTTTTCTGGTGGGGAAATGACTTCCTTTCCATCTACCCAGTCAGGTCCTGGATCTGCTTTTTGACCTGGGAGAAAAGCTGCTAGGGAACTAAACCGTAGCTTTTCTTCCTGAACAAATAATTTCTGCAGCAGAGGGTGGGTTTCCCCCAGGAGAGCTTTTCAACAAAAGGGTTAAATCTAGAGATGGGTACAAAACAAAACAAAAATGACACACTGTTTTGTCATTTAAGGTAACAAATTGTTTCATTACAAAACAAAATGAAAGAAACTGTTTTTGCCTGAAACGAAATAAACTGCTATGTGTGTGTGTGTGTGTGTGGGGGGGGGTTCAAACCGAACCGGGGAGCCACTGGATCTTGGTTTTGAATTTCCCTGCTCTGTTCTCTGGTTCTTGCCACTGCCACCCAGGTGGTTTTGACAGCTTGAGCTGTCAAAACCAGCTGGGTGGTGGTAGCGAGAACCAGAGAGCAGAGAAGGTTTTTTTAATTTCACGTTGCAGCAGCACCCTCGTTGTTGTGGCGTGAAATCAAACTCAACTCTTGCCTGGCTGAGAAGGAGAGAGCCGAGAAAGGTTTTCAGTTTTGCGCCACAGCAATGAGGGTGCTGCTGTGACGTGAAATTCAAAACCCTGCTCTGCTCTCTCGTTGTTGCCACTGGCACCCAGCTGGGCTTGGGGTTTTTTTACAGGTTGGGCTTTCAAAAAATAAAAACCAGCTGGGTGGCAGCAGCTTCCAAATCATTTCATTTTGTTTCCTTACAAAAATTCTATTAAGAATTTGTTAATTGCAAAATGGAATGCAATGCAATGAGCAACAAAACAAAAAAAAAAACACTATTGCTCCATTTCATGTTAATCTCTAGTTAAATCCTCCCCCTCATGTCCTGAGCCCACTGAGATCATAGCCTCACCCACAGCTACTATTTTTAAAATATAATTATTCTATAGTCCTACATTTATTTATAGAATATATTTATTTACAGAATTTTTTAGCTGCCCTATTACCAAGCGGTCTCTGGGCGGCTTACAACAATATATTAAAACAATAAAGCAACATGTTAAAACCATCGAAATAACAAACAGTTAAAAAACAAATAATAAAATCTTGCTAGTCATGTGCCCAGCTAAAAGAACATTAACTAATTAAAATGCTGGCTAAACAGGAAGGTCTTTGCCTGGTGCCGAAAAGCCAAAAGCATCGGCGCCAGGCGGATCTCTGTTGGGAGGGCATACCAAAGGGGGGGGCACATATGGTTAAACTATTGAATCCAGTGGGACCAGACAGATAACAGCTCTGCATCAGTAGGGAAGTAGCTGACGAGACAAAAAGGACACCACCACAGCCTCTCTTCGGCTTCAAATAGAGAAGCTATTCAGCTGAATGGGGAAACTGAGAAGTCAAACAAAAGATGGAAAATTGGTGCATATAGATTAGAACAGGTCAATGAGTTTAAATACCTAGGCATTATATTCCAATCAAATCTAACATGCTCTGAGCATATTCAGTATCTTAAGTACAAAGCTAAATTACCCATACTAGCTCTGAATAAGTTCTTTTCTGTTCAGTTTACCTGCATTCTTGAAGGCGTACAAAGTTCCAGTGCTGCTCAGGTTATTGTACGGCTCTCAGTTCTGGTTTCTGCGTCTGACAGAACCACTTGAAAAACTCCAGCTAGACTCCCTACACAAAAACATTAACTTTGCTACCATGTATTGCATCTGCAGTGGTATGGCTCAAGTTGGGGCTTCTAAAAATTTCAACCTTGATCTGGAAGGCAACAGTCAACTATAAATATTTACTATTAAACACACTGATGATCTCCCAAACTTCAGTACATTGAAGGTCAAAATGGGATGATACTGTTGGAATGAAAGAAAGCCAACTGGGCCTCTGAAAAATAAAAGACCTTAATGAGAGAAGAAGAAGAAACAAGTTGAGGAGCCTTATAGCCGTCACAAAAAACAAATACAAAAGTGAAACAGGTGATACCTTTAGGCTACTAGAAAATTAGCAAAAACATTGCCAATATTTTGAGGGTGAAACCCTCTTCCACAGATCAGTACCAATAGGTTATAACATGACAAAAGATGGATTTGTCAGGAGTTATTTCTTACACGTAAGATCCTTGGTAAGATGGGGGAAAAGCCAGGCAGTTTCTGAGATGGTTACTTCACGTCCACTCTCATCCCGGGAGGAAGTTCGTTGCATGTTGATGTCAGTCACGGTCATGTGGTCTTCTTACAGTTCTGTCTCTGTTCCCATGTACGCACGGGCGTGATTGATGATACCGGCATGACTGTTTCCACACGTCCTCATTCCGTGATGAGATGTGAAATTCCATGCCTTTGTTCTCAGTTTTTTTTTCAACCGGACCTTCCATTTCTCGATTATCGATTCTCCGAAGTCTTGCCTTTAATGCGTTATGGAGCTAAGTTTGAGGCATTTGTCTTTTAAACTCTCTGCACTGTGTTGCTGACTCCATAGGGAATGTACTGGAGAATGGCATTTTGCACTCCTGCCACTAGATGGAGAATGGCACGTTGTGTGATGAGCTTTACCTCACGGGCACTCATATCAGAATGAGAAGCGAGATGAGGAGATTCCCGAGGCCAGGTAGGGGAATCTCTCATCCCGCTTAGATAACAGTTCAGGGGGTGTGGCTGGGACAAACTCCCTTCATCCCGCAATGGACATGTGGTTAGATTTCTTCATACCAGTCCCCAGCGGGACTGCGAACAGTGACTGAATGGACATGAAGTATCAGCCTTAGTTGAGGCTCAGATAAGAAAAAAAAAGATTAAAGAAGCTGGAATGCCCTACAAGTGGATGCTAGACAGAAATGCTTTCCACTTCATCAGGGAATTAAATATTCTTCCTTCTGTGATCTGCCTCTTTATCTTAACTTTCTGACATTCCAAAGGTAGAGTGGTCGTAAACAATTGCTCATTGCAGTGCATTCCCAATAGCTCAGATGAGGGGACATGTTCTCATGTTTCTCCCCAGGCTGTGACTAGATACACCATTCCATACCTTCTTTTACTGTCAAAAATATGCAGTAGCAAGAGAGTGATTCCTCAAAAACTAGCTGTTGAAATAATCAGCCTTCTCAGAAACCTCAGGGCTAAAATTACTCTTGCTCAGTCTTTGCAAAAACTGTGTTGCAGTTGCAGCAAATTTCTGCTTTAATGAAATTTTAAATTCTAAGACTTGACACCGTGTATGGCCTATGGACTACTAAACCAAAGTAAGCATAAATTTGAAATTGAAATTGAAATACATTCAGTTGCTTTACTTATTGGATGGAATCCCTGTTCAGAGGCAATAGCTATGTGAAATGGTTCTCAGAAGCACCATAAGTGTGAAGCAACAGCCCTGTCACGGATATGGAGCACTCCAAAAAAGTCCATCTTCTGATGCCTATAGAAAGAGCACCAAGATCTGCAGGGTGAGAGAGAGAGAGAGCCTTTACAGATAGATCTTTACTGACAAAGTCTTCTGTGGGACATGGAATCCCACCAAGGTCTTTGCTCCTCTATTTCAGGGAAGTTCTTAAGTGTAGAGCTATACCTGGAAAGGACCTCTCCCCATGTGCAGAGAGCTGGAGGTGCTTGGAGCACACGGTGAGGGTACTGCAGGTAGTCAGCTTGTCACTCTGCATATGTTGACAGTCAAGGGTGAGCCCTGTCTTAAATCAGAGTGTGGTTCACATCTCAGACTGTTGGAGATTGGACAGAGAGAGGAAGTATGGCTTAAAAACGCCACCAGGAAGGAGGTTAGATATGGACTGTCTTTCTGTTCATATGGAGTAAGACTCATTACAACCATCTGAGGCAAAGGAATCTGTGCCGCTAGCAATACGTCGACACACTTCTCTGCCATTTACACCCCTGTGGGACACCACACATGCCATTTCTCACTGCAAAGAGAAAACTGGACAAACGGATGTGCTGGCACTGTCTGGGTGGAGTCCAGGCAAAGTATAGCACATACTGTACATATTTGGAAAAGGAGTGGTTAAGAGGAAGTATAGAATCCCACTACTGATTGAGTTTTAATAGACACATTATGCAGGAATCTAGTGTAAATATAGCCTTTCTGCTGAAACCATTCCAACTCATCTCCAGCACCACACACATGTTATTATCCTTTTGATTTACAGCTGTCTGGATTTCACTTGACATGACAGTATTTTATCAGCTCTGGGAACTTGTGTAGATAAATGGCTCAACCTCCGAGAGGTAAACACATGTCAGCCCATGACAATTATTTCTTTCATTATGGATGAAGGTGATGGATGTGGTCCAAATTGTTCAGATTTGGGGACGGGCCCTGGAAATCCCATTAACATCTGGGGTGGGGTGGGGGTGGACAGATCCTGGATGGGTTAAGATGGCTCTATGCTGCAAACAACATCAAGCCTGCTGAATAGCAGGCAGAATAAGGATGAGTGCAGATTGAACAGGAAGCCGGCAGGCAACGAAGAGGGATGGCAAAGAGGTTGACTGCCAAAGCAGGATTGCCCCACCTGTGCTCCAGAAGGGCCGACATGGTATCAAAACTTATGTTGTGGTTACATTGGGGTTACAATAACACCGTTGGTTCAAACTCATCTGTGGGTGATTTGAGGGCAACCCCCTTTTTAAAATTAGCTTAGCTAATTTTCCCAGTTTGTCATCAACATGGGGTGATATGATCATCCACCACATTTTGAAAAGGTCACCAGTACATGGAATGGGCGGGGGGGGGGTTATGCCCAGAATGACTGATGGTGCCCACCATGGAATTCATGGTAGCAGGAATATGAACGGATGACGTTTTAAAGTTATCAGTTTATTAGATAGTTCCTCTGTGGATCAAATTATACTTTAAAGAAGCTGAAATCATGCTACTCTTCCAGGGATGTGATTCCAGCAGATTTTTGTGATTTCTGAAGGTACCCCTACTACTTTGGAGTCCCAAGATAAGTAAATTTTGATTGCATATTTTAAAAAATATTTTTCAAGTGCATGCTTTTTAAAAAAACATACACTCAAAATTACTTACTTTGGGGACATCAAAGCAGCAGGGGTATCTCAAGAAAGCAATTTTTGGGAATCCCCTGAAATTTGGAAACATTTGGGGGTAAGGGGGCTGAGTTATGAAGCTCCAAAGGGGGTGCCTCTAAACCTTCTCATTGGAATCATATGGGAAGCGGAGGCACCACTATCAAATTACCTCACAAAGTGGCTACAGCAAGAAGGGGCTGAGGAAATTAAAGACATTGTGGCTCTGGAACAGTTCAATCTGGTTAAGGAAAGGCATCCTACCACCTCACGAGGCAGCTGTCATAGCTGATCAGATTAATGAGATCAGAGATCGTTGTTTTGACAACCCAAAATTTGGCGGGAAGGGCTATGAGGCGCAAAAGAACAAGTCCCAGTTTGAGAAGGAAAGGCATAGCCCAGGGTCAAATAGGAAGACTATGTTTATGTCCAAATATGGAATGTGGAGGTGGGGCCTAAGTGCTTAAATAGCTCCACCGTTAGATAGGGCCAAGATAGGACAAAGTTAGGGCTAAGATAGAGAAACTGACAGGCACCGAAGAAGAGACAGGACAGTTAGGGAACTGTCAAGTTTGAGTGAGGGAATTAGAACATTATTTGAGTGAACTGCTTTGAGAAACTTTAAGTAACTGAACACAAGCGATCTGTATTTAACATCTTATTGTATTCAATAAACATTTGTTTTATTTTTCCACGTTACATCTTGTCTGGGACTCAGTGATTGAACTGGGATAACTGACTGGTGGCAGCAAAACCTGAGAGTAAATTGGTACAGGTCAATGGTCCGTGAGATGACTGGGGGCCTGTGCTAGAGTGAGGTTGTGCCTTTTACTACTCTGGAGTGAGGGGAGTGTGGTAAGTCAGCCACACTTGAAAGGCTGACCTCCACAGAGGGGTATTGGCTTTCACCCGATTCCATGTTAGTCTCTTTGTTGAGCTTTATGGAATTCAATTGTATTCCATGTTGGAAACAGAGGTCCTCTTCTGAATTAATAAACAATTAACAAATAGGAAACAGAGACTGGGTATATTGAGCTAGTGTTTGCAACAGAGAGATGTAATGAGGGGAGATCTCAGGACAACAAAGTGATCTGCTTCCACATACAGTAGAAATTTAAGCTGATGAAATTGTTACCAGAGGATGCAGTGATGGCCACTAGTCTGGACAGACTTAAAGGTGGAATTGGAAAGGGGAAACTCTTAATGACTCTTAGTTATTATGGCAATACATTATGTGCTTTATAAAAAAATCAATATGTCTATGATCACTAGTAGAGATGGGCACGAACCAGAAAACCCATGGCTCGGGTTCGTCTGGTTCGGGCCCACCCCTGGTTCGGTTCGGATTTGGGTTCAAATGAACTGGCTTCTCGACCAGCGGCAATCCATTGAGAGGAGACCAAGGGCTCTGCTCTGCTTGCACAGCTGAGCCCACGTTCCTCTCTGAAGGGATCTCCACCATGAGGAGATGACAGCCAGCTCAGCTGGTGATCCATTAAGAGGGGACCGTGGGCTAGGCTCTGCTTGCACAGCCGAGCCCGCAGTCCTCTTTCCACTGCCCTCCGCCACGGGGAGGTGACAGCCAGGTGGGCTGTCATCCCCCACAGTGGAGATCCCTTGGGAGAGGGATCCGCATGCGGAGGCGAGAACAGGGCGCTCTCTCTAGGCAGGTTGGCAGGAGATGTTTGAAAATGGTTGGGAATCGGGACACCAGCGGGAGAGCTGGGAACTGGCTTCCAGACCATTTTCAGATGAATGCTGCCACCCTGTGATGGGCTGGACCCCTTTAAAAATGGCCCAGTTGGCACTAGGGGGACCCCCTGGTGGCAACTGGTCCATTTTTCAAGGGGCCCAGCCAATGACAGGTTGGCAGGAGCTCTCTGAAAATGCTAGGGAGAGCAGCTCGATCCCTGGAACAGCCCTCGCTAGCATTTTCACAGGAGTCCTGCCGGGCTGTCAGTCGCTGGACTGCTTTAAACCTGGCCCATTCAGTACCAGGGGGACCCCCTGGTACCGACTGGACCAGGTTTAAAGGGGTCCAGCGATGGACTGCTCGGCAGGAGCCCTCAGAACACGGGTCAGGAGGACAGCGTGATCGCTGCAACTTTCCTCCTCCCAACCCGCACAGGGGCCAACGGGGGTCTCGGCTTCCCCGCGCCACTCATGACAGCATTGGGCACTGTCATGAGCCGTGTGAGGAAGATCCCTTTGAGACCCCCATTCACCCCTCTGCACGCAGAGGGGCGAATGCGGTCGGGATGAGGCTGTGATCTCTGCCGGAGGTGCATGACAGCCGGGCGGCTGTCATGCACCTGCGGCGGAGATCACTGGACAGGGGACTGTGAACCCGCCTCCATGCGCGGAGGTGAGACCACGGCCCTGGCTCAGCCAATCTCCTCCGCCCGAGGATGACAGCTGCCTGGCTGTCATCCTCAGGTGGAGGAGATCGAGCCGTGATCCCACCTCCATCGCCAGTGGGGAAGAACGAACCGAACCTAACCGAACTAATTTGTTCCGGTTCTGTTCTGTTCGTTCTTAAATTACTCTGGGATTCGTTATTCGTTCCATTACGTAACAGAATGAATAACAATTAATGGAATGATTTTTTTTTCATTTCGTGCCCATCTCTAATCACTAGTTGCTGCATAATGTTAGCAGGAGGTTGCAGTTGTGCTCATGTTGTCCTGTTCATATCATGGTCAGTTTTCCTACAGGTCAGCGAAGAAGGACACTCTTACCCTTCCTGCGTTCCCTACAAATACAACCTGCATTAATTAGAGATGCACCCAATAGCCTCAGAAATACATGGAACCTCATACAGATGGAGGATCTTGATACTTTTGTTATGAGGGATGAATTCTCACGCTGGCGTGGAGGCTTTTTTGTGAGAGAAACAGGCTAAAGTCATTGTGCTAAAATTCACACACTTCAGTTATCTTGAAAGTGAATATTGATTAAATAAGTCAGGCAAATTTCTCAGACTATAATGATGGGTGGCAGCAAAGTCATTAAATTTTCCAAAGTGTGATTTGTCTCCAGAAGACGGTCTTTTTTTGTAATTGGACAAAACAAAACAAAAAACCAAATCAGATGGTGACAAAGATCTTCCTCAGCTGTGCATATATTGTGTTCTAGGAGAGACCACATCAGGAAAAAACAACATTGGCATGTTGATAAATTCTTACACTTTTGGGGGGAGTTATTCAAAGTTTTTTTTTGTCCCTTCGTCAGAGGGACAGTTCCCCTATCCAAGAAAGATAAACTTAAGTACATGCAAGATAAGTGAAAAGTATTTAACTGTACACTCCTATGTATTCTCAGACCATGAGACTCCATCTTGCTCAGTGGTTTAGGTATTATTGATCCAGAAGTTTAGAGTTCAATTCCCCACTGTGCCTCCTGTGAGAAGAACCAGCCTAAGTGGCCTGTAACTCCAGAAGAAGGGAGTGGTAAACCACTTCTGTGTGTTCTATACCTAGGAAACCCTTGAAAGGGTCACCATAGGGCACAATCAACTTGACAGACCACAATTATTATTTTATTGGGTATGTATAGGATGGAAGAAAAGTATATTTAACTGGAGAGTCTGGAATTCTAACTATTGTTATTGCTTAAACTATGCTAAAGTGACAGTCATGTGTGAACTCCAACGTTAAAACTGCTGAAGATTCTCACGCTAACTGGGCAAGAAAGATATGTATACATGTGCAAGGGGCAGCAAATGTATACGTTTTTAAAAAACTAAAGCATGCTCCTTATATAACTCATAGTGTTATATAACACTAAAAACTTAAAGCACTCTCTGTTTAGGTTACAGTAGAATTATGCAGTCTACCCATTGTCTGACCCCTGTAAAGTATCTGGATACTCTATTTATTGACCTCAGAAGAATGGAAGGCTGAGTGAACCTCAAGCCAGCTACCTGGGATTGAACCCTGGGTCATGAGCAGAGTTTTGCCTGAAGTACTGCATTTTAAGCACTGCAACATGAGGCTCCTGTTTAGAGTTATATATCTCCACTCCATTTCTTCCTTATAGTGCATACATAGTTCACCACCCCATTGGATCCTTATAACAACCCTGTGAAGTAGGTGAGGCTGGAAGAAAGTAACTGAGAGAGAAGCCATTGACTCTGACTGCATGTTGTCGGGCAGATGAATCCACACTGGCTTTTAATCACAACTTTGAAGGAGCTGTCGAAGGTATTAAGGCTATTTTGAAGCTCTGTGCCTTTGATAGCTC
This sequence comes from Phrynocephalus guinanensis, assembly GCA_037367245.1. Taxonomy (NCBI): domain Eukaryota; kingdom Metazoa; phylum Chordata; class Lepidosauria; order Squamata; family Agamidae; genus Phrynocephalus; species Phrynocephalus guinanensis. The sequence goes on along the minus strand of CM074734.1, from coordinate 104,280,585 downwards.
TTTTGACATTGGAGCTAAACTCTGAATTGGAATCCATGAGCTTCCATTCCCATGAAATCAAGGTCACTAGCATTCTTTTGGCCGCAAGCCATCCAGTGATATCATGGCTCCATGGGGACTGAGGCTTCAATCTCCCAGGTTGCTCTTCTAATGTTCACCCACTGTGTCCCACTGATGGCTTGGGAAATGGCAAAAAAACACAAGTCTTAGTCCCCTTTCCTGAAGTCATAACACTACTCGGAGCCCTGAGTCTATGAGCTTGAGGTTCTACTTTAATGGAGCAATCCTACCTTCTTATGACATAGGCCTCCAACACGTGGTCCTCTGTCTAATCCAACATCCCACTGGAGCAACATTCGCCTGGGCTTTAAAGATGACTCAGAATGGCCACTGATTTCAGTCCCAGACAACCATCCTACCCATTATACCACATGGGCCTTCTACTTCCCATTTTCAGCTTGCCTATACTAAATATCCCCTCCAGACCGCTATTGTGATGTTTCTTTCAGGTCTGTTAAATCAGCTGCACATATCTTTAGAAGTCCATGTGATGCACATTTCACAAAAGGAAGCCATTTTTTGAATAATCTTTTGATGGTTTTGCTGCCATTTTTTTATGCAGGTTGCCTCAAGTTCATAGAGAAAGTAGGGCATACATCTCTTTGCATACATTAAAGAATCAAAGTTGTGTGTGTGTTTCTTTCTTTCTTTATTGTAGTATGTGCATGTGTGCGTGTGTGTTTCAATTTTTAAGGTCTAGTCTATGATTTTTTGAGATTTATTGCAGCTTGAAATTGCTAAACTGACCGAATAGCATCTCACCAGGAATCAGGTAAAGATGTTTCGAGCATTTGTGTCTAATTTCCAAACATCTATTATGTTTAGATTTTTTTAAGGTCTAAAATTAGGGTGAATCATCATTTCCCAAATCCTCTGTGTTCATAATCTCAATTGTGGCAATTACAGCATGCCGGCATTCATTGTCTATTATTCCTTCAAATAGCACTGGGCTATTTCCAACCTCAGCCACATGCTGACACAGTTTGTGATTTTTCAATTTGCCTTGCGTTTGGGTTTATTTACTTAACAAAGAGCCCTAGCTGCGGATTCTCTCTGCCTACTTCCTGACTGAATGTACAAACGCTCGTGGATGTATAAAGAAGGGGGGTGGGGGAATGGATCACGATAAGGCATGAAGCTGCAAAAGACTTTGCAGCCCCACTTACAAAGCTGGCAGTCCTGGCCAGACAACAAACATTCCTTTATGCACCAGCTCCACCAGCTTTTACAGCAGGGGGAATTTGTCAGAAGGACCGGTGCTTCCTTGCAGATCCTAGCAGAGCATATGGGGACATGTTAATCAGCACCACACAACAGCCTGCAGACAGAGGGCTCTCAGAACTGAAGGGCGCATCCTAGGCCTTCCAAATGCAGCCTTTGATCCAGGGGGGACACATTTGCTTGTTTCTAATGAGCTGTCCTGGGAAAAGGACAGCGTGCGAGAGAAAGAGAGAGACTCAGTGATGTCACAAGAAATCACCATTGCCATCAACCCAACAACAATGGGAATAAGGTCTATTTGATCATTCTCCTTCCTTTTAGAGTCTGTTGTAGTTTTAGGAGCCATATGGTCCACTCATCCTCAAACTGGGGTTGAAATGGCCTTTGGTGCCCTTTTAAAAACACCCACAGGGAAAATAGCTACCGACTGAGCAAAGGCAATTTTTCAGTGCATAGTTTGACAGAATGGCAGCAATGTGGTAGAATGGTAAGAGTATTGGACTGGGATCCAGGATGGCTAGTATTCAGGGCCGGCGCTAGTTTTATTTGTGCCCTAGGCGAGGGGCGGGGGTGTGTGGGTGGCAGCGGGGCAGCGGTGGGGCAGCGGGCAGCGGCGGTGGCAGTGGCAGGGGGAGGGTGGGCGGTGGCAGCGGGGGAGCGGCGGGTGGCAGGCAGACGGTGATGGGCGGTGGGGGGACGGACAGCGGTGGCTGGCGATGGTGGGGGGGGCAGCAGGCTGGCCAGCGCTCCCTGTCCATTTTGGCACCCTAGGCAACTGCATAGTTCGCCTTAATGGATGCGCCGGCCCTGCTAGTATCAAATCCCCACCTAGCCTTGAAAATCACTAAGTGGCTTTGGACCAGTCCCACTCAGTCACCTTGGTCTACCTCATAGGGTTGCTGTGAGAATTAAAAGGGGGAAGAAGAAGTGAAAAGCTGAACATATCATAGAATTGTAGAATCATAGAGTTGGACGAGACCTCAAGGGCCATCTAGGACCATGTAGGAATGCCTATCAAAGTACCCCTAACAGATGGCCATCCAGCCTCTGCTTAAAAACCTCCAAAGTAGGAGAGTCCACCACTCTCCGTGGCAGCATATTCCATTGCCGAATTGAGATGCTTGGAGGAAAAGCAAGAGATATACAAGAAGTAAAATAAAATTAACCAGGATAAAAACAACCACTTCTCTGACATTGTTTTACCAGTGTTTAGAATGACCCCACAAAAAGGCTAGTACAGTATTGTTTTCATCATGCAAATGATGAGAGAGAGTGAAAAGAAGACTTGGGGGATTTTTCCCTTGGTCAGAGGTGAATTTCTTAGCCACTACAGGGCAATAGGTGTGTAGAAGCTTTCCCCAAGTTGGCACCCTCCTGGTGCATGGGATCATAATTCTCAGCACCTCCGCTCATAAAGCATTGGTGTCTGTCCTTTAGATCTAACAGCTTGAGCATATTGTGTAGTTTCAGGCACATACAACAACAGTAGCAGCGGCGGCAGTGGCGGCAGCAGCAGCAGCAGCAACAGCAACAACAACAACAACAACAAAGAGGAGGAGGAGGAAGAGGAAGAGGGACTTGAGATCAGATTTTGATTGCCGTAATACAAAGCATGGGGTTTGTTGCCTAAGGCTAAATGAAAGATACTAGCATAGTGGATATTTTCCCCTCCACGTTTCCAAACTTTTCCTAATGAGGATATATTAGTTCAAGTGATTTACAAGAATGCATTGCTCTTGTTCTCATTAAATACAACAGAAGTTTGCATCAGCTGTTAATGGGGATTGAGGGGGCTGGAATCCCCAGTTACCCCCCCACCCTTAGTGAAGCTTTGCTGCCTGGCATTTTCTGAACCCCCACGGAAGGCCCCAAAGGGGATCCATGGCTCCAACGGTCTAGGGTGATGCCCAGCTGCAATGTGTCTGTGCTCTGGGTAGGACCTTGAAGCAGAGTCTCCGATCAAACCAAGTGCCAAGAGGGTGGCACCATCCCTTCCTTCTTTGAACGGGCACTCCATCATGCCAGACAGCCTCATCAGAAGAGCCCTGCCATTCCTTTCCCCTCCTGTTTCTTTCCCTAATGAAGCCTTTCCTTTCCAGAGCCGGGACACCCGACCAAAGTGAAGGTGCATGAAAGAAAGAGCCCCTTCCCTTTGTAGCAGGCAAAGCAGTGATGATTAATGCACTGGTGGTAATGAATTTGCACGGAAGGCTTAGCTCCCGCACAAGTCAGCGCTGATAGGACAGCTGGCGAGAGGGGACACCAAATTCAATTTGCTCCTCATTTGCATACATATGACAACCATCTGTGCTAATAGCACTGCAATGTCTCCATTAGGCTACCTTCAAGTGCACTGAGCTCCGCTACACTCCAATTAGGCTTTTAAGTGGGGAAGCTTAGTGCATAAATATTTGCAGAGGGGAGGGGACTGCTCACTGAGCCATGGCTTATTTTGCCTTTCCCTTCCTAGCAAAGGTTGAGGCCCGGCCCAGCCTTGGGACAAGGCTTCTGCCTGTTCCTGGCTTGTTCAGCAAGCATAGCCTCTGGAGACCAATCTGGTATCATCTGAAATGAATTCACCCTTTGGTCCAAAAGCCATCTAGCAGTGGAAATATAGCTTAAGGAGCCATGTTTCCCCCTCCCCTCAAAAAAAGTGCACAACTGCAACCAAACAGGCATTTAGCCCACTCTTTGGTCTGCTTGTATGGACATGCTAGTTTGCTTCTGTTTCTGGTGATCACATGTTATAATTGCTGAAGGGCATCCAATTGTCTCCATAGCATTCCTGCCTGTACCTTTGTATCAGGGGCTTGTACTTTTAGGGTGTGAGAAGTATTGCTGTGGTTTGGCCCATTTGCAGCATGTGTGGTTGCTGGGGATGGGCCAAAAGTGAACCCTCTGGCTGTCAAGGCTCCTTTGGCTTTGAATTTCTAATGATGTGAAGCCACTCAGTATGCAAGGCACTTCAGGATATTGGTGAATTAAACACTCCCTCTGCTCCTCAGAAGAGGAATGGAGGGAGTGAAAAAAAAATAAACATTTTTAAAGACTGTAGTGGACCATTGCTAATGTGTTGCTTGCTTCAATTATTTTCAATTTTTTAAAAAAATAATATACTAATATACTTTGCTTTGTCTTAGAGGACCAGACAAGAAATTACCCACAGGCAAATCAGATGATCAAGTGGGCTGGTGCAACCTGAATCCATGACCAATGAAAAAGACTAGCCCATACTGGCCCTCTCCAAAAGGACCCATATAGACAACCCCAATATAGAGAGCTCTAGAATGAGCTTTCAAACATGTCATTCAGAGCTTCCCCTAGTTTGCATGTTCTAGAGCAGTGATGGTGAACCTTTTACAGACCGGGTGCCCAAACTGTGATTCAAAACCCACTAATTTTTCACAAAGTGCAAATATAGCAATTTAACCAGAATACAGGTGGCTGTGAAGGGGGGATGTCAGGTGCCCACTGAAAGGGCTCCGGGTACCTGTGCCATAGGTTCACCAACACTGTTCTAGAGGCAGCATGAACCCTGGAGATCAGTGTTTGTCACCATTAGTTCTGCCCTTCCACATTTTGCCCTGTGATCATTGAGGCATGCATTAATCAGCTGCAGCTTGAGCCTGGCACTTGATTTCCTTTTGCTTCAATGGAATGTCCATATGCATGGGATATTCATATGCCACAAAGTGTGGGTTCTATGCATGCTCCTTCTATTTTCTATGAGGATGTTGAGTCCTCCACCCCAGGGTACAACTCTTCAGCATTCCTTGATATTCAGCTATTTTTCTCCTCCCCTTTTCTGTAACTGCTGGAGTTTGGATGTCCTACGACGGCTCGATTTATTTTTGAGACATGCTTCCGTGGGGCCACTTCCTATTGCCAGGCATGGTAGACCAAAAGCTTTTGGAGAGGCACAGTTACCTATTCCTGCCATAGGCTATGGCTGTGCAAGCATCAATGGAAGAACTTCAGCTTCTGAATATCAATATAAGGTTGGCATATATCTGAGAGGCTTGATGTTCAGACTGCCATTGCCTCACCGTTGTTTGCCCTCATTTGCACAGACATATAAAACAGATGTTGTAGGAAATGGCCTCCAGAGATCAATTCAACTACCTGGAAAGCCTATGAACTTCTGGTTTATTCCAGGAAATAATAATTCAACAAACAGTGAACTTCCCAGTGAATATGGGCAGGGTGTTTTTCTGGTTATGTTGATGCAAGACAAATTTGGAAGGAAAATGCATTTGAAATTGGAGTTTCTGTGGAGTGGGGATCTGTGTGAAAAAGGAAGCAGGGCAGCTTAAGTAGCAGAATGCTGTTGCCCTCATGTCCTGGAGGCAAATGTTTTGGCCCCTGTAGAAACAGAATCCTGGCTTACACAGCCCTCTGGTCTCATTTCAGCCAAGCATAGGAAGCTTTCTTTGTTGGACAGCAACTCCCCCCATGCAACATGCTGTAAGTTGTAGTCCAACAAGTAATGTTTCCAAACTTGGAACAGAATATCCATCAGAGTGTTAACTGGGGGTTGTAGTCCAAGCTTTGAACTGAGTTAGGAATTAGGGTGATTGAAGTCAGGGCAATTTAGAGTAGACTGTCTTATATGGCTTTCCTGAGCAATTGTGCCAGGTTGCTAGGCAAATGTTGTGGACTTGTGCACGTGCCTTTAAAAATTGTAACTGCATTTAGGAACGGGTGGGCTGTAATGTTCCCATCAAGTCCCTTGTGGATATCCATAGCTGAGAAAGGTTTGTGCATCAGCAGGCTCTGCAACTCAGTAACAACGGTAATTACCCATGACAGTTTAATGGAAGCATCACACACTGAGCTGGCATATCTCCGAATACAGGGAGTTGGCGACAAACAACAAGGAATATCACCATCATTATATTCTGCTTATGACCACCCAGGGCATCTGGTTAGCCACTTATGACAGGCAAGTGCCAGGACACGATGGTTCTTTGATCCAGCATGGCCAGTCTGATGGTCCTTTAAATGGAGATTCAGGGGAATCAGAAATACATTTTTAGTTCCCTCATCTATGTCCCCCTAACCCCCCCCCCGACACCATTCTTGGCCATCACGTTCTTGGTATTGATTCCTTTCTACATTCTTTCCTGTAAAGTCTTCCCCAACACCAACACCACCAGACCCTGTCTCTGAGTAACACACTGGTCCTCCGTTTCTAGTGGGTTCACTGACACAGGGCATTAGCTGCCCAGTTACTTCTCAGAGCCCTCAGGGGACAAATTAGGCTTCCTGTCAGAATTGTATTTAGTACCAAATTATTTTTGCCTGTGTTTTTTGGTTTGCGCTGATGGAGAAATACATTTCCCTGGTGGATATCAATGGGTTTAAGGTTAAAGGCCAGCCCATTAATCTACCCCTTTCGCCTGTCTGTTTTTAACCCACGTGCTCATGCATTGCTAAGGTAATTTGGGAGGGTGTGCTGAGGGAAGTAGGGCTTGAGGCCACAAGGCAGGGAGACATACGCAAACAATTGACTCTGTCACCTGGGAATAATGTAAGAGTTAACCTTGGGAGCAAAGATTTTGTACAGAGCCCTTTAAAACGTTGCTTAGAAAATGAATGGGAAGGTTGATCAGGAACAATTTGTTGTTCCCCATTTTTTTTCAGCTTGGGAAATGCACATTGAAAAATGCATATTCTTACGCAGAAGTACAAGAGAATGAGCTTTGTTGTTCCATTGAGAGGCTCTGGACTAAGTTAATTAGTAATTATATTTATATCCTGTCCATCTGGCCACTCTAATAGAGCTAGGGCAAAAAGCAAAAGGAATTTGGTAGTTGGAGTCCACTACTGACTGCTCAGTCAAGGCAAAGATGCAGAAGGAGCCTTTGGAAAAACAAACTGCAAGAATTTCAGAGAGACAGAGTAATATTAATGGGAGATTTTTCAACTATCCTGTTGGGAGGCCACTTCTACCAAATATGACCCTTCCAAGAAATTCCAAAAAATTCTTGTCCTGTGTTGTCTATTTATTTTTCTTGAAACCATGGAGGACAGGGGAAATGACAGATGATTGTGGAGGACTATCGTTGCCCCTACTTTCAAAAACAGCAACATGGAGGAACCCAGTAAAGCCAAATTTAAAAAACTCTTGTCAGTCTGACGTTAATTCCAGGTAAAGTTCTGGATCACATTAAAAAGCAGTCACTCTGAAAGCAGCTTGAAAACAATCTAGTCATAACTAGGGATGGGCACAAAATGAAAAATGAAATGCTGTTTCATCATGTCATTACGTAACAAAATGAAATGAAACAAAACGAGGAAGCAGCATTTCATTACAGATGAAACAAAATGGTGTTTTATTTTCGTTGTTGTTGAAATGAACCATTTTGTTCTGTCTATAAGCCTCATGTGGGCTTGGGGAAGGGGACAAAGTTCTTTTTAAACCTCTGGGCTTTTAAAAAAAACTTTTTCCCCTCCCCCAACCCCCACATGCCAGCTGATCAGCGCTAGGGTGGGGGGAAGGTTTGTTTTCCCCACTCCAGCAACAATCAGCTGGCCTGTGGGACAAGGGGGAGGGGAAACGTTTTTTTTTTTAAGCCCTGGACTTTTTTATTTTCCTTCCCCAAGCCCCACCTGCCAGCTGATCAGTGCTAGGGTGGGGAGGGGAAAGGTTTTCCCCCACCCCAGTGCCGATCATCTGGCAAGCAGGGCTAGGGGAGGGGGGAAAGGTTTTTTTTTAAAGCCCCAGGCTTTCTTAAAAACTTTTTCCCTCCCCCCCAGCCCCGCCTGCCTGCTGATCGGTGCTAGGGTGGGTGGGAATTCCCCCCACCCACCCCAGCACCGATCAGCTGGCTTGCAGGGCTTGGAGGAGGGATAAAAGGTTTTTTCTTAAAGCCCAGACCTTTTTTATACATTTTTCCTCCCCCAAGCCATGCCCACCAGCTGATCAGCACTAGTGTGGGGGAAATTTTTTCCCACACCCCAGTGCAGATCAGCTGGCAGGTGGTGCTTGGGAAGGAAAAACATTAAAAAAAACCCAAGCCCTGCGCACTCACAGGGGGAGAAGCCCTGCTGCTGCCACCGCTACTGAAGAGCCAAGGCAGAAGATGGTGAGTGCACATGCACCTCCAAAGAGCCCAGGATGGGACAGGGCAAGCGTGCTCAGCAAGAGGCCCTGCCACCACTGCCGAAGAGCCCGTGCTTCCCAGGAGGAGGATGTGAGCATGAGCCCCTGGAGGAGGAGGAGGAGGAGGAGGAGGAGGAGGAGGAGGGCTGTCCAGGAAGGGGCCTTGGCAGCTTCTGTGGCCACTTTCCAGCCCCCACATACACCTCCATTTGTTAGTGTTTCATTTTGTACATTTTTTTTTGAAAAAAAAAATCATATCAAACTAAATGAAAAAAATGTGGGGGGGGGATGAAACAAAACAAAATGAAACATAATTTTTCCATGTTGTGCCCATTTCTAGTCATAACTAGAAGTCAATATGGATTTGTCAAGAACAAATCCTGCCAGACTAATCTTATCTCATTTTTGATCAGTTAGTTTCACTGGTAGATGGTGGGAATGCTGTGGACATAATATACCTTGACTTCAGCAAAACTTTGATCATGAGCCCCCTGACATTCTGATTAGCAAGCTAACTAATGTGGGCTGGATAGCATGTGCCAGGTGTATGTACAGTTGATTATAGAATCATAAGAGAGTGTTTACCAATAGCTTCTTCGGAAATTAGGAGGACATAATAAATGTGGTATGACAAGGCTTAGCCAAGGGCCTGGATGAGGGAGCACAGGGAATGCTTATTATATTTGCAGATGACATAACATAGGATAGGATATCTAATAACCTGGAAGACAGAAACAGAAGTCAAAATATTTTGATAGGCTTGAGCTCTGGGCTGAAAACAACAGAATGAAATTTATCAAGAATGTAAACAGGGGCTGTTCCCTTAATTACAAATGATTTTTTCCTAGGGGGGCCCACTTGGGAGTTGAATAACTCAGCCCCCTGAACCCCCAGCCTCTCCAAATTTGGAGGGATTAAAGGGAAAAGGCCAAGGAAGCTACCCAAATTTGGTGCCTCCAGGATGAATTGTTTCATTTTTACAGGTCCGCATGGTGGTTCATTTTGTTTCCTCACAAAATGCATTCTACTGTTTCATTTTCTAACGAAACTGTTCATTACGTAATGAAATGACAAAACAGCATTTCGTTTTTCATTTCATACCCGTCTCTAATGCTGACAAATAGGGACACGTTCTGAGGAGGGTAACAAGGATGATCTGGGGAATGAAAACCAAGTCCTATGAGGAGAGACTGAAAGAACTGGGCATGTTCAGTTTGTTTTTTTTGTGTGTGTGTGGGGGGTGGGGGTTTGGACTGAGTGAAGATGTGATCCTTAATTGACTATTATACAAGTGAGGGGCAGGAATTGTTCTCAGTCATCTCAAAATAGATACAGAACCACTATTCTAACTTCTAATCTATAGAAGCAGATAACCCTTCTATCTTTTCCCATCATTTATGTTATATTTATGCACTATACACCCTTGGTTAAGGATGGGCAGCTTTGTTTTCAATGTGTGTATCATTATCTCACTGGCATGCTCCTCTCACCCCAGCTCATTACCCAGTTGCAAGACCTTACTGTTTTCCCCACGGAGAAATCTGCATATCTTTTGGCGTGCACTGTTGCTAAAGTTAACATTTTGTATGCATTTTCCTCATAGATGCATCTTCTCCCTCATCCGAAGAATGTGCTACACATTTTTAAATTGTACTAATGAAAGCATCTCTGTGTGCCTTTTTGAAATGCCTGCAGGTTTAATTGTGCATTTCTCCCCAAATATATTCATGGTTTTGTGCATATTTTCCTCCCTGTCAGAATGTGAGGAATGTACTTCAAAAGCACATAGAGAGGAGCAGCAGGGGGAGAATCTGGCAAAGATGAGCAAGTTGGATGTTTTCTGCCCATCCAGTTGTGACCACACACCTTCTCAGAGTGCTGCTTCTCTGTAGCATCTAAGTCAGTGGTGGCAAAACTTTGGCACTCCAGATGTTTTGGACCACAACTCCCAGGATCCCGAGCCTAGACTGCCAATGACAAAGGACTGTGGGAGTTGTGGTCCAAAACATCTGGAGTGTTGAAGGTTCGCCACCCCTGATCTAAGCTGTTTTTTAAAAGGTCCATCATGCCACATGAAGCAAACATCTGAATATGTGTTGTGTCTTTGGTCCTCACCCCACCTTAGGGCTTCAGATCCATCTTCTGTTCTGGGGAAGTCAGTAAGGAAAAGCTGGGATGTTGGGATGTGTTTTTTTTTTCCTGACAGCACTGCTGGTGTGTTTAGCTAAAGACTGCAGTATATAATTCTTCTTCCTCTCTTTCAAAGGAGACATTGTGGCACTTTTTTGGGTGAATAAATTTACTCAGGAGTAGGTGTTGGAAACCACTCAAGGGAAAGAAAAAAAAAAGAAACAGCTTCTGCCTGAAAACCTCTCACTCCCCCATCCTTCCAAGTTATTTTTAAGCCTGGTTCGTAAGAACAGCTGTCTGTGTGAAAATGCAGCCCGAGCTGGAAAAGAAAAGAGGAATTTAACAGGGGACCTTGAGAACATCCACACCACCCCCAGGACCGGAATTTGCATTTAGCATTTCAGGCAATAGCATTTCAGGTGATAATTTTTGGTACACACCCAAGGAGAGACCCATTGACTACTCCATCTTCTGAAATATGTCTCAGTTTAGCTGGTCTTTACTGTGGAAAACATGATAGACTTTCAGGGTAGGTACATGAATACAGATATGCTGCTACTCTTTGAGAGATCTGATCATTTGCTTGCAAGCTTTAATTAAACTTAAAAGCATTGGCCCACAGGAGAGCTCAGAAACATTAGTATGGGAACAAACAAGCCCTAGATTTCCTCTTTCCGCTGCAACAGGCATCCCATTTAGGATTGCAGCCTTACTGGCTTGAGACCATGAGAAAGGCAACAATAGACTTGAATCAATGATAGAAAAGCTTGGGGTTGGGGATTCATGCCGTATGTTTGAAGGACTGGACTTGTACATGAAAGCTCACATTGAAATCTAATAGTCTTTCAGGTGCCACAGGATTTTCTCTTTTTGCCATATTTTACCTTATTTTTCGCTCTATAAGACGCACCTGACCATAGGATGCACCTCATTTTTAGAGGAGGAAAACAAGAAAAAATGTTTAGCCTAAGGTTTCATGGCAGGGGAATCCTGGCTGCAAGAGGGGAGGCCTGAGGCTCTGTGGAAGAGACCTCCTTGCAAATGAGGTGATTTTTGACTAGGGAATAGTTGCTGCAGAAGGGAAGGGGTGGGGAGAGGCTCCCTGGAGGAAGCCTCTTTGCAAAGGAGATAGCTGCAACTCTGAAATCCTGGCTGCAGTAGGGATTGGGAGAGCCTCTTTGCAAAGGAGGTGATTGGAACTGTGAAATCCAGGCTGCAAAAGGGGAAGGTGGCAATCCAAGCTGCAAAGCGGGAGAGTTGCAAATGAGGTGATTGGGACTGTGGAATCCAGGCTGCAAAAGGGGTGGGTTGCAAACAAGGTACCTGAGACTGTAGAATCCAGGCTGCAAAGGGGAAGGGTTGTGAACAAGGTGATTGTGACTGTGGAATCGAAGCTGCAAAAGGGGAGGGTTGCAAACCAGGTGTTGGGACTGGGGAATCTAGGCTGCAGCAGGGGAGGGCAGAGCCTCCATTGAAGCCTCTTTGCAAATGAGGTTATTAGAACAGTGGAATCCAGGCTATATATCTTACAGGGACTACTGTATTCGCTGTATAAGACACTCATACATTTTCCCTTACTTTTAAGGGGGGAAGTGCATCCTATAGAGTGAAAAATACAGTTATCTTTGTTTTATTTATTTTTCTTTGGGTGTCTTTTTTCCCCTGATAAGAAAGTTGGTTTTCTTTTAGATAGCAGGCCCTACTAGCATCCTGGAAATATAACTATGATACTTGAAGGAAAATAGGGTAAAAAAAGGTAGGGGAGTAACATTTCCAGGCTTTAAGCAGCAGCTGCCCTGGGAGGTAGTAGCTCTGAGCTTGCTGTGGGGAGGGAGACCAGGGTGTTGACTGCCCTGACATCTAAAGCTTGGATTAATTGGGTTGTTTAATGGGGTTTGACAACATTTGAAGCAGCACAAATTTCTCCAGAGGGTGGTGAGGGGAAAGCAGTTGTGGGATTCTTCTTCTCTGTGCTTTAGATGCGCAATGCTGAATAGCAACTGCTAGATTCTCTGATCTCTCTCCGGTGAAGAGAGATCATTAGTGAAACAAGCCAGGCAGGACACACTGCTAGCCAACATAGGTGTTCCAAGTGGCCTGCAATTAATCACATGTCTTAGTGAAAAGGATGAAGGGCCTGTCTAACTCATGCTGCAGGCAGGGCCCAGACCTGCCACACTGTCATCTCCCAGCTTCCTATGATCATATTCAAAGTCATGAACTTCCATGGCCCATTAAGCTGGAATCTGCAAAATAGGCTGGACAAAAGGAAGCACCTCTTATTCCTGTAGCATCCTAAGAGGCAGAGTGTCCATCGCCTGGAGAGGCGGCCCCGATGGCTTCAGAGGGTCTCTGATCAAAGGGCCTGGCCTGCCTTTGTTTTCATATGAGTCCCCTGCCCCCACTCCCCACTCACTCTTCTTTCCCTGGCTAAGAAGAGACTGAGTTCTGAGAAAACAAAGGAAGGTTGCAATTTGAAAATGAGTGAAGGAAGCTTGGTCCTCGCCAGCCACCGTCACACCCCCGGGAAGCTGCCTGCCTGCCTGCTTGCAGGAGCCCCTCTCTGGCCACTGTCCGACCTTCCCTCACTGGGCCGGAGCACAAAGCTCATGGTGGGCACCTTCCCTCGGCCTTCCTCCTCCTCCTCCTCCTCAAGTGATGGATCACTGAGACTGGTGGTGGTGGGGGCAGTGGGGGCCGGAGCAGGATCAGGAACAATGGGGCGAACCCTTGGAACAGCAGTGGTGGCAGCCTGGGCCTCAGCAGCTGCCTTCCCCACCTGCCTGGTGGTGGTGCTGGCGCTGGGCTTGGGCTCACCAGCAGGAGTGCTCAGTGGCAGCCTGGGTGGTGGGATCAGTGTGGCCAAGGAGTGCGACAAGCCATGTGCCAACGGAGGCCAGTAGCAGCCCGCCAATGGCCAGTGCGAGTGCCAGCCCGGCTGGGTTGAGGACCAATGCCAGCCAATTCTGGTGGGTGAGAAAGGAGCCCCCCCAGGGCGAGGGAGGGAGAAAGGGAGGGGAGGAGCCCTGCAGGGTCACCCCACCCACCCCACCCCACTTCCATCCCCCTCACCCATCTCATAGGGCTTGGGAGGGGGAGAGAGGAGGGGTGGGTGACAAATGGATGCAAGAGGAAGTGGTGGATGAAAGGGGTTTGGAAGGTGAAGAAGAAAGCAGTTAGGATGATCGTGGTGGTGGTGGTGGTAGTTAGGGATGGGCATGAAATGGAAAAAGAATGTTGAAAAAAATTAAAAAATTCATACGAAATGAAATGAAATGGAACTGCTGTGTCATAGAGGCATCAGACTCCAGGAGTCTGGAGTGCCCGGGACTCCAGGAGGCAATTTTAAAGGGCTCCTGCTGAGGTGTCAATGGCTAGAGCCCTTTAAACCTGGCCCATTCGGCACCAGGAGGTTTAAAGGGGTCCAGCCATTGACAGCTCAGGAGGAGCCCTCAGAAAATGGTCGGGAGGGCAGTTATGGCGATTTTGAGCCTTTTCACACGACCCCTAAACTCTGCGGCAAATGGCTCCCAGCTCCGGAGCTTAAAATTGTTTCCCCACCAGCTCAGGAGTTTACAGAAAATTAAGTGCGACCACGCCCACCTAAGTGCGTCCCAGCGCACTTTTCAGGTACCTTCTCTCCGGGGGTGAAAAATCCCTGATGCGGATGTAAAGGAGTGAGTGCCGGGCTCTCCTCGCTTCTGTTTGTTGTTGTTTTGCCCCCGTCCCTTTAAGAGATCTGAATGCTGCCGGGAACAGAGCGAGAGGGCAGAAAGGAGGTAAGCCGGCATTCTTTTCTTTCTTTTTTTCTCCCTCCCCTCACGCAGACAGCAGCCAGGAGTGCAGAGGGGGTGGGAACACAGGAAAAGCAACAAACCCCCAAGATCTCTGGTCCAAATTTAAGTGGCCAGTAGATCTTAGGGGTCGTGGGAAAAGGCTCTTTGCTGCCCTCCTGAGCATTTTCAGAGGGCTTCTGCCGAGGTGTCAATGGCTGGACCCTTTTAAACCAGGCCCAGTCAGTACCAGGGGATCCCCCTGGTACCGACTGGACCAGGTTTAAAGGGCTACAGCCATTGACACCTTGGCAGGAGCCTGAAAATGATGGAATGAAATGGTTCATTTCAATGGGAAAATGACCATTTCGTTTCATCTATTTCAAAATGCTGCTTCCTTGTTTCATTTTGTTTTGTTTTGTTTCATTACATAATGAAACAATGAAACAGCATTTTGTTTTTCGTTTCCTGCCCATCTCTAGAGGTGATGATCTTAGGACAGGAGAGCTGGAGGGTTACAGGTCCACCAACTGTGGGTGCAGGAAGTGCCCAGCCAGCGGCGGCTGTTGAGAGATTGGGCAGACGCCAGCTTCAGCTCCTGCAAAAACCCTCACTGCCGACTGGAGTGAAGCCGGTCGCCAGAGCCTCCTTAAAGTGGTGCTGCTGAGAGAGAGAAGCAATACATATTTTATGGTGCAGAATGTTGTGCGGTCATCACAACATGAGGAAATATAAAGGGTCGCAACATTAGGAAGGTTGAGAACCACTGTCCTAAGGGAATCAACATCTTCTGCCTTATTTCACCATTAATATATTGAATAATGGGGAATATCAGGTTGTAGCCTTTCTTTATTTACAGGAATATTTGGGACATCACCAGGAATACAGCACTTTCCACCAAAACTTAACCTCCTGCCAGCTATCTTCCCAGTCCCCCCCCCAACACACACACTGCTTCTTTCCAAAATTCTCAGCAGATGAGCGGGGGGGGGGGGGGACAGAAATGGGATTTGACAGAAAACTTTGAATTTATGGCCAGTTTCACATTTCTCTCACTTTTTATTTTTAAAATGGAGAGGGGGGACAACTTTCCCTGGGACTCATCTGCTGCAATAATAAAGGGTATAACCTTGCCCTGAGGTCTCTGAGATGAAGGAGGGCAGCTGGTGGATAGCAGGGTGCATTGGGCAGTGATCTGGGTGGCAGGTGGGAGCCATTCACAAGGCCATTATTTAACACTCCTGAACAGGACACCAACAACCAGGAGGAATCCTGGAAGAAGACTGAAAGCAGAGCAGGAGCTCCTATTCTTGTCTGCTTCAATCAACACCTTTGCTTCCTTTCACAGCAGAAAAATGGTCTACCCTCCCTGCACGCATAGGGTATTTAACAGGCAAATAACACATACGAATAAAATGTATTATTTTAAAATTATAAATGCATCTGATCAGAACAGAGCAAACTATTGCATAAGAGGCCACTTGAGAAGAGGCAAAAATGGCGGGTGAGCAACAAAGGTGGTGACAGCCGGTGAGCTCTTTACAGAGCGAGAGTAAAAGAAGGTAGCTGTAGTTTCCATTTCTCCAACCCAACGTCTGGACTAGGGCCACTAAATCATGGTTTAGAATTAGCTTTGCTACGATAGTGTGACAGCTGCTAGAAATTGTTTCCATGTGACCAGGGATCCTCCTCAAGATAAAGGAATGATTCATTCTTGTTTGATCATCTCTTTCAGAGCTTTGAATTTCTGGCAAAATTTTATTTGCTGCACGGTAGAAGTGCCAAGATCTACAGAAAAGAACAGCTACAACTTACCCCTGAATCCACCCTTTCCCCATTAACCAGTATTAAAGTCCTGATACAGTAAACCCCCGCCTATCATGGGGGTTAGGGACCCGACCCGACCTGCAATAATAGAAAATCCGCAATATGCGAATGCTGGGTCCGGTCAAGACTGGGGGGCTCTTGTACTTACCCCAGGCCTGGTGCTGCTCCGAACGGGCCTGCAAGGGGCTTCCTGGGCCCTCAGAGCCCTCAAAAGTGCTTTCTAGTGATCCAGAGGTCACTTCTGGTTTAACAAAAGTCACTTCCGTTTTGCTGGGAAGCACTTTTGGGGCCTTTGACGGGCCTGGGAAGGCCTTTCCTCGTTACCCCAGGAGGCCTTTTTTCATATACTGCAGACCCGCGATATACCGGGACCACAGTATATTAACCACGAAAGGGTGGGGGACAACTGCAACTAACTCTCAGGCATTTGTAGTGGAATGAATATTTATTTACTTACAGTTACTTGATGTTTAAGGATTCGTGTATGCTGCTTTCTTTACTACACACAAAGTTAGCAACAAACTGAGCAGATCTACTGCAAATAAGTAACTATGGGTGGCTCACAACACGTGCATGATCTACCATCAAGTAAGGCCACTGATGTAGGAGAGTGGCCTTCTCCCTGCAAGTACTTGAATCTTGTTGTAGCCTTATCCTTTTTTTTTAATATATATATATTTATTTTGTGATACAGACAAATTGGGGAAAGGGTATAGGGAAACATAAACAAGGGGGGTACAAAATACAGAGAGGTGTGAGTTGGTAGTCACCTATATCTAATTGCCACTAGTTTCAATGTTTCTACACATCTAAACTGACTCATGTTTATCATAACGTATGTACAATAATGCTTTTCTTAATTCTCTAGCTTTTGTTATTATTTTCTCTCTTCTTCATCCATACATAGTATTTTTCCCAGACTTTATGGTGATTATTCTTCCTGGAATCATCTAAGCATTCTGATAATTTATCCATCTCTATTGTTTCTAAAATTTTAGACATTAATTCCTGTTCAGATGGTATTCCAGGATCCTTCCAGTATCTGGCAAAGTAATCTTGCTGCAGTTATCATATGAATAGCCACATATGTTTTTCCTTGTTCTAGTGAATCAGGCAACATATTCAATAAGAAAATATCTGGTTTAAATTCGAGACTTATCTCTAGGACACCTTCTACCATTTGTTTAACTAACATCCAAAATAATCTCGTTTTTTTACATAACCACCACATATGATAAAATGAGCCCTCCTTCTGTTTACATTTCCAACATAAATTTGAGATTTGTTGTAGCCTTATCCTTGAGCCTCACTGGGTGACCTTGAGGCAGTTATTCTCAGAATAGCCTGTCATGTGAATAAAATAATGGCAGTACTTAACTTTGCCCAACCCCTGCTGGTATGAGTATGGTGTATCCAGAGAACACCTATGGAATATGCTGGCATAAATTTCCCCCCACAGATCCCAAGCTCCATGGAAGAAATGTGTGGCTGTAACCCACACATCTGCAGAAACTCTTCAGCAAATTCAGGGATAGGTATGGTTGAAGAAACCAAGGTGTGTGATGATGTTCCATCATCAAGCCTGAGAACCACACTTTGGCTGCCCCAGGAATAGAGACTCATGGGGGGACAAAAGAGAACTACACACCCTTTGAATCCACATTGCACCAGGGAGGTGTCTTTCCTGCACAAAGACCCCACACTTGTCCTGAACCAATTGTGGAGAATGAGACCTGTAGCAATCTGTTCTTCCATTTTAACATGCATGATGCTCTCCTTTAAAAGACAATTCCTCGGCTGAGCCCAAGAAAGATGGATGCGATAAATAATGCAGCCTACTCAGCAGCACTTCTGAATTATACAGCACAGCTCTCTCATTTGAGAGAGCAACATGCTAATTACCCTTCACTGGCAAGAACCCTTTATTCCACTCTCCATTCACCATCTTGACAGTGTTAAGTGTGTCCCTCTATGCCGCTTTTAATCACGGCAACAGAGTTTCAGCAGTCCTTGCTCGATCCTTAATGGCTGCTGCCTGAATGTGGAGTGGATGTTGATAAAATACACCTTGAGGCTCAGAGGGGAAAGAGAAAAGTTGTTTCCTGTCCAGGACTCCCTGGCCAGAGACACACAGGCCATCAATTCAGAGAGACAAAACACAGGCCCAGAGTCAATACCTACGATGACTGATCAGTGGGGGTGGAGCAGTAAAGGCTAACTTATACTGTATAGCAGAAGGGGCTTCAACTGTGCCCTCTACTGGGCAATGCAGGTCTTTGGGATGGTGACAGCCCATTAGAAAGGAATGCACACACACACACACACACACACACACACACACAAAGAGAGAGAGAGAGAGAGAGAGAGAGAGAGAGAGAGAGAGAGAGAGAGAGAGAGAGAGAGAGAGAGAGAGAATGAAGCTTCCCGCATCTCACGGGAGCCTCGTGTACTGTCACATTTTTCTTAAGATCTTTTAACCATTTCCAAAAGTGTTGATTAAATGGGTGTTTGTGTTTTCTCTGCATTGGTATGGTAAATCAAAGGTGTAAACTATATCTGCTAGAATTTACACTTGGTTTAGAAAATGCCTCTTCTGCGTTTTACAACAGTATTTAAAAGTGACAGTTTTTATCCTATTTTTCCCGTTGTGATCCTAAGCATGTTCATTCAGAAGGCAGTCCCTTCAAGTTTACTTAAGAGTAAGTCCCAAGAAGTGCTGACAGATTCATCCTAGAGCCCAATTAAGATGGATGTTATTGTACCTGATCTTGTGTAAGTAGTAACTAGCCATGTAAGTAGTCAGAATGTTGGGCTGCCCTGATAATAAAATAAGAAATATAATTCATGGTGGCGATGGGAGCTCACCCATGCCCACAGCATCCTAGGAAAGTGGTTCCCTGACATTGTCTTTGAACTTGTCACACCTTAAAAGTACCACCAATCAATACTCACTGATGTCAGGAATGAAGATATGATGATCCAGAACTTGTTTTCTACCCTTGACTACACAGGGTACACAAATATCTTGCCTGTGATAAATATCTTCCATAACACATAAAATCTCCAGGGGAAGGGCTTCTATTCACAGTGATTTAGCCCTTCTCTCTCTCCCCCCCCCCCATTTATGCCAAAATTGCCAATTCATCCACGTGGTATGTAATAATCGTTAGCATATATGTGTATTCTTTGAGAAGCACAAGCACCAAGGGAGAAAGATGGTAAGGATAAAGAGGTGAGATACGGACATGGTTTCCTGGACATGCCTAGTCTTACTGGAATTTGAAAATTTAAACAAGTATGGGTCAGGTATCTCAGAGAGGAGACTACCTAGGGATATCAGAGAACTTCACATGGGGTCAAGGGAGAATACTTCCTGAAGCTGCAGAGAGCTGCTGCCAGTCTAAATCAACAATGTTGGAATGAAGGGCCAGCTGTTTTACTCAGTGTAAGGCAGCTTCCTGTACCTTGAGGGAGAGAAAGAACAAGAGAGAAGAGGAATATAGAAGAAATCTCAAAATGTAGCATGATCACGGGTGGTCAGATATGTTCATGGCTAGTAGCTTGGTGAGGAAAGGGTTGCAGCAGGAAAGGATGGGATTGATTTCAATATTTACTTATCCCATTGATTTTGTCAGTTGCCTCAAATTCCCCAGTGCTGCCCCAAAAGGTCTGGTAGAAACCTAGTAGACACATGTTGAATAGGCCCATTGAAATATCTATCTATCTATCTATCTATCTATCTATCTATCTATCTATCTATCTATCTATCTATCTATCTATCTATCTATCTATCTATCTATCTATCTATAAGAACATAAGAAGAGCCATGCTGGATCAGGCCAAAGGCCCATCTAGTCCAGCTTCCTGTATCTCACAGCGCCCCCACCAGATGTGTTTGGGAGCGCATGAGACTAGATATCTGTCTCCTGATATCACTCCCCTGCATTTGGCCCTTGAAGTACCCTGGTTTCTCCATCATGGTTTGTAACCTGTGATGGACTTTTCCTCCAGGAATCTGTCCAATCCCCTTTTGAAGGCATCCAGGCCAGATGCCATCACCACATCCTGTGGCAGGGAGTTCCATAGACTTACAACACGCTGGGTGAAAAAAAAATTTCTTTTGTCAGTTCTTACTCTCCCAGCCTTCAATTTGAGTGTATGTCCCCTAGTTCTGGTATTTTGGGAGAGAGAGAAGAGCTTCCCTCTATCCACTTTACTCATACCCTGCATTATTTTGTATGTCTCAATCATATCCCCCCTCAAGCGCCTTTTTTCCAGACTAAAGAGGCCCAAATGTTTTAGCCTTTCTTTATAAGGGAGGTGCCCCAGCCCAGTAATCATTTTAGTCGCTCTCTTCTGCACCTTTTCCAGTTCCACTATGTCTTTCTTGAGATGCGGTGACCAGAATTGTACACAATACTCCAGGTGGGGCCTTACTATTGTTTTGTATAATGGCATTATAATGTTGGCTGTTTTATTTTCAATCCCCTTTTTGATAATCCCTAGCATGGAATTGGCCTTCTTCACCGCTGCCACACACTGGGGAGACACCTTCATGGAGCTGTCCACCAACACACCAAGATCTCTTTCCTGATCCATCACGGATAACTCAGAGCCCATGAGTTGATAGATGAAGTTTGGATTTTTTGCCCCAATATGCATTACTTTACATTTGGTTACATTAAAACGCATTTGCCATTTCTCAGCCCATTCCCCCAGTTTGGAGAGATCCTTCTGGAGCTTTTCACAATCTTCTCTGGTTTTCACCACATGGAAAAGTTTTGTGTCATCTGCAAACTTGGCCACCTCACTGTTCATCCCTGTCTCCAGGTCATTTATGAACAGATTGAAAAGCACTGGTCCCAGGACAGAGCCCTGGGGCACACCGCTTTTCACTTCTCTCCATTCTGAAAATTTCCCATTGACACCTACTTTTTGTTTTTGGGATCTCAACCAGTTCTCAATCCATAAGAGGACCTGTCTATCTATCTATCTATCTATCTATCTATCTATCTATCTATCTATCTATCTATCTATCTATCTATCTATCTATCTATCTATCTATCTATCTATCTACCAGAGGTTAATATTTAATCCCCATGATCTGATTTCTGAGGAGAAGCAAAGCTAGGCAATCACACATAAAAATGAAGCCTGTGTTGACATTTCACTCACCAACCACAGAACAAAGTTCTCTGGAAAGCAAAATACAAAACTGTATGCACTTTGACAAACGGACATCTTTCGGCAGATAAGGAACCTCTGTTTTTAATAATACATTCACTATTGTTTTAAATGTGATCATCACTGGGCCCTTGAAAACTTCAGTCACTGCACCACCCTTGTGCTCTTGTATTTTCACATTCAGACTGGAAGAGATGCCTAGGCCCTCAGTGGACATCATATTTCCTAGCTCAGTCATTTGTTACTGTTCTAGGACTTGCACCTCCCCAAAAAGACAAAAATTAAAAGTATCTGCTTCTCCTCCTAGGTTAACTCACTTCACATTATGAATGTTTGCTTCCTCTCATTGAGTAACTGATAATTGGATGGGAATCAGGGCCTCATTTGCAATTCTGATTGAATTTTGAATCAATTTCATGTCTTGCAGGAAACCACTGCTAACAGCAGAAAACACACATTTCCCTTAACATGCAATTTTAGCTTGACATGCAGGAGATAGCTGTACATATTAAAACTCTGCATGGGAAGGTTAGCATTTTGGATGGCCCCAGTCTTTAATTTCTTGCAGAGAAGAGAAATAAATTTTGGAAATAAGAACACTGCTCTTAAGAGAAGCCCTTGCATACTGTATGTCCAGAAAAGTAGATGAGATTTGGAACTTCCTACTGGGCAACTTCCTACTGGGCACTCTGAAAACTGTTGACTTCAAAAGTCAGCAGCTAGGCAGTTTGAATCCCGGGTGCCACGCAGTGGAGCAAGCTCCCGCTGATAACCCCAGCTCCTGCCAACCTAGCAGTTCGAAAGCATGTCAATGCAAGTAGATAAATAGGTACCGCCATAAAAGGGTGGGAAGGTAAAAACAGTGTTTCCTTGCAGCCATGCCGGCCACATGGCCATGGACTTGCACAACACTGGCTCTTCCGGCTTGAAGGCAGAGATGAGCACCACCCCTAGAGTCGGACACGACTAGCACGCATGTGCGTGGGGAACCTTTACCTTTTTACTGGGGGGAAACCAGCCATCACTTCTTCAAAACAGGTGTCTGAAACCCAAGAATTTTACTTTTTCAAATAGTCCACTTCGTAACCAATGTTAATGCTGTTGGGAGACTTGTTTGTTCACTGTTTTCTGGAGGAGTGAGGGAGAGAGGTTCTCAGTGAGTCATGGATTCCGATGTTGACATGCAGAGGTAGCAGAGAACAAAAACCAACATGAAGCATATACAATATTTGTTCACAAATAAGAATGTATTTTTTGTCTAAAATTGTTCGACTAAAATTTGAGTGTGTCTTATAATGTGACTCATCCAAGGAGAGAACCATGCAGTTCCAAATTGTAATTTTGAGTTGGAAAAGTGGGGGGTCATCTTATACACTGGGGTGTCCTATGGCCGGAAAAATATGGTATTTAAAAAACATCAGGTTTTCTTTCCCTCAAAATTGCATCTTGCCTTCTGTGAATCAGCAGATTCATCCTTCACTGCCTAATAGAGATGGGCACGGAACGAACATTTTTTCGTTTCCTTTACCATTTGTCGTTTCCGTTACGCAATGAAACGACAAACGAAAATTGTGATGAAAATGAAACTAAATGAACAGAACCACGAAAATTGTGGTCATTACGTTTCGTTTCCGTTAATTGCGATGCGCAATGAAATGAGCTGTTTTAAATGTTAAAAAACGCCCTGGACATCCATAAAAATGCAGCGATAATTGTTTATATTGTCTAATGATACCTACCAGGGGGGTTGGGTCCTTAAAATATTTGTTTTAGTCTTCTCCCATCGCAATGTATTTTTCTTTTCCCTTTAAAATGGATGTCGCCACCAGCCACAAAATGGAGGCAAGCCATGTGATGGGATCATGTTCAACCAATAGCATGCCCAGGTTGCAGACTGGGCGGGCAGGTCTGGCAGCCACAGAGGGCATAAAAAGCTCTGGCAGCCCCCGTCCTCCTTGCAGTCTCTGGTGGGAGTTAGGGTGGGATTGCTGTCTCTGCTGCAACTCTACCTTCAGTCCTGCAGCCTCCCTGTGTGCGTGCGTGCTGCGTACCTCTCGGTGAGTACCCTCCCTTGCCCCGCAGTGCAGTCACTCTGTGGTTGCCTTGCACCCTGGGCAACGCCCGCCGCTGCCTTTGCAGCCTCCCTGCATACCTAGTCTATACTGTGTCTCTGCCAGAATCCATTTTTTTAGTGTTTTCCCTCTGGTCTGGGGCATTGGGGGATGCCTGCGCATGGAAATGCTTTAAAAATCGTGCAAAAAGTGGGTAGAAACGACAAATGAAAAAACGAAAAACGGTAACAAAATTTTTAAAAAATTTCCCGACAAATGGAAACAAACCGAAACAGACCTCTCAATGACAAACGAAAAACCGAAATGCCATTTTTCTGTTTCGTGCCCATCTCTACTGCCTAATCATGAATAACCAGAGGAGAGCAGTTACATAATCATTTTCAACTGCTAAAATGGAAATTAGTCAACAATGACATAGCAGGAAGGCCAGGGTTACAGCAAGGCACTGAGGGTGGGACACTTTCATATATTTTTGTTGCTTGCCTGTTTGCTTGCTTTGCTTAGAGAAGAAGCAGATTTGAAAGACTCCTAATACTGGTAGGAGTGAAGTGTGCATATCTACGCATCAGTTTGTGTTGCCTTGCTCTGCCTTTATGTCTGTATGATTATGTCTAGTTAGACACGTTCTACTACTGGGCTGAATTAAAATGACAAAGAAAAGATCTGTCGCTGAGCAAGGTTTCCAAACAAATCAAAGACAATCTTTCGATTTTATTTTGAGCCATTCTACTCTAGCCTTGAGGTAACCGGTGTGCCATGGTTTTTCCTGTTACTCTTTCTGCTTCAGTGAGTTTTTCTGCTCCTATTTATCTAGAAAGTTTTGTCATAATTTCACTGTTAATGAGATGATATCCTTGCTTGCCATTCCATTTATCTTCCTGATAGTTTTGTTTTCATGTAGATTAAATGGTTATGGAAAGGAAGGTGCACAGTTAACAGAAGGTGAAGGGAGAAACTGAGGTTGTTGGCCACAGGTGGGCACAGGAACAGTCACTGTATGGAGGCAGAAAAGAAAAGTACCACTTTTCTAGCTCTCAGGCATAGGACAGAACTGGTGACTGAGATTTATAACAGCAAGAGGGGGTGGACTAGATGGCCTTGGGAGTCCCTTCAGCTCAGTGACTCCATGAGAACAACAGCAGTCTTGTTTTTTTCTAAATCATGACCGGAAAATCCAGGTGCTGGACACTTGAGTTTTTTATTTTATTTTGACTGCTGCAGTAAAATATCAGTCATGTTCTAGGACTGACATTAAAACCAGCCATTTTGGAATCTGTTTTGCAGGGATGCTGGCAGGTCTTCTGGTTTGACCCCTAAGAGTCCAAGTCTTTACATCTGAGTCTCAAGTCATCATCTCCTCTGCTCTCCTCCCCACCCAGAGGGGGACACATACACAGAAACAGTGGGCATGGAATTAAAGCCAGCCCAGCCTATGGGCATGCTCAGGGATAGTGAGCCAGTTTCCCTTCCTGAAGCCGGCCCCTGCCTCGGTGCATGTGCTGACCTTTCAGCTGGAAGGGAAACTGGGCCTCCTGGCCCTGAGAATGGTGGCAGTAATGGCAGGGGCAGGAGCACGTGGGGAAGCCTATCCTTAATAGAGACTCAGAAAAATGCGTTCAAGTTGTGAGTCGAGTCTGAGTCTTTCCAAAAAATACTGAAATTGCGTCCAAGTCTAGTTGCCAAATGCAATGTGAGTTGGACTCAACAGCAAATTGTGACTTGTGAGTCTCCATCCCTGCTGTTCCGTGTCTGCTCTTGAACCTGAACATTCTCCCAGAGTCAGGGATGGTGGGCAACACACTATCCCGTACAGACATTCTCTTTTTAGCTCTTTGTTTTGCAATTCTGTTCTGAAATGTCATAAAGACGGAAGAATTAATTTTGATGCATTGAATGGGGTGGGGGAGGGAACATATTTCCCCAAATAATTCTACACTAGAGATGGGCACGAAACAAAAAATGGTGTTTCGGTTTTTCGTTTGTCGTTGAGAGGTCTGTTTCAGTTTGTTTCCATTTGTTGTGAATTTTTGGAAAAACTTCATTTCCGTTTTTCATTTTTCGTTTTTTTCATTTGTCGTTTCTACCCGCTTTTTGCACGATTTTTAAAGCATTTCCGTGCGCAGGCATCCCCCAATGCCCCAGACCAGAGGGAAAACACTTTAAAAATGGATGCTGGCAGAGACACAGTATAGACTAGGTACGCAGGGAGGCTGCAAAGGCAGCAGCGGGCGTTGCCCAGGGTGCAAGGCAGCCGCAGAGTGACTGCACTGCCGGGCAAGGGAGGGTACTCACCGAGAGGTACGCAGCATGCACGCACACAGGAAGGCTGCAGGACTGAAGCTAGAGTCGCAGAGACAGCAATCCCACCCTAACTCCCACCAGAGACTGCAAGGAGGACGGGGGCTGCCAGAGCTTTTTATGCCCCCTGTGGCTGCCAGACCTGCCCAGTCTGCAACCTGGGCATGCTATTGGTTGAACATGATCCCATCACATGGCTTGCCTCCATTTTGTGGCTGGTGGCGACATCCATTTTAAAGGGGAAAGAAAAATACATCGTGATGGGAGAAGACAAAAACAAACATTTTAAGGACCCCAACCCCCTGGTAGGTAATAATTTCAAATAATTATCACATTATCACTGCATTTTTACAGATGTCCAGGGTGTTTTAATCAATCAATATTAGGCATCTGGGAGCCCTTTTGGGTCGATGTCCCCTAACTCCCCTTAAAGGGAAAAAATACAGCGATCTGAGAAAAGACATAAATGCACCTTTTAAGGACCCCAACCCCCCTGGTAGGTATTATCAGACAGTATAAATAATTATCGCTGCGCTTTTACGGATGTCCAGGGTGTTTTTTAAGATTTAAAACAGCTCATTTCATTGCGCGTTGCCATTAACGGAAATGAAATGTAACGACCAGAGTTTTCGTGGTTCTGTTCGTTTTGTTGCATTTTCATCACAATTTTCATTTTTTGTTTCGTTACGTAATAGAACAACAAACTAATAACGGAAACAAAAAAATGTTCGTTCCGTGCCCATCTCTATTCTACACTATCAAAAGGAACCAGAAAAAGCAGCAACTTCAGTTCTTTCATCCTTTTGCTTCTGTCTTCTGCCTCCTTTCTTTCTTTCTTTCTTTCTTTCTTTCTTTCTTCTTTCTTTCTTTCTTTCTTTCTTTCTTTTTCTTTTTCTTTTACTTTCAGACCTATCCAACATCACCCATCTCTTGGCATTTAGCTTTTATTGTTATCATAAATTAATCTGCAGCACTATTCCCCGTCGTTTTATTGTTTTCAGATAACACCAAGTTTCATCTCTTCCCTGAGCCCCGGCAATGTTCTTCCCTGAAATTTATCTCATTTGTCGGCAAACCTTATGCCCCAACAAAGCAATTTTGTGTGCATGTGCGCGCGCGTGCTTTATGACTTTCTCAATTTGGTGAAACATTAGTGCGGGAGGCTGGGGTCCAGCTTGTCAGCCACCGAAGCCAAGTCATAAATCTGCTTGGGGAGTGTGAAGAACCTGCTTCGATTAACCTGATGAGCAGATTGGGAAGGAGGAGGAGGAGGAGGAGGAGCAACAGCAGCAGCAGCAGCATCAAGCTGGGCTCTTTCAGCACAGGGTGGCGATAGCACCAGAACAACTGGATCTAGAAGAAAATCTGTTTGACCTGCAATTTTCAAACAGTTGGCCATGGAAGAGGTGCCATTGGAATGAAAACCCTATGGGCTTTCCTCCCATAAGTTATTTGCACCACCCCTTCAACTGTGTCCCATAAGAGCTTATCATCATTCCGGATTTACGGCCCAAAGTAGAAGCACATGAAAGAGGCTTCTCGGCTGCTCCGCCCAGACTCTGAAACACCCTCCTACTAGAAGCCAGGACTGCTCCATCCCTGCTATCTTTTCAGAAACAGGCAAAGACCTTTCTCTTCAGTCAAACTTTCCCTGAATGATGGACTACCATACATGGCTACACAGACTTCTGTTTACAACCACTTATAACATTGTGCCTATATCTCTCCTTGAGTGATTACATTGACACTATGTTATCAATTGCTTGTTCCCATTCCTCAAAACTTTTAGATGGTCTACCGTACATGAGTAGATGGAGTGTATACTCTTTTCTGAACTACTCACATTCTCTTTTAGCATTAATATTGTCTTCTAATGCTGTAAGATACCCCTCAATTTCCAGTTCTTAAACTTGAATATGTATTAATTGTACTGGACTGTATAGAAACACAGAGTTGGAAGAGACCTCGAGAGCCATCCAGTCCAAATCTCTGCCATGCAGGAACCCCCATCATAGTACTCCTGACAGATGGCCATCCAGACTCTGCTTAAAAACCTCCAAAGAAGGAGACTCCACCACCCTCCGTGGCAGCATATTCCACTGCCAAACAGCTCTAACTGTCAAGAAGTTCTTCCTAATGTTCAAAAGGAATCTCTTTCCCTGTAGTTTGAAACCATTGCCCGAGTCCTAGTCTCTGAAGCCATGGAAAACAAACCTGTTCCCTCTTCAATATGACATCCTTTCAGATATTTAAACATAGCTATCATATCCCCTCTCAGCCTTCTTTTTGAAAGGCTAAACATTCCCAGCTCCCCAAGCCATTCCTCGTAAGACGTTTCTTCCAGACCTTCAACCATCTTGGTTGCCCTCCTTTGTATCTGTTTGAGGTTGCCAACATCCTTTTTAAATTGAGGTGCGCAGAACTGGACACGTACTCTAGGTGGGGTCTGACCAGAACAGAATAGAGTGGTACTATCACTTCCCTTGATCAGATACTACGGTGCTGTTGATGCAACCAACATAATATTGCCCCTCATTGCTGAATATTGTCACTCATCACTGTAAGCCACCTTGGGTCCTTTTCCAAGGAGAAACGCGGGGGGAAATGTCATAAATAAATAAAATAAATAAAATAACTGTCTGTGTGATCTGTCTTGCATCATGGGTGGAGAAACTGCTCCAGAACAAGTCCAGGTAGAACGACGTCATCTGGGACAATGAGAACAGGGTGTTTTCTATGTATATATGTGTGTGTGTTCCCCACTTCTGACTAATCAGTTCAGCGAGCCCCTTCAATTGCATGGAAGGTGCCATGAACTGTTGGTGTAAGGAAGATACTCTGGAAATCACATCCTTTCCTTTCCCTTGGTGGAAGCCATTGCCTTTTCTTCCTGGTCTTCCTTATTGATCCTGCTGCTGCTGTTGCTGCTTATGATGGCCACTAGCTTTGGACAAATGTGCAAAATCAGACCATATTTATTTATTTATTTGATTTATTTATTTGATTTATATACCGCAACCATCTAGCAAAAAAGCTACTCTGGGCGGTTTACAAACATATACAAAATATTAAACCAGATTAAACAACTTAAAATAAAAAATAAAAACTAATCAATCAAACCAAATAATCAAATCATAACAATAAAAGGAACAAACAAACAAATAAGCACAAATACAAAAAATCAAAATGCTTTAACAAATCAAAATAAGAACAAATGGAAAAAAATAACTAATAGAAAATTTTCATAAGGCGGGGAAAATGACAGCGTCCTATTTATATAAGTTGGTTGAATCAGAATATTCAGGGAAGGCCAACCTATAAAGCCAGGTTTTCAGCAGTTTCTTGAAGGCTTGTAGTGAGAGCGCCAGGCGAATCTCTTGGGGAATTTCATTCCACAGATGAGGTGCGACCACCAAGAAGGCTCTTTTCCTTGTTTATGTTTTCCGGGTGTCCCTTGGGGCCGGTACCTACAGATAGCCTGCCTGGCTTGACCGAGTAATTCTGGCAGTTCTTTTTGGGAGGAGCTGTTGTGTCAACTACTGAGGGCCCAAACTGTTTAGGGCTTTGTATGTTAATACCAAAACCTTGAAGTCAATGCGGTAGCGAATAGGCAGCCAGTGCAGAGCGGCCAAGACAGGGGTAATATGCTGGTACCTTTTTAACCCTATTAACAATCTGGCCACTGTATTCTGCACTAGCTGCAATCTCCGCATTAACCTCATAGGCAGCCCCACGTAGAGAGTGCTACAGTAGCTCAAATATCAGGGCATTTGCGCAATTCCAGGATGACTATTTATTTATTTATTTATTTATTTATTTATTTATTTATTTATTTAGAATATTTTTACCCCATCTTTCTCCTTGGAAAAGGACCCAAGTTGGCTTACAATAATGAGAGACAATATATAGTCCAGAACATTTAAGACATATTCAAGTTAAGAACAGGGAGTTAAAAGAGGCATCTTAGAACATTTAGAGGTAACAGCAGAACTACAAAGAGCATGCAAAAAGAAAAGAAAATCCATTATGAGGGGTGGAAAGTGAACATGGAAAGCACTGGTGTTCTTATGAAATCAGTCAATGCAATCATGTATGGTAATACATATAAAGTTACATAGCAGTAAGTCCCTCATTGAGGGAAAACCTGCCTGAAGAGGAAGGTCTTTGCCTGCTTCTGGAAAGAGAGCAGAGATGGGGCAGTTCTGGCCTCCAGCAGGAGGGAGTTCCAAAGTCTGGGATCAGCAACAGTGTTCTTATGAGACAAACCTGTGAAGGTGGCGGGATGGAGAAGGCCAATGGAGTAGAGCAGTGGTCCTCAACCCCCGGGCCGCGGACCGGTGCTGGGCCGTGGAGCAATCCGCACCGGTTTTCACCAAAGTTACCTATTGATTTGAAAGAAGAAACTGATTTGATTTAAAAAAAAAAAGAGCTGCCGCCCAAGGAACTTCAAATCATTTCCCTGTGGCGGCGGCCCGGCTCCCGGACAGGCATTAACGGCCGCCCGCGAGCTCGGCCTGTGTTGAGGTGAGCGGCGCAGGTCGGCCCGGGTGTTTTCGTTGCCGCCGCGCCTGTGTTGAGGTGGGCGGGGGGGCGGCGGCGCAGGACGGCCCGGGTGCCGCCGCGCCTGTGTTGAGGTGGGCGGGGGGGGCCGCGGCGCAGGCCGGCCTGGGTGCCGCCGCGCCTGTGTTGAGGTGGGCGGGGGGGGGCGGCGGCGCAGGCCGGCCCGGGTGCCGCCGCGCCTGTGTTGAGGTGGGCGGGGGGGGGGCGGCGGCACAGGACGGCCCGGGTGCCGCCGCGCCTGTGTTGAGGTGGGCGGGGGGGGCGGCGGCGCAGGCCGGCCTGGGTGCCGCCGCGCCTGTGTTGAGGTGGGGGGGGGGGCGGCGGCGCAGGCCGGCCCGGGTGCCGCCGCGCCTGTGTTGAGGTGGGCGGGGGGCGGGCGGCGGCGCAGGCCGGCCCGGGTGCTGCCGCGCCTGTGTTGAGGTGGGCGGGGGGGGCGGCGGCGCAGGCCGGCCCGGGTGTTTTTCGCCGCTGCCGCCGCCTCGCAACCCCCCCCCCCGCAACTGCCCCGCGCTCCGCCATCGCCCGCCGCCGCGACCCCCCGCAATCGCGACCCCCCCCCTGCCCCGCCATCGTCGCCGCCGCGACCCCCCCCCCCGCCATCACCCCCGCCCCGCCATCACCGCTGCCGCCACGACCCCCCCCGCAATCCCGCCGCCACCACCGCGACCCCCCGTAATCGCGCCCGCCCCCCCGCCCCGCCATCGCCGCGACCCCCCCCACCATCACCGCCGCCCCGCCATCACCGCCGCCGCCGCCGCGACCCTCCCCCCACAAGCGGGCCAGGGAAAAATTATCGAACATTTACCGGTCCACGGTGATAAAAAGGTTGGGGAGCACTGGAGTAGAGCACAGAACCTCGGATCACTCATAGGGTGGAGCAGCACACATCTGGGTTCTCCATGTTGCATTTGACATTCATGGGATTAAAAAAGGTTTTCACCAAAGTTACCTATTGATTTGAAATGAAGAAACTGATTTTAAAAAAAAAGAGCTGAGAAGATGACCTATGTCAATGCCCCCAACTAGAGATGGGCACGACTTGAAAAAAAAATTTTTCGAGTTGTCGTTAGTCGGGCCGGTTCCGTTTCGGCTCGTTTCCGTTTTTCGCGAAAATTCGCAAAAATTAGTCAGTTCGTTTTTTCGTTTTTTCATTGTTGTTAGTACTGGTTTGGGGAGGGGGTAGCGGGCTCCTGGAGGGAGCTGCAGGAGTCAGCCAGAGCCACAAGTGACGGACTGGCAGACTCCTTGCACCCGCTGTGTCTCACGTACTTGCATGTAGTGCAATGCAAGTAGATCTGGCTTAGGGTTAAGACGGGTTAGCACAAGGGCTAGGGTTAGGCTAGTTACGGGTGAGGTTAGGGTGAGTATTGGGGTGCACCTCTGGGTGCCTCTCTGACCCACTTAGAAGGACAGTGTACTGGCGTATGGGTTAGGCTTAGGCTTAGGGTTTGGGCTACGATTAGTGGGCTGTTTATGCCCGATTGGCACATCCCAGAAGTCTCTGTGGTCAACCTGGCCAAGTGGCCATGCGATTGGTGGAAAATTTGCATGGTCTACTCCCATGGGAGAGCCCATCATTGCAAATGTGCAGGTGTAAAAAAATAAAATAAAATAAAATAAAATAAAATCAACGGAGACTTTTTTTTGCAAGAAAAACCCACTGCTGCTACTGTAAAAATTCAAGCATTTAAAATAGCTAATTTTCGCATGTTTCTGTGGTGCTTTGGTGGGGTTTTGGGCAACGATTTCAAAAAAAATATTGCGGTCGCCATTTTGGATCCCCCCCCACCGCATGGCAAATGGATGCGCCCTCCCAGCCTGGTACAGTCAGCAAAACCTGGCCATGCGATTGGTGGAATGGCTCCAAAACTTTGCATGGTCCACTCCCATGGGCGAGCCCATCATTGCGAATGCGCAGGTGTAAAAAAATAAAATAAAATAAAATAAAATCAACGGAGACTTTTTTTGCAAGAAAAACCCACTGCTGCTACTGTAAAAATTCAAGCATTTAAAATAGCTAATTTTCGCATGTTTCTGTGGTGCTTTGGTGGGGTTTTGGGCAACGATTTCAAAAAAAAATATTGTGGTCGCCATTTTGGATCCCCCGCACTGCATGGCAAATGGATGCGCCCTCCCAGCCTGGTACCAGCAGCGCAGCAGTAGCAATAGCCAAGGAGAGGGGGGCGGGGAAACCTCCCCCCCCAAATAAAACACCCTTCTGGCCTGGTAGGTGCCCTCAGACAGTTTTCGCCTACTTTTAGGGCCGGGAATCGGTTTTTTTTTTACTTTTAAAAACTTTTTTTCTGTGCCGCTTGGCATTTCGCGATCGCCGCGATGCAAGTAACGAGCACGACAAATCAGACCAAATTGTTCGTTCGTCGGTTCGAGCTCGAATTCTGGTGGAGTAATTCCCGTTTCCGTTTCCGTAGAGTAACGGATACGAGTAACGGAAACGGAAACGGGAATACCGCTAAGTCGTGCCCATCTCTACCCCCAACTTCTCCTGGACTCTCCAAAGTCTGAAGTACTAAGATGGCCTCAGACTGAGACCCCCATGTGGAATATATGCCCCCTTGCAGCTACAATGGTAATTCTCTACTTAAGAGCAGCTTGACTTAAGAGCAATTCAACTTAAGAGCAGAAAACAGTTGGCAGAAAACTGCTGCCTTACACATTTTAGATGCGGTCTGCTCTACTTACAAATTTTTTAATTGTTTCAGTTTATTTATTTATTTATTTATTTATTTATTTATTTATTTATTTATTTATTTATTTATATATTTATTTATTTATTAGACAGGGCTCCTATACATGAGTTGTTCGACTTAAGACCATGCATTCGGAATGGATTAAATTTGTAAATAGACGTACCACTATACTATACTTCCTATAAGTGTTGGTCAAATTGAAAACTATGTGTCTCCATTGCTAGCAAAAATTCAAGTTACAGAATTTTCTTTATTATACAGCTTAGTTTGTTTATTTGAACAAGCTTTGACTGGATAGGGTGGAATGAGTGAACTAGGATGCCTCTTTCCTTCCCCCATCCCACTTTTCTTCTTCTTTATGGTGGCACAAACTCTCCTGCCTGATGGCTTTAATGCAGTTGCTAGAAGAATGTCTCTGTAGGTAGCAGTAAAACCCTCCTGCCTACAATGTCCCTGGAAGTGATCACACTGTGCAGCCCCTATCCACAGCCCCTGGCATTTTCTCCTAGTAGGCATAGAAATGCATGGATACCATAATAGATCCAGACACGTGATCAATCACAGTATTGCCCAAAGGACACTATTGGGTCAGGCAATTCAGGAATGGACCAGTCTAGGATGAGAGGTTAGACTGATGATGGTGATGGTTGATCTATGCCAGGCCACATAGCAGATCAAAGGTGTCAAAAGGATAGAGGTTCAGACCTGAAATCAAAGCCTCCACAAAACTGTTGGGGGGTAGGGGCTTCTCAAAACCATTATTTCTTAATCAGGGGTAAGTCTGAGGTTATTGGCATGATCATCAGTTGAAGTTTAGAGGAGTTCAACAGCATAACTTACATAACCCATTAAAGTACTTAAGGCCGCAGGTAATTTCCACATATAATTTTGGGAGTCCCCCTCACCCCACAAATAACTGCTAGCCCCACTGCTTTACACTGGATGAATTAACCAACAGAATAACAAATAGAGTGTGCTGTTGAAGGCCAGCCAATGCAGATCAAAACAACCTTCACGCTCAAATCATGTCAAGTGCCCTACACTGTGCCACAATGACAGGCTGCCAAAAACTAAAATATCACAATAGGCACTGCGGTGTGACAGTAATTGTGACATCCATGGTGACCTCTGGTGGAGCTGGGATAGCCAGAAACACAAACTGTACATTAGAAAACCTGAAGCGACAAAAAAATCTATTTGCATACATTTATTATGAACATCTGTTGCATGTCATCTGTTACACTGCCAAGCCATAACAAGTCGACATGTTGCAGCTGTTTAGTGATATTCTTATCTTGAAATCGTTCGCTCCTGATGTAAGAAGTGAAATTTAAAAATTAAATGATTTATTATCTTTTTTCTATCTGATTGTATATTATATCACAATAAGAGATGTTACCATAACAGCCTTCCCTGAAAGAGGAAGAGGTTCAGAGGTGTGAGACAGAGGTGACAAAAAAGTTCAGGCCTACTAACCACAATGAAACCCTCACATGGCACAAGAAGGAACTTAGCCATACCATCAAACTCAGGAGATATGCCATTGCTTCAAGAATGGTGAGGGTGAATGCCTGATTCTTTAACCCTGACTCACATCAATTCTGATACTAGAAGATTACTTTGTCATATTGGCTTGTAAGCTATGTGCCACTTATGCACAAGGTCTTTGGTTCACTGCTGGTTCTTGGTAGGGCAGGACAGGAAACCCCCGTTTAATCAGTTCTGATTACATTCAGTCTCATCAAAAGCTTTGGTTCAGGCGAAACTGGTCCATCTAGCTGAGAGGTTGGCATAAGAACATAAGAACATAAGAAGAGCCATGCTGGATCAGGCCAACGGCCCATCTAGTCCAGCTTCCTCTATCTCACAGTGGCCCCACCAGATGCGTCTGGGAGCACCTGAGACTAGATGTCTGTCTCTGATGCTGGACTTCAGTTCCCATCTGCCATAGCCAATGAAGGCATGAGTGAGGGATTGTGGGAGCTGCAGTCCAACAACATTTGAAGGATCCTAGTCAGTTGCCCACCATGATCTATCTCCATTCTTCCTCCACTAAATATGTGATCATGTGGGGAAATAGACTGTGATTTGAACCACTTGCAGATCTCTTTGGTCCCGCTGTGGCTAGAGAGATTCCTTGGCAGACAGAAGGGCCACTTTACAGGACATCACTTCTGTTAAAGCAACCATTCCCAGTGCAATCAGGTGTGCAGTTTGCAGCCATATTGATGATACCACATACCCAAGGATTCAGAGATGAGAAGTTCCATGCCTGGTGATGTTGAGAAATGAGTCTAGCACTGTTTGCCTTCATGCAATGCATGGGGTATACCACCTTCCTCAGTTAATCCCACTAGGAATACTTAATTTGAGAGAGAGAGAGAGAGAGAGAGAGAGAGAGAGAGAGAGAGAGAGAGAGAGAGAGAGAGAGAGAGAGAGAGAGAGAGAGAGAGAGAGAGAGAGAGAGAGAGAGAGAACATGGATATTGTTTACCTGACATATGTGAAGCATTCTTTTAAGTGCCCACAGCTTGAAGAAAATGAGATAACATGGAACCCTCAATTGATATGAGAAAATGTGACTAAAACCTCTATCTTTAAAATGCCTTGGATATACAGTGGTACCTCGGATAATGACTGTCCCGGATAATGAATTTTTCGGATAACGACTGCAAATTTCTGGGTATAGGACTGCCTCTGATAATGAATGTTCCCTATGGGCTGCCTTGGATAACGAATCACAATTCTAGGTGTAGGTCTGCCTCAGATAATGAATTTTCTCTATGGGCTGCCTCGGATAATGAATTCTCCTATGGGCTGCCTCGGATAATGAATTTTCCCTATGGACTGCCTCAGATAATGAATTTCCAGCATGCATCAGTAAAAAAGAATTATCCCGGGTGGCATTGCATCTGTACCTTTAAAGTGCACTTTATAAAGAGTTTTGAGCAAAAAACCAGGTGTCTGTACCTTTTCCCTAGGCTCCGGAATGGATTAATAGGTTTATCATTCATTCCTATGGTAAACTGCATTTCGGATAACAACGTGTTTCAGATAACAACTAACCTTGGAGAACAGATTAAAGTTGTTATCCGAGGTACCACTGTATATTATATTGAAGACTGGGGAAGATTTGACCTTCCAGAAGTGGTTGTACATCAGATCCCATCCTCCCTGGCTGGCCTTGCCAAGAATGTGGTATGATGGGAGTAATCATCCAATGGTTAACTAGATGATTCCCACTTCTGAAATAGCCAGTGGGTCCTTATTGTTATGGGAAATGATGCAAAACCTGGCTTATGCCTGCCTTAAATCCTACTGCAAATTGCTCCTAAATCCTATAGGAAATTGAATCATTTGAAGCGTCTGTAAAATGGTTTTATTCTTGGTGTAATTTTCTTGCAGAAGAGGAAATGATGCTAAATACCTCTTATCTTCTGTCAGATGAACTTTCCTGAAAGTGTCAAAATCCTCGGGCTTTCTGGCAAAAACAGAGTATTATGATGGTAAGATGTATGCCCATTGGGAGGTGAGGCTTTTTAATCTCCTTTCTTTGAATAAGGCAGGTTTGGAGAGCTTATTTTACTCGGGTGAAAGAAGGTTAATGCCTCTCTTATTTCACATGTGCCAGGCCTTCCTGGACTGTGTACCTCACAGAGTTTAATAAAGTCCAGCTCCTAAAGGAATGAATGGAGCCTGCTGTACTGCCCCAGGCCAAGATTTGAAAAGTGTCAGTCTTTTACAGGTACCCAGAACATAGCTTTGACAATATGGATCTGCACAGTACTCCATGTGGATGTCATTATATTAATGGGAATACAGAGCAGGGGTGGTGGGTCATGCCATGGCTGCATAACCTGAGCCAGCTTTCCCCTAACCTGGCTTCCTTTCAGGGCTTTTGGGTGACATACAGCTTGAACCAGGTCGGTCCAGCAGGTGGGTACGGGTGGGAAGGTATTGTACCAAACATCTGTGGGGAGCAAGCTTGGGGAAGGCTGATGCAAGCTGAGCAGCCTTTTCTACGATCCAATTTTCCCTGAGCCTGCCGCTGTTATGAACGCCCTGCTGCAGATTACGGGTAATGACCAATTGCCCCACAAATGTCAACATTATACAGGGGAGATTATAGCTTATTGAGAGTTTATGCTCTGCATAGGAGAAATGGAAGATAGAAGAAATGGGAGTAGAAATGTGCGCCAAATAATAAATATGAGTTATTGCCTTTTCTTCCCTTCCTTATGTAGAGAAGTTGCTACTAGCCATCCCTGTTGGTACCGTCATGGCTTAATGTACTAAGACCAGTGAGGTATTGGCAAATAGAGATGGGCACGGAACGAACGTTTTTTCGTTTCCGTTACCGTTTGTCGTTTCCGTTACGTAATGAAACGACAAACGAAAATTGTGATGAAAATGCAACGAAACGAATAGAACCATGAAAATTGTGGTCATTATGTTTCGTTTCCGTTAATGGCGACGCGCAATGAAATGAGCTGTTTTAAATGTTAAAAAACGCCCTGGACATCTGTAAAAATGCAGCAATAATTATTTATATTGTCTGATAATACCTACCAGGGGGGTTGAGGTCCTTAAAACGTTTGTTTTTGTCTTCTCCCATCGCGATGTATTTTTCTTTTCCCTTTAAAATGGATGTCACCACCAGCCACAAAATGGAGGCAAGCCGTGTGATAGGATCATGTTCAAACAATAGCATGCCCAGGTTGCAGACTGGGCGGGCAGGTCTGGCAGACACAGAGGGCATAAAAAGCTCTGGCAGCCCCCATCTTCCTTGCAGTCTCTGGTGGGAGTTAGGGTGGGATTGCTGTCTCTGCGACTCTATCTTCAGTCCTTCAGCCTCCCTGTGTGCATGCATGCTGCGTACCTCTTGGTGAGTACCCTCCCCTGCCCCGCAGTGCAGTCACTCTGCGGCTGTCTTGCACCCTGGGCAACGCCTGCCGCTGCCTTTGCAGCCTCCCTGCATACCTAGTCTATACTGTGTCTCTGCCAGCATCCATTTTTTTAAAGTGTTTTTCCCTCTGGTCTGGGGCATTGGAGGATGCCTGCACACGGAAATGCTTTAAAATCGCGCAAAAAGCGGGTAGAAACGACAAACAATAAAACGAAAAACGGTAATGAATTTTTTCAAAAAATTCCCAACAAACGGAAACGAACTGAAACAGACAAACGAAAAAACGAAACACCATTTTTCTGTTTCATGCCCATCTCTACTGGTAAATCAAGAGAGCATCTTCACAACAGCCATGGCACCAATGAAAAATTTTAAATGCAAGCAGAATGTATATCCATAATGCTGAATAGTTCAGTGGCTGAGATCTCTGGCTGCGAAGCCAGAGTTTGGGAGCTTGATTCCCCAATAGAGATGGGCACGAAATGACCATTTTTCGTTACCATTCTCTGTTATTCATTCTGTTACATAACGGTACGAATAACGACCGTTGCGATGGGGCAGGCTCGAACCGAACAGAACCAAGAAAATTTTCTTCGGTTCTGTTTGTTTCCATTATTGCCATCGCGCTGCTCGCGCGATTAATAATGGAGCAGCGGAGGGCGGCGAGAGGGGGCTGGGCCTGGCGGAGCCTCTTTGCCCCCTCCCTGCCGGAGCCGACGACACGAGGCTTTGCCGATCTCGCAAGAAGAGGCGGGATTTGAGCCCTTAAGGGCTGGGCTCCAGGATATCGGCCACGTGGCAAAGCGGCAACGGTGCAGCCAGCTCGGAAGCTGGAGTGGAGGGCATCGTTGGAGCACGGGGGAGTGCAGTGGCACCCCCCCCCCACAGGTTTCCTGGGTCTAGGCGGGGGGGGGGTGCTGTGCGGCGGCTCCCGGGGCAGAGTGGTTCCCAGGGAGAAGGACCGCAGTTAGGACAGTGCTGTGCGGGGCTACGGGGGTAGCGGCCCAACGAGGGTGGTGGATCAGTCCTTGGGGAGGGGGGTCAAGGGAGGGCGGTGCTGGGTGGTGTTCTGGGGGTGGTGGCCTGTTGAGGGCAGTGACTGGAGCAGTGCTCGGCTCCAGGAGGACTCCCCGTGGCCACGGGATTGCTCTCCTTCTGGCAGGCTTGCCCCCAGCTCCGGCAGTGCCCAGGCCCAGGAGGGGTGTCCCGGGGCTGTGGGACAGCTCTCCCAGGAGGCTTGCCCCAGCCCCGGGAGGGCTCCCCGCGGCCACGGGAATGCTCTCCCGGCCTGCATGCCGCCGGCTCCAGTGGCGCCCGGCGCTGGGAAGCCTCCCTGCGACCGCAGCTTGCCGCACCCAAAAAAACGAAGAAATGGAAACGAAGTAGGCCCCATTTTGGCATTTCGTGCCCATCTCTATTCCCCAATGTGCAGCCTCCTTGACAGGAGCTGGGCTGGATCATCCATTATGGATCCTTCCACCTCTGCAGTTCAATGGTGGTGCTGGTGGTGGTGGTGCCAAGCCAGTTCTGACATGACGACTCTTTTCAGGGTTTTCCAGGCAGAGAATACTCAGAAGTGTTTCACCCTTCCCTTCTTCTGAGGGCACCTGAGCAATCTGCAGCTTGCCCCAAGATACACAGGCCACATCTTCAGGGATGTATGGTGGGGGATCAACCTCTCAACCTCCAACTCCACTGCCAGATGCCCAACTTACTGAGCTATCCAGCTAGCATCAGTATCAATATCTATAGCTCTGCTTGCTTCTGTAACTCTATCAAATGTTTTTTAAGTGCTGCTTGATGTCAACTAATCAGTTCTTGTACATTTACGGATTCCTGAAGATCAAGCAACACCTCGCTTCTGGCGACAAGAGAGGTTTGCTATTTTATGTCACCTGATGTGTTTGCCGGCTCCCCCAAAGCGATTTTTGACTAAGAAAATTTGCCATTTGACTCCTAGAAAAGGTGGTCAAGGGGCATCAAATTTCACTGTATACCTAAGCAGCTTGCCCCCTTTTACCTCTGGTCATGAAAAAGGCTGATTTGACAGGTTTTCATTGGCTCCATCTATTGTACTGAATATTAACTTGCTAACATGAAAATTCTTCATGCCACTAACAAGAACTGTCATATTTGCCATGAGCAAATCCAGTCCCTGTTTTAACATTGACCCCTTCCTGTTTAAGTTTATTACTGGCTCAGCCAATGGTTCAATAGCACCACTGATATCTCTGCATTAGTCTTGACTGTTATGTATTGAAGGTTATTAAATTGGCTGGCAGGTGCATAAATCTATCAGGCACCACCTTCCCCTCTCTCCTCCCAATTTATCCCCCCTCCCAGCTAGTATACCACAGAAGAGAAATGGGGCACATCGAGATGGATCCATTTGGCCCATAACTGGCTGTCATGTCAAAATAAACCTGGTCTTGGCAAGAGGGGATGTGTTTTAAGCAAAGGTGAGCCCTCCACTGGTGACCCAGCCATTTTTAAATGGGTCCAGCTGAGCTGTCATCAGCTGCACCCCTCAAAATATGGCC
Source organism: Phrynocephalus guinanensis (assembly GCA_037367245.1). Taxonomy (NCBI): domain Eukaryota; kingdom Metazoa; phylum Chordata; class Lepidosauria; order Squamata; family Agamidae; genus Phrynocephalus; species Phrynocephalus guinanensis. The sequence goes on along the minus strand of CM074734.1, from coordinate 104,240,202 downwards.
CAGTTGCCACCAGTTTTAAAGGGGTATCGCCGATGACAGCTCAGCTGGACCCCTTTAAAAATGTCTCCCAGGCACCAAATCTGATGCCTCTAGGACCCAGGGGAGCCGTTTTGTTTTGTTTCATGTGATTTTTTTTAAAAAATGTGTAAGAAATGAAATGAAGTGAAACAGGGGTGGGCACAAAATGAAACAAGACAAAACATTTTTTCCGTTTCGTGTCCATCGCTAATTGGGACTATTCAGCTGCCTATCAGATTTCTCCAAATAAGAAAGGGGTTATTGATGAAAGATAGGATTTATAACTAATCTGTGGAGACAGGTAGAGTCAGTTACATAATATGGTTTATGATCTACTGTCCCAGCTTATTATGGCACTCACATGTAATTTAATTTCACCTTCACTTACAACTTTGCTGGTGCTCCTTTTTCTTGCCTTTGCTAAGAGGATGCTCCCATGTGCTTGCAAAGGCAAGAGATTATAGGAAGAGATTGTAGAAATCCTTTTTTTTTTCAAATTATACATAATCCCTACCAGTCAGGATGAGATTTGCATCACTGTAGTTCTCTGTTTGCAACAAGTTCTCAACCCATCAAGTCTAGAGAACTCTACCCAGAGGTAGAGCATTCACTGTTTTCACTGAATGCATCACACTTTGGTACTGCCTCTCTGTATTGTCAAAGTGTTTGTTGTTGATAAAGACAGCTGCCTGTCTTCATCACAGGCAATCACAGCCTACAGGAGTCTGAATCATGAAGCCACATCAAGAAAAAATGGTGCCTGGCAAAAATGACATATGACACCAAGCATCATGTGTGACCAAAAGATTAGTGACCATTTAAAGTAAAAGATCTATTGCACAATTTTATAACCTGTTGCAGAATGGTGCAGAATGCAGGATGGTGACTAAAGACTTCAAACACCACCTTGGTATAATGGAGACAAAGATGCAATGCCCCGACATGAGCTGATCATGTGTGCAATGATGACATCTAAATATGGCATTGCACCAATCGCTAAAAAGATGTGTGAAATCCAACTGCGATGGTATGGGTACATCTTGCACGCTGATGAGGAAACTCTGGCCAAAAAGAGTCTTATCCTGGAGATCAGGAGACCCCAACTGAGGGGACGACCAAAACAGCACTGGATGAACACCTGTGACAATGAAAAAGCTATCCCTGGTCCAGACATTCCAAACCTGTGACAACGCAAAGTGGAAGATAAAAACCAAAATAGCAGACCCATCCAGCCCCCACCAATGAGACAGATGCTAAGAAGAAGATCTTTTTCTACTGAGTGAAAGTTTAAGGCCCAAATCCTACTGAACTACCTGGTAGTAGTAGTTCAGTATTAATTATCCACATGGTTTGCAAATTTGACAGGGTGTCTGTCCTGTGTCCAGTTGTGATATGGACATCCTGTCAAACAGTGCAACATTTGCAAGTTGAGCAATACATAGGTTGCAACAGGATTCTGGCCTAACAGTTGACAACATTTATTAAATTCTTTGAAACCTGATGATATTTCAGGATTATAAGATTTCATCTCATCTTGTAAGAACAGAAAATATCTGCTTCATTTTAGAAAATCATGCCCAATACATTATTTGACTTAAGAAAACACTTACGATATCCCAATGTATGCATGAAACCCTGTTTTCTCAAGCAAATCTCTGAATAAAATCAGATTATTTTTTAAAAGTCCAGTGATCAGCAAAGAAACTAATCCAGTCAAGTAATTGTGAAATTGGGCCTATTATCTACCCTTCAGCTGCCTAGATGCCCTAAGCACATCCAATCTCACCTGATTTCAGAAGCTAAGATGGGTTGGCCCTGGCTAGTACTTGGATGGGAGACCACCAGGAAATACCAGGTTCTGTATGCACTTGGAGTAGGAACTGGCAAGCCACTCCAGTATTCCTGCCAAGAAAACTCCATGAACATGGAGTCACAAAGAGTCAGTCACGACTGTAACAACACAACACACACAGAGAGACACGCACATACATCTACCCTTCCATCAGACACCTTTGCCCCTCAGAAGACCCCCTCAGGCATATCATAGAGACACCCCAAGTTCAACTGTAGCACCTGTAGGTCCCCAAGATGGTGTCTGGGATTGGAGCTGTAAGAAAGCACACCCACCTTCCTTTGGTGTGCCTACCCTTCCCATCCCCATGGCTGAGCAGTTGCAGAGGTGTGAAATGCTGACACACCAGCTTCCAGGAGCATTTATATCTTGGAGATTGGTCTCTCAGGACAATAATGGATGTTGGGCAAATGATGATAGGGAACTAAAAGTGCTATTATTCATTATTGAAACTTTGCATTGCTCTCTGGACAGTGCTAAAGCTGTAAAGCCGGCAGCCAATGGGCAAGCTCCTGTTAACCTCTGCCACCGAACTAAAAGCTTTCAGAAGGCAAAGAGAAGTGCTATCCATCTTGAGGGGCTGACAGTCAACATTTGTCACAGAAACATTTAAGGCTTGGTTTTAATCTCTTCCTTTCGGAGAGTTCATCATAACAAATAACTGGGTGGCTTAACCCCGGCCAGCAAATCTCCCTCTCCCACCCTAGCTGGAAAGAGAAAATGGCCCTTGGAGAGACCACAGGCTGGTTAGCTAGCAATGCTGGTGTGTTGTGTGGTCTTCTTAGCTACCATCCTAAATGGATCTGGAGCCTGCCAGTGTTTATATGTCCAGGCTATTATTGTGATAACACCATGGCCCAACATTTTTTTAACAAAAAAGATTCTTGCCTGCCTGTGTGTGCTGCCATCCATTAATCTTTCCCCATGGCTGGGGAGCAAAGAAGATTATTTACATTGAGGATGTTATAAGGGATTGTTCTTGCATTAACGCTTCATTTGGGAGTGTTAAATCTGTCCATCAAAATGAATTAGTGATTTGGGTTGTAGGATAACGTGTCCCCTGATGGCTCCCATCCCAGAAGCTCATCTGTGAATAAATATTCTTCCACTCTGAATATCCTCCTGTGCTTTTGGAAAACGGAAGCAATCCTCAAAGTGTTCACCGAGGGACACCTCATGGTGGGTGAATAAAGCCATGCCAGTGCAGGAATGAAAGCAATAATATATTTATACAGCAGAGTAATTAGCCTAGTCTATAGCGGGGCTTTCCTTGTCGAGCCCAAAGGACATGTGAGTTGCCCACAGAGATAGCAAAGAAACCGTTTGATGGAGTTTATATACTGATGCAATGAAGTGAAAGAGATGTCCTATGTTGCCACATGATTCGGTCCTACTCATCATTTGTTACATTACAACTGGAACATTTAGTCTGCCAGAATGACATCACAATGAAAAATTCAGAGAGAAGTCAACCTACAATTTATGCACCCTGCAGCAATGGTTACTTAAACAGGTGTAAATTATGTATCGGATTTTAGGCATTTGGCATACCCAGTATTTCTTTACAGTAAAAAACACCTGAGACCTCCCCTCTTCCCAAAAAGACCCAACAAATATTATGCATTTATTTATTACCTTATTACATTTATTTATATATTCAGTTCACAAAATACTTACCAAATTTGACTGCTAAAGCCATTAAAAATAGAGATGGGCACAAAATGAATTTTTTTATTCATTTAGTTATTCGTTTCATTAGGGAACCAAATGAATAATGAAGGGACCCATCAAAGAAGAATGAAACGAAACGAAATGGAAATTTCCATTTTGTTTGCTTTGTTTTTCATTCTGGTGTATATTTTCCTGCTGGGCACTAGCACCTCTCATCTGGGAAGCGCTGGCCCCAAGCCAGCACTTATCAGCTGTAAAAATAATAAAGAGGGGGAAAACCCCGCAACAGGGGCTATTTAAAATAATAATAAATAAACATTCAAAATTAAAAACCCACATCCCCCCCAGAGACCCCCACGAGCCAAGACCAGGTGGGTGGGCAGGTGGCGGCTCCGGGGCCCCAAACTTCCTCCATCGGGGGGTTCCTTGGTCCACCCTCGGCATCCCGTCGGTGTGGGCAGGCACTGTCAGTTGTCGCCTGCGCTCACCCCCAGCCATGCCCTGCCCCACCTGGAGGTGTGGGGGGGATCTCCGTCTCTTCAGTGGCAAGGGCAAGGAGAAGGAGGCGTGTCCCAGGTAAGGAGAGCATGGCGGTGGGCCGGCTTCCCCTATGCTCCCTGTTTCGCTAGCTGGGTGGTCCGGCTCCCTTCCCTTCCCCTTTCTCTTTCCCTTGCCTGCTTGCTTCCTTTCTGGCCCTCCCGAATTGGCCAGCCAGTTTCCCCAGACAAAAAGAAAAGAAAAGAAAAGCCCCGCAATGGGGACTATTTAAAATAATAATCCCCCCCCCCAAAAAAATAAACATGTTGGAGTAGTAGACCTATGGGTCCTCAGGATTTTTTTTTTTAAAATTCACATATTAAGCGAAACAAGATGGGGGCCAGAGCAACGAATAACGAAAACAGGTCATTTCATTGTGCGTTGCCATTAACGGAAATGAAACGTAACAACCACAATTTTCATGGTTCTGTTCGTTTCGTTGCATTTTCATCGCAAATGTCATTTGTCGTTTTGTTACGTAATGGAAATGACAAACGGTAACGGAAACGAGAGATGGGCATGGAACGAACATTTTTTCATTTCCGTTACTGTTTGTCATTTCTGTTACGTAACAAAATGACAAACGAAAATTGTGATGAAACTGAAACGAAACGAACAGAACCATGAAAATTGTGGTCGTTACGTTTCGTTTCTGTTAATGGTGATGCACAATGAAATGAGCTGTTTTAAATGTTAAAAAACACCCTGAACATCCGTAAAAACGCAGCGATGATTATTTATATTGTCTGATAATACCTACCAGGGGGGTTGGGGTCTTTAAAACGTTTGTTTTAGTCTTCTCCCATTGCGATGTATTTTTCTTTTCCCTTTAAAATGGATGTCGCCACCAGCCCCAAAATGGAGGCAAGCCATGTGATGGGATCATGTCCAACCAATAGCATGCCCAGGTTGCAGACTGGGCAGGCAGGTCTGGCAGACACAGAGGGCATAAAAAGCTCTGGCAGCCCCCGTCCTCCTTGCAGTCTCTGGTGGGAGTTAGGGTGGGATTGCTGTCTCTGCAACTCTAGCTTCAGTCCTGCAGCCTCCCTGTGTGCGTACGTGCTGCGTACCTCTCGGTGAGTACCCTCCCTTGCCCCGCAGTGCAGTCACTCTGCGGCTGCCTTGCACCCTGGGCAACGCCCGCCGCTGCCTTTCAGCCTCCCTGCATACCTAGTCTATACTGTGTCTCTGCCAGCATCCATTTTGTGTGTGTGTTTTCCCTCTGGTCTGGGGCGTTGGAGGATGCCTGTGCACGGAAATGCTTTAAAAATCATGCAAAAAGTGGGTAGAAGCGACAAATGAAAAAACAAAAAACGGTAATGAAATTTTTCCAAAAATTCACGAATAAACGGAAACGAACTGAAACAGACCTCTCAACGACAAACGAAAAAACGAAATGCCATTTTTCTGTTTCGTGCCCATCTCTATAGGAGACAAATGAACAAGGCATTAGAACTTACTACAAAACTTATATTACATATGTACACTTGACAAAGAGTAATAGAGAATAGAGAATAGAGAATAGAGAATAGAGGTTTTTATTGTCATGCATATGCAAGATATGCACAACAAAATTAGAGTGCTGTTCCACAACACACTCTAAACAAGGAACCATACAAAACACATAAAACACATAAAACACCATACAAGATATTAAAAACTCTTAAAATCGCTTACAAAATGTAAAACACTACTTAAAAACTGATTAGGATGGTGCTAAAACTGTCGTGTTTAACTTGGATACCACTCTGGGATAAAAACTGTTATTTAGTCTATTTGTCTTTGACCTAAGAGTCCTATATCTCCTGCCAGACAGCAACAGTTCAAAAAATTGGTGGCCAGGATGTGAAGGGTCTCTCAGAATTCTATATGTCTTCCTCAAGCATCTGGAGTTGTATAGTTCTTCCAAAGGAGGAAGAGGACAGCCCACTATCTTCTCAGCAGTGTTTATAACTCTCTGGAGCGCCCTTCTATCTGCTACTGTGCTACTGGCAAACCAAACAGAGGCAGTGATAGTGCTTTCTATAAAGCCCCGGTAAAAGGTTACCAACAGTATCTAAGACAGTTGTTCCCTCCTGAGAAGTCTCAGAAGATATAATCTCTGTTGAGCCTTCTTAACCAGTGCTTCAGTGTTGGCACTCCAGGTCAAATCCCCCTGTAGAATGACTCCTAAGAACCTACTGTCCGTCACCCGCTCTACACAAACTCCATCAATAATCAAGGGCTGAGTGTCTGGTTTCCTTTTCCGGTAGTCCACTATAAGCTCTTTGGTCTTAATGATATTGATTATCAGATTGTTAATTCTGCACCACCATAGCAGCCGATGCACCTCATCTCAGTAGGCGGACTCATCTCCACCAGAGATGAGTCCCACTACTATTGTGTCATCGGCAGACTTGATGATTTTATTTTCAGGATGAGTGTAGTGCAGTCAGAGGTGTAAATACTGAAGAATAGTGGGCTCAGCACACAGCCCTGTGGAGGGCCCATGTTGAGAGTGAGGGCTGACAACATGTGGTCCCCTAATCTGATCCTCTGTGAGCGATTTGATAAGAAATCCATGATCCTGGCAGATGGAATGACAGAAACCAAGGTCCTTAAGTTTGGACATCATCTTGTGAGGTATAATTGTATTGAAAGCAGAGCTAAAGTCCACAAAGAGCATCCTTACATAGCTCCCCTGCAGCTCCAGATGGGTAAGAGCACTGTTTAAGGTGATATCTATAGCATCTTCCATGGATCTATTTGCTCTGTAAGCAAACTATACAATAACAATATACAAATCACAGTATAACAGAGCCTGGGGAAAGCTGCCTCTCTCCTTAGGCAGTCCCAATTTACACTGGTTTGCATGATATCTTTATACACAAAGCAATATGGTGTAAGCCAATCACACACTACATGGGATGAGGTGATTTAGCTATACCACCTTGCCTAATCATCCTGACCTTCCAGTACTGATGAATCTATACACCTGTGACCTAGACCTAATATAATTTCTTGTCTACCTCATGACATAGGATTTTACACAGGATCCATTTTGTGATCTGTTAAATATATATTACAGACATGTCAAAATTACAGTCCTTGGCATAATCCGCTGCAGAATGGCGAGTCACATCCCATTGATTTAATGGGTCTCAGCCAGGAAAGGGAATCCGAGAAAGGGGTAAAAAAAACACTGATATGAAACTTCAGAGTATTTAGGAATGTCCTTCCCCCTCCCCTTCCAATGCACACGTGATAGTTATGGGATTTTACAAAGCAAGCTCTCTGAAAAATGGATATCAGTGTCTGTATTATCGGGAGAGTCACCATTTGTGGGACCTATTGAAAAAACAAAGGCTGGGGAATGAGGACCATTGTGGAGGGGGTCTGATCAGGGAATATGAGTCTGCTAATGGAAATATCGATCATCTCAGAGGTTCAGGGCTACCAGCCACCCTGCACAAATGGTCCTGGTTTTATTGATATATGAATAAGATTAAACATGACACCTGTGTCAAGCGGATCCCCTAGGTGCTATTTAACTAACACTTAAAGCAGCTGCTTTTGAAGGATTACCTTCAGGCACAGGCCACCCAGGCAGAACAATATCATCACCCTAAGCACTTTCCCAGTTGTCGACAAATGGGAATTCTTGCCTTATAGCAGCCATAATTGCACTGTATTAGGAAAAGCCAGACATTTAGGGCCTGGATTCTTTCTCTCCCTGTGAGAAGTCTATGAATAAGGAAGCATGGAGTGGCTTATTCAGCCAGCCCTGTGGCTAGGAACAAGAAAACGTCAGACTGTTTCCCTTCCCTGCTGCACTCGTCCATCTGTGCTCTCGAGGCAGTAATTCTTTTTTTTATGTGCATTCTGAGAAGGAACACGTGCCCGTTTTTGATAGGGTCCAATGTTGTGGCAATAAACAGAGCTCTATAGCAATCCAAGGGCTAGTTTGCTTTTTAACTCTTGCACATGGCGCACTCGAAAGGGAAAAGCAAGGTGGGGGTCCCATTAAGAGCCTTGGTGGCGGAGAAGCTTTGCCAAGTTTGTTTTCAGCAGCGCTGCAACCAGACATAAATGTTTTAGGCCAAGCATATGAGAGAGAAAGGCAAAGGAGCAGGGAGGAGATATTGGACTGTATATCCAGTTTAGTTTTAAACTGGTTACCCTCTCAAAGCTGCTGATTAGGTTGCCATAATTGAAGGCCAACATGGAATTCTATGACACAGTGATTATTATGTGCAGTTAAGTCTCCTTCTACCTTAGGGTGATCCTAATAGTGTTTTGGAGACACGTGAAATGTTGCAGGTGGGTTTTACTTTTGCTACATATTCCCACAAAATGTCCCATGGCAGAAGAGGAATTTGAACCCAGGTCACCTAAGTCCTAGTTCTGTGCTGTATCCACTATAACATGCTGGCTGGATGAAGGCAGAGTTACAGAGTCTTTTATAAAGAGGGCCTGTCAACCTCACAAAACTACAAGAGCTCATATATTTGTGAAAGCCATTTACTTTTGAACTACATTGGTACCTTGTATAAAGGAATTAATTCGTTCCAAATGAAATTCTGTTAAGCAAATTCCCCTTTGTACAAATTTCCCATAGGAACATATTGAAAACAGATTAATCCCTAATCGCGACTGTTTTTCTGTTGTATGGTTTTGCCCCATAGGCCATTCTGTTAAACTGTTTCCCCCCATCTCCAGATTTTTTTGCTTTAAGTGGATTTTCTGTTATATAAACTGCTTGTTAGACGAGGGTCCACTGTACTTTCATAATTAATAATGTTTCATTATTAATCCTGTATATATATATATATTGTTTTTAATATACGTTTTAATAATTGTATTTTATTGGTTTTCTTTTTTGTAAACTGCCCAGAGTCCTCCAGGAAATGGTGCGGTATATAAGTGCAGGGAATAAATAAAATAAATAAATAAATAAATAAATAAATAAATAAATAAATTTATATGGAGAGAACTGAAATACAGTGGACCCTTGTATAACGAATAGAGATGGGCACGGAACATTTTTTTGTTTCCGTTACCGTTTGTCGTTTCCATTACGTAACAAAACGACAAATGAAAATTGTGATGAAAATGCAACGAAACGAACAGAACCGCGAAAATTGTGGTTGTTACGTTTCGTTTCCGTTAATGGCGACGCGCAATGAAATGAGCTGTTTTAAATGTTTAAAAATGCCCTGGACATCCATAAAAACACAGCGATAATTATTTATATTGTCTGATAATACCTACCAGGGGGTTTGGGGTCCTTAAAACGTTTGTTTTTGTCTTCTCCCATCGCGATGTATTTTTCTTTTCCCTTTAAAATGGATGTCACCACCAGCCACAAAATGGAGGCAAGCCATGTGATGGGATCATGTTCAACCAATAGCATGCCCAGGTTGCCGACTGGGCGTGCAGGTCTGGCAGCCACAGAGGGCATAAAAAGCTCTGGCAGCCCCCGTCCTCCTTGCAGTCTCTGGTGGGAGTTAGGGTGGGATTGCTGTCTCTGCGACTCTAGCTTCAGTCCTGCAGCCTCCCTGTGTGCATGTGTGTGTACCTCTCGGTGAGTACCCTCCCCTGCCCCGCAGTGCAGTCACTCTGTGGCTGCCTTGCAGCCTCCCTGCATACCTAGTCTATACTGTGTCTCTGCCAGCATCCATTTTTTTTAGTGTTTTCCCTCTGATCTGGGGCGTTGGGGAATGCCTGCGCACGGAAATGCTTTAAAAATCGCTCAAAAAGCAGGTAGAAACAACAAACGAAAAAATGAAAAACGGTAATGAAATTTTTCAAAAAAATTCCCGACAAACGGAAACAAACCAAAACAGACCTCTTAATGACAAATGAAAAACCGAAACACCATTTTTCTGTTTCGTGCCCATCTCTAATAACGAACTGTTTGTATAACATAAAATGTGTACAACATAAAAATTTCCGGTGATAGGGGAAATTTGCTTAACATAATTGTTTATGTGGTGAATCCGTACAACATAAAAATGGTCATGATTAGAAATTACTCTGTTTTCAATGCATTCCTATGGAAAATTTGTATAAAGGAAAATTTGCTTAACATAATTTCATTTGGAATGATTTAATCCCTTTATATAAGGTACCACTGTAAATCTGCTATACACAGAGAGAGAGAGACTATCTCTATTTCTGAATTGTTTATATTTTCCAGATATGCTATGAGTGCTTACCTTTTTAAAGCATTCTTCATATATTTAATGTCTGAACAAGGAGCTTGTTGGTTTTTTTAAAATTTAATATTTGGGATCTAACATATGGCGTTTGCGAATTGTCATGCAAGAGCATGGAGTGTTTGGATAGCTGTCATGTAGTGTTGTATCACCACTTGTCAAAACTTTCAGTCTTGAGTGTACTATTTCTCCATTACAGTCTCTGCCATGGACATATTCTGTATTACAAGGGATTCTGAGACATAGACATAGAGAGAGAGGAAGAGAGAGAGAAAAACAAATAAAGAGATATTCACTTCACATTGTGCAACTCTCTGCCCCATCATCCCCACTGTCAACAAAGACTGCACCATAGAAATACCCAACACCCCATTTGGCCACACATTACATTTGAAGAACAATAACTGTGGATAAACAGGCCTTTGATAAATGTTTGCTTACTGAATTTTTGCTAACATCTGATCAACCTGGGATTCTCAGTTTAAGGTAGTCACATTCTAGTTGACAACATTTGAAATGACATTAAATAATCTTATATATTATTTAAAGTATGTGGCAGGATGGTGCAATCCACTTGTAGCCTTATAATAATACCAGAAGGATTGATAGTCATATTGAGCCATAGGTCTTAATAGGCAAGAACATAAGAACATAAGAAGAGCCATGTTGGATCAGGCCAAGGACCTATCTAAACCATCTTCCTGTGCCTGCAGATTAGTCTATCCCAAATTGGTATTTTAAAAGGGAATTGTAAATACAGAGGGGTTAGATTATCATAAGATAAAATGCTGAGTTTTTAGGGAAGAAAAAAAAATAGTCTGACAGGCAGCAAACAGTGCTGTGCCAGAAGTGAGTCAGGAAATCACTTTCTGCTTCTCCAAGGCACTAGAGCATCGGTTCCCAAATTTGGGTTTGCAAATATGTAGACAGATATAACTTTATTGTCATTGTACATTGTACAGCAAAATTAACCCCAAGCACAAATATGACTTTAAAAATAGAATTTAAACAAACACACCCATCCACCACGATTCCCTCGGATTATACTCAAAAAGTAGCAGCATTCAAGGTGACTATAGCTCTTGGATAAAAACTATTTTTTAATCTCTTTGTTCTTGTTTTAGTTGTCCTATATGTCCTCCTAGAAGGGAGCAATGGAAACAGACAATGTCCGGAGTAGGATGGATCCTGTAGATGTTTCTTGCCTTTTTAAGACAATGAGACGATTTAGTTTTTCCAGAGATGGGATGTGTGTGTCGTGTCGTTACAGTCGTGACCAACTCTTCATGACCCCATGTCCATGGAGTTTTCTTGGCAGGAATACTGGAGTGGTTTTGCCAGTTCCTACTCCAGGCGCCTACAGCACTTGGTATTCCCTGGTGGCCTCCCATCCAAGTACTAACCAGGGCCGACCCTACTTAGCTTCCGAAATCAGGCGAGATTGGATGTGCTTAGGGCATAGGGTGGGCAATAATTTTCTGGGCTGTCGTGATAACCCTCTGGAGCACTTTCTTATCCTCAGCTGTGCAGCTGGAACACCAAGCACAGACACAGTATGTCAAAATGCTATCTATAGAACAATGGTAGAAGGACACCAGCAATTCCTTGCTTGAGAAAATATTTTCTCTGCTGGGCCTTCTTCACTAAAGCCATAGTATAAGTGCTCCAGGTCAGGTCCTCCTCAATAATAACACCCAGAAGCTTAAAGGCAGCCACCCTCTCTACACAGTTCCCCATGTGGAGTTGATATCAAAATGTATAATCAACCACTAGAAGTCCTGATTCACCTTGCTTATTGTCAGGGAGGCTGGAAATTGTAGACCAACAAAATTTGGGGACCCAAGAATGGGAACAACCATACAAGAACATAAAAGTTTTTGGGAACATTGATTACCTCAGGTGAGGAGGTGAAACGCCTTCCTCTTGGAGGAATCAGAATTAACACCACCAGAGTCCAATTTGCTGGCCCATGGTTCACTATCCATGTTAACGGCCTCAAAAGACAAAACAGTCTCCTTGTTGGCAGCCCTGCAACCCAATTTTCCAGTGTGTGTGTGTGTGTGTGTGTGTGTGTGTGTGTGTGTGTGTGTGTGTGTGTGTGTGTGTGTGTGTGTGTGTTTAAATTAAGGCAACTGCAGGTTCTGTAGCATGGACAAATTACCTAGAATTCCCTTCAAACTGTTCCCTTTGACTCAAGTTCAGGCCAGAAAGATAAACGTAAGGTGATAAGAGCTTCTTTTAGAGACCACAACCAAATCTTCTGAGTCAGAGTCTTTAATCTTAATTTTCAGAATGTTCTTTGGCACAAAAAAGGATACAACAGCAGAGCTCTGTAAAAATAAAAAAGGAAGCTTCTGAAGCCAAATATTGACGCAATGCAATGGTGTTCATAGAAGTAGTAAATTCAACATATCCAATTAAGTTTTCAATAATTTTAGGAAAGTAGACTTCTTTTCTAGGGTGTTGGTCTCCCCAAAGCCATTGCTACTTATCATTGACAGCCACATGATACGTTAACAACAATTCTGGAATAACCCAGAATGGAAGTTCCATGTTCAGTGGTCAAATACTTTTAATTAGCTATGTTGGTTGCAGCCTTTTTGGCATCACCACCACATCTTGTCTATAATCAGTTTATTCGTTTGGAAAATCATGATTAGGTTTCCTTAATCAGATTGTTAGATAGAGATTGTTCACCAGAGATTGTTAACCAAAAACCAAGCAAAATGGGGAGGGGGAGAGAGAAATAAAGAAATAAAACCCTTCATGCATTAAAATCCTCTTCTCCAGACTGAAATTCATGAAAGCCCACACTGAAATAAGTCTTGTAGCTTTTGCTTTTCTTTAAGCTTTTATTGCTGAATAATAGGTGGGCTCAACTGAGGCAGTGGGACATTCTGTCTCCCCCCCCCAGTAGGGCTGCCTCTCAGTGGTGGTGGGAGTGAGGGTGGCAGTGGTAGCAAAAAATAGTGGGGGAGGGTGATAGGGGCAGTGTGGAGGTGACTGATGTCTGTAGGTGCCAGGCTGCTGGTGGTGAGGGCCAACAAACTGACAAACCAATTCATGGTTCATTTGGAAAAGTTCAGAGATGTGTGGTTTGTGGTTTGCAGACCTTGATGAACCACAAATCAAGATGGACTGCCATTTTGTTGGTTGGTACCCATCTCTATTAAGAACAGAGCCTTTAAAGGATGGGCTTCATGTTTGTACTGCAATTGTTTTAACCAAGACATGTATAAACATACTCTATTTTGATATAGAATAACTGTTTTAATTATGTTTTTGCTTGTCCAATGTATTAATTAAAAACTTCTCCCGGTTCTTTAATTATACTGTAAACTGTCCTAATGTTTGGACGAATAGAGTGGAACAAATCTAACTAACATGGTAGCACAACTAACTAAAATTGATTATCAGGTACTCTGCTGAGTTCCTCTGATGGCCAACAGAATCATACAAAAGGCAAAGAACAGCTCCTCTCAGGTGTTTGGAATTCGTTCATAGACGGGAGTGCTCTAGGCTGCTTGTCCTCCACTTCTTGCTCTGTGACTAGTCGAGTGAGTCAGAATTAGAGATGGGCACGACTAGGGAAAATGACGTTTTCGAGTTGTCGTGTGTCGGAGGCAGCCAGTTTCGGCTCGTTTCCGTTTTTCGCAAAATTTCGCAAAAATTTGTTGTTTCGTTTTTCGTTTTTTCATTTGTCGTTAGTACTGGTTTTTTTTGGGGGGTAGCGGGTTCCTGGAGGCACCTCTCTGTGGTGGGTGCCTCCTATCCTCACCCGCCAGCGCTGCTACAAAAGGGCATGCATAGCCATATGCTATGGATATGCATATTGCAGACGCAGCAGACTGGCAGAGGCACCCCTCTTTGGGGTGCCTTCCCTGCAACAGTCAGTGAGACACAGTCAGGCAGCACTTGCAGGCATGGTTTGCATGGCACACAAATGCTGCTGCAGGAGTCAGCCAGAGCCACAAGTGACGGACTGGCAGACTCTTTGCACTTGCGTGTAGTGCAATGCAAGTAGATCTGGCTTAGGGTTAAGACGGGTTAGCGCAAGGGCTAGGGTTAGGCTAGTTCCGTGTGAGGTTAGGGTGAGTATTGGGGTGCACCTCTGGGTGCCTCTCTGACCCACTTAGAAGGACAGTGTACTGGCGTATGGGTTAGGCTTAGGGTTCGGGTTCGGGTTCGGGCTACGGTTAGTGGGCTGTTTATGCCTGATTGGCACATCCCAGAAGTCTCTGTGGTCAACCTGGCCAAGTGGCCATGCGATTGGTGGAAAATTTGCATGGTCCACTCCCATGGGCGAGCCCATCATTGCGAATGTGCAGTTGTAAAAAAATAAAATAAAATAAAATAAAATAAAATCAACGGAGACGTTTTTTTGCAAGAAAAACCCACTGCTGCTACTGTAAAAATTCAAGCATTTAAAATAGCAAATTTTCGCATGTTTCTGTGGTGCTTTGGTGGGGTTTTGGACCACGATTTTAAAAAAAAATGCGGTCGCCATTTTAGATCCCCCCCGCACTGCATGGCAAATGGATGCGCCCTCCCAGCCTGGTACAGCCTCCAAAACCTGGCCATGCGATTGGTGGAATGGCTCCAAAAATTTGCATGGTCCACTCCCATGGGCGAGCCCATCATTGCGAATGCGCAGGTGTAAAAAAATAAAATAAAATAAAAAAAAATCAACGGAGACGTATTTTGGCAAGACAAACCCACTGCTACTACTGTAAAAATTCAAGCATTTAAAATAGCTAATTTTCGCATGTTTCTGTGGTGCTTTGGTGGGTTTTTGGACCACGATTTCAAAAAAAATATTGCGGTCGCCATTTTGGATCCCCCCGCCCGCACACCGCATGGCAAAGGCAGACGAGACGATGCCCCCCCCCGTCTGGTACCAGCAGCGCAGCAGTAGCACTAGCCAAGGAGAGGGGGGCGGGGAAACCCCCCCCAAAAAAAACACCCTTCTGGCCTGGTAGGTGCCCTCAGAGAGTTTTCGCCTGCTTTTAGGGCTGGGAATCGGGGGTTTTTTTTTTTGACTTTTAAAAACTTTTTTTCTGTGCCGCTTGGCATCGCGGGATCGCCGCGATGCCAGGAACAACCATGACAAATCAGACCCAATTATTCTTTAGTCGGTTCGAGTTCGAGTTCTGGCAGAGTAATTCCCGTTACCGTTTCCATTGTGTAACGGAAACGAGTAACGGAAACGGAAACGGGAATTCCGCTAAGTCCTGCCCATCTCTAGTCAGAATCTAACCCTAACCCTAACCCTAGAAACTGAGAAGGCATGACTCCCCCTCTACCCAGAGTGAATCCAGATGGATTTCTAAGACTGATATAGTAGGCATATGCATTCTCCAGACCCAGCATCCAAGAAGTGGCATCTTAAAGAAAGCACTAATATTTCATTTTTGAGGAGAGGTGAGGAAGCCATCACGCTTATGAGAGATGTAGGGAGTTCTCATCCTCCAAATAATCTATCAAAGCTCTGTGCTAGACTAATTAGATCTTTAATTTGATCAAACTAATCCCTTTGTTGTTATGTTAAAAGCACAGCCTTTGTTGTGTGAACTTTCTTGGGGCTTTTGATTTTCCTTTACTTCTGTTAAGCGAAGGGAAATGAAAGAGAATGGCATTTATAGGACACAGGGTGTCTTTGTCCAGGAACCATTTTCAATGATCTGTGATTTTCTGGTGTGTTTTTTAAGGAAACACCTGCTAAAATTGCCACTTGTACAGCTCTTAAGTGCAATTTTGTGTTGGTTATATGCTACTTTCTAATCAAGGGTTTGTCATTTTTTTAATCCCTGTCCCCAATTTCCTCTTTTTGTTGGTTGAAAAATCTCCATAATTCACAGTGAAAACGTACCATGGAAAGAACTTGCAGATCATTACCAGTTTTCTGAGATCAGTGCCTGTTATTAACTTCCTGGAAGGATATTAAAGAAGTAGTGAGGATAAATTACTCTTAATCCATTAAGAATTTAAAGAACAACAACATCAGCAAGGTAAATACCTTCCTGGATACTACAGATCTGAACATCTGAACTACGTTCCAAACTCCCCTGAAGTTCTATCCAGGGAAGCTTAACAGCAGTTTCTCAGGGCTTCTTATTGCAGTACGATAACCCCAGTTATCTGGAAATTGAGTCATGGCAACTGGACTTCTTTTCTTGAGAGATGGAAATGTTTTGCTGCTCATCCAAACAGCTTCCTGACAAAGCTGTTTGGATGAGCAGCAAAACATTTTGACCTCTCAAGAAAAGAAGTCAAGTTGCCATGATTCAACTTCCAAATAACCTCACCTGGATGACTGAGAATCTTCACAGACAGAAATTGCAGTTAACCCAACAATTGGGTCTCCAAACGTGTCTTGCCTATCACATTTGGAAATGCTACACCTTGGAGCAATGAACTTTGCCATATGAAAATAATGAGTTAAAACCATTCATTCAAGCATCTAAAAGTATTCAGTTCTTTTGAAAGACCTTCTGTTTATGAATGTGGCATAGACATGGGCACGACTCGGCGAAATTGTCATTTCCGTTTTCGGTTATCGTTTCCGTTACGTAACGAAACGGTAACGATAATTAAGCCATCAGAACTCGAACTCGAACCGAAAAAAAGAAAAATTTGGTCGGGTTTTCCGTTTCTGTTTGTGGCATCACAGCAATTGTGCAATGCGAAGCACAGAAAAAGTTTTTTAAAGTATTTTTTTAAAAACCCGACTCCCGGCCAAAAATATGCCTGCCTGAGGCTTTGCTACCTAGCAGAAGGGTGGTTTCTGGGGGGTCCCCAGCCTTTTCCCCCTCTTCTCCTGTCCTGGGCTGCTTGCACCAGGCTGGGGGGGGGGGGTCATCCTCGTCGTCTCGCCATGCCATGCAGTGGGGGGGGATCCAAAATGGCGACCGCAATATTTCTTTTGAAATTGTGGTAAAAAACACACCAAATCACCACAGAAACATGTGAAATTTATTTATTTTAAACGCCTGAATTTTAATAGTAGCAGCAGTGGTTTTTTTAATAGCAATAAAACGTCGTATTGATTTTATTTTATTTTATTTTATTTTATTTTATTTTAGACCTGCCCATTTGGGCAGGGCATGGGATGGGACCATGCAAATTTTTTGAACCATTCGACCAATGGCACCACAAGTTTTTTGACTGACACTTCTGGATGCCGAGGCACCTTCCAGAAATCGCAGTCGGGTGTATGGATGTGGTTGAGGGAGGAGGGCTGGCTGCTGGTGCTGGTGTGATCCGAACGGGATTGAGGAGGGAGGAAATAATTTCTTTGATTCCCTGACAGCAGCTTTGTCTGCTGAAGGGAATAGCAGTTTATTCTTTATTTCTTCTCTGGCAGTTTGTGAGGATTTTTTTCTGATATTGGATAAAGGGGGAGGTTCGACTGGGAGTGGGAGGTGTGGATTTATTTTAAAAATATATTATATACTACCATTTATTTTAAATGCTTGATTTTTACTATTTTTTTATTTTATTTTATTATATTTTATTTTATTACCAACTTCAATTTGCTTGCACACACACCATCCATTTGGGGTGCAAGCCAAGATCAGAACCTCTGTCAGTAGCAGCAGTGGGTTTTTTCTTGCAAAAAAGTCTCCGTTGATTTTATTTTATTTTATTTTATTTTATTTTTTTACACCTGCGCATTCGCAATGATAAGTGATATCCTAACCGCCAGCATAATGGGCTGGCCCCACATGCGGCGCACATCATTTGCCATGGCGGGGGGGGGGAGGATCCAAAATGGCGACAGGACAATATGTTTTTTGAAATCACTCGCCCGTCCGCCCATGCTGCCACCCGCCCACTCACCTGCCCGCGGCCGCCGCCTTCTGCCCGCTCACCCACCCCCAGCCCCTACCCGCCGCCTAGGGCGCAAAAAATACACCTAGCGCCGGCCCTGATTGCGGGACACCCCTATGCTCTGGGAAGTCAAATCGCGCTAAATCACGGTGGAAATGACAAACGACAAATGGAAACGACAAATTTTTGAAAATTTTTGCGACAAACGGAAACGACCCGAAACGGACCCGTTCCGACAAACGAAAACTCGAAACGTCATTTTTTTCTGGTTGTGCCCATGTCTAATGTGGCATATTGTTCTTCTGCACTCAACAATTCAAAAAGCCAGGTCATGGCCCAATATTGCTGCACAACATTGTGCCTGTATTGGCAGCAGGAAAAAGGATTCTAAGCTTTGCACTGCAAAGGGCAGCCTGAACACTGACACTACCAATGTCAGCATTCATGGTTGTCTACATTCTACAGGATACCCTCTTGTGCTCACTCCCATTCATAAAGTGACACAACACAAGGGAAAATCCCAGAAGCTTCCTCCTTTTTTCCCCATCAGTTAACCACATCTCACACAAACACAAAGGAATAGTCAGGGCTGTTTTTCAAAAAGTGTGACTTTCAAGTTACTTGGTTCTGCAAGGAGTAACAACAGCATTACTTTTTAAACATTGTAACTCAAAACGCCTTTGCCCAAACATCCCCAAAATTAGCACAGAGCCAGAACGGACATTCTGTTACATCTGTGCCAAATTTAGTGCTGATCCAAGGTCCAGTTTCATGGCTACACATTTTGGTTTAGGGTAACCCAATAGTTTTAGTTGGCTTATGGAATGCTGAACGCTGCCATCATTCTATATCTATTGCTGGATGCTTGCACAGAAACAATAAAACAACACTATTCCTTTAGGATAGTGCTCTTCTAGATTCTAGATTTCATAGGCGACAACAAAAACAAATTTGTTTCCTTCTCAAAAGCAGGCAGAATTCTTTGGAGTATCATGAGGCTTTTGTGCCAGATGACCAGAAGTGCTTTGGGAGGTGAATGGATGTGATTTTTGTAAACATTTGAACACAATTCATGAAGAGGTCAAAGTACGGTTCTCCTCTGTTGTGAAGGTGTTGTGCCTTGAAATCACCCTGAGAGGAAAGAGGGAGAGAAGAGAGAGAGAAGTCATCTGAAGAAGCCGTGAGATCATTGCAAAGGCTTTGCCTCAAAGAAACTCAGGAACTCTCTCCCATGGGAAGCCAGGTTGGCCCTATCTTTGCTGTACTTCTGCAAACAATCAAAGGCCTTCCTCTTCAGGCAGGCTTTTCCTGAATGACTGGCGGTTTGAGTGGGGTTTTTAAATTGATTGCTATGCTCTATTGTTTTAAAAAGTGTTTCAGTGTTGGTTTTATTTACCATTTGAAATAAAATACTTGATCAATTCTTTTTTTTTTTCGTATCCGTATACTTACTGTTTGTAGCTTGTATATATTTTATTTTTAATTTTGTAATTTTTTTTGCCTTGGGTGCATTGTAAGAAGGGTGGGCTAAAAATATTTTAAATACTACTACTACTACTACTACTACTACTACTACTACTACTACTACTACTACTACTACTACTACTACTACTGCAATCTTTGAATTGCAGAACTGGAGACGAGAGATGGGCATGAAACTGAAAAATAGTGTTTCATTTAGTTTCTGTAGTAGTTTCATTTCATTTTTAATGTAGTTTTGTTACGAAACAAAACTAAATGAAACACTATGCTCCTCTGGGTCCTAGAGGCACCAAAATGGCAGGGGATCATCTTTGTACTCTTCCATGAAGCCCCAGAAATTTGGAGAGGTCTTGGGGTCAATATGAAGCTGCAAAGGGGGTATCCCTAGGAAAAAATATCTTTCTATTGGAATCTGGTGAGCAATAGTACCTCCATCACTTCCCACTGATTCTAATTAGAAAGATTTTTTCCTAGGGGCACCCCCTTTGGAGCTTTATGACTCAGTTCCCTTAACCACAAAATTTTCCAAATTTCATGGGATTATTTTGAAGTCTGCCATTTTCATGCCTGGGATCAGTAATTTTCTACTGCATGTATTTTATTTAAAAAAATGCAATCAAAAACTACATATCCCAGACATGAAAATGGCGGACTTAGCTTCCTGAAGCTCTTCCTTGTAAGTCCCCCGGAATTTGGAAAGTTTGGGGTAAATAAAGGAGGTGGTTAGTAATACCCAGTGTGGGAATTACCATGGGTGAGCTATGAGACTCATTTTGATAGGTGTCATGCTACGTCTGCTTGTACTGACTCCAATTTATAAAGGCATTGGTTATGATATGAGCAGGGAAGCATTCCGTCTGTATCCCTTGCCTCCTACTTGAACCTGGGAGCAGGGTGGCACGCCTGCGAGCAGCGGGTGATGGCGAGGTTTGTAGCATTTTTGCAGGGATTTGGGGCGTACTGTCCACCTCCCTAGAGTTTGTCTCCTTGCATTCGGCCCCAGCTTACCGGCCGACGGGTACACCTGAGGGACCTGGCAATGGGTTCAGGGAGTATCCGCAAGTGGCCTGGAGTTGGGTTGGCTGCCTTGGCGGAAAGGTGTACCTCGCAGAAGACGGAAAGGGCCCAGCCAGGTGCTCACCTTCTTGGGGTATTGAGAAGGGCAGAGATAACAACCAGGTCCAGTCAGGAGAACACCTCAGCGTCCACTGTCTTTGTGACAACACTGTTGTTCTCTTAGAGCTCATACATCTCCCAGGAGGCACTATTGCTGAAGGCTCTTATGAGCTGCTATGTTCTTTGAGGCTCATAAAAATAGACCCCCCCCCACCCCGAGGAACAGCAGCAAAGCTGTGGGAGTTTAATTTCTTTACTATGACAGGTGGAATTATGAGTGGGGCTTACAGGCCTCTTCTCCATAGAGAGGAGTTTCACCCACAGCATGCCTCCTATGATCTCCACCGGCTTTGACTGTGATGCCAGCTTTGAAGGCAGGTTGATAATCCCCAATGGCTGCTCAGGATGCATAACTGGGGGGAGGGGTCTTTCTCAACCTGCCTGGAAGAGAGCCTTTCATTCAAACTGATAAAGGACATTTCTTGATATTTCCAATTCACAGAAGAGTGATCAAAGTGCTAGAAATTAGGGTGTTGACTTGGGATAATTAGTTCCCTTCTTAATGTGTGCCTCTAAAAGGGATCTGGGCCTGTCCTCCATGCCTTGTGAACACAGATTTTACCTCAGCAGATAGTAATGTTTCCCCCTCCTCCCACCAATCTGATGTCTTGAGGGATATTTACTGGTTCTTACAAGCCAGGAACTCCCTCTGCGGTTAGAAATCTGAAGTAGCAGTAAGTGGAGAGCAACACCCTTTAATTTCACTAGCTTGGGACATTCTAGTACAGAGATAATAGCAATATTTTTAAAAATTAAAGATAAAACACCAGTCATCTCGGAACAGTGGCTGGCGCATTTGCTGAACAGCAAATTTCTAACCATGGTAGGTAAGTAAGCAAATGTTAAAAAGAAAATTAGTATGTCACACTTTGTGCTTATCATAATGCCATGTTCTTTTGTTGCTGTTTTTCATGCTGGGCGTATTAAATGCCTTGCAGGTAAGGAGATGCAACTGAGAAAATTAATAGAAAGACAGAGCATTGGAAAAGGGCTGGTGGAGGTGCAAAGATGCTCTGTGCATGGAGAGTTTTATGCTGAATGCCATACAAAAGGGACAGAACAGCAGCCGTTGCCGTCCCTTCTGAAGACTGGATGGGGTAAGAGATGGTTGCTTTCATTTCAGGAGGCTGAAACAAGCAACAAGCAACTGAATGAACTTGTGAGACGTAACATAGGAACCCTTATATTATGGATCTGCCATGACTGGGATCACCTCCCAGAAAACTCAGTACGCAGTGGGCTGTAGTCCAAAGCCAGGCAACGCTTTTTGTACCCAAGCAAGCATCGCTTTGGATCACTATTTTGCAATATGAATTGCAACCACATTGACCCTGCTTTGATAATTAGATTGAAAAGCAATGGACCAACTGTAAACACTGGGGAGGGTATCAGATTGGGACCACTGTGGGCAAGAAAAGTAGATGTCTTCTATTCTCCCTTGCAGTGTATTGATCAGTCCATGTAAAACTCAAGAGCAGTGGTTTCCATCCTTGGGTTCCCAGATGGTCTTGAACTAAAACTCCCAGATGCCTTCATCACTAATTCTGCCGACCAGGATTCCTGGGAGTTGCAGTCCAAGAACGTTTAGGAACCCAAGGTTGGGAACCACTACCCTAGAACATAGGTATGCAAAATGGCAGCTATTACTTAGCCTCAGATTTCTCTGGGCTAGGTTGACTATCCTATACAGTTTGCTGGGATTTGTATTCGAGATGGGCACGAAACAGAAAAATGGCATTTCGGTTTTTCGTTTGTCGTTGAGAGGTCTGTTTCGGTTTGTTTCCGTTTGTCGTGAATTTTTGGAAAAATTTTGTTACCGTTTTTCATTTTTTCGTTTGTCGTTTCTACCCACTTTTTGCGCAATTTTTAAAGCACTTCCGTGTGCAGGCATCCCCCAATGCCCCAGACCAGAGGGAAAACACTAAAAAAATGGATGCTGACAGAGACACAGTATAGACTAGGTATGCAGGGAGGCTGCAAAGGCAGCGGCGGGCGTTGCCCAGGGTGCAAGGCAGCCGCAGAGTGACTGCACTGCATGGCAAGGGAGGGTACTCACCGAGAGGTACGCAGCACACACGCACACAGGGAGGCTGCAGGACTGAAGCTAGAGTCGCAGAGACAGCAATCCCACCCTAACTCCCACCAGAGACTGCAAGGAGGACGGAGGCTGCCAGAGCTTTTTATGCCCTCTGTGGCTGCCAGACCTGCCTGCCCAGTCTGCAACCTGGGCATGCTATTGGTTGAACATGATCCCATCACATGGCTTGCCTCCATTTTATGGCTGGTAGCGACATCCATTTTAAAGGGAAAAGAAAAATACATCACAATGGGAGAAGACTAAAACAAACGTTTTAAGGACCCCACCCCCCGGTAGGTATTATCAGACAATATAAATAACTATCACTGCGTTTTTACGGATGTCCAGGGCGTTTTTTAACATTTAAAACAGCTCATTTCATTGCGCGTCGCCATTAACGGAAACGAAACATAACTACCTCAATTTTCGTGGTTCTTTTCGTTTCGTTTCATTTTCATCACAATTTTCATTTGTCGTTTCGTTACGGAACGGAAACGACAAACGGTAACGGAAACGAAAAAATGTTCGTTCCGT
The DNA here is from genome assembly GCA_037367245.1 of Phrynocephalus guinanensis. Lineage (NCBI taxonomy): Eukaryota > Metazoa > Chordata > Lepidosauria > Squamata > Agamidae > Phrynocephalus > Phrynocephalus guinanensis. The sequence continues at coordinate 104,216,828 of CM074734.1, read as the reverse complement.
GCCGATCTCTAATTTGTAGATTTCAAATTTAGCACCGAGCGCTTGTTTAGACTATCTTCTGTCCTGAATTCCAGTTGTTTGTTTGTTTGCTATCCTCCTCCTCCTCCTCCTCCTCCTCCTCCTCCTCCTCCTCATCCTCATCATCATCATCATCATCATTATCATCATTATTATTATTATTATTATTATTATTATTATTATTATTATTATTATTATTATTATTATTATTATAAAAAGGTAGTCTCTAGCTCTTGTAGAACCAGGAATTTAAGGTAAAGTATGACATTAGCATTTTGGCAAATTGTTTTACAAGAGGCAAGCTTGTAATGGGATTAACCAATGAGTGAAGCTATCTATAGTTTGACAGATTTTCACAGTGATATGAGTAACGAATCATTCCCTCAAATGTTAAAGTCGTAAGAAAATCTGGAATGAATGGCTTGGCAGATACCTATAATCTTCCTCAGAGCCGCCTGCAAGTGGTCCATAGAAAGAAATTAAGGCATAGCAGCCGATGCCTGCAGGAAGATTGAGGAAGGTGTAGTCCAAAGCTGGATCTCTTCCAAGTCCTGTGTTGTGAATCTTATTGCCCGTTTAGACAAACCAAGGTCCATTTCATCTTCTGCAGGCTTCTGGGATCTTAAAGCCTGATCCTACCAGTAAAACACCAACACCCCTATTTAGATAAAGTTCATCATGTTTTACCTTGATTTAAATTTGGGCATTTAAACAAGGCACTGCATGTGTGAAGTAATGTGACAGAGGAGCGTGTTTTACTCCTACTCTGCCAGAGGCCTGCTTATTTTAAGGTGGATTTAGAACTGATTCATTTGAACGTCCTTTCCATGTTACTTTTTTTAAAAAATCCAGCTATCAGATACCAATAGGATTTATTTTTAAAAAAAACATTGTTGTCACTTGCCCAAAAGCCAGAGCCATGCCACACCGCTGACTGCCAGACATCAGTCAGCCAAACCCTTCATAAGAACATAAGAACATAAGAAGAGCCATGCTGGATCAGGCCAAGGGCCCATCTAGTCCAGCTTCCTGTATCTCACAGCGGCTTCACCAGATGCGTTTGGGAGCGCATGAGACTAGATATCTGTCTCCTGATACTACTCCCCTGCATCTGGCCCTTGAAGTGCCTTCCTTCCCTCCCCTTTCAGCCCCTGTCATCCTCCGACCACATTCCTCAACCAACCTCATCTATTCCCCTCAGCCACCTGCCCCTTCACCACTTCCACCCTCGTTTCCTGCCACCCCTCTTCCCATTTCCACCTCTGTCCCTCTGATCTGTCCCCTGCCTCCTAGATAGTGGTCTCCCCACCTTCCCTGAGGTGGCACCAGGTGGGGGAAGGCAGCAGTGGCAGCAATGATGCAGGCAGTGGAGGAGGCGTTGACCCACAAAGAATTGCGCGGGGGGGATATTTTCATGTATTTTTTTTTCCTTTTAAAGGACTCTCAATGTGACCTACATCTTTGAAAGACAGTATTTAAAGTGAAGAACAGTAAGCATACACACACACTAAGGATCATATATATGATCAGTGAGGTTCAGTGAGGCACAATGATATTTTTTAAAAAAAACAACCCACTCAGGCTCTGGCAGCCAGTCATGGAAGTTAAACAGCTCTTACACATCTATAAATATCTGTAAAGAATTGATGCATCTGCTCTTAGAACCCACCCACCCCCTGCCACCACAGCCCATGAGTATTCTGGCTGAACAAGTATGGATGGCATGGCCAAAAAGGTAAATACTCCAAGCTCTGCTATGAATTTCATTCCCATCCCTACTACTATATAACCCATAGGAGTGAAACAAAACAGCAGCTCATAGCTGTGGATTTATATTGAGGAGAAGAGGGAGCAAAATGCCAGGGACGAGCCACCCTGGGCTGGCATTTGTTTCTGTTGCAGTGCTGCCATGAGGGGAAGAAAAGTCCGGGCATCCATGGGGAAAAGACCAAGGGAGAAGGCACCCCCAATTTTTCCCTCTCTCCTGGTCACCCTCCAATTCTATTTTTTTTGGGGGGGAGAAATATTACATCTATGAGATCAGTGCAAGAGCCCTCTTATGATCTCATTGTTATTATTTTCCACATCTGGATTCCACAAAAGAATCAGCAGAGGGGAGACGAGAGGAAGGAAGGAGACGAGAGCAGCCCCTGGCACATTTGAAGGGGGCCAAAGACTGGAAACCACTCTGCCTTATAAAGTTCGTTATGTGACTGATTCAGCCGCTATGGCTTTCATATTGTGTTTATGGTTGTGGCCCAAAAAAAAAAAGTTGCAAATGGCCAGACTAGGGGAAGGAAGGAAAGAAGAAAGGGCTGTGGGCTGGAAAACAAATCGCATTTCATCCAGTATGAATGGCAAACTCCTGATTCAACCCGCAGCCCCTGTGTCTGGTGTAATATAGTCCGTGACTCAAATTGCAGCAAAGTGTAGTCATAACCAAAGTTTGTGGGGAAAGCCCTCTTTAAGAAATCCTGCAGACCTTTGCGTTTTTAACATGAAGATCTGCACAGGGACTGAAGTCTATTTGAATGAAAGATGTGTTTCTATGACCAGCAGCCCTTTGTAAACTCCATACAGGACGTCTGTGGCTGCTGGGATGTAGGTTGGGGGCATAGCTTGCCTGCAGTCCCACGTTAAGGGCCTCCTTTGAGACTTATCCACCTGAATGCCTTAGCAGGTCTTAGCAACTTGAAGGTGGGTCTCTCCTTTCTATGCAACAATCCCAGAGCTTAATGTGCAATTGTGCATAATATTTGCATCATTATGAGGCTACTTCATTTTCACTACTGAACTGAAGTGTGGCAACCCAGTTCCTTGGCGCAGTGGTTAAATGCCTGCACTGCAGCTAAAACTGTGCTCATGACCTGGGGTTCAATCCCAGGTAGCAGGCTCATGGTTGACTCAGCCTTCTACCACCTAAACAGACCACTATTTATTGAACATGGATTTTTCAAAAGTGGAAGGGGACTTTAAATTTTTCTTTTCTTTATCCCTTTCTTTCTTTCATCTTTCTTTTTTTGTATATTTGTCCTGTCTGGTGGACTGCCCAGATCAAATTCTTTATGCATGTGATATTATCCGTTATATAAGTATAGAGTGCAGGCAGGATTGCTCCTCTTATGTTACTATTTTACCAATGATTCAAGAACAGCCAACCATGCAAGATCAGGCCTGATTTGCATTGGTTGCATCATTGTCTTCAGGCTCCCCGAGGAATCATCCATCTTCTTGGCAGAGTTATGTACAATCTCCCCACTACTCCGTGGACTATGTATGTCAGTTGGGGAACTCCATCATTTACTCTGCCTCAAGTGCACTCATTACAGGCATGGTGATTGTTTCACTTCAATCCACACATCCCAGGCTTGCCCCTACTTGATTCCAGTGTGTCTCCTTTGACTGTTGCTACAGTGGACTACCATCTTGCGGGTATACAGTAGGACAGTGACGGTGAACCTTTCAGAGACCGAGTGCCCAAACTGCGATTCAAAACTCACTAATTTTTTTTTTTTGCAAAGTGCCAATACAGCAATTTAACATGAATACAGGTGGCTGTGAAGGGGCAATGTTGGGTGCCCACAGAAAGGGCTCTGGGTGCCACCTTTGGCACCCGTGCCATAGGTTCACCAACAGTGAAGTAGGATCTCCTGTGCCCCCTCTCACAATGCCTGCTAGGCTTCCTTGTTGCAGTTTTCACACCACCTACCCAACTCAGACAGTTTCAGAGCCTGGAGCAACAGAAACTTTTCAATTAGCTACTGCAGAATAGATTCATATGTCTGTTCTAAAACATCTTCTTTTATAAAATATGCTGGGGAAAGGATGCATTATCACTGATAGCTGTACAGTACACCAAGAGTAGCTTTCTATATACTACAACAGAACTCTGGAAGGACATTTGAAGAATTTTAATTGTAAGCATTCCCATAGGAACTGATCCAATCATTTTTTTTCTGGACTAAGGAACAAACTGAAACTTAATTATTAGAACTGTGCATCGGATTCAGAACAATCTCAAATCACTACCCAAATTGGCTTGATTAAGACCAATAGGGATGAGATCCGAATCAAGGCAGAATTGTCAAATTCACTTCCGAACAACATTAAATTTGCACATTACCTTATGCCTGGAGCACAAACTGAAGTGGATGGAGCACTGATTGCTTCAGCCTCTTCTATATTTTATTTTATTTTATTTTATTTTATTTTATTTTATTGAAAAAAGGAAAATTTAAAGGCTGTCTGAAGTGTGGCAGGCTAGCACCCCTCTTTAGGTTTTGTTGTATTTCCAAATTTCATGTACGTCAGTTCAAACACAAAGCAAAAATTAGGGTCTTATTGACAAGTCTTTAATGGGTTACACAGTTTTGACTGGATGGGGGACCATTCTCTCTGTACGATATCAGAGTACTTGTCAAAGCTCCAAATTGGCTTCTAGATCAGATATGGGGGAGTGAGATAGCTGTCTCAAGCAGCAGGTGCTGAAGGGCTCAGACATGCCACAGGAATTCCCTCACAAAGCCCTGCTGCCTTTAGCTGGAGTAGAGGCTAGCATCTCATCATCTCTTTTAGTATAAGATCTGTCAGCTCTTTGGTTTTGTATATCTTGTCCTTAGGTTCAGTTTTTAGACATTTTGGACCAATTGTTTGCAGTTCTATTGTCAAGTAGGTAAGGCTGGGGTTTCCTCTTGTCTTCCTGTAGGGCACTGTAGAGCTCCTTTCAAACAAGGGCAATCAGGAGAAATGTGCATCAACAATTCCTTCCAGGTTCTGGGTCTTCTCTCTCTCTCTCTCTCTCTCTCAATCTCTCTCTCTCTCTCTCTCTCTCTGTGTGTGTGTGTGTGTGTGTGAGTGAGTGAGTGAGTGAGTGAGTGAGTGAGAGAGAGAGAGAGAGAGAGAGAGAGAGAGAGAGAGAGAGAGAGAGAGAGAGAGAGAGAGAGACTTAGCAGAATCAGGGATACCAGATCAAGTGGTTTCCACTGAGAGCCCTCAATAGTAAAGTGTCCTGCTGCTTTTATATCATCCTATAGCACTTAAAATTAAGTATAGGTGGTTGAGAATTTAATTATGCAGGCAGCACATTGCCCCCCAGCAAGCTGGATACTCCATTTACCATGCTTGGAAGGAGGGAAGGCTGAGTGAACCCCAAACTGGCTACCTAGGATTGAACCCAGGTCATGAGCAATTTGGGCTGCAGTGCTACAGTTTAATCACTATGTAGCTGTCTTTTACAGTCACATGGTTACATACCACAGAATAATTCATTATGAAAATGGCTGTCTATTTGTGATGTCTCCCATCTACATATATGTTGAGAGATACTGGATTATTTGCATCTTGCCCATCTGACCAAAAAAGGAGGCATAGTCTGGAAGCTTAATCTGCACTTATTTCTGCACTTAATTCTTAATTCAATTCAATTAAAGCAGTGGAATTGAAGAAGAGACATAAGCACACAGAGAGAAAAGTAACTCCTTATTAAACCCTATTTGGTGAAAATTTCACACCTTTGTTAGAGTCCTGTGAATATAATTAGTGGTTATTTTTTAAAAAAAACTAAATGAGAGTTTCCAGTGTGATGCAATACAAATGCAGGAATGTAATACCTTTACCAGACTACTAAAAATACAAAAATAAAAAGTAAGCAGTTAGCTTTCTGTAAGTTCTGGCCTGATGACACAGAACATGAATTCTAAATTAAATATAGGTTGAATTGGTTTTCTTATAATTTCTAAATATTGTTTGTAATATGCAATTGGCATGTTGTGATTTTACGATTACATTGCAGGCTGAAATGTTATGATCAGATCATTAGCACCAGGAGCAGTGGAACCCATACCCCCTCTTTCAAGGTAGCCCCCTCTTCTGCAAATAAACAAGAAGAGGTCGAGTATGAACGTTACCCAATACCCATTGATGTTGGTCATCTTGCAATGGCTGAGATTTGTACAGGCCATTCTTGCTAAACTCCTGATTATATTAAAAGGGATTTACTGGCAGTGAAATGGGAAGGCCAGAGAGAGAGCTAAAAGGGACAACCATTCAGAACAGGAATAAACCCAACAAGCCATCCTTTTTGGCCCATCATGGCCAATGGAAAGACATTAGCATCTACTCTTTCTATCTTGGCTTAATAAGTTGCTCAGGCTAAGAAGAAAAGAGAGAGGGCTACCAAACTGGAGCCTATAAACCTCCACAATCCCAAAATGAGTTGAGGCAATTGCACAATAAAAGCCTCATCCAGAAGCACCGCCTGGTTATCTGTGTAATCTTATATGCTTCTACTGCATAATCAAGGTGTGCCAATGTCTTTGATTACATCTCTGGCTAGCGGGAGGTGGACTGATAGGGTTCTTCCATCCTACATGGATTAGCTGGCGTGATAATCTTTTGATCTTTTTGACTGCCTTCAAAGCATCTTTTCTTTAAGAAATAAATAAAACAAAACACCGATTAATGTCGTTTAGTATCCATCATTTACTCTGCAATCTAGCAAGCCCTTCAGTGCAGCCCTTCAGGATCCAACTCGATGTCAGTGAGAATACTGAGAATTAACATCAGTGTTCCAGGCTGAATACGTTTTCCTGAAAATGCGAGTTCAGTATTTTTAGTACTTGGGGCTGCGGGCTAGAAGCAAAAGACTCCACAGCAGTCCAAGCTCCTGCACAATTTAACATTCTGACATTTATTATAATATTTTAACATTTGGATATGAGACCCTGATTTTCCTCTTCCAGCAGGCATTTAAGTTTTAATTGGTTATTTAAACTATCTGTTCTACCATTGACTTTCCAATATTTTTTCGTGTTTCCATGTTGGAATCAGCTATATTGTTCTTCATATCCAGAGTTTTTCTGACTGTATACTCTGAGAGCATAGACAGCCACACAGAGAGATGGACAGACAGACAGACCTTATTGAATATTTGACAGAGATGACCATTAACAACAATAACAAATCACGGTCAATGTTTCTTGATGTCTTCTGCTGAAATCATTTTTAAAAATGGTTCACACCTTTAGCCTATGCACATCAATTCAGAGGTATGTCTCACTGAGTTCAGCAAGACTTACTCCCGGGCAAAAAGTGTACAGAAGAACTGCAGCCTTATTTACCAATGTGGAATATGTTTACCTATAGACTTGGGGCCACCAATAAGAGGGAGTTTGATACTACATCTCCCCCCCCGCTCTGTAATCAACCCGAACATGTGTAATCGATAGTTTCTTTATACCTGACCTTTCCGAAAAAATTACCCATTGGTGGAAAGCTCTAGAGACAACTCCTCCCCAACAGAAAGACTCATCAGCTTGATCACTCTTTAATTAATCTTCTTGCACAAAAACAATGAGCTCTGTTAAGTTCGGGAGGCAGCCGCATAGGTACATCAAATGCAGATCGATGTGCCTGGTTGCCAGTGAGTGGGAGACAGATACGGAGTAGATGTGTGTAGGGACAAAAGGCTCTTAAGAGTTTATTGCTTTCCTTTCCCTTGTCATGTCTCATCAGCTGTCCTAATAGGTCGTAATCCTGCACAAGTAACACAGCTATCACTCCCCTAGGAATGGGCCACAGTTCAGGGAATGGCTCTCGGGGACCTCTTAGAGCAAATGAGAATACACAGTAGCTGGTCTGAGGGAAGAAAATGGACTGTTGACATGTGTTTATTTTTAATAACCATCCACCAAGGGTTGCAAGCAGCTGGAAACACATTATCAGAGCCATTATGTGCTGGCATTGTTTCAGGAATAAAGGAGCATTCTATCATAAAGCTTTGCTGAGGGGAGTGGGGGCGGGGGATATTTGCAAGGTGGTGGATATTTGCAAGATACTGGTTGATTGTAAACCCATTCAGAGACCACCCATTGCAACTGCCTCAACAGGTAGCTACCTATTAATTGCCCTGTCTTGTCCCTCTCTGTATTAAACAGGGAACTTGTATAAAAGGTCTTATAAAGACTCAGGCTTGGGCACGGCTCCAGAGGGAGACCATGCCAAAGTAGTGGGGCAGACACTGAAAAGGCTTCTCTGTAGCTTTGATTTCATGCGCAGTAGATGCAATATGCATCTGCCTATTTTCAAGTGAGTGACTCTCAAAGTTAGACAATGCAGTACTTGAGCATATTCAGATAACATACTAATCTATGATTTGAAGCCACATTATAACAGCCAGCTCTGTTGGGGTTCTTTGGTTTCAAAATGCAGGGGAGATAAATTCATTAGCAGAAGTACATTTAATAAGCATCGAGAGTGTGCCAGTTTGTGTTATCTGTTCCTGCATATGTTTTAATACATGGCTCTGTGTTCCTTCTGTACATTTTTGCAGACCTTTAATAGCAAAAAAAAAAAAGTTGAACCTGGTTGAGCTGAAACCTTGCATTGTCCTATAAGGTTGCACCGTACTGACTTCTAAAAATCTGCATTTGGACTAGATTTGAGAAAAGTTACTTTTTGACTGTATCTCCCAGAATTCCCTATCCAGGATGATTAGTAGCCATCAATGTGCTCATACAACAGGTTCTGTTTTGACCAGAACAAAAACAATTGTGGTGGGTGAGTGGAAAAGGATAACCTTTGTGCAGAAGGGGACAGAGGAAGGCACATGCATACCTTAGAAAGAACCTTGGTAGCCATACTACCTGGGGGATTCTGGTAAATGTAGTTTCACAGAGGGAACATCCCTAACCTCTGGCTGGACTAGGCAAGACAGCCTGGAGGGGAAAGACTGTATTAGACTGTAGCTCATGAAAAGCATGCTGGTCCCAGGCAATTTGAAGCATTACAGCTAGAGATGGGCTCATTATTTTTCAAAAAAAACCAACAACCACAAAATTCATTCAAAAACTGCTAATTTGTGGATTTGTATTTGTACGAATTGATATCCCCATTAAACATGAATTGACACATTTTATTGGTTTTTGAGTTCATCTCCTGCCAACCTAGCAGTTGGAAAACATGTAAATGCAAATGGTACCACTGTAAAAAGCGGGAAGGTAAACAGTGTTCTGTGCACATTCAGCCATGCCAGCTGCATCACTATGGACTTGCACAACACTGGCTCTTTGGCTTGAAAATGGAGATGAGCACCGTCTCTAGAGTTGGACATGACTAGCACGCATGTGAGGGGTGAACTTTTATCTTTTTACCTTGGGATATAAAATGGCCCCCAAGGCACCCAGAGACAACAAATTCACAGGAAAACTTCTCCTGTTTGAGGGTGCATAACTAAGATATCTGGATCCCAAATGTGGTGTCTCTAGGTGCCTTGGAGGCTCCTTTATAGGGTTAAAAAAATAAAAAAAAATACAAATCCAGGAAGCTGGCTCAAGACTGACCTATCCTGCCAAGGACAGTAAAACAAATAACCAGCTAGATGGGGCGGGGGCGGGGGGGGGGTAAAGTTTACAATATAATTATATTGTAAACTACTAAGAGAATGCTCTAGCAGTATGGGGCAGGATATCAATCAAACTATCATCAACAACAATCGATGTTATCAAATTGTACCTCCTCCCAACTGGTTCACAATAAAGTTTCCATTTTAACTTTTTCTTCATACCTCATTTGATAGAACCTTGAGATACCACAAGCAGCCAGAGGAAACTCAACTGAATTTAATAAGGAAACAAAGCTGTCTTCAATTGTGAGATAGAAAAGACACTGAGAAGTGAGACCTTTTGGGCTTGTTTCTCTGTATTGCTACGGATGAAAAACTCTATAGAGCCAAACCAAAATCTGACATAGTTCACCCTTTGCTGTTAATTCTACATTTCACTTTCAGTTGTGGTTTTATTGTCTGCTGACAAATGGACTGAGACCACCCATCTGTTTGCAGGAAGCTCAGTTTAATTTCAGCTTGTGTGAAATAATATGACAAAGCACGAGAGATGGAAAATGTTATTTTCTAGAAGTGACTAATAGATCAGTCCTTTATTTATTGGGATGAGCAAGGCGAGCTGATTTCAACACGACGTACAGTACTTTATAGTAAAGCCAGTTTAGGATCACAGGCTCGAAACGTTAAGACCAGGAGAACAAAAAAGGCGGAATAAAGACCACCAAGAGCAGTAAATATAGTCTGAAGGATTTTTTTAAAAGTGTCAATTCTGAAATGTTTGCTTCCTTCCAATATTAAAAAAAAGGCTTCTTAAAACTCTGAATCTATTTAATTTAATGATCAGCCCAAACAATCAAACTGAGCCTTTTGCCTTCTTAATCTTGTGCTATTGTTGTTGCCTTAAAAAAAAAACAACTTTCAATAAATTAATGTCATACCGAGCAAGCTGTCTCCTTTGAGAATAACCAGGGCTTTGAACTGCTGCTTCTACGGTAGCGGGTTGATGTTCAGAAGCATGCCTTTGAGCCTGTAGCCTCTTATCTCTGGTTTTTGACACCTATAGGCAGCTTGTCACTCTCCTTGCCCGCTACTTTTTTCCGGGCCCCTGTGTTCTCTGGTGGGAGTGAGAGCAGCAGCTTCTCGGAGATTAAATGTCTCCATGCTCACCTTAACAAACGCCAATCATGCCATGTTGTTTCCACTGATGTGCTTGTCACTACATTGGGTGGATTGAGGGGGGGCATGGAGGGGGAGGTGAGAAAGAGATGGGTTCCCTGCCTATTATAGCCGTGCTGGGTAAATATATGTCTCTATATACTCCCATGTAGCCAAAGAGCAAGATCAAAGGAAGCTACATAGAAGAAAGTATCCAAATAATTTTAAATGGAAAATATTATCGCTGCTTCTTTTTTTCCGCTCAGAACACCCCTTGCTATATGGAAATAGCAGTCAATAAATTTTCATATGCAAGCCCCTCAGGAAGGTTATATATCTTGCACAATTGCACAGTTTTACATCCCTGAGGATCAATCTGTGCATGCTGAAAGAGAAATTGACCCCTTTATGTGCTTCCAGAGAGGTAGCTTCTACCACCAATAAATCAAAGTACTTCCACTGCAAGTTAGAAGCAGAACTGCAGCTGACCAGCCACATTACGGGGGGGGGGGTCAATCCCCTGTTTCTTTATGCTCATTCTGCTGGCAGGCATGACACACTTGTCATGAGAGAAGGAAAAACCTTCTTCAGCAGCCATGGGAGATGAGAAGGGAGGTTTGAACCCTCTTTCAAAAGAAGGAGAGAGCTATGCACCAGATTCATAAACTGTGAGGATGGGTGGGAATATTTTTCTTAAATAATAAAGGCTGGAAGTTTTGTTTTTATTGTTTTTTACTTTTTTGTTTATGCTTTTAAGAAATACCCTTTTAGCATTATAGCACCATAATGCTCTCTAATTTACTTAGCATTTGTCTTATACGCAGAAAGAGAGATAATACTAAAGAAAGAATTTTAGTGGAAATAAAATGAACAGTAAAAATGGGGTTATAAAACTTTCCCTACATAATATTTGTTTATTTGGAAGTTGAGTCATGACTAGACATGGGCACGACTTGGCGAAATTCTCGTTTCCGTTTCCGTTCCTCGTTTCTGTTACGCAATGGAAACGGTAACGACAATTACTCCGCCAGAACTCGAACTCGAACCGAAAAAAGAAAAATTGGGTCTGATTTGTCGTTGTCGTTCCTGGCATCGCGCGGCGATCGTGCGATGCCAAGCGCAAGCAGCAAAGAAAAAAAGTTTTAAAAATAAAATAAAAAACCGATTCCCGGCCAAAAAAGCAGGCGAAAATATGCCTGCCTGAGTGAGGGCATCTACCAGAGGGGTGGTTTTTGGGGGGGGGGGTCCCCGGCCTCCCCCCCTCTCCTGTCCTGGGCTGCTCTGGTGGGGGGACTCCTCTTCGTCTCACCAACTCGCCATGCCATGCGGTGCGGGCGGGGGATCCAAAATGGGGCGACCGCAATATTTATTTTGAAATCGTGGTCCAAAAACACACCAAAGCACCACAGAAACATGCGAAAATAGCTATTTTAAAACTGCCTGAATTTTTACAGTAGCAGCAGTGGGTTTTTCTTGCAACAAAACGTCTCCATTGATTTTATTTTATTTTATTTTTATTTTTGCACCTGCGCAATGATGGGCTGGCCATGGGAGTGGACCATGCAAATTTTTGGAGCCATTCCACCAATTGCATGGCCACTTGGCCAGGTTTTGACCGAGACTTCTGGGATGTGCCAGTCGGGCATAATAAGCCCACTAACCCTAGCCCGAACCCGAACCCGAACCCTAACCCTAACCCATACGCCAGTACACTGTCCTTCTTAGTGGGTCAGAGACGCACCCAGAGGTGCACCCCAGTAACTCACCCTAACGTTACCCATAACCCTAAGCCTAGCCCTTGTGCTAACCCTAACCCTAAGCCAGATCTGTGTACTCGCATTGCACTACAGCAAGTACACTTTCCTTCTTAGTGAGCCAGAGGGTGCCCATAGGGGTCCTCTCTCACTTTGTTCCTCCTCCCCATCCCCAGCCCAAGTGCACCGTATGCCAGGCAGTGAGTCACAGAGGCACCCGAAAGAGAGGTGCCTCTGCCTGCCACTGCAACTTGGTATGCATATCCAATTGGCTATGCATACCCTTTTGTAGAGGGCCAGAGGAGGCACCCACCCCAGAGAGGTGCCCCACCCTTTCCCTTCATGAGAGGAGCACCCACCCCAGAGAGGTGCCTCCAGGAGCCCGCTTTCCCTTCATAGCAGGCCAGAGGAGGCACCCACCCCAGAGAGGTGCCTCCAGGAGCCCGCTCCCCCCCAAACCAGTACTAACAACAGACGAAAAAACAACAAACGAAACGACAAATTTTTGAAAAAATTTGCGACAAACGGAAACGAGCCGAAACGGGCCGGCTCCGACACACGACAACTTGAAACGTAATTTTTCCTGGTCGTGCCCATCTCTAGTCATGACTACTGGACTTCTTTTTCTTGAAAGACAGAAATGTTTCGCTGCTCATCCAAACAGCTTCATCAGTTTGAATACAGCTAGTACGAAAACTCCATCTTACAGTCAGACTCACACTAGCTGTATTCAGACTGATGAAGCTGTTTGGATGAGCAGCCAAATGTTTCTGTCTCTCAAGAAAACGAAGTCCAGTAGCCATGACTCATCTTTCAGATAAACTCACCTGGATTACTGAGAAACTTCACAGACATAATATTTGTTTGTTTGTTTGTTTATTGTATTTATGTTCCACCCATTTGGCCAATTGGCCATTCTGGGTGGCTATCATAGAAAATTACAGTGGTACCTCAGATAACAACTGCCCCGGATAACGAATTTTTCAGAAAATGACTGCAAATTTCCGGGTATAGGACTGCCTCTGATAACGAATTTTCCCTATGGGCTGCCTTGGATAACGAATCACAATTTCTAGGTATAGGTCTGCCTCAGATAATGAGTTTTCTCTATGGGCTGCCTTGGATAACGAATTTTCCCTATGGACTGCCTTGGATAAAGAATTTCCAGCATGCATCAGTAAAAAAGAGTTATCCCGGGTGGCTTTGCATCTGTACCTTTAAAGTGCACTTTATAAAGAGTTTTGAGCAAAACAACCAGGTGTCTGTGCCTTTTTCCTAGGCTCCGGAACGGATTAAATGGTTTCCCATTCATTCCTATGAGAAACCGCATTTCAGATAACGACATGTTTCGGATAACGACTAACCTTGGAGAACGAATTACCATCGTTATCCGAGGTACCACTGTATATTACTATTAGAATAGTAAATTGGTGTTGAGCTGTGATAAGATTTGTCAATCCACTGTGCTTCTTTCCTGTCAAAAGTACACCCTTTAAAAGAAAACCACCAGTAATCACAGTGCTGCTGAGGGAACCTGCCTGTCTGAGGATTATGATAGACCTATAGCCCACCCACCTGCCTTCTTCTTCTTCATTTTTTTAAAGGAAACCTTTCTGTAACCCAAAGTCTCAACGCCAGAATTACAGACAGCTTCAGGGGGCCGATATTGATTCTTCTTAAAAGTAACTCCGCAAGCCTTGTTCTCTGGTGCCCTCTCCCTGACACAGTCTATCCATAGTCCCTGACAGGACCTTAATTCACTTTCTGGCTGTCAGAAGTGTAAGAAATTATGCAGATCAGGGTGCTCACGAAGTGGTGAGAGATTTATAGTATTCCTGGGCTCTTTGTCCCTGTCTGCAGACACTACAATTGGGCAAGAGTTCCATGAATAGTAAATCTGTCCACACATTTTACAGCCAAAGAGGCCAGCGATCTCCGCTTACAAGGTTCATGGGTGCTCTCTAGCTTGGACATGAATGACCAAGCAACCAGAACCAACACATGTTTGCTTTAGCCATCAGCAGTTTACTCTGGGGTTCTCATACTTAGAACGTGAACCCTTGCCTCTTCTCTGGGTGTGAACTTTCTGCTCCACAGTACAGGTAGAAATTAGCCCTTGGAACTGCCATAGTGTGCAACTTGATAAACCTAGCAGGATATAGAGAACGGTGGACTTAATGTTGTTACTAATTTACCATAGGTACAGGAAACGTGACTGTAGGGGAAATAATACAGATAAACTGTAAGTAACTCCAGGGGATAATGCAGAATCAGTGAAGCACTGTTAGTGTATTTAGGGCACACTCCTCTGCTAGAGTTATGCCAGCAAAAAGGTTTTTACAGTTTGGTAGGAGGCCCATTCCGCTTGTGAGATATCAGATATGTCACTGCAGTTCCAAATACCTCAGTCATGCTCAAAGGTGTTAAACTCTGTACTGAACTCTGCCTCTTCCCTGATACACCAGTGAACGATGGGCTGGTAGAACAGCTGTGGAACCTCTGGAATGGGGTGGCACAACACACAGGCTCTGTTGTGGAGGATTACCCACCGGGTATATCTCCTAGACATGGGATTTCTGTATTACCACAAATGGGGGAGGCATGAAAGAGGTTCTTATATTTGCTGACATTGGCTTTTTCACTGATTCCCGAAAAAGAGCTTCTTAATGCTTCATGTTAACAACAGAGAGGAACACCAATGGAAATATTAGTTTGTAGTACTGTGTGTGTGTATACATATATATATAATGTTTCCTGGTTTGATTTACTCTTAGTTGCACCCTTTCTCTGTCAGGGAGGGAAAGATAATTTAAAGTTTTAAAGGACCTAGTCTGTTTGGGGCCTAGTAAGAGTGTTATATCCTAAAACTTCCTCAGAGAAGGAGGCAGCCCCATCCCATCTATGGTTATTTTGGGATAAATCCCTGGGCTCTGTGAAATAAGACAAACCCAGGTAAAGGCAGAACTAATAAACTTTAAAATTGTTCTTTGTTCTGGAATATCTATCTACAGTGGTACCTTCTTTAAAGGAATTAATTCATTCCAAATGAAATTATGTTAAGCAAATTTCCTTTATGCAAATTCCCATAGGAATTGAAAATGGAGTAATCCCATTTTTATGTTGTACGTATTCTCCCCATAAGCGATTATGTTAAGCAAATTTCCCCTATCTCCGGAATTTTTTATGTTGTACAGATTTTATGTTATACAGACTGTTTGTTATACAAGGGTCCACTGTATCTCTCTATCTATCTATATATGCTTACCTATGTGCTCTGAAACCTTCCAAGTGAATGCGCTTAGGATCAGGACCTTCTTCATATATACAAAGGAGAGCATTGTAACATGTAATTGCATCATATTTAGAAGCAGCTGTTTAAATGGCTGACTTTAAAGTAGCAAGGAAATGTGGTAGCAATTTATGCCTGGTAATAACAACAAGCTGCTATTTTAGCTTCATAAAAATGTAGTTACAAAATATTGTAACGTGCAGGCTGCAAAGGCTTTTACCATCCCTCGTAAAAAAAATACTGCCACATTTTGTTGTGATCAGCAACCAGTGTGTTTTCCCAAAGGCTTTGGGACAGAGGAAAGAATCCCCAGCTTTGTTATTTCAGTGGAAGACGGCATCCTGACACACAAAGCAGCCTCAAATTGCAGACTGTGTTCACCCTAATTGCAGGATGGGTCACCTTTAATGTCCTGCCAGAAGACAAATTGGAACATCTTGAGGTGGAACTCCCAGCAAGAGGTTTAAAGTTCTGTACCACATCAAGAATTGCACATGAAATGGGTGAATTCCCTCGTTTCTCACTAACTGGCTTAGGAGGAGAACAGATGTGTTCTGTGATGCTGTACAAAGGATGTTGTACAGTGTGGTGCACTTCCTTGAACCATCTGCACATGTTGGCCTGAAGATGCCTTGCTTGCCTTAAGCATATAGATTACATATATGGCCAACAAATATTTAGTTGCATATACCTGGGCTGCAGAAGGTGGATCGTGGATTTGAAGACAACTGCAACAATAAGGCAGTGTTGGACAGACAAAGGAGTCCTGGGTTCAAATTCCTCTTCTGCCATGAAACTTAGTGGTCAGCCTTGAGTAATCCGGTCCTTGTCAGCCTCTGCTACCTTATCAGAATGCTGGAGATGTAAAGTTACTGAGACAGGCTGGTGAGCTTCAGTCAGAATCTGATTGAAACTGCATAAAGTGAAGAGGAAAAAAATCCCTTCAGAAGGAAATATCTGTGCCAAAGCAGAACATTACTTTTTAACCATGCATGTTATCAGTAGAAAATTTAGGCACTGGCAAAGCTGTACAGTGGAACCTTGACTTACGTCATTAATCCGTTCCAGTGGTCTAGACTTAAGTCAAACATGACTTAAGTCAAACGAACGTTTCCCATAGAAAGTAATGGGAAAGCGGATTAATCCGTTCCAGATGATGAAAAAGACCCCCGAAAACAGCAATTTAACACAAATTTGACTGGGATAGGAGATTCCTTCTGGGAATGTAAATGAAATGTCTCTTCAAAGAGAGGAGGAGGCAGTGGAATTATAGTCCACAAGTTATATGCCTCCACTTTTTAATGTTCATAACAACAATGTCTAACATTTAAGTTTTACTAATTTTTAACCTGTTGTTACAAGTTCTGAACAACTCTATGCTTACCATTAGAGTCCCACAACTTTACAGCTCCCCAACTAAAATGCTTCCATTGTGGACCAGACTTCTGCAGCCAGATTTTTTACAAGACTGAGCCGACTGTCTAACCAGCGAGGCCAGCCACGAGCTCCCGGCCCTTATTCTCCTCCGGCAGCAGCGGCGGCTTCGGTGAGGCCGAGGACCAGCTCCAGGTGCTCTGAGCTGGCCTCGCTGAAGCCACTGCTGCCGGAGGAGGGGAAGAAGGCAGGAGCAGTTTGGAGGTGGCAGTCACGATGCTGGGTTGTGGCTGCCGCCCAATTCCAGTGCCTTGCGCCGGGGCTCCGAGATGTAAGTCAAAGCCTGCGACTCAAGTCAAACAGGCTCCTTCTTGCTGCAAGTCAAATATGATGCAAGTCAAGCAGTATGTAAGTCAAGGTTCCACTGTATTTCTATTCCTAACATCTAGCTTTAAAAAAAACACAGGTTTTGAATATATTGCTGCTTGTTTACTTGTATGCTGAGATGTTTTGTGGGCAGTGTGACATGGGTTTGGCTTTTCTGGGAACAAAGACTGCTGGTGCCTTATGGTGTTTTTGAAATATTTGGTTTATTTGCAATCAGAAAAGTAAAAGCATGAGTGGAGGGCAACCCTCTCTTCAGTCTAAATAATTATAAACATGTGCAATTAAGTGAGCTCCAACTTGTGGTGAAGCCCACCTTTCGCCCAGTGGTGCAGTGGTTAAATGCCTGTACTGCAGGTAAAACTGTGCTCACGGCCTGGGTTTCAGTCCCAGGTAGCAGGCTCATGGTTGACCCAGCCTTCCATCCTTCCAAGGTCAGTAAAATGAGTACCCAGCTTGCTGGGGAGGGCAATGTGTAGCCTGCTTACTGTAATTAAAACTGTAAACCACAGAGACTACTTTAAGAGGTATGGGGTGGTATATAAGCAGACCACACTTTTTCCTTCTGGGGGTTCTCTGGGGCTGTGCAGTTTGTCCAAGGCCACACACTATGAGGATCCAACTACAGGTATCCGGCTCACAGAACTATCTAGCCAGCTTATCTGCATTCTTACAGACCAGATAAGTATCCCCTCAAAAGAAAACAACCCTGCACCTTTCTGTGCCTTCAGGTTCTGCTCACAATGTTTGTGCTATCCATTTCTTCTCTGTTCATATCTGCCCTTTTCTAGAAACAAAGCTCAGCTCCCCCCCCAACACCTGCATATACACATGTATGCACGCAGATGCCCATCCCATCTAACCGAAAGAATGACCCACTAAGAAACTATTTGTGTAATCAGTGTGTGGCAGACAAAGATTTGCTTTGGGCCAAAGGTAAGGAGTCACTATGATGATGGACTACATTTTCCATCTTGCCCGACCATTGACAAGCTGTCTGGGGCCAGTGGAAGATGGAGCCTGGCAAGTTATGGCTGCTCCTTACCCCCCAATGGAGGTTTAGGACAAATATCTTTTCAAATTTGACCCCCCATTGGTGTCCCCAAATCTGTCTTCCATTCATCTTTCCTACGTTAAGGGTGTATCTGCTGTACAACTTTTCATAGACCAGCCTAATAAATCCCACTTTCATTTTGCTTGTATAAGCATAATAGAGTAAGATTTATTACCACTTTAACCCTTCCGCACAATTACCCTGAGACATTGAGGCTAACCAGAAATGCTATGAGAACTTCAACGGAGGCAGTAATTAAACTCTTTTTAAAGATGTGTCACAGCTGCCAGAAGAAAAGTAATTTGACGTCAAGCCAGCGATCAGCATTATTATGTTATCAGCAGAAGTATTTTCTCTTTCTTTTTGTCTTGAGGTCCATGTTAACTACTCTGCCTTTATTAGTAATCATGTTATTTAGAAGCATCCAGTTACAAAAAATGAATTAATATAATTAATGCTTCTTCCAGTAGCAAAGATACAGTTAGGTTGTACTCCAACTGGAACCTAATAAGGGGTTGCTCTTTTCTCAATTCAAATCATGTACAGTCTTATTATGACCAGGATTTTGGGATTATTATTTTTTAAGGACCAACATAGTTAAGCCTGCTTTTTCTGCAATGTCTTAGTTAGATTTACAGTTATGGAGCATGGCTTCATTAAACGGTGAACAATTCCTGCTTCATGGGCTGATTTGTGCTGCACCTTTTCCTGCCTCATGCTTTTTTATGGGCAGCAAAGAAAAGACTGGGAACAGAGTGACCCTATACCATGCTGAAAGAAGTGGAAGAGTACATCAAGAGCAATAGCAGGGAGAAAACAAATACAAGATTTTTAGTGCTGTTGGGGAACACGGAGAAACCTGAGAGTTTTGAATCTACTGGAATCCCAGTTAAGAAGACATGAATGACCAAGACCCAGCTTTCAACTTTGGTTGAGATGTCATCTAGATTGCAGACCTTCTGAAGGTTGTGTGATTGAAGGCTCTTTGAAACAGGCAAGAACAAATAGAAGTCGATCTCTGAATATGACATGCCAGGGGGAAGAATGCATGTAGTTTTCTTTGCCTCTCTTGGTTTTCAAGGACAGTTATGGAGCTCCGTATCACACGAGACTCCATCTGCAAGTAGAAGGGCTACAGCCCAGAGACATGTATCCTGCTGTGTCAGGAAGTAGGCTTTACACAGACACCATGGAATGTGGCCAGCTAGTTTCCTTCATTGCCTTGCTGCTCAGATTGGGATGGGCTTTGCTCAAGACAAAATGGAGTGCCAACAGCGAAAGAGGTGGCTCAGCAGGAAAAGCCAAGTGCAAATAGTTCCGATCTGCTGGACTTAAATAAGCAAGCACAACTTGGCAGAGCCGTGTAATTGAAAACAATTGTGAGCGGGTTTGCTTTGGAGAGCGGTGCCATCCTTGATTAAATAACACATTTCTTGGTCTGGGCTGCTTGTAAGCAATGGAAACAATTGTTGGCTCCGAGGCATGTGTGAACAGTCGGCTTGCTGCAATGCATGTAATTTGGTGGTTTTATCTCAGTGTTTTGAGTGTTGTGTTAATCCTCAAGAATGGGAGAACCAAGCCAACCAATCAAGTTCTGTGCATAAGAGACTGCAAACTTTCTATCATTTCCTAGATCTCTGTTCTGCCTCACAATGAGACTAGTGAGAGTCACGGTCCTTCCTCCTTTTCACTTTCAAGGAACACTTTCCAAAATAAGCTTGTCGAGTAGAAAATCCTGGAGAGTCTGCCATTCTTCCAGTGGATATGTCCGGGTGGGGTGGCTTCAGGACCCAAACGAAGGTGGGTGTTTACATGCAGTATTCTCATTGTCCAACCTGAGTCAGGGTTGCTCCATCAGCTTTGAAACTGGGAGCTGCGAGGGTCTGCGAGGGAGTACATCTGGGTGGGGAAGAAAGGACATAGCCTGGCAGAATCCACCAGGCCAGATTGGAAGGCCTGGAGGTGCACAGTTCAGACATAGGCTAGACCTCCCCCATCTGTGCAATACAAAGAAGCCTGCAGATCTGAAAAGAGAGGGCACAGCCGAAATGAATTGTCCTGGCCTCTATGGACAGCTGCTCTCCCTGGGTGGCAAACTACCCAGCTGCTCTTTGCAGCTTCACCATTGACTCCACTGACCCACTGGATATATGTATGTTGTTTCAACATTTGTCGCATTAAAAAATAAATAAAACGGAAAGTGGCTTACAGCAAGAGGACCAAAAGGCATTTGTAAAACAACAACAACAACAACAACAACAACAACTACTACTACTACTACTACTACTACTATTATTATTATTATTATTATTATTATTATTATTATTATTATTATTATTATTATTATTATTATTATTATTGTGTATTTTAGTGATTTTAGTGATTTTAGTGTAAGGTTTTTATTATTGTTTTTAATTATTTATTGATATTCTATGTTTTAACTGTTTTAATTTTTTTTTAATTGTAAGCTTCCCAGAGACCTTTGGGTAGTGGGCGGCATATAAGTTGTAAAAATAAATAAAATAAATTTATTATTATTATTATTATTATTATTATTATTATTATTATTATTATTATTATTATTATTATTATTATCATCATCATCATCATCATCATCATCATCATCATCATCATCATCATCATCATCATTAGAGATGGGCACGACTTCAAAAAAAAAATTCGAGTTGTCGTTAGTCGGGCCGGTTCCGTTTCGGGTCATTTCCTTTTTCGCGAATATTCGCAAAAATTAGTCGGTTTGTTTTTTTGTTTTTTTGTTTTCGTTAGTACTGGTTTTTTTGGGGGGGTAGCGGGCTCCTGGAGGCACCCGTGGGTGCCTCCTATCCTCACCCACTAGGAAGAGGAAGCAGGCTCCAACAGACCCCTCAACATGGAGGTCTCCCCTCCTCACCTGCTGCTGCAAAATGGTATGCAATAGCCATATGGATATGCATACCAGTTGCAGACAGTGAGACCAGTGAACCCGCCAGAGGCGTAGGGTGATGCCTAAGGCTCTCGCACCGCCATGTCTCACAAAGAAGGGAATCGTACTTGCGTGTAGTGCAATGCAAGTAGATCTGGCTTAGGGTTAAGGTGGGTTAGTGCAAGGGCTAGGGTTAGGCTAGTGACGGGTAAGGTTACGGAGGGCTAGTGGGTTGCACCTCTGGGTGCCTCTCTGACCCACTAATAAGACAGTCTGTGACATATGGGTAAGGAGTCAAGGATTAGCGTTAGGGTTAGGGGGCTAGGGCAGGTTTTAGGGGGCTTTTTGGCACATCCCAGAAGTCTCCATGGCCAAGTGGCCATGCGATTGGTGGGATGGCTCCAAAAATTTGCATGGTCGTCCACTCCCACATGGCTGGCCACTTGGCCAGCCCATCATTGCGCAGGTGTAAATAAAATAAAATAAAATAAAATCAATGGAGGACAGAGGAGGAGAGGAGAGACATTTTGTTGCAAGAAAAAACCCACTGCTACTGTGAAAAATCTGGCAGTTTATAAATTTTCGCGTGTTTCTGTTGTGCTTGTGTGTTTTTGGACCACGATTTCAAAAACAATATTGCGTTCGCCGCCCCATTTTGGATCCCCCGCCCGCACCGCATGGCATGGCGAGTCCGGCTGCCCAGGATGGGGGGGAGGTGGGACCCCCCCTCCAGAAACCACCCCTCCGGTAGGTGCCCTGCGCCCTTAGTCAAGCAGGCATTTTTCCGCCTGATTTTTTGGCCCGGGAATGGGTGGAGGGAGTTTAAAAGTTTTTTCCTGTGCCGTGCGTGCCGCTTGCTTGCGCTTTAATTGCGGCGGCCGGCGGTGAGACTGGTTTTTTTGCTGGCTGCGAGCCTGCGGCGAGTCCCACCAGAGCAGCCCAGGACGGGGGATGGGGGGGGAGGCCGGGGACCTTCAGAAACAACCCCTCTAGTAGGTGCCCTGAGGCACGGCAGGCATTTTTCCGCCTGCTTTTTGGCCGGGAACCGGGTTTTTTTAACTTTTAAAAACTTTTTTTCTGTGCCGCGTGGCATCGCGCGATTGCGCGATGCAAGGAACGAGCACGACAAATCAGACCAAAATTGTTCATTCGTCGGTTCGAGGTCGAAGTCTGGCGGAGTAATTCCCGTTACCGTTTCCGTAGAGTAACGGAACCGAGTAACGGAAACGGAAACGGGAATGCCGCTAAGTCGTGCCCATCTCTAATCATCATCATCATCATCATTCAAACATTTGATATATTCTTGAAGGCTTTCATGGCCGAGATCTGATAGTTGTGAGTTTTTCGGGCTGTTTGGCCATGTTCTGGAATTCAACATTTGCTCATGAGGGAATGATTCTCTTTATTCATATCTCTGTGAAATTCTGTCATCTTACAGTTTGCAAGCTTGTATCTTGCAAAACAATTCTCCAAAATATTAATGTTATACTTTACCATATATTGATTCTAGACATTACTTTTTACAACAATGACGACGACGACAAGAAGAAGAAGAAGAAGAAGAAGAAGAAGAAGAAGAAGAAGAAGAAGAAGAAGAAGAAGAAGAAGAAGAAGAAGAACAACAACAACAACAACAACAACAACAACAACAACAACAACAACATGATTTAACCCCATGGGGCTGGGGTGGGGAATGAATACCATATACACATTACTGAACTTAAAATAAAGCAAAGAACATGAATAAGAAGAAAAATAGAGCAGTCAGAACACACTTATCGAGAAAAGACAGAGAGGGAAAAATATCCAGTGCAAGTCCTTCCGAAGCATCCTGAGGGGGTCCCCATCCTGAGGCTGCTTGCTGCTTTCACATCTTTTCTCCCACCAGCGTCGCACAGGAAACCCTTACTCCTGGAAAATAAGACTGGGGATTTCCTTGCTCAGCACTGGCGGGGGGGGGGGGGGGCAGGCAGCCGTTCTCCAGCACAGAGCAGCTTTTTAATCTCCAATCAGGATTTTAAAACTATATTAATATCTAAGCGCTCTTTAAAGCAATCTTAAGCTGCCTTGGGTCCTCTCAGGGGGGAAAGGCAGGGCATACAAAAACTAAAATGAGATATCTTTACATTTTCCAGTGAAACAGTATGGTAAAGGTATGGAAACTGGATATACGTTTTAGAAGTCTGCTTCTGTGGCTTCTGTCTGAGGGGACATAGACGGAACTGACCTGTCCTACAGATATCTGAGAGCTATTTCCTCCCAAGTGGGCATATGCACAGAATGTGCACTGTTTTGTACATTTGGTTGTAAAAAGTCCACATGGGTCAGGATTATATCACCTCCCCAACTCTGTCTCAGCCCCATCTGTTCTATCCTTGTTGCTCCTCCCTGTGCCCTGCCAGCTACTAGAAATTGACCTTACAGAGGCTCTTCAGCAACTGGAATTCATCCTGTAACTGAAAGAATTTCCCCTTCTTTTGTCCAAATGCCTAAAACAGAAGTAGGCAACATCCCTCCCCTCAAACTCCCAAAGGTTTAATATTTCTTTTCATAGCTTAAGAATGCCCCTCCTAGAATCTGGACTCCCCCACCTCCTGCAAACAATCCGTTTGTTTAAAAAATGGGGATCACCAAGTGCCACATGGGGTTTTCGTGGAATGTGTGTTTAAATATATACATATTTAAACTGCTTAAGAAGGCCATAAGTGTGAGTTCAGGGGTGATCATGTGCAGCCCTGGATTTCTGGAGGTTGTCCATTCCTTGCCCAAAATCATATGGTGTTGCCGCTTGAGGAATCTCAGTAAAGAGATCACACAATCAGTGCCACTTAGAGATGGGCATGACTTGAAAAAAAAATTTTTCGAGTTGTCGTTAGTCGGGCCAGTTTTCGCGAAAATTCGCAAAAATTAGTTGGTTCGTTTTTTCGTTGTCGTTAGTACTGGTTTTTTTGGGGGGGTAGCGGGCTCCTGGAGGCACCTCTGTGGGGTGGGTGCCTCCTCTGGCCTGCTATAAAGGGAAAGTGGGCTCCTGGAGGCACCCGTGGGTGCCTCCTGCCACTAGGAAGGGGAAGCAGGCTCCAAGAGACACCCCTCTACATGGGGGTCTCCCTTCCTCACCTGCTGCTGCTGCAAAATGCTATGCAATAGCCATATGGATATTGCATAACATAATGTGCAGACAGTGAGACCAGTGTGAGAGTGATAGGGTCATACCCGCCCTTCACAAGGCTCTGGCACCACCATGTCTCACACAGAAGGGAATTGTACTTGCTGCGTGTAGTGCAATGCAAGCAAGTAGATCTGGCTTTAAGGTGGCTTAGTGCAAGAGCTAGGGTTAGGCTAGTGACGGGTAAGGTTACGGTGGGCTAGTGGGTTGCACCTCTGGGTGCCTCTCTGACCCACTAAGAAGACAGTCTGTGACGTATGGGTACGGAGTCAAGGGTTAGGGTTAGGGCTAGGGCAGGTTTTAGGGGGCTTTTTGGCACATCCCAGAAGTCTCCATGGCCAAGTGGCCATGCGACTGGTGGGATGGCTCCAGAAATTTGCATGGTTGTCCACTCCCACATGGCTGGCCACTTGGCCAGCCCATCATTGCGCACTGCGCAGGTGTAAATAAAATAAAATAAAATAAAATCAATGGAGGACAGAGGAGGAGAGGAGAGACATTTTGTTGCAAGAAAAAACCCACTGCTACTGTGAAAAATCTGGCAGTTTATAAATTTTCGCATGTTTCTGTTGTGCTTGTGTGTTTTTGGACCACGATTTCAAAAACAATATTGCGTTCGCTGCCCCATTTTGGATCCCCCGCCCGCACCGCATGGCATGGCGATGGCGACTCGCGAGTCCGGCTGCCCAGGACGGGGGGGAGGCGGGACCCCCCTCCAGAAACCACCCCTCCGGTAGGTGCCCTGCGCCCTTAGTCAAGCAGGCATTTTTCCGCCTGCTTTTTTGGCCCGGGAATGGGTGGGGGGAGAGTTTAAAAGTTTTTTCCTGTGCCGTCCGTGCCGCTTGCTTGCGCTTTAATTGCGGCGGCCGGCGGCCGGCGAGACTGGGCTTTTTGCTGGCTGTGAGCCTGCGGCGAGTCCCACCAGAGCAGCCGAGGACGGGGGATGAGGGGGGAGGCCGGGGACCTCCAGAAACAACCCCTCTGGTAGGTGCCCTGAGGCACGGCAGGCATTTTCCCGCCTGCTTTTCGGCCGGGAACCGGGTTTTTTTTACTTTTAAAAACTTTTTTTCTGTGCCGCGTGTGGCATCGCGCGATCTCGCGATGCAAGTAACGAGCACGACAAATCAGACCAAAATTGTTCGTTCGTCGGTTCGAGCTCGAAGTCTGGGGGAGTAATTCCCGTTACCGTTTCCGTAGAGTAACGGAACCGAGTAACGGAAACGGAAACGGGAATACCACTAAGTCGTGCCCATCTCTAGTGCCACTGATTAAAACCAAAGGTTTTCATCCTTGTGGCTTCCTCTTGGGCCTCAAACCATTGGAGGGAAGGGGGCTTCCATTGATGGAGAGAAAATGCATGTAAAATAAAGTGTCCCTTAAAGTAACCCATGCCAATGCCCTTTCCTCCTCTATGGAAAGAAGAGAAGACAAAGATTCCTTTCCTAGATGTTCTTGGCTGAAAGACAGGACCTCTCCATCCCTCAGTTCTGATTTTTTTTCCCTGACCATTCCCCCAGTTGATCCTCTGGTTCTTCTGACTTATTCATCACTTACAGCTTGCCCAATGGCTCTTGGTTCATAGGTTCTGCCCTTCACGAAGAAGAAGAAGAAGAAGAAGAAGAAGAAGAAGAAGAAGAAGAAGAAGAAGAAGAAGAAGAAGAAGAAGAAGAAGAAGAAGAAGAAGAAGAAGAAGAAGAAGAATGATTTGTTGCATGCTGTTCTGCCTTGGGTGCACTGCATAGAAACCAGGGACAGTGTGTTGCTTCTCAGTTTTGAACACTACCAGTATCCATCACCATGTTTTGCTAACAGAGGCTGTCCCTTTCCTGTTCCTCTTTTAGAAGTGACTTGGGTTGCCAGATGAATACTAGCAATAGAACAGCATCCTTCATCGCCACACCTGAAGGCAGCAGGCTCATTTTTGGAGGCAAAACAGCATGTTGCACACACAGCTCTACCATCAAAGAGAGGGTAATAGCTAGGAAGGTGAGAAAGAATAAACATGGGTGTTGTCCTCGGGCAGTTATAATCTATGGTTGGTTCCTGAACTCTTGGTTCATCCCCCGAATGAACAGAACTGGGAAGTGGGGTTTACAGACACACAAGCCCATGTTTCTACATCTGTGTCAAAACAAACTGCATATAATTCTGACCCCAAAGGGAGAGGGGCCATTCTAATGTAAAATACTAAAGAGAGATGCAGTGCTCGCAAATGTCTTCTTCAGTGGCTTTGCTCTGTATGGCAGCAATAACAGATGGACCCACAGTGAATCTGTTTACTGGCACTAGAGGCTGATATGAGGAGTGGACATCAGTCAGAATGTTATGGAAGATGAGCACATGCAATGTGTACCATAAACTGCATTTAAGAGTATGGTGCATGCAGGTATTATGTATCACTTCCAACTTTACATACTGTACAAAAGGTATCCACCTATTGTAGCCTGTAACACTTTGGCACTAAGTACTGTAGCAGCAATGTAAGCAGCTGTAAATGCATCTGTTCTGAAGGAAAAAAAGACTCTCTTAGGATGCAGTTTTGGCCCATAACTGATCTGCACCTTCTTAGCTGTGCCTTCATCTCCTCTCATGTATATCTCATTTTCTCTGAGACCAGAGAATAGGAATGCACGATCATTTTGCCTCCACCCCTTGTCCGTACTACCTCCCAAATTTCTTGAAACCATAGGATGGAATCTTCTCTGTGCCTTTCTTTTGGTCTGGGGTGAAATAGCTTCCTGTCCCAGACAGCAGAGGAACTGGAGCTGATACCTCTGGTGCAATCAGTTTTATCTTTTAAGAACAGTTCACGCATTGGGAGTTTCAGAACTAGATTCCTGTAAGACTGCCCTTGAAAAGGGCATAGAAACTTCAGCAAGCCCAAAACTATTAAATTCAATCAGATATCCTTGGTCTTGGAGCATCTTTATTGTCTCCCTGTTACTTTCCATACTCAGTTCAAGGTGCTTGTTATGAATTATAAAGCCCCAAACAGTTTAGGGTCTTGATACTTATTGGAACATATCTCTCAGAAACCAGCCTACCTGTTTTGCCCACTCTTTTCAATCTATAGTAGCCACACCAAAGGAAGTCCAAAAGGCAAAGACACGTTATTGGGCCTTTTCTGTAGTGGCCTCCAATCTTTAGACCAGGGGTGCCCAAACTTTTTGTAAGGAGGGCCAGATTTGGTGGCTGAGAATATGTCAGGGGCCGGTTGCTCCCCAACCCTGCCATCCCACTGAAAGCCCCACCCACTAACCATAAGTGAAGGAGGGGGAGGGAGGGGCGGGCCAGCCAGCCGCGGGCCACTCAGAATGGCCTGATGGGCCGGATTTGGCCCCCGGGCCGGACTTTGGGCAGGCCTGGTTTAGACCAAGCTCCCAGCTAGGATATGTCAGCTCAGGATCCTTTCCTCCTGGTATTCAAGATATTAGCGAAAACAGTATTATATAAAGCTGATTTTAATAACTTATCCTTTGGATGCTGCTAATATTAATTTTTTTGATTTTTTTAAACTTTTCCTCTCTTTTGTCTCCTTTTTTTCCTTTCTCTTTTTGGTATGATTTCTAGACTTATACCCATGAGATGCCATATTGATGGCATTGTTGTGGGGTTGTGTGGGGTTCTAAGTTTTATTCTGTGAATGGTCTGGAGTGGTTTTCCACTAAAGAGGTAACAGATAAATCAAATGAATGAATGAATGAATGAATTCGCCAGCCACCCTTCTGCTAGGTTGAAGTACCACCTAAAATAAGCTTGCAGTTTTGTTCTGTAAAGTCTACCTCCACAATTTTCAGAAATCAAAGAGGATATTTATTATTTCTTTTAATCGTGGATAGTGCTATGTCAGGTCTTTCTTCATCCCTTTCAAATTGGGCAGATCATCTCCTTGATCTTTTGAAAAGGGAAGCTTCACCTATGACAGAGAATTAATTTGCTTCTGGGAGCCAAAATCAAGGTTTGCAGACATTACCATACTAACAGTGAAAATTAATACTTGTCTGAAACAGAGTATCCAGAAGATTTAATTCATTTATTCTGAATACATTTATGCACTAGTTCTTATCAAAAAGACAAACTTAATGTCAGTGATTATCGGAGGCAGAAGTGTCATTTGTTTGTTTTTCACATAATATTCCACATGACGGCCAGGCGTATGCTGAACGGTTTGCATAGCAAAAGTGGGAAATACAAGTCAATTTTTAAGGAATCCATGTGACTTTTTTTTCCTAAGGGGGAATTTTTTTCCCTCCCAAGCATCATGGTGAGAATATCATGGCAGAACTTAACACGCAAGCTTGAAAGCTTTTGTGGCATGAGCAATGAGAAAACCAATCTCTTTCCTCTCCTAATATGCATTGGCATGCTTGTGTGTGTGTGTGTGTGTGTGTATGTGTGTGTGTGTGCACACGCTGCAAGTGTTCTGTATTGACAATACAGGAGGGGGGGAAATCCATCCAAGAACAAGCTTAGGGGCCCAAGGTGTGAAGCCACAGCCACCATCTCAGAAAAGGGCAACCCAGCCATCCAGTTTCTTTTAGCCCCTATGAGACAATGGGTGGCCATGTTTTCCATGTGTTTTGGAGGTGTTTTGGAGGGGGTGGAAGGGCTTTTTTAAAAAGAAAGACAGCCTCTTGAGGGGAAAAATAGTGAAGGGGGGCAATAAAAAGGGGAAATATTTACCCCTTTGTGTTTATTGGGGTCTTCAGACCTGACAAATATAAAGCCACAAATATTAAAATGAATCAATGATATTTATTGAATGTCACAATTCATTTTTTTTAATTCATCCCCATCTCCAGTGCACATCCTTTCAACATGGAATCACATCACAGAGAAGGAGATTATTCTGCAGTGGTTGCAGGTGATTCCATTCAGTTGATGCAAACCAATGCTGTCTTATCTGCTGTTGTGCTGCTGGCTGCTCTCTGTCAGTGGTAGGTTTTTGTTTTGGGGGCTGTGATGCAATGTAAACTAAAGCTCCTGAGGTAAAGGTGGGATTTGAACACCTTTTGCAGATCAAATAATTTTCAAAGGTACTTGCCATTCAAGGCCGAAATAACGAGGCGACACAGTTTAAGTTGGTTTAACATGGGCCACATTTTATTTAACACAGGAAGCCACTTTAAACTATCAGAATAACACAATTAAACTCAAGGAGGACCTGTGTGGTAGCGCGATCTTAGTCTGAGGCGTCTAATTTTACCAGGTCCCAATTTGCCAGGGCTTTCCCTGGCCTATGAAATTTAATTACACTTTGGCAGCCCTCAAACTTAACCTGGGTCCGTTATTAATTCCCGCCTACCTAAACCCTCATCTGCTTTTATTAAGGGCTGCCGGGACCATGAAGTTATTAATTAATTAATGTGACCGGATCGTTAAATTTTTATTATTTGCGCTACCCACCACAGAGAGACTCACTGCAGTCTCTCACCCCAACCAGCCGAAAAGTTCGGCACACAGGCCCTCCGTAATGTTATTTAGGAAAATATCCAGGCCCAGGTCAGAAAGGTGTACGCCATCCGGGCGGTACAAACTATTATCACGGGCAGTAATATTAGGATGCCAGATTACATTCCCCATCTCAGACTTAACTACCCGGGCAATCTCCCGATTCACGCCCTTACGGGCCTTGTGCATTTGCTGAGGGGGATGGTATGGACCCCAACGCAGCCGTGGGATCATCGCCGACCATAGGATCCTGGTGTCAGGGCGCTGCCTCTTGAAAGCTCTTAAGTCGTCGATGACCTTAAGGATGAGTGATTTGCCCGACATCCGAGTTAAGTCATTACCGCCCAGATGAATAACCACAATGGCAGGCCAAGGGTCAAGGGGATCCGAGAGTGCTGTGGTTAAAAACGCATTCCAGGACATCCCCCGTCTTCCCCTCCAGAACAGCTCTGCCCATTGTCCCAGGCCGAGATCGCGGCCACGTCCAGATTGTGAAGCGTACTTGGCGGCCCAATACACATAACTATGCCCATAGAACACGATTCGCCGCCGAAATCCCTCTGTCGGACCTGTAACAACAAACAGAAACAACTGGACCGGGTTTACCGGTCCGTAAACGGGCGCACATACGCTCGAAAACAGTTAGACCTCCAGCGGCCGATGCGCTGTATGGTGGCCGCATCCATGCCAATGGCAGCGGCAGTCGAAGCCGCCCCAATCCGGAAGGAGTGGGTGCCGAAATGCCACCCATGAATGCCAGCGAGCTGCAAGGCCCTAAGCGAAATCCGCCAAAATTGGTAGCGCGTCAAAGGTGACCCATCTTTATGCTGGAATAAGTATCCCCGGTAAGTGCCAATCAACCGGGCATACTGGTGCAGGGCCATGACGGGACAAATTTGCTCCACCGAACACCTACGGAGGTGTATCAAGGTGCCCTTGCCACGCTGGTCCGTTTTGGACCTGCGTATATGCAACACAACTCGGTCTGTCTCTAGTGCCACGTCGGTCCACATCAACGCAGCCGCAGACGCGTCCCTTTTTGAACTAGCCACCAGCTTGCTGACACGTAGAGCGGCGAAGAAGGCCACTAGTGCGGCCGCATGAAATAAGGTAACTTCAAAACTGTCAACACAAACCTTAACCCAGGTATTCGCCAAACGGCGCAACATATCGGGTGAAATGGGCATCCTGGGATCACTCGGCTTGCCCCTCTCCCGTGACCATCCCTCAATCATTTTAGCGATACGAAATTGGCAGTCGGGGATGGTAAAACCCTGTGCTTTCGCGTAATAATATAATGCGGACAATTTGCCTTGAATGGTACGTGGCGCCAGCCCCTGAAAATGCAGGTGTACTGCAAACTGGACCAGCTGATCCGCCGATGCCGGCCACAGCCGGGAAAACCCCTCTGTGGCGCAAAAGCGGGCATACTCAGCACAGGCAGCAGAATATGCACGCCTCGTGCTGGGTGCGAGTGCCAATCCCATAGCCCGGTTTGCTTCTATCCGCCAAGGCTCCATACCTCCAAAGGGAGTTGATCGGGCTCCTTCCAAGCAGAGGGTGCTAACGCTCTGAACCGCTCCATCTGTTGGCGGGACAGAGCGTCAGCAAGGTCGTTACGGGTACCTGGCACATGAACAGCTCGGAACACAATGTTAAACTTTAAGCACAGCAGGGTAAGGGCCCGAACCAACCGCATTACCCTCTGTGATTTCGAAGTCAAGTTATTAACCACATGCACGACTGCCAAATTATCACATCGAAATTTTACCGCCGAGTCTGCCCATAGGTCCGCCCAGAGAAATAATGCGCCCACTATGGGAAATAATTCAAGAAATGTGAGGTCGCGTGTAATGCCTCTGCGATGCCATTCCTGGGGCCACAAACCCGCACACCACCGGCCACGAAAAAACATGCCAAATCCCTGTGCCCCAGAAGCGTCAGTCTGCAACTGATGTTGCGCTCCGTCGAGAATCTCCTGCCGCCAAAAACAGACGCCGTTAAAGCTAGATAGAAATTCTAGCCACAATTCCAGATCTTGCCGGATATCAGCCGATATACGACGCCGATGATGCGGGCTACGAAGCCCGGCAATACTGTCACACAAACGGCGCAGGAACGGGTGGCCGGGTGCAATCACCCGGCAAGCGAAGTTAAGGTGCCCGATAAGTTGTTGTAACTCCCGCAGGGTGGCCTTTCGGCGGGCTTTCATAGCAATGAGCCGTGCCCGGAGGTCATCGAGCTTCTGGACTGGCAAGCGGCAAGCCTGATTAATGGTGTCAAGTTCTATCCCCAAGAATGTCATCACCGTGGCAGGTCCCTCTGTTTTGTCCTCGGCAAGCGGCAAACCTAATTGCCCCGCCATACCTTTAAATGTTGCCATCAGATTAGCACATTGGCCTGAACCTGCAACGCCCGCGAACAAAAAATCATCCAAATAATGGACAATATGTGAATTGCGTGATTGCTGGCGTACAACCCATTCCAAAAAGGAGCTAAAGCGCTCGAAGGCCGAACAGGAAATGGAGCACCCAAAGGGCATAGACCTGTCCATGTAGTAAAGGCCTTCAAAGGCGAAGCCCAGGAGTTCGCAATCGTCAGGGTGTACGGGCAGCAATCGAAAAGCTGACTTCACGTCGCATTTCCCGATCTCAGCTCCAATGCCGCAGCTGCGCACCATGCGCACAGCAGCGTCAAAGGAGGTGTACCGGACGCTAGCCAGTTCCTGGGGTATCCCATCATTTACCGATGCCCCCGCCGGGTAAGATAGATGATGGATGAGGCGGAATTCGCCCGGTGTCTTTTTCGGCACCACCCCGAGCGGGGATACCCTGAAGCGTGGGGTTGGCGGGTGTTGAAACGGGCCGGCTATCCGCCCGGCAGCCAGCTCAGCGGAAATCTTGCCTCGGACAATGTGCTCCATGCCCACTATAGATTTTAAGTTATTGGCCATGTACGGAATCCGCTCGCCGAATGATGGGATGCGGAAACCGTACATAAAACCTTCCAATAGATAACGTGCCTCTTTTTGATCAGGGTAGCTACGTAGCCACGCCTGCAGGACCGGAACCTTAATCGGACTAGGTCCCTTTGGGAGGTGGATTGGTACCTGGGGGGTTACGCTTCGGTCCGCCGTCCCTTCCCCCCTCACCCCCCGGACGACCACGGGAACAGGTGGATGCCGGGTGGTTGGCTCCACAAGTGGAGCAAATGTGCCTAAACTTGCATTGACGGCGACCGCACGATCCTCTACTGTTATAGTCGAAGCAGACCAACCGGGGTTGAACCGGCTGGCCCGCGCTGGGGCGGGCACCAAAAGAGGCACCAGGGCGGAGTACCAGGTGACCGCTGTCGAATCGCTCGTTGGTCCTGGCGCTCATTGCCCGTAACCACAGATAATTATGTGGGCGGTCCCAGCGAAGGCTGGGGTCCTTAGCTATCCTGCGATGGAAGCCCTCGTCGTAGATTAGCCAAGCCATGCTAGGGAAATCGCTGCGGGCCCGTATGATCAAATCCAAGTAATGGAACAACGCAGAGGCTTTTTGGGGATGCGCTTCTGTGTAAATCCCAGCAAAAATGACAAATGCGTTTAACCAATTGTTCCAGGAGCGTTCCGGCTTACGCTTCCGAATACGCTCCTTCTCTTTGTCATCCAGATGTTCCAATTCTTTGGGATCGATTTCCCGATTCAATAAATCAAAAATTTCAACGTACTTTCCCGCAGTAATTCTCGCCACCATAGCCTCAGACAGGTGGTCGCCAAGTGGCATGGATTCGTCACCCTCTGGTAAATCCCGCATCCCGGACGTGGCCGGAGGGGATGTCACCGGCTGACCTGCCTCAAGCGCTGTGGCACCCCCCGTAGACGCGACCGGCGTAACTTCTAGGTGCCGATCCGGGGGGTCGGACACTAAGGGCTCTGTTTGCGCCGCGGCGTCCGCCCTCTGGGGGGCATGACCCCCCAAGCACGGGCTTGAGTCCTGCCAAAAAGAGCGCCCTGAACCGGCATGCTCCCCCTGAGCTTGCGATACCGCCTGCGTACCTAGCCACGGCCAAGTAACTTGTGTCGGTGTGCTTGACCATACGGTACCAGACTCACCCAGTGTGCGATGTTGCACCGGCGCAGGGAGCACCCCCTGGGAAAGCGATGCCGGAGTCGACAAGTCCAAGGCCTGTTGCTGCTGGTCCTCCATCCTCGAGGGTGGCATGTTGGTATGCGCCGTAGTAGGTGGGGTGTCGCCCATCTCCCTAATCGGGGCCTGAGATGGCATCGCCTCCGGCGACCTGTGGGAAACATCCGAAGAGGCGTGGCCGGAAGGACCTGCCACAGCCGCCTCGAGAGCAGAGATACGTGTCATCATGAGGTCCCCCATCAACCGCAGTCCCGCCTTACTGCGCGCCTTCGCGTCCCTAGGGTGTTGTTCTCCCCCATAAGAAGATGCCATCCCCTTTTGGCGAGCATGGTCGCGTTCTAAGCGTGACAATTTTCGCCATGCCGTGGCCAACCGAATCCACTCCTCATCCGAGGATGCTGCCTCCGGATCAGGTGGGGGAAGCGAGCGCTTGGGCGCTGGGGCCTTCCCCTTCCCCTTATTTGATGCTTTCTTAGGTGGCATGACGGCCAGTAACCAGCAATCAAGTGTTAATAAAGGAAGGGTGAATTACCCCAATATACCCTGGATGAAGGACCTAGTGGTATGGGTTATCACCTGGTGCCACTCCCCCCAGGAAGAGTCACCCCCCCTTAGAGGATGGCCCTGGATGATCTGAGGGCCGGATGCTTACCAGGCCCGGTAAGAAAATGGCCGCCGCACCACGTGCTGGCCTTGAGTAGGCCGCGTGCGCACCCGACTCACCAGGAACGTTCGCCTCCCCCCAATTATACAATGTATGTAAGGGTCCTGGGCTGAAAGCACTTAAAAGAGGGAGGCGATGCTGCAGCACTCAGGTCCCAGGCCCCAACAGTCGGGGCCTAGCAAAACAAAATGGCCACCCCCAGTGATCCCTCGACAAGGTGCCTTCCCACTGCGGTCGGGCCGTATCTTGCGCGCCCTCCGCAGTATCGCCCGCACCCACGGGACCGCCGGGCTGCCGCTCGCAAGCCCGCCGCAGCCGTCCAGCAGAGGGCCCGGCCGAGGAGCCGCTTCCCAGGCCCCCCTCCCAGTCCGGTAAGTCAAAGGGGGGGCCTTGAATACGCCGTTCGCGAGCGCTGCGGCTCCCGAACGGCCCAGCGGCGCTTTCGCTCGCCGCGGACGACACCCAGTTCCCCTCTCCTACCCCCCCACACCCCCTAAACCTCTGGCAGGCTCACGGGAGTCTAGCCGAGATCGGTTCTCCCACCCCCACCCCCGTCTACTCAGCCTGTCCGAGCCGCGTCCGCAGTTCGCCTTTCCGGCCGGGCAGACTGCGGGGAGCGCGCCGGTGACTCTTGTAATGGCGCGCTCCCGACGCAGGCTACGCAAACTGCGCAGCCTATCTTCTGCGCCCGGCCTTCAGGCAAAGACGCCGCTCCCCCGCACAAGGCGGAGGGGAGCGTTCAATCCAGTTACATCCCCAATGCAGAGAGGTTGATTTATCAGATATCTTGCCATAAAGAGGATTACTAAGGGCCTTTTTACACAACCCCTAAGATCTGCTGGCCACTTAAATTCGGACCAGAGATCTTAGGGGTTCGTCGCTCTTCCTCTGTCCCCACCCCCCTCCGCACTTCCTGGTTGCTGACTGCATGAGGGAGGGAGAAAAAGATACAGAAAAGCATGCCACTCACCTCGTTCTGCCTCTCGTCTCTGTAAGGCCATCAAGTCCAACCCCCTCGTCTCTGTAAAAGTAGCTCTTAAAGGGGCGGGAGCCAAAAAGCAGCAAACAGAAGCGAGGAGAGCCCCGCACTCACTATCGTTGCACCGCATCAAAGATTTTTCACCTCCAAAGAGAAGGTACAAGAAAAGTGTGCTGGGTCGCGCTAAAGTGGGTGGGGTCGCACTTAATTGTCTGCAAACTCCGGAGCTGGTGGGGAAACATTTTTAAGGTCTGGAGCTTGCAGCCATTTGCAGCGGAGCTTAGGGGTCATGTATAAATGCCCCAAGTTGTAGCATGTTGTGTCTTTTGAACGTTCTCTGGTCAAAGAATCTGTTGTGTTTTGTCAGTAATAACTCTGTTAGTGGAAAAGGAAGATTAGTGTAAGGTTCAAAATGAAACTAGCCAAATATAAAGAAGATTATGTTCATACGTTTGTGTTTGTGTGCAAGAACAAGGGCCTGTTTTCGCAATTAACATTTCCTTGGGTAGCTGCTGATACCTTCAAGTGATGAGAAGGGTGTGTGATTCAAACCGCCTTCAGAAATATTTTTCCAACTGGATGGCTGTGATCTTCCTGCAGATGACCGAAACACTTTCATAGCTATGAATCTGGAAATGAACCATGCAAAAAGAGATTACGGCTTCAGGATTCATCCCATGCGATGGGTGAAAAATGAGATGGCTGTGCATGCTGGAATGAAATGAGCAAGGAGGGGAAATCAGGAAATGTGGATTTGAGAAGCCACCGTTTTGCTGGAAAGAGAAGATGCCATATCCAGATGCTGGCCTGAGAAGCTGGGTAAAATTATCCCACAGTTGAAGCGAGAAGGCTCTTGAGTTTAATCGTCCTTAGTCACAGTCTTTGCCCTCCCTCTTGACCGTATCATTTTCTCAGCACTAAGCTCGCTGGTTGCATTCCCTAACTTCAGTAAAATATCTCTAACATCAGTCACTCTTCCAAATCTTAACACTGTGATATCAGTGGCTAAAGACCAAATAATGCAGCACAATTACAGTAAGACTGAAGATTCCAGTCCTAGACAAACACAGCTGTCTCTGTGCTTACACTATGAGACTGATATACATGCGCACCAATAGGGTTTTTTGTTAATCTGGTACCATATCATTATAATGTATTGATCTCATTACTAAGTTCATTTCAATTTTGCAACCTGTCTTTCTCCTTTCATAGACCGTGGATTGCACACATGGGTTTTATGGTACACTTTCAATCTTTTGGAACTCTCCAAAAACAAACAAAAGCCACAGCATCACTGTAACTCTCATTCAATCAATCAATCAATCAATCAATCAATCAGTCAATCAATCAGTCAATCAGTCAATCAATTTATAGACCTCCATTTCCCTATGAATGGGATTTAAGGTGGCTTGCAGATCCTCTTATCACCTGTGTGGAAGATCAAAGAACTCATAGGGCAACTACAAAGTCAGTATGTTTCAGTCCCTAAATGGTTGTGTAGATTAAGAACCATAAATGTCCAAATGTCAAGAAGCAGATGCAATAGCTGATGACGCACACAAATTCATTCATATAGCTGTTTCTGTTTTAAAACAAACAAACAGATGCCTGAGCCATACCTTGGATGTAATGACTGTCACAAAAGAGAACTGGCTTTCAGAATCTAGAAAGTTATTTTGCAAAAGTTACCCACTAATATTCATTACAGTGCTTTAAAAACTGCAGTTCATTGCATTACTTGTGCTGCTGATTTCTCTTTATTTTGTACTACTTACTACAGTACTTTATTTGGCATGCATATCCCCTAATAGGGAGAGAAGAGACCAAGATAAAATGTGAAAAAGCCCTGTCAAAGTGCCCCTTGAGTGGCCTTTACAGGCTCTTAAAAAGTAGTGTTTGAAAGTAACTCGATGCTACTCGTTGCATTTGGGTTCATCCAGTTTGTTCAGTTCAGTTACCTTTTCAGTGTGATTTCAATACCACCCTTTTGACCAAGAAATCACAGGCCACTGCGTTTTTGGTTGCTCCTTCCTTTCAGCCATGTCAGCTCAGTATCTGTCAGGGCTCTTTGTGTGATTGTGAGAATACCCTACATAGCAGCCTTCTCATTTCAGGCACTCACCACCCATTCCCTGGGTTGTGACATGGCTGGGCAGCAGGGACACAATGGATGGGATGGTGTGTGTGTGTGTGTGTGTGTGTGTGTGTGTGTGTGTGTGTGTGTGTGTGTGTGTGTGTGTGTGTACTGTTTGCTCTCCCTTTATTGCATAAGAACTCCTGAAATGTGAAAGGACAGTGTATACATCATCATTGTACACTTAATATTAGCCAAAAGGCTAAGAAGCACCTCCTTGATATGAAGGTGCACTTTTATGTGTTTTTCTTTTATGTGTTCTTCCTCTCTCTTTGTAAAGGTGTCTGTATGCTGGACCTTCCTGTGAATAGGTCTCTTATTTTATGGTTTCATGATTGTGATTTTATTGAATTTTACCTGACTATATTTGCAATTTTACCCATTGTGATGGCTTTTAGCCAATACAATAAACAACTGAACTGAACTGAACATCATCTTTCTAATGTGTGCACTAGAGATGGACACAAAACAAAAAATGAAATGCTGTTTTGCTGTTTCATATTTCCTTATGTAGGACGTGTTTTATCATGAAACAAAATGAAATGCCATTTTCCCTCAAGGAACTAAACAGTTTGTCCTAGAGGAAATGACAGTAGAGCTTCCTGAAGCTCTTCCTTGTAAGCCCCCAAAATTTGGAGAGGTTTGGGGCACAGGGGGCTGAGTTATTAAGTTCCAAAGTGGGTGTCCTTAGGAAATAATCTCTCTAATTGAATTGAGAAACTGCAATAGCCTTCCCCCACCCCCACCCCCACCCCCACCCCCACCCCCACGGGTTTGCAGTTATTGGCTTCATTTCCAAATCCCAATTCAATTAGAAATATATTTTCCTAGGATCACCCCCTTTGGAGCTTAATAGCTCAACCCCCAAGCTTCTCTTACAGGAAAGAGGTTGAGGAAGCTCCCCTGCCATGTTAGTGCCTCTAGGACCCAGGGGAGCACAGCATTTCATTTCATTTCGTTTTGTTTTGTAACAAAACTACTTCAAAAATTCATTGCAAATGGAACAAAACAAAACTACTAAAGAAACAAAATGAAATGAAACATTATATTGTCATTTCATGCCCATCTCTAGTATGCACACCAGTCAGATAGAATGGCACACGCATTCATGTATTTCATATATGTCTGTTTTCCAAGTATAAATTGGCTTGAAGAGGAAGTTGTGTCTGATAGTTATGCCTGATAGATAGTTTGCTCCAACTCAGCCCAGCAACTTATAAACTTACTAAAGATAGCAGCTTCTAAACACTACACTAACCACTACACCAAGCAGCTTCTCAATATTTTAACACACGGACTTACTACAGACAAGAGGGGATACTCTTGTAAATACAGATGCACTGTGACAGCACAAGTGTAGGTTTACAATCAGAATGAAATTGGCTATTAATTATTACCCTTCCTTCAGGGGCCCATGGTACATGGACAGGGATAATGCAGGGGCACATGGGTTGTGTACCCCTATTGTACAAGCAGGAGTGCATTTTCCATTAGGTTTGTGGAAGGAGAGATCTGATAGCTTTTTCCACAAATGTGTTTTTGTTTTTATACAAGGTCTGCGGATGCAGTGGGGCAGCTAACATAGTCAGATACACACACACACACACACACACACACACAGAGAGAGAGAGAGAGAGAGAGAGAGAGAGAGAGAGAGAGAGAGAGAGAGAGAGAGAGAGAGAGAGAGAGAGAGAGAGAGAGAGAGAG
This sequence comes from Phrynocephalus guinanensis, assembly GCA_037367245.1. NCBI lineage: Eukaryota > Metazoa > Chordata > Lepidosauria > Squamata > Agamidae > Phrynocephalus > Phrynocephalus guinanensis. Next base: position 104,177,306 of record CM074734.1, on the reverse strand, counting down.
AGAGAGAGAGAGCACTGCTGCATCCAGAACTGCCAACTGCACCAACTACACACCTCTCTCTTCCCTCTCTACCTCAAATCCTAAGGATAGTTAGTCTACCATAACTGAACATGTTGGAACAAAAGTGTAATGAGTAACATTTTCTAGGTACTTGCACACATTACTTTTTGAAGCCATTTAAAGGCCTGTAAGATAGGCTGAAATAAAGTAACTGGCTTGAATCCACACAACAAACTTCATCTCCAACTCAGGATTTGAACATGACTCATCTTCTCAATCTATGTTCAAACACTCCGGTCCAAATGCACAACGTCAGTCACCTGAGGTCCTTCAGAGGTTGTTGGCCCAAGACAATAGTGAAGGATGCTGAAGGTTCAGAAACTTCCAAGAATTCAGATCTTGGACAATTGTATGAAAAAGTTTTTTTTTCTTTCTAAAATCATCTTTGAAAATCCCTCTGGCACAAAGGCCACTAACCATAGTAGCTGTGAGATTCTAAGTAATACGGGTACTAAGAAAAATTACCCTTTCTACACAGAGTCTCAGTTGGAAGAGCACTTTGGCAAAATGTTCTGAATTTCCCAGGCTTAGAATTGCTACCCTGCTGTGCTGGACAGTGGCCCTTTATTGCTGCTTCTGTTTAATTCTGGTAAATTTCCTGGAAGGTACTGACAAAGAATGGTGAATGTTTGAGGTGACCACCTTGATTTTGCTTAGCAGTGCATCCACATATGCTAAAAGTGTTTCAGAAACCTGTTTGTTTGATGTTTGTTTTTATTTGTTCCTTGGCCCCCTAAATGGATCCAAATATCTCTGGCTAAAGGCCTTTGCTCCTTTGCAACAACAGCATTGAGGAAGATCAGCATGTGAGTCCTCACGGCTGCCTTAGACCACCATCATAGGGCGTTTATACACAACCCCTAAGCTCCGCCGCAAATGGCTGCAAGGTCCGGACCTTAAAAATGTTTACCCACCAGCTCCGGACTTTGCAGACAATTAAGTGCGACCCCGCCCACTTTAGCACGACCAAACAGCAGTTTTCTTGTACCTGGTCATTGATGGTGACAAATATTTGATCCGGTGTAAGGATAGTGAGTGCGGGGCTCTCCTGGCTTCCGTTTGTTCTTTTTTTGCGCCCCGCCCCTTTAAGAGATCTGAATGCTGCCCGGAACAAAAAGGAGGTAAACCGGCTTTCTTTTTTCTTTCTTTTTTCTCCCTCCCTCAGGCAGCCAGCAACCAGGAAGTGCCGAGGGGGGTGGGGACAGAGGAAGACAGAGGAAGAGCGACGAACCCCTAAGATCTCTGGTCCGAATTTAAGTGGCCAGCGGATCTTAGGGGTCGTGTAAAAAGGCCCATAGTTAACTGTTGCTGCCTTTTTTGGACAGCAAAACCTCTGGTGTTCCTGAATAGGGGATAAAAGTGACTGGACAGGGTTGGTGTGTGTGTGGGGGGGGGCAGGGGTTGCTACTACATTTTCTCCTTAGACGCACAAAGCAGAAACTGTAATATTTTTTAACATATTTTAAGGTGAATGAGATGCTAAGCCTTAAGGAGTTATAGAGCAAATGCTCTGATCTTCTTAGAGTTCCTTACATGAGAAGATGCTGAGGACAGAAGAGAATGAATAGACCTGGCCTGTTGTTGGACATCTTGCTCTCTGCTCCGTCAGGACTAGAGATGGGCACAAAATGAAAAAAAAAACTTCGTTCCGTTATTCATTATTCATTTCGTTATGTAACGAAACAAATAATCAAAATTGTGATGAAATTGGAATGAACCAAACAGAACCACGAAAATTAGGTTCGTTACATTTCATTTTTGTTAATGGCAACACGCAATGAAATGAGCTGTTTTTAAATGTTAAAAAACTTCCTGAATATCCATAAAAACCCAGCGATAATTATTTATTCTGCCTGATTATACCTACCAGGGGTGCTGGGGTCCTTAAAATGTGCATTTATGTCTTTTCTCAGATTGCTGTATTTTTTTTCCTTTAAGGGGAGTTAGGTCTTAGGGAACATCGACCCAAAATGGCTCCCAGATGCCTAATATTGATTTCTTGGGTATTAAAATGCCCTGGACATCCGTAAAAATGCAGTGATAATTATTTGAAACCAGGGGGTTGGGGTCCTTAAAATGTTTGTTTTTGTCTTTCTCCCATCGTGATGTATTTTTTCTTTTCCTTTAAGGATCTGGGAGTTGAGTCATGGCTACTGGACTTCTTTTTTGAGAGATAGAAACGTTTCGCTGTTCATCCAAACAGCTTCATCGGTCTGAATACAGCTAGTGCAAGAGACCTTCTTATAGTCAGCTTGACCTCTTGTCCCCTGGTCTGATTGGCTCATAAGATGAACAAAGCCTGAATAGGCTCGTTAGGGAGACATTAGTGTCCATGGCCTTAAGGTAAACAATGGCCTAAGGTGCTGAAACCCATCAAGAATGGGTCGTTAGCTGTCAAGAAGGGGTCGTTAGGAGAGGTAACAGCTCAGGACCAGAATCAGCAGTACACCTCCATTTGAAGGAAAAAGGCCACTCTTTCAAAGATGAGGATGTACACATATTAGACAAAGAAGAGAGGTGGTTTGAGAGAGGAGTAAGGGAAGCCATTCATGTCAGCATTGAAAATCCCTCCCTCAACAGAGGTGGGGGGCTCCGGCATAGTCTAGCTGCTACTTATCAGGCTGTACTTTCCACAGTACCCAGGCAAATCAAGGAGCCTTCACCACCAGGTCACAGCTAACGACCCATTCTTGACAGCTAACGACCCATTCTTGATGGGTTTCAGCACCTTAGGCCATTGTTTACCTTAAGGCCATGGACACTAATGTCTCCCTAATGAGCCTATTCAGGCTTTGTTCATCTTATGAGCCAATCAGACAAGGGGACAAGAGGTCAAGCTGACTATAAGAAGGTCTCTTGCACTAGCTGTATTCAGACCGATGAAGCTGTTTGGATGAACAGCGAAACGTTTCTATCTCTCAAAAAAGAAGTCCAGTAGCCATGACTCAACTCCCAGATAAACGCACCTGGATGACTGAGAATCTTCACAGACGTTTTCCTTTAAGGATGACACAAAATGGATTCCAGCCACAAAATGGAGCAAGCCATGTGATGGGATCATGTAAATTCTTGGACAATTTCAACCAATAGCATGCCCAGGTTGCAGACTGGGTAGGTGTGGCAGCCACAGAGGGCATAAAAAGCTTTGGCAGCCCCCATCCTCTTGGCAGTCTGTGGTGGGAGTTAGGGTGGGATTGCTGTCTCTGCGACTTGTTACTTTTGGCCAGCCAGGCAGGTGTGTGTCTTTGTGTTCCTGCTGGCTGCAGCCTGGCTCTTAGGGGAGAGAAAGAAGAGATTTCTCTTGCAGCCTCCCTGTGTGTGTGCATACCTCTCGGTGAGTACCCTCCCCTGCCCCGCAGTGCAGTCACTCTGCGGCTGCCTTACGCCCTTGGCAACACCCGCCACTGCCTTTGCAGCCTCCCTGCGTACCTAGTATATACTGTGTCTCTGCCAGCATCATTTTTAGTGCTTTCCCTCTGGTCTGGGGCGTTGGGGGACGCCCGCACACAGAAATGCTTTAAATCACGCAAAAAACGGGTAAAAACGGAGAAGAGAAAATGAACCAATGAAATGAATTTTTTTCAAAAAATTGAAAAAATTGAAAATGAACCAAAACGGGACCCACAACGAAAAACGAAAAACTGAAACATCATATTTCGATTCGTGCCCATCTCTAGTCAGGACTAAAAGGCCAGGCCTTGTCTTCCCTTTGAAACAGCTGTATATAGTCCACTAGAGCTGACCTGACATTTTCATGACCTATCCATTTTGGGACACTAGACATGCCAATACTGGATATGTGCTCCTATCTTTCCAGTCTAAAGTGAGAAACAAGACTCTAAAACTCTTACTTCCCTTCTCTGTCTAACGGGACATGAGGTCCATAGTCGTGAAATAAAGAACCACTTTTCAATCCCATGCATTTTGGCTGGACATTTAAGCACAGGAATAAATCTCTCCCACTGAAGTCATTGGGAGCTTTGTGTAGGTCATATGCACCACAATTCTCTACAAGTCAGAAGGCAGTACCCATTTTCAGGGGGGCTTACAGCCAGGCAAGTGGGCACTTGGGTTCATTTTTAGGCTGGCTTTTGTCTCACTTCAAGTTCTTATTGGCTGACAACCATATTATAATCAATCAATCAATCAATCAATCAATCAAACACACACACACACACAGAGAGAGAGAGAGAGAGAGAGAGAGAGAGAGAGAGAGAGAGAGAGAGAGAGAGAGAGAGAGAGAGAGAACCCATCTTTTCATTGTGGTTTATAAATGTTAGAGGTCTTTCTTTTGCTTAGTCCAATTACCCCCCACAGAGCAAATAATGAGTGACATTAAAGTCAAAAAAAGTTTATTAAACTTTAAATAGAAAACAAATATTCCACATTAAACAGTCTGTATTGAAGAATGTCCCTATACTTGTTACACCATCCCCTAAAGCTGGATAGTATGCATGAAGGTAAGACTTGACATCTCAAGAGCCATGAGGAGAGATTAAATCTAGGGATGGGCACTAAATGAAAAATGAAATGCTGTTTCATCATTTCATTATGTAACAAAACAAAATGAAACAAAATGAGACGAAACGAGGAAACAGCATTTCGTTATAGACAAAATGAAATGGTTGTTTTTTTTCCATTGAAACAAACTGTTTTGTTCCGTCTGTACTCGACCATTTTCAGAGGGCACCTGCCGAGCTGTCAATAAATATGTATGGGAAGCAAATGCCTGTGGTTTTAACCATTTCAGGCTTTTCGTTTTCTATCTGAGTCAACTGTTTGCTGTTTCAATTGTTAACATATTTCCAAATATAAAAGACTCCTGGGCAGTCTCTAAGCTTTTAGAAAGAATAATGTGTGCTCTTCTGTCATCTCTGATGACCACCAGAAACAGCGAAAGGACATCAAATTGTACATATTCTTAATGCAGTAATGGATTGTTCAAATCAGCATGGGCTGCTATGGGAGATTTGAAAATAATGCTTATATAACAAGGGGAAAGCACTGCTCCTTCTAGCACTAGATACACCTGATTTAGCTTTTGAGAGGAGAAGAAAAATATCCAATGCATTAAACCTCTTATCCTCATCCTGATAGAGCAATATTGGAAAAACCTGTTATTTGGTAGCAAATGTGTTTATTAAGTTCTAAAGGGGACCATGTGTTTGAATTTGATAGGGAAAAAAGCATTCATCAGCGTGCTCATTGGATCAAAAGATGAATTAATCCTTTGAAGAAACCTAGCATTTCAAATCTGCAACTTTAAACAATCTACCAGGCTACAGACAGAGCCATGGAAATGCTGCCTAATCCTTTTCATCACACTGAAAGTTGATCTGCAGTGTTCAGTTTCAGGCCCAGAAAGTTGATCTGCTACTCCTGTCTTTGAGAAAGAAGTGGGGACTCTTTGTAGATGGAAATATAACTGACTTGAAGATAGCAGACATCTGGCGGTGTGCTGTAGAGGGAAGAAGCAATGGGTTACAATAAAGATGATGATGATGATGAATAAATCTCAGCACAAGCTTCACAGCTCCATGCATTATTCAGAATACTTGAGGAATTTGATCACTGTACATTCCAGTGCAAGCTGACCTGATCCCTTGCTTGCAGGGTAATGCATATGGCAGTCCTTCAGATTTAGTGTCCCTCTGGATTCTCCAATGGAAGCTTAGACAAATGGATCAAAATGCCTTTAAAATACATATTTTAGGATAATGCTTCTCTATAATGGCACTGTACATAAATGCATTCACTTAGAAATGCATGGAAAGTGGTACAGATCCCAGAAAAAAGGAGGAATAGGTATACCCAATATAAGAAATTATTATATAGCTAATCAACTCAGTTCTTTGGGGGAAATTCTTTTTAAACCACAGAAGCCAATATGGTGGGAGCAAGAGCCATCGGACATAAAGGGGGAAATAAATAAATTTTTATTTACGGATGTCAAAAACAAAGTAAAGATCGACAACCCCCTTTTGAATGGTTTAATTGCTACATGGAGAACATATAGAAAAATCTTGTCTCCAAAGGGATCCCCACTGGCTTTAGTTACTGACCTGGAAAATTTCCCTGTTAACTTGAAGCATTATTTAGAGTTATTTAAAACTAAGAAAATAGCCAGACTAAAGGATTGGATGGTCAAGATTAAAACAATTCATGACATAAAAATATTTTGCAATCCAGCGATTTAACATGGTTAAATTATATTCAGTTAGGGAAATGGACAAAGGACTCGGGTAAAAGAAATAATCAAACTAGAGAGTGCACAAAATTTGAACACTTCCTACTATCGCTTGAGTCTGATCATGAAAATCTAGAGAAAGGAATAATACGTAAAATATATAAAATATTAGCAGAATCATTGGAAATGAAGGAGTTAAATACCTTGAGAGAGGTCTGGAACCAAGATCTCAATGTAGAGATAAAGAAAGAAGACTGGGTGAAAATTTGGAATATGAGAATTTTGAGATCATTATCGGTCTGGATAAAAGAAAACTATTTAAATTGGTTTCTAGATGGTATTTAACCCCAATTAGACTGAATAGAATGAATCCTGGTTACTCTAAGATATGCTGGAAATGTGAAAAAAAGCTTGGCACATATCTGCATCTTTGGTGGGAATGCGAAATAGTCCAAAAGTTCTGGAAAAAAGTGTTTTTAGAGCTAAGTAATATGATTAAGATAGACATAGATTGTAATCCAGAGATAGCATTATTATCATTGTTAACAAGCAAAGATTATGATGTTACAACAAAGGAACTAATAGCAAATCTTATGACAGCTGCTAGATTAATCATAGCAAAAAACTGGAAGTCAAAACTAGAGCTTAAGATGGAAGACTGGTATAACGAACTTTGGGATATAGCTATAAACGATAAATTGTCTTGTAGTTTAAAGGTTAAATGAGGAGAAATGAAAAAAAGACATTTTCTATGATATCTGGGGTAAATTTATAGATTATGTATTAGTCGAAGGGGAAAGAGTCTACGAATATTTCACGAAAATTCTGGAGAAGAGGACTTTAAGAAGATCACTAGAACAATAGAAGACTCAGCAACGAAGAAGAATGCATGGATGGTCCCGTGGGGTGGGGGTACACTTATATTGTTAATTGTAGTTCATTATTTCCTTATGTTGTTTGTATGTAGTTTAAAATAAATTTAAAAAATATTTTAAAAAAAGAAATGCATGGAAAAAGAAATTCACAGAATCATGAAGTGGGAAGTGCCCTACAAGACCACTGAATCCAACGATTTAGGACTTTGTTATCTGTCTGAACGGCTACTACCTCAGAGTATTGCACGTATCACTCATTCGTCACAAGCAGGTCATCTGAGGGTGCCGACACTGAGGGAGGTCCACAAGACAGCAACAAGTTACTGGGCCTTCTTGGTGGTGGCTCCTCAATTGTGGAATGAGCTCCCCTCGGAGATCTGCCTGGCCTCCATGTTTCTGGTCTTCAAGAAACAATTGAAGACCTGGTTATTTAAATCTGCTTTCCCTGGTTACTAAATGTTTTCCTCTTCCACTGATTTTGTGATCTATCCTCATCTGCCCTTAATCTTTCTCATTAGTTGACTGTTATGATTGCTATTTGACTTAATTTTAATTTTATTATGTATTGCAGCTGTTGTTATTGTTGTTGTTGTATTTTTGTGTTTTTGTATATCAATTATCTCAAGAGGTGATGAGTGTTCGGAACACTCACCACCTCTTGAGATAATTGATTCCACTGTCATGCTACTCTAACAGTTAGGAAGTTTTCCCAATGTTCAACCAAAATCTGGCTTCATGTAACTTGAGCCCATAGGTGTGTGTTTTGCACTCTGGGATGATCTAGAGCAGTGGTGTCCAAACTTTGGCCCTCCAGATATTTTGGACCACAACTCCCACAGTCCTTTGTCATTGGCAATACAAGCTACGAATTCTGGGAGTTGTGGTTCAAAACATCTGGAGGGCCGAAGTTTGGCCACCCCTGATCTAGAGGGTGTGAGACAACAGATAATAACGATGAAATATATCAACCCCAATGGTTGAAAATATCACCAATAGAATTTCTAATGAGTTTCAGCATAATAATTCTGAAAATAACAGATGACCATGAATCTATCTATCTGATGGAAATACGGGACCTACTCCTCGATATAAAAGATTTAATAACAGTCATGCTGGGTTATTTGATGAAGAAAGAGCAGCTCCTATCCAATGATAAACCCAATGAGATCAGGAATACACATGACAGCCCACTCTTAAGCTCTGATAAGACTGAGTACTATAATTTAACACCTAATACGAGAAATAAAATCACTAATCTTTTCTTGGAAGAGCTACTGCTTTGTGTCTACACTAAGCATATAGCACAAATGGGCAACAGCCCTTTAATTTCCCCCCCCCACACACACACACAAGGAGATAGAGCGTAGCAACCTTTCTCCCTGTGCAATAAAGATAACATAAATCGATTCTTAGAGGATACTGGTAGAGTGACTGTAGATTCAACTAGTCCTAAGGGAAGCAAGATCCCTGAGAAGATTAGGATTAAAAGGAAGGTAAACCAGACTAAAGAAAGAAGCAAGAAAAATACAAGGAAGGATGTAACTTTACTAAGAGGAAAAAGTAAACAGGCCAAGAAAGGCACCAACTTTGGATCACACTTTAAATTATTGGATAGAGGGGATGGCTGTTGCCCTACCTACAAACAAACCACAAAAATACCTAGCGTAGGGAAAAACCAAAATGAAAACATGAGAGATCCCCATCATAAAAAAGGAAGTATCCAAAACCTAAAGAAGAGAGGTTATAAAGGGATTTAACCAAGATATAAAAGACATGCAAGTGGTTGCAAAACAAGATTCAAGGGAAACTGACCCACAGGTGGGAAGAGAGAAGAGTGCCCTTAACCTACTGCCAGATTTAGGGATGGGCACAAAACGAAAAATGAAATGCTGTTTCGTCGTGTCGTTAGATAACAAAATGAAACAAAATGAAACAACATGAGGAAATAACATTTTGTTACAGACAAAACAAAATTTTTGGGCTTTGTTTGTTTGTTTTTGTTGAAATGAACCATTTTGTTCCATCTGTAAGACACTTGTGGTTTTTTTTTTTTTAAATGCTCCGGGCTTAAAAAAATTTGTTTCCCTCTCCCAAGCCCTGCACACCAGCTGATTGGTGCTAGGGTGGGAAAAAAGGTTCCCCCAGCACCGATCAGCTGGCAGACAGGGCTTGGGGCGGGGAAAACTTTTTTTCCTCTGCCACTTTCCATCCCCATCCCCCACCCCCACGAACCATTTTGTTAGTGGTTCATATTGTATGATTTTTTTAAAAAAACATATGAAATGAAACGGAAAAAATGCAGGGGAGACTAATGGAAATGAAACAAAACATATTTTTTTCATTTCATGCCCATCCCTACCCAGATTCTGTGACAGGGACCATGGTTTATAACCTGCAACAACAACAAAATAAGGATATTCACAAGGGTTCCCCAATCCTAGTTATAATTCGGTATAGAAATAGAATTAGATGGCTAAGACATAGGGGAAGGAGACCAGTGATAATGAGACAAGAAATAGGTATGTAGATGACAACAATAGGTGGATGGATAAAACATATGGTCGGGCATATAGGAGTCTGTTTGCAGTAAGGCAAGAACAAGCTAGAGAGTAGGGTCAATGGAGACCACATTATAATTGACCCTTATCCTTAGTATCCTGGAATGTCATGGGATGGGGAGGTAGATTGAGGGATGATGATGCATATGCGTAAAGTAGACATGACATTGTACTGGTCTGTTACAAGAGACTTGGACCCTTGATATACCTGCTCTAGAAGGCTTTAATCTGTGGAACCAGCCAAACATGGTACAGCAAAAGGGGTTGGGGTTGGGAATACTAATCTCTACTACTTTAAATGTTAGCGTTGATGTCATACCCTCTCACTTAAAATCAATAATGGCAATATTAATTAAATGCAAACAGAAAACCTGTGTCATTATAAATGTATATCATACACCACCAAAAAACAAATAGAGACTGAATGGAGAAATTTAGAAGCTTATCTATGGCAAATAATTATAAATTACCCTAGGGCATTTCTTATATTGGGAGGAGACTTCAACACACGGATAGGACAGGGTGATAGTAGTTTTTATAAAAGATATAACTTATGTCCCCCTGAAGGCGGAACAAACTTGCTTCCACTGCAAAGAAAGTCCAAAGACCAAAAGAATAATTATGGAGGTTATATGCTAATGCAGATAATATATAAGATGAGCCACTGTATACTAAATGGATCGTACCCTAAGGACCACCGAGATGAATATATGTATTGGTCTGGTGAAAGCATTATGGTCAGAGTTAGAGTTAAGGTTAGGGTTATACCCCGTAACTGTTAGTGCAAACCCTATCACGTTAGTGCTACAGACTAGACATGGGCACGACTCGGCGAAATCCTCATTTCCGTTTTCGTTCATCATTTCCGTTACGTAACGAGGAATGGTAACAAGAATTACTCCGCTCCAGCTCGAACCCGACCCGATAAAGATAAATTGGGTCTGATTTTTCGTTGTCGTTCATGGCATCGCGGCGATTGCGCGATGCCAAGCAGCACAGAAAAAAAGTTTTAAAAAGTAAAAAACAAAAACCCGATTCCCGCCGGCCATAAAAGCAGGCAAAAATATGCCTGCCTCAGTGAGGGCACCTACCAGAGAGGGGTGGTTTCTGGGGGGGTCCCCGACCTTCCCCCCATCTCCTGTCCTGGGATGCTTCCACCAGGCTGGGGGGGGTCATCCTCGTCGCCTCCATTTGCCATGCGGTGGGGGGATCCAAAATGTCGACCGCAATTTTTCTTTTGAAATCATGGTCCAAAAACCCACGAAAGCACCACAGAAACATGGGGAAATTAGGTATTTTAAATGCCTGAATTTTTATAGTAGCAGCAGTGGGTTTTTTTATAGCAATAAAACGTCGTATTTATTTTATTTTATTTTATTTTATTTTATTTTATTTTTATTTTTTTACACCTGCGCACGCGCAATGATCGGCTGGCCATGGGATGGGACCATGCAAATTTTTGGAGCCATTCCACCAATCACATGGCCAGGTTTTGCTGAGACTTCTGGATGTGCCAGAGAAGGCATAAAAAGCCCACCAACCCTAACCCTAACCCTAACCCTGACCCATACGCCAGTACACTGTCCTTCTTAGTGGGTCAGAGGCACCCAGAGGTGCAGCCCACTAACCCACCCTAACCTGAACCGTAACCCTAAGCCTAGCCCTTACCCTAACCCCAACCCTAACCCAGATTCATACACAAGTACACTTCCCTTCTTAGTGGGTCAGAGTGATGCACCCAGAGAGGTGCCTTCAACTCCAGAGACCCACTCCCTCCCTCCCTAAGCGTAACCTGTACGGCAGTATGCCAGAATGCTTCCCTTCTTAGTGAGTCACAGAAGCGCCGACAAGGTTCCTCTGACACACTAACCCCCCACCCTAACATAATGTTCTTAGTGAGACAGAGAAGTGCCGACGAGGTTTCCTGTCACACTAACAACCCAACATAATGTATAACGGCGGCTACACGTTACGCTCCCTAAACCACTGTACAAATGAGAGACGACAAATGGAAACGACAATTTTTTGAAAATTTCCTCGACAAACGTAAACGACCCGAAACGGGCCCGTCCCAATAAACGACAACTCGAAACGTAATTTTTTCTGGTCGTGCCCATCTCTATTACAGACCCTATAACTGTTAATGCATAGTTGGCTTATACCCATTCTATTTCAGGGATAAGTGAAGTACAGCCCGGGGCTCTCCGGAGCCACCAGCAATTCACCCCAGTATGATATACACTTCCCCTGTGCGCCAACACCCTGCCCACTCAAATTGTTTCAGAATTGCTTATTGTGCTCCCTTGAGGCTTCTTGGAACAGAATTAGGCTTCCATTTCACCCTGCAGTTCTTTTAGGCCTTAAACGCCTGTGAACTTGCCCTGTTTTTGCCTCCTTTATTCTTGTTATGATGTTTCATGTTCATTGACTATATGTGGATGCTCTTAGGCTTGTTTTTGGTTATTTTGATGTGTTTGTTGCCCAGAGTAGTGCCTCTGTGATTAATTGGAGAGGATAAAAATATCAAACAAGCAAGCAAGCAGTTGCTTCCTGTTTGTAAGTGGCCTTTTCTGGCCCAAACAGGGAATGAATTTTTGGTCAAACAGCCCACCCTCCTGTCCCTAGGCTCAGACACACAATTTTCCATGTAGGAGGAAAAATAATAATTTGGGTGGTGTTGAGAGCAAGTTATGCCCCTGGTTTATTTGGTGGATTTGTATCCCAGTTTTCAGCAGAAGTTCTCTGTTTAAAAGGTTAGGTAAAAAAAACTATTTTTAATAAGAGACAATGTCAGGTCCAGATTAAATTGATCATAATAAGTTCCCAGTGGAATTAACTGAGCTCCATTTTCACTACCTTGATGTGACTAACTGAATCTGGTCCCAATCTAAGACATCTATTAAAACAATAAAAAATGGGGTAAAAGAAATCATTCCAGCTGAAGCCCGTTCTTAATCTCTGCCTGCTTCTATGCTTCTCTTAAACCTGGAAAGTTTCCTCTTTTTCTGGAGTAAAACTTCCAGGATCCCTGCCATTGACCATCCTGACTGTGAGATGAGGAGGAGAGATAAGGTAACGTCTTCCAAGCTCTACCCTCCTCTTCTGGATTCATTCTAACAGGGAAACTGTGAAATATGGGCCGTATGGAAGAGGAAGATCCAGCTGGAGTCAGGCCAGATGTTGATATAACATGCACCCTCTCTCTTTCCATTTCCTTTCCCCTGGGAAAAGCGATTTTTGGGCGAGGGGGGCTGAAATTCCAACAGTTTATACTCCTATTTATTATCTGTTTGTTCAGTTCCATTGAACTTAAGGAGATCTGAATGCAAGGCAAGGGCAAAGTGCTAGCCCTCTTTATCCACCAAACCCATTTGTTCCAAAGGAATTGGAAGAAGCACACTCGGGATTACATTTGCAGTGTAGCCATTGGCAATGCCAATTCTAAACAGCTTTGTTATACTAGACGCATTCAGACAATACAACCTCCCTTCCCATGCTCAACTTTGCTGTCTGTCTTCCCTCTTGATGTGAGATACGCTTTATGAATGACTTCTTTCATATCTCACCAAAGCCACATTTGCCACCTGCGTTCTGCAGACCAATTAATTCCACTGTTGTCAGATGGGACAGACGTAAAGCCACACACTGCTTTTGAAGCCCATTATTTTTACACCCAACCTCAGTTCAAAAGCAGGTGATGGCATAGTAATGTGACATGGTAGTTGTTACACCCCATCACCATTTCCCCACTGCAGATACCATGAAAAGAATACCTGTATAAGTTACTTTTGTGAGGGAGTGGACCTTCCAAACTCTATTGTTGCATTCTACCATGGAGTCTCCACCCTGCCCCCACAAACATACACACACCATGGAGCCCAGGGAAGACACCTGAGGGATTTGATGGTCCAGATGCCACCACATTGTTTTCTGGAGGGCAGATTAGAGGCTATCAAAAGGTAGCAGCAGAGAATTATTTGTGCGCTCAGCTGGATCAATGCCACTGCTGTTTATAGCCTACAGGCAGTCAATCCTCTTAAGTCTTTGATCCCCATGGCTTCATTTCATGGCTCTTGTCTTGAGAAGAGGCTTCAGGAAACGTAACCTTCCTGCCTCCCAGACAGACAGCTGCCACTCTGCCCAGCCAAGATTACAGGACTCTGCAGGGAAGGATTTCTTCGACTGAGGTTATGGGCATGAAGGATGAGCTTGCCAAAACCAACTGCATATTTTTAATCCTGCAAAAAGAGAGAGAGAGAGAGAAATGCCTCTGCTTCCTCATTCCCGAGGTAGCTGTTTTAAGCCAATGATGCCACATTTCGCAACCTCAGCCTGTCTCTTGCCTTGGGTGTGCTCTGAATTGGCCCTAATAATTCTCGCAGAGTAAGAAAAAAGAACATTTAGGGTCACCTTTCTTTTCTGGGAAGGCCACAGATAGGAAATGTTACTTTTTTTGGAACTACAGCTCCCTGAAAACCCATTACAATCAGCATTGTATTCTGGGACCTGTGATCTAAAAAAGTAACTTTTCCCAATGGTTGGGAAAGTGTCTTCCAAAAATATTGCTCCTAACCCCACTTCTCCACCCACCACCCCACCATAAATATATGGCTTTAGAGATATGGAGTTAATTTTTGACAGATGGTGTATGTGAGAGTGTGTGTTTGCCTTACCTCGTATTTGCCATTTGATGATGAGCAATCTTGCAGGAATTGTCAAGAACGTAGATGTGGCAATGCTACAGAGCAAGGCAGCTAATTCATAATTTCAGGATGAATCAGTGAAGACAGCAGACTGCAGGAAAATAGCACATGCTGAGAACAGTTCCTCCAGGTACCATTCCTGAGAGCCATGCTGGCTGAGGCACTTTGGGTGCTATAGTCCAAAGTAAGAACCTGACTTATTATCTCTGATAGCAGCCCATTGTGGTCCATGCTGTGCCAGAGGGCAAGTGAAGGTTCACAGTTTGAGCCGTTGGACACTAGAAGATCTTGTCCCACTGAGAAGAGTAATCTTGGATGAGTTGGTTTCCAGCTGATTCAAGCATAGCCATGATTTTGCATAAAAAAGTGTGTGTGTCGGTCTTTTCTGCATTATAACAGCTAGGAGGATTAAGCTACCCTGCCATTATATTTCCATAAATAAATCATCCCCAGGACACTCGGGGGAGAGGCACGCCCATTGGAAAGAGCAACAGCAGTCCCGTTTCATCGCCCATGGAAAAGCCTGACCAAGATAAGCATCCTAGTCTTGCTTGTCAATCCATTCTGGAACACTTCTCCCTCCTTTGAGGTGCCACAATTTGTGGCACCCTTTCAAGAGAGCACCGGATGGCTCTCTAATTAAGTGTGAACCCTCCTCATTATAGCTGGGCACAGAAGCTTTAATTCATCATGTTTCACAATTTGAACGGGGGTGCTGCACGATGGAATTCTCCCTATAATGCACTACTTTTTTTTAATGTTCCAAAGAAATGCAAGTATGAGGGAGTGGCTTATCTCCAAAAGCTGCCTTAAGTTATCAGCACTCGGGGAGTACATAGCAAGAGAATGGCATTAGTTTGGGTTAATTGGTGTTTGGATTGATTAATTAACATTTGACATGGGGGAAGGGAAACATACTAACCTCCAGGAAAGGCAAAATGTAGGGGGCTTCTGAAATGTTTGTCTGGTTAGAGGGATACATGATTCTTAATGACTTCAAATAACCATTGGTACGCCTTTTTCCCTCACGGCAAGGTAACAATTGTTAATGGAAAGCCATGTGGGAAAGTCGAACACAATCTTTCACATTTCAGCCTACTGTAGTTGTGACAGTGTGTAAGCCTGCTCAAAGACCTTTGCAACACACGTGACTGAGCATCAAAACAAAAGCAACATGTTCTGCTTATATACTGCCCCCATAGTGCTTGAAGCACTCTCTGTGTGATTTACAATATAATTATGCAGACTACACCCCTCCCCTCTGCAGCAAGGTGGGTACTCATTTCACTGACCTCAGAAGGATAGAAGGCTGACTAAACCTTTCGCTGGCTACCTGGGATTGAACCCCAGGTCATGAGCATACTTTTAGCTGTAATACAGCTATTTAACCACTGCACCATGCGGCTCCAGTCTAGGATATGCCCTTGCTTGTCACTGTGAGAAGATGGAAAGTTAGAGAAAGGAAACAGAGGAATTGGTTCAGCACCCCTCTTGACTCCTGGATGAGAATAAGATGGTTTATATTGTTTGTCCATTAAAAAAAATCCCTGCACAAATAGCATGGAGTTCTCAGAATAAAATATTGTAGCCTAGTCTCCGCACGCCTACCCTGTTGTGTTCTTTATATCTTTAAGGATTTGGACGGGGAGATAGGGCTGAAACAAAACACCTGTCAGTTGTACTCAAGGAGAAACATTTGATAAGCCCTTCTCCTCCAACATAATTGCCAGACTCTGAAATGATACAGCCCAGGAACTGTTTGAGTTCTCATTTGTTGCTTGTGTGGATTAAGATTTATCAATTCATTGAGTTATTTTTCAAGTTCCTAAAAGGAGTTTATATTGAAGGATTGAAAACTCTCAATTCCCAATAAATGCATCATTTTTGATCAAAACACTAACAATGAACACCTTGGACAAGTTACTTTGGGGGAACTACAGCGCCATAGAATCCCTCTCATGAGCCATGCAGACTGGCGTCTTCTTATAGACATAGGGCTACTTTTTTCAAATTCTTTATTTCTCAACCTCATGCCTCCAGGCTGCTCCTAAGACTTTCTAAGTTATATAGTTTTTAGACTTGTCTTTTTGATGGGATAATATGTCTCTTGTTATTACTTGTCTTAATTTTTGAGCAATTCTTTATAATCTTGTTGTCTTTCTATTTTTGTCTTTTTTTATTCTGTAAACTGCCCAGAATAGTGCACTGCACTAATGGGGCGGTAGGCAAATTAGATAATTAAAAGGGACCTAGAATGGCCTCTCCAATCCTATTGAATTTGGAGAGTTCAGACTAATAGGAAGAAAAGAGGTGTGAAACTCACTGTCTCACACTAAATGGACCAGGAAAGGCATCAAGTGGAACAAGAGCCTGAGGGTCACTGAACTGCCAATAAGCCATGCACTAGAACTGGGGCAGGACTACTACAGGCTATGTTGGGGCAGGGGAAATGACATCCCATAGAAAATAATATGGCAAGGAAAAGGTTAGTCTGGAACCTCTCTCCATTGTATGTGTGTGCACATGTGTTTGCTTTGTGTATATATCTGCATTCTGCGTGCATTTAAATAAATGCTCATATATATGGATTATTCATTCACAGAATCACCAGTGGTCTAAGTGTTTTAGTCCTGCTTTGCCCCATAATTGGCTGTTTTACGTACATTATACATAGATGACTAGCAATGCATCTCATGGCTTAGAAGTCTCACACTGACTTATTTTGTTCCTCAACCTACACAACACAGACACTGCGTCATTTTTAGCTCAGAAATGCTTACCCACCCACAATCTAGCAAATGACCTCTCAGCGAGCTCTGAAATGTGAGCAGAGACAAAATGACTATGTTTGATCTTAAGAACAATTATATTTTGGTTACTGCTTTTAATCCTAATGACCTACCCGAGCGTAGGATGCTGTTGGCAGCAGGGCTTTTAAAGGAACAAGACCTGTTGCTTCTGTGACAGTAGCTAAACTGGCCAAGAAGAATGTTCTTTCTTTCTTTCTTTCTTTCTTTCTTTCTTTCTTTCTTTCTTTCTTTCTTTCTTTCTTTCTTTCTTCCTTCCTTCCTTCCTTCCTTCCTTCCTTCCTTCCTTCCTTCCTCCACACCATATCAAGATATCAGAGGAGAGGGAGACAGGCCGAACTAGGATGTCTGGATGGGAAATACACCCTAACAGATGTGTAATATCATTAAAGCTGGCTCTAATATAATCTAAGCCACAGTTTGGTGTATTAATGCTTTGTTTATCTTGAAGCACAGATGGATATTTTTATTAGCATTACTCTGTTGATGCAGCGTCAGGAAAGGTTAGTCCAGAGGGCAGATGTCTGTGTTATGAGAGAACATTCATTCTGAAGTCGACTAGCAGGAAAGGTGATGCCTTTCCATGAAATGTCAATTAGAGAATTAAACCTTGTTAAGCGTTGGCAGCCAAGAATGACAGTGCAGACCTTAGAAGCAATTAAAACCAGCTATATATTTATATATACTGTATATATGGGTGTGTATATCTCTTCTGTTCACTCCCATCCCAGGAAATAGGTTCATTTTAAAAAATATCCTGGACTCTTTTCAAAGGCAGCCATTCAAGCCTCCTCTTTCCTTGAGATTAATGGTCACCATGCTTCCTATCCCACAAAAGGGTCAATGGAAAATATTTGTGTTAATTGGAATACTTTGAAATGAAGGAAGGGAGAGGAGGCATAGGAGTTGAGGTGGGTGTCAAACTCAGTTTGACAGTGGAAAGGGCACTCATGTAGTTTCCCCTCGTTCCTTTTTCAGGACCCCTGATATTTTGCTGGGATAAGCGCTAAGTCCATACTTAATGGAAAAGCAAAACAGCATGGGAGAGTCGCATTCCACGTGGCTTAAGAATTTTATGAAATGACTAGCATAGGAAGGAATGAGTCACTCCATGCCTACATCCCAACTGAAACCCAGAGGATGTGTCAGCTTCAACTTTGATACCCTGGGTGTATTGGGTAGCTTATCCCCCCACCTCAACCTTCCTCCCCCACCATTGAAACTATAGACCTTTGGAATCACGGGATTGGTTCCTGATTTAATTAGCCTCAGAATAGATCTACTCAAATCAGTAGGGCTTCAGTTGTGACTAACATGCTCCATTGACGTCACTGGGTTCATTTCAATCATGACGCGGCCTCGGTCTGAGCCTTGACTTTGCAAATGCCCTTGATGGATTGCATCTGTTTTTTCTTTTATCTGGTAAGGTGAGCACAGCTGATCAGGTAAGTTCACAGCATAGGGAAATTTTAAATTATTTGCTTTCATCATGTCAATTCATCGAGCCGTAGTGCCATTATGTATTAGGTAACTATAATACCATTAAAATATTGATCTCCACTGTCTAGCTGTCTCTGCTGGGAGGATTCTATCCAACAGTGTATTTCTCTCAGTAGAACAAGCATTTTCAGTGGATCCTATATCTCTCCCCTACTCATTTCCAATTAGACCAGGGGTCCCCAAAAGCCGGACCCCAGCCTGCTACTGGGCCATGGCATGTTATAAACCTGGCCATGGCCACAAGTTTTATTTTAAGGCTTGTACTTGAGTAGACACAAAGTCTTCTTCCCCCTCTGTGCAGGTCTCCCCCGCACAACCATTGTGCCCTAAATGGTCACACAGAACCTTGCACACAGGGGAGCAATGCATATACATGCATGTGCACCTCTTGTGCATGGGGGCATTGTGTGCACATAGCAGGCTATTTTGTGTGCATGTGTGTGTCCTACTCCTGCATGAACACACATGCACACTGGGAGGCAGGGGGTACTACAGAAGGAATGGGTGATACAACCCCTGGGAAGAGGTGTTTTGCTCATTGCTCCTCTGCAGGAGACCTCCCTGGACCCTGGTGCACTGGCAGCTCTTCACCCAGGTTTTAGGTATCACTGCCTTGTTTGGCTCCCTTGTCCTGCCCAACATTTTAGTGTCTTTTCCACCTCTCTGTCTTCCACTTCTCTGTCACTGGGCATAATGACTGTGTGAAGCAGTCATTTTGCCCGGAGGGAAGCCAGCAATACGGAGGTTGACTCCTCCAGGTGAGAAGGGAGGGTATGAAGAAACCATTGAGTTCTAAATTTGAAGTTAGCCAGCTGACAGTCCAAAGTCGAAAGACAACAAGTTTGTCACATCAGCTAGTGAGCTAATAAATATGGTTCCCTCCCACCTGCTTGGTCAAAGCATTGTGGAGATAAATACAGGGAAAAGCCAGGAAGCAGGCAAATACTTTCCTCTTCATGCAAGCTGTCCCTGAATGTGGGACTACATACTATGTGACTCTTATATGTATTACTTTACATGATTACATTGACTGATTTCATAAGAACACCAGTGTTTTCCATCTTAGTTTTCACCTCTCATAATGGATTTTTTGTGTACCCTTTGTAGCGTTCATATTACCTTTTAATGTTCTAAGATGCTCTTCTAATTCCCTGTTCTTAACTTGAATGTGTCTTATGTTCTGAGTTATATATTGTCCCTCATTATTATAAGCCACCTTGGGTCTTTTTCCAAGGAGAAAGGTGGGGTAAAATATTCAAAATAAATAAATAAATAAATAAATAAATAAAATAAAAGGTAGCTTGGTGGAAATTGCAGTTGGGGAAGGGAATCACATTGTCAAGCAGCCAAAATCAGCTCTGAAATATAAGACTAACTCAGTTATTGGAACCTAACTGAATAATTGGAAATCAGATGAACAAATAAAACCACTTTGTTATTTTTTTTCCTCCATGAAAATTTACCATTCAAACTAACCAATGTGAAATTATCAAATATATCAAAATAATAAGTTCAAGAGGGAAAAATAGCTAGTGCACTGACGTACGATGTGAAGAACTAATCCACCTTTAATTCCACTTGGGCCATGCACCTGAAATTTAAGAATTACAGTTTAGCCAGTCACACCTTCTCCTCCTGTCATCAGATAAAGACTTTCCTTTTCAGGCAGGCTTTTAAGCGATTAGTGTCATGGGAACACTCTGTTTTTGAAACGTAGGCATTTTATAATGTGTTTTACTTTTCCAACATGTTTTCAGTATTGTGTTTCATCTTGACCAGTGCTTAATTATATATATCTATATCTATCTATCTATCTATCTATCTATCTATCTATCTATCTATCTATCTATCTATCTATCTATCTATCTATCTATCTATCTATCTATAGAGTTTTGTATGGAATTTTTCACTTATTATTGTATGGATCTAATTGCTGTGAGAGAGCCACCTTTGCTCTCCTATAGGAGAATGTGTTCAGTCAGTCAGTCAATGCACTGCACGATCCAACAAGTGATGAGACTGTAAAAATGTGGCTTCAGTTTTTCTTTAAATGTTTTTCATGCAACACTGGCTTCAAAGGATTTGCTCCAGCAAGGGGCATTAGCTCTCCCAGAGCAGGAACGGCTAGAATTAGATTTTTTTTATATTATATACTAATGTGACTTTCTTCAATTCCAGCACACAGAGACACACACAAAAAGAGAGAGAGAGCTCTGCTTATTAATAGGTTGGGATGGGAGTTAGTTTTGTTCATACACATTGGATCAATTTGAATCATCTGCTTTGAAGGCTTTACAAAGGGATGGCTCATCCTTCGGTGACAACTTTTTGTAATTAACAACATGAATGGGAAGCAGCAGATTTCTTATCCTGAACAATGAATTTACAAACATCTGCCATGAGGGGAGGAGAAGTGGGGGGTGAAGGAGGAGGGAACTTTATTTACAGAAGAATTCCGGAAATTTCTGGAAAGCCGTTCACGAACAGAAAGCCCTATCGATTTTGGTGCACAGAATATTTCTGGAGGATTCCTCAAGATAAAACATGCTTCTATCTTTCCTGCATTACTCTCATCAGATGACTGCTAATTATATTTATGCTCTAATAGAATTTGCTACTTGTGTATGGATAGGTGAATTCTGTGCTTCGTCATCTTGGCATTTCCCCCCCCCCCCCCTCACACACACCCACCACCACCACCTTCAAAGATGAATGAAAAATCACCAGGAGCATAGAGCTAGGAGCAAGAAAGATAAATAACACCAGGAAGCTGATCACTGCCCGTCTGTCATAAAATTTCATTAGTTCTGACAGCCTGTACAACATAAGCAATGAATGAATACTAACTATACTTCCTCCCTGTCTGCTTTCATATTTCATTCGTATCACTTAGCCCACAGAAACCATCACGCTAGGCTGGCCTGGGAGGAAGGAGCTGCCAGAGTATTCATGTACTAAATTATAGTCAACCCTGTTAGAATTATCTGTGAATCAGGAGGGAAGAAGGTATTGTAGAAGGAGGTAGATTTAATATACGGACCTTCTCAGGCTAATGCTTGATTGAGGTATGCAGCAAGAGACATTAAAATATTCTTTCTGCGTGGATGTTGCATTATCACATGGCAAAGACAAGCCAGTTTTAAGCATGCAAAGGCTTATGGGTCTCTCTTTGTCAGGAACCAATTGACATCCACTTCATGACGACATTGTCAAACCTGTTGTACAGGTTGGGACTTCATCCTTACGGCCTTGGAGAAGACGTTACAAAACATATTCATCCCTTGGATAAAACATGCATCAGGAATCCAGAAGGAGCAGTGAAAATGTTGGAGAAACTGATGGAGTGGGAAACTCTAGACAGAGGAAGAATTAATCCCTCTACTTTTGAGGAATTTGAGTTATTTCTTTTTAGCAGAATATGATGCAGAAAAACAACAATACAGAAAATGTGGAATTGATCAGCCCAGTCTCATCACTGTCCCCAATCCCTTTGGTTTCTTTCCCACACAAACTAGGTTTTTACATGAAAAAAATCACTCAAAGCAGCATTTAAAGTGGGGTTTCCATGACAAAAATCACTCTAGAAACATTTAAACTAGGAAAAGGTATCTTTACTTACAACTACAATTTGCTGTTACAGTCAGAAGGATAAAAAGGAGAAAAATGGCATCTCCAGCATATGAAAATGCCTCCATGCTTCTTGCTCAGGTAGTGAGCAGAGAAAGGATGCTATCAACAACAAAGACAATGGAAGCAAGCGAACAAATAGGAGCTTGCCTCAAATGGCAGTGGCAGGAAAAGAACTTTGCCAATTAAGTTTGAGACAAAGGGCAATTACTTCAGGTTGTGAAATGCCCTTCCACTGATACCCAGTGTTAGTGCATGCAAGATTGCCATTATCCCAGCATTTATGTGCATCTCCACTCAAAAAATCCCTCCCTTCCTCTAGTTGGTCATCCCTAAAAGTAGGTGTCATGTGTCATTTTCTTTTGAGCAGCACCTTTTACAAGACATTCTTGATAAAAATGTGTGTGTGTGTGTTTGTGTGTGTATGTTGTGTGTTACAGTTGTGACTGATCCTTCGTGACTCCGTGTGCATGGAGTTTTCTTGGCAGGAAAACTGGAGTGGCTTGCCAGTTCCTACTCCAAGTGCATACAGAACCTGGTATTCCCTGGTGGTCTCCCATCCAAGTACTAACCAGAGCCAACCCTGCTTAGCTTCCAAAACGAGGTGAGATCAGGTGAGCTTAGGGCACCTAGGCAGCTTGATAAAAATTTAGTTCTTGTTCTCTTGAAATCGTGCTCATGAAACTTTACCCCAACTCCCTGTACGCCATCAGGGATCATATTTTTCCAGATGCTACTGTTCACTTAAAGTTCTTCCATATGTTTGGAATTTGATTGATTCCTATTATAGTTAGCAGACTATCAGGTAGAAACAACAACAACAACAACAACAACAACTGCACAGGAAAAGTGTAAGGGAATAATTTAAGTCAGAATACCCCACTTCTTTTCACACTGAGTAACATTTTATATGTTTCTATGAAGATTCTCAGTCATCCAGCTGAAGTTATCTGGAGGTTGAGTCATGGCAACTAGACTTCTTTTCTTGTAAGACTGAAACATTTTGCTACTCATCCAAGTACCGTAGCTTCTTCATTCTGAGGAAGGTAGTTGGGGACCTCTAATGTATACTCCACCTTGGCTTCACTTCTATCTGTTCTGAATAGGCTCATTAGATGGACAATGGGCCTGGGATGTGTGAATGCAGCACTTCCCAACACTCATGATGTATGAGTCCTTAGCAGAGGCCTTCCTGTTGGAGGTGTGAAATGGTTCTGATTTGTTTGGGGATTGCTAAAAGGACAGCATGATCAATGTGACACATATTGTATCTAAAACCCCCACCCCTGTTGAGAAAGGGATTTTTATACAAACATCAATGGCCTCCTGACCCCCTCTCTTGAACCACCTGTCTTCTCTGTCTAATATATGTACTAGAGATGGGCACGAAACAACCATTTTTTGTTACCATTCTCCGTTATTCGTTCCCATTTTGGCATTTTGTGCCCATCTCTAATGTATACATCTTCGTTGTTGAGTGTCCTTTGTCCTTCAAATGAAGGTAGACCACTGATTCTGGCCCTGAGCTGTTGCCCTTCCTGTGCTGGGAAAATCCTCATGTTTAGTGGCTGATTAGTTTTACATTTTATATGTTAAGAATCACTTTGAAAACATTCTAAGTGAAAAGAAAGTTATCTTTATTTACAGTTGCAGTCTCTAACATAAAAGTCAGTTTTAAAAAATTGAATTTCCACAGCTGTAAGGGACCCCTCTGCATGATCAGAGGTCAGGAAATGGGGAGGAGACTAATAAACAAAACAAGTAAAGCAAAAAACAGGAGGGGGGGTACAAACCAAAGGTGGGGGGGGGAACTTGACAAATAGGATAGGAGAAGAAAAAGGAAAATATCTTTAGGTCATAAAATACTTTCTCCTACCTAGATGTTAGAAAGCATGCAAAATTGTTATTATCTCAACTCTATCAACAAATACATTTTAGACAAATATTGTTTGGTGTTCGTCATCTGCCCTCCCGTATTCTCTTTGAAGTGATGGGGATGAGCAGGTAGTGTCTGTTATCTCCCACATGAAATGCAATATTGTGTGACTGCATTAATTGCTCAGGCAGCTTCTACTGATGTAGAGGATCACAAACCAATGTTTGCTCAAGGGCCGTGTTAAATACACTTCCTTTACACTTAAACTCACATGCTTCCCATAAGCTAAGCTTGAAGGATAGATTAGTGTGTTGAAATAGATAAACTTTTCATCGTAATTGCTCCTGTTGTCTAATCCAGAGCATTCATCCTTTCTTGATTCCTTTTCCATGAAGGTCTCATGGATGGAAGGTCTCATGCTGCCAGGTACATGCAGATTTAGTGCAGACACATTGCAATCTGTTGCCAGAGATTCAGAGGTGAAATGCCATGGGCCAAAGTTGTTTCCTGTTTTGATTAAACCTAGGCTCAGAATTGTCCCCCAAATTTCTTGATATTGGTCCTGAAGCCCTAATGACAATGGGCACCACTGAGGTTTGTTATATTCACAAATTATGTTTTGACTGTCAGATCTCTGCATTATGTTAAGCAGAACACTTTTTGTTAACTTTTCCAAATCTTTAGCTTCAACTCTATTATTATTCAAAATTACCAGTCAATCAAAATAATTAAAAATGCTTATATAACAGATACAAGTAACTATTACACATTGGCACAGAATTTTGGCATAGTATGTATATTGTTTCTAATGTTGTTGTTGTGTCCCCCCCAGTCTCCCCCTTCCTTGGACCAACATGGCTACCATTTTAAAAGTTTCTGAAACGTTCCACTTTCTCTGCCAACATCATCAACCTAATTCCCTCCAACTACAGATATCTGGTGCTGCCTAGATGCCCTAAGCACATCTGATCTTGCCTGATTTCGAAAGCTAAGCAGGGTCGGCCCTGGTTAGTACTTGGATGGGAGACCACCAGGGAATATCAGGTGCTGTAGGTGCCTGGAGTAGGAACTGGCAAACCCCTCCAGTATTCCTGCCAAGAAAACTCCATGGACATGGCGTCATGAAGGGTCGGTCACGACTGTAATGACACAACACACACACACACATAGATATCCGGTATATTTAAAGGTAGGGAGGAGCTTTCATCCAGGAGAGATTGACAACTTAGTATACTGTTACCTTGCAACTCATACACATTGTGGTGAGCTTAAATAGGAGATTTGACCTTCTCTGGAAAAGAAAAGAAATTTGCTTATCCTTTCCACTCACAGTGTCCTTCCCTTTCATAGAGCTATACGCCCATTTCTGGGGACTTCCTCCTGCTCACTTGTGCCAGCTTGCATTTCTGGAATGATTCCTGTTTGTTTCAGCATGTGTGAAGGCCATGTTGCAACCTGACCAATGATGTATGACACCTTTCCTGATCATCGGTAAGGAAGAAAGCCTATTTCCTGTACGAGTTGCAAGATATTATGGGACTGTGGTGGGGAGAGCTTGTGAGAAGCTCGTGGGGCATTGGGGTCTCCAATTGCCATGGTACGGCGTGCCCAAGTGAAAACAAAACAACTCCCCACAATCCTTCATAGTAGCACTAAAAACAGGACTAATGTAGGGAGCAGCCATACCGCTTTGAGTAGAGTTAATGGAAATTCATTCAAAGATTTGATGTCACTGATAAAGTGATGTGGTCTGAAGAATGGATTAGATGTGGATTTTCAGTCTTTCTTTAAAAGGCCCCATTGACTACGAAGTCATATTTAATTAATAACATTCATTTTACTCCAGCCCTCAGTCTTGTTCTAGCTCCAGTGTTTGTTAGTTCATGCAGTTCTGTTTTATTATTTCTATCAAGTACATTGAGTTTATTAACACAGTTATTAGATACGCTTCTGCAGCCTTTCACAGGGATTTTCATTTACTTGAACAGAGATGTCCCTTGTGTGTCCCCTCAGAGTGAATTTACTTTAGAAATGGAATCTGGTACAACACACACTTTCCTCGGCAACACATACCACTCCAAAACTAACCTCCAGTACACACCCACCCGCTGGGGTTTCTGGCCAAACAGCCAGGGATTTCACAAATAAACAGAGTTGTGGCTTCATGGGTGAGCTGAGAATAAATCTGGTTCACCTGAAATGAAATGGAAAGAAGAGGTCAAGCTGGCTTAGTGAATTGGTGGCCAATTGCCAAAACCAGTCACCCCTGGGGGGCAGCACAAAATGATTCATTTGTTAGCCTGACCCGACAAACGTTGCAAAATACAGTGGCACTCTTCTCTTTGGATCTTTGGCTGATGGTCTGAATGCCTACATGTCTCCTGTGAAATATTAACATTCAACATTCATAGCACTCTGAATAGGAAAACATTTTATTTTCAGTTTAGACATTTATCCGAGGAACAGCACTATCAGTGCCATCTCTGTTCCGAGGATCACTGCAATCTAAATAGTTTCCCAAAGAATTCCACTTCACAGAAAGCTCAGATCTCCTCAAATTATACCTCTCAAAAATGAAATAATGAATTCAGAATTGCATAGCTGGGTTAAATATGTGTATGTATTTACTCATGTTTGATGTCCCCCCCCCCAAGAAATGAGTTTATTATTTCCTTAAATTCTGGCTCTTACAGCTAAAATGCTATTTTCTGGACAAGAGGCTGCAGATAAAATATTTCCAAGCAGTATTGAAGGATACCTTTATTAGGCCACTAAACTCTCAAAAGCAACTAAACAAATGAGTTTCTGAGTCTTTCAGGGTGGGTTTCGCAAGAAACTGCTGGGTGTGGAGACAAAGAAAAGTCCAGATGCCTTATGGGCCAGATAGTCCAGCCTCAGGGTCTCATCATTAGCTGCTGGATAGATCCATGGTTTAGGTTTTTTGGCTGCAGATCCAGAAGTTGTGAGTTCACTTCCCCACTCCTTGAAGTGGGTGGACTCCATGATCCATAGGGATCCTTCCAGCTGTGCAGTTCAAATAGGAGGAGGAAGAAAGCAGCATAACACGGAGGCTGCAAATCTGCAGAAGCCGCTTGAGAGACCAACGTTTCACTTCACCAGATGTGAGTCGATTCAATCACTGACTTTTATAGAAATTCAGAATCAAGTGGGAGGATCACTCACCCCAAACTTCACCCCACTCAGAATACCTGGAAGATTTTCTCCTAAACACTTCCTCTCTCTTGGCTGCCAAGATGCAAAAGTATCTAGTCACCCACTACCCCATCCTATGAGGAATACTACTCATACCTTTCATATGATCATGCTAGCTTCTCCTGAGCCTGCTTGCAGTCTTGCACACTTTTGAAAGCTGAAAGCATTCACATAAGGCCCAGTGAATACCAAAACCTGAGTGGAGCATACTGGGGGAAATCTGCAGCCTGATTCTGTGGCTGCTATCTCACCACCTGGGGGAAGATCCAGATATTGTGAAAGTCTGGCTTTTCTTCTTTCTTGGTCATATGACCATATGAAGATGTGGGATCTCTGTCCCCATGTACAAGGATTTTTTTTAAGTGCCGACCAGCCCCAGGGCCAGCAGGTGGCGCTAGGAAGAAAATAAAAAAATATATAAAACAGCGTTGGTATATTGAAGGCCAGCTGCTCAGCACTTGGGGGGCGGGAGGGATTTTTTTAAAAAAAAAATTAAAAAGCACCAACGAACCAGAAAACCGGATCATATGCGGATTTCTGGCTCACATTTTTTACCGAGCAAAAAATTCCCAACTTCTCTGGAGGTAGGTCTTGAAAAACTCTCTACAGGGAGCATAACCCGGGTTGTTGTTTTTTTAAAGTCAGGTGGCCATGGGGACAAGATTTTTGGAAACACTTTATCTTGAAATTTAATCAGCATTTTAAAGGACATGTGGTAGAGCCCAGAGTTTATTTGGGAGGGCGTGGGGTTCTATTCTGTGATCAGAAAGACAAGGGAGTTGACTTTGAAGCATAAGACTGAACTGTTGGGGGCATTTAAATAAATGGTTAATCCACAGCTCATGTGCTGTTAACAGATTGACTCAGCTGACTCAGAAAGGAAAGAATAATACTGGGGGAAAATACAGTATACACCTAGAAAATGATCAGGGGTACAGATTGCCTTCCGTAAAATGGGAAAAGAAACAGCACAGGTGGCAATCAGTGCAACTAAACTTATAGATAAATAATCTGCAAAAGCAAGTTGGAGAGGGTTTTTTTTAAAAACAAATATTTTCCATTTCTGCCATCCTCTATAATATCACCACCTAGCAGATTCAAGACATCTTATATTATTATTGGATTTTTACACTTGCCTCCAGAAGTAGTAACAAGGGGTAATATACAACACAGTTTCAAAATAAGATGAATTTAAAGAACATAGGGATATCGATGGTAGTTAGATGGTATATTGAAGACATGCCACCTCATGATTAAAAGGATCCTTAAGCTGCTAGCCAGCAGTTGTAGACCATGGCAAATTGGTAAGAAATTTACATCCTCAGAAATCCAGTTCTGCTTATTCCTGGAGGACAAATACTGATGAATTAGTCTAACTGATAACTTATCATAGTGTACAAGTGTAGAACTTTGTTCATAGACTATGCCCATGTGGCGGGGGGGGGGCTTTACATATCTGTGCTATAGATCAGTCATACAGGGATCTGAGATATGATTCAATTCTCCTTATGCATGTGGATGAATTATTCATTTCACAAATGCATGGATTGCCCTTCCATTCAATGAACATTTCAGGCTATGTGAAACAAAAGGAAACTAGTAAAAATACTTATGACTGTGTTCCCAGCAGGGGAGCAATTAATACATGTGAATTTTTGGCAATCTGCACATTATACAATCTACATTCGTCTGGGAATAGAAGACCATGTTGGGTGGGCCCCGGAATCATTTGGATGGGCTCCAAATGTCCCTAAAGTTATTGATGAGTGTTGGTTTCAGTGATGACTTTCTAAACTTAAGCGGAGATTTTGAAACAATTACCAGAATGTGTTCCTTCTAGCCTTTCTATCTTGGTGGGACCTTGCCTGCTGAGCCTATACAAAGGCAGGTCTCTCCAAGCTACCTCTGTCTATGCAACCTGCATCAAAAAGCAAAGGGCAAGTGACCCATGTTTTCCCATCTATAAGACACCACCATGTATAAGACAACTCCCACTTTTCCAACCCAAAATTAGTTTTGCAACCGTACAGTGCTCTCCTTGGCTTACTTCTGTGTATAAGCTGACCCTGAATTTTAGTCTAACCATTTTAGACAAATATATAAACATATACACAGAAAAATACTGTATTTGGAAAATATGTGTCCCTCTAGGCCAGGCATGTCTAAACTTCGGCCCTCCAGATGTTTTGGACCACAACTCCCACAGTCCTTTGTCATTGGCATTGGCAATCTAAGCTTAGAATTCTGTGAGTTGTGGTCCAACACATCAGGAGGGCCGAAGTCTGGGCATGCCTGCTTTAGGCCAGTGTTGGCTTTAGGCACAGGTGCCAAAGATGGCACTCGGAGGCCTTTCTGTGGGCACCTGGCATCACCCCTTCACAGCCACCTGTATTTCAGATTAAATTGCTGTATTGGCACTTTGTGAAAAATTAGTGGATTTTGAATTGCATGTTGGGCACTCGGCCTCTAAAAGGTTCGCCATCACTGCTCTAGGCATAGGCTCAACCACATGTACAAGGCAGTGGACTAGGGACCATTGCCATAATCTTGATCTTCTAATTCCAGGTTCAGATTCAGAATGTCTGAGCAAGCTTAGTGTTCGAGGTCTGACACGTGGCTCCCTGCCCCAAACTTTTATTTTTATGGTGGTTAGAAATTTGGTTTTGTGCCTTTCACACACACTGACAAGGACTGTGGCTGTATCTCTTCACACCCATCATATCTCCACGGGCTTCCTCGTTTCTAGGGTGAAGCCTTGAAGCCTCTTTTCATGCTGCCTCCCTCTCTCGTGCATTCAAGGTCTCATCATGAAGGCTGCTGCCCCTCACTGCAACAGGGGAAAAGTGAGGGGGGCTATTAGTTGCAACTTAGAAGCAGCAAATTGGCTGTAACAAAGAACAAAAAAAAACCCCAAGGAACAACTTGCTTAAAGAACCTCATGCCAAGAATATTTCCCAATCAGTGTTTGAAAACACATGCACATACGCCAACACGAGGGTGCCATCTCTGCCTATAATTGCTCTTAAGCCATTGTCCTTGGGAAGGAACATCTGCTGCCTCTCTGCCAACTGCCTTTGCATAGCTCGTGCTTCCCTCATGAGTATCTACAGTATCTCTGTTTGTGCTGCAGCAACTGCTTTGGTTGTCCTTTGCTGCTTATGGCTGAGGTTTGTCACTCCGGACTGAAGTCCTTTGTTCCCCACACTTCGGGCACTGCAATTCTTAGCTGTCCATAAGTCAACCTTCCTCTCCAGTATGAGGGATAAGCAAGGATCCCAAGGAAGGAATGGGCACAATATCTTCACAGGCGTCCTCTCAACCTCTAGTGCAGTGGTTCCTAACCTTCCTAATGCTGTGACCCTTTCATACAGCTCCTCATGTTGTGGTGACCCCTTGCCCTGCTTGGAAGAGGCCACAAGCCCCCTTTGGCAGACCACTGACACAGGTGCCACACAGAACTTTCCTCTACAGGCACCCTCAGCCAATCACAGCCTCCGGTGCCATTGACTGACATCGCCTCCAATCTATCAAGCTGTAACTCACTCTTCCCCTCCTTCCTTCCCCTCCTCCTCCAGACCCAAGCCGTTTGTGCCTTTTTCTTCACTGACTCATGGCGACCCCTGTGAAATGGTCGTTCGAACCCCAAAGGGGTCCCGACCCCCAGGTTGGAAACCACTGCTCTAGTGGCTCTATGGAGCATCCTTACCAAGAAAGCTATCTTCACTGTCCTGACAACTATTTCAATCATGGGAGGGAGATATATGCTCCCTTGGCATGTGGTTGATCAATGACAGGGTATGACAGATTCATCCACCCACAGAACTATAGTTTTCAGCTATAAGGCCCCCCCCCCAGCTTACCAGGCAGCCAGGTTTGTCAGCCAGCAGCAATGTGGGTGGGTGGCATAGTGACTGCCATTTTCTTGTGACTGTGGCTCTGTGTCCCAGAAACCTCTGCAGCTTTAGTGGGCTTTTCCCTACTCTGGAGTTCCTGGCCAACCAGAGTAGACAAGGGTGGAGATTACACCTCAGGCTGATCTCTGGTCCATCTGTGGAATATTTATAAGACTTGTCATTCTGGTTCTTATTGTCTCCCTTGGTTTCCTGTTGGGTATACAGTATAGGCGATATTGCGGTTGAGTGTTAGATTTCTTTTTCTCTTCCTCGTAGTTTTATTAGATGCAGTTTGGAGATGTGATGACTCGTGTGGGCAAAAAGGGGGGTAGGGACTAGCAGGTGCTTGACCCTCCCTTGTGAATCCTCTTCATGGAACAGTGCAGAGGGCCATTGTTATGGGTTCAACTCAGGGGATCATGCACACTCCACTCCACAATGGCAGGCCCATGTGATTAATCCCCATTCTGGTCACCTTGATACGTCTTCAACCAGTAGGTTGGTTAGCTGATGTAGGTTTGTCTTATATGCTAGAGATTGGAATATTAGTGGCTGTAACCCATAAAGTTGTCATTTGGTTTTCTTCCAATGATCGTGTGTGTGTGCATGCACACCAACATACATGGGTGCATGTACGTGTGTGTGTGTGTTTTTTCCCCATGCCCCTGCCCAGATGACAACAATGTCATGCTTCTCACCCCTCAGTCATCTTGTTGAATTAAATAAGGTTTACAGGATTTTAAAGGTCTACAAGTCCTATGAATTAATTACTTATTTTAATATTTTTAAAACCACTTTTCTTCTCACCAGAATGCTCAAAGTAATATACAATATAAAAAAAATTAACCAATCAAAATATTTTTTTTAAAAAAAATACCCTTTAGAAACACATTTAAACATTTTTGGAACACCAATTTGTAATCCAGTTTTTAAAATCCTGATGGGACAATATGGTTTCTAGGTGTCCACTGATGCTTTGACAGAGATGGAGGTAGCTTGACTCTACTATGAAAGTGTTCTACAGTTGAGTTGCTGCTACTAAGAAAGTCCTGTTTCACCCAGTCATCACTTTAACTTCTCTGGGTAGTGGGATTACAATATGGCCTCTTGTAGGCACACAGAGGAGGAAGGTGGTCTTAAGGGAGGAAGACTAGATGTCATGGTGCAAGTTAATCCTGTATACTGTCTTTGGACAAATCTGTGAAAACCAGAACAGACCAAGGTACATCTGTAATTTCAGTGTGATTATGGAAGGAGAAGCCATTGTTCACCCCCAGGGTGGAAAGAGAGTGCAATGAATCGTTTGTATCCCATTCTGCATTCATTGGCAAAAAGGATGATCAGCAATTTAAGGGCTGAAAAAAGTAAAGTAAAAGTAAATAAAGTGGCTGGTGCCAAAGGGGAAGTTGTCAAGGAAACCCACCCACTCTCAATAAATTCAGGATTTTCCCTGGATACGCTAACCACCATGGTTACAGCGGAGACTCAGTCTAAGTCCAACATGAAGAATATATAGTGGTACCTTGTATAAAGGAATTAATTCATTCCAAATGAAATTATGTTAAGCAAATTTTCCTTTATACAAATTTCCATAGGAATGCATTGAAAATGGAGTAATCCCATTTTTATGTTGTACAGATTTTCCCCATAGGCGACTATGTTAAGCAAATTTCCCCTATCTCCAGAATATTTATGTTGTATAGATTTTATGTTATACAAGCTGTTTGTTATACAAGGGTCCACTGTATACCCTTTTCAGCCACTACTCACACTACAGTTGTAGGACAGTGTTGCTGAACCTATGGCAGGGGTGCCAAAGGTGGCACTCGGAATCCTTTCTGTGGACACCCGACATCACCCCCCTTCACAGCCACCTATATTCAGGATAAATTGCTGTATTGGCACTTTGTGAAAAATTAGTGGGTTTTGAATTGCAGTTCGGGCACTTGGTCTCTAAAAGGTTCGCCATTACAGTTGTAGGATGAAGAGAGATAGACTCGTAACACTCTTGTTGATGCCCTTTTAGACACCCTTGTTGTTGAAATGGATTTTTTTTCAGTCTGTCATTGAGGTTTGTTTACTAACCCTTGCTGGATATTACTACACTATTAAAACTGAGTTCATGGGCAAGTGTGGAAAAACTATTGTTTTTGAAGATTTTTGAGCTCATAGGTATTGTGCTGCATACTCCCCCATCACATGTGTTTACTTTCCCCTCTTGTTCAAGTATAATCCTTTTGTGAAAGAACAGAGATCTGGAAACACAAAAGGTGGAATCCTGTTTCACAAATTATGCAGCATAACTTGCATGCAGTCACTAGCCATAGTCATTCTATGGCCATTTGTAGTGCATTGAAAACGTCCTTCCCACCTCTTAGGGATCCCCTTTAACCTGGAAACTCCAGAACAGGGCAGAGCACTCTTTAGTGCCTAAAAATCACCACTGTTGATTTCCCCAACTTGCTCTGCAGCTCCAAAGACTTTCCCAAATCAAAGTAGATTCTTAAGGAGCTTGGGGAGGGGTGAAAGGAGAAGCTTGCCTTTAATGCCCTCCTAAATGGCCACAACTGATGACGTTACACCACATAATCAGTGAAACAAGATTTCAGCCAGGGATGATGTCACAGAACCAGAGGCAGATAGAGTAATGTCTCCTAAAAGGTCCCCAATGGCTCAAACCTGATCTCTGCGCCTTTTATTTTATAGGGTGGGTCACAGAGCTTTAATACCTTAATACACATTCACACAGACATTGCTCTAAACTTGTATGATGATAGGCCATGTGCTGAGTACACCGTGATATACTGTAGTCGGCATAAAAACAAAACAAGCAAAACCTTGGCTTAAACACAGCTGTGAATCTAAAGGTGAATAGAACTCAATTGCTCTCTGTCCTGAATTCTAGTTCATCACTGAACTTCCATTTTAACTTAGTCTGTAACCTACAACACAGTCGTGACCTTATTGTCCACATTGATTCTAAACTTGTAATTCTCATTTTGTAACCCTGAATATCCTTGAATTCCTTAACTATCCCTTTACAGAATCACCAGTGTACTTCCATTTGAAGGACGAAGGGCACACATTCAAAGAGGAGGATGTATTCATATTAGACAGAGAAGATGGGTGGCTCGAGAGAGGGGTCAGGGAAGCCATTCATGTGTGTACTGAAAACCCCTCTCTCAACAGAGGTGGGGGACTGAGGCAAATCTGCTACTTATCAAGCTGCCCTTTCATCAATCCCCAGACAAATCAGAACTACTTCACACCTCCACCTGCAAGGCCACAGCTAACAACCCATATTTAATGGGTGTCAGGAAGGGTTGTATAGATGGGACTTTCATGCACCTCAGGCCATTGTCCACCTAAGGAGCCTATTCAGGCCATTGCCCAATGTACAATATGAGCTTATTTAGACCAGGGTGATGTGAAATAAAGGTGAACTATAAAATGGATGACTCACCATTAACTTTCATCAGACTGACAAAGTTGCTTGGATGAGTAGCAAAATGTTTTGATATGTCAAGAAAAGAATCCATGACTCAACTTTCAGATATCCCTTCACAGTTAACATATAATCTTTCAAGCCACTATGTCATGTGGCTTTCTCTCCACCTTGATTGAAAGAAATGTTTTTGACATCAACACGCACAGACACACACACACACACACACACAGAGAGAGAGAGAGAGAGAGAGAGAGAGAGAGAGACTCTCTCTCTCTCTCTCTCTCTCTCTCTCTCTCTCTCTCTCTCTCTCTCTCTCACACACACACACACACACACACACACACACACACACACACACACACAAGAGGCAGTGCTGCCTGGCTAAAAGCAAGGACAGATTTCTGTGTCTATTATTTCTCTCTTCTGGCACATTGCTACATCATTTTACAGCAACACTAAAACAACATTTCAGAGATGGAGTTACATCTGACATGACAAGAAAGCCATTGTAATAAAATCTGTTTTCAAGGTTCATGTCTTCCTTAAGACAGAAAAGAAATACTGTAGTGGCTCAGCTACTTTATGGCAATGGAAAAATGACAATAGATGACAATGAAAAGTGCTCAATTCCTCCTTTAGCTTGGCCTTTTCTCAAAAGACAATCTATAACTCTCCAGGCAAATGCAAATTTCAAATGGAGGGGAAAGAATTGTATCTTGAGATTAATTTCAAAAAATAGCCCAGGAATCCTTTTGAATGCCTTCAGATCCCCAGAGCTGGATGAACTACATCCAAGAGTATGGAAGGAACTGGCTGAAGAACTCCTTTTTCTTGAAATAATGGGAAATGGGTGAGGTACCAGATAACTGGAGACGAGCTCATGCCCCCATCTTCAAAAAGGGCAAGAAAGAGGAACCTGGGAACTACAGACCTGTCAGCCTCACATCAATCCTAGGGAAAATTCTAGAGCAAATTATAAAGCAGTCATTCTGCAAGCACCTTGAAAACAATACAGCAATAACAAGAAGCCAACATGGATTTGTCAAATCCTGTCAGACCAATCTGCTCTCGGTTTTTGATTGGATAACCTCAGTGGTCCATGATGGGAATGCTTTAGGCATATCACCCACCACCACCATCATCATCATCATCACCATCACCATCATCATCATCATCATCATTATTATCATCATCGCACTGTGAAATTGAGAGAGACCATATGGATCATCGAATCTAGCTTTTGCTATGATGATGCATTGGGGAACTGAACTGCCAACCCCTGGCTCTCCTGGCAGATACCTAAACCATTGTGCTTTCATATTTATTGATTTCAGCAAAGCTTTTGAGAAAGTGCCCCATGATTCGCTGATTACCAAGCTAACTAGTTGTGGGCTGGCTAGAAGAAAGGTCAGGTAGATGCACTGTGGGTTACAGAATGGTAATCTGAGAGTGCTTATCAATGGCTCCTACCCAAACTGGCAGGAGGTAACAAATGAGATTCTACAAGGCTCAGTCCTGGGCCCAGTGCTCTTCAACATTTTTATTAATGAAGTGGATAAGGGGGTGCAGGGAATGCTAATCAAATGTATGGATGATACATACCTCTTAAACAGTTATAAAATATAAAATAATACAGATAAAATGTTATATAGGCATGGTGTTTTCAGCACTGGGGAACTGACAGAATTTGGTTATTAATGGTGGCTTCTTTGTATGTTATGAATGCTGTTCCCATTAGCATTCAGACTAACACTGGCCCAAGCCCTTGCTGACTGAGTCAGTCTCACAAAAGGTAGATCCCAACCCCTACGAATTGGCCCTATCAGAAGTGTGGGGAAATCTCTACAATCGATTGGGAAGTGCAGCAGTAAAAATGACTATAACTGCTTTCTGCTATTTTGCTTCATAGGGCTGGCTCTGTCTCTTTTTCACCACCTCTGCAGTGTTGTGGATGTTGTCTAGATGAAGCTTGAGAACTTCCTGACTTCAGTTTTGGAATGGACCAAGGCTATCAGGCTCCAATTGAACCTGGACAAGCCCAAAATTCCTGGGCGGCGCATATGAATGGATTGGGGGGAGGGCAGTTTCCTCTACACTGGATGGTGTTCAAGTTCATAACTTGGTCATTCTTCCAGATATGTCTGTGTCCTAGGGTGTCCAGATTACAGCCATGGTCAGATCTGCTTTCAACCAGCTTGAGGCTGACCCAGAGACTACAACAGGTCCAGAATGTGTTGGCCAGAGTGGTAGCTGGTGTGAGCAATTGTGATCATATCACTTCAGTTCTGGCTCATCTCCACTGGCTACCTGTTGTGTTGCAGAACAGATTCATGGTCCTGATTAGACATGGGCACAACTAGGCGAAATTGTCGTTTCCGTTTTTCGTTATCGTTACGTAACGGGTAACGATAACGAGAATTACTCCGCTCCAGCTAGAACCCGAACCGAGAAAGAAAAATGGGGTCTGATTTTTCGTTGTCGTTCATGGCATCGCGGCGATCGCGCGATGCCAAGCAGCACAGAAAAAAAGTTTAAAAAATTATAAAAAAACCGATTCCCGGCCATAAAAGCAGGCGAAAATATGCCTGCCTCAATGAGGGCACCTACCAGAGAGGGGTGGTTTCTGGGGGGGGGGGTCCCCGGCCTTCCCCCCCTCTCCTGTCCTGGGCTGCTGGTACCAGGCTGGGGGGGTCATCCTCATCGTCTCCATTTGCCATGCGGTGGGGGGGGATCCAAAATGGCGGCCACAATTTTTCTTTTGAAATCGTGGTCCAAAAACCCAC
The DNA here is from genome assembly GCA_037367245.1 of Phrynocephalus guinanensis. Taxonomy (NCBI): domain Eukaryota; kingdom Metazoa; phylum Chordata; class Lepidosauria; order Squamata; family Agamidae; genus Phrynocephalus; species Phrynocephalus guinanensis. The sequence continues at coordinate 104,139,776 of CM074734.1, read as the reverse complement.
CAAAGCACCACAGAAACATGTGAAAATTAGGTATTTTAAATGCCTCAATTTTTATAGTAGTAGCAGTGGGTTTTTTATAACAATAAAACGTCGTATTGATTTTATTTTATTTTATTTTATTTTTATTTTTATTTTTTTACACCTGCGCACACGCAATGATGGGCTGGCCATGGGATGGGACCATGCAAATTTTTGGAGCCATTCCACCAATCGCATGGCCAGGTTTTGCTGAGACTTCTGGATGTGCCAGAGAGGGCATAAAAAGCCCACCAACCCTAAACCTAACCCTAACCCTAACCCTAACCCTAACCCTAACCCATACGCCAGTACACTGTCCTTCTTAGTGGGTCCGAGGCACCCAGAGGTGCAGCCCACTAACCCACCCTAACCTGAATCGTAACCCTAAGCCTAGCCCTTACCCTAACCCCAACCCTAACCCAGATTCGTACGCAAGTACACTTCCCTTCTTAGTGGGTCAGAGTGATGCACCCAGAGAGGTGCCTTCAACTCCAGAGACCCACTCCCTCCCTCCCTAAGCGTGACCTGTACGGCAGTACACCAGTATGCTTTCCTTCTTAGTGAGTCAGAGAAGCGCCGATGAGGTTCCTCTGACACACTAACCCCCAAATGTTCTTAGTGAGACAGAGAAGTGCCGACGAGGTTTCCTGTCACACTAACAACCCCAACATAATGTATAACAGCAGCTACACGTTACGCTCCCTAAACCACTGTACAAACGACAGACGACAAACGGAAATGACAAATTTTTGAAAATTTTTGCGACAAACGGAAACAACCTGAAACGGGCCCGTCCTGACAAACGACAACTCGAAATGTAATTTTTTCTGGTCGTGCCCATCTCTAGTCCTGATGCTTACATATAAAGCCCTTCATGGTTTGGGATCATATTACCTGGTGGAGTGTTTTTCCTCAATGTCATCTAGCCGAACCACCAGATCCCCCCAAGCTATGCTCCTCTGGATAGCTACTCTGAAGGAAGCTTCTAAGTCATCTATAAAAGGTTGGGATTTCTTTTGGGTGATTGGCACCAACTTTGTGGAACCAGCTGTTGGTGGAGCTACACTTGGATCTCTCCCTGTTAACATTTAAAAGTCAACTTAAAACACTGCTTTTCAGGGAGGCTTTTCTGTTAGAATATGCAGCTCAATAGTGTCCCAGTATGCAGTGGGATAATTTGTCAGTCACCATCTCCAGGCTTGCTATTGGTCTTTCTGTACTTTGTTCTTTTCTGCCCCTCTTCTGTACCTAGCAAGTTGGTTTTTACAGTTAAGGACTGATTGTTTTCCTCTCCTGATATCTTCTTAGATGGAGACTCATACTTGCATTCAAACCATCCAGCTCTAGGTAATGATTTACTTCGTTTAGGTAGATTCTTTAAGATAAATTAGAATAACATGGAATATATACAGTAATATAAATGATTATTTTCTTTTTCACTCTTATGTTATGGTTTTGACTTATTACTGTTGAAATAACAGAGACTATAATAATAATTCTGAAGTTATTATAAAATAACTATATCTGACTCTATACTTAGCTTGCTCTGTGGAGGGGGGAGGTTAATTGGGCCAAGCAGACTAAGATCTCTAACATTTTCAAACTGACTCTACAAAACTTTACGCCTCCTATTATCCTGCTGTTTTATTTTAAACCAGCATTGCAGTAATGGGGCAGTAAATAAATTCAGTGATGTCTTGAATTACAAAATTAATCCACTCCAATGGATCTTTCGTAATTCAAAATTTTCATACTTCAAAATGTGGTTTGTTGCAGTGGCCATGCAACACATTGATTAGGTTGAAGCAGAGTGCTCTGAGTCCACCCTCCCAAGTGGATTGAAGTATTTTTATGAAGTACAGTAAAAAAAGGCTGGGTCATAAATTATTGACAGTAGGGAAGAGAGAGGAAGAGTCTTTGGTCATGTCTGCTCCCAGACCTGTGGGTGCCCTCCCCTGCCTAATCTCTGAGTGCCAGGGCCTGTTTTCCCCTGCAGCTTTCCTCCTGAGTCATCCCTTCAGGGGCTGGTCTTTGCCTGTGCTCAGGGTCATCTGGAGTTCATTATGGCCCTGGCTTCCGCGCTGGGACTGTGTTCCACTGTGGACGTGGTCCTACACCACAGGGCTAATGGCTTCCTGAGTACCCGCCAGGTCCCTTGGGGTTTCAGCATGTCTGAGCCTCAAAGTGGATTTCCTACAGCTGTTTCCATAGAATGAAAATGCAATGAAAACCAATTAATCCATTCTGAATGGAACAGATTACAATAGGCTTCCAATGCATTCCTATGGGAACCCTGTCCCGACTGAGCAAAGCCGGGGAAGAGCTTCCCCTGTTTTGCTAGGTTGCTGGGAAACAACAACCCCCCATGAGCTGTCAACATCAGCTGTGTGGCAGTGGTGAGCAGTGGCCAACAGCTTTACTCCTGCTGCCTGGTCTTGCTTCTGCAGCCTTTTGGCTGAAGCCAGACCAAAGGGCAGGAGTGAAGTGTTGCCCCCCTCCCCACTGCCATACAGCTGATTTTGACAGCTCGTGTCCTCCCATTCTCAGCCAGGCAAGGGTCAGACAGGTGGCACCTGGCATGGAACAGAAGAATGGAGCAGGTTTTTAAATTTTGCAGCACAGCTACTGGTGAGCGAAATTCTGGTTATAAGGCCTTTCTTGCACTTTAAGGCTTGCAACTAGCCAGCTGTGCTTGCTTCTGCCAAACTGGTTGCCCTTAAGGTTTGGCAGGGAGCAAAAGCAGGTGGCTGGTTGTGAAGCCCTAAAGTGCAAGAAAGGTGGAAGAGCAGAGCAGGTTTTTGAATTTCATGCTGTAGCATCACCCTCACAACTGTGGCATAAAATTGAAAACAACTACTCTGCTCTCCCATCCCGAGCCAGGCACCACCCGCCCGACCCTTGCCTGGCTGAGAACGGGAGGACACGATCTTGCAGAGCTGTCAAAATCAGCTGTATCGTGGGGGGGGGGGACACTTTACTCCTGCCCTCTGGTCTGGCTTCGACTAAATGGCTGTATTGAGATTGGATGGCAGGAGTAAAGCTGCTGGCCTCTACTCACCACCGCCACACAGCTGATGTTGACAGCTCATTGAAGGGGTTTCCCGGCAACCCAGAAAAGCAGGGGATGCTGTTCCCCTGCTTTGCTCAGTCGGGAAAGGCTTCCCCTATTAATGCCTCGAACAACGATTACTTGAAATTTTGTGTTAATTAAAAAAATGCCTTTTTCCCACAATTTAAAATTACCCCCAATACCTGTGGATTTTCTTTTGCAATTCAAGTTTATCATTGTTCAAGGCATCCATAATTCAAGGCATCACTGCAAATAAAATCATGATAAGCTGAAAATAATAGGGGAGGGAGACAAATGGATAGTTAGTAGATGGCAGAAGTGAGAAGGATCTTGGAACTATTATAGATCATAAGCTGAATATGAGTCAGCTGTGTGATATGGCTGCAAAAACGGCCAATGCTATTTCAGAAGTATAGTCTCCAAACAGAAGTATAGTCTCCAAATCCCAGGAGTTACTAGTTCCCCTCTATTCGGCACTGCTTTATTTTAAGTTACCATGCCTCAGTTTCTGATGTCAGCACTTCAAGAAGGATGCCAACCAACTGAAACAAATGCAGAGGAGGGCAACAAGGATGATCTGGAAACTGAAAACCAAACCCTATGAAGAAAGACTGACAGAAGTGGGCAGGTTTATCCTTGAGAAGATAGGATAGGAGTCATCAAATACTTGGAAGATCGTCCTAGAGAAGAAGGGAAGATTCTGTTCTGTTCAGCGTGTATGACACATAATAATGGGCTCAGGTTACAGGAAGCCAGATTTTGGTTCAATATAGGGAAAAACCTCCTAACTGCTATGTTAGTACAACCGTGGAACCAATCACATCAGGAGGTGTGAGCCCTCTAATGCTGTAGACCAGTGGTGTCCAAACTGTGGCCCTCCAGATGTTTTGGACCACAAATCCCACAGCCCCACTGGAAATCTAGGCTTGAAATTCTGCAAGTTGTGGTCCAAAACATCTGGACGGCCAAAGTTTGGAACCCCCCCCCCCCCGCTGTAGACATTCAATGAAAAATTAGATCCCATCTATCAGACATACTTTAATTTGAATTCCTGCATTAAGCAGGGGATTGGACTTAATGGCCTGATAGGCCCCTCCCATCTCTATTATTCTAGGCTAGGGGAGCTTTGATTCTGTGATCTATGAATCCACATGAATCCTTGTAAGGAAAAGGAGAGATGCTTGAATACAGAGCTGACCATCTCCCAGTTATGACTATTGCCAGACTGTAGCTCCCCTCTGTCTCTAGGCATCTCCCATATACAGTACATGTGGCAGGCACAGAACGAGCCCTTCACTGGCACTTCACATCAGATTGTACAGAGAGCAAATAATGCACCATTATTAGAAGGAGGGAGGAATCACTGTGTGTTCTGCTTCCCTCTCTGGACTGTCTGGCTTCAATGTATACAACCAGTATACTGTATATGATATCTAAGCCAACCTTCCACACCTTGTTGCCCTCTAGAGCATATTTTAAAAGTTGCCACATGCAAATGGCTGAAGGCTTTGGGGAATTGCCGTGAAAAAATGATAACTTTTGCAAGTTTTGCTCTCCAGATGTGTTAGACTATGACTCATGGACACCAGGGAGGTCAATGACAAAAGTTTTATAGTTGGTTCATATTAATGATCACATCCGTGTCAAGCATCTGGAACTCGCTGGCAGAAAAAATCCATTTGCTTTAGAATCCTAAGGTAAATCTAGCGTTCCAAAATGACAGAAACATAAGAAAACCATGTGGAAATATTAGGAAAGTTCAGTAGGAAAGAAGGTGAGAGATCGGGATCCTAGGATGTATTTACACCACCATAAACTCAAAGACTTTTTGAACCATATGGCTTCTAGAGTTGTACTCTCCATGCATTGTGCATCTAAATGGTATATCAGATATGGAAGTGATGTCAATGTTTTGAATCTTTTTGACGTTTACAATGTCCAGAAGGTGTGTGCAGGTATTAGGATAACTAATAGATTCTCCCATTTGGAGAATCTACTCCACAATAGTTCAAGTACTTCTGATACCTTGTGGGGCACTTGCACACAGTTGAAGACTACAGGTAGCCTACTAATGTGGAAGCAGAAAAAGCCAGGAAACTGAATGCTGTGTGTGGCTGCCACGTTGAAACCTTTATTGCATCACCATGGATGCCCTTCTGGTTCAGAAAGGCTCAGGGTTATTATTCAAAGGCCACCATATTATTAATTTGGGTTATTCAGCCATACCCCCAAATGGATCAGGGTCATTATTACACACATGATGAAAAGCAGTATCAGCAAGTCAGAACTGACCTCTTCTCCCTTGCATATACCCCACATGCTTGACTGGAGCAGTGGCAGCAGCCTTTCAGAGAAGAAACCAAGAATGCAATAAGCAAACAAACAAACAAACTTATCCTGGTCACACCATTCATGGTCTGGTTCTGGCTTCACTCTATAGACTAATATTTGCATGCAGCAAAGCAATGGATTTGCGTTTTCAAGCTATAAGAAATGTCATGAAATGTCACGGCATTTCTTAATGCCATTCCTCATCATGCAGGCAAAGATCCTCATTGTGCAGGCAAACAAGGAATTTGTGTTTGCAATGAAGAAGGGAAGGTTGCAACAGCAAGGATCATAATAGCCCAGTCACAGACTTCTGAGCATTGTGCCTGTGAACCATTGCTACTTTCCATACAATTTCATCTGGGATTAAATGAGCTTTATTTGCTCGAGGCTAATGTGGTGTTTTTTTATATCTCCCACTGAGTTATCCAGTGGAGTTCCACTGCTTCTGTTGCGAGCTATACATTGACACTTTTTCTGTTCTCAATCAAATATTTAATTCCAAAAAGTGAACATTCTACAAAAGGTCACAAAGAGCTTCACAGCACACACATACAGCCTATTCATTTATATACTTGATATATGTCTTGCAAGGGGGGTTGTTAGCTGAAGGCAGTATGTGAGGTTCTCCTACCTTCTCCTCACAATAACCTTGGGAGGAAAATGAGGTGGACAGATTTCACCCCTGAGTCTCAATGGCCAAGTGGGTATTTGAACCCCCAACCCCTGACTGGTACTCCAACACTCTTACCCTGTGATAACTTCAGAAGAGACACCACACAAAAGGGGAAACAGAAGGGATACCCTCGTCAGCAAGGCAGGCATGCGGTGGCACTTTTGCCTCTTTTTTGGGAAGGGAAAGAAAAATGAACCCAGGTGACCCCCCCAGCTCATGGGCAGACATTGTGGCACCTCAGCTCTTTTATGAACCAGCTTCAAAACTGACCTCAGCATCACATCACTCTGCAGACCTCTTCCCGCTGAGTATAATTCTCAATTATGCTAACGCAGCCTTAAACCATTCAAGGGCTCAAAAGAGGGTGCTAGATGTAACCGACAGCTCCCCAAAGAGGAGCTGACGGAGTTCTGAGAGCACACAGTGGGGCAGTCATTCAACAGACGATTTATTTCACTTCTTGGACAGCAGATGAAAGCAGTCATATGAGAAGCTGCTTTTTCGGATAGATGTTGACAATGTATTAAGACTGGCAACTCATATTAATATCAAACTGTTAGACTAAGGCAGGCACATAGACATAAATGTTGCTGGGCTAGGTTCCCCCCCCCCCCAAAGAGTTGCAATGATTTCATTTTCTCTGACTATCCGTCAAAAAATGAAACCAATTCCCTCTTGTCCGTGAAGTCATACTGAAGTTGTGAACTATTCCAGACATGAGTTGACAAACTGGTGAGCCAAACATGGTGAGTCCGGGGATATGGACTGGCAAGCCCAAAAGGAAAATAACAGAGAAAACTAATATTGTTGTTGGGGGAAAGGATGGCTATCATCTCACTGATGAAGCACCTTGTGGTGCTTATGAATCTTCAACAACCCCATAAAACAGATGACACTGGAAAATAGTGGCTTCCTTTAGGAGAGTTACACAGCTGAATGTGAGTGATAACATGGCTGTCCTCTATCTGTACTTCAATTGCACCATACCATCAGCCAGGTCTCCTTCACTCAATAATATTAATATCAAGTAGCTGTCCTGATGCCACCACGTACCATCCTTAGGAAGCAGCAGAGGGCGGCAGCCTGGCTTTGCCCTTCATTTATACTTTGCGTGTGTTGTGTCATTACAGTCGTGACTGACTTTTTGTGACCCCATGTCCATGGAGTTTTCTTGGCAGGAATACTGGAGTGGTTTGCCAGTTCCTACTCCTACAGCACCTGGTATTCCCTGGTGGTCTCCCATCCAAGTACTAACCAGGGCTGACCCTGCTTAGCTTCCGAAATCAGGCAAGATCGGATAAGCTTACGGCATCTAGGCAGCTCATTCATTTATACTTTATCCTGAGTAATTCTGGCTAGAGTAAAAAGCAATACTATTTTAATTTCCTACAATACACCCCCACCTCAATACAGCATTTCTCAAAAATTGAGAGGGGAATCTATTTACACCTCTCTCTCAAATGACATGAGTCTGAGAAACACAGTTTTGCTTGTATGTGGACCCCCCCCCCCGTCCATCCATTAAAAAGCCAGTTGCTCAGAACAAGGATAAATAAGGTCCCCATGACAGGAAGTCCTAACAAGAAAAGGAGTTCCAGAAGAATAGAGGTTTCTAAAAAAGTAAATTCTCAAGACACAAGTAAAAACAATTACAGTGACAAAGTTGGGAAACAACAACAACAACAACAACAACAACAACAACAACAACAACAACAACAACAACAACAGGGCCGTGTGGCTTTACAAAAAAAACTCAGAGAATACTGTACTTGGAAACAAAAAGGGACAATCATAGAAAGTGGAAAGAACACAATTGAAGAGTATCAACAAGGAGCAGAGAAATGCAGGGATGGCATTAGGAAGACAAAAGTGGAAAATGACCTGAGGTTAACTAGAGACACAAAATGAAACAAAAAAGCTGAGGTTAGCTAGAGACACAAAAAGAAACAAAAGAGCATTCTTCATAGTACATGTACTATAGTACATAGTATGTACATAGTATATGTACATGGCAAGAGACAAAGAAGCAGTGGCTCAGCTACTCAATAGAGTTGGGAAAATTATAACAGGTGACCAAAAAAAACAAAGGCAGAAGTCCTCAATTCCTATTTTAGCTTAGTCTGTTCCCAAAGAAGAGACTATGACCCTCCAGATAAATGTGAAGTGCAAGTGGACCAGATGGGATTGCCACTGGAAGTTGATAAACAAATAGTCAAGGAATACCTTACAAACTTGAGTGAGTTCAAATCTCTAGGCCAGGATGAACTGCATCTGAGAGTATTGAAGGAACTGGTTGAAAAACTCTCAGAACAGAACCACTGTCCATTATTTTCATGAAATTATGAGAAATGGGCAAGGTACTAGATGATTGGAGAAGAGCCAATGTTGTCCCTAACTTTTAGAGCAGTATGCAATGGAACCAAATTACCTTGTGAGGTAGTGAGTGCTCCCATGCTGGAGATACTCAAGAGAAATTTAGACAACCACATGGCAGATGCTGCTTTGGATTCCTGCTTTTAGGTCCTATCCAATGTCTCGTCCATGGAAACTCACTGGGAAGCTAAGGGTGGAACTGGTAAAACCACTCCTTAAATACCTGATTTACCTAGAAAGCCCTATGTTAGGGTCACTAAAAGTCCGTTCCAACTTGAGGGCACATGCCAACAATATTTCTGGTACAAGTTAGCTGAATGGGCTGTGCTTGTGCTGCAGCTGTACTCAGCCTTTTAAAAGGTGCAGGCATGACCTCCAGTTTGACAATGAGCAATACAAACAGGCACATGGTTGTTTTCCCTTCAGCAGGAAAAAAAGCACATCAACTGTCCCAGCGCAGAGAGACGTGAGCAATTCATGGCCATTCCTGGGTCGGCTTGGCACATGCCCAGAAGTGAGCCCATCAAAGCTTGGATTTAACTCAAGATGGGTTTATCGTCCTTTGAAAGAGCTGGTATCGAAGAGACATAATGTCCCTCTCTTGAATGTTGAAGCAAATTCAGCAGCACATTCTCCTTGACTTGAACAAATATGCTTCAGAGCTCATGATTCCCAAGCTTAAATGATTGCTTGAGTGTGAACTACAGAGTTTATGACGAATGTTAAGGCTTGGTGTTGTATTTTGTTCTAACATTTTTGAGAGGGAAGTTTACAGCAGTACAGAGAGAATGCTGCTTTATATATGTAGGTGTGTTTCTTATTTTTAGGAGAGTTACAGCAAACTTATAAATGGCTGTAGTGCCTTCTACTATAAAACCATATGAAAGCCTTCCACTGTTCTTATGGACTGAATTTTCCTACTCGGATGCCACTGAGAACAACCACATGGAAACATTTAATTAAACAGTGGAATAGATGGTTTTCAGTGATAGAGCTGAATGGTTTTCAGCGAAGTAGCCATGTTAGCCTGTCTTAGCATGCTAGCAAAAGAAAAGAAAAAAAGCAAAAGTATTGCAGCATTTTAAAGAGTAGCTGTTTTAGTTCCATGTGAGTTTTTGGTGATCAAAACCAATTCTTCAGGCATGGGACTGCAGATACATGTCCCCTTCATTCATTCCCCAGTGAAATCCATGACTGGGCTAAGAAGCAGATAACAAAGTAACAGTGGTTCATTAACACAGAGATGTGACTTTTGAGTTGTTAATTAGCCAATCCTACTCTGGGTGGGAAACTAGAAAGACTTTGTTGTCACAGGAATGCCAATAGTTGTCTAGAGTTGAGAAGCAAGGAGCATACACAACATAACACACAGTACAAATTGCTCATGAACTACAAAGGAACGTGTCTTTTATTGTTGTTGTGAATTTTTCAGGTTGATTGGCCGTGTTCTGGAAGTTTTTCTTCCTAATGCTTTGCTCAGTTATTCTCATCCAGCCACAAGCAAAGATAATCAGTCTCACTCACTCTATACCCCAGAGCACAGAAACTCCTTGTTCCCTGAGCTCCTTGCCCTCTGAAGATGCCAGCCACAGAGTCTAGCAAAGCATTAGGAAGAAAAACTTCCAGAACATGGCCAAACAGCCTGAAAACACTCACAACAACTATCAGATCCCAGCCATGAAAGCCTTCGAGAATAAATAGAAAAAGTCTCTCTCTCTCTCTCTCTCTCTCTCTCTCTCTCTCTCTCTCTCTCTCTCTCTCTCTCTGGCTCAAAGCAAAAGACAAAGGAGGGGGATGATCTGTTAGGAAGATGCTTTTTGGAAGTAAAAGGAAGACACACTCATCTCAGTGCGCCACCATACATACATTAGAATGCAGTACATTGTCAGAGAAATGAAGAGGAAAGGATTTCTATCTAGAAGGGGGGGGGGGAGTCTAGAAGCCATACCAGTACAAACACAGGCAGGCAATGCTTTCAAAGAGATGACAAGGTAGCAACATGCATTAGTGTTCCCATGAGTATTACGGGCTTTTAGAAATACAGCAGAAAAGGGGAACTAAAGAGACAGAAAGTAGTTCTATCAATAAATAAAGAGCAGTTTAGATGAATGACAACTCTAGAATGACTGAATCACTGATGTTCATTTTAAAAAATAACTTTGTATCAGAGAGAAGCAGAAGGGGAAACTGCCTCTGTGTTTATGGCGTGCTTTCTACTACTCAGACAGGATGGCGACACCACATGGGAACACTATGACTCTGATCTGGAGAAATAAAAATGCCTCTTTAAGACTGCTTCCATGATAACGTTTGGTGGAAATCGTTCATAGAGGAATAGTAACATTCATCATCCTTTTTTATTGTAACACTACATTGGTTCAATGTAGAGCGTTATTATCCTGACCACTGGGCAGAAGTGGAAAGAGAAGATCAAGTTTAGGGTAGCCCACTTTGTTGTGTAAACATGGAGGGAGGTATATTTGGATGCAAACATCTCTATCTTTAAAACAAAAGTTGTAGGGCAACTATAACAGCAGCATCCCAGGGCCTTGACTTCCTACAAAACTAGAGAAGTACAATGCAGAGGAATCCAGGCGTTATTAGATTTCACTGCACTGCAACAGTGAAGAATTTAACAATTGCAGACTAATGGCATCCACATGTTTCGTATCCCTAAAACTTGCTCAGATTCTGCCCTTTTTGTGCCCATGTATAATTACACACGTGCTGTTTAACATTATACTGTATTTTCATTCCTTGTTAAACTTTTGTGTATTTCTGCTTGAGGAATGCTGAGAATTATATACTGTATAGAAGTCAACCTGCAGAAGCCAGTGTGGTGTAGTGGAGAGAGCAATGAACAAGGACTCAGAAGTTCTGGTTCATATCCTCATTGGGCCAAGAAAATTCAATGGAGGTGCAGAACTGATAAAACCACTACTTAAATATCTCACTTACCTTGAAAGCCTTATTAGGGTCACTATAAGTTGGTTCTGACTTGATGGCACACAGCAAAGTCTAGCACGTACAGAATGAACATAATTCTGTGGATACAACTGGACAATTGGAAGAGAGGGGAGATATATGTACAGTTTATCTTTGAATACAATAATCAGTGTGATGTAGCAGATAGTGTTGGACTACGACACTAGTCGTAGTCCATCCTTCCGAGGATGGAAGACAATCCCCACTTGGCCATGGAAATGCATATGGATGCAAACTGGCAACTTACAAGTAAATGACTTTGAATATATATGTTATTTATTATTGTGGGTTTTTTAAAAAATATTTCTATCCTGCCATTCTCCCTGAAAGAAACCAAGGTGGATATTTTAAAAACATCCAATTAATTGTAGACTGACATTTATTTTAAAAAAAGTATTTCAACCATATGACTGCTCAGGCAGAGCAGACAGTTAAGAAACTCTAAATGGTTTAGAAGAGGGGGAGTGAACCTGCAACTCTCTAAATGTGGGACTTCAGCTCCCATCAGTCCAAGCTAGAACAGCCAACGACATGATGAGACCTGGAGTTCTGTAATATAGTATCCAGAGATCCACATTCCCCACTCCTGCCATTGGAAGAAATCCGGTTGTTCTCCATCCTCTCCTCCTCCAGCTTGGTTCACAGTAACAGTACTTACAACTGGTGAGCACCTTGACCCAAAGCCTGTCCAGACTGCCCCCCCTTTTTTGTATGGGATGGATTGGGCTACAAAGGGTCTGTTGAGGTCAGGGGAAGAGAAATGTGCCATTTGGCCTGTTCTTCATGTCCAAACAACAAACAACTCCTCATAACCTGATTGTTTGCAGAGGGTAAGGGGACATGAAATTATTAATTTTTCCCTTGTTCCTTTTTGCCTTTGTGGATGAATTTTCATTTTCTCCCTTCCTTGCTCCCTGATTCCTTTCCCTTATTCTTCCTCCATCTCTCTCTTGCTCTTTCTTGGAATGTGCAGCCATGATAGCAGTTAAAAGCTGAAGCTTCTGGAGGCTGCTGTCTCCTGGGTAAACAGGCTAAACAACAGTCGGGCCAACAAGAATGCACAACCCTGCTGCTGGGGCAGAAAGCTGCATAGCAGCTCTTAAATGGGAAGGATGGCTTGATCTAAGTAGAAACACATGCAGGCATGTTCTTTTCATCCCAAGCCAAACTATGCCATCAATGTTCCATGTGCCATTTGTATATGTCAGTGTGGATGCCCTCCTAGTCAGCAATGTGACATCTTCTAAGATATGAAAGTCCAGCCGAGGAAACATGAACACAAAGACACACTGCGCACAGCTACTAAGAAAGAAGTGGAGGAGCCCACAGAATCTTTGAGAGAGCAGCCAGCAAAATTTGGTGGCCACCAAAGGCATGATTTCAAGAGGCATTCACGTCCCTGTCAAACCGGTTCTTGAAGAGGTGATTACTAAGTGCTCTGGATCGAAAGATGGCACGACAAAGGAGAAAAAAAAAAACCTAACCTGTTAATTTGCTTAGAACCATCATCCTTAAAATATGGAACTTGAAAAGCAAAATCCCTTGCTCCATCAGAATAAAAAGGGGGAATAAAAGGCAGGCACTGCCCATATGCAGTGAGAAGGGCAGGGGGACTTAACATGGCTCTATGTGCTACAGAGGAATCCTTGAGTTATGAACTGGCAGAACAGCCAGCAAAGGAACTTCTCTTCCCCTCACTGAATTAAAGCATTCAGCTATTTTCAGCCTCTTACATTTCTCGCTAAGAGGACTGAGCCAAGGTAAGCCCATGCTAATCGGCCAAGAGAATTGCAAATGTTTTGAAATGCCATGTGGATTAGGGGGTAAAGTCCAAATTTTGGGTCAGACATGAATTATTGTGTGTAGATATAAATATTTTTTTCCTCAGCTCAGCTTCTGGCTTCCATCCAGTACACTGCATATTCATCAAAATATATGAAAAAATAAAAATAAAAATGAATGGCCTAGTGTGTTAACAAGTGCCTGATGGATGAGAAGTGCTGCCCTGTGGGGCACTCAGGGGAAAAAATGGAACATTTGATGTTAGTTGGTCTGTTGGAAACAGACTGCAAGAATCCAAATGACATACACACTCTGAATTATCCCAAGATTTTCTTATGCGGGATATGTATTATTTTCATTAAACCCCCCCCCCCCCCCATTTACATGTATTTCCATGCACAGGATTCTTAGCTGTCAGGGTCTTTTTCAGTATTTTCTTTCCACTGACTTTTGCTACAGAAATGTTCTATAACATCCAATAAAAATTTCCAAATAAAAGGAATTTCTTCTCAGAGTTGAACAGCTGGTGACTCCCTCTCTCTCTCCCCCTCTCTCTCTCTCTCTCTGTGTGTGTGTGTGTGTGTATGTATGTATGCAGAATGGTCCTAAGAAATGTCTCTCGTCTCCTGAAACTCTCAAGAATTCCCCACTTTCTCCTGAGGAGAAACCTTTAGATTCACCTCAACTTGTACTGTCTAATGACAAGCAAAGGATTTGGAAATGTTGCTATGCTTAAAGGAACACTTTGGGTTTCCTTAAAAAGAAAAACCTCAAGATGTTTTTGCCCAATGAAACACTTCAAATTTCACTTTAGTTTAAAATCAAGTGTTGCAACTATTCATTTATTTTAGAGTATTTTTACCCTGTCTTTCTCCTTGTCCTTAAAATATGGAATTTAAAGTGCAAAATCCCTTGGAAAAGGACTCAAGGCGGCTTACAGTAATGAGGGATAATATACAGTTCAGTACAATTAGAATTAATGTTCTAATCTCATACAAAATTACCTGGGGGGAGGGGGAGAGGAGAGAGGGGAAATACCCTATTGAACTCAGTGGGACATCTCTAAATAGACAAATCTAAGGCTGTGGCACACCCTTGAACTAACTATATGTTCCATCTCTGTCTTTAACTTGCCACTAGTACTATGAGACTGGGGTTTGCTGTCAACACACACACAATATATGGAATAACCATATATTTTAAAGTGCTTTTCTTTTACAATTTTCACCAGTTGTTCCTATGTGTCGATTATCTCACTGGCATTTCCTGGTCCCACCACGCAGATAACCCTGATGTAATGAATGCAGTACACCACTTGGCTTGAACCAAGTCAGGTAACTTTAATTGCAGAAACTGTTTCCGTAAAATGTCTTTTTTACTGGTAAGGTAAAGGTAAAGGTTCCCCCCACATATGCATGCTAGTCGTGTCCGACTCTAGGGGCGGTGCTCATCTCCATTTTCAAGCCGGAAGAGCCAGTGCTGTGCAAGTCCATGGCCATGTGGCCAGCATGGCTGCAAGGAAACACAGTTTTTACCTTCTCGCTTTTTTACGGCAGTATCTATTTATCTACTTGCATTTACATGCTTTTGAACTGCTAGGTTGGCAGGAGCTGGGGTTATCAGCGGGAGCTCGCTCCGCTGCATGGCACCTGGGATTCAAACTGCTGAGCTGCCGACTTTGCAGTCTAGTTTCGGTGCCTTAGTCCACTGAGCCACCACGCCCCACACTTTTTACTGGTAAGCCTAGCTAAATTCTTATCCACCTCCCCAATCTTTTCAGGTCAATCTTCTCTCATTTCCCTCCCAACTCCTCTCTTGTGCCTCCACCTCCCTTCTCACCCAGACGATCCAAATGATTCTCACCAACAGCCCATGCTCCACACTCATCCCTCCCCTCATATACTTACTTGTACCATTTTGTACTCTAAGTCCCCGACTACGCTTACATTAAAATAACAAATTGACCACAACCAGGTGCCAAAGGTTGTGCTGCTACATCGTCTAAAACGTTTCACAAAATGCAGGCCAAACACTACTACTTATTTAGCGCTGCAGGCAGGCAAGCTGCCACCCGAATTACACAAGTGAATTATTAATATTTATTTCTCTTTATCAGCAGAGCTCTAGAAGAAGCATAAATATCATTTTGTGCCCACTTTAAGCTGAGACACGCTAACTACGTCAAGGATGCCTCATGCAAGAATGGAATTTAAGCCTAGGTTCCCTAGCCCACCCCCACCCACCCCAGTATCTGCAGTTTCTGGTTATCTTCTCCAGTACAGTGGTGTATCTCAAGCCCTTTCTAAAGGATTATTTCATCCCTAAATATTGATTGAGCTGGCTAGGGAATTGCAGCCCAAATTGCCCAACTGCACCCTCATCTCCATTTTATGCCAGCTCACTACTGTAGGACTGGCTGATTGACATTCTGACTTACTATGGTTACTCACCTGCATTTTAGGACCAGAAGACCTCTGATATATTTTCTGGACTGGTAAGAATCCCACTGGTGTTCATGGCAGTTTTGCATATGTCGACATAGTTAACTGAAGGGATGCAGGGGGACCGCTCAGTTACATGTGTGGTGATACTACTGCTAACTCCTCAACTCAGATGCATGCTGGCACATCATCAATTGGCCACAATTGGCCACCACAATGTAATGCAAACTTAACATGAACACCAGAGGAATGCTGATTGCATAAAAGAAATAAATTGGAGGGTGGCAGTTGACAATGGATGTGAAAAGCTTAAATTACAGCTACCCAAGTTCAGGGTCTGATTTTTTTTTTAAAAAAACCAAAGCCTTCAGGAAGCTCATTCTGGAAAATGGACAGATGGAGCTGGAAGGATATCCTCATAGCCATTGGAAAACTAAGGCGTTTCCTCAATTTTTGAAAATGTTTTCGGGGATCTTTTATTACTGTCCATACCTAACTGTACAGTAAGTGTAATATCAACTCGTTCCAAGTACAAAAATAGTTGAAGATGAAGGTTCACATCACAAACAAAGTTGTTGCTTCTCAGTTTCCCCAACTTTACCTTGATATAATATTTTGTACTACTGAGGTTCAATAGGAGGGCATGGACTTAAAATGTATATTTTAATAAGAAAGGACTTTGGAGAGTCAAGTGAAGAAATTATATTTTGAATGAAAAGAGCAAATGCCTTGTCACATACAGAGAATCCAGTCCATATGCTAGGATTCATTTGTAACAAAAGCACAGGTAATTCAATTCCATGAAGATTAATCACACCTCTTCAGCACAACAGATAAAGGAAATATTAAAACTCTTCCTAATCTAACCTTGAGCGTCCTCTGAATGATAAACAGGATTATTTATGAATTGCCTGGATCAGTGGCATAATAGCATCATTATGTCTAATTACAAGGCTCAGGAACAGTATTACTTTTGCCGGTCACTCATAGTTCCAAACATAGTCTCCTTGGCTACGTTAATCATATGAGGAATGGAACATTTTCGGTGCTCCAGAAGAAATAACTTATTTATCAGTGACAAATGTAGGTTAAATTTCAGCATATTTTACTTTTCTCCCCTAAAACTGTAACACTTTTGAGAAAGATAATAAATGGCAGATGAAAAGAATAAATTAATAAAGCTTGAGACAACAGACTGACTTAGGCCCAGGTTTTTGGGTTTGGAATTTAAGTCAGGGTTCTTCTGGAAACCTTGGCCATGAAGCCTCTGGGAGGAAATTTCTCTGTCCATGTAATTGGTCATCATTTTGTGAGGCTAACACAGGGTGAAGGGGGGGGGAGAGAGAGAGATTGGTTCCCCCCCTCACCTTCATTTTCAGGCAGAGAATTTTTTCCTGTAGCAATAGCATTCAATCTAGTTGATTTGAGTGCCTGGGTAAGTGAAATATGTGCCAGTATGCAGGATTTGAGTAGGTACATCACAGTAGCATTAGGAAAAGGACCTAAGCTATCTAAAACGCACAGGTTGTAGCCGGTGGGGAGAGAGGCAAGAAAGTGGTGGAAGCTTTGCCTGCATACTGGATGTGCAGCAGTAGTTGATAGCACTGGGTTTTCACCCCAACCCAAAGCAGAGACCTTTACTGTATTTCATTCTTTTTCTTCTTCACAATTTGCACATTATAGAGAAAACATATAAGTACTTCAGAGAAGTCACATATGAATCAAAGCAGGTAGACTACAAATCAGCCTGATTTGGATCACTTGCAATGTGTAAAGTGGATAATTTGGAACAAATTGAAGCAGATGGTATCCACACACCCTTTGACAGACTTGATATTAGGAAGCAATGGCTATACATTAAAAAGACTTAACCTGGGCAGTTAATGATAAGACCTTTTGAAGGTCACCAATTAAAATGTCAGAATGAGAGATGTAAAATTCATGGAATCATAGGAGGAAAATGGGGGGGGACCATTCCCCCCATATTCCTGTATCTCCCCCCCCCCAAATTCTCCCCCAACAATGGCTTCAAAATGTCCAGAAACTTTACATCTCTAGTGAACATAAATTGGAATTTATTTAATGGCATGTAACAATAGGATACAAAATGTATGGGCTCCAGTATACACCAATAGATCATTATTAGACAAATGATATTCAGGCATCAATGGCATATGGGTAAACAGATGAAACCTACGGCGACAAGGATAGACATATAAATAGACGAATAAGGCATACATTTTTGCTGTTGTAATCCATAAAGGCATTTCCAATTTATGGCAATTCTATAAATTAATAGCCCACTCAAGTGTTTCACCATGGTTTATTTCCATCTCATATGAATCTCACATCTGGTCTTCCTGTCTTCCCACCCAGTTGGATGTTTCTCAGGCGTGACAGTTATTTCCAGTGCATCTTCTTTTCCCATGAGACATCTTGAGTACAATATCCTCAGTTTTATCATTTTAGATTTTAGTTAGAGTTCAGACTTGATTTGAACTAGAACCCACATATTTGTCTTGCTGGCAGTACCAGGTATCAATAAAGTTCCCCTCCAACACTATACTTCAAATGAACTATTTTTCTTGTCAGCTGTTCTGTTGTCCAGCTTCCTGTTCAAGATGCATATACTGTATGTCTATAATAACACTGAGTGCACGTTACTAGAAAAAGACAAGACGGGCTTTGCAGATCAAGATTGGCTGATTTACAGGTCTCTTCCAAATTACCGGTAAGTGAATTTGAAAAGCAATAGACAAGTTTTAAGTACCATTTATCCAAGTAGACTTAACAATTTATTTATTTAAATTATTTACAGCCCACCCTATATCAAAAAGTATCATAGACTGCTAGAGTGCCATATAACACAATTTAAAAATGTAACATCTTAAAAGCAATTCAAAATTAAACAAATTAAAACACACTAAGTTAAAACATTAAAAACGCCTCGCACTGAAACATGCACAGGCCAAGATTCTCACTCCGCCAGAAGCTGCTATCATCATAATTGTCATCCTCCTCCTCATCATCTTTGAATTGTCTGGGCCCGTATGGATCATCAAGTACAGTCACAGTGTTTGACTTGGACCCAGTAAGATGATAATGCATGTCTCTCTTGAGTCCCAAAGGGGAGGGCATTCCACAGGCAGGGCGCTACAGCCAACTCTGGGGAGAGGGAAGATGTCACCTGCATCCTGATGTAGTTTGAAAGAACTTGTTTATGTCAAGAGTCTTTGGAGGTGCATCAGTCTTTTATCTAATATGTGTTTCATTTGGGTTGCACCTGAACAGCCTTTTTAGGACGAGACACACATGTACCAAGAGGCTGTTTAACTAAGCAAAGCATACTAGACAAACAAGACTAAAGCTATGCCATAGCTTAGTATGGTTGTATGACAATGGGGTATACTCAACAAAAAAGCATAACAGTTACACTTCTAAACTGTCACACAAGTCTCCCACGGGAGTAGGAGCTACCCCTGTTCTCTACTCCGTTATTTTGTACTTGCCTTTTTAAAACCCTGCACTGAAAAGGATACCAAGTCTCGGTGGAGTGATACCACCAATGCATTCTTACACTGGGATTCTAATGCCATTTTTGGACCGCAAAGCAAGCTAGCATGGGGCATTATAGCTGCTTTACCTCATGAGGGCAGTTCTGACAACCATATGCAACATCCAAATTTGCATGTCATCATTTGAAACCACTGCATTTTGCTAAAGAAATATAGTTCAAAAGTAGTTGTGAGTTTTTCGGGCTGTTTGGCCATGTTCTGGAAGTTTTTCTTCCTGACGTTTCGCCAGACTCCGTGGCTGGCATCTTCAGAAGGCAAGGAGCTCAGGGAGGTAAGCTCCCAGAGGAATCTGGTGGGGCCACTGTGAGATACAGGAAGCTAGACTAGACGGGCCCTTGGCTTGATCCAGCACGACTCTTATTTTTTTATGTAAAGGGCATGATTTCCCAGCAGCCTTCTTCAGCAGCCTTCTTCAGCAACCTTTAAACAAAATTATTCTCAAGCAGTTTCCCCACTCAGAAAGATTATTATACTGTACAACCTAGAAGAAAATACAGCGGATCTTTCTTCTTGCCTTGAAACTCACATAACTCTTACATCAGTTACATACTTTGATGTACTTTGACGCATGA
This sequence comes from Phrynocephalus guinanensis, assembly GCA_037367245.1. Classification (NCBI taxonomy): domain Eukaryota; kingdom Metazoa; phylum Chordata; class Lepidosauria; order Squamata; family Agamidae; genus Phrynocephalus; species Phrynocephalus guinanensis. The sequence goes on along the minus strand of CM074734.1, from coordinate 104,119,956 downwards.
AACCAGATGCACATCAGCCATATACGGTGTCCTACCAGGTGCTTGCTATAGATTTCTTCCCCTCCCCATCTTTGCAGTTTCAGGAAGGCAGATAAATGAGGGAGCTTGCAGAACGCCCAAGAAATTAACAGACATAAGCTGGTGGATTGCATTCAGATTGGTGGGTTGCAAGCTTTACATACCTCTATTTGTAGTTACACAGAAAGATTGGTATCTCTATTACAACTGTAAAAATACATCAATAAATCTCAATAGCTTCTCAGCAGGGGTTCATTTCAGCACGAAGTTCTTGACGAATATAGGGCATGTCTGAATAAGCAACAGCCTCTAAAATGAGTTATTCAATATCCCTAGTTTCTACTTTTTTCTGTTCTACCGGAAAGTCAGAAAAATGCTTAGTTGAGTTCAAAATTCTCCAGGAAAGGCAAATGGACAAGCTTTCAGACTGGCGGTCATTTTGAAACCAGCATCAGATTATCTGCCTAGCCAAAAGAAAGATGCTTCTGAACATTTCTCCCACTCTTCTGAAAGAGTTCCAAAACAGTCTCTCTCATCACAGTCTCTAGGAATCAAGGTGCCAGTGTCTCCCAAAACATGCCCTTGAAGAACAGAGCATGAAGGATCAAATTAAGAGAAACTGACAATTGTGCCCCACTTTACCTTGTAAGAAGTTGTAATCTTGGTCCATAGATGTATTGTAAGCCACCTTGGGTCCTTTTACAAGGTGAGGGAATATATTCAAAATAAATAAATAATAAATTAGGAGGCAATGCTTAACCCCTTTCCCTTGACCGTTTCCCAGCTGCTCTAAACTGCAACACACATTACCAAAAAGGGCTTCAGAAATTCAAACAGGAACTCATTTTCAGATATTTGTTCAATGAGGACTTGACATTAGAAACAAGGGGTACCCCTGTCCAGCAGGTAGATCATTGTAAAATTGATATTTATTGTTCATGATATCAGAGGATTTATTCATTTATGTTTGAACTATATCAATATTATTGTAAGATTTTTTTTAAATTTACATTTTGGATGTTTGCTTTTACTATTTGAATACTAATCTGTAAGTGATGCAGCTACTTCTGATCTCAATTGCAATTATTCTAAACAAATCTCAATTTCCTGAAATAATGTATGATTCTTTTATTGCATTAAAGTAATGTATCATCTGCCAAGGGAGCCAGAATGTAGACATCCATTAAAGTAACACAAATAAACAAAATTGTTAATAATTCCTGGCAGTATGGATTTGGTTTAAATCACAATTTAAGTTTAAAAAATGGATTTCTTGGCAATTTAAATTTTAAAAATGGATTAAAATCAAATTGTGAATGAAATCAACTTGATTTTAGGAAACAAAATCCTTGATATTTATTCACTCTGATTCTTGGAGATCTTGAAGCAATAATTCTCAGTCCAATAAATGTGTTGGGATGTTTCCATTTTGTACACTTAATGCAGGTACTGTATGTATTCAAAAAATAACTGAGTGTAGAAACTGTAAACGAATAAGGAAAGGGAAGGGCTTCTTCGCTGTTGGTTATCCGATGGCCATGTCTCCTAAAGTGACCCATTGCCAGAGCCCTTTTCTCGTATTCACCGGTTTGGATGAGTTGGCTTTATGGAGCGGCACCAGCATGCCAAGGAAGACCCGAGACACTGGTTGTGACCTACTGCCTTTGTACTTGTTTTGCCTTTGCAAGGGATTTTTTTTGCAGCTCCACGGTCTCCTCTGATGCGATCCCTCACGGAGGAAGCCGTTCAAAAGGGATAAAGGTAAATGTAAAAGCTCCCTCAGCACATGCGTGCTGGTCGTGCCCGACTCTAGGGGCGGTGCTCATCTCCGTATTCAAGCCGAAGAGCCAGTGTTGTGCAAGTCCGTGGCCACGTGGCTGGCATGGCTGCAAGGAAACACTGTTTTACCTTCCCGCCTTTTTACGGCGGTACCTATTTATCTACTTGCATTTTACGTGCTTTCGAGCTGCTAGGTTGGCAGGAGCTGGGGGGTCATCAGCGGGAGCTATTAATTAACAGGGATAGTTCTTTATTCAACAAAAACCTGGCACCCCTCCCTTCCATCCCAGAGTAATGCACTTGAGCCCCCCCCCCCCTCGGCGTTGTGATACAAGGAAACGGCTCAGCGGGACCGACGCGTCGCCAGCAACCACCAGAACCTTCACTTCCTCCGCGGGGCGACTAGATGTGAAGGTGCCGCCGCCGCCGCGCCGCCGCCGCCGCCCGGCTTGCTCTCGTTCACCGGAAGTCCCGCCCTGCCCCGCGGAAGTGAAACGGGACGAGGCGGGGGAGGGGGGGTTGTACGCCGGGCAAGATGGCGGCGCCTTAGGAAGTCGTGCGGAGGGGAATGAAGGGCAGGGTGACGCTTGGGCTTTCCTCTCTGCCCCATCAGTACCGCGTCTGGCTTTTTTAATTCGCCCAGGTACGGACACAGGCACCAAACCGACTCAAGGGAGTTCCTGCTCCGTGACTCGGAAGCCTGGCCGGGCGACAACGTGGAAGGTCAGTGCCAAACAGAAGGACTTCATGCCTTTCCCATAGTGTTCCGGGGTTCGCTGTCGAGAGAAGGTTGTTGGTTTCCGTGATTCCCCTCCCCCCCCCCCCCCCGGGAAATTTCCTTCTCCGTCTGTTTTTTGTCTCTCTGCTTCTTTCGCGTTAGTTGAAGTTTCTGACTCCTGGAGGGTGATTTGAGGTCAGGCGACGCTCCGTCAGTGAGACCGACTCAGGTCACTGGTGTCCCCTATTCAAAGTCTCACATAATGATGTCCGTCCTCAGCATCCCCTGAAGCAGTCTAAGACCTAACTTGGGCTCTTCTGCATAGAAAACGTGTGTGGTGGTTATTGAATTATGGATAAAAGTAGCAACAATAATTATATAACAGCAACGTTTTTCCTCTCTTCTTGCCACTGGTTTTTGTAAATTAACGTGTGTTGGACAGCATTTTCGCTAATATGTGCAAGAGGAGAAAGTTATGTCCCCAATGACACCAATGCTTGTCATCAGTGTTAGACCCAAAGTGTTTATTTTGTGTCGCCCGCCCGCCCGCCCGTCCGTCCGTCCGTCCGTCTGTCTGTCTGTCTGTCATCTAGGGATGGAATGGCATTAGAGAACAAGAAAGTATATGCGCACAATGTGTTTCTCCCATAGCTTTAGCGTGAGAGCAGAAAGGGGAAAGTTGTGTGGTGATGTCCAAAGTTGCAAGGAAGACTATGCCAAAATAAATTATCTGCCCTCTTTGCCTGTGGAAAACAGGTGCTCATGCTGTTTGTTTGTTTCCATCCCTCCATTGCTCAGTTGTCACTCTTTGGGTGGTTCCCAAGATTTTGTGTGTGTGCTCCATCTAATAAATAGGCCAATTCCGTTCCAAACATCTTAAGTCTGCTGACACTGTAGATCATAAATTTGTGGGCCAAGCCGTCAGTGTACCCTGAAATTAGGATCCAATTAATACCAGCTAAAAGGAGCAGAAAGAGACAATGTGTGAGAGAAGTGAAAACCTTAGCCTTAAAATCATATGGGTAGTAGTAGTACAGATTTCTAGGTACGGATGTGAACACTGGTAGAAAAATATAATACAGTGGTACCTTGTATAAAGGAATTAATTCGTTCCAAATGAAATTATGTTAAGCAAATTTTCCTTTATACAAATTCCCATAGGAATGAATTGAAAACAGAGTGATCCCATTTTTATGTTGTACAGATTCTCCCCATAGGCGATTATGTTAAGCAAATTTCCCCTATCCAGAATTTTTTATGTTGTACAGATATTATGTTATACAAACTGTTTGTTATACAAGGGTCCACTGTATAGTGTTTTGGGGCTTTAGTGGACTGCTAGAAAGACAAATACAGTAACTGTTCTAGATAAAATCAAGTCTGAACTCTCATTAAACCAAAGTGGTTAAAATGAGGCTACTGTATCATATTACTGACAAAGCATTATTGGGAAGACAGATCTTACTGGAAAAGGAAACTGGAGTAGGAGAACTGGAAGTCAATAGAAAAAGAGGAAGACCTGACATGAGATGTGTTAAGTCAATAAGGCTTTTAGTTTGGACAACACACACACACACACACACACACACACACACACACACACACACACACACACACACACACACACACACACACACAGTTTTATTTATGTCTAGTTTCAAGAAGGCAATAGATCATGTAGAAATTACTTTATTGCATATGATCAGTGTGCTCCATGTGTTAAGAAGTTTGGAGCAGGGGAATTATGAAGTGCCTATTCATGTACTATTTCTGTTGCACTTTATGTTTTGATATGAGCTATCAAAAGCATATTTGATAGCAGACCATATTTATAGCTTGAATCTTAAGTGGAGTTAGCGCTTGTTGAAATCGGTAGGATTCGGTTCACATAGTCTAATCTGGCTCAGTCTGCAAACACAGGCGTTTCCTTCTACAGAGAATATTTATAAAAAAATCACAGTAAGCAAATAATAAGCTCTCAGTCCTTTGTTGCAGATATCACTCATTTTGCTTTCTGCTTTCTCTACCACACACCATAACTTAATTTATGTGGGATTCTAGGTGTTTCTTGCAGTATTGAGGTGAGAAAGAAATGACTTAATATCTACACTTGAATTAATTGTTATATTGATTAAAAATGATAAGAAAAATGCAGTTGAGCTGACTAGACTTTGATAAAGGGATGTGTCTCTGTCACAAATTTATAGTTCCAAAACTATGAGACACAGAGGCCTGACATTTGCCATTGATGCTAAAACAGTAGTTTCCAACCTTAAAGCCCCAGATGTTCTTGGATTAAAATTCCCAGAAGCATTTGCTGCCAATTGTACTGGCCAGGAGTTCTACAAAAACACCTGGGGACCCAAGATTGAGAACCAGTGTACTAAGGAGTGTACTAAAGAGTAACTTGAGTGTTATGACCTAGGTTTTATTGGAAAGAGTTACTAGCATTGCCGTTGCATATGCCTTCACTCAGAAGGGGCACACACAGTGAGTCCAAGCCAATTTTGCTTAAAAGTTATTATACATTAAATGGAGGCGTCTCCACTGGATGCAAAGCAGGTTACTTTTGGTGGTGTACATAGTGTTTTTATGTGATGCCCTGAGTTGCATTTTTGCCTTGCAGCTTGGTTGTTTTGTTAACTCTGAAAGAACCGATTCTTGAAAAAAGCCTAGACATTTTAATTTATAAAAGCACTTCATTTTCTCACAAATACCACTTTTCTGTACTTATAAATGCAAATCTCCCTAGATGTGTTAATGCTGTGCTACTACACTGTGGAATTACTAACCTTTCACTTAATTACCTAATTTTTAAAAAAGAATATAGGTCTCATGTATTTAAAAAGGCATGCTTTGAGTAAAGCGTATCTAGAGATTCAAAAATCTTCTTAAATAAACAAATGCTTATATGCCATATAGAGGTTTCTTTTCAGTAGTGACTCAGTACAAGTGTAGTGTAACAATTTGAGCGGCTAAAGCTTCAGGCTTATAAGTATTGCCTTGGTGTTTGCATTTATTATCCTGATAATTTTTACTGTGATAATTGAAAATGAAGTTTTATAGCTGCCTATATCATGACTAGTAGATTTAAGATCAGGAATAAATACATACATTGCAGCTGGCATACAGTCCACCAACAATTGTCCTGATGTGAATGTTCAGCTTTGGTGCTGCTTTAATTGGCTGTGCCTGCTTTTAAGGGCCTTTTTACACGACCCCTAAGATCCGCTGGCCACTTAAATTCGGACCAGAGATCTTAGGGGTTCCTCGCTCTTCCTCTGTCCCCACCCCCCTCGGCACTTCCTGGTTGCTGGCTGCCTGAGGGAGGGAGAAAAAAGAAAGAAAAGAAAGCCTTCTTACCTCCTTTTTGTTCCGGGCAGCATTCAGATCTCTTAAAGGGGCGGGGCGCAAAAAAAGAACAAACGGAAGCCAGGAGAGCCCCGCACTCACTATCCTTACACCGGATCAAATATTTGTCACCTCCAAAAAGCAGGTACAAGAAAACTGCTGTTTGGTCTTGCTAAAGTGGGCGGGGTCGCACTTAATTGTCTGCAAAGTCCGGAGCTGGTGGGTAAACATTTTTAAGGTCCGGACCTTGCAGCGATTTGCGGCGGAGCTTAGGGGTCGTGTATAAACGCCCTAAGTAAATATCCCAACCTGCTCATTCTTGTCTTGTTCTGAGCAGTTTTATAGCCAGTGACAATATCAAGAATGTAAAAAGATTAGCTGGTGGATAGATTGAAATGAAACACAGACATGGTTTCCCTTCGAATTCTGCAACTTGTATGATTTCTTTCCCCTTTATACTTGTTCTCCTTTCCCCTTTTCTCACTTGGTTGATATTGACCCTCAATACTAGATTGGCTCCTAATATTTCTGTAAATAAGCTATTTTTCTTATTTGTAGGAACATTTTTCAAGCACCTTCAAGAAAAAAGCCATGCAGCAAGTGCCTTGCAAGTTTATATTATTTCTCAGAATCACAAAAGAAAAAAGGGTTACATTTCAAAAGTTAAACTTCCTGAAGCAAAGGGTAAGTCAGTTATAGCAATTTGCGACACATCAGCAATATAGTTTAAGATTCTAACTTTGTGTGTACTTCTAATTCATCCTTTTGTGTACAGCATCACCAAGTATTGTGCTTGCAAATGCAGTATAAAAATATTCCACATACCTTCTTGAGAGGAGGAAGAGTTTATGTGGATTATAGAAAATTGTAATTGTGCAGTTGGTTTTAGTTATTCATTTTTGGAAGAAGCAGGCAAAGAAAGGATGTCCTTCCTACCTCGTGCCTCAAAATAGTTCTCATTTTTACAGTTAGACTTACTGGCTTTTGCTAAGCCTGTAAAGATGTGATGAGTATAAATGTGCTCATATTTTGCTTTTCATTATGTTTCAACATTGTGTTTTAAAAAACATTGTTACATATTATAATAAATTGTAAGGTAATTTAAATTTAAATAATGTAGATTCACATATTTTCAAAAGTACGTGAATTCCTGAATTACAGTGTAACTGAAAGTTCTAGTTTAATTTTAAAAGAATAAGCTCTTATTAGAGGAAGGTACTTAGATACATTCACGATTAACTCCTTCTGTTCCTAACATGGTGCTTTACATATGTTTTGGAAAAAAAATCTCATCTGTTGCACTCATCATAGCAAGGAATGATGATAGTTGCAGTCCAAAACATTGTGTATGTATGTGCTGGGGATGTTTTAAGAATATCCTGATGTCTTGAGTCTGTAGAAGCTATAATTTGAAGTAGTTTAAATGTTATAAACTGAATTATTGATTCTCTCTTTCTGTCCTCTAGTATGTAACAGATCACAGTAAAGGACTCTGCCAGAGAGCAAAGCTGAAGCCAGAATCAGCTCCACCACCTTGCTTTGAAGGACAGCCAGAATCAGCAACACCACCTTGCTATGAAAGAACACATTCAGTTCAGGAAGAAATAGTAAGCCGTGCTGTGCAGTCAGTTTCATCTCTTCTTCCACCTGTGTCTGGCAAACCAACAGTTAATGAAGTACCGAGGTCCACAGCAGTAACTGAAAGCACAGAAATTGTAGTGAGGCCTTTATCCAAAGCAGAGAAGCAGTGGAAGGAGATGAAAATTGAGCTGGATACCTTACCAGGCATTTTGGCTCGTTTGTCCAAAATCAAACTTACAGGTATTACTGATTCTTTAAAAAATAATAATTAGGATATTGCTTTAACACGTGTGTTCCATTTCTGGTACTTTTATTTCAAATGCTCATATGTTTATCGTCTTGTTTGTACATGCTAATCTTGTAAATCTTTAGCAAAAATTAAGGACTGCTAGCCACGTAGGCCCATGTCTTGTATTTGGAGTTATTGCAGCTCTAAATTCCTTGACAACATATGTTGTTTCATGTGAGGAACAGTCATGTTAGAAGATCATCGTTTATGCTATATGTGTTTTTATTTAAATTTCGCAACATCTAAAGGCTGCAGCTGAATTCTGTGCTGTATTGTACTGTAGTAGTTTGCCTCTGTAGATTCTGGTTTTAATTTTAATATTTGTAGTTTAGTAAGAGTTTTTACACTGGAAACATTGAGATGTTTTAACATCAGTCTGCATCACTGATAGTTTTGAAAGAAAGCAGGTGATTAGGATTGTCAGGAATGTTGTGTTACAAGGACTCTGGTGCCTTTAACAATGTGTAGCAGTTAGTAGAGAAACAGATCAAGTTTCCGCATCACAAGATCAATATACTGTAGCTCCACTTATGTAATTGCTTTAGCAATTTCTGAAGGTGCAAGGAGATCTTTTACAACAAAAGCCTTGCCAACTCTACCAAGAAACAGCTAGATGTGTACAGGTTGCTGCTGCTACTAGTTGAGCAATATATTTTATGTGGTCTCCATTGCAATGGCAACTGAGAGCAATGTTGTAACTGTATCGTTGGAGGGATGTCATGAGGAAGCCATAGAGCAGTGTTTTTCAACCACTGTTCCGCGGCACACTTGTGTGCCGCGGAATGTTGCTGGGTGTGCCCGTGGCGCGCGTCCGCGGAAGGGGGCGAGAGCAGGGCAAGGCAAGGCGGAATGGGGACTGGTCTTCCCCCTCCGGCTTCGCGCGCCGCTGCCGCGGGGAAGAAAAAGCGGACGGACTTGCCGCCCGGACGGAAAACAGGAAGGGAGGGCAGGGGGGAAGCATGGCTCGCAGCCACTGGGAGCGGGGCCAGCGCGGGAAGTGTCCAGCGGCCGAGCGGGAGGACGGGGGGACGAGGAGAGCCGGGAAGGGCGCAGCGTCCCTGCGTTTCCTCCCTACCTGCGCACACCTGTGCGCACACACCCGCAGCCAACTAACGGGGCATCTTTGGCGGGAAAAGGAGCCGCTCGCTCCCACCCGCAGCTGGCTCGGAGGTGGCGCCCGTGCGGCGGCGCTTAAGAGCGCTCGGCAGCAGTGGCGCTGGTGTCGTGGGGGCCGCCTCTTTGCTCCCGTCAGGCGCCGCTTCTCCTTCCTGCGCGCCCGCTCGCCCGCTCGCCTTGAACGAGCCCGGGCGGACTCCTTGGGCGCATGGACAAAGGACGCCCGCCAAGAGGCTCTTGCGCCGGCCGGCAGACGACCTCCCACCCCGCGCGCGCGCTCCTGCCGGCCAGTCGCCCCCACACGCTCACCGGCGTTATTGAGGAGGAGGAGGCGCTGGAGGCGAGCGCTGTTGTGGTGGCGGCGCAGGGCGTCGGCGGCGTCCCAGGCCACGCGCTGCAGCCCCTCGTCGGCGCCCAGGTCGGCGGGCAGGGCCTGGACGTGCAGCTCGCCCTCCAGGGCACCCGCCGAGTGCGCCGCCAGCAGCAGGAGCGAGCCCGGCACCAGGCGCGCCGCCAGCAGCCGTGCCACGCTTCGCCCGAAGCCCCGCGACGCCCCCGTCACCAGGCACGCCGCCCGGCCCAGGCCCAGCCCCGACGACGCCTCCAGTGGGTGTGTGGGTGCGTTGGTGTGGGCTCGGGCTCGGTGGGTGTGTGGGTGTGTTGGGCTTCCTGGTGCCGCGGGTGGCCAGTGCCCCCCCCGCCGCGGGACCCCAAGGTTGCCCGCCCACCCAGCGCGTCCTGCAACCGCGCAGCCCATCATCCCCAGGTGCAGGGGGGGTGGGGGTGGTCTGGAGCCACAGCTCAATCTACTCCTCCCCCCCCCCTTGTTAATTTTTTTAACATTTTCTAATGGTGGTGTGCCTCGTGATTTTTTCATCAAGCAAGTGTGCCTTTGGCCAAAAAAGGTTGAAAAACACTGCCATAGAGAAGTATAAAAATACAGTAGAGGGAATTAATGGGGAATAGGTTCTGTTGGGTAATGGAGTTGCCTAGACACCCCCTAAGAAGTGTTTAGCAAGTGTCTGAGAGTACAGAAACATCAGAAGCTTTCCCAACTGATGAGACCCTTCATCTCCATTTATGAAATGTAAACTTTACATGGAGACAGTGAAATAATTATGATGACATTCACCTGTTCTATACAGGAGTTTCAGTTGGATTCTGGTTACAGCTTTTTTGTATTGCTTCCCAAGGCAAGGAGGAGTTATCAGTGTTTCAGAGAACCATAGAACTGTGGAATTGGAAAGGATTGCAAGAGTCACTGTATCCAGCCCCTTGCCAAAACTAAAACATCCTTGACAAAAGGGCCATTTAGTCCTTGTTTAATAACCACCAGTGATTGAGTGTCTACTATTTTTCAAGGGGCGGGGTCCCAGTTCTTTTTCTCTCTCTATCCTTCATTAGTATTTCTCCATCCTCTGTGTGCAGCAAAGCCGTCTTTTCCTCATTCTTCTTCTCGCTACAAGCATTGTTGAAACACTCATTACTGTTATTTTTAACCTTTTATGCGAGGTAGACTTAATTTGAGTTTTAGCATTCCTAACCTTTTCTCTGTAAATGCTGGCTATGTGTTTGTATCCCTCCGTGGTGATTTGCCACTGCTTCCATTTCCTTTCTATACATGCCCCTTTTAAATCTTACATCACCTGCCTCCCACTTTTTCCTTGTCAATAAGGCAAGTGATTTATTTATTTATGCCCTGTGAGCATTTGTGACTGGAGTTGTCAGGAGACAAGCATGTATTTATACATTTAATGTTTTTATCATGCTGTTCAGTCTTAATAGGTCTGTTTTCTTAACGCAGCAACAGTTCATCAAAAATTAAAACTAAAGCCTTAAAATCAGAAGAATGTCAGGTTAAAACTTACAATCAATACAAGCTTAACTGACTGAAAAGACTTTACCTCCAGCCTTCTTTGATAGAGGATTTCATAACCAGAGTGCTACCAGGGTAAAGGCTCCATTTTGTGTCCCCATAAACCAAATGAGGTTTCACATTAGGACCTAGCTTGGATCTGCAAACTATGGGTGGCTTCCTGCAGGATGAACACGTCTTTCAGATGATCCTTACTTATCTGTGCCATTTGGAGCCTTGTAGGTGTATGCCAGCGTCTTGAATTGAGGCCAGAAAGAAATCCAAAAATAGTGCATTTGACATCAGATTCATGTAATGTAGCTGAAAGGTATCTATTAGAGACCAAACTGCCTGACATATTTTGCTCTAGCTGCAGTTTATGGCCACTTTTCAAAGAATGACCCTTTTAGCATATCAGTGTAATAAATGACCAAAACACATTAGTATGGTCAGGACCATTTTGTTCCAGAAAGGAATCCATCTGGTGTACTAGCCACAGTTTAGAAAGTCACTAAAATACAGAAGTTTAATAAAAAAAATTGTGTGCCAAGTCGATTCATACTTATGGCAACTCAATTCAGGGTATTCTAGGCAGAGAGTACTGAGAAGTGGTTTACCATTCCATACTTCAGAGATTGCCCTCGGGCTGTGCAGATTTCCCAATGCTGTACAGACTGTCTCTTTTGGGAGGCACACTGGGGAACTGTGCTTCCAATCACTGACTCCACAGCCAGATACCTAACTCACTGAGTTATCCAACCAGCAATGCCATTCTAAAAGTTGCTGCCATAATAAGGTTGCTATTGCTAACTATTTCTTTATCTTCATTTCCATCACTAAGTAGATACTTGAAAGGATATGGTGCACCAGACATTTATTTATTTATTTTAGAGTATATCTACCCCGCCTTTCTCCTTGGAAAAGTACCCAAGGTGGCTTACAGTAATTAGGGACAATATACTGTCCAGTAATATTAAGACATATTCAAGTATTGAGAACAGGGAATTGAGGGACATTTTACAGCATTAGAAGACAATATTACATTAAATTTATAAGAGAACACGAGCAGTTAAAAAGAGAGTAAAATTCAGTGTAAATGTTATGAGGGATAGAAACTAACATTGAAAACATAGTGTCAATGCAATCACACATGGGGAGATATAAACACAAAGTTATAAGTGGTTATAAACACAAAATCTATGTGATCATGTATGATAGATTCATATAAAATACATAATAGGTAGCATCATTTAGGGAAAGCTTGCCTGAAGAGAAAGGTCTTTGCCTGTTTCTGGAAAGACGGCAGGGATGGAGCAGTCCTGGCCTCTAGTGGGACATATGGACAGCACTGGAGGGTCCATGTCATGTGCTCTGGCTTTGCATAAATGATATTCCTGAATTGTTTCCTATAGCACAATTTGGGTGCTATGACTGGCTGCAGAATTAATTCAATCTGTACGTTCCGTAGTGGCAGAGGAGGTAAACCTGGTATAAGGACAGAATCAGTTTAGAGGGAGACAATGAAAAAAGCAAGTCATGGAATGGAAAGAGAGAGATGTAGGGCCATACATTTGGAAAGGGGGAGGAAGAATAGGGATTCTGAGAGAGAGAGAGAGAGAGAGAGAGAGAGAGAGAGAGAGAGAGAGAGAGAGAGAGAGAGAGAGAGAGAGACACACACACACACACACACACACGTACACACACACACACACACACACACACATCTCTCTCTCTCTCTCTCTCTCTCAGAATCCCCATATACCCTGTTTCCCTGAAAATAAGACCTCCCCAAAAATAAGCCCCAGCAGGATTTTTATGCATTTGTTAAATATAAGCACTACCCTGATAATAAGACCTAGTGATGGGCATGGCTATGGTTGTGTGCAGGGTTGACATTCAAGCATATTATACTTAAGACATCCCTTGAAAATAAGCCCTAGTGTGTCTTCTTGAGAAAAAAATAAATATAAGACAGTGTCTTATTTTCGGGGAAACACTGTGTGTGTGTGTGTGTGTGTGTGTGTGTGTGTGTGTGTGTGTGTGTGTGTGTGTGTGTGTGTGTGTGTGTGTGTGTGTGTGTGTGTGTGTGTGTGTGTCTAAATGGTGTATTAAAGGTAAAGTCCCCCCCCATGCATGATAGTTGTGTCCGACTCTAGGGGCAGTGCTCATCTCCATTTTCAAGCCAAAGAGCCAGTGTTGTGCAAGTCCATGGCCACGTGGCCGGCATGGCTGTTTGCCTTCCCACTTTTTTTTAAAACCGTGGTACCTATTTATCTACTTGCATTTACATGCTTTCGAACTGGTAGTTTGGCAGGAGCTGGGGTTAACAGTGGGAGCTCACTCCACTGAGTGGCACCCCGGATACTGAGCTGCCAACCCTTGAGTATTACCCCGAGTATGAGTTGTCCGGTGTATTACCCTTATGTTAATTTGTTTGTAGCTGGTTTTGTTGACCTTAGCTGAACCTGCCTTTTGTGAAACTATTTAATACTTTCTGTTAAATATTTAACATATTTCTGTGATTAGTACAGAATGCTTAAGTAATATCTACTGTTGTGTCCAGTAACATCTGTGAGCCTAGGACTGAAGGGAAAATAAACTGAAAATTAAACTCGTTTTGTTTTCCTCTATGGTAGTCACAGTTTTTAACCAAACTCTTGTCACTTGCTATACAAGCCTTGCTACATTATGTTGAAAAGACGCCATCCAGCTCTTTTTTATGCCTTACTGCATGCTGTGCTGTTTTATACAGTAGTTCTCACCCAAATTATTCATTTTTTCTTCATGCTTTATGATGTGGTTTTATACTTGCATAGTTTAGGATGATTTGCTCTCATATGGTTCGCTGGGTTTCAAATACTGATTTCCAGACTGTATGTATCTGCTGTTCTGTAAAATAGCTTGGGTTTCTTATTTTATACCTGTTAAAATTTTCACCACTGTACTCTATTTTTCTTTGATTTCTTATTCTCTTTCTGCTTTCAATAAATCTGCTTGGGTGTAAGTCTAGTGTGCTTATTTTGGATTTCAGAACTGAACTCAGGATCTTCCACTACCTGCCTTTTGTGGCTTCCTAGTTATTGCCTTTCTAGCCTACATGTCTGGTAACACAGACAGACAGGTTTGGTATCTCGTTGCCTTAGAACAGTGATGGTGAACCTTTTAGAGACCGAGTGCCCAAAATGCAATTCCCTACCCACTAATTTTTTTTGCAAAGTGCCAATACAGCAATTTAACCTGATTACAGGTGGCTGTGAAGGGGTGATGTCAGGTGCCCACAGAAAAGGTTCCGAGTGCCACCTTTGGCACCTTTGCCATAGGTTCGCCAACACTGCCTTAGAATAAGGGTGGCACATCTCAGTGGTGCCAGGGACCATTTATCAGATTTTCTGAGAGCTCGAGGACCACATTCACAAGTGTTCTGTAAGGAAGAGTGGGAGGGTGAGCAAAGGGTTTAATTTACAAGTTCATTTGCCTGTCCTCTTTTTCAAAATGCAATGTAACCTACAGTAAAGATGACTAGTTGTATTTTTGCTAATTCAGCAATGGGTTACCGTTAAACAAACAAAAAAGGTTTTCCTCACCCACCCCCTAGTGGTCAAAATGTTTTTTTTTTAAATTAAACATTGGGAGGTAGAAGGGGGTCCCTCAGAACTGTGCTTAGAGGGCACAAACAATTTTTTGTTTCTAAAAAGGAGTAGGCCTGGATATCCTCATGAAGGCCAAAGCGGGGGAGGAAACCTCAGAGGGGAGGCTGTATATAATGCATGTTGCCCCCTCCTGTCATAGAAGCTGGGGATCTCCTGTAAAGCCTGAGATTCTCCTAATGCTGGCAGACTTCTAGGCTGAGTTTAGATCCAGGAATAACTGTTAGCCTCTGACTCTCGCATAGTTTTGCTCCATTGTTTTAAATGTGTTTTAGTATTTATTTTATTTGCCATTTTTAATATAATTCTTGTATTATACATATACACACCTACCATTTTTAGCTTCTAAATATTGTCTTTTTAATTATGTAAGCTGTAAAGATTAAAATATTTTAAATAAATAAATGAATGAATAAAGAGCTGTTTTGTATAAGAAACAGGATTCTTTTAAATAGAAACTAGAGAATTCAGCATGGGTTGAGACAGGTTTGTTCTCATAAAGTTAGATCATGTGAATGGGCAGCAAGTTTTATTTTCAGGGCAGCTTCTTAGTTTCTACATACAATATTATCAATGCTTTTTTAAAAAATATTCTGTTGAAAGCACGGTGGCTTTAAGTATAGACCTGTGTATTTAGTGTTTCAGTGAACAGAGAATGTGAAGAAGGGAATATTCATTAAAGTTCTGAATAAGAGTTCTAACATGGCATGGGAGTATTAAAATCACAAATGCAGTGGTACCTTGTATAAAGAAATTAATTTGTTCCAAATGAAATTATGTTAAGCAAATTTTCCTTTATACAAATTTCCCATAGGAATACATTGAAAAGAGAGTAATCCCTAATTGCAACCATTTTTATGTTGTACAGATTTGTTCCATAGACAATTCTGTTAAGCAAATTTCCCCTATCTCCAGAATTTTTTATGTTGTACAGATTTTATGTTATACAAACTGTTTGTTATACAAGGGTCCACTGTACTTACCCCTATTCCAGTCACCATCCACTTAAGGCAGAAACATGTTTTCTTGGCTTTTCCTATGGTTTTATCACAGAAATTAAAATATGGGAAGTGCATTTAAAAAAATTGTAACATTGTTGAAAACAATGCTAAGTTGTATCACATGCTGATACCAAATAGATAAGTTAGGATAGTACTGTAGTTCCAAATGCTGAATCTCCAGATGCTCCTGGATTAAAATTCCCAGAAGCCTTCACTACTTGCTGTACTGGCCAGGATTCCTTGGAACTGTAGTCTAAGAACATCTGGTGATTAAAAGTTGGGAAGCACTGAGATGAAGGTTGAGTGATGCTGGAGGGGAGTTAACCTTTTTTTCCTCGCTCATGTTGAAGATTCCAGGTATTCTTCTCCTGAGGGAGAGGGAAATTAGCATAAACAGTTGCATAAACAGTTGCAATGCTGCCACCCTTTCCCTGAAAGGAGTGGCAGGCTAGGGAAGTGAATGTCTACTCTGAATCTGACTCACTTCAGCAAAGAGAAAGATGCCTCCTGTTTGTTAAATATTGTGTTTGGACACAGCCCAATATTTTAGTGTTAATGTTTTAAAACATTTCATGAATAATTGGGGTGCTTCTTTTACTGTTAGGAGGTCATAACCCACCATGAAGATGGCATGTTAGATACAGATCTTTAAAGCATATGAATTTTAAGAAATCATGAGGGGCTTCCCCCCTTTCACTTAATTTAAACACCTAATATTCAATTGACAGATCCTTCTTAAATCTTCAAAAGTCTGAAGACAGTGTGCATGGGGGGGATAGTCCCTCCTTGTCTACTTTTTTTTGCTTGTTTTTTGCTTTTTTTTGCTGTTAGCAAGGAAATTCTAAGTTTAACAACAGGAGGCAGGGAGGAGGAGGAAGGTGAGAAAGTACACCAAGTACATTCTTTTCTCCTTATGCAACAAAGAGTTTTATGGCACCATGAAGACTGCCATGTTG
Source organism: Phrynocephalus guinanensis (assembly GCA_037367245.1). NCBI lineage: Eukaryota > Metazoa > Chordata > Lepidosauria > Squamata > Agamidae > Phrynocephalus > Phrynocephalus guinanensis. The sequence goes on along the minus strand of CM074734.1, from coordinate 104,103,645 downwards.
TATATGATGTATGTTGTGCGTCATCTGATGCAACAGCCTATGAAAGCTTGTGCCAAAGTGTAGCAGGATGATTTTGTTGTTGTTGTTTTGTAATAGTTAATGAACAGTGCAAAGAAATAGAGGAAAACAACAGAAAAGGAAACACCAGAGATCTGTTCAAGAAAATTGGAGATATTAAAGGGGTATTTTGTGCAAAGATGGATATGATAAAGGACAAAAATGGTAGGGACTTAACTGAAGCAGAAGAGATCAAGAAGAGATGGCAAGAATATACAGAAGAATTATATCGGAAAGATCTGGATGTCCCTGATAACCAAGATAGCGTAATTGCTGACCTGGAGCCAGACATCCTGGAAAGTGAAGTCAAGTGGGCCTTAGAAAGCATTGCAAACAACAAGGCCAGTGGAGGTGACGGCATTCCAATTGAACTCTTTAAAATCTTAAAAGAGGATGCTGTAAAGGTGCTGCATAAGATATGCCAGCAAATTTGGAAAACCCAGCAGTGGCCAGAGGACTGGAAAAGATTGGTCTACATCCCAATCCCAAAGAAAGGAAACGCCAAAGAATGCTCCAACTATCGCACAATTGCACTCATTTCACATGCTAGCAAGGTTATGCTCAAAAATTCTACAAGGCAGGCTTCAGCAGTATGTGGAAAGAGAACTTCCAGAACTACAAGCTGGATTTCGAAGGGGCAGAGGAACTAGAGATCAAATCGCCAACATGCGCTGGATTATGGAGAAAGCCAGAGAGTTCCAGAAAAACATCTACTTCTGCTTCATTGACTATGCCAAAGACCACAACAAACTATGGCAAGTCCTTAAGGGAATGGGAGTGCCTGACCACCTTATCTGTCTCCTAAGAAATCTATATGTGAGACAAGCAGCAACCGTCAGAACTGGATATGGAACAACTGACTGGTTTAGAATTGGGAAAGGAGTACGACAAGGCTGCATACTGTCACCTTGCCTATTTAACTTATATGCAGAGTACATCATGAGAAAGGCCGGTCTGGATGAATCACAAGCCGGAATTAAGATTGCCGGAAGAAATATCAACAACCTCAGATACACAGATGATACTACTCTAATAGCAGAGAGTGAGGAAGAATTAAAGAACCTCTTAATGAGGGTGAAAGAGGAGAGTGAAAAAAATGGGCTGAAGCTCAACATCAAAAAAACTAAGATCATGGCCACTGGTCCCATCACCTCCTGGCAAATAGAAGGGGAAGAAATGGAGGCAATGACAGAGTTTATTTTCTTGGGCTCCTTGATCACTGCAGATGGCGACTGCAGCAACGAAATAAAAAGACGCCTGCTTCTTGGGAGGAAAGCAATGGCAAACCTAGATAGCATCCTAAAGAGCAGAGACATCACTTTGCCAACTAAGGTCAGGATGGTTAAAGCTATGGTTTTTCCAGTAGTGATGTATGGAAGTGAGAGCTGGACTATAAAGAAGGCTGATCGCCGCAGAATTGATGCTTTTGAGCTGTGGTGCTGGAGGAGAGTCTTGAGAGTCCCCTGGACTGCAAAGAGATCAAACCTATCCATTCTGAAAGAAATCAACCCCAAATGTTCACTGGAAGGGCAGATTTTGAAGCTGAGGCTCCAGTACTTTGGCCACCTCATGAGAAGAGAGGACTCCCTGGAAAAGTCCCTGATGCTGGGAAAAATCGAAGGCAAAAGGAAAAGAGGACGACAGAGAATGAGATGTTTTGACGGTGTCATCGATGCAACCAAAATGAATTTGACAAAACTCCTGGAGGCAGTGGAGGATAGGAAGGCCTGGCGAGCTCTGGTCCATGGGGTCACGAAGAGTCGGACACGACTGAACGACTGAAGAACAACAACAACAATAGTTAACCTCCCTGAAAATCTCTTTTTGGCTGCTTCTGTACTCTATAAGGGTTAGGAATAATCTACGAACAGAAAACTGACAACCTTACTTGTGGCATTCATTCCAGGTCAGTTCAGTCCATTGTATGGTTGGTGGGAGAAAGTGAAGTGTAAAGGAAATATTTGTTGACGTTAATGCCAAATAAATATGAGACAAGAAGTTGAGTAGTTGTAGAATGTGAAAGAGAACAGAAAACCAATAGAGTGGACCCTTGTATAACAAACAGCTTGTAAAACATAAAAGTTGTACAACATAAAAAATTCCTGAGCCTATGGGGAGAATCCATACAACATAAAAATGGGATCACTCCATTTTCAATGCATTCCTATGGGAATTTGTATAAAGGAAGTTTTGCTTAACATAATTTCATTTGGAATGAATTGATTCCTTTATACAAGGTACCACTGTATATGCAGTTGGCTGTTGGGTCAAGTGCAAATTTCTATATGTTTAAGCAACACCTGTATTGTATTCACAATGGAAGGAAACTGCATGGGACAAATAATATCCTCCAATAAAAACAAAATGAAGTGTATTAATTAGTTTGTGTATTTTTTCTGCAGCATGTTTGTTGTACTTTTCCCTTCTTTCTTGTTGGATATTCATCTTTCTCATAATTTTTAATAATGTGGATCCTGGATGCTTGTCTGTTCTGTGATGACAATAATAAAAATTGTTTCCTAAAATTCATAAAAAACAATTATATTAAACAAATATATATGGTACATATTAGATATCCTGTGTTTTCCTCTAATATTAGAAGATCGTCCAGAGTACAATAGAAAGGCTCATTTATTTATTTATTTATTTATTTATAGCCAATGGCCAAACTAGACAGATATAGCAACAAAATACATAGCATCAATGTGTATTCCATGATAGTATTTCAATTAGTACATAAAATTGGTAGATAAAATTGGTAGATAAAAATGGTAGATAAAAAGTATGGGTTAACATTTTAATTAATACATAAAATTGGTAGATAAAATTGGTAGATAAAAAGTATGGGTTAAAATTTAGCAACCATTAAGACATGAGTATTATATTTCTTTATCCATTTATAATCTGATTTCAAACCCTTAGTGCTATTGCACAGAATTTGGCAACCTGCTTGGTTATTTGGTAACATTTATCAGAAAGGAGCAGACACAAGTAAAAATCTATTGACCTCCCAGGGAATTTGCCTATAATAGGGGAAATAAGTTCTCTACGTAGGTCTTGATAATAAGTACAGAATAAGAGAACATGTTCCACAGTTTCCAGCTGATCATTAGTACATGGACAATTACGGTCTGTTAATGGTAAACCTTGATATCTCCCCTCCAAAAACTTGGAGGGAAGGACATTAAACCGCGCCAAGGTAAAAGCTCTCCTAGAGGAGGAGGATACAATCCTGTCCAGGTAAGGAGACACGGTGAATGCAGATTTCTTTAGGAAATCGAGTTTCTGAACCAGAGCAATATGATTCTGTAAAGCTATGTCTCTAATTCGTATCTTGACCTCGTTAATGGCTCTACAGTAAACCATTGCTAGGAGGGCACAGGGGGAATATCCTATATTATTTATCACTTTTATTATTAGTATTTTCCATTGTGATTGGAATTTATCTAGCAAGATCAGAGGGGTTATGCCATCCGAAAGGAAGGTAAGTTTGAGCCAGTGTTTGACCATCAAAAAGTTAGTTAATGCTACAATAGGAATAAGTCCAGCCTCTAGGCGGAGCAAAAAATTGGGCACACATAAGGGAACCCCCAAGATAGCTCTTACAAAACTGGTTTGAATGATCTCCAGGGGTTTCAGGTTAGCATAACCAAACACCTGTGAACCGTAGAGCATTTGGGTGATGATTTTTGCCCTAAAAACTTGTAAAGTTGAAGGAACATGTTTTCCTCCAGTCGTGTTGTGAAACTTACTTATGACTTTAGCATTCCCTTGTGCTCTTGTTGCTACATACTTGATGTGTGCAGACCAAGCACCGGACAACTGGAATGTTATGCCTGGGTACTTGTACTGCTGAACTTGTTCAATCTGATGACCATGAAGAGACCATTTGTGCTTAATTCTTCTTCTACTGAAAACCATTATTTTGGTTTTGGTATAATTGATTTCTAACCATTCTTGTGTACAGTAGGAGGAGAAAGATCTCAAAAGCCTCAATAGAAAGGCTGTTATAGACTGTACTGTAGTAGTCTAGACCAGAGTTGTCAAACCTATGACACGGATGCCAAAGGTGGCATTTGGAGCCTTTTCTGTAGGCACCCAATATCGCCCCCTTCACAGCCACCTGTATTCAGGTTAAATGGCTGTATTATTTTGAATCACAGTTTGCGCACTTGGTCTCTAAAAGGTTCACCATCACTGGTCTAGATGATTTTGTCTCTATCAGAAATAATCAAACAAATACCTTACATTGGTTCAAAGTGCTCATGCTCAGTTTAGCACTTTTAGGATAAAGGGGGTCTAAATGATGAGAAATATAGCATCACAGTCTCAATATGGAAAATGCTAATCTTTGGAAACTCTTGTCCTGAGATAGATCAACATAGTACATGTTTAATTCCATGGTTCAGCAGGCATCCCTTACAGGGAATAATTTAGGAGAACTGAGCTAAAAAGTTTCAAAGGCATAAATGTGGATTAGGTCTCAATTTGAGTTAGGGCATTAAATTTTTATATCACTAAGGCTGAGATGATATACTTGACATCAATAACTTTATTTTATGAGTATAAGATACTGGGCAAATGTACATAAATTTCTATTCCTATTAAATAAATGAGAATGTACTACAGCTGTTTTTAATGAGAACCTGAGAAGTTGCAATGAAATGACTGGCTGAAATTAATCTGGAGAAATCAGTGGAGAGTTTAATTAGAACACTGGCTACTCTATGCTAGAATTTCTTTGAGGGTCATTGTAATGATAATGTTATACAGACTGCTCCTCCTCTCTTCTGCTATAGATGAGCTAATGTTTGGCTATAATAAATGAGTTGAATGTATTCTCACTGATAAGTTTAATTAAAGATGCTTGTTAAAATGGAAAAGGCATTTGCCCTTCCTAATGGAAGCTTAGCATTTCTAACAAAGTTTACTAAAAATTGAGTAGGAAGGCAGCAAAATATGTAGTGTCTTCCCCCCCAAAAAAGATGCTTCCAAGTTTCCTTTTTTCGCTCTTCAACACTCCTTAACTAATTGTAAGTTCCATAAGACCAGAAGGGTGAATGAGAGAGCTGTCCAGACAGCATAGATGATGTGCCAGATAGTTATAGGTATTACTTCTTAATAGTTCAGGGAACACGTGACTACCTGGAGATGATGGTTAGTTGAGTTGCTCAGTTCCATGGTTTCTATTACAGAGCTATTGCTACATGTACACACACCTCATCTCAGTTTTCATACTGGGAGAGATATTCCTTTTTCGAGGTTATCTTCCATTTTCAAGTATTAATAGGAGTTAAGTAGTGTGTGCTCCGCATTCCAAGTGGGAAAGAACAGGACAATGTGTTTATGAAAAAGCCATCATTTTAATGGCATAAATAGCTGTGCAGTTATTATGTCTGGAAAACTAGAAGTGCTTTCTTTTGTTAAAACAAAAAAATCTAAAGTGTCTACTTCATCCCTTGTAGCCCTGGTTGTGAGTACTGCATCAGCTGGATTTGCCATGGCGCCAGTGCCATTTGATGTAACCTGTTTCCTGCTTGCCTCCCTTGGAACTGGCCTTGCATCATGTGCTGCTAATACCATCAATCAGGTTGGTTCTTCATTATTACATTCTCTTCTCAGATTGCTCTTTGTATTCACATTTTTTTTGCTAATTTTTGTCCCGTAATAACTCGAACTGAGAATACACAGCATAATGTGTTGGGGTGATGAATGTGCTTTAAGATAGCTTTCAGACCTGATGCAATTCCTGTGTGACTCTTGTTGTGCTTCTAAGGTAGCCACGTTTTCAAATATGCTGTGATCTAGTGTTTGGATAAATTTCATATTTATGCTTGCTGTGTTATGTCACCATAACGTTTCAATGTCTGCCAAATTCAATAGGGTATGGGAAAGGCTTAAAATCAGAAAGCATATTAATCCACTGCTCCTTCAGGAAAGAGGGCATAATGCCATATATGTGAAAGCTAATACTAATCATTTCTATTTCTAACTCTTAACAGTTAGAAATAGAAATGATTAGTATTTATTTAGTATTTCTGTTTGCATTTTGTTTGGAAGGAGCTTTGGTATGGAATGGAAAGCTCTTCAGCCTGCTTCCTATGTATGTGGTGGCACAATCTAGATGGAAACATGTCCCTGAATGTTTCATGTAGTAATAACGGATCTGTATTTTCTTAAACTTTCTCCAAGACCAATAAGACAGTTTGGAGTTACTTTAATTCCCCTAACTCTGAGCCGCAAAGTGTGTACATGGAATATGGTCTCATTTAGATTGACCACTAATTTTGGGCGTATTATATGAATGACCCCCAGGTTTTGCTTAGTTTCTGTCCTCAATGCAGTGACAAAGAGGAAATCAGAAAAATTTTCTTCACTTTTAAACAAAAAATTTACAATTCTGTCCAGACAAACTGTGGTTGGTCTTAACTGTGATTTGCTTTGGCTTATGAACCTGGTTCAGTTCAGTAAAACCAGTTAAGATTAACTGCAATTTAAGTTTCAAACAAAGTACGCAATTATGATTAATCAAAAACAAAAGTGAAGTTTCCAGTCTCCTTGTGACTATGTTTGGAGGTTGTGGGGAACAGTTTGCAAAATTGAAGGTTTTCACAGATAAACGCATACATGAAGCTTGCTGTCATATTAAAAAGTCATTACTACATGATTACACATAAACCCGGTCATTGAGTGTGGCTTGCTCTGAATTGTGGTCTTTACTAGTACACTGTTCTTTTAAAGACCTATTACTGTAAAGAGAGGCATAAGCTTTTCTATAACAACTCAATTTTTGAAAAGAAGGTTATAGTGTATTCTTGAAAAAGGAATGCAGAGAACTGCAGAGCAATTTTTGGTGGTACGACCCCTCTGTCCACTGATTCACTAACTGTGGATTCATTTATCTGTGGTTGGTGATCAGTTGGGAGGGGGCAAAAGGAGGGGGCAAGGAAGGGGAAAAAATAAAAATAAAACTTAGTGCAGCCAATGCCTGCCACACTCCTCCTCCTCGCTGCCACTGCTGCCGCTGGCTAGCTAGGCACTTCGGAGGGGTGAGGTGGGGACTTTGAATTTCTCACTCAGGTCCTAGGTGGTAGATTGGGACCTGACTGGGAAATTCAAAATCCTCACCTCACCCCTCCGGAAGAGTGCCTGGCCCGACAGCATTTTTTTTTCCTACTGCCAGGCCAGGCATTCTCTGGAGGGTGAGGTGGGGACTTTGAATTTCCTAGTCATGTCCCGGGCGGCAGATTGGAAGTTTGAGAGGGAAGTTCAAAACTTCCAGTCCGTTTCCTGGGACCCAACCCGGAGGTTCAAAGGCCAGTTGGCCAGGCAGGTGAGTCCCCACTCCACTCCTCCAGAGGGTGGCTGGCTGGCCCGCAGTGGTAGTGGTGGTGGTGGTGATGGTGGTGGTGGTGGTGGTGGTGGGGCGGCGGCGGCGGCGGCGGCAAGCATCGGGGCAGTAAGTTTTATTTTTAATCCCCCCCCTCCTTGCCACCGCTGCTGCCGCTGGAGCAACAAGGATTGAATATAAAGTTTTTTATTTCTTTTTCTCCTTTCTGCAGCTGAGTAGCAAGGAGAAAGGGGGGGGACTTTATTCCCCGCTTGCCATTTGGGGGGTGTCGGGGGCAAAAGCTTTCACCCCAGCACCCCTTCTGCCACCATTATTCTCAGATAAGAGTGTTTGTTCTTATCCACTGATTTCACTATTCGTGAAGGAACCCGGAACTGGTCCACCACGGATACAGCGGTCATTCTTTACAACTAAAAGATAAGATAGTATCAAGCTGCACATCTCTGAAATGAAAGGGAAAGTATAGTTTAAAACTGTTAAGAAAGGAACTGTTAGAATTTTTTCCTTTGAGAGCCTTCTTTTCAAAAAATAAAGATGAAATAGTATTACGAATTGTACATTTTTGTTGTGCATTATCACTTCTGTAGCTGTAGTGAAGATCATATTTCATTTTTGCTACCAGTTGGAGAAACTGGAAGTTGCTAAGAGGAGAGTCAGGGCAGAATGACCACCGGTTATGTGGAACTTACTAAAAATAAACAGCATCTATATTATTTTTATTTTATTTGTTTATTTTAGAGTATTTTTACCCGTCTTTTTCTTTAGAAAAGGTCCCAAGGTGGCTTACAGTAATGAGGGATAATATACAGCCCAGTACAATTAAGACATGTTCAAGTATTGAGAACAGGGAATTGTTTTCTTACAGCATTAATAGACATTACATTAAAGATACAAGAGAACGCGAGCAGTTAAAATAGAGTAAAGTTCCATGTAAAGTTATGAGTGATGGAAACTAACATTGAAAACATAGTGTCAATATAACCACATAAGACTATAAGTAGTTATAAACACAGAAGTCTATGTGATCCTATAGATTCATATAAAAGACACATAATAGGTAGTCCATCATTCAGAGAAAGCTTGCCTGAAGAGAAAGGTTTTTGCCTGTTTCCGGAAAGACAACAGAGATTCACTTTTGAATCACATCAGCTAAGACAAGTCACAAGTTGCTTTTAAACATGCAGAAATATGATGTATTGTACACTATAATATGTGCGTAAACCTAGTGACCAAACAACTGGGACATTTCAGTGGTGGTGCTACTCATTTTAAAAGAACATTCCCAGAGCTTTGCAGTATTTTGCTTCTCACTCAGAACTTTTTTTCACAGCAAGTCGCTTGGTACTGATGCTGAATAGCAAATTATTGAAGACACAACCAGTCTTAAACAGTGTAGTGCTGGGCATGTAAAATGGAGTATGCCAGAGTGATAGAAACACTTAACAATTGCTGTTCCTTAATTGCTTAATAATACCGGCCACTGAATAGGACCATAGTTGTTTGCAAGCAGATCCCAGCTGTAATGCTATCTAGTAGATGCAGTAGTAACTTCATAAGGCAGACTTCCTTGCCACAAGAGACATGGAGGCAAACTTGCTGAACATATGACAGCCACAGGCACAAGATCTTATTGAGAAATCTGCCAGAGTCTGGAACAAAAAGCTTCTTGAGTTACAAGATGTGTATCTGTGTAATGTAAAGGAGCTTCCCTCCATCCCAGGGGGTAAAGAGAGGAAGAAATCCAAATGATGTTACCCACCTGTCTTTTATCGAGGGGGGAAAGGAAAGAGGCAAAGAAAATGGAAATCCCATCCTATGATCTCTTTGTTTCCCAGAGGCAGAGAGTGTTCTTTCTTGATACGAATCACTTTTAAAAACCTGCTTTTGGTTTAGATGAATATCCATTTTAGACTTGTAAACCTGTTCCTTGATCACCCCTGAAAATTGAAAATCTAGCTTTCTGTAGCACACTGTCAGATCTTTATGTGTAAAAAATATCATTTGTTAAGTTCAGAATGTTAGCCTTTTGACTTATGACATTCTGATAGAGACAAAACTTGTAGTGTGTTTATAACAAAAGCTACAACATGGAAATGTTAAAAGATTGGATATATCTCATAAGTCAAGTGTATCCTGAGATTGTGGAATGGTTCAAAGTGAGAAAAGGTTGCAAAGATGAAAGCAGGATGTTTAAAACGGGTTGCATTTAGTAGCTGGAAGATGTACTGCTGTAGAGAGATTTGACTTAATACCTTCAGGAAGGAGAAAATGGAGTTGCTCCTCTTACACTGAACATAAAAAGCATGCCGTGGAAATTAAGGAAAACATGGTGAGTTACAAGAAGAGAACAAATAAAAAATGCAAGTCAATTTTTGACCTTGGAACAATCAGGACTTTTCAAATAGTGGAGTCACGAGCAGGGCTGTGGAGTCGGAGTCGAGGAGTCGGAGTCGGAGTCGGAGGAAATGTTGGGTATCTGGAGTCGGAGTCGGAGTCGGCAAACAATGCACCGACTCCGACTCCAACTCCTACTAAATTTAGATTGGAATTTTTAAAAAAGCAGGTTTAAATGCCCCAATTCACAAAAAGTTATAATTAATGACTTCTCTACTGTAAGAATAAAGACCAATGCATGCAGTGCCTCACGTAACCGCAAAACGAACACGTTAAGTGACCGTGAAGAAGCATGCTTTACATGTGCTTCACTATATGGCACGCAACGCACAATTAGGAGCGGCAATACTTATACTTTCCATAGTGTTGTGTTCTGCTGTTACACAGTGCCCATGGGTAACCTAGCCTCTCACTGATAAGGGATTAAGTAAATATGTTTTTTGCAGGACTAGAAACACTTGTATAAGTGAACGGAATGGAGGGTCAGTAGTCCTGTGGTAATGACATGTATGTTGCCTTTCTTTCCTTCAATTAATACATATATTAATACAGAGGAGTCGGGGAGTCGGAGTCGGAGTCGGAACATTTATCTACCGACTCCACAGCCCTGGTCACGAGATGGGTGGATATAGTGCAGTGGTTCTCAACCTGTGGATCCCCAGATGTTCCTGGACTACGACTCCCAGGAGCCTCCACCACTCACTGTGCTGGAAGGGGTTTCTGGGAGTTGCAGTCCAGGAACATCTGGGGACCCACAGGTTGAGAACTACTGGTATAGTGTTAACTAGTTTGCCTGGCCTAGCAAGGCAGTTTTACTGTCCTTTCTAGAATCTCTTATGTCTCCAAATTTCATATACATCAGTAGTAAAGCAAAGCTGTAATTGTTTTGGTTTTTCAGATACTACAAATGTTTACATAGAATCCAATTTCTGATCAGATTCCTGATGGGAAAGGATGGTCAGTTGCATCATCTGAGAAGCATACCAGAAAAGCAAAAACAAACAAACAAACAAAAAAAAAAAAGAGGGGGGGAACTTCCTATTGCTCTGTATCAGTCCATCTCAACCGAAGTGTCACAGTATAGGCCAGACAGTAAACTATGTTTAATTCATTTGAAATATTTGGGTTATCTTTTTTCTTCTATTTTTGGGGTGATCATAGGGGCAGAGCATTTTGTTGTTGTTTTAAAATTCCCAACTACATTTTGTTTTCTTAAAAAATCTCTGTCATGCACTTCCAAGGGTTTACGGTTTAAGGCAAAGTCTCATCAATAAATTATTGGATTGATTTAATTCAGAAGAATCTTTCACACTGAGATATTCTGAGCAATTTGTTGTGACACCCTTCATACACATGGAACCAACTAGGTCCTAGACCCTTTTGAAATGAAAAGAAAATGGTAAACCACTGTCTGTGACTTCTGTGCAGCACACTGTGGTTTAACACCTGATGCATCTGTATGTCTTTCTTTGAAGTTTCCATTTGTTTTGACTGAGCAGATAATTTTCAGCAGGCAGCACTTCTTTTCGTCGTCTTATGATGATCAGAGGATTGCCAACTGGTGGTTATTAAAACCTGGTGTTTAAGTTCTGGGAGTGCAAGGTGGTTAGTGTAGGAGGCAGCCGATGATGTAATTTACTGTATATAATAAATATCTGGGAAGCAGCAATGCTGGAAGTCTATCTGTGTGCTCAAAAATGTTATGATATATGTTGCTTTGATGTTTTAACTGCTTGGCAACCTTCATTAGTGGTTACTATGAGGATCATAACTTACATCTAGTCAGATGATTCATAATTGTAAGTCCTCTAGATCAAGTGAACATGAAGAAATCCTCAATATTAAGAAGGAATGGCTCAGCCAGAGGTGGTATATTTCATGAGCAGTAAAAATGATGAGCACTTAGAGACCCAACCTCCCCCAAAACAATAAATTTTAAATGCAGAGATCATCTTTCCAAAGCATAAATTATTTGACCCCCGACTGAAACTTGATAAAGGATCTTGGGCAGAATGTTATAAATTAGTGTGTGCTGTTCTTCGAAGAAAGTCTCAAATTATAAGCATAACCAATGGTGAATATGCAGGATAGAACAATTGCAAAAGGTTGGGTTGGGAGCAGTGTACTACCATATGGGCTTTGCACATATATTATACTTGCTATTAATTATCCCAGTATGACCAATAAAGTAAAATAAGTAGCTGTAGAAATAAACTAGAGAAAATTGCATGTGATTATTCATTTCAAAGAATAATAAATTCACTCTTTGCTTATTTTTAAATACAAAATGTACTAATTTGGAACAATGTTCAGTCTGACTCTGCATGTGATCCCACAGATCGCCTTGCAGTTATAAAACTCCCAGGTGTACTTTTTAAGGCAATGTTTTGGCCTTTATCACTAGTGGAGATTCTGAGGGTGCAGTGGCAAGAGATAAGAGAAACTGATCTGTCATATAATGGGTAAAGCACTGTATGCATGTAATGTATTCAATTAATTTTGAAATATTCCTGGGCAAATGTCATAAATGGCATCTGAGGGAGCATTTTGTGGTATTTTCCCAATAATCAAGTAGAATTGTATTATTGTTTTCTCTTTATTTATTGTATTGAAATTGCTCAATGAGAGACACACACAGACAAGAGTGGCTAGACCTTATAAAGAAGTATCTGATAATACGTCTAAAGATTGGCCTAACACAGCCTCCTTTATTGGGTTGAAAAGCCAACAGTGTGGGGGTGTATGCACTTAAATAATTGCTTTTTCCCTTAAGAAAGCCTCTTCTTGCATACTGAAGTGAGATTTTATAAATATAAAAGTATACAGTTACAGTTTCTTAATAACTAGCTTTACCCACTTAGGATGTCTGACATTTATTTTTGTTCTTTTGCCCAATGATTAATACAAAGTTCCCATTTTAAATTACCTTATTATTCCCCTATGCATTCTTTTTACATTTCAGCCTCACATATTTTATTCATGTGTTTCAATACTTAAGATGTTCCTTCATTTAATCACTGTATTCTTATAATTAGTCATGCCATAAGTAGCAGATTTCTAATGTTCCCCATAATGTTACTGAAAGTATTGTGTCCATTTAATACTTATCTTAAATGTTTATAGTTCTTGTTTGCTACTCAGGCTACAATAAATATATACATGTGGCATTTAAATAGCTTAATTAATATTACTTTATATTTGAAGGAATTTCAGCATGTTCAAATTATGTCAGGCCTGGGGAGGATGATTTGTTCACTCATGTAAATTGCCTTCATTTGTTCTCTCTGCATATAATATATAAGCCAATAGCTTTTTTTCCCTCAGCTGCTACAACACCAGTGAGTTATGATGTTCTGCAATTTGTGGCAGTGATTGCAAATTGCTAAGTCTAGTATTTGTGTTGTTACCACAACTTGATAACTTTTACAACAGAGGAAAAAAAATAGCCAAGCATACCAGTAGTTTGTGAGCATGATCTTTATTCCATGCTACTCCTTCCCTCCACAGTTTTTGATTGACTATTCTATTCTATTCTATTCTATTCTGTTCTGTTCTGTTCTGTTCTATGTCACATTTATGCTTAAGTAATGCTCTCTCTAGGTATTGCATGTTGTCAACTTACTAAACTTTTTTTTCAATGGGAATTTGGAAAGAGGGAAAACATTTACCTTTATGATAGATCTCTGGTGAAGTCTGTGGTGCTTTCTTTAAATGGAAGTGCCAGATTATTCCTGGAAACACTGATGGCTGAAAGAGTAAAGATATTAAAGGACTGCCATAATGGAATATGGGGATAGCATCAGACAAACAGTAAACTTTTGTACTTGGTAAAATTAATCTGCTCGTATAATCTAAGATGGCACAACACCTTCCAAAGTACTTCATATTTCAAAACACAAGAATATTTAGGTTATTTCCATGGTTATAGGATTTAAATAGATTCTGAATGGTTTTAGATTAAGAGTTTCTTATGCTTGGCAAGAAAATATTAACATTTAATTTATGAAAATACTTGTACAGAGTTATTTCTGCATAGTGATACATCACATCAAACTTTAGTCCTTAGATTAGGTGTATTTAATCAGTGAGGATTTGGTGAGTCAGCCGCTCTGTATGTGTTATCGATTTAAATGGGCCTACTCTCTTTGCATTTTGTTAAAGTAAGGGTGCAGTCAGATGGGCATTTAGCCTGCTGTTTGGACCACTGCACGGATGGGGTTGGTTCAGTTCCTTTTCACAGTGATCATATGACATAACTGCTGGATTGAACCAAATCATCCCCACCCATCTAATGCCGAAGGACTGCTCTGCGTGGCAAAAAAAAACCAATTAAAATACTGCAGTCCCATGCCACCCACAAAACCCACAGCCATTAAAATCCAGTATATCCCCCAAAAGAAGGAAAGGGCGAATTGAAATAAAAACCAACACAATAAATGGTCCACAAAGATGTTCTGAGGGTAAGATGTTTCCAAAGGCCTCTTTGAACAGTATGTTTTCAGAAGGACAAGAGGGAGAAGGCCTGGCATATATCTGTAGTGTCGCAGCAACCACTGAGAAGACCCTGTTCCTGGTGATAGTTTTCCTCACCTCCCTCAGGATGTCCACCTGCATACTAAACATCTGATTGGCTTGGATGGCTCAGGTGGACAGTCTTAGGGAGAGATGTTCCATCAGGTAACAAGGTCCCAAACTGTTAGGGCAGGCATTTCCAAACTTCTTTGGACCACAGCTCCCACAGTCTTTTGTCATTGGCAGTCTAAGCTTAGAATTCTGGGAGTTGTGGTCCAAAACATCAGGAGGGCCGAATTTTGGACATGCCTGTGTTAGGGGCTTAAAACCAGCATTTTGCATTTGCCACGGATGTGCTCCTTGACATGAACCTGGCTGCTGCATTTTGCACCTATTGAAGTTTCTGAATTATCTTTAAAGACAGCACCACAGTAGAGAGCAATTGAGAACCAAGACGTATTTCATCCAAAATCCCTTTTGTTTTTAGGAGTAGGAGTAGCCGTAGTTGTATGTGTGCTATTTTTTTTTTTAGTTTTCAATATATATAGTAATATCACCAATATAAACTGGGGATCACTTTTAAGTGTACAGTTAATATTGTATATACCACTTTTCCTCCTACTTATCTTCTTTATATCATCTTGGTTATTCCTACAGTTTTGGTGTATAATATTGCTAAGACAAGGCATAGCATTTAAACAGGAGCTTCCCTCCCACCAAAACTGAGTGGGTTTGATTTCAATCCTTTAGTTTTTGAAGTGTTTTTTTCCCCTGAAGTGATATTTTACAAGCTACATTAGCAGCTTTAGAAGGTAAGTCCTGCACAGTTTATTACACAGTGCAGAAGACAAAACAGTTTCATGGATGTCTTTTCTTTTCCAGAAATATTCTACAAATAGTTTTTCCCAGCCAGACTAAACTAATAACTGGGGGGAATGTTATACACAGAGTGAGCATCTGCCATATTTAACTTGGCACTTTGTGACAGGTAGAGTTTGATTCTCAGATGTTTCTGTCAAAACCTCTGGAAGTCCTAGACTGCTGAAGAATAATAGGTTGAGGGCAACTTAACTTAATCCCAACTGTCTCCACTCTGTCATTAAAAACATTTTCATTGTAAGCAAGTGAAGTTTCTTTATGGATAAGGATTGTCAATTCTGCTTTTAGCAGTACATGTCGTGGAACATTTCCTGCAATGTGTTCAGTTGTCATGATAGTGCCTCTTTTCTCTGATTCCGCGTCGTATGCATCTTTGTATAGTAAGTTCTAAAATTCCTGGACTTCGTACTTAGTTATATTTATATTTGCTTCTGCCAAAGGACTCAGTATTATATATGAGCTGAAAAGCCTTAGAACTATGTCATGTATGCTCTTTCTACATACGAAAAAGAAAGAAAAGAAAAGAAAAAGACAATAATGTGCTTAAAAGAAATATATTGTGCTGTACATAAGAACATAAGAACATAAGAACATAAGAAGAGCCATGCTGGATCAGGCCAAAGGCCCATCTAGTCCAGCTTCCTGTATCTCACAGCGGCTCCACCAGATGCGTTTGAGAGCACATGAGACTAGATATCTGTCTCCTGATACCACTCCCCTGCATCTGGCCCTTGAAGTACCCTGGTTTAAAGCCTGGAGATTACACATCTCCATCATGGTTTGTAACCTGTGATGGACTTTTCCTCCAGGAATCTGTCCAATCCCCTTTTGAAGGCATCCAGGCCAGATGCCATCACTACATCCTGTGGCAGGGAGTTCCATAGACTTACAACGCACTGGGTGAAAAAATATTTTCTTTTGTCAGTTCTTACTCTCCCAGCCCTCAATTTGAGTGTATGTCCCCTAGTTCTGGTATTTTAGGAGAGAGAGAAGAGCTTCCCTCTATCCACTTTACTCATACCCTGCATTATTTTGTATGTCTCAATCATATCCCCCCTCAAGCACCTTTTTTCCAGACTAAAGAGGCCCAAATGTTTTAGCCTTTCTTCATAAGGGAGGTGCCCCAGGCCAGTAATCATTTTAGTCGCTCTCTTCTGCACCTTTTCAAGTTCCACTATGTCTTTCTTGAGATGCGGTGACCAGAATTGTACACAATACTCCAGGTGGGGCCTTACTATTTTTTTGTATAAAGGCATTCTAATGTTTGCTGTTTTATTTTCAATCCCCGTTTTGATAATCCCTAGCATGGAATTGGCCTTCTTCACCGCTGCCACACATTGGGGAGACACCTTCATGGAGCTGTCCACCAACACACCAAGATCTCTTTCCTGATCCGTCACAGATAACTCAGAGCCCATGAGTTGATAGATGAAGTTTGGATTTTTTGCCCCAATATGCATTACTTTACATTTAGTTACATTAAAACGCATTTGCCATTTCTCAGCCCATTCCCCCAGTTTGGAGAGATCCTTCTGGAGCTCTTCACAATCTTCTCTGGTTTTTACCACACGGAAAAGTTTTGTGTCATCGGCAAACTTGGCCACCTCACTGTTTATCCCTGTCTCCAGGTCATTTATGAACAGATTGAAAAGCACCGGTCCCAGGACAGAGCCATGGGGCACACCGATTTTCACCTCTCTCCATTGTGAAAATTTCCCATTGACACCTACTCTTTGTTTCCGGGATCTCAACCAGTTCTCAATCCATAAGAGGACCTGCCCTCTTATCCCCTGACTGTGCAATTTTCTCAGCAGCCTTTGGTGAGGGACTGTGTCAAAAGCCTTTTGAAAATCCAGATAGACTATATCCACCGGTTCACCCAAATCCATGTGCCTGTTGACCTTTTCAAAAAATTCTAAAAGGTTTGTCAGACAAGATTTACCCTTACAGAAGCCATGCTGATTTTCTCTCAGCAAGGTTTGTTCTTTTATGTGTTTTAAGATTTTCTCTTGGATGAGGCTTTCTACCATCTTCCCTGGGGCAGATGTAAGGCTAACTGGCCTGTAGTTTCCCAGGTCCCCTCTCCTTCCTTTTTAAAAAATTGGTGTGACATCTGCTATCCTCCTGTCCTCCGGCACTGTGGCCCTTTTAAGAGACAAGTTGCATATAACCGTTAAGAGATCTGCAATTTCGTTTCTCAGTTCCCTAATAACCCTTGGGTGGATGCCATCTCGGCCCGGTGACTTGTTAATCCTCAATTTATCAATTAGTCCTAAAACCTCCTCTCTTTTAACCTGTATTTGATTTAATTCTTTAGTCAAGAGGGGCGGCTCAGGCAGCGGAATCCGCTCGAGGTCCTCTGTCGTGAAGACAGACGCAAAGAACTCATTCAATTTCTCTGCAATGTCCAAGTCCTCCTTAACCTCCCCTTTTCCTCCCTCACCATCCAGAGGGCCAACTGGTTCTCTGGCAGGTTTTCTACTTCTAACATATTTAAAGAAGCTTTTATTATTACCCTTTATATTGCTAGCCATGCGTTCCTCAAAATCTTTCTTTGCCTCCCTTAGCATCTTCTTACATTTCTTTTGCCAGAGTTTGTGTTCCTTTTTATTTTCCTCATTTGGGGAGGATTTCCATTTACAGAAAGACCTCTCCTTGTGCTTTAGAGCCTCTCTAACTCCACTCGTTAACCATGCCGGTGTCCTCTTGGACTTAAATGAGCTCTTCTTTCTTTGTGGTATGCACTTGTGCTGGGCCTCTATTATTGTTGTTTTCAACAGGCTCCATGCACTCTGAAGAGATTGGATTCTTCTAACCTTCCCCTTCAATTTCTCTCTAACTAGTTTCCTCATCTGAGGGAAGTTTGCCCTTCGAAAATCAAGGGTTTTTATGTCTGATTTGGTTGACACTCTTCCTCCGACATGCATGGCAAAGGAAATTGCAGCATGGTCACTGTTCCCCAGAGGCTGTATAGTTATGTTTCAGAGTTGATCTATGCTTAGTTTTCTAGATGTTCTAGAAGTCTTCAAGATTCAGTCAGTTTCCAAACATGCGCCTTATCTACAATCCCTGTTTAGGTGCACATGAATCTCTTGTGTGGGCACAAACATCACTTAGGCAGCTCTATGCATGTGTCACCTGTGAACTGTTGTTGAATTGTTAGGTGCTGGGGAGAATCCTGACAATGTCCCATGTTATTTTTTTTAATTTAAGCAGTAAATATCTCCCTCTCAGAGGAGTAGGGGAAAAAGATTAAAAGGTATATATACAGTTTCTGTTAACATTATTTTAAAAATGTCTTATTAAACTAAATTTAAAAACTTAGCAACTAAAAGACCAAAAATGTCATACATAAACAAAGTTGAAAAGCAACTTAACCCACACATTAGTGTTATGATTAAACTTACAACTCAGTGTGACCATGGGACCATGTTCAGTTTTCCTTCTGTGTATGGAGCCCTGCTCCCCCCTAAAATATATATACATGAACCACTGTAACAAATCATTTCCTACCCAGGTGGAGGCACAACTGAGTAATCAGCCAGAGCTGATAAAAGGCATTTCTGGTCAAAGCCATTATTTGAGTCTCCGTAGACCAGTGATGGCGAACCTATGGCACAGGTGCCAAAGGTGGCACTCAGAGCCCTTTCTGTGGGCACCCGACATCGCCCCTTCATAGCCACCTGTATAAAGGTTAAATTACTGTATCGGCACTTTGCAAAAAAATTAGTGGGTTTTGAATTGCAGTTTGGGCACTCGGTCTAAAAGGTTTGCCATCACTGCCGTAGACTATGCTGAGTTCAGCCTGCAAACCCAATCCTTAGGGTGGAGTGAAGACCCATCAAAGCCAAGTAAATATCCCTCAAACCAGTCTGATGATCCTCCCAACAGTGGGATCTCTGTCTTATTTGAATTTATTTTCCCTTTATTGACCCATATTCAATCCATTATCAACACTTGACAGGGCTCAGGGACCTGTACAAAGTCCCCTACAGATGAAGCAAAGGAATGATGTAAACTGGATGTCATCAGTGTACTAGTGACAGCAAACACAAGCTCTTCCTATGACTTCACTCAATAGCTATATGCAGGTGTTAAAAAGCATTGTGGGGATTGTCGGCCCCTGTGGGATCCCATAGCAGAGGTCCCAAGGAGACAGCACCCCCAAGATATGCCATCTGGAATCATCCATCAAGGAATTTTTGGAACCAGCAGAGAATTCATTCATTCATTCATTCATTCATTCATTCATTCATTATATTTATATACCACAATCTGATTTTCCTCAAAGGGGAACTCTGGGCGGTTTACAATAACAACTTATAAAACAGACTCCCTGATCCCTAAACTTGATAGCTTTTCTAGAAGGATACCATTATTTACCTCTCTTAGGAGATCATCTTGCAGTACTGTTTAAGTACCATGCCCCAGCCTAAACCCTGATTGCAAAGAATCCAAACTATCAATTTCTTCCAAAAATGTCTTTAACTGATCATAACTTGCCTCTAAACAGAATGTTTGAGACAAGTCTGTAGTTGTTTGGATCATCCATCATCAGATTAGTTTTCTTAGGAATGGGTTGTATTGTAGTTTCTTTTAAATAGAAGGGTATTGCCTTCCTGATGAGATGGATTCATGACTTGGACTATTCTACCATTGTATTATTGGCAGGTGCTATTAGCCAGGATGGGTAAAGATGTAAAGAAGAGCCAGTAGTTTTTACAATGTGCAAATGCCTTGTCTGCATCCTCCGGCTTTACAAAGAGAAACTAATCCAATAAATCCTGACTAGACAATGCATTGGACATCTCAGTCCATTCAGTTGAGCTAAGTTAAGGTGCATTCAATCTTAGATCTGAAGTGGACTCTCCATCAGTTGAAGTTATCTGTACTTGGTTGCAATATTTGCATCTGTTCAGCACTTGTAAAGCTGAAGACAACGCAAAAGAATTATGCCTGATGGTTGGAGGCCCATTAATCTATTTCTTTTTGTCACATTAAGTGACTTATAATATTTGCCAGACTTTTATCTGTGTGGGGTAAACCTGACTTTTTATTGGCTTTCTGTGACATATTCAGCCTTCTCTGGAGAGAGGGATGAGATCTAAGGGGTCACTTTTCCTTGTGTCCAATGTCAATCAGCACTAATTAAACCCACTTCTAGTGTGGCATCAGTAACCAGCAACTTACTGAATGGGTAATGAAATCTGTGGAAACTTTATCACTTATCTGGGCTCCATTTACTGTCCACATTATAGAAGTGCAGGATGAAATAGTTTATTAAAAATCACTTAAATGCAAATCTTAGTAAACATATTCAAAAGTTTACAATTTTACTGTTACTTGGTATCTCTAAGAATTGGGAATTCTCTCCTCTAAAGCAGTATGATTTGTGACAATACAACAGATAGCTGCCTACCTCTGTCGAGCACCAACATCTTCAATGAGAATAAAAATACGAGCCTTCTTTTATCTACAGTAATCCCCCACCTACCATGGGGGTTAGGGACCTGACCTGCGATAATGGAAAATACGCGATATGCGGATGCGCGGTTGGGTCAAGACTGGGGGGGCCTATCTGGGGCCTCCTACACTTACCTGAGGCCTGGCACTGCTCTGAACGGGCTTCCAATGGGCTTCCCGAGCCTGTCGGAGGCCCCAGAAGTGGTTTCCACCGAACCAGAAGTCACTTCCGCATCACTGGAAACCACTTCTGGGTCCTCCGACAGGCCCAATAAGCCCATTAGAGGCCTCAAAAGTGGTTTTGGGTGATCTAGAAGGCACTTCCGGTTAGCTGGAAACCACTTATGGAGCCTTCGACAGGCCCGAGAAGCCTGTCGGAGGCCCATTTGGGGCAGTGCCAGGCCTGGGGAAAGTGCAGGAGGCCTTAAATGGGCCCATGCAACTTGCCCCAGGAGCCCTTTGTTTCATATACTGTGGTCCGGCAATATACCAGGACCGCAGTAAGTGAAACGCAAAAGGGCGGGGGACGACTGTTTTGCCTTATCAAGAGTTAACTGTACTTTATAGTGTATCATTTCATGGAAAATTCTTTGGCTTAATACTTTCATTTATATACGGTTGTCTGAGGTCAGTTTTCTATTTTGCACTTGTCAAACAGCTGCCAAATTAAGCGACTACACTCAAAAGTTCATTTACATTTTATGCCATTCTTAGGGTGTCTGCTTCATGTCTTAATATAACTAATGATTTAGCTGCTGGTCTAAGTCATCCTTCTCCACTTGCTTCCCACAGATGTTCACACCTTCTCAGTCTTAAAGTACTTAGAAAGCCGCGTTGTTTCTCTTTCAAGGTTTTCTTAAAGATTTAGTTATTTTAGAAGGCAATATTATCTTCCTAAGAAAAAACAAAAAAGGGGAATGGGTGCAACATATGCTTAATCTTGTAATGTTTCAGGATTTTTTTTAGGTGTTTAAATTCTTTTCTGTTTTTTTTTTAAATTGTCAAAGTGAAGGAGTATGAAGAAAATAACATATGTGGAACACTCTTTCCTTATGTTTACTAAGTACTTGTAATAATTATTGTACAATGTTTAGTCTTCCACTTTTTAACTAAGTTTGTATGGGTCTTTTATGAAGAACATACACTGGAATGAACTTTATTCATTGAAGTGTCTGTAAATCAAGATGATCTTTTCCTGGAAATATCAAAGGATTCTAAAGAACATAAACTTCATTTGTGGTTTTTATAGCATATTTCTTTCTTAGTGCAGGTTTACATGCATGGGTGAAATACCTGGGATTTTCTAATGTAGTGAAATGATCAAAGGAATATCTCTTTACATGCCATTGATGTCTTACTACAAAGTAGTCAAATAACCTGAGGTTACTATCTACTTTATATAAATTCTTTAGAGACAGGTAAGGCCCTTTGGGTCTTAAATTGCTACTTCAAACTTCAGTGGTGTACTTCTCTCTGGAAGGAGCAAGGGAAAAAGCCATTCCAGGCTAGCATTGAGTTTTAAAAAACGTTTTGAAGACTCTTTTTCAATTACTGTTACAAAGGAAGTTTCTCCACCCAGTCATGGTAATAATGTTTTTGGAGCACTCCCTCATCAAGGCAAAGAGTAAGTTGATTCTTTCTTTCCAGAGCTGTATACCATAAAGAAGTATGATTAATAAAAAGCTCCATCTAAGAGATTTAATTATTTTAAGAGAAACATTTTAAAAGCATGCTGTTATTTTATAATAATAATATAATAACCTTAGAACTGCATAGGTGGAAGGGACCCTAAATATATTTGTCAGGCAAATGAAAACAATTGTCCTCCTAGTTACTGCATGTTCTTAAGCAGTGACTGGCATTTCCCATTGATGGCTTCTGCATTGGAATTGCAATAAACTGCAGGACATGACAAAACTGAATGCAGGCTGGAAAAGCAGATAAAACTAAGTGAAAATTAATGGCAGATGTAAAAGTTATTGGTAATGACAGATTCGCCTCTTAGCAGTCTTTAGAAAACTGTATTTTTCTTTTACCAGATACGTCACTTTCCATCTTCAGGATAAAATGTTTATGTAGCTTTCTGTCAAATGTTTTACACATCTTCTTACTGCTTTAGCAGTTTGTAGCATTCAGGGAAACAAAAGCATATTTGCTTAATCCAGACAAAGCAAATGTAGCAACTGATTTTTAGTAGCTGAATGGTTTGTAATTGTTTGCTCACATGAAAACAAGAACAAGTGTATTTTGTCTCTTGACTCTTGATTATGTTTCCATTTTCATTCTTCAGTAACCCTCATTTATGTAAGCCACCTTTCCAAGAAGAAAGGTGGGGTAAAAATAATCTAAATAAATAAATAAATAGATAGATAGATAGATAGATAGATAGATAGATAGATAAATAATAATCGGGTGCCTTAGACCAGTGGTTCTCAACCTGTGGGTCCTCAGATGTTCCTGGACTACAACTCCCAGAAGCCTCCACCACTCACTGTGCTGGAAAGGATTTCTGGGAGTTGCCGTTCAGGAACATCTGGGGACCCACAGGTTGAGAACCATTGCCTTAGACAACTATCTTCTTAATATGTGGATGGGGCTGCTTATATCTAGCTTATTGTGTGTCTTGCTAGGTGAAAGCAAAAAGGTCAAGGTACACAGTAGGCAACTGCTCCAGTTGACAACATGTGTTTGCAATATGGTCTTTAGTGCCTCTTTCTTTTGGAACCAGCCTCCACATTAGGCATTTCTTGCTCCGTATAGAGTGAAAGTCTTTCTTACACTAGGTTCCTTCTAGGGTGTGCACCCAGGGAGGACTCTGCCCTCTCCATGCAGGGCTTTTCCTCCCCTGCACACCTGCAGAATCATTTTTGTTTTGGTTGTGACAGAACCCACTGGGGGGGGGAGGCACATCCATGCACAAATGGGAGAGAGTCCTATACAGTGGGGACAAAAATCAGAGGGGACCGGTTGAGCATCACTTATTGGATGGGAAATTGTAATTTGTAGCATCCATTTTCCTTGGAGATTAGTATATATATTGAACATTTCCAATCTGGAGACCATTGTTTTGTTTTCCGTGTTAGTTTGTAGATTCTGGTTAGGATTTTGATGAATTCAGTCTCTGTAGGTTGAAATAAAGATTGGTGTTTAATCTATTCCTGGTGATTTATTTCTTCCAAATTATTTATGACCAACTTTTATTTCCTTTTCTGAAAGCACTTTTTTTTATCTTATACTGTAGAGATGGGCACGAAACAGAAAAATGGTGTTTCGGTTTTTCATTTGTCGTTGAGAGGTCTGTTTCGGTTCGTTTCCGTTTGTCGGGAATTTTTTGAAAAATTTCGTTACCGTTTTTTGTTTTTTCGTTTGTCGTTTCTACCCGCTTTTTGCACGATTTTTAAAGCATTTCCGTGCGCAGGCATCCTCCAACGCCCCAGACCAGAGGGAAAACACTAAAAAAAATGGATGCTGGCAGAGACACAGTATAGACTAGGTACGCAGGGAGGCTGCAAAGGCAGCAGCGGGCGTTGCCCAGGGTGCAAGGCAGCCGCAGAGTGACTGCACTGCGGGGCAGGGGAGGGTACTCACCAAGAGGTACGCAGCACGCACACACACAGGGAGGCTGCAGGACTGAAGCTAGAGTCGCAGAGACAGGAATCCCACCCTAACTCCCACCAGAGACTGCAAGGAGGACGGGGGCTGCCAGAGCTTTTTATGCCCTCTGTGGCTGCCAGACCTGCCCGCCCAGTCTGCAACCTGGGCATGCTATTGGTTGAACATGATCCCATCACATGGCTTGCCTCCATTTTGTGGCTGGTGCGACATCCATTTTAAAGGGAAAAGAAAAATACATCGCGATGGGAGAAGACAAAAACAAACGTTTTAAGGACCCCAACCCCCCTGGTAGGTATTATCAGACAATATAAATAATTATTGCTGTGTTTTTACGGATGTCCAGGGCGTTTTTTAACATTTAAAACAGCTCATTTCATTGTGCGTCGCCATTAGCGGAAACGAAACGTAACAACTATAATTTTCGTAGTTCTGTTCGTTTTGTTGCATTTTCATCACAATTTTTGTTTGTCGTTTCGTTACGTAACGGAAACGACGAATGGTAACGGAAACGAAAAAATGTTCATTCCGTGCCCATCTCTATTATACTGTATATTGTTTTTTTTTTCTTGCATAGGTCTCCAGTATTTTTTTTTCCTACCATCTCTTTTTTTATCCCAGTAAAATAACATGTTCTCATGTTGACTTTTCGGCATCCCTAGTCAAGGTCTTTGATTTTTTGGATCTGGTAAAGGAGAAATTTCATTTTCCCTCTTTTGTTCTCTTGTTTTTTCTTTACACTTGTAATAGGGCTTTCGTTGTCTGTTTGTAGTAGTCGCCAAAAAGTAGCATTCAGGATTCTGACCCTGTTTCTGTCTCATTTTACTTTCGCTTCTTTAAAGAGCCTGGTAGTTTTTTGAGAGGCACCCTTTAAAGAGTCCACTAATCCCTTGTATCTGTGTTTAGCCACTCCCACCTGTTTTCCTCTTCAGGCAAATTGTAGCTCAGGAGGGAGACTTGCTGAGACACAGGTAGGAGTCTATTTGACTTAGTTACTGCTCACCACATGATGTCCATGTGTACAGTTGTCTGGTTGCCTGAAGCATGTATTTGCAGTAAGCAGATTGGAAATTGATCGTACAAAAAAAGAGATGCAGTGATAATCGCAGGGGGTTGGAATACAAATGTAGAAAACGAATCAGAACCAAACATAGCTGGAGAATTTCACCTAGGAGTTGAAAACCAAGCAGGAAAATTCTGTAGACTTGGCAGCCTGTCTAGTGCAAACTTATATTGTGGTTTGACAAAAAGAATCCTTTACTAAGGTGTCATCTAAATACTGTTATCAGCAAAACACAAAATAGCAGTATCATAAGGAAGCATGCTAATCCACATAGGCAGATAAATGAAAGCAGGAAAGTCAGGAAGCAGCACCAATTTATTCGTTCACCCCCATACAGAACAAAACTCCAACTAAATGGGACAGTTTTTATGTGACAATGAAAGAATCATGATTGAGTGAAGAGTTGGGGCTATTTAGTTTCCTCAGCATTCTTTGGCAGCATGTTTCCAGTGCTAGAAACTTTGTTAAAAATTGAGGGTGATACCTTCCTCACATAAAATCTAAATAAAGAACCAGATGTCGTCGTCTCTTCCCTCACCTCCCCAGATTATAGGATTGGGGTACATTAAAAATAAATTGGAGGATACTTTCCTCCCGTAACCTTAGAACAGATTGCAAGCTGGTAGTTATTACGTGATACACATTTTGCCTGCCTGTAGATTGTCATCAACAATATGTACTTCTTCCTGCATTCCCTTTCCCCCTTATTTAGTTTGCAGATCTATGAAAGTAAGTAAAATTTCCATAATGCCTGGATGAGATGTAAAGGGGCAAAAGAAATCTGAATGATGTTTAGCTTTTACAGTGTTAGCTCTGTAATTTGACATCTCAAAAAACTACGTTGGGTACAAATGGCTGCATTTATCAGTGACTAAAACTAGGCTTAATAACAAGTATTTTCTTTCCTTATTCTAAAAGTGGGGAATGGAAAGACTGCAGATACATAAAGCAAATAAGCCGATAAAACACTTTTATCCATATCATAAAATTAATTATACAAATTTGTAGCAAAGGGCCTAAATTAAGAAATGTTGTTTTTATGGTTTATTAGGTGGAATTATTTCAATGTAAATGGTTTACCCGAAAGAAACTGTGAAATTGATGCATAAATCTACTCTGTTCCACTGCTTAGCATTTGAAATGCAATCTGTATGGGTTTAATGTTCCTACACTAACATGCTCATTTTTACAGTGAGCTCTAGGTGCTACTAATTGTGCAGTAACAGGTGCATGTAATTTAACTGCCCAGCTAGTCAAAATATCTTTAATCTATCCATATTAAATGGAACCATATGGATGTATGATGAGAATTTTCAGTGAGCCATTTTCTCGGCTTCCAGATTTTATTCCAGTCAGTAGCTATCCTGGTGGAGAATATCCCTGGTTGCCTTTTCTGTTAAAGAGACAATTTCATTAGAAAACTGGAAAGGCCAATTCCTGAATTTTGTTGTTGCTGTTTTCATGTTACATTGTATTTGGGTGATTTAATGCGGTAGGTATGCTTCAGTTGATTGTAAGGGGGAAAAACCCTTACTTTTGTAATGGAGTGGATGAAATTTTTCCTCTGTGACCACTATACTTTTTAAAAGACAAACATTGTTGTCCAAAATATAACCATGAAGAAGAAAAAGAAGAAAACCTTTAATTGTATGCAGATAGGGTGGTAAAATACATAAGGAAATCAAGAAGTAAAACAATTCAGTTAACATTAGAGTTGTAGTCCAAAACTCTGGCATTCCAGTACAAATGGCTATAGCCTTCTTACTTTCATAATTTTATCTGGTTGTTTTCATGAACTTAAATTGCTGTAATTATAGTTAAACTAATATATAAATATGGCTGTCAAATGGAGAGACTCCTTCTGTACATTAAAGGTTACTTACATGGAAATCTTCATGATTGTTAAAAAAAGCAGGTAAGTTACTTTCTTTCTTCTTCATTTAGATACTTCTTTGAGAAAGAATGGGTTGCATGGCCAGTCTTTATAAGCCAAATCTTTGGTTGACGTTTGGTTGCATGGCAGATTATTCAGCCTAAAGGTTATTTAGAGGCAGATTGCAAATTAGCACAAAGATGCTGTGCTCTCAATTAGTAGAATGTAGGTATGTCTATTCCTTTAAGCTTGCAAGCACAGAGAATTCAACCTTAAATGGCTAACGAATATTCAATATTCAACAGTTTATTCTGCCACGAGCTCTTATTAGTTGACATAAGGGAAAAATTGCTATTGCATGTGGCTGTCAAGCTGGGTGGTCTTCCTACAGTCTTTCTCAGCAATGGGCAGTTCAATACTACAAATTTATCTTATCATGTGGTAACAGCAAGGGTTTACTTTAAGAATTGTGAGAAACCATCTGCAAATGGTTTTCAAAGGCAAGCAGAATGAATTGTATTTTGACTTGGGTTTCTTTGTGGCGAAGCAGCTGTGAAGATTTTTCCTGCCAGTTGCAGTATTGGCTTGTGTGTTTCTTAACGTATTGAATAGAGAAATAGAGCAGGCAGCAAAGCTAATTTTTCCCATTTTAAGGATGAGGTAGGACAGCTAAACCAAATGTTTTAATAATTGCATATCCATTTTAGGTGTATTTATTACAAATAGACATTCAAAGTCATCATCTTGATGGGCAGGTAAAACTAGTTCAGTGATACATATGTTACAATTCAGAGAATTAGTTATATTTATGAACTATTTTGTTACTCATAAAATGGTTTTTAAATAGTGTTATAGACATTTATCAAATATGAATACTGTAATCTAACTGCTTAAACACAAATTGCACATTTTCAAAAGGAAACTGAAAATGATCA
The DNA here is from genome assembly GCA_037367245.1 of Phrynocephalus guinanensis. Classification (NCBI taxonomy): domain Eukaryota; kingdom Metazoa; phylum Chordata; class Lepidosauria; order Squamata; family Agamidae; genus Phrynocephalus; species Phrynocephalus guinanensis. The sequence goes on along the minus strand of CM074734.1, from coordinate 104,075,506 downwards.
TGTCAAATAGGATAACTAAGGAACATAATAATTAAATAGGTAATATAATAATTAAGGAAATTGCTTTCTAAATATTTGTTATAGATATCATTCAACATTAGTGGGTAGGGAAAGGAAGCTTCCTTCCCCTTTTACTTCTTTTCCTTTTGAATTTTGTTTTCAATGAAAGTGGAGAAGAATAGCCTCCAGACAGTACTAGTAGAGTATATGCATGCATGTTGACCTGTTTCTTTCATGGGACTTGTGAAAAGTCTCCACTTTTAGTATGCAGACACTGAGAAAGCTTCAGAATTAATGTTCTGGGTATCAGAAGACATCCCACCCCACTTTCAGTTTTTAAAATACACGTCAGCACTTAAGTTGGGTAGACAGCAGCACTAATCATATTAAGCACAGTCTCCAAACTCATGGGGAATGCATAATTAATTCTTTGTTTTAGAGGTGCTCATTTACTGGTCAAGGGCAAGCAGTCCGTGCATAGCTCTGCATATGAGCAAAGAGAAGAGAGCTAGTGTGCTGTTCAGTGTGACACCACCATTCCCTCTGCCCGCTAAATCTTGTTTGTTACACCTCTACCATGAGCCAAAAACATCAAGCAGTTTCCATTAAAGTGTTTGCCGCGTAGAGTGCAGTAAATGCTAATTCAGTGTCAATTAGAAAAATGCCTCTAATGAGGGGAGGGGGTTGTAGTTAAAAAGAGGCACTTCTGTTGATTCATGGCTGGTTCTCAATCCCTCTCTCTCCCCTCCCTTCCTAATTCCTCCCTCCTATTTGCTGTATAGGCCTCTTTCAACACTTGCTATTTATTATTTTAAAGTGAGTTTAGCTTGGATGCACTTTGGTGTTTTTTTTTTTTTTTCAATATAATCCCAAGGTTTACTTCTTTACTTGTGCCCCCTTAAAACTAGACTTCACAAATGCATTATTACATTCCCTATGTTTTAATGTTTGGTATGCATTTAAACCTAATACGAGCATTCAAGAAAGTTGCCGTCATTTGAATGTTTTGTTTTTCTATTTCACTTTAAGATGCACGTTAGTCATGTGCACAGAATTAAAGTAATGATGCACGTAATGCCTCATGTTAAGGGGGCTTAGATGGGTTTCATTAGACTTTTAAATAAACATATGAGAAATAATTGGTGTGGCTTTCACTAACTCCTGTTCACTAACTCACTTAGATTGCTACATCGAGAGCAGACCTTGCAACTGTCAGGTTGCTCTGAGTTTCAATGGGGGTTACCTTACTTGCTGTTTAAAATCCATATGAATTAACTACAGTATTCTAACATTTTATCCTTGAGACATCTTCAAAAGCATACTAACCCATAGAGAGCATTTCAAGGAAGGCATCATGGGAAGATAATTTTGAAGGATTATTGCATTTTATCATCCACGGTGTGTGCTCTGATCTATTGCTTTAGTAACTAATTTTAAATGTAAACTAGCACAATTTAGATAATTTTGTAAATCTTTTACGTCCAACCATGAGATAAAATAATAATAAAATGGTTCCAGATGAGAAAAAGATTGGAATTATTTCTTGTACTGGCTGTAAGTCATTACAAAAGAAAACATCATATGGGGGGGGGGATGACACTTTGTTCATCTCCCCAATCACTACTCTGCTAACTATCCAAGGGGTGGCTCCCATGTTCCGTCTACCATGTGATCCTTCCTCTTACAGTGCTATCCTTGCAGGCATGGCCATTTTTCAGTGCTATGGAATATTAGACACACTATCTTCTACCTGAGTCATTTAAGAAATGCAGTTTGGGTCAAGTGTAGATTGGTATGCACAGGCAGTCTTTTCCAGTAAGGAAACTTACAGTATGTAATTTTGCACATGTAGTGGAGAAGCACATGGTCTTCATGTCCAGCACTGCAGTAAGTCGAGGTGCCCTTGACTGTGCAGGTGATTGATCTATACCTCGGAGTTCTTATTTTTGAAATATCTTTGTGGTCTAGCCCAGTGATGGCGAACCTTTTAGACACCAAGTGTCCAAACTCCTATTCAAAATCTAATAATTTTTTTGCAAAGTACCAATACAGCAATTTAACCTGATGAATACAGGTGGCTGTGAAGGGGGAATGCCAGGTGCCCACAGAAAGGGCTCTGAGTGCCTCCTCTTTGGCACCCCTGCCATAGGTTTGCCAACACTAGTATAGCCTGTACTGCAGGCATGTCCAAACCTCGGCCTTCCAGATGCTTTGGACCACAACTCCCACAGTCCTTTGCCATTGGAAATACAGGCTTGGAATTCTGGGAGTTGTGGTCCAAAACATCAGGAGGGGCAAAGTTTGGACATGCCTGCTGTACAGTATATTTATATAATTTTAAGTATAATTATAATAATTAGCATTTACATCGCACTTCCCCATTCCGAAAGCACTGCATGCCTCTGACTTCAGTGATCCTTACACCAGTCATGCAAATGACCAGTGTTATAAATCTTTGGTTGCAGAAGTAGGGGTGAGACGTTGGTGGTGAGGTCCATATGACTACCTAAATGAGTACAATTCTTTAATGAAATTCAGATGAGCCTCTGCATAACAACTGCATTAAACTGTTAAACTTTTAGTAGTTCTATAGTCAAAGATACATAATGGTGTTTCCCAATACAGTGGTACCTCAATTTACTAATTTAATCTGTTCTGAATGCATGCTCATAAGTCAAACCACTCTTAAGTCAGGGTACGATCTAAAAATTGAAATAAAAAAGTAAAAAATATATATCAAAAAATGGAAAAAAATATTTGTAACTCGAGCAGACCATATCTAAAATTTATAAGGTGGCAGTTAAAACGCCAACAGTTTTCTGCTCTTAAGTCGAATTGCTCTCAATTCGAGCTGCTCTTAAGTCAGGGTACCACTGTATGCTCATCCATGGACATTGTCATAGCAGTTTGAATTAGAATGTAGCATCTTCTTGGTGCTGTATATGCTGTAATAAAAGTTCCATTTATTCTTTTTTTCTGTGTAATGTGTCTCATCTACAGAGTCAAAACTTGTTTTAAAAATACAGATATACCATTTAGGTTTCATCCTATCAGTTACATTTCTTAGAGATCTTGCATTTTCAGCACTGTGTGTGGTTTAAATCAGAGAAGCAAACCACAAAGATAAAAAGAAGGCTGTTGATCGTCTGCACTTATTGGCTGTAAGTCAGAAAGTCAGCCCTTCTCTCTCTCTCTCTCTCTCTCTCTCTCTCTCTCATTGGTAAACTTCAAAGACATTGTCAGAAGAGTATAAAGTTAGAACTTACGTAGTGCTGTGTGCATAGATTGAAAAAACAATTAGGCTTGTCAGCCGTAAGAAGCCTTCCATGCTATGGTGGTAGAGTGTACTAGCCGTAAAGTCTTTTTGCCTTTAAGACTTTCAGCTGAGTGATTTCTCTGTGGGTAAGATGTAATAAGAATAATAACGATCAAGTTAATACATTAAGGTATATTGTCTAACATTACCAAGATAATGTAAATGTTTTAATATTAATCTTATTGCTATTTTAATATAATGCATGTTTAATTATATTTTAATATTTGTATATTTCTTATTTTTAGATTTTAAATATTTATGATGCAAGCCGTCTGGGGTCTTTTGGGGGAGAAAGGTGGGATAGAACTATAAACAGACAGACGGATGGACAGACAGACAGACAGACAGACAGACAGACAGACAGACAGATAGATCTATTATTTTTAGTTGAAGTTGCCGCTTGCATTAATAAAGTATTGGTGAAACCCTTGATATTTACAAATATTAATGTTCAGTTGAATTATATCGCTGTCTTATTTGGAAGGGGGTGTCTTAAAAATGAGCAGTGAAACAGGACTTTACTAGACCTTATGGTGTTAAGAGACATATACTCCAAGCACAGCAAGATAAACATCCACCATGCACATATTGTAGTGACCGTCACTCCAGTAGCATCACAGAAAACACTTCCACCAGTGCATTGTGAAACAGTTGCAATGAGAATCACATTACCAGTTTCACAATAGATTTATAACACCTGGCACATTTATTTATTTACAAAAAAAAATAGCTGCCCCACTACCAAGTGGTCTCTGGGCGGCATACAGCAGTGTATTAAAATTATAAAACAACATGATTATTAAAACTATAAAATACAATACAATTTAAACCAATCAATGTACAATACTAATTATAACGAGCCCAGCTAAAAACACTATCTAAAATGCTGGCTGAACAGGAAGGTCTTTGCCTGGCACCGAAAAGCCAAAAGTGTCAACGCCAGGCAGATCTCTGTAGGGAGGGCATTACAATGTTGGGGTGCAGCGGCCGAGGAGGCCCTGTTTCGACATGCCATCCCCCTCACCTCTTTGATGCTGATGTAGCTTTATGGTTCGTTTGGGACTGTCTCATCATAGTGTTTTCATGGTAGGGAAAGTTCAGCAGTAGTTTACTACTGTGACCTTCTGAGCAGACTAACAAAAGTTAGCTTGAGTATCACTGCCATTGCCTCCTCCACCTGTGTCACTTTCAACTACCACTGCTGCCTGGTACCTGCCAGTCCCATTGCTACTGGAACTGTCCATTCTCTTCTGCTGATGAAGATATTATCCTTGAAGCGGGTGGATCTATGTTACTGTGTTGTCTTAGATGTGAACATTATACCTTGGGTTACCCTGCTAGGAGTCCAGGTGTAACAGAGTCTGGCTTCCTGGCCTTATTTCTTTCAGGATCGCTGACACACTCAAGCCCCCTTTGGCATAGTAAAGTGTGCATCCAAGAAGAACGGCAAAAGAAGCGTTTAGAATTGTGGTGGTGGTGTTTTAAAAAGGAGAAAAATGAAAATAGTTGCATGAAATAGGGTCTGAACCTTGAATGCAGTTTTCAGCACCTTCATGTAGAGACAAAGAGAACTATCCACAAATGATGTAGGGACATTGAAACGAGCTGGGAAATTAAAGAATGCAGTTCCATCTCAGCCACTGCATATGCTGGAAATGATATAGAGGGGGATCCTATCCACACCAAAGAGTAGCAGCTCCTGCCTGGGGCTCAGAAAGATGGTCTGGTTCACACCATGTTGTCTGATAACCAGAAAAGGAGAGTAAACCAGCCTGTCCCCAGAACAGAGCAGACAGCAGGACAAATGCCTGTCTGATTCCACACTAACTCATTTTTGTAGCTGGGATTTTATATGCATCCACATGAAAAAGGAAAGACTTACGCCCAGCTGATTATTGTTGATTGTTTACTTCTTAAGTATGTGTGTTGCAGAAAACAAAATTTGCTGTTATTTCTGTCCCAGACATATAGGAAACAACTAATAGGACGTTTAAATATTTTTATTTCTTTTTTAAAAAAATATTTATTTATTTATTTTCTGGGTAAGGGACATTATAAGGAACAAATTAGGAAATAGGTATGATTGAAATAGGGTTAGAAAGGAAGGGTAGGGGTAAGGGAAAATAGTGGGGTGCAGGTTTGGCAAGGCACATTACTATTCTTCAGTTTCATATTTCATATACAGTATATACATATCAATTAGGACTTAAATAGCTAGTATATATTACACAAAAGTTTCTGGCTGTTGACATATTTCAAATACAAACTTAATTAAGATAATTAAGATAAATATTTTTATTTCTAATTCAGCGAACAATTAATCAGTTTTTAACTAAGTTCAGTCGATCTTTGGTTTTACTTACTGTTTAGAATTCTCCAATTTTATTTTTAGTATTAATATATTTCTTTCAAATTCAGGGAGCAAGGTGATAAATGAAGTAGATATTTTGTAGATTGCTATTTCTGCTTTATTTGTAAATGTGTGGTTTTCTCCTATCGTAATAAAGTTTGTAGTGCCTAATTAAATTTATTCTTATATAACAAAGCATGTAAAAATTACCATATAGGCCCTTTTAGAATCACAGATATATATGATTGATAGGAAGTTTCATATATCAAGACTCTTGAGGACTGCTTACTTGTTTGCTTGTCTGCCTGTCTGTTTCTGTCTATTTGAAACAAGTAACATGTTCCTTTTGTGTCTGTCACTTTCTAATAAATCCTTGATAGTAGAACTAGTACTTTTCTGAAAATAAATCAGAAAAATATAGGTGCTTTTTTCCATGATGCAAAGTGTCAGTTATTTTGTATAAATGTTTTTAATATGAAACTGCATATGATTTCATTTTTTTAAAAAAAAAGTGACCATGAAAAAAAACTTTTTTATTGTTTATAATAGTCACACACAGAGATTTTTTCTACAGCCATTATTTATTGCAGCACTTGTTTCTCCTTGTCCTCATGCAGAGTACAAATCTGAGAATGTATTTCCATAACTATTATGAGCTTAGTTGAAACCTATGGTGAAGTGAACATTTAGATACAGGTATATTAAATGCTGGTATTATTCTCCATGATCAAAGTTTCTGAATGGGTGGCTTGATGGACAATTTGCAGACAGTTTATTTTACATCCTTGTAAAACCTGGTAGGAGTTGATAAATGTGAGCATTAGTAGCGAAGACCCCACACCTGTTTTTGAAATTTATTTAGAAAGTGCTTCTTTCTTCATTGAGTACTGTGGATTGTTTCCCTTTCTCTCCAGTTAGTTCTAATTGCAGCCAAAGGCAAAGCTCTGTGTATTACCATGGGCGCCATAGGAAAAATAGGGGCAAAGATTTGTTCCTCTGTTGACTAACTTAACTGACAGACATATGTGCACTTCCTTTGTTTTCTCCTATTTTGTAATAGTTGCAGTGCTTTGCATGGGTAATTCCCCTTTGTACTTCCTCTCTTTTAATTAGCTTATTTAAGTATAGCCATTGCAATACTAATGTTTGCATGGAATTTATATTTTTGTCTTTTACCTGTTTATGAAAAACAAAATGTAGTCTTCAAAATTGCGTAGTGTTGCAGGAAAAAATGTTTTTAGGAAATTGTAAAGAAAAAATGGTAATTAGACTCATTGGTACAATTTGGTTCCATTTTCAAGAGTGAGTGTTAACTGTGACACATTTCTGTAATTTCTGCCATAAAGATTTTTCCTGAACTCTCCCTAGTTGTCTGGCCTGTCATAAAGATGACAGCAGTTAATTACAGCTATACAGTGGTACCCCGACTTAAGAGCAATTCGACTTAAGAGCGGAAAACTGTTGGCATTTTAACAGCTGCCTTACAAATTTTAGATATGGTATGCTTAATGTACACACACACACACACACACACACACACACACACACACACACACACACACACACACACAATTTAACTTTTTCCCCAATTTTTAAGATAGGTACCCCAACTTAAGAGTAGTTCGACTTAAGAGCATACATTCGGAATGGATTAAATTTGTAAGTTGAGGTACCACTGTACTTTGCATTCTAGTGATAGTATAAAAATGAATCAGCTTCTGCCACAGATACTAAGGCTATGTGAGATCCTTTGGGCAAATTGAAACTGTACAGTGTACACTAACCTCCATTATTCAGTGTTCTTGCTTACTTTAACAAGTGAACTGTCATTGGTTAAGTGTAAACATGATGTGTTTTCCCTTTTAAAGCCATGCACCACTTTTAAACAAGGTGCGGAACTTGCTCTAATGTTTTTCATGATTTTGAGTCTGATTCTTGTAGCGAATTAAAAAGCACCCTTCCAAATTATTTTTAATCAACATTTTATTGAAATGTTCTGCTCCTTATTTAGTCCCAAAATCTTGAGCTTCATCCGATCTTCTGTCTGATGCTGCGTGGGCATTAAAAACATTTTCTGTTCAGGTGTATTTCTTCAGTTGGTACAAAAGAACAATAGATAGTTGGTATTTGATAGCCACTGAATAAACATCAGTCACAGCAATGGAGTGGCTACAATCATGAACTCACCTGGCAGCATGGTGCAATGCATTTAGTGGGGTTCATTTCAGGGTTGACTAGTATAGGCAGAGTAGACCAGCTGAAAAGACAAGTAAGTTGGGCCTTGATCAAATCAGGTGCCCATTGTGTTGTAGTGGATAGAATAATGGGCTGCAGCTCAGAGAGCTGAGTCAAATTCCCTTCCTGGTCATGGGAATTCACCGGAGATGGTGCAGTGTGATATCTCTCACTTTGAAAATCCTATTAGAATTTATTTATTTGATTTATTTATTTGATTTACAGTATATCCCACCCATCTAGCCAAAGGCTACTCTGGGCGGTGAACAGCAGTGTGATAAAAATAAGCATAATGCAGACACAAAAATAATCTCAAACAATATAGGCATTAACATAATGTTGTTAAGTAAGTTCCATAAAGGGTAATGGCATCTGATCAAAATGAGCCTGGACTCTCACTAGAAACTGAGCCTATTGTACATTTCTCGTATCCTGAAAAGACTTGCCTTACTGAAAAAAACAACAATGCTGGGGAGTGGGGGGAGGAGAGGAAGGCTGTAAATTAGATCAAATTATTTAATTGCCTTTGGGTTATAAGGTCCGAGTTAGGGCAGTAATAGATCCATTGGGAGCTCATATTTGATAACATATAATAGAGCACAATATTAGTGTACCCTGAGTTGAGTGTTACTTTTCCCCACACATTAATGCAATACAGTATATAAATCTAAGCCTCATTTTATACTTTGCTGAATGCGCAGCATAGTAACTTGTAGAATCAGAGTTAAAGAATCTTTTTTTAAAACTCATTCAGTTTTTAGAGAAAATCATGTTGATGTACTATTCAATATATGCATTTCAAGTAAGTACATACAGTACCTGCATTATTAAAATAAGCCATGTGTTTATTTCATAGATGTTGAGTTATTAATGAAAATTATCATACATTTGGACATAGTTATATACTGATGAGTTTCATATATTTTGATTGGAAGTAGTTAAGTTTGAGAGTCAACTAGATAAGTAAAATGTCTATAAATTGGTCCTTAAAATATCTGACTCTTCATAATGAACATAAATGTAAAGTCATGGCGCAAAACATGTATTGAATTACATTTTGCAATCAAGTGACACCAAGGAGGAAAGTTCTAATGTATTTTTATGAAAAGAAATGGGTAGTAGTAGTAGTAGTAGTAGTAGTAGTAGTAGTAGTAGTAGTATTTATTTATTTATTTATTTATTTATTTATTTATTTATTTGAGTTATATACCGCACCATCTAGCAACAAGGCCACTTTGGGCTGCTGCTGCTGCTGCTGCTGCTGCTGCTGCTGCTGCTGCTGCTACTACTACTACTACTACTACTACTACTAGTACTAGTAGTAGTAGTAGTAGTAGTAGTAGTAGTAGTAGTAGTAGTAGTAGTAGTAGTAGTAGTAGTAGTGTTCTTTTGGGGGTTAAAAATAGGGGGTTTGTTTTACTGTGAATGTGTATGATTCCTTGTGCTGTTCTAGTTTGAAAATAAGGAATGCAGTTGACATGTAAAGCATCTAACATAAACAGTTTATAAAGTTTATGGCATTTGTGAAATGAGTAGACATAATAATAGCACAATCTAAGTGTTGATGGATTGATCAGTCAATATCTTGACTGGGTCAGAAAAATTAAACTGCATAAGTCCTGACACAAAATAGATTCTGATTTCACCAAATGATGGGTTGGAGATTGGGAGTTTGATTCCCCACTGTTCTTCCTTGACAAAGGTTGGACTTGACAGTCCATAGGGTCCCTTCTTGCTCTGCAGTTCTAAGATTAGAAGTGGGTAGCTCGGTTATTTAAAGTGTGTGACTGTAGAGCTAAGGTTGTGAGTTGGGATGTAGATTTATAGACGTTGAACATGTTGATCAGATGTACCTTCAGTTCTCAAAGATCCTCACATCTCTTTCAATAGGGTCAGTACATTTTGCATCTTTGATGGCTGATTCAGTTGTTAGCATCCAATTTCAGGATTATATTTTTATTTGAATTATTGTTTTTTTCATAATTTTTCTAATTATCTTTAGAGGTCAGTAGACATGCACATTTTTAGTTCTTACTATAGCAGTACTGTATTTTCTCACTTCCCAAAGGTATGTTCAAGGAAAACAATCTTATTTCATCTTCTACTTTCTATTTTTAATGAAGATCTGGTAACTGTTTTTAATCACATTCATAATGCACCCTCAAAACCAATATACAGTACTGCCATTGTGTATTACTGCTGGGAGAGTAAGCTATGCAGGAGTGGGAATTTGTTTTATAGAATATTGTTCTTGTTTATCCTTGAACGTTTTCTCCTTGTGCCTAGTATGAAGAAATCACATAACATCTTTTTAAAAAGATGACAAAACCACCACATGGAATGTAGATTTCTGGTCAAAGCATTACCAGTGTTTTCATTACTCAGAATCTTTGGTGAATGAGAACTCTCAGGCCAGAAATGTTGGCTGCTCTCAACATTCCCGTAAAATCATTGTGGAACTTAACACTAATATATTTTTTCTTTAAAAAATCATTTCAATAAAAATATTGCTGCTCTGTGAAATGAATGTGTGGCAAAGGCTTAGACACAGAATACTTATATAATTGACATCACATGTTTGTTTAAAAGTTGCTTAGATATTTTGCAGTATAGCACTAATGTTTCTCAGAATTCTGCCAGGGATTGTAGCCTTTATTGTTTGGCTCTTTGGTTGTGTGTATTCTTAATTCATGATTTTTTTTGCTGAATAATATATCTCTTCAGCTCACCACAATTAAAGTACCATATGAAAGATCTAAGGTGTAGTCTTGCTTTTGTGAGTTTAGCCATTTATGTTTTCATGCAAAATGGTAATTTGAAGTTTTAGATCATATGTCATTGCATTTATTAATCATGTGCCTTTGGACAGATCCATAGATTGTGTGCCTCTTTAAAAAACATGCTGTGAGTCTGTGAGACTGTGAAAAAATAGTGTAATTGGCGCAGTTAGAGTTTGTGGAATTGACATGGGCTGGGCTGGGCTGGGCTGGGCAGTGCATACCTCGTTCATTTCAGACTGTTCAGCAGCCCTTCCCCTGGTTTCACACTTCATCTGAGAAGCTTTTCTACTGTTGTCTTCATCTGATATGGACAAAATGTGACAGGCAGGGCAATAACGGTAATCTCAGCAGTTGGCAGGATCAGAGGCAAGCAATAGAGACCACAGGTACAGCTGCTGAAAGCTGTCAGGATATCGGCTGATTTCCTACTTCTGTGAGCTTCCATGATCATCCCTATTCATAGCTGGAGACCTTTCAGAATCCCAGCTCTCCTAAAGTTTCTGAGGATATCATGTGGTGTTTTCCCTGGAAGCATGGCTAAGATTTTGAACTTTTTTTCTGTTTCACATGCAAACATCTGCGCTTGCATTTCTTCAACACTGAACCTTTTTCCCTGCTCCATGTCCCTCACATTTATCCATTTTTTCTAGGCATACTTTCACATTTGTTTCCCTTGGGAGTTTCTTTTGCTGTCAAAAGTCTGATTTAATAAATAGCATTTCTCTCTTCACTACAGAAAACCCCCGATGTTTCTATCATAAGAGATTCTGTCTTTATTAAACAATTAAGTAGTGCAAGCAAGTCTCATCTCATAATCTGTTTCTAACTAGGATGGAAAGCTCCTAGATTAAAATAGTCATACTAGGCATATTATTATCTGTATATTAGGTGTTGTCAGTATTGCTCTTTTAAAAACATCCACCTTTATCAGTTTCTCTTCTATCTTATAGTATCAGTTGTGAGCTAATTTACTATAGTCTCTCTTTTTTTTTCAAATTCATCTTCTTCGGTATCATCAGCCTGTAGTACTTGACCACTGCCTTCCCTTGAATTCCTTAATGTATGGCTCCTTTTGCCACTTTGCTCCTGTTGACCTTGAGGAAATTGTAGAATGGATAAAAATTATTAGCTTTTTAAATTATATTTTTGCTTAAATTATTTTTTAATTTAACTTAGTTTTTAAGCATTCTATTGTTAAACTACTTTTAAAATAACATGCCATTTTAGTTTTAAGATGAGTTGTGTTATAGTTCTACTATTTCAATAGGGAATAAATTGTGCATTGTAATTCTATTTTATAAGACAATACATGTATGTATTTTAAAGCAGCTCTTCAGTTGCCCCTCAGTTTCATGGGTTTCAGATGTATAGGCTTTTGTTTGGATTATTTCAATTACCTTAATCTGTTTCCCAGTACAGTAATTAGCCCTAGTAGATGCCATGAGAAAAAAAAGTCAAATTGGGCTTGTGTGCTGGCTTCCAAAGAGACATCATTAACAGCAATATTTGGAGATGTGAAATAGCAAGCTTTATTTACCCATATTCTCAGGTTATTACTGTAGGTAGACCCACCACTGCATAACATAGCAGAATTCAATTATTGGAAACTCTATTAATCCAGGATTTCTTTTAGTAGCTTTCTTGGGTGATGCTTTACAGTTACAACCTGTGTTTCTTTCTCTGAAGTGCAGACCTACAGACGCTGAAAAGCTTCAATAAATAGATAATTATTGGAGGTAGTCAATAGAGCAAGGAAATGGTGAAGAATATATACTGAAGAAAATGTGTATTATGGTCGTAACAAACATGATGCACTTTTCAGAAGGAATCGTGAATAAATAGAGTCTTTCTGAGTAACGATTTAAGTAAGAAATTCTGGTTCTAGTTTGAATTGACTGCTTTTCAGAAGTGAAGCACTTTTCATTTAAAGAGCTGTACTTCAGTCTCTGTCCCCTTCCTGTTTCCATATGTGATTAATTCAGGGAGAAGGGCTCTTCTCAATCTCTTTTGGATTAAGTAGCTTGATTTTTATAATGTCCTTCCATTTACCATTTACTATCGTCTCCTTCAGGGAAAGGGTAAGTTAAAATGGTGTAGTCTTTCCTTATTTACACCCGTCATTTACATTCAAGACTTCCACAGTTTAAAAGCAGTAAAACTCTGTCCTGAGTATTCATGTTTGTTTTGCTTTTTTGGTGCTAGTGATTATAATATTAGATAGTATGTTTTTTGTACATTTTATTGCTCCTGTATGCGTAAATATATATTTGCTTAATCCATTTAGGAAGGTAACTAGGAAAGGGTTCAGCTTTTAAGTGTGCTCGCTAAAAGTACAATATGTGGCATTCAGCTCATATATGTCCAGGGTGCACAGGAAATTGAAATTCCCCAAACATGTTACATTCCCCTAAAGCACATGCCAGCTGCCTCTGTTGTCTTCTCTGGATGTTGGTGAGTATTTTTAATATAGTATTTTCCTTCCTTTTGTACCACAAAGTGGCAATATATATATATTGATGACAAAACCAACAGGTGCCAGGGCTTGTTGGGTACTGAAGCTATTTGGCTCCCTGCCTGCTGTCACACAGTAGATATATTGTATGTCTGTAGGTTTTTGTGTGTTTCTGTGTCCTTTTGAGGGATGGGATAACCCAGTTGAAATACATACTTAAACTCCTGGGGGATTAGATGTGTTTCCTTTCCTTTACAGTTCAGAATTTTACAGTTTCTTTGTTTGGGGGTTCTCAGATTGCTTAATCATTTGTTCTCCCCTATTTTGCCCAGCTGTGTGAAATGGCTATATTTGAACCTTACTAGGTTTGCCAATTTTATTACTCAACATATGGTATATCCCTTTATTTTTTGCCTGCTATGGCATTCCTTTGCTTCAGGGGCCCTGTACAACATGCTGAGAGTTTAGCTTTAATAATTAAATTTCCTGATTTTGATGTTTATTCTGTTTGTAGTGATTCAAGGTGACGAAGCACATTCATTTTTACTGGTAAATGAAGAATGCATTGATTAATGTGTTATTTAAAGACATATATTCTCACTTTTATGGCTGTGATAGTTTTCCAGATGTGACGGCAAAAATGTCTGAGGTTTTTGTAATAGTTTTCTACTGCAATATACAGATACTGTATAAGTGTCTTAGATTCATGCAGTAATTTGCGGGACATAAACTGCTACGTATCTTTATCAGAGAAAACACAAGAGCTATTCTGCTCTTTCTGTGCTAACTGGTCACCCAGAAACAATAACTGCTACAGTACTTTTACAGCCATGAATTCAGGTATCTGGGGAGTTCAGTTAATGGGGAACTTTGCTGATATCATGATCATGATTGATATTCATTTCTTCAAAAAAGATCTCCAATTTATGAATGTGGGATACGGTGTTTCCATATCCATGATTCAGAGTGGCAGGGAATTGCACAATGTTGTGCCTGTGTTGCCAGCAGGAAGAAAGATGCCAAATTTTACATACCAAAGAGCATCCTGAATGTTGACAACACCCACGTCAGCAGTCAAGATGGTCTATAACCTTTTAGAGACCTAGTGCCGCAACTGCAATTAAAAACTCACTAATTATTACCAAAGCGCCAATACAGCAATTTAACCTGAATACAGGTGGCTGTGAAGGGGCGATGTTGGGTGCCCATAGAAAGGGCTTTGAGTGCCAGCTTTGGCACCCATTCCATAGGTTTGCCAACACTGATCTGTAAAATACCCTCTTGTGCTCATTACCTTTTCCTCTAGGTATTTTGGGAACTAGAGAACTTGTTGGAAAACAATCCTGACAGTTGCTTTGTGTCTGGGTGAGAATTACCCGTATTTATCGGCGAATAACACGCACAGGCGTATAACACGCACCCTCATTTTAAGAGGGAAATTTTAGGGGGGAAAAGAATTTTTGGCGCCCACCTGCCCGGGTCCCTATCTAACCTTCCCCCTAACCCACCTCCCAACCAAGGAGTCCCTGAGGCAACCTGGCAGCTCCGTCCGTGCAGCCAAGGATCGGGGCCTTGTCTGGCGAGGCGGGCGGCGGCCGCGGTGGCGGCGGACTGCCCGCACCGGGAACAAAGGCTGCCGCCGCCGCTGGTCTGCGGCAAGATTTTCGGCTGCTCCGGACACGCGGTTTGTCCGCTCCAGCCGGCGCCCCCCCCCCACTCATCGGAGGCTCCTTTGCCTTATCGGGGGAGGGCTCCCAGCTCCGTCCGTGAAGCCGAGGATCGGGGCCTTGTCTGGCGAGGCGGGCGGCGGCCGCGGCGGCGGCCTGCCCGTGACCGGCAGCGGCGGAGGCTTGCGGCCTCGCTGCGCTCTGGCCGGTCTTTTCTTTATTTGGCAGGCCGCCAATCAGCTGGGCTCCCCGATCGGAGCCCTGATAAGGGCTCAGGCAGCGGGAGAGCTCGGCGGCGGCGGCGGCGCAACCAGGACGGGACTTCTTTGACGGCCCGTGTTCATCCGGGCCGTCTGGTCTGGCTAGGGATCTCGCGCCGGGGGGTAGATTTAGGGGGCGGGTTAGTTAGGTCCCGGGGGGCGGGCTCCCTGCTCCCGGGGGGGGGAGATAGTTAGGCTTTAGGGAGGGGGGTTAGGGCGTGCGTGGGATCCTTGTTTCTCTGGCCTGCCCCGTCAGCTCGCAGTGTGCGAGCACTGGCTATGGGATGGCAGTCGTTGTTTTTGCCAAGCACACTGGTCGCCTCATATTATATCGGCGTATAACACGCATACATAATTTGCCCCCTATTTTCAGGGGGGGAAGTGCGTGTTATACGCCAATAAATACGGTAGTTAAGTGATGAAAAAAGGAGTCAGCTTCTGGGATTTTCCTCTGCTTGGTGTCTCTTTTTGAATAGTTGTGAGCACAAGTGGTACCCAGAAAAACCATCTTGACTGCTTCATATTTCACATCTGTAATGAGCGAGCTTCCTTTTATTTGTTCTGTATTCCTTTTTAAATTTACTGTATATACTCGAGTATAAGCCTAGTTTTTCAGCCCTAATTTTGGGCTGAAAAAAGGGGTCCTCGGCTTAAATTTGGGTCAATACTTTTAGCCACTGAGGCAAGTTTGGGTCGGTGGCTAAAAGTCATTTTAAACATTGTGCGCCACTTCTCCTGACCCCCCCATGTTTAAAATGACTTGTTAAAAGGTCATTTTAAAACAATGTTTAAAATGACTTTTAGCCACCAACTCAGGCACTTGCCTCAGTGGCTAAAAGTCATTTTAAACATCACACACACACCCAGCTCACAAAGGAGGAGTTGCCAGGCCCTGCTGCATTCCCCCCCCCCCAGGCTTATACTTGAGTCAATAAATTTTCCCAGTTTTGGGGATTTAAATTAGGGGCCCCGGCTTATACTCGGGTCGACTTATACTCAAGTATATACGGTATATTTAATATACTTTCAATATTTGTAAATATAAGACTTATTTTCATATTCTTTTTGTTTCTCCCTTTTTACAAGCAGACACATAGCCCCTTTGTTAGCATATTTTTGATAAGCCTCTTTGGCCAGGAAAGAGTTTAAACGTTTAGAAATTAGCTTAGAGTCTCGGGTAATTGCATACTTCCTGATCAATGGAGTCAAACGTTCGGGTTGCCCAGATGTGCACCCTTTGAAAATGTATGTGAGGAGACTGATCTCACCAAGCCTGAGAGAATATTTACTAAAGGTACATGGCAAAAATCCTCTTTTCTGAAGAAATCACCCCATTCCTTTAAAAAAAAACAAGCTGGCTAGTTGTTTTTAACTCTTTAAAGAAAACAAGTATGCTTCTGTGACCTTTTTCTTTTAAGTATCTTCCTATCCTGCTTATGAATGTATAAATGTTTCACTTCACAAAGCTCCTGCCTGCTAACATGCTCAGTCTTATAAGAGGGTATTTCTGAAGTGCAACAGCACAAGCAGAGGGAAATAGTTTTATACTAAATATTTTGCTTTCCTTTTGGCACTCCTGGAACTTTGTTTCACTGAAAAGTTAGAGACTAACTGCATCAGGCATCCAATAGCCCTATTTTGTGGCAACTCAGTGTACTGGTCAGTGGCTTACGTTAATTAACAGGTTTTGTCTCCTGACGGAAGGACAACAGGGAATGGACCAGAATGACTAGACTGGCCTCTTTTAGTGGGAATCTGAGAGCAGAGGCAGACGGGTATGCATAATATTTGGGTTACCAGGTTATTTATGGAGTCTGAGTCTGTGGAAAATACTAGTAGCAGATTGGGGGCTGTGCACATTTTGTTTGGCATCTAAATGAAGAATCTCTGAGGCTCTTTCTTGTCATTGTCATTAACTTAATTCTCTGGATCAGTGGTGCTACTGATAATGACTGAACCTGTCTAACAGTGGCTTGAATTGTAAGTCATAGATTTTAGTGGTCTATTAAAGCTTGAGAGGTGATGGTTAGTCGCAAAATATCTCATTCGTGCTGTGCTGAGGCTCCCTGCTGAGCCCCCCTCCCATCACTAAGATTTTCTGGCTTCCTGCAAAAAAGAGACCCTAGTCTTGCACTACATTTTTGTTTGTCTATTTCTCACCCATTGATCTGCAGAAAAGGCCCACATTCTGCACAGCTTAATGAGTGAGATTGATGCCAGTAGTTGTACTGCATTATATATAGGAATTGTACTGATCCTTCATAGCTCAGTGGTGGTGTTTTTAAAAAAAATGATCTTAAAACTTCCAGCAATATCTCACAGAAAGAAACATATCATACATAGGAATCTTGATACATAGAATAAAATGCTGATTTTTGAAATTTGGGGTTTCTCGCCATGCTGGAGAGGTTGCAACAGTTATATTTTCCTAATTAAAGTTCTAAGATGGTGGTTCCCAATCTTGGGTCCCTAGATGTTGTTGGATTGTATAAATCCCAGAAATCCTGGCCAGCCCAGCTAGTACTGAAGGCTTTTGGGAGTTTTAATCCAAAAAAATCTGGATTTCCCAAGGTTAGAAACTATAGAATGTATTTGGCAAGTTCTCATAGCATCTTTGTATGAGGGGCCAGTATTTGAAGCATCTTTGTGAACCTTCTTCCTTTTTTCATTTCAAGTGTCTGATACTGTTACTGAACATGAAGGTGGTGTTTTCTTCAAGCAGCCAATGTGACCTGCAGTGCAAATCCATGTTTCCATTTAACCTTGCTATCATCATATGTGTAATAACTGAACCCCCTAACTCATTTTAAAATTAAACTTCCTAATGTTGTGATGATATGGTAGGACCCCCTTTATCTGTTGTTTCCCTTTTCATGGTTTTCACTTAACCGCTGCTGAACGTTCAGTAGATACGTGAATGGTCTGAGTCATGCATGGAGTGCTAGGCATTTTGCCTACAGTATCTTTGTTTCTTTGATTAGGATTTTGGTATTCAGATTTTTGGAGTAATTAGCTGAAAACTAATTGAAACCTATGAAACCTATTTGTACTAGTAGTTTCTGGTAACTTTCTTTAAGCACTTGGACTTGAATATTGGTTTGCCTTTCTATACTAGAAAGCTGCTGCTGTCCCATGATGGAAGTAAAGCAGTTTTTACTTATTTCTTCCAGCCACATTTCCATGCTCCTTGAAAAGGTTTTTAAACCTACAGAAAAGGCAACATTTATTTACCCTACTATTCCTCCAGTGAGTTCATACATGGGTTTCATTCTATTTTATATCATCACAGTTTGCTTCTAAATTTTTCCCTGTTTATAAAACTGTTACATGACAAGTGTTCTCTTCGTACTTAGACGGGATATCCTATCAAGAAACAAACATCCAAAATACTTTAAATGCACAGAACAACTTAGCTATACTTTGTTTCTAAAACCATTTTGTCATTTTTTATGCCTGAATTAGGTAGTTTTAGTACGTTTATTTGTGACAGCATCTATTAAAGAACATGTCATAAAATAGGAGCCCCTATAACTGCAGGGGAACAGTTCCATGTTCTACAGATGCCACAAAACACGGATTATGCTAAAGGCTGTTATAATAGTGAACTCTATACATAGTATGGACTCTGGCATCCTTTAGTAGTCAGTTCTGGGAGCTTCATTGTTAGAAATATGTATTTAGGGATTTTTCTTTTAATATTTTTTAATATTTTCAGACTGGATACGTGTCTAAGCAGATACCAGTCCAGCAGATAAGGGGATTCTATACTGTACATGCTACTTCTTTACTTGAAAGAACCAAACATTATAAGAATATGGCAAAAATCCTTTTGCATACTTATACCAACGTAGTCTCAATTATGTAGCATAAATTTCATGTAGCCTAGCCACCAGTTAGGAAGGTAGTGTTTGTTTTTCTTCTCATGTGCTGAGTTGTGTGACTCCTGTGGGGAAGGGAAAACAAGTGCTGAATTCTGAACCAGCTCCAATTTACTACTGAAAGTTACTCACTGGAAATTTTGAAAATTGCAGTTAGTGTAGGGGGCATGAGTAAGGTTTTCATTACTTTGTTGATGCATTTTCCTTGATGGTGTCCCTTTACCTGAAATTTGTGTGTGCATGCAAACAGTTCCCACATTTTCCTTTCCTGCCAGGTTATTCTCCTGTGAGTTTCCCAATGCAATTGTCCACCCATGGATCACAATGTTTGTTTACATCCTCTGGGAGGGAGGGAAGCACACAGTGCCTGGGGAATGGGGAGGCAGTGGGAGGGGAGTACACAGCACCCACGTAACACCTATGCTGCCATAGTGCCAAACTGCCGAGTACGAGTAGCATTTGGCAGAAAAAGCTTCTCATATGGATCAGGGTTAGAGATGGGCACGAATCAAAAAAATGGCATTTCATTTTGTTCGTCGTTTTTTAGGGGGTCCAAGTCCGTATGTGGCATGTGTTTGTTTTGGCAGTTTTCATATGGCGAATTTTTGCAAAAAATTCATTTTCGTTAGTTTCTTTACCGTTTATTTCAATTTTTTGTGATTGTTTTTAGCATTTAAAGCAGTTCAATGTATTGCCATAACGAAAACGAAACGGATGACAAAATTTCTGGTGTTTCTGTTGGTGTCGTTTCATTTTAGAGACAAAATTCGTTTGCCATTTCGTTACGTAACTAAATGAAAAAGCAAAAACGGAAACGAAAAATTGTTCGTTTCGTGCCCATCTCTAATCAGGGTTATTACAGAGAAATAGTATGCAAATGTTCTGTTTTAGCTGAATTATATTATTTTGATTGAAAAAGTTGAAACTATAGATCAAATTATAAATCATCCACATCTTACGTTTATCACTGAATATGAACCACATCCATGTATGCATGTCATCATTATCGTTATTCCAAATAAACTAGATTTCTGTTGGAACTGATTCTCTGGAAGTTGAGTCATGGCTACTGGACTTCTTTTGAGAGATAAAAACGTTTCGCTGCTCATCCAAACAGCTTCATCAGTCTGAATACAGCTGTATTCAGACTGATGAAGCTGTTTGGATGAGCAGCGAAACGTTTCTATCTCTCAAAAGAAGTCCAGTAGCCATGACTCAGCTTCCAGATAAACTCACCTGGATGATTGAGAATCTTCACAGACATGTTGGACCTGATTATTTCTCAGCAATATTTTATAGTGCTTAATTATACATTTCTTCTCAAGCATTGCATGCTGAGAAATTAAAAAACAAAACAAAAAAAATATCCACTCTTTTTAAATTTATTCAGATTATAACAAATCTGGATAGTTTCCCAGAAAATCTCTCTCTCTCTCTCTCTCTCTCTCTCTCTCTCTCTCTCTCTCTCTCTCTCTCTCTCTCTCTCTCTCTCTGTGTGTGTGTGTGTGTGTGTGTGTGTGTGTGTGTGTGTGTGTGTGTGTGTGTGTGTTTTTCTTCCTAAACCTATGTTCAGTGTTCCTTATTGCATGATATCAAATGTTAGACGTAAACTGGTACTTGTAAAGATTTATTTTAATGTGTAAACAAACTTTTAGACAGACACTTTTCTGTGACTGAATGAAAAGCTATATATGTTCATACCCTTCCCTCACAAACCTTGTACAGACTGCATTTACTTCTATCTCAAGAAGCTAATCTGGTCCCATTAATGGGAATGCAATTTTGAGTCTCTAGTAAGAGTATATAATTTTCTGTACTGCCCACAAGAAGGTTCACAGCTCTAGGAAAAGGAATTATCATCCAAAATTCACTGACTCTTTTTTGTATGATTTTTTTTTAGTGGTCAAATAAATATATTCCCTAGTTTTCCATTTGCATTAAAATGTTAGCTTTGGAGAGATTTTTTACTTTAAAAAAAACATATTTGCAATGCAGAATAAGCTTTTGGGTAGAAATTCATCACAAATGATAGCAGCTATGATCTAGACTAGTTAGATTACTTCCATTAAAATATATCAAACATTATGAATAAAATGTATTTACAACTATTTCATCTCTCTCACTCTCCCCTCCACCACCAATTTATTTGTATGGTAGCTTCAATGTGCAGTAAACGTGTTAATGTTATTAAGGACCTGGAATGAGTAGCTACTGTGTGCAATGGCAGTCCCGTTAATACACTTGTAAAAAAGTTAAACTATTGAAGTTTACTTCATGTATGTTGCACTTTTTCCTGCAAAGAAATACCTACCATGCTGTAGAAACAATCTACATATAAAAGTTATTGAGAAACTGTTGGAAGCTAAGTGATAGATCAAGATGAAGAAAATTTAATAGGAATTGCAAAAATTTAATATGAGGGAAATTATACAGTTCATGTTAATAGGCAGAAGGCCAGCTAAGGTAAGGAAAGGAGGTCAAGAAAAAGGCTGTAGGCACAACACAGATAATGATGTCATCTCGTGCTGCTGATGTGTAACAGGAAACCTCTGTGGCCCTGAGCTAACACAACTGCAGTCTAAAACTGTCCAGCCCCTTAATTTCCTCCTCATAGAAAGGAGAACTACAGTGCAGTTCCTGCCTTCTCCCTCAAGGCAGATGGCATGCATCTCTTGTGGCTGTGGTGCAGTTTGAATTCATTTGAGCAATGCCTCTCAAGCTTCCGAAATTTACCTGGATGCAGTGGAAGAACATGTTTGGAGGAGGCCACTTTATGATCCATGTGCAAGCTATAGCATCCCTCCTTCACTCCCTAATAAGTAGCTGCCATCATATATTCTTTTTTACCGTAGTGTAGAACTGAAAACATGATGTCTCATTATTAAGATAATCCAACTTTACAAAGGCTTAAAGAGGGGTTTGGTAATTCATTTGGGAGACTGTCAGTTTTGCTACAAGTAAATAAATAGCAAAATCCCAGTAAGCATTTATATGTTGCCGTTCAGTGTTCAAAATTTTTCATGTAAGATTAGCAGTTTCCAACCAAGTAGCTGTGTTGCTCTGTCTAGCATGTTGTCAAAAGGAAAGGGAAGTAACAAAATAAAACATTGTATCACTCAAAGACTGACACTTTTGTTTCACTGTGAGATAGAGCAGATTGCAGTCCACTTGCCCAGAAACTGAAATGCAAATACAGCATAATTCATTCTGGAAACATGCTTGTAAACCAAAACACTCTTATATCAATGCAGATTTCCCCATAATAGAAACTCATATTATTTGTTCTGGGGGGCCCATAGACCATATAATGTATATACAAAATGCCAAAACTCACAAAAGAAGTTGGCTAGAAGTCCACATCCGTTCCATAGTTTAGGTTGCTGGCTTCAGAATCTGCTCTGCTTGGACTAACCACTGGGTTTTACTCAGTGTTTTTATGTGACAATAATAAAGTGCAATTTGTAGCCCTATACACCCTTGACTAGCTGCCCCATAACTAGAAATGGTTTGAAAAATAAGAAAGGATGTTGAAAACAAATTAAAGAAAATATAAAGAAAAATAAAACAAACTCTTAACTTGCTCTCCCCTTTGAAAACATTCCTGGTTGGTGCAAGGGAAATCTCCATTCCTCTCTTCTCCCTCTACTTTGGAGCGTTCCAGGCAGTCACCCACAATCCCGGGGGGGGGGGGGGGGGAGAGCCACCATTGGCTCACTTGCAGTCATGGGGCATAGCTATAAAAATCACAGCAGTAGCAAGGAGAGAAAGGGACAAAAACTATAAAGAACTTGAATCTGATATTTAAAAAGCTGAGATGAAGTTTAAACAAAATCCAACGGCTGCTCAGTTTAAACAAGATTCATACTATACGACTTGAAATCATATGACCTGCTCTAAATTTAGAAGAAATATTTGCTTGTCTTGCAAAACACTCTTAAACCAAGTTACTCTTAAACCAGGGTATTACTGTACTGTACTTGAATTGTACACCCATGTTCAGGTAACTGATGAAATGCTTTATTAGGAATAGGTTATCAGATAGTTAATTAATTCAGTTAGAGGGTCCTACCCAATTCATTAATGGTAGGCTAAATGAATTTGACTGTCATAGGAATGCTGCATGTTTTGGAATCTATCAAGGGACACAACTGTTGTTGTTGTTGTTGTTGAAGTTCTTAAGCCATCTCCAACTGATGGCAACCCTCTGAACAATCACCAAGATGGCCTGTCTTCAATAGCCCTGCTCAGCTTTTGCACACTTACGGCTGTGGCTTCGTTTAGATAATCGATTCATCTCACATTTGGTCTTCCTCCTCCTCCTCCTGCTGTATTCATTGTTTCCCAGTATTATTCATCATTTCCCATAATTCTTTCTTCTCATGATGTGAGGTAAGCAGGACATCCTTAGTTGGCTGTCTTTCTGGCTGTCCAAAGGATCTGCATAGCTCCTCGGGCACCACATTTCAAATAAATCAATTTTCTTCCTGTCAGCTTTCTTTACTGTCCAACTTCCACATTCATACATAGTGACCAGGAATACAAGACTGTGGATGGCTTTGTTCTGTGTCTCCAGTAACACTTCCTTATGCTTGATGATCTGCTCTAATTTCTTCACTGCTTCCCTTCTGAGTCTCGGCTTCTGATTTCTTGACTAAAGTCTCCATTTGAATTGATGATTGATCCAACTTATACAAAATCTTTAACAATTTCAATTTTTTCATTGTCAATATTAAAGTTGTAGAGTCACAAATTTTGTCTTCTTAATATTCAGCTGTAGTCCTGCTTTGGCAGTTGCTTCTTGCACTTTCTCTAACAGTTGTTTCTGGTTATGTCTGCTTTATGCAAGTAAGGTGGTGCCTCTTTTTTAGAATTGAGCTTGAACATAAGGCACATTTCACTCCTTAAAAAGTAAAAGCCTTTGTGGCAACACCTTGAGCATCAATATTGCTTGCATGGGAAATTAATGGTATAGGCCAACTTGAGTCCTTTTTAAGGAGAAAAGTGGAGTAAAATATTTTAAGTGAATGAATGAGTAAACAAATAAAGGTCTGCTTTAATCTAGCTGCATCATTAGCAACAAGAGCTATTTGAACTGGTCCTTTGCCCTTCCCCACTTAGTGATTTAGTGTGTTCTGTTCTTCCAATACCATATCTTGTTTCATTTTGGGTTTCCTCATCATCACGTATTCCTGGTAAAGAAATTTTAGCAGGGGTCTCCATTTGCCATATTCTGTACAATACTATCAAAAGTTAGCTTCAGTGTCACCACTTCTGCTACCTCTACCAATGTCACCTCCAGCTGCTACCCAGTAGCTGATCTTAAGAGGTTGGATGCATCTTAGTGTGATGTTTCAGCTGTAGTCATTCCACGTTGGTGACCCTGTTAGGAGTCTAAGCTTGTAATGGAATCTGGTATCTGGTCTCAATTTCACTGGCACACTCAAATCCTTTCACCATATTAAGAGGTCCATCCAAGAAGGGAATGGTTTTATACTAAAAAGGTTTACAGAAAGCTGGGTTATTAATGTATGTAGTGTGCTAAGAAGCCTGGATCCCTACTAAAATCCTGGAAATACACGGAAGCCTATTTATAGTCAATTTCTATTCTCTCTCCCTTTGAAATCTCCCCTCCTTTTTTACAACAGAGTCATTGAGATCCATAACACAGAGTCACAAACTGACTTCTGTCCCAGAAACATATCCAGGCCTACAGTTATTGACCTAGCCAAGACTTGTTAATTGAAGTCATTTACTGCTTGATAACCCCATTTCTATGCTGACAAACCATTGTCGCTTTGTCTGTTATCTCAACTTTCTTTCAACCCTTCTTTGAGATTGATGTGTATTTTATCTTGCCTTTTTATCTTTGTGTTTGGGAAACTCTGAGAGTGTTGGAATTGTAAATACTTCTTGGCAGCTTTCTGGTGCTGGATGACACAGTGTCCATGCAACTATTTGCATGCTTGTGTTTCCCAGTGAGTGCCAGCTTGGCTTATGGACCTGAAACAGAAGATGACATATTGGTTTAATTCTATTGAGTATTTTATAGTTACTTGAAAGAATATTTTACATAGATTGCATTCAGTGGATGATATAGATAATGCCATTATCTCCTGTTTGCTACATGAAAGCTAAAGTAATAGATCCTTAGCCCATCACACAGGAGAAATGAGAGGTAGAAAAGCAAGGAAAAGTGTTGCCTTGATTAAACCACTAAAATCAAAAGTAAAATAAAATAAAATGGGTAGTGTTCAACATGTTTGTTTGCTTGCTTGCTTAAAATATTTTGTCCTGCCTTTCTCCCCAAAAGGACCCACGGCAACTTACATAATTAAACATTTTTAAAAGCTGAAAACAGGAAGGACACAAATATTTAAAAAGAATTAAACAAAATTATATTATATTTAAAATTATATTAAAATGGTAACTAAAATTAATATTAAAATGCATTTAAAACCCTTCTCAAACCACCAGTCATTAAGGAAAAGCCAGCCTGAAGAGAAAGGTCTTTGCCTGCCTGTGGAAGGACAGTAGAGTTGAAGCCAACCTGATTCTTGTGGGAGGGAATTCCACAGTCTAGGAGGAACACAGAATGTCCTCGCCCGTGTCCCCACCAAGTGCACCTGTGAGGGTGGTGGGAATGAGAGAAAGGCTTCCCCTGATTATCTAAATGCCCAGGCAGGCTCATAGAGGAAATTGTGGTCTTTTAGATAGTTTGGACCTAAGCTGTGTAGGGTTTTATAGGTTAAAACCAGCACTTTGAGTTGTTCCTGTAAGCTGATTGGCAGCCACTGGGGGTGCTGTAACAGGAGAGTTACCATATATGTTCTCTGTAACCAGCCCCATTAGCAATCTGCTGCGTTTTGGACTCACTGAAATTTCCAAACGCTTTTCAAAGGCAACCCCACATAGAGTGTGTTACGGTAATCCAGTTGAGATGGAACTAGGACATGTGTCGCCTTGACCAGTTCAAACCACTTAAGAAATGGGTGCAGCTGGTGCACTAGTTTTAACTGTGCAAAGGCACTCCTGGCCATTTCTGAAATCTGGACATTGAGGCTGAAGAATTACTCCAGGAAAAAACCCAAGTTGTGTGCCTGTGCACTGTAAGACAGTGCCTCCGAGTCCCATCCCAGAGAGAGAGTCCAGAAGGATATCATGATCAATGGTATTGAAAGCTGCCAAGAGGTCCAGAAACAACAAGGCCATACTCTCCGTGTCCAGTTCCTAATCTAGTTCCCTCCTGAGGTGCCTTTTTTCTGGACTAAAAAGTCCTAAACCCTGTAGCCTTTCTTCATAAGGGAAGTGCCTCAGCCCAGTAATCATTTTAGTCACTCTCTTCTGCAACTTTTCCAGTTCCACTATGTCTTTTTTGAGATGCAGTGACCAGTACACAATACTCCAGGTGCGACCTTACTATCATTTTGTTCAATGGCATTATAATGTTGGCTGTTTTATTTTCATTCCCCTTTTTGATAATCCCTAGGATGGGATTGGCCTTCTTCACCATGGCCACACACTGGGTTGACACTTTTATTGAGCTGTCCACCAGCACACCAAGATCTCTTTGCTGATCCATCATGGACAACTTAGAATGCATTAGCAGATATGTAAAGTTTTGATCTTCTTCTTCTTCTTCTTCTTCTTCTTCTTCTTCTTCTTCTTCTTCTTCTTCTTCTTCTTCTTCTTCTTCTTCTTCTTCTTCTTCTTCTTCTTCTTCTTCTTCTTCTTCTTCTTCTTCTTCTTCTTCTTCTTCTTCTTCTTCTTCTTCTTCTTCTTCTTCTTCTTCTTCTTCTTCTTCTTCTTCTTCTTCTTCTTCTTTGCCACACTGTGCATTACTTGACATTTTCTTACATTTAAATACATTTGGTATATTGCCACGCATTCTCCGAGTTTAGACAAATCCTTCTGGATTTCTTCACAATCCCTTCTGGTCTTCATCACTCAGAAAAGTTTTGTGTCATCTGTGAATTGGCCACCTAACTGCTTATCCTGGTCTTCAGGTCATTTTGAACAGATTGAAAAGC
Organism: Phrynocephalus guinanensis; assembly: GCA_037367245.1. Taxonomy (NCBI): domain Eukaryota; kingdom Metazoa; phylum Chordata; class Lepidosauria; order Squamata; family Agamidae; genus Phrynocephalus; species Phrynocephalus guinanensis. Next base: position 104,048,541 of record CM074734.1, on the reverse strand, counting down.
ACAGGTCCCAGGACGGATCTTTGTGGCACACCACTTTTTACCTCTCTTCACTGTGAAAATTGCCCATTCATACATACTCTCTGTTTACTAGTTCTCAACCATTTCTTAATCCATAGGGCCTATGGATTAGGAGGACCTTCCCTCTTATCCCCTGACAGTGAAGTCAGAGGTTGGAAGGTAGGTTCAATGCTTTTAGCCAAACAAGAAACGTGCAAAAGATATTTAACCCTGCCTGTCTGATATGTCTACTTACAATTTATTTTACATAGTCACACTAATCTGCATCCTCTACCTCCCTTTCCACTTTCTTACTTTCAATGTATTGTCTTTTTTAGCTAACCTTACAGCATGCTCCATGTTTCAGTTATGGACAGAAATGGGTTTTATGAACAGATAAAGGATAATTAGCAGCCTTGTAAGTTAACTTTAAGTTAACCTAATTTAGTAGTAGATTGAAAACATGAACGTCTTAAAATTTTAGAAAGGTTTTCTAGGAATCAAGTTCAATAGCAGACACACCACATCTTGTGTTTTTCTGCATTTCTGAGAAAGAAAATTGCTTAAGTTCCTTCTGCAAAGATTTAAAATTAATTGGTATTAGTTTTGGTTGGGTGTCTAAGATAATATGTGCCTTTTAAGTTAGCTCCTTTGAGAAAAAGATGATGAAAATCCCATTGGTGATGATGTAACTTTTTGAGCATTATAGCTTCTCAGGTTGTAAGACTCTAAACATCTTGATTTTTAAAGCTGAGAATGCCTGAGGGAAGAGACTGTGAAAATGTTTAGATCTTGCTTTATGGTACAAAAGGGGGAAACCCCACTTGGAAATACACATTACACTTTTTTCAAAGTCATCTGAGTAGTAGGGAAAAGTTCTTAAAATAATATAATCCATTAAATTGTGGATTGCAGGTGATAGTTTTCCCAAGTTCCCATATGCTAAAAATGTGATTTGAGCCTCTCCTAACGATATCAGCTATTAAATATTTTAAAAGGAGAGCTCTTGCAGTCTGCTTTTATTGTTATTTTTAAGAGGTAGAGATTGCTGTAAATCAAATTTATTTTTCCTGCTACATTCTGCCTTGGAACTGTTGGACCGTATTTCCGCTCTCTGCTTTCTTTGAGGTATACTAAATATTAATAAATGCCAGTGTCACTTTACACCTTGGTTTATGTTTCAGCCTTTTTATTGGTGAAATTACATTAATCTCTGAGGGAGCCTGTAGCTTTACATTACTTGGTTCTTTAGAGTTAACCTGTTGCTTAGCAGATAACCTGGCTGAGCTAGTGCTAAATAGTTTGGATGGGTATATTTAGAAAAATTAAATGAATAAAAATGCCTGTTGTCGAAAAGTTTTGTACAAATCATTGTCATCCAGCTATTGATTTCAGCTGAGGCAAAATCACAGTCTTATGTCAGCATCCAAAAGATACAGTATTTTTCTGAATACTGTCAAAAGGTTTGTGATGTTGTCTCATTGTAGGCTGTAGCTGATGATGATGTTATTTCTCTTGTGCAGGGGTAGCTGCCCAACAGGATTTTAGCAATGGAATGTGATGTGACAGATTTGAGTAGCAGGATTTCTCTGCATTTTGTGACCTGTTTCATTCTCCAGACACCAGGAATGATAATTTATTTTGCTTTTCTAAAACAGAATTTTGGGCTGGTATTCATGGTATTAATGGAGCTCACAACTGGTACATAGAAATCCTAGTAGCATTCTTATATAATACATTAAAGAATGCATACTTAACCCTTTGTAAGCATTTGCTCTTGATAAGAAATGTATTTTTTACTCTCCTTCTAAAATTATTCTTCATCTGTATATGTGAGTGGATAAGAAAGAGGAGAAAGATAATGAGAATGTACTCCAGTTAACTTAATCTTTACTTATTCTACTCCATTTCTCCATGATGTAGAAAATGTAAATATACCATACATTGCAGGATTCAGAAATAGGAACTGGAATGTGTGATCTGCTACACTGGCACAAGTACCAAATTTCACTTGTCAGTGGGGTTAGAAGTAGTTTTAAACATGACATGTATCTTGGATAGCCTCTGTTTTGTTTCTGTCATGAGCAGTCTTTGAAAGGCCCTGTTGAATTCCAGCCGTATCACTTTGACATTTCAGAGTTGTTGAAATAATCATCAGCTTGTCTGCCCTCCTTATGGCTTATATGGATGTGATGGTTGCAAGATGCTACTGCTTGATGACAGTACTACATCAGAGATTGTTCTGTAGAAAGGGCCTGAATTGATTGCATCTGCCTTGGCTAATTCCAGGAAGTGCTTTGGAGGGCAACTGTCTCCTAACATTCTCTATGATGCTTTATTTTCTAAGGTGGAAAATGTGGCATTTGCATGTATATATTTTGATGTGTATAGTTAGATGTTCCATTCAAAGCAGTGAGATATACAGTGGTACCTTGGTTTAAGAATGCCTCAGTTAAAGAAAAACTTGGTTTAAGAAAAGGAATTATTGGAAATGGGGATGCCTCAGTTTAAGAAAATTTTAAATGCAATGCCACAGTTTGCCTTTTTTTCTGACCTCTGAAACAGATTAATTGGTTTTCAGTGCATTCCTATGGGAAACCATGCTTTAGTTTAAGAATTTTTTGCAATACAAAATGGCCCAGAGAATGAATTAATTGCTTAAACCTAGGTGCCACTCTATGTAACGGACTTGGCCACTTCAAGCTGCTTTTGTTCAGTTTCTAGAAGCTACAAGTCTTGTTTTAGTTCTTACACACAGATTATTCATTGAAAGGTTGACATTGATAGTATTAACATGTATTGAAGCTAATATTGCTTTCAGGATGTGACTACTTGATTCTTCCATTTAAAAGAGACTCAGTACCTAAAATTCATCCAAATGGAATTATATTACAGCACTGTGCTGCATGTTTACATTGTACATTGATCTTGTTTTTGACATTAATTTAAAGTGGGAGCTTATAAAGGGATATGTAAAAAGTGAATGGGATTCATTAGGCAAGTCATTTTTTCATTCCAAAAGAATAATGTCTAATCCCGTTTGTTCTGGTAAATGTTTATATATTTAAAACAGGCAGATGCCATGTGCAGTTTCTGAAATCTAAATACAGTACCTCTTACCCCATCCCTGTCCTTAAAAACTCCAAACCTTTCATTTGCTGAAGTTGTGCACAATATTTTCTAGTCCAATTTTCGCTATGGGGTTAAGAAGAATGAGTCTTAACGGTAATCAAAACTAATGGAGTCCCAATGTGCTTTTCTGCTGTGTATAGGACATTTTTGTTGCAGAGGGGGATGTGCTTGCACACTGTATCAATCAGTCATTTTACCCTGTGTCTCAAAACTCTGCACTACTGAAAGGAGAGAATGGCACAAAATCTGTAGGGAAGAATTTAGTTTCCGTTCAAGGATTCTGGTTTTACCAGATATAGTGTTATAGATGTAGATCATCGTTCATTATTTTGACATCTTATCATCAAAATATCACACCTTTATATTAAACAAAGCATTTTATTTATTTGTATTGGTAGCCAATGAGTCTAGAAAAATAAAAATAAAAATGTCTTAATTAGCAAATTGAGGGAACCAGGTCAGTTGACCCTCCCTGGTGCTACTCAATGCCAGTTTTGCCTCAAATAAATTTCAGCCCATCCAGAATTTGATTCTGGAGGAAGATGCAGACCTGGACTACATCACAGAAAACTGCGTGGTTGCTGAGGGAGGGCCAGACCTCTTCCTAATATCTTCACCTGGATATTCCATCCAGCACCAGGGTAGACTGTAGGGACCAGAGTGGGGAGTTGCCATTGTTTTTAAAAAAAAAACTGGAGGCTGTCAGGCTCTCAGCATTGATGATACCCAATCTTGAGGGGCCCCATGTGCCAATATGGGCCAGGGAAAGAGTTGGGATTGTGCTGGCATACTGTGCTTCCCGTGACCCACCACTCTCACTTCCCATGTGTCACCCATTAGACCAGGTTTTTGCTAGTGCACAGAGGGAGTGTGGCCCGATGGTGAGTGACCTTTGTCAGTCCCCTTGTCATGGCCAGACCACCACCCAATAAAATGCAGCCTCACATTGGCACCCCCTCCCCATAGGTAACAAGAACCCTTTAATACTTGCAGAGGTGTTAGCAGAAAATGGGATACATAATGCTCCTTTTAGGTGGATTTGCAATTGTTTGACTTACCGTACATAAAGGGTTATTGTAAATGGCTTCTCCTCAGCATGGAGAGGGGTGACCAGTGGGGTGCCCCAGGGTTCTGTTCTGGGCCTGGTGCTATTCAACATATTTATTAATGACTTGGATGAAGGAATAGAGAATAAACTGATTAAATTTGCAAATGATACCAAATTGGGAGGGGTGGCTAATTCCCTAGGAAAGGATGAAAATCCAAAATGACCTTGACAGATTAGAGTGCTGGGCCAAAGCAAATACAGTGGCACCTCAACTTACAAATTTAATCCATTCCGAATGCATGCTCTTAAGTCGAACTACTCTTAAGTCAGGGTACTTGTCTAAAAAATTAAAATAAATAAGTTTAAAAAATGAAAAAAATGAAAAAAATTGTAAGTCAGGCAGACCTTATCTAAAATCTGTAAGTCGGCAATAGAGGTGGGCATGAAACAGAAAACAGATGGTTCGGGTTCTTCTGTTTCGGGCCCACTCTTGGTTCGGTTTGGTTCGGGTTCATACAAAAATTTTTTTAAAAATCGTACGAACCCAAACCAAGCCGAACTGGTTCGAGTCTGATGACTTACTTTACTGGTCGGTGGCAGCCCTATGTAGGAATACAAATCAAAAGGATCAATGCCCTATGGACCTCCCTGGGTCTTAAGATCTTTTGGGAATGCTCTTCTCTCATTCACATCACCCTCACAAGCTCATATAGTGAGGGCAAAAGAGAGGGCCTTCTCTGTGACATTTCATAGGCTGTGAGAAAACTAGGAAACTTATTGACTCGAGTATAAGCTGAGGGTGTTTTTTAAGCCAAAAATAAGGGCAGAAAACTTGACTTATACTCAACTATACAGTAGGACTTGTATCCGCTGGGGATTGGTTCCATGCCTTCCCATGGATAATGAAAACCGTGGATAAGAGAGACCACCAAAATGTCCCCAAAACTGCTGTTTTGTGATAGTAACTTGCTTTACGGCTGCTGTTTTATGACAGTAGCTTGCTTTACAGCTGCTCTTTGCGACAGTAGCTTGCTTTGTGGCTGCTGAATTATTTATTTATTTTTTTCTTCTGCCAACCATGGATAACTGAATCAGTGGATAATGAATCAGTGAAAATAGGGGTCCTACTGTAAATTTGCAGCAATTCACCTCTGTGAATTACAGTGTTATTTATGCCAACATAAAAAACTACCAAGGATTCTGGCTATAATATCCTAAAGAAGTAAATGTCAATGTATACTGCCTGTTTTATTATACTTTCTTATAAACTATTTAGTCAGAGTTGGAATTTCAGGCAGAGCAGATTGCAGAATCTCATCTCTGCATTTTCCCCTGGAACAAAGGTACTACAAATGAAATTATTTTTTATGCTCTTTCAGTAGCTGGACCAAGAAGCTGTTTGTTGGGGTGAACTAATGTTATGTCTGAATACAGAAAAGTTGTATTATGTCTTTGTTCTAACTTAAATTAGCAGTCATGGTGATATAATATTATATTAGCCAATGGTGAATTGTTTCTTTACTTCTCACAACTCCTTGCTTTAACAGACAGGCATTTTTGGGTAATACTTTTGGAATCTTTATGACGTTTCATAAGAAATGTAATATGCAATATACATAAATGGTACTTTTCTGTTAGTGAATCATAAATTGCTTTCATCAGAAATGTTGGAGCAGTCGACATGATAACATTTTTTCTAACTGCAGTTTCTAGATTAAATATTTAAGCAAGAATTTGCCCATGCACCATGCTTTTTTAATATACTCCCTTCACTGATTACTATTGTTGCATTTTTTTTGGAATAAAATATAATTGGCATCATTACTGTACCATTTAGTTGGACATTTCTTTCGTGTTCACAAAAAAATCAAGAATACAATGTCAAGACCTTCTGCCCTTTAGGTACTTGACACAAAATAAAAGCTAATTGTGTATGACAGTAACATCAACTAATGTACTGAATGCATACCTTCAGTGACCTTGCGTTATTCCTACTAATGTTATCAGTTTCCCTCTGAATTTACATTATCACTACTTCATGTTTAGAGTCTTCTAGGAACATATTTCCAAGAGCAGACACCAGCTGTATCCTTTCTTTTCCCCCTCTTTTTTGTATATGGAAAGCGCTTTCAAATTGAGATGAAATGTGAAATGCCTATGCATCTCATTCAAGTGATAAATAGTTTAATTGGAGATACATATTCAAGGAAGCCATTGACAGGGAGGTTTTCAATATGTGTACTGTAATACCTCGGTTTACAAGTGCCCTGGTCTACAAGCATTTTGCAAGACAAGCAAAAATTTCAGAACATTTTTGTTCAGGTTTATGAGCGTGTCTTGCAAAATGAGCGTCACAGCACCGAGTGGGCCTTTGCCTCTTGCAGGCCCGCCCGGGTCCTTTTCCAAGCAGAAAGGTGGAGTAAAAATACTCCAAAATAAATAAGTAAAATAAACCCCTCCCTGCCGCTGCATGGATGTTGGCAATGATGCCACGCCCAGGCAGGGCGCCCTTCCTACTGCCACATGCAAGTGGCCACTGCCACTGTGCCCGGACAGGGGGCCATTGCTGCTGCCATTGCGCATGCCTGGGCACCCCTTCCAGCCACTGCACATGCAGCGACCACTGCTGGTGCGCCCAGGCAGGCCCTTATCACCACCACACTCACCCAGACATGCCCTTTCCACCACTGCACTCATGTGGCTGCCACTGCTGTGCCCAGTTAGGCCTTCTATGCCACTGTAGGTACTTTGCTGCTGCGAGGGTATGACAGCAAAGGCAGCATCCACAGCCATGGAGTGTGCAGCCACGGAACAAATTAGGTAGATTTTAATTATTTCTTATGGGATAATTTTTAAATTAGTATTTTGTTTTACAAGCATGCTTCTGGAATGGACTGTGCTTGTAAACCGTATATATGAATGGTAGACTACACAACATTCTTATAGGCCATTTTTACTCTTCCTCGTTTGCTACAAGGATTTTCTTCCAAACTTGTTGGTTTTCTTAATCTTGTACCTAATTGCCATTTGCATTGCTGTCACAACCAAATTTAAGAAGCAATTGTTTTCCATAAGATTGAATTTCTCTTGCTTGTTTCTATTCATAAATCACCTAATATGAAAAAGTAAAGCTTTACTGTGTTGTGTTGTGTTGTGTATCATCAAATCTCTTCTGACATACACAAACCCAGATAGTTGCTATGAGGCACACTCAATGTAAATGAGATACTCAATGAATCAAGTGTCATCCCCTACCCCGCCCCATGATGGGGCAAGTGGGGATTTGAACCTTGGTCTCCTGAGTCAGAATCCATCACACTACCCACTGTGCCACACTGGGTATCCTTTTATTGTGTAGCATTTGAACTTAGAGCTGCAAGCAGTTAATGTTAGCAAAATGTGGTTGGTTTATTTGGATTTTAACACCCCTGGAATATATTTTAAGTTGTCTTGATGACACCATATTGGTGTCATTTCTTGCACAGATAAGTGTCACAAAATGTACAAGACTACTCACACATCAGTTTCGGTGGGGATGTTCTTTCTCTTCTACACATTTGTGCTTTTTTCCATCCCCACCCCTGCTTAAAAATGTTAATTGTTCACTTCATTCTGTAGATTTTTGCCATTTAAGGACTTTTTGAGTTCCTTCACAGTCAAAGGATATTATTGAAGCAAAAAGTGGAGGTACTAGTGGCAATGTTTGTGTGGCCCACCTTAAAGTGGACAGCACCTTACCTATAGGCTATGACCTCACCAGCTGACAATGGCTGAACAAGAGCCACCTTTAAATCTGTGATTAAATCCACATAGTACTTTTCTGATGAAATCAAACAGTTTTAGTACTTTCATAAGCACAACAAGTGAAGGTTAGTGAAAAGAAAACTGAACAAAAATATATGATTACTAAACACTAAACAGTACTATGATGGTTCATCTCACACTTCTACGACCACAGAATGTAATTATTTTGTCAGTTTGATGAAAGCTATGAAAAGGGAAAGGTCTGTAACAAATCAACCCTTTATGTTCTGTTTAATGTGGTTTTTCTCAACGCCATGGTCTAAATATTTATATCACTTTAAAATGTTATGCATGTACTCCAAGTCAAGACCAAGTTATGTCACTTGATGGTGTTTTGTTGCAGTAGATTTAACCCTGCACCTCTCTTCCTGCTATCTGGGTTGCCAAACATGTAGGTAAGACAATATTCTTCAGCCAAATGAAGCGGTGCATTCAAATTTCCCGAGGAAATGGCCTCTTGTGAGCAACTAAAATATGTATTTATCCAGGTTTTCTCTCACTAAATTTATTACTAACTAAAACAAACACAAATCTGTAGGCTGTAATGAGAAAATCAAGAACTGGTCTTACCCCCTCCCTAGATCTATAGATAAATGGTATTTGAAATACATTGTTAAAGGAAAATTAAATATTTTTTAGTGATGGCATGTTTGATAACTGATGTCTTGGTGACATATATTTGCATTTAAAGTGGTTATGTTGAACATTTTTAAAGACACATAATCTATTTATAAAATATATATTTAAAGACTCATAAAATGGTAATATATAGAAATAAATGAAGTAGAATTACTGTAATGCATCATATACACCTCTCTATCACTCACATTTGCTTTGAAGTCTGTGCTCATACTATAAATACAGTAATACCTTGGATAACGAATGCCTCTGATAAAAAAATGTTTCATATAGCGAATGAAAATTTCCAAGCATAGGGCTGTCTCGGATAATGAATGTTGCCTATGGGCTGCCTCGAATAATGAATGTTTCATAATGCCTTGCAAAAAGTGTACTCAGAGGTACCCCGGTAATCCCTTTATAGGAGGCTGCAGTTAACATCTGTATTGTGAAAAAGCAATCTTATACATATTATATTACCTTACTTAACTTTTTTCATGAGTTTCCTAATTCTTTATATACTTAAAAAAATAAAGCACAGCTAGTTTTTCTGCAGATCCTTCTATATACCATGTTGCTATATCTAGCCCATTGGTTGCGAACCTTCGGCACTCCAGATGTTTTGGACCACAGCTTCCAGAATTCCGAGCCTGTATTGCCAATGACAAAGAACTGTGGGAGTTGTGGTCCAAAACATCTGGAGTGCCAAAGGTTTGCCACCACTGGTGTAGCCCAATGCCCTAAGAAGAACACTGTTGCTTGTGATCTGCCCCTTGTAGTACAGTGATTAAACTGTTGTAAGGTAAAGGTTCCCCACACACATGCATGCTAGTCGTGTCCAACTCTAGGGGTGGTGCTCATCTCCGTATTCAAGCTGAAGAGCCAGTGTTGTGCAAGTCCATGGCCACATGGCCGACATGGCTGCAAGGAAACACTGTTTTACCTTCCTGCTTTTTATGGTGGTACCTATTTATCTACTTGCATTTACATGCTTTCACACTGGAGCTGGGGTTATCAGAGGGAGCTCGCTCCACTACTTTGTTATCTTATTCCAGCTGCTTTCTGTTCTGCCATGTTCAGTTGGATCCCTCCAATTCTAGTTTCACTGAACAAGGTTTTATATATATATATATATATGCATGTTAGGGTGGATTCGGGTTTCTTCCCGTGTAGAAATCTGGTTGTTTTGGCGACGTTTCGACGAGGTCTCACTCGTCATCTTCAGGCTGGTGTTCTGGCTTCTTTCTTCTTGAAGCAAAGCGTGATCTCAGTTGAAGTCCTTCTATAAATACTGCTGGGGGGTGTGGTTTGCTTGCTCTGTTGCTGATTGTAGGTTCGTTTGTTCTTTTGTGATCTGCTGTGTGGCTGAGGCGATCGTTAAGGGCTTAACTGCTGGTGGGTTAGATGGCTGTTTAGAGACATCATGTGTGGGTGAGGTGCTGGATGTGTGTCTATTAGCCTTTTGTTTCTTAACGACCTTGGTGATGGGTGTTCTGGCAGCATCCTGGGCTTTGGTGGAGTGGGGTCCTGTGTCTTGTGAATTCATTTTGGTCTGGCTGCGTGTCTGTGGTCTCCCAATGTTTTTTTGGCGTGTGTAAGTGTGCTCCATGTGGTGGCTGGAGTGGGGAGTAGCGGTAGATGGTGCAGTCGTGGTTTTGTTATTGGATGGTGGTTTCGTTTCATCTGTGGGAAGGGTCTGGGTTTGTGTTTGGTGTGGATGGAAGGTGGTGGCATCTTGTGTCCTTTTGGACCTGGTGTCAGTCTTTGTGACAGAGGCTCGTCTGTTGACCAGGGCTAGTTTCCAGATGTCAGGCAAGCGGGAGGTGTCATCACGTTTATTCATGTTGTTTGGGTGTTTCTCTATTTCAATGGCTTCCATGATTATTCGACTGTTGAAGTGTTCAGTTTTGGAGATGAGTTTGGTTCTTTTAAAATCAATTTCATGACCTGTTGTTTTTATGTGCTGGAAGAGAGAGGAAGATTTTTCTTCTTTTTTGACTGCGTTCTTGTGTTCTGCGATGCGTGCGCTTATTCTCCTGTTTGTCTGTCCGATGTATGTGGCTGGGCAGACTTTGCATGGTATTTCGTAGACTCCTTGGTTTTCTAGCTCAATTTTGTCTTTGGGGTTTCTTAAAATGTTGGCTATTTTTTGTTCGGTGCAAAAGGCTGTCTTGATATTGTGTTTGTGGAGAATTTTGCTTATTTTGTCTGTGGTGCCTTTGATGTAAGGGAGGAGGGCAGTGCCGTTGTTCTCTTCTGTTTCTTGGTGATTGGGGGGTGTTTCTTTTTGGATTAGTTTGGTGATGGTGTTTTTTTGGAATCCGTTCGCAATTAAAGCATTCGAGAGAGTGTGTAATTCAGTTTTTAGGTGGTCTTTGTCAGCGAGGCGTTTGGTTCTGGAGATGAGGGTTTTTGCTACGGAGTTGATCTGTGCAGGGTGGTGGTGTGATTGTGCATTTAAGTAGCGGTTTGTATGTGTTTTTTTTCCGGTAGATGGTATGTCCTAAGGAGCTGTCGGGTTTTTTGTAGATTAGGACGTCCAGGAAGGGGAGTTGGTTGTTGGCTTCTATTTCCATAGTGAATTGTATTTTGGGGTGTAGGCTGTTGAGATGTGTGAGGAAGTTGTTCAGTTTGTCTTTCCCGTGTGGCCAGATAACAAAGGTGTCGTCAACATATCTGAGCCAGAGTTTGGGTTTATGTTCGGACTTCTGTAACGCGTTGGTTTCAAAGTGTTCCATATATAGGTTTGCGATGACCGGTGAGAGGGGGTGATCCCATGGGTGCTCCTTCTATCTGTTTGTATCTTTGTCCATTGTGGATGAAGTATGTGTTGGTTAGGCAGTGGTTGGTCAGATCTAGGATGTGCTTGGGGGGGTTGTATTTGTTGTGGATAGCTGTCAAGGCTTCTTGGATGGGCACTTGTGTGAAGAGCGAAACAACATCGAAGCTCACGAGTAGGTCATTGGGTTGTAGGTCTTGTTTCTTTATAATTTCTATGAAGTGGAACGAGTTTTGTACGTATGAAGAGATGGATTCTGCATAGGGCTGGAGTTGTTTGGCAAGAAATTTGGCGAGGTTTTGTAGGGGTGAGCCTATGGAGCTGACTATGGGTCTGAGAGGTGTTCCTTCTTTGTGAATCTTGGGGAGGCCGTAGAGCTTGGGGCATCTGGATGATTTCTCTCTGGGGATGATGCTTGGCTTGATTTCTTCACTTAAGGGTGAGGCTTTTATTTTGGCTTTGGTGGTTTTTTCCAGGTAGGTGGTGGGGGGCTGTGTTCAAAGGTATGTAAGCAGGGTCTTGTAGTAGGTTGGATAGTTTGGCTTGGTAGTCAGATGTGTTCATCACCACTGTGGCATTGCCTTTGTCTGCTGGGAGAATGATTATGTTGTTGTCTTTCCTCAGGTTGGTGAGGGCTTTTTGTTCTTCTTTGTGTAAATTGCTTCTGGGTGGTTTGCTGGAGCAGAGGATATTGGTGACTTCGAGTCTGATTTTGTTGGCTTCATCTGGGTTGATTTTGGTTAGGCTGGCTTCCACTCCGCATATGATGTTTTCAGTGGGGATGTGTCTGGGGGCGACTGCAAAGTTGAATCCTTTGGACAGGACTTTGGTCTCTGCGATGGTGAGTGTCCTGTCTGATATGTTGTGAACTGTTTGTTTCATGGGCTGCTGTGGGGGGTTGGGCTTCTGGCGTTTTTCCAGTTTGTGGAGTTTGTTGGTGTGTATGTCTGTCTTGTGGGAGGTCTCTGTTTCAGCTCTCCAGGCGGCGAGTTGCTTGGATTTGTTCCAGAGTGTTGGGTGGATTTTGTTGCTGAGTTTGAGGTGGAGAGTGAGTAGGTCTCTGTTGGTTTGATCTAGTAGGTATCTTTTCTTGTGTAGTTCGTTTCTGATTAGGGCTAGTTCTGTTCTTTTCAGGATCCTTTCGCTGGATGGGGTTTTTGAGTGGAATTTCAGTTGGAAGCTTGTGGGGATCACATTTTTATCTCGGCAGTTGCGTAGGAATGCAATGTCACATAAGATGGTGGCTCTTCGGACTTCTAGTTTCTCGTAGGTTCTGGTCAGCTGGAAGGTTTCCTCCCCGTAGAGGTCGGATATTTGTTTTCGTAGATTTTCACAACATATATATATATATGTTGTGTTGTTGTTGTTGTTCAGTCGTTCAGTTGTGTCCGACTCTTCGTGACCCCATGGACCAGAGCTCGCCAGGCCTTCCTATCCTCCACTGCCTCCCGGAGTTTTGTCAAATTCATTTTGGTTGCATCAATGACACCGTCCAACCATCTCATTCTCTGTCGTCCTCTTTTCCTTTTGCCTTCGATTTTTCCCAGCATCAGGGATTATATATATAATGCAAGTTAAGTGACTTGAAATGACTGCTGATGTATGTGAAATAAGAAAGTACAAAAGTAGGATTGTAATTGAACATTACAAAGACATAACTCATGACTATAAAAGTACTACACAACTTTAATGTTGACGATGAAGACATTAGCGTTATCAGAGAGTTTGTATATCTTAGTTCATTCATCAACCCATATGGAGGCCACAGGCAGAAGTCCCAGACTTGGAGAAGTAGCTGTAAAATGGTTAAAAATGTACTCGAGTGTAAAAAAATCTCTTAATGGACACCAAGACCATGCTCATCTATCCCAATTAAGTCAAAATAGTGCTAGGGACTGTTTTTCTCTCTACCTCCCATCCCATTTTCCAAATCATCATCATCATCATCATCATCATCATCATCATCATCATCATCATCATCATCATCATTATTATTATTATTATTATTATTATTATTATTATTATTATTATTATTATTATTATTATTATTATTATTATTATTATTATTATTATTATTATTATTGATTGCTGCCCAGAGACCATTTGGTAGCAGGACACCAAAAATTTTTTTCTGGAAAATAAATAAATAAATAAATAAATAAATAAATAAATAATGTGGATAGCTGTTAGTTGGTCTGGTGTCAAGCCCAGTAACTGGCTAAAGACTGGTTAATATAAGGCACTGTGTTATTAATGAGAAACTTTTTAAGTGACACTTTATTAAAGCATGTGATTATGTCTGCCAATGCTATAACAAGAACATTAAACTTCTGATTGTATTACAATAAACCATTCTTGTTTTTATTTTTAAACCATAAAACTTGGTGTCATACTCCCTCTTTAATATACAGTGGTACCTTGTATAAAGGAATTAATTCGTTCCAAATAAAATTCTGTTAAGCAAATTTTCCTTTATACATTCCCATAGGAATGCATTGAAAACAGAGTAATCCCTAATCGTGACCATGTTTATGTTGTACGGATTCGCCCCATAGGCAATTCTGTTAAGCAAATTTCCCCTATCTCTGGAACTTTTTTATGTTGTACAGATTTTATGTTATACAAACCGTTTGTTATACAAGGGTCCACTGTATAAGTGTACAATAACCTGGTGGTGGCGGGGTGGGCATTTTGGCATTGTCACAGTTGGTAATAATGCTGTGTAACACTCCCCATCCCAGATTTTCTTTTCCATGTTTTCGTGGTATTCCCCCCTTCTAATCAACAAGCGTAAAAATGCATATCAGTATCTTTGGAAGCCTGAGAACATATTAGTTCAGGCCACCTCTGAATTAGCTTATGATGTGTTGGTCCTTATTTATAAGGCAACTGTTTGGATGCAGATTAGATTTGGCAGTATTTGTGTACCCCTACATGATGTTATTTGCTGTAGTCAGCAGCTGCTGAAAGCTGTCTACTATGTACAAAGGTTCTGTCTTTTCCTTGTTTTTGACATCAAAGAATGTTGGAGGTTTTGCCCTCTTTTAAGCCATCTATTACAGTAGTTGTTCACTAGATTATACTGAACCTATATGAATACTTAATTCTCTAAAAAGACAGTGACTCAAATTTCTAAAATGCTGATTGCTGATTCTTTATCCTATTTCCATATTTAGGAAGCAGTGGCTGTCTGCCTGATTTGGTAGGGTCGAACTTGACTTTAATAAGTGTAGTGTGAGACTATTTCATTTATCTTGTTCTGTATTGTATGGGGGATATAGGTTCACAGTATATTACCTTCATATAGAAGTTGAGCCACCGTATTAAACAACTGATTCTTGCTGTCATTGCATTTTCTAGAAGGAAGTTGCAGTAGCATTTGTCAAGAGTTGATTGATTCTTACATATTTTTCCAAAGTTGATCTTGAAAATGTTTACAACATTAATCTTTAAAACTAGGAACATATGATTAGTAAGGATTGGTAGAGCAGCGGTTTTTTTAAAGCAACAAAAGGGAAACTTTCTTAATATACAGACATCTAGGAAAAACCTTGCCAAACATGTCTAGGATAGAACTTGAAAGGGATTTTTACTTCAAATGACTTGTTTAAACTATTTTTGCCCTATGGATAGCTTCCCCATCTTTAAAGAAACTATCTAGATTTTCAAAGTCAACATAAAATACAGTTTGCTATTTCAGTTGCATTTTGGAATCTTCTCAAATGAAGACAAAGGCACCTGCAAAAACAGTCAAATCTGTTCTATAATTTAGACAATCTCTGGCATCCCTTAAAGTCATCTTTCGTTTTTTTTTTCTCTCTCTATCTATCTCACCCTTGCTCTCTCTCTCTCTCTCTCTCTCTCTCTCTCTCTCTCTCTCTCTCTCTCTTTTCGCTGTAGTTTTTTGAGGTTCCATTTGACTCGAATATGAACAGGACAAAAAACAGACCCCTGGTACGAGGACAGATCAGGTAAGCCGGCACACACCTGTTCTTTAAAATAAGTAATGACTCTTATTGTTCCTTTTATATATTTCCACAGTCTTTTGCCATTCTTTGTGTTTAGATAACCAAATATGTAAAATTATCAAGAACAAAAGGTCTAGAAAGAGCAACGTGTATGTGTTTGTGCGTGCATGTCTGCGTGCTTTGATTATTCCGAAAGCTCACAATGTCACGTGAAAAACATACTGGTTTGCCCTTCTCATCACATCCAGGAGATTTGCAACAAAGGATACAAAGAAATTAAGAGTTAACAGTTTTTCAGATGTTCCTGTATCCTCTGGTGGGCAAACCATGAAGTATGGTTTGAGAAACCAGTATTTGATCCTAGCTGGATCTATTGCTGTTAACTTAACAAATCCCCATCATTTAGTGGGTCTGGTCTAGTTGGGATGAGCAACTCAATTTACCTCACAGACCTCCCACAAACTTTCTCAAAAGGCACAGGAAAAAAGTCTAAAATTTGTAAAGATTCATATTAACTGTCTATACTAGATCCTCAGAGGTGACATGATGGACACATGATAGGGACATATGTCAATCCCCCATGATTACATAGTCCAAATAGAGAATTAAAGACATAAGTAAATTGCTATTTGTTGTAGCTTCCTCACTGCATTTGTTTGGGGGGGGGATCTAAACCCATGTTATTAAAGCCAGTTACATGTATCAAATGGGTGTATTCTGATTTCTTTCATTTAATCCATTTTAACCAAAACTGTTTTCTTAATGAAGATTTTGAATTCATTTCCTCATTAATCAATATTTATTCTCATAATGAACATTTGTTCATCCAAACTGCAAGTGTTTTTCATAGTCAGACATGTACCAAACATCAAGTTCAAGGCAGATACAAGATATACTGAAAAAATTACAGACATTGGGCTAAACTACCATTATAGTCAAAAAACTTTATTCCCTCCCCTTCACTTCCCTCTGTCTGAAAGAACGATCTGGAGCAGTGGTTCTGAACCTTGGGTAACCATTTCTGGACCACCAAATTAATTATTCAGTTACATAAAATACAGTCAGGTAAGCATTTCTTCTGCCACTCCGTAGCTGCAAATTATTTTGGTGTAATAATATGTAAGTTCACTCATCTAATAAAGGAGGATGTGGTAGGCAGGGCTTAACTGCAACCCAAATCACCACCATGCTCTCAGCCCTGCTTCCCTTGATAGCACTGTTGAAAAAGGTGGGTTCTGGAGGAGCTGAGTTAAAAGTGGGAACTCACCTCATTAAAATAGTTGGGGTAGAAGTGACTTGTTCATGAGACTGGGTCAGTTTTTCCTTCTGTCATAACCCTGGATCAGATTTTATAAACCAACATGTGGGGGAAAGGTTAGGTTATATTTTAATGTACTGTGTTAATTTCTCGCTATGAACATTATCTGGAAAAAAAGTGTTAATTACGGCAGAGGCATAGTAATTTTCAAGTATATTCATACTAAATTTTATCAGTTCAAAATTGTGACTTACACTAAACAGCATTACTGTTTCCATCCACAAAACAAAAATTACAGCCATGATGCAGTGTTAAAAAGAAGTTACCATAGAAATACAGAGAGATAGATATTGAAAAGAAAATGGGACAACCATTCTGTCAGATCTGCTTTGAGTTGGGTTCCTACATTGAACATGGAGTTGGGCTCAATGGCCTTATGAGCCCCTTCCAGCTCAGGTTTTATAGAATTATAGTGTACAGAAACAGGAAATCCTCTGAAAAATCCAGAATCTCAGAGTACTTTATGTTGAAGTCTATCATTCTGGCCAGAAACGTGAGGTAAATTAGATTCATATAACAAGTTAGATGTGTCTGAAAAAATGGTCCTTCTGGTAACTCGTAAAATGGTTGTCCTGTCTCCATCTCTTTTCATTCCCAAGTACTAATGGTACCTTACTAATACTGCCACTTTCTGCATTGATAATAGAACATGTTTATCTGTCTACGGTACTTTCTCTAGTCTGAGTAGAGCTACTGACATTTGTATTTTCTGGACCTAATTAGACTGATTTCCCTTTTTCTTATCAAAGGCTATAGACAGGAGTACCAAACACTATTTCTGAAATAATTGTCTTTTCATGGTATGTAAGTCAATGCAAACTCATCTTTCTCCCTTTTCCTCCCTTTTATTGTGAATCATAAAATAGGAGTCGAACCTTCCATTATGTGTTACAAAAAGAATGTTTAAACATGTGTCACCCTTGTGACACATCTGCATGCTTGCTGTTGCATATATACATACAAATAAAAACCCAGTGTCTCGTGGGGTGCCTGTTTCAACAGAAATTTAAGACAACCTTGATTTCTGTTTGTGCATCTGGTCAGTTTCTTAAAGGATTGGATTCCAATTTAGGGGGATATTGTGTGTGTGCGTTACACCTTATTTGCAAACTTTTAACTGAAGCTCTTATTCATAAACTATTCAACAAACTATTTTCAGATACCATTTCCATAATTTTGTGCCAAGGATTATTTAGAACAAAATTATGTTTTCCCTTAGGCATATGTGAAGAATTGGTCCTATTTATTTCTGTGTTTTATCCATCATCTTTGGAGGGTTTATAAAAAGAAGTGATGGATGAAATTACATGAAAATATAAAGTAAGCCCTGAGGTAAATTCATTCTTATTGTAAATAGAGTACTTTGGTAAGCTTGTTCTGATTTGTTCTATAAGATGGTGCTAATTATATATTTCTAATTTATGTTAATTTTTAAAAATATAAATATCATGGGGATATTTTGATAACATTGTCTAGAGCAAAGTGAACTAAAACTCGGGCTTATCCAGAATTCACCATACATGGTATACTCAACATATCCTAGTCTTTAAAAATTGTTAGTTTGGTCAGCTTAAACATCCCCCCTTTTTCTTAGTTTCAAATGAAACCCCTCCCTCTGAGCTGTATTCCAGTTAGAACCATGTTTTAGATGGGAAACTTGATTCTTGAATGTATAGAAGTTTCAATAGAGGGAACAGAACAAAGTACATGAAGGATTCATAAGATTTTCCTGTTCCACTTGAACTAGCATTCTCAGTTATATAAAATAAGTGTGCAAATATTTAAATATTTATATATGTGTGCTATTGAATTTTGTGTCATAAACATATAGGGGGGAAATCAACTTTATTTTGGACAAATAATCAGCCCATTTTTAGAAGCTTACATTCTAGAAGTCATACTGTTTTAGATATTCCATTTGTCCAGAGCTTTACTCACTTGAAACTTTGTTATACTCACCGTATTTACTTCTCATTCTCCCTTGCCTGCCCTTTGTGGTCAATGGGGACCTCAAGGCAATCATTCATCAATCTACCTTTCCAACTGTCAACAGTTAATTTAATGTTCTTTAAAGTGTCACTTAACCTTGAATGATGTTGGTCTAAGCTCTTATAGACTTCAAGCTAGACATCGACCAGCATTATTTCTTTGGCTCACCAAAACAGGGGCATTGTGAGATGCAATTTTTGCTGTATATTTTCTCAGTGTTGTTTGAATGTTTCTTTCTTTCCTAGTTAAATCTATTATATGGACATACTAAAGACTAGTCAGAACAGCATAGAGATGACTAAATTGTGCTTTAAAAGCTGATGTTTTGCATTCTGGGAATCATTCCAAAAAAGTTAGAGGCATGTACAAAGGATTCTGTGTCTTCAAAGTGGTGCTGTTGTGTTTGATTTGTGTGTGTATGTATGTATGTGAGTGAGTGAGTGAGTGAGTGTGTATGCACGCACGCTACTGTTGATTCTCATCACATTTAGTCTTTGTCTAGTCTATTCTTTTTGTTTAAGGCCCTGATGTAATAAATCAAAGGACACTTACTCTTTGATGCCTTACTAATTTTACCCAGTATACTGAACTAGAGAAACTATTGTCGACAAAACTACTAACTGAAAAATCATGGATATATTGACAATTTTCTGAATGCTACCTCAGGTATCTTTTGCAGCTGTTTTCAAGCCAACAGACAATTGGTCCTATAGTATTATGGGCCCTTCTGTGCTATTCATTTCTTCCAAATACAGTGGACCCTCATATAACAAACAGTTTGTATAACATAAAATCTGTACAACATAAAAAATTATGGAGATAGAGGATCAGAGTTGGCCCGACCAACCCGATCCTCCATGGCTCTCTCGCTTCGGATGGCCACACATAGAGAGGACCATAAGGTAGTAACGCGCATACGGGCCTTCTCGGTGGCCAGCCCAGAGTTGTGGAACAAACTTCCCAGTGAGATACGCCAGTCTCCCTCACTGGCAGCCTTCAAGAAAGCCCTTAAAATCTGGCTGTTCAGGGATGCCTTTGGCAATTGCTAGGATTGTACCAAGGTGTTTCTTTCTTTCTTCTTTTTATTGTCAAGTTTTATGCCTCTTGCCTAATACTTCCTATATTTTTTTACTGATGTTCTTGTTTTTAACTTTTTGTGTGAACTGCCCAGAGTTCCCATCAGGAAATGGGAGCAGTATAGAAATGCAAAAATAAATAAATAAATAAATAAATAAATAAATAAATAAATAAATTTGCTTAACAGAATTGTCTATGGGGCAAATCCGTACAACATGAAAATGGTCACGATTAGGGATTACTCTGTTTTCAATGCATTCCTATAGGAAATTTGTATAAAGGAAAATTTGCTTAACATAATTTCATTTGTAACAAATTAATTCCTTTATACAAGGTACCACTGTACTCATCTTTGTTGTGCCCTCGCAACCTTTAAAAGTCGGGTTAAAAGTCCTAGCTTTTCCAGATGCTTTTAGGGGTTTCCTTTTGACTTCCCTTCAGGCTATTCCTCCTTCCTTCCATTGTCAGTTATGCTTTACTTGAGATTTTGACAATGTTATGGGCACATACAAAGTGCCTATGATCCTGTGTATTTTCTATCTGCTGGTACATTCTGCAGCCTTAACCCAAAAGTTGAAATAACCAACTGTGTATTCCTCTTCGGTGATACATTCTGCAGTCTTCAAGCGCCCAAATCAATGGACAAGTTCTCCATACGAGTTAGCTCCAGTGTATATCAGCTCTAGATGTCACAGTTCAAGAAAAATGTCGGCAAATGGAACCATCAGGAGAACTCTGAAAATGTTTTGTTTGATTGGTTTTTTTGTGAAAATAAAAAAGAAGGCAGAAACAAAACCAAGGTTAATTAATTCAAGGATAGGGGAAATGTGGAGGGAGAAGGCAAGAAAGAAGAGAGGTAGGGAGAAAAAGCAGAAAAAAGAGGGGGGACAGAAGAGAACAGTTACGTTTTTTGTTACATCTCTAAACATGAAAATGAAAAAGTGAGACTGAGTGTGTAAAGAGGGGATTGTGCAGAGGAGCTGGCACCGCCTACCTAAAATGTATAAGACAACCCTCATTTTTTAGCCTAACAATTTTAGAAATAAATAGTGTGTTATAAACAGAAAAATACAGTAACTACAGAAAAATTCATCTTAAGAGGCGCAGTTTTCCATAAGAGTGCATTGAAAACCAATTGATCTGTTCCAGAGGAATGGATTACACTGGTACCTTGTATAAAGGAATTAATTCGTTCCAAATGAAATTATGTTAAGCAAATTTCCCATATACAAATTTCCATAGGAATGCATTAAAAATGGAGTAATCCCATTTTTATGTTGTACGGATTCTCCCCATAGGCGATTATGTTAAGCAAATTTTCCCTATCTGCAGTATTTTTATGTTGTACAGATTTTATGTTGTACAAGCTGTTTGTAATACAAGGGTCCACTGTACATTGGTTTTATTCCTATGGGAATGCTGTCCCAAACCTTCTGTTGCTGGTTGATTGAGGAAGTTTACCTCCAACCCAGCAAAGGAGGAAGCTTTCCCCCTTCTTTGCTGAGTTGGAGCAGGGGAAAAGCTTCCCCGCTTTTGCTGGCTTCCCCAACACAGGAGGGGGAGCAGGCTAAGACTCGCCCACTCATCCCCTTACTGTGTTGGGGCAGCCACCCCTCCTTCAAGGGCTCCGTTCACAGAGGCTGGCAAAAGGAAGGCTGCCAGCCTCCATGAAAGGAGAGGCAGTGTCTTGTGTGTGCAAGCACACAAAGCACTGCCTTCCTTTCGGCAGCTTCCATGAATGGATCCCTTTAAGGGGGGTACCAACCATGTAGCACCCAACGGATCGGGTGCTACACGGTCTGGAAAGCCGGGATGGAAGACCAGGCTTTTGAATTTCACTCAGCCAGAACCCCATCGAAAATTTCATTCATCTTATGAAGAATTCGTCTTATGGGGCATTTGTTTTGCAAGGTACCACTATATCTCAATTTATTAACAGAATTGAGTATAAGTCCTGTAAAATTTATAGTTACACTTTGGGCAATGCAAAATTCTCAAGGAATGTTTGTTTTCTGTGTGTCATCCTTATGTTTCTCACACATAATAGAAACCTGCTGCCATTACTACAACCAGAACGCTTTGACATTTTTGGCTTAAGGTGTCTATTTTGACCACTTTAATTTCTAGAAAACATAAAATTATGGTGATTCCAAGTGAAAAGCCCATCTGGCCTACACATCCATTCATTCCAGCTGATGGTTTACAGGCTTAAATTAATAGAGACAGAGCATTTTTGATGCAATAGCATGATGGCTCAATATTCAACTTACTTTCATAACATAAGAATATTGAGTACAGTGGTACCTTGTATAAAGGAATTAATTCATTCCAAATGAAATTATGTTAAGCAAATTTTCCTTTATACAAATTCCCATAGGAATGCATTGAAAATGGAGTAATATTTTTATGTTGTACTGATTCTCTCCATAGGCGATTATGTTAAGCAAATTTCCCCTATCTCTGGAATTTTTATGTTGTACAGATTTTATGTTATACAAGCTGTTTGTTATACAAGGGTCCACTGTATTTTAGTTGCATGCATATCACAGCATGTTGATGTTTCAGTTGAGTTAAGTGCAATATCAGATACAGTAATACCTCTTAAGACGAATGGCCCATAGGACGAAAAATATGTAAGATGAAAAACATTTCCAGGGATAGGGTTGTTTTGCATAAAATTCCTTATGGGATGCCTCGCAAGACGAAAAATCGTTATGAAATTGGGGGGGGGGGATCCTCTGGGAAACAGTGTTCACAAGATGAATTTTTTGTAAAACAAAATGACTTATAGAACGAATTACTGTACTTTTTTTTTGAAAGAGCTGCTGGTTGGTGACTCGTGGATTGTAACTTTGTTGCCTTCATCAGGCTCTGTTATAGGTAACCAACTAGGTCTGTAATATATATGTCATCACCTAGTATTGGCAGTACCTGTTGGGATGGTAGCTATTTTTCTTGAAATAGCAGACTCAGAAAGTGAGACGTGGTCCTAGAGATTGCTTGGACCTAAGTTGTTTATGGCTTGATAGGCTAGAACCAGCACTTTGAATTGTGCCTAGAAATGGATCAGCAGCCAGTGGAGCTGCTGTAACAGGAGCCACACCCATTTAGTAATCTGGCTGCTGTTTTTTTGGACTTAATGAAGTTTCCAAACTTTCCAAAGGCAACGCCACATTGAGTGGATTACAATAGTCCCCCGCCACAATGTGGTTCATATATTACAGTTTCAGTATATTGCAGCTTTTTCCTTGAGCGAAGCAGGCTTGCAAAGAGAGGTTTTTAACCCCCTCCTGGCACCTCAGCAAACAGAGTTGGGGCTGCTCCTGCCAGCTGTACTTGCAAAGAGAGGTTTTTAACCAACCGCTAACACCTCAGCAAACTGACCTTGGGCTTTTCCTGCCAGCTGTGTTTTCAGAGAGGGGTTTTTAAGCCCCTCCTGACACCTCAGCAGACAGACCTTGAGGTCCTGGCAGCAAGGTTTGCTGGGGTGGCAGGAGGGGGTTGAAAACCTCTCTCTGTAAACGCAGCTGGCAGGAGTAGCCCAAGGTCAGTTTGCTGAGGCGTTTGCATTTTGCAGATTTTCCTTTAATGCTGGTGGATCAGGCACCTAACTTCTGCAATAAATGGGGGACTACTGTACTTTTAATGTACAGTATTTTCCAGTGTATAAGACTATATTTTGTCTAAAGTTATTACATTAAAATTTGAGGGTCGCCTTATACATGGAAGTAAGTCAAGGAGAAAACTGGTTGTGAAACTGTAATTTTGGGTTGGAAAAGTAGGGATTGCCTTATACATGGGGGTATCATACATAGAAAAATACAGTGCTGTATATACTTCAATATACTTGGCAAGAAAAGTGCACAATATGTAGGAAAACAAAGAAGAGAGGATGAACATTCAGATCCTGGAGGTGGTGGAGTTCATTAGCCAAAATCTGGCCATGTACAGGTTGATGCTGAACATGCTGTTTTATTTTGACAGGAATGAAACATAGCAGGGTTAAAGAGTTGCAGTCGTAGGAACAAAAGGTTGTTACAAACTTTATTCAATACTCAGACCTGGTAATGTTTATCCAATTAAAGGGAAAACTTATAGACATAAACATTCTACAAAAATATACCTTGACAACTGATGAAGAAGGAAGACAAGAAAAACTTTGCAAAGAAGTTGGAATAGGGCTGTGCCCCCAGTTCTACTCAATCTCAAACTGAATCAAGCTGATTTTTAAAATTAAAAATAGCAGATCAAGACCAAAGCAGGTCAGGCTAGTCAGATCCAGCTGGGTCTGTATTTTGTTTATAGCATATTTAGTTCTCTGATGCATCTCTTCAGATGCATCTACTTACGCTTTTTGTAGCAGATCACTGAAAAAGCTGTAGTGATTGTTTTGGTGGGTGTTGATGAGGTTGATTAGTCTGTGTCACTAATCCTTTTTCAGTTGTTTAGTATACATGAGGAGCCCATGGACGTTGACCGTACTAGCTGCACAGCTTTCACTATGACTTTCAGCATGCAGACATGATAGTTTGAAGAAGGGAAGGCTCCTCTGTCCAGGTAGCCTCTACACTACAGGTAGCCTTATGTGGAACAGTTGCCTAGGGACTAAGGTCCTCTGGCTGTCACTTTCACATATGAATGGTGGTGATGTAGGGAGTTAGGCTAACATGATTGCCTCAGTGCATGTGGGTTCCACGCACTTGAGTAATGCATGAATAGACATTTTGTCTCTTTACATCTGCTTTGTTAATTTGAGTAGCTTCTTTTTGAGCAGTAGGCATAGTGAAGTAAATGGTAAAGTCTAGGATGTTGTTCAAAAATCCTAGATCTGTACAAAACTTAAAGGAGTCATGAACTCCAAAGAGCCATGGCCTCCTATACATTTCTGAAACAGCAAGCTCATCATGTCCACTTACTGTGTCCTGACTTCTGTGAGGCATTTGACAAAGCTCCTTTTTGTGACCAAAGTGATGATAGTTTCATTATGACGGTGCTAGGTGGATTTGTAGCTGATTGGTGGGCCTTCTCAAAAGAGAGCTTGGGAACAGTGGTTCTCTCCAGGGCCCAGGGACATTCACAATCTCACCAACCACTTGGATAAGGGTGTAGAGGGGGTGCTAATGAAATTTGCAGATTACCCCATTTTTAAGCATGATAAAGCAAATGCTAACAATGGATGAGCGGAGAGCAGTACCTCAATAGATAGCCTCGAGAGCTAGGAAGACCTTAACAGATTGGAGAACTGGGCCAAAACAAACAAAATGAATTTCAACAGGGATCATTTTGAAGTTCTGCACTTCAGATTCACAAATGTAGAGTGGTAGAAAGGTGAGGCATTGTGAAGTATCGGGGGGGGGGGGACGCTGACACATTGCTCAGCTGGATCGACAGTATTGTGTCCAAATAAAGGACAGTATACTCAGTGTGGCATTTGTGCATAGAATGATGGATCAGGACTCAGGAGATCTGAGTTCTATTCTACCTTCAACAATGGAAACTCGGGCGGGGTAGGGCGGAACTGGTAAACCTACCCCTCTAATACTTTACTTACCTCAAAAGCTCTATTTAGGGTCCTTTTAAGTTGACATGGGCTTGCCAGCATGTAATACAATATTCATTTGTATTTTATACTACCCGACTTAGTGTCAGTTGATTACTCTGTGACATATACATGAGAAAATTCATCCACAACCAATACCTTCACCTCTAAATATCAATGGAAGACAAACAAATAATATGATGAATAAGGATTTCAAAAAGTTGGAACACGATCAGAGGAAAGCAGCTAGGATGATGCTAAGTTTGGGAGCCAAGTCTCACGGTTGAGAGATCTAGGCATGTTTTGTCTCTAGAAGAGAAGATAGAAAAGCAATTTAATGTCTATCTTCAAATACAGTATTTAAAAGACTGTCACATGTAAGATATACGGTAGTTAGCTTGATTTCTGCAGCTCCGGAGTGTAGGAGCCAAAGTAATGGATTTAAATTACAGGAAGGGTGATTTCCACTCAACATTAGGAAGAACTTCCTAATAATGAAAGCTTTTTAAACAATGACAGCTTTTTAAACAATGGAGTGGACTCCCTTTAAGGATAATGTGTTTTTTCTTCACTAGAGATGTTTGAACAGAGGTTAGTGGTGATCTGGTGGTGTGCTTCAAATAGAGGCTTTCTGCTTTGGCAAGGGGTTGGACTCTGTGACACCTGTTTTTTCTTCTTGCCCTAGTTTTCCTGATTTTTAAGAATGTTTTAAAACTTCCAAGCAAACTTTCTGTGGAGCTATTTTTCTAGAATTTGACATGATTATTCCTCTTCTCAGGAGGCTACCATGTTTCTAAATGTTGTGCATATACCTGATTAATTTTTTAAAAAAACGTCCCAAATGTTTTAATTTCCTATTATTTATCAAAAGAAAACGAAAAGGTTACGATTGCCAGATGATAGTTTGAATTAAGTCTCAATGAGGATCTCTGAACCAACTGTTCAAACTAAAACAGGGCATCTTAGTAAACAACAACAACAATTTTTCCATGTATAAGACTATATTATTGTCTACAAATGTTAGACTAAATATTGAGGGTCATCTTATACATGGAAGTAAGCCGAGGAAAGAACTGCTCAGTTGTGAAACAGTAATTGTGGGTCAGAAAAGTGGGAGTTGTCTTATACATGGGGGCATCTTATAGATAGGAAAATATGGCAGTGAATTACCGGTATGTAGTAAGTCACAGAGTACACCCACTTGAATCCATGGAACATATGAAGGGCTTAACTTGCCAAATCCCTATTGATTCTGTGAACCTGCTGTAGTGTGATTAAGTAAACTGAGCAACAAGATTTTTGCGATTAAACAATAAGTTGTTTCTTCATTATGCCAATGTCCAGAAGCTTTGTGTGCAACATTAAGGTTGTTAATGCATTGCCTTGGATGGCAATTATATATGATGGCAGGGTGGATACAGAACAATGTTTTTTTTAAAAAAAATAGATTTAATTCACTGTTTAAATTGTTTTTAATTGTCAGTAAATCAATTTTTATTTTTTTTTTTTTAAATCAAATGCACCCTAATGACATATATTCTTTTTGAAAGAAACAGTGTCTTCCATCACTGGACTTTACAGACAGGAAAACTATATTTACTTTCACACACTTGTAGATTTAAAAACGTTCCTGTGTTCCCAAGATCTTTAATACAGTTTGCTCCTCACAAGTTATCATACTGGTGGGGTTTTTTTGTTGCTGAGTAAACTGGCTTAGAGTTAATACTACACATACTTTTTTAATATCACACCGGAGGAGGGGATTGAGAGCAAATGTTTCTTCTTGAAAAGTGCATATTTCCAAAGAGATGCTAGAGCAGTGTTCTTTTCATATATTTACCATAGAGGTATGCCACTATTAAGATTAATCTTTTTAATGCATTCAGCCCCACCTGGTTTGCTATCTTCCATAGGCGTCTGCCAAGAAAACTCCATGGACATGGGTTCACGAAGAGTCAGTCACGACTGTACGATACAACAACAAATGTATTTTCTCTGAAGAATGCCTGAATGTAATACACAAAAACATTTTAAATAATGCAGCTATGTATTTTGACACACCCAATTACTCATGAAAATTGTAACCTTGCATTTTAAGCAGTGGGGTGCTTATTCACTCCTACACTTTGGAAACTACATTACAGACAATTAAGGAAAAATCCTTAGGGTTAGATCACAGTTTAGAGAGAGTAAAACCCACATCAAAGGGT
This sequence comes from Phrynocephalus guinanensis, assembly GCA_037367245.1. Taxonomy (NCBI): domain Eukaryota; kingdom Metazoa; phylum Chordata; class Lepidosauria; order Squamata; family Agamidae; genus Phrynocephalus; species Phrynocephalus guinanensis. Next base: position 104,021,062 of record CM074734.1, on the reverse strand, counting down.
AGACCAGGGTGGATTTGATTTAAATCACAATTTAAATCACTAGTCAGTAAGGCTCAATTTAAATCATGATTTTCTACATAAAGACTTATTTTGCTGGAGTTGTTTTAATCTTAATATTTACAACCAGATGAAGGTTTCATATTTAAAATAATAACTTTTCAGATTAGTCTTGCAGGTATATCAGAAAATTACTGATTTGGTGTTTATATACCACTAGAAATACATAGAGAGATAATTATGAAATTATTGGAAGGTGAACTATCTCCAGTTTAATAGGTTAATCATTCATATTTCGACAACTGTTCTGTTGCACTTTACTGGAAGGAGAAAATAATCATTACTTTAATAATAACAAATCATTTTATTTAACCAAAACAATAACATTATATAGCATGATGTATACTTGTAGTTGCATAAACATCCATGCTTGTTAACTGATTTCGTTAAAATATCTTTTTAAAAGCTTAGACTGACAGTGGTGGCCAAACTTCAGCTCTCCAGACATTTTGGACCACAACTCCCACAGTCCATTGTTATTGACAATACAGGCTTGGAATTCTGGGAGTTGTGGTCCAAAATATCCAAAGTTTGGCCACTACTAGTCTAGATATTCCTAAACTGGGTCTCTTTTGCAGCCTGCTGCCATTACAGGTTTTTCTCCGCAAGAAAGAGAGTGAGAATGATAACCCTCAGGCTGCTATACATATAAAGATCTCAAGATGTGGACTACTGTGCTCAAAAAGTTTCACTTTCATTTTACTGCTTGCTCCTCTCCTCAAAATTTACTCCTTGTGCAGACTTATTCCATTCCAAACAAACTTCTATACATTGAACTTCTTGAAACGTAGCACTTAAGACAGAAAGGGGTTGATTCTGTGTACATAGATTTGCAGAGGAACAATGGGATTGAGGTCATTTCCTCAATTCTGATGTTTGTTTTATAACATTTTTTGCTATGAAGGAGGCATGTTATCATTGCAGACTCAAATGCAAAGTTTTGAAAATAGCAAAACCAATAGCATCTTTGATAATATCTTCTAGATAGAAAAATTGCCCCAGATAATCAGAAACCTCTGAGAGAGCATGGCATTGTGACTGATTAATATAGTTTTATGCTACATAATTAAAAACTAATTTCATGATGAATAACCTTTGGACTATAGTGTATCTTAACTATAACACGAAATTTAGAGAGATTTTTCCTCAAAAAGCATTAAAAAATTTCAAAAAACTTTTAAATTAAAAAATCCAATTTAAATCTTAAAAAAAATCTGATTTTTCAAAAAAAAATAAAAAGAAAAAATTGATTGTTATCCTCACTAGGGTAGACTAATGGAATGATGCAATGTTTGCTGTTTTGCTTTTTTTCAAAGGAAATAAAAATGTGAGTGATGATGATACAGCTATATGCAGTGTTGATTACATAGTTTATGACCTTTAGGAGGACTTATTTTATGTTCATAGGCAGCTTACATGCATTGTTTTAAATCGCAGTATAAATGCGTGTGTGGCCTTGAGTAAATCGGTGTAGCATCTGCATTTCTTTCCTTCTCAGTGCCAAGGGTATGGCCTGCATGATATATTCAGTATTACAGTGGTACCTTGTATAAAGGAATTAATTCATTCCAAATGAAATTCTTTTAAGCAAATGAGGGTCCACTGTATTTCATTTTTGGTGGAAACTGAAGAAGTCACCTGTTACTCAGCTCGGTGTTTCAGTTGGTTGTACTCTCAAGAAAAAGAAAGGAGGGACAGAGTAGAAACATTCCTTTATAAGCAGTGGCATTTGTTACTTAGAGTCCTACAGCAACATTTGACCCCTCACGCTTTACTTCTTTTCAGATCAGCTCTGAGGCCCTTGCTAAGGAATTATTTATCAGAGCCTTTAATTGCATGGGGGGACATTTGATAATTCTGAGTAAATTGTGCATCCCATCATGTTAGGAAGCATCCCAGATGCTCCTGTATAAGCCAGGAGTCATGGTGAATTTGAGTAAATAGCCCTCCATCTGCTTCTGGAGACCACTGCTGAGTAGTGATAGGCACTCCTAATGGAGTTGTCTTTGCCTTCTGTGTCAGCTGCACAGTAGGAGGGAGGGACAAGTTTGTTTGAAGCGAGGAATGATTGTATCCTGTCATCCTTCTGATTATGACCTCCAGTATGAACAGGCTGTTTGGGATGCACTGCTTATGCTGATCACATTAAAAGAAAGAAAGAAAATAATGGCAAACAATTTCCTTTTCTTCCGAACCACTGAAGGGGAAGCAGATTTCTAGTTTTCCATCTAATGTGTCATATAACTAGACGAAGTAGCTGGTATGATAGATGTGCATATATGCTCAGTTGCCTTGTTGCCCATGTTTGCAAGCTTTGTCTGGGTGAGCAGATATTGGTCGGGAAGTTATACCGTAGCTAAGAGGCACAAAGTTCTAGCAAAAGATGACAGTACAATAGGGTAGGTAAGTTTCAGCAAAACAGTAACAGACTTTTATTAGTGCCAGACATCATATGATTAAGCTTTTATTTATTTTTTCTAAGTCCTCCTAATGATGAAAATTATTCTTCCCACTCGCTCTATGCATGTGCTGTACCTTAAATGCAGCCTTGTGGTGAGCTGGCAACAGGAGATATTTCTATGTATTTCACTACACACAGATTCTGTTGGACCGTTCTTGAGCTATCTGTGTTTCAGAACTCAGGGAAACTTTGAATAGTACAAGAAAGAGACTCTTCAAGTTCCCAAAGTGTGCGCTCCAGTTGGGTTCTTGGGACTTCTGAGAAGAATAGGGGACTAGAAACAAGGGAAGAGGTACAAGAGTTAGTGCAAATGTATGGACAATTTTATGCAAGCGACAACACACTGGGACTGAACTAAAAACACTAATGTACAAATCAGAGTCTAGATTTTGTAATCAGTGCTGTGTGTCAGTCCTGTCTGGTGCTGCAGTAGTAATGCCCCTTGCATCTGAGACATGCCTGTGATTTAATTAGTGGTTTGCCTGAAGAAAACTGTTAAATTTATTCAGATTTGTATTTGTAAATTTTGTTTTAAGACACTCCAACTTCTGAGCACTTTGTTCTGTTTTCAGTCAAGTGGAACCTTATCTTATCCAACCACAGCAGCCTGTAATTCAACATGTGCCAAGTAGTTTCAGAAAAGACACCACTCAGCAAGTCCATTACCAATCTGCCTGGGATAGTAATGGCTTGCACCTTGAGTTCTGTTTACAGTAAGTCACATAAAAAGTGCATTTTTTCTATAAATGGCTGGGTTTATGAGGCCTTTTAAAAAAGGGACAGCTTACAATGTTATCAACTTGGCAAGTTAGATACAGGACCTGTGCTTTAATTAGGCACTGCTAGCTTGGTCACTGTGCACAGTTTGCATTCCAGAGGCTAAGATACACAAAGAAACCTCTCACACGTTTTATTGGAATTTACTTGATAAAGTCACAGAGAATATTGTACCTATAAATCCTGTTGAAAGGGGACTTATGCCATTTCCTGTCCATGCAGTGGAATTAATATATAAATTCCTCTTTATATATTGTTTTCTAGTTTGTCTTCATATTGAATTTCTAATGGCCTGATCAGCTCAAGTTTTTCCAAAAAAATACCAAGAATCTTTTGCAGATATTGCTGTGAACTTTAAAGTAGTGATATGCCAGTGTCATTCCTTCCCTTGCCAAAGTAAGTGTGCTTCATATAGGCACCAAGATAATAAAAACAGAGGATAAGCAGTTTGAGACTGTAGATCTCCTTCCTAGCAGGAAAATATGAAGAGATTTTGGAATGTGACTCAATCAATATTTATTTATTGGAAGTATGTACCCATTGCTCTGGAATACCTTGAAAAGGGTCACCTTAAGTCAGACGTGACTTCATCATCATCATCATCATCATCATCATCATCAATCACATTACTGTACACCAGGGACCCCAAAATATATTTTAATAATGTTAATAATTATTTTTAAACCATGGCCAATTGGAATGATACTGAATGATACTGGAATGATGCTGAAAAGTGAGAAGGCCTGAATCCAGAAAGATTTTTATTGTGGTGGAGTACCTTAATCAAGGTGCTACTAACAGAGGAAATATTGTCATGGATACTCATCAGTCTAGCCCAGTGATGGCGAACCTTTTAGAGACCAAGTGTCCAAACTGTGATTTAAAAACCCACTTATTTTTCGCAAAGTGCCAATACAGCAATTTAACCTGAATACTGTGCTACCCCAGGTTACAAATGCTTTGGGTGCTATCCCTCGAGAAAGTGAGGATCAAAGAGCAGGCTTTTGAATTTCCCACGGCCACAGCACCCTCACTGCGGCTGTGAGAAATTCAAAACCTGTTCCTTGATCCTCACTTTCCCGAAGGGTGCCACCCCTGGTCTTCGATCCTCACTTTCCCAAAGAGTAGCATCCCATCTGCTTCTCTGCCCTGGGCAGAGGTGGATGGGGTGCTACACCACCAGGAAAGCCAGGGAGAGTGGTGGTGGCTTGTGAGTGTGTTTGTAGCCCCAGTTTACTCTCCAGCCATGCCACTCTGAACATCCCAAAAGCAGTGTGGCAAGAGAGTAAACTGGGGTTGTGAATGAGCCCACAAACCGCTGCCTCCCCTTCAACCATCTCTCTTCACAGAGCACAGTGGTGTGCTCCAGGTGGAAGGGGAAGTGCCATAACTGTGAGGGTGTGATGTTGCGTGCCCACAGAAAGGGCTCTGCATGCCATCTTTGGCTTCTGTGCCATAGATTGGCCAACATGAGTCTAGTTTCTTGGGTGGTAGGTCCCATAAAAAGAACTCCATAGATATAGAGACAAAGTGTAGTTTCCTTACACGGCTTGGTGGAAGAACTCGATATAGTAAAAGAAAGTAGTAACATTGTTCTTTGTGATTCATTTTCCTGCACAGGGAAGCACCAACAGAAACTACTTCTTCCCTATGAGAGGATGAAATGAAGGACACCATAGAGAATCTTAAGGGGTATTATTTTAATCCATTAATATGATCAAGTCCAATCCTATGAAATGGGTTGGGATGCAACATTTTAACCTTGGAAGGTCTCCATATAGATGATGACTATGAAGAGGCCTCTTTTATGATTCTTCCCTTGCATTCTCAAGCAGGAAAAGTGTACACAGAGGGCCTAATTTCCTAAGTGAAGGAAAGAAAGAACCCATACCACTACCCATCAAGCTATAACACTTCACGTACCATATTCTGAATGTATGAAATAAAGTCCTGTGTTAGAGTGAGATTCCCTTTAAAAAGTCATTAGCAAACAGATTGGGATATTAGTTTTTTGTATTAACCATTTCATTATTTAAATTCCTTTTTAGTGCCCCCCTTATGCTCAGTCACTATTTTTGATAAAAACAGTATGCTGCTTATATACCACCCCAGAGGGCTTAAAGCACTCCCTAGGCCAGGGTTGATGAACTTATGGCACGGGTGCCAAAGGTGGCACTCGGAGCCCTTTCTGTGGGCACCCGACATTGCCCCTTCTCAGCCACCTGTATTCAGGTTAAATTGCTGTATTGGCACTTTCTGAAAAATTGAATAGATTCTCTGGCAGTGGCAGAAGATTAAAGGAACAAAATGGTCAGGAGTAAAAATGGCATGCCAAGCACTGAAGAGATAACTTTTGTTTCCCTAGCCTAGGCCTTTCATCCAAGTTGAAATGATTTTTAAATTTAGATTATTTAAATAATTGGGCAACAACCAGTTTCCTCCAATAAAACAGCATCTGTCAGTGGAGCAGATTCCCTATCTGTGTAAACCTTCATGTCACAAAAAGTCTGATCCAGGTTGTTGATGCACCTTCAGCAGTCATGGGGGGGGGGGCATAAAAGAGCTTCTGGAGGTGGGAGAGGAAGAAAAAATTCTTTTGCAGTAACTGGTCTGTTTCTGCATTGCTGGACATTATCTGCAATTTCCAATTTTTAATTCATACATTTCCATTAAAAAGCCTTTCATTTGAGCACTTTTGCAAATGAACTTAGACGGATAGCCCTTCATGCTCTGACTAATAACAGGAATAACTAATCCCAGCCCTGAGAACAGCAACACTCAAGGAGCTGCATACCCATCAGGCCAAAGTAGTATTTGCATTCTTAATACATCTGGGCAATTCCTTGTCAAATCAACCAATGAAAAATCCATTTTGGAACTTGATGTCATGGATGTGGTTCATTTTTGGTGCATTTGTACATTACCATGAGATGTTTAAAGAATATTTTCAGATTTTTTCATCTGCCTGTTTCTGAGATATTGCATTTTCAAAATTGCAAAAAAAAAATCTATGCCTCTGGGTTGATGACCCTGGAACTGTTGGATATTTGTAATATATTCTGAAAGATATCCAAGCAATGAAGTTGTATATGCCTTGTTATGTAAATATACAACATGTAGAATCTGTGGGACAAAATGGTACAAAATGTTGGCTTGGATTTGGGAAACATATGAGAATTTGAGGTCTATACTTAACACAGCTATAAAAGCTGGCCTAGACAGGAAATATATACATTGTTTTCTTTGTTATATACAGTTTTCTTTGTTGTGTTCTGTGTAGCTATATAGAGCTCCTCGTGCAAGCATCACTAAAACAGGATAAAGAACAACCTTGACTTTTTTTTCTAGTGGCTGTTTTTCCATTAAAAATTGATTGATTTCCCAATTTTCTGTTTTTCGTCTTCTTGCAAATGTGATACAATGAGATAATAAGTGGACTATCTAGCAAGAAATAACTTCAGTTAGAAAAAAATTACACTAGGAAAGGATCAAGGGTCAGCACAGTGTAGTGGCTAGAGTGTCAGACTGGGACTCAGGAGATCTGGGTTCAAATCCTTGCTTGGCCATGGAAACTCACTGCAAGATGCCACTGGTAGAAGTGCCCCCCAGATATCTCACATAGCTTGAAGCCCTGGTAGGGTTGTCATAAGTCAAGATTGACTTGAACTCTTACAAAACAGCATACATAGCAAAGGATCAAGCACACATGCACCCTGGCAGTGTCAAAATAAAATGTAGCACTTGTGTCCTATGGTAAAGAAGGAGGACCCCTGGGAAATATGATTTGGCCATCAGTGGCTCTTGTGTAACATTTTAGCATGTCTCTCATTTGTATTTGGAATGACATGAAAAGCACTTCTGTCAGTCTCCTACTTTGTGTATTAAAATGTGTGGGAGCCTAGCAAGCATGAATACAATCTTTACCAGCCATACCTTTAACACTGAACACTCCATCCTTTAAATTTCAAAGAGAAATTAAGGGCAATCTATTCAACCATAAGACTAAAATTAGTCAAAGCTGCACGCTGATAATTACTAGTTTGAGGAATACACAATACACAATTCTGGATTGTATATTGTCCCTCATTATTGTAAACCACCTTGGGTTCTTTTCCAAGGAGAAAGGAGGGGTGAAAATATTCTAATAAAAATAAATAAAAATACAGGTAATTGTATGGAGATTTGGGGCAACCAATATCTTTCTTTCCATTTTCCCCCAGATCTTATAGGTAAATGTCAATATCAGATTATGGCTTGTAAATCTGTATTTACTATGTAGACAAAAGGGGATATTGGCACATCAAAGGCATTTCTGCTTTTTAGACAATTGCAGTTGTTAAACCTCTTTATTGGAGATAAAGTATTATGATGACCATCAAAATTCCTTTCTTAAGTGCTTTTAAGCATAGGGCCTGTACCTCCTTTCACTAGGATTTGCTTTCCTCCTGCAGTCATCTTTGCTATCAGGAATAATTACCGATATATTGATTATAGTTTTGCAGCCTGAGTCACAGTTTTTAGCAAAAGCACACATATTTGCATACTATAAAGGCCAGAGTGTTGATTAATAAACAGAAGAATGATGTTTATGTGCTGCTTGAGGTAATTAAATTCCCAGCCCCTCTTGTGGTTTTCTGTTCTTCCTGCAGAGTGGTTATATTATTTATTTATTTATTTATTTATTTATTTATTTATTTATTTATTTATTTATTTATATAGCTTGTATGCCGCCCACTACCCAAAGGTCTCTGGGTGGCTCACAATCAAAACAATTAAAACATCAAAATACAATAAAATTAGAACAATAAAACCAGTAAATGCAATAAATACAGTACATTAAAAGCACACCATTAAAAATTGCCATCAGGACCCACAATCATTAGTTAAAAAACTTTTGGAATAGGAAGGTTTTTACCTGGCGCCGAAATGATATCAACGTCGGTGCCAGGCGAGTCTCATTTGGGAGGGCATTCCAAAGTCTGGGGGCAGTTGTCCAGAATACTATTGCTAGTCTGCATTTGGGCACGGAATATCATGTAAGTCTTCGTATCAAATTGCTGCTTACTAACAAGGTGCAGTTTGCATACCTTGGTGCACATTTGATGCATGATTGGCACCAACCCAGGAAAGCAACTGATTGAATCTGATCAACTCAGAAGCCGGTACAACAAGCGTATCAACCACGTTAGACAAAGCAGTTCTGGCCACTGCTGTGTTTAAATGCAACACAAACACAAGAATGTCCCAGACTGCAGATTTGACTTTTCAGGAAAAATCATCCATCCAGAATAGATAGAATCTCTGTTCCAGTGTCCCTTGCCCCAGTTCAGCACCTTTGTATTATCTGGATAGAATATCAGTTTATTAGCCCTTATCCAGCCCATTAGCACCAATTAGAATATCAACAGTTTTGATATTCAGTGGAAAGGGGGAAAGAATAAATAGAGCTGTTTATTGCATTTCAACACAAATATTTGGGGAAAGGCTGGAAATGTTTTAAAACTATCTTCCAAATGGTGCAGAAATATACATGCTTGACAATGTCCCGTGCTGCTGAAAAATCTAGCAAAAAGAACAAGGAATTATTTTTCCATCTTAGTTCACAGCACATAGACTAAACTGACTAAAACTGGACCTGAAGCTAGACTGAAATGTCATTTGGTATTTTTTGTGATGCCACATGTTCTTGGGTGAGTGAAGATTTTAGTATTTCTTGATTTTCATGGGATAACATCTATTTGGACATTAAAGATTGTGTGCCTTATCCAGGTGACTTACAGTGAAATCACCTCACTTTTTAAAAAGGTAGCCGTGTTAGTCTGTGCTAGCATATCATACAGTAAAATGAAATGAAATGAAATGAGATGAAGGAGACAACCTTAAAGACTAACTTCTATATTTTAATGTTTGCTGTCCTGGGCAAGTCCACTCCCTCACGCTCAGAAGTTCAGTATTCTTAGAAGCTAAGAATTTTTGAAAATACCTTTCTCCTGTATTTTGTTGTTTCTGACCAGGCACTCAGTACAGAATACAGATTTTTTTTTTAAAAAAAAAAAAAAACCTGAAAGATCCAGTGAGGACAGAGATATGATATGAATATTTATTTTATTGCTTTGATTTATTTATTTTTGTCTTGCTATTTATTGGCCTCAAACTTATTACATATTCATGTCAGTGTACTGTACTTCCATCAGCAGATTGCTGGTTTTGCTGGTGCTCAAAATGCGCAAGTCACATAGCTGTTGTGTGACAAGAAAACAAGTGCCAACTTCTCAATTCTTGGTAATTTTTGGTAGTTATATTTATATAATTAAAGTTATATATTAAAGGTATATCCACAGTGTAGCTACCAAATGTAACTACCAGAATACTAGCCTTTTTATTTTATATTATTTTATTTTAGTGTGGATAGGAAGTTAAACAGCTCACTTGTTTGTCTTTTCTTCGAAAGATAGCAGCACTCTCAGGCTTTGGACACAAGTAACGGAAAGAAACCCCATTTCCCAATGCCCCTGGCTTGATGGAAGGAAGCTGAGTTTTCTTTTAAAACTGCAACTTAGTTTTTGCACATTAGTCCTAAAACCAAAAAGCTGCCAGTGCTTTTCATGGATCACAGACCTTTTGGCATGAATAAGTGAGGGAAAAAGTAAATATGCATATTGGTATTATTTTTTTTCTCCTCCAGTAAAGCCCACTTTGTTTGGTTAAACGAGTGCCCCTTCCTTCATTACGTTGTTGGTTAATGTAATTCTTTGTCTTTGCAACAGCATATTCCATCACCAGTTTTCCTGATGGATCATAAACACTTGAAAGCCAGGAAAAGATGGTGGGGGGTAAAGTGCTACATCAGCTCTCATTCCTTTAAGGTCTGTAATTGATATTGCCTCAGTGTTTTGCCATCAAGGAAGGAAAGGTAGCTCTGGCAATAAATCTGCAATCTTCTTGTTTAAAGCTGTGTTTTTCCGTTTAATTAGAAGACATACCTCATTAGACATGAAGGGAACTTTTGATTAAAACCAGTAAGTGAATGTAAAAACATATTTGCCCTTTCTGTAGTTGAGCATTTTGTAGGTCACAAATACCATGTATAACTTCGCTTAATGAAGAGCATAGTGTGTAATCTTGTAACTGTTTTGATTTAAAGTTTTAGGTTTACCGGTATATATAAGTAGATGTATGTCTTGCACAGATTGGCGGAAGATCTGTTGTAATTCTAACATTACTTGCTTATAGCAAAAATTAGTTTAATTGTGTCCTTATAGAGACACAGATTTATGGAGCAGCTACTGGTATGCAAAATGATTTTTCCTCTCAGATTTTTCTTCCTCCCTAGTAATACTGGTAAATACGCTTTGCATTAAACCAGTTGTGCACATAACTACCTAAAACTATGTGTAGTTGTAGTGTTTTCAGTTCCGAGGAACTGCAAGAATTTGGTTGTTAATTGTGGTTTCTTAGTATGAATGCTGTCTACATTATTATTAAGATCCAGATTGATCCAAGACTTGCTGACTGAATTGGTCTCATGAAAAGTAGATCTGTACTTGAATACATAAAGCTACCAACTGTCCATGTCAGAAATATGGGGAGGTTTCTTTGGTGTATGTGGAACAGCAGCATTAAAAATTCCCATCACTGCTTTCAGCTGCAGTTTTTTGTGTTTGCTTTTGCTTTGTAGGGTTGCCCCATGTGGGTAGGTTTAAAGATGTAAAGGCCCAGAAAAAAAACGGAAAAATCGGGGGGGGGGACATAGCTTCTGTTTTTCTCCAGAAGTCCTTTTTTTTTCACACAAAAATGGCAAAATTTGAAAAAGGAAAAAAAATTATGAAATGTTTTATTTTAACATAATGAATAAAATAATTTAAGACAGGGTGTTCAAATATTTTCCAAATCATTTCTAAAAAATATCATTGAAACTCCCTTCTATACACTCCCCTCCTTCAATTCTTCTTATGATAATGAGGTTTTTATTTTATTTTTATTAATACTGTGAAGAGGAAACATGAATAATTTTTAATTCTAGATTTTTAAACATTGTTTTGTAGAAGGTTTTTTTTTTATTCCACATAAACTAGTAAACAGTTTAGGAGATTGTTACTCCATTTATTACTGACAATTACAAATAAATATCATTTTAAAAGTAATAATTGTTTGGATACACTATAATTTAATATGCTAGTTGTGATAATTTTATGCCAAGTCAAATTGTCCATAGTCATATTTTATGTTCCTAAAGTAAAAGAATGACTTTCAAGCTGTAAAAGGGAGGGAAGCGCTAATGTAGCCTTTTTTCAAATTTTTCTTAAAATTGGGGGGGGGGGGGCAAGCTTCAAAATTTCCAGAAATTTTACATCTCTAGATAGGTTACAGTTCTGTACATAAAAAGTGCCATTGAATTCAGGGGGTTTTCTTCTGAGCAGCTGTGCATAGGGTTAACAGCATGGTATATACTTCTTCCCAGGTGAATATTCCCTAGTACTATTCCATACAGTGATTTTGTTTTATTGTTGAATAATGTGTTGTGGTCATAGTCAACACTTGTGAGATGTAAGTGGGCTCATATTTTTGAACAAAGTGGGCAAATGTTTTTGTATAGGCGCATATGAGGTGCTCAATACACAGTTATCATCATCATGTGTTGTCATGTCAGTTACAACTTTTGGTAATGCTTTCCAGGGTTTTCCAGAGAAAAACTTAGCAGGGGTGGTGTACATCTTCTCCGAGTACAACCAGTCAGTGGGGAATTCAACTCCCAGTTTCTAGTTTTACAGTTAGGTAGCTAACTAACTGAACTATTCCAGCCAGCTCTATGATGCCCTGGCTAAAATCCTCTTGCATAGCTATGCAGATGGCATAATGTTTGGAGGCAGCATGTCTGTGAAGATTCTTAGTCATCCAGGTGAGAATATCCAGGAGTTGAAACCCTGTCTGAGACCCAAACTGGAAAAACCTGACCATTCCTTACATGGCTGCTGGTTCAAAAAAGGGTTTTTAGCAAACACCATGTGCCCATTCACTTCAAACCTACAAACACACTAAGGCAGAGACTTGTCCTCTGAAAAGACCAGACACCAAAACAAACAAGGTGCAATATAGTATATGCAGTCCAAATGTAGTGAATAATGTTCTGAGCACTACATTGGAGAAACTGAACAGCAACTAAACAGGAGAATGAGACAGCACAGCAGAAGCAATAGCTCAGGACCAGAATCAGCAGTGCACCTTCATTTGAAGGACAAAGGACACTTACTCAAAGACAAGGATGTACAAATAGACATAGAAAATAGGGGGTTCAGGAGAGGAGTCAAGGAAGCCTTTCATGTATATATAGAAAATCCAGAGGGGTGGAGGACATAGACACAGTATCTCATTTATCATGCTGCCCCTTCATCTATCCAGGACAAATCAGAAGCACTTCACACCTCCACCAGGAAGGCCACAGCTAACAACCCATACTTAATGGGTGCTGGGAAGGGCTTCATAGATGTGACTTTCACACTCCCCAGGTCATTGTCCATCTATTGAGCCTAATCAGACGTTTGTGTGTGTGTGTGTGTGTGTGTGTGTGTGTGTGTGTGTGTGTGTGTGTGTGTGTGTGTGTGTGTGAAACCTTGGTGAACTATAAATTGGGAGCATTCCACCAACCTTCTTCAAACAGAAGAAGCTACTTGGATAAGTAGTGAAATGTTTTGATCCTACAAGTAAAGAAGTCCAGTTGCCATGACTCACCTCCCAGATTTGGGGGCAAATAAACATTCATTCATAAACATTATCAGTTGCACACTGAGGATGCAACTGAACATGTCTATAGTTATTTGTTAAGTTAGGGGAATTTGTCCCCAAAAGTTAACACTATGCTACACCAGCATAAATAGGTAAGGGGATTTGGGCTGCTGCGTTAGTTCTTATTTCAAAAGTGAGTCCCCTATGCAGCCGTTTTCAGCTTCAAGCAGGTGGAGACTCAGGGTACATTTTCCTTCATTAAGGAGTTTCCATAATTATTGCAAGACCGATGTCCCATAAGACAAAAAACTCGCAAGACAAATGAAATTTCCAGGAATAGGCATCCTTCACAAGATGAAAATTCCCTATGCAATGCCTTGCAAGACAAAAATCCGTTCCACATTTTGAAACACGTTATCCAGGATGCATTGCACCCCCACAATTTGTGGAGAGGTGGGAGGAGGAGTTTTTTCATCAAGTTTTGGAGCCATTCTGGATGTATTTTGCAGTAGTTTTGGACTTTTAGAACTTGGAAAGGTAGAGAGCTCAGGTTTCCTTGCTTTCTTTTGTGTTTTTCCATTAGTTTTCATTGCACTTTTGGTGGAAACGACCTTGGGTTTGTCTTGGTGCAACCATGTCCAAAGTCTGGCCCATAGGCCGAATCCGGCCTATCGGACAATTTTGATTGATCCGTGGATGCATTGCACTGGGGGGGGTCCGGCTCTGCATGCCTTTAAATGCACTTGTATAAAGAGGTCCTAACAAAAAGGTGCTTTTTAAAACTTTCTTCAGACCTCTAGAACAGATTAATTGGTTTCCCATTCATTCCTATGTGGGGCCACATTTCTTAGCATGATTTTTTTTTAAAATGAATTGACCCATAGAACCAAATAAATTCATCTTGCAAGGTAGCACTATATGTTTACACTTAGTTATGTGAACCAACTCCTCATATATATGCACTGAAAATCTTTCTGAATGTCTGTATGCATGGCTAGGTGACCGTGTAAAGAGAAAATGTAATTTAAAACAAATCCCTTCATTTGTTAATTATGAGTATAAAATTACAATGGAAGATAGTCTTCACAGTATGTGTTGTCTGTCTCTGCAGCTGTTTGCCCAAAGTTTTGCTATCCTGGAGCTCTGAGAAGAGCTAAACAATGCATTGCAAAGGAGCTAGAGAGATGCAGGAAAACTTCCAGGATCATTGTACAATTGAATAATAGAATCCTGTCCGCACTTAAAAAAACAATGACTCAAGAGGCTTTGTCCTTATGTGATTTAGTTGCCATAAAGCCTCTTTATCTTTGTTTGCATATATTAATACAAATTGTATTCACCACTTTTGATGAATGGACTTCTGTGAATGCAGAGCAATTGTGTAATATATATATATATATATATATATATATATATATATATATATATATATATGTTTTCGTAGATTTTCACGGGTATAGGTATGCATGTTAGGGTGGATTCGGGTTTCTTCCCGTGTAGAAATCTGGTTGTTTTGGCGACGTTTCGACGAGGTCTCACTCGTCATCTTCAGGCTGGTGTTCTGGCTTCTTTCTTCTTGAAGCAAAGCGTGATCTCAGTTGAAGTCCTTCTATAAATACTGCTGGGGGTGTGTGGTTTGCTTGCTCTGTTGCTGATTGTAGGTTCGTTTGTTCTTTTGTGATCTGCTGTGTGGCTGAGGCGATCGTTAAGGGCTTAACTGCTGGTGGGTTAGATGGCTGTTTAGAGACATCTTGTGTGGGTGAGGTGCTGGATGTGTGTCTATTAGCCTTTTGTTTCTTAACGACCTTGGTGATGGGCGTTCTGGCAGCATCCTGGGCTTGGTGGAGTGGGGTCCTGTGTCTTGTGAATTCATTTTGGTCTGGCTGCGTGTCTGTGGTCTCCCAATGTTTTTTTGGCGTGTGTAAGTGTGCTCCATGTGGTGGCTGGAGTGGGGAGTAGCGGTAGATGGTGCAGTCGTGTTTTTGTTATTGGATGGTGGTTTCGTTTCATCTGTGGGAAGGGTCTGGGTTTGTGTTTGGTGTGGATGGAAGGTGGTGGCATCTTGTGTCCTTTTGGACCTGGTGTCAGTCTTTGTGACAGAGGCTCGTCTGTTGACCAGGGCTAGTTTCCAGATGTCAGGCAAGCGGGAGGTGTCATCACGTTTATTCATGTTGTTTGGGTGTTTCTCTATTTCAATGGCTTCCATGATTATTCGACTGTTGAAGTGTTCAGTTTTGGAGATGAGTTTGGTTCTTTTAAAATCAATTTCATGACCTGTTGTTTTTATGTGCTATAAGAGAGAGAGAGAGAGAGAGAGAGAGAGAGAGAGAGAGAGAGAGAGAGTGTGAGCCTGAGTCACTCTTCTGTCGATTGACATTGGGCAAAATCCTATTACAGTAGTATCTTGTATGAAGGAATTTATTTGTTCCAAATGAAATTCTGTTAAGCAAATTTTCCTTTGTACAAATTTCCCATAGAAATGCATTGAAAACGGATTAGTCCCTAATCACGACCGTTTTTCTGTTGTACGGATTCACCCTATAGGCAATTCTGTTAAGTGATTTTCCCCTATCTCCGGAATTTTTTTCCTTTAAGCGGATTTTCAGTTAAACAAACCACTTGTTATACGAGGGTACACTGTATAGCTATGTGGGTATAACTCATTATTAAACCTACAGGAGCTGCAGGGACATCAAGGCAGAAGTACTATGCAGGAAGCATTTTCACAGGTGCATTGTGTAACAATGGCAGTCAGAATCACACAACTGATTGCCCAATCAAATTGCACAAGTACCTGTTGCCAGGCATAATGTCCTGTGTCATGGCCATAACTTTACATTATGCCTTTATGAACAGGATTTTGCCCACCATGTGTTTATTCGCTTCTTTGTGTAGAAACTCAGGTCTCTCAGTGGCAGCTGATAAAAGGAAATGAGCAGGAAATTAGTCTTTTATTCCAGGTGTATGGTTCCTATTGGTGGCATAAGGTTATAGGGGTGCTGGCCCCTACACTACAAGAGACAAATACCAGTGAGCTTTAGATAGAGGAAGTTTTTTGATGATGTACTTCATTTATGCATAGCTTCCTTTGAAAGATTGTTTCAGAAAGATCTTACAGTCAGACCAAACCCATGTAATATTGGCTTTTCCATGGCACTCAGTAAAGTCTTCATTGAGCTGACTTCATTAGATGTGAACAGGATTTTTATGCCACATGCAGTAGCTGCAAACCTGGCTTGCTCTATATAGCTGAAAGTTTCTGCAAACTTTGCACTGCCTTCCATGGACTGAGATTGTCTCTAGACAATAAAAAATTAATACACTTTGGAAAAAATGTATTCCATGAGAGAAAACTTTTAAAGGACAACATTTGTTGGAAAGTAAGCAAATGCAAATGAATAGAACCTACATGAGTTTTGAGAGGCTTTATTCACAAGACAAAAATTTCATGGACCTCTTTTTTTTCCCCTTTGGATTTAACATGGTGGTTCATGGTGCTTCATTGATATTTTTCCGTAGAGGAAACTGCTTCAACAGAAACATCATTAGCATATATACAATAAATCAAACCTCTTGAGTTCAGTCATAACATGGACTATGTTGTTTATACCAAATAAGCTTGTAAAATTGTTTGGGTTAGATGTATGTGTATTTCTTGTATGCTAGTTGTGACCTGCTGAATTACAAATCCCTTTTTATTTCCATTAAAGCTCTCAGGTTTTTTTTTTAAGTGAGCACAAAGTGAGCAAACTTCTGAGACCTCATCAAATTTCCATTTTGTGTGGATCTCCAATCTAATTACAATGGTTTATTGACTAAATATTATTAAGAGCTAGAGACCATCACCAAAAGCAACGAACTAGTGAATTCAAGATCAAAGTACTAACACTCAAGTTTTAGCTGAAATTGTTAACATTTAGTATTTTGTTCTCGTGATGAAAGACTTTGTGGCAACTCAGCAAATGCGAGGCTTTCTTGCCTATATAATGCTGATTTCACCAAGTGGTAAGGTGTTTATTATATTGTACCATCTCACAACTAGTTGGCAACACAAATACACCTATCCTTTTTTTCTTCTCATTGCCACTGTGGGGTTCATTAGACTTTTACATTTGCTTCAAAGCATCCCCTGAGCTTTTCTGGGCAAGGATTTGAAATCCTAGCTGCATGGTCAAAATCCAGTCTACTGTCTCTTATAGCATACAGGATGGTAGCTGTTGGAAATGCCAGAAGGATTCTCACGGTCTTAATGTCTGTCTCCTGAGATTTCCAACATGACTAATTTTCTCTCTTTAACAACTCGGTGGAAAGGCAAGCTTCATGGATAACCAAGGCAGATCAATAGTCTCTGCAGGGAATTTACACAAAAGTACCAAAGAACATCTGCTCTATCTTGGTATGCATAGTGAAAGTTAAATGTCACCAGAAATAGTAAGTGCTACTGTATTGTCTATTTGGACAATTCCACTTCACAGATAATAATATGCCACATCACCGAGTAATTGAGAAAGGGGGCTTAAAATGCCCTTCCATATTTTGTTCTCGCTTCTGGCATTGCTACAGTCTCAGGAGGGGTATAGTTTCCTTTTTTGTCCTTGTGTACTGGAAAACTGGAAAGCCATTTAACCCAGTGCAACATTGTCCATTCCTCTATTTCTCCTGACCAGATTCATCTCTCAGTTCTCTCCAATCTGTTCTGCAAAAAGCACACCCTTTGGGGCCACTCCAAAGAGCCATTTGTGATGGAAGTTATCAAGTGATAAGCTTGCCTTCATTTGCAGGTGCTGGGTTCCCATGACAAAGCTCTGTCACATAATAAAATTTCCTATCACTTGAGTTAGAATTGTTGTGTGAATTTAAAGACCAAATGCTGCATGTTGCTTTGAATAAGTTCATTGCAAGCTGTAGGTAATAAAAATATTGATTTTTCTTGGCTCAGAAGCTTGAGAGAAAAATGTGATAAACATTGCTTTCTACCAAATTAAATCAACAAAATCCACAATCAGGTTTTTAAAGCTGGTAAAATCATGTTCCAGCTTATCAAATTGTTGGCTTGGTCCATTTAATTAAAAGTTAAATTGAAGGCAGAGATTTATTCCTTCTCAGCATTCTAACAAGATCTATTGTCATCCATCCTTAGGCTTATTTTGCAGTTCATTATAAAATACTATGAGGTGACTAGTCTGTGAGGGGCTATAAAAATCCACACCAAGCATATAGATGTTTTATTAAAAATAGTTTCTTTCTACTATCAAAGGATGGCATAGCCCAGGCAGGAACCTTTGTGAAATCTATAGTTTAAGCTTACAAGATTTGTATAAATTACGTTTCATCACAGCAATACAGTTTGAATATGGATTTCTGTTAAAAGTGTTCGATAATGTGATTAAAACTCAGATGATACAGAAGTTTGTTCCTGCACCAGTAAGCAAAATATTTATGTGTGTCTATTTCTTAATGAAGGTTTAGCTAAATCATCATCACTACCACCACCATGTGCCATCAAGTCAGTTTTGACTTATACTAACCTTTTTCAGGGTTTTCTAGGTAAAGACTAATCGAAAGTGGTATACCGTTCCCTTCTTCAGGACGGCACTCTGGGACAGCTTACCCAATGGCCTCATCCAAGGCAGCACAATGTAGCTCACCCAAGGCCACACAGGCTGGCTCATCACCCTGGAGGCACAGTAGAGAATCAAACTTTAAGTCAGACTCAGTAGCCAGATACCTAGTACATTGAGCTATCTAGCTAGACTGTGTAACTATATTTAATGAACATTGCACATGCTCTCTCCTTTATACCTGTTTGCTGCTCATATAGCATTCCCTGATTTCTGTGTAAAAACCAATTGGGCAGATAACAAAAAACAGACACGAAGATTTTATTTACTTCTTTATTGTATTAAATATATACCCACTACAAAATAGTCTTCAGAGTAGCTTCCAGCCTTCAGAAAACAATAAAAACATGTAAAACAAATTTAGCCATAAATTAATCATGATAAAATAAAACCAACCTTAACATAAAAGTCATTAATATCAATTAAATGTACCAACAGTTAAAAAAAATCAGTGTAGATTATGTTCCAATTTTAAAAGACATGGTTTTAAACCCTTTCTAAAAATTATGAGTGTGGAAATTTGTCACAGCCATGAAGAGAGTGCATTGCACAGTTTGGGAAGCATACAAAAGTGAGACTTCTCATGTATGCCAGTTAGGTACCAGGCCTCAAGGTATTTAGGGCTTTAAAAGACAAAAACTAATACCTTTATTGTACTTTTCACCTGCTAGTCAAGTCCATTGGGCATTCTGTCTACATAGTTGAAGAGGCATGCCCCTACAGATGCTTGAATTAACCTTTCTAGATCGTTATCACTGCTAACTGGTTCCACCACCACCACCCTCCAGCTATCAGGCAAACACAGGGTGAAAGCTGACTGCCAAACACTTTAATAATCTCAGGTCCTAATTATTTATCTACTGTCTCTGTTGTGCTTTTTTTTTTAACAGTCCTCTCCTTGCCGTCTCCTTTGCCATCACCTGTGCAGTTCCAGGAATAGCTATACTGACCCTTGGAGTAAATCCTCTCACTGGAGCCCTGGGAGCCTTCAACATTCTCTTATACACATGTTGTTACACCCCATTGAAGAGAATCAGCATCCTCAATACATGGGTGGGAGCAGTGGTCGGTGCCATTCCCCCCATCATGGGATGGACAGCAGCAACTGGCAGTCTGGATCCAGGTGGGTATAAAGTACAAAGGATTTAGAGGATAATGGCAATCCTGCATGTATTCCCCCCCCCCATCCCGTTGTCCTTTCCACTTGTATTAATGTTTTTCTGTTGAAAGTTGTGGCTATAAATTTTCTTCTTTCAAATTGTTACTTTTTTTTTACAGTGTTACAATAATTTAAATGGATGCGTAAATCTTTGTTCATGTTACTGAGTTAAATACAGTGGTACCCTGACTTAAGAGCAGCTTGATTTAAGAGCAATTCAACGTAAAAGCAGAAAACTGTTGCCATTGTAACTGTCGCCTTACAAATTTTAGATATGGTCTGCTTGACTTACAATTTTTTTTCATATTTTTTCAATTTTTTAGATAGGTACCCCAACTTAAGAGTAGTTCGACTTAAGAGCATGCATTTGGAATGGATTAAATTCGTAAGTCAAGGTACCACTGTATTACATCTCTTTTTAGATTGCCCCAAGTAAGAGTTTTAAGGTTCTGAATTGTGTCTGGTCTCAGTCAGTTCTTGCTATTGATTCTTTTTCTGGCTTTGGTACTTGTGTTTTAGTGTCTTTTCTTAAATGTAGCTTAGGAAATTTTGTAAAACAAATGTTTTGCTAGCTTAGTAAAATTGGAAGACCAAGGACCTGCAATATAGTCTTGCCAGAATGCTACTTCATCCATATGTATGGCCTTCCTGAAAGAAGAGCGGAGAGGTCTCTATCAGTGGATAAGCCAAATATGTTGGGAGGAGGGATTTGAATTTATTAGGCGCTAGGGACCATTTTGGGACAAACTAGGACTATATAAGAACCAAAACAGAACAAAAATTCAGTTTTTAGTATAAAAAATAATAGGACATCTTCTAAACTCACCCATGAGAAAGGTTGCCATTTTGGTGGCATCAGCTAGTTTGGAATGAATTATGGCTACTGCACAGCAGGAAAACCTGTGTTCCACATGATCAATTCACCCTTATGAGGGTGGAGTAGAAGTAGGAAAACAATGTCTAGCAGCTTATGGTTGCTGATCAGAAAGCCATGTAGAACAAGAAATGCATTAAAGATGTTTGGAGTAGGATACAATCTCTAAGTACTAGAAGCTTCTGGGCCAAAATGGGAGAACTAGAAAGCTTGGTTCTGAAGGAAGACATGTAAATATATGGGCAAAATAGAAAGCTGGAAGGATGGAGAAAGCCAGTAGAATATGATCATATTTGGATTAAAACTAAATAGGAAGGACAAGGAGGGATTTACTGGAAGAAACGTCACTCTGTATCTCAAAGGAGGCACAGAGTCAGGCAGACTAGAACTTTTAAAAAGGACTAATTCCTCCACAGAATCACTTGTTGTAGCAATGCAGATATACAAAAAACTATACATATTTTAGGTTTCCATATATAAATGTTTGATGAGCATATTCTTACTCCTCTAAACTAAGCAGTAGTGAAAGAGACATTTCTCTTGCCAAAATGAACAAATGTTTTTAAAATGGAGACTATTTTAGGCCGTGCAGAATTTGTGTATCACTAGATTTAGAGGACCTCAAGGTTCATGTTATGTCCATCTTCAATCGTTCAGAAAGTTCTTTTATGTAAGCCGCATGCAAACACCTGTCTATACACACCGTATATAGGACTAAAACTAGGGATAGGCATGAACTAACATATAAGTCCACCTGTAGAAATATGGAAAGACTGAGCATTCTTAAGAGCTCCCATGATGAGCAGTCTATGTTCAGTAACCATTACAGGGCCATCTTCATACCTCAATACTCTGACATTCGTAGAGGTGTGTAATGATATTTGATGGGGAACGTTATTTGCATACCACACCCCCATCTAACACCCAAGCAGCAAATATTTCCAAATGGTTGATGTGATGCTGGGAATTTTTTATAGTGTGTTTGTCTTTAACACATTCAGAAAAATCAAGGTTTCTTTTTCATTCAAATGCTGTAGTTTATTTTGTATCTTCCGTGTTTTCCCCTTTCAAACTATGTCATGAGAAAGAAACAAAGAACAAATGAAAAATGTCCCAAGAAAAATATGTTTTTTCATTGTTGCAGAGGCCCCAATTTCAACATCTTCTTTGCTGCTAAGAGCTGGTTGGTTTGCTGGTAGAACACAGTTTTCATTGGTCTTTGTAGGGGTATCTGCTGTCTAGCCAAAGTGAGAATTAACAGCAGTAGGCATTTACACCATGCATTTGAATTTTTCAGACTCATTCACTCACATTTTGAGGGATTTCTGTATCATAGTTTAAATTGTTTGCTCCTGCACCATTTTTTAAAACAGCATGCAAATGGCAAAAAATTTCATTGGAAACTAGGCAGAATTTCAAACAGGAAAATTATATGTTCTTTAATGAGAATTAAATCTAAGGTTTGTGGGTCTTGTGACACTACAATGCCACTGTAAGAAGTGATTTTACTTGCAATCTGGAATGGAACCACTAGATTTAATACACTTGTCAGCTGTGTTCAGTTATGTTTATTTGCCAACAGAACAAAAATACTTCTTCTGTGCTGCAATCGTGTTCTGCTCATCATGTTCCTGCAGAGAGTAGGGCTTCTTCTGGAGCATTTTGGGGGCAGGGCAAAAATATATAGACATACTTTATAGGCAGAACTCTGCTTGTGTAACATTGGATGTCTGAAACATTACTAATAACTGCATGCCATTAAGTTGATTCCAACGTATGGCAACTCTTCTCACAATTTTCTGGGTGCAGAGTGCTCAGAAGTAGTTTACTGCTCCCATCTTCTGGAGGTACCCCTAGAATGTGCAGCTTGCCCAAGGCTACACAGTTTGGCTTATTTAAAAGATATCTTGGTGTTTATACAGACCTTGTCTCCTCTCCCATGTATTTAATGTCTTCTTATTCTTTGGCTTAAATCCATTTGCTAACTCCAGTTAGAATACACACACATATTAATTGATGTGAACTTGATAAGTGAACACTTAGAATAAGTTTCAACATCTAAAGTTCTATTAGCATAGCATGGCACCCATACAGTTGATGTTGTCACTAGCCATCTACTACTTTTTCATTAACTGTTTCCTTCTCTGCCCTGCCTCTCCCCCCTGCCGCCCCGCCCCCCAAGTTTGACAGCTCTCTTGGGATCTCTTTGGACTCAGAGAAACCTTTGATCTCCTCAGGACAGGGAGAGAAAACATTAAAGCTGCTGCTGATCTCAAACAGGACTTTAGCCATTGATTCATTCACTGGGGCTACAGCTTCAGTTGTAATGTTTTGCTTTAAACCAAAGGGAGTTTTCTTATAGTAGAATGTCTTTTTTTTTTTTTTTTTTTTTTTTTGCTTTTGTGCAGAATGCCAACTTTTAGAAACTTTATTTCCTCTGTATCAAACATAAAATAATAGAGCAAATAGTACAAAGTGCCAAACTTGTTCCAAGGAGCATTCCTCCTCAAATTATGCAAAGTAGCTTTTTCATACTTACTTAATTTGCATGCATTCAGAAAAGTAGCTGTGTTAGTCTGTTTCAGCAGCAATAAAAACAAGACAAAAATAAAAACAGGAAAAAGTAATATAACATCTTAAACTGGGAGTTGAGTCATGGCTACTGGACTTCTTTTTTGAGAGATAGAAACGTTTCGCTGTTCATCCAAACAGCTTCATCGGTCCGTTTGGATGAACAGCGAAACGTTTCTATCTCTCAAAAAAGAAGTCCAGTAGCCATGACTCAACTCCCAGTTAAACGAACCTGGATGACTGAGAATCTTCACAGACGTATAACATCTTAAAATTAACAAATCGATCCAAATGTGTTATTGAGAGCAATGAAGAGAACTGGAGGAAGTGAGCTGTGAAAAAATACATGGAAATAAATTTGCTCCTTCTAAAGTGCTGCAAATCTTTGGTTTTGGTTTAAGGGGTTTTTTGTTGTTGTAAATTTACATTATTGTGGCGGTCGGATTCAAATGCAGAATACCAAAATTTACAGATGCCTTAAGTTCTAGAATAGTAAAACAAACAAAGAATTTTGTGGCATTTTAAGATTTAAAAGGATGACTTGGCAGAAGCTTTTGTGGACAGCAGGCCACTTATTCTTTCTGTGTATTATGTTCCATCAAGTCATTGTGAATGTATTGCAACTACATGAATTAATGATCTCTCAAATGCCTTGCTATTGACATCTCTGCTGATGTCTTACAAACTAAAGGCCCTAAGCTTCTTGTATTGAGTCAGTCTCATTTTCAGATTATAGTCATTGGTAGGAAACAGTTATCAGTCCATTGCTCAGTGCGGGAAAAGTACAGTTGTATGTTTCATTTTTGCCCCTATGCTCCTTCACTGAACTTTTGTTACTACAGTTCTCTGGCTTTATTCCTCTCTGTAAGTAACACAGGTGGAATATGATACCTAGTTACAGACTAGATCCAGACCTCGACCTTTGTAATTGGTAGGAATTTAACCTCAAGTAAGATTTCAATAGGTGTGCTGTAAGAGTTCCTAAACCTGGATCCACCGCCATGTTTGTAATGTTGCATAGCGAACCATTTATCCTATATTTTCTGTAGATCCAGCAGATATATGTTTTTATGTGCCACCAAGTTTCCTCTGACGTACAGCAACCCTATGAAAGAGTGACCTTCCAGAATATCCTGCCCTCAGCAGCACTGCTCGGTTTCTGCAAATGCAAAGCCATGGGTTCCTCTGTGGGGTCAATTCATCCCATAGTTGGTCTTCCTCTTTTCCTGAGGCACTCAGTCTTTCCCAGCATTATTGTCTTTTCCAGCAAGTCTTGTTTTCTCACGATGTGCTCCAAGTGGAATAGCCTCAGTTTTGTTATTTTTGCTTCCAGGGTAAATTCAAGCTTAATTTGGTTCATCTTTCTGGTGGATCCGAGTATCCACAAAGCTTTCCTCTAACACTATATTTTTCAAGGATTTTTCCCCTGTCACCTTGCTTCACTGTTCACTTTTCAGACCCTTCCATAGTAATCAGCAGTAGAGTAATGGGGATGATATTGGCCTTGTTCTCCACTGACATATCTTTACACTTGCTTATCTTTTCTAGTTCCTTCATTGATGCTTTTCCAAGTCTTAGCCTTCTGATTTCTTGCCTGCAGTCTCCATATGGATTGATGATTGAACAGAGGTATACCAATTGACATTTTCAGTGTCTTCATTGTGAACGATAAACTTGTGTAGTTCTTCTGTAGTCATGATTTCCCCCTTAATGTTCAACTGCAGTCCTGCTTTTGCACTTCCTTATTTTCACTTTCATCAGAGGTTGCTTCAAAACATGGCTGCCCCCTGTCATTAATATTATATTATCTACATATTGTAAAATTGTTGATGCTTCTTCCAACAATTTTTGCTCCTCCTTCATCTGAATCTAGTGTGACTTTCTATATGTTCTGTGTAGAGATTGAGCAGATAAGGAGATGGCATACACTCTCGTCTGACCCCTTTGCCTGTAAGAAACCATTTTGTCTCTCCATATTCTGTGCTAATTGTAGCTTCTTGTCCATACACATCAGGCCAATCGTGTGTTGAGGGAAATAGACTATTCAAAGCAATGATGATAATAATGTTGATTGGTGCTGATTATATGGAGCATGTAACTCTCCTTATTACAACAGTTTCACTGGCGGCCAGGCTGTTTCTGGGCCCAGTTCAAAGTGATGGTCATTATTTATAAACCCCTCTATGGCTTGGGCCCAGGCTATTCAAAGGATCGTATCAAGCCCATATGAGCCTTCTCAGCTTTTAAGATCTTCTGAGGAGACCATGCTCTCAAATCCATTACTTTCCCAAGCTCACTTGGTGAGGACACGAGAGAGGGCCTTCTTGGCGGCCGCTCCCAGGCTTTGGGGTGCACTGCCCTGAGAAGCCAGATTAGACCCCTCCCTCTTGTCCTTCTGCCATCGGATGAAAGACCATCTTCTTCAGGCAAGCCTTTAAGCTGTAAGTTGTTTCAGGAATTAATGGTTTTACTGGTTTTAATTTTTTTTTCAAAAATTGTTTCTATACTTTATTGTTTTAATCTTAATTATGTTTCATTGTTTTAATGTGATATTTATACAGTGTGAAAACACTGTATACTTATTTTACCTGTTGTGGGATAGCTTCAGTCCCCTATGTGGAGAAAGGTATCATTTAAATAACTGCTTTGGTACTTACCATATCCTTCAAAGGAATCATGGACCTTAATTTTTGACAGGTGAGTCCACATAGGTGTTTAATGTGGTACACACAATGCCTACATTGTGGCCACCTGGCCAGATGGGATAGATAGATAGATAGATAGATAGATAGATAGATAGATAGATAGATAGATAGATAGATAGATAGATAGATAGATAGATAGATAGATAGATAGTGTAAGATGGGTACAGTTTATAGCTAGATCATAGTTATTCATTTGTTGTCCAAAATGTGCCTTGCTGTTACTACATTTCCATATGTAGGCAACAGATCTTGGGATTCTTGCAGAAAGATGGCTAACTCCGAACTTGTGCAGTGCACTGGAGGGACAGTATAGCATAGTAACCTTGCACAGATGCATCCAGTTCTAAAACCACCCAGTTTGCTAGAAGTGACGAGCAGGAATCTCTGTCATAATATGCTGTATCAGTTAAGGGGATTTACTCTGGGTAGGTGGTGGTGGCAAAGGAGATAAGAGCCTTTCAAATGTAGCAGACGTTAGAGACCCACAGTGGCCTGGAGCCATTGGTATTACTGCTCCCAAGAATGTTTATCTCAAGAGACTATTTAGTTTATCTCAGATGCCCCACTTTCTGCCTTCTGTTTTCCTGAACAACATCTTGTTCTGATTTCCATTCATTTTCTGAAAATTTAAATAATTCCTGGGGCTATGGAATTTATAGACTGACTGTGTATATAGCAGTGGTAATCATGCAGAGGCTTATTTTCAAATTGCCTTGACTTTGTAATTCAAATTGGGTTGTGGGGTAGACATTAATTATGTCCGCCAACATCTATTTACAACCAGGGATTTTCAACTGGGCAGTTCTTATCAGCTAGTGACATTTGGCAGATGGATGGGTTTAACAACAAAACAGTTAGGGGACAGGAAAATACAACTGCATATGGCTTTCCTCATTTGTGTGGCCCTTGTTTGCCCCAGAGGGGAGTAGCGAAAAGAAGACCTCACTTTGTTTCGAATCAGGACACTGAACGTTGTTCCTGTTTCCTTCAAATGGTTTTGTTTAAATTAACCAGGTCATGTTTTGACTAGCCTAAAGGCAAAATGTGTGGGCGATTTCAAAGAAGAGTGAAAATCGTAATGCCTGTAAGTCAGAGGATACTGGCTATAGAGAAGTGTGTTGAGCAGGGGTAGATCTTAGTGAGCTTTGGGACTACCTCATCTTCACAAGCACAGTGACCCAGGAAGCCTCTTGGGCAACTGATATATCAGGCCAGGCAGAGTCGTCGTCACTGACGTACTAGCATGGGGCACACAAAGGCCTCTGCTTCATGTAGTCAATATGGAGACAGATGGGCAGTGCTAGTAGGCAGCTGTTTTAAATTTAATAAGACAAAAGTCAGTCGATTATTCTATCCCTGGCACCCCTTTCTTTTTCAGACACAAAAGCAATAGCAATTCTGTCACTGGGAAACCTGAGGGGCTGATGCAATCAAAATCCAAGCCCAGTCAATGAATTCATTGTCATCTACACTGTACACAGCTGTGTTGGGTTCCTGGGGCTTTCATCTTCCAAATAAAGATGGATTCAGCTTCCCATATGGGACAGCTGCTCTAGTTCATCCCATCTTCTGAATCTGTATCAGACCAGCCAGTAGGGGGCACCAGAGTAGTAACAGGAAAGCTACGTTGATTTTTCAAGTGGGGATGAGTAAGAAATTCATTCAGTTTCCATTTCAATGTGAACATAGTTGATTCACAGTTCCAATATCTATACCGAGTGACACATATTTAGACCATACCATTCCATTTAGTGACTTCTTTACACCAAAAAAAGAAGTGCATAAAAGTGTATACATTTGAAAAGGTACACACAAAAGTTCATTCATTTTGAACAGTAGATACAAAAGCATGAATATTTATTCAACCACTCACAGAATCCTGTTGGCATAGCTCCACACACATACAAGACTTACAACTATCAGTCACTGCTTTTTAATTAAAATTACCCCCTCCCCTCATTCCAAGGCTCTCTAGGGATCCCTTTCAACCTGGGAAACCCTTTGGAGGCTGGAGAGGAAACCCCTAAAGTCTGAAAATTGCTGTTTCCATTCTTGTTACCTTTTCAGGTTGAGAGAGAGAGGGGGGGAGAACCATGCTGGTGTGCTCTTAGATTTGCTGGTGTGTCTCCAAATTTAGGTAGCTGGCTGCAGAGTCAGAGTTTGGGAGTTTGATTCCCCACTGTCTCCTTTGAGTAGAGTCATCCTGTGTGATGTCGGGCAAGCTGCATAGTCGTAGGATGTCCCCCAGAAGAAGGAGAAAGGAAATCAATTTTGAGTATTCGCTGTCTGGAAAACTTTGGAAAGAATGACCGTTAAATCAGAATTTACGTACAGCACAGGGTTATTGCCATTATCAACATAAAAATATCGGATTGTTTTTAAGGGACACTTAACAACATTTTTTAAAAAAATGCTTAATACTTCAAGTTATGATTGTAGTACTGTATTACTGAAATCAGTTTAAATTTTCTTCTTTTTTTGTATTCTCGAAGGCTTTCATGGCTGGGATTTGATCGTTGTGAGTTTTTTGGGACTGTTTGGCCATGTTCTGGAAGTTGTTCTTCCTGACGTTTCGCCAGAGTCTGGCGAAACGTCAGGAAGAACAACTTTCAGAACATGGCCAAACAGCCCCCCAAAACTCACAACTTTCTTCTTTTTTGCCCCATTGTTCCTTCATTACAATATTTTCAACTAGACAAAAGTATCAGAATATATTTTGGCATGTTGATATGTTTAGTCCTGTGGTATTACAGCAGCAGCTAGGGTTTTCTAGCCACATAATTTAAAGATTTTAACATCTCTCCACCCATTACAACTATACCTTCTTTAGTTAAATGTAGGCAGGTGGTATGTTTTTGCTGGCTCAGCTATTGCATCAGAGGATGGAAATATTATTCTTTAGGAAATGATAAGGTTGAGTTAAATTTCATCTTATTTTCTGGGTTGACCACGGAACTGCTTCAGTAACATTACTGCCAGTAGTGTTTATCCAAAGGTAAATGAGCGCAGCTGGATTTACTCTCATTTTGCAGTTCTAATCTCCTTCATCTGGACTATGGGGGAGTCATTTGTTTTAGCATCTTTTTAGCTAAAAGGATCTGGCTTATTACCATACCACGATAGAAAGAGAGAGGGTACAGTTTCATTAATGGCTAGACCTAGCCTTCAAGATCCAGGAACTTCATACATAAATTTAAAAGTTTCATTTGTTTCCAAAACAGACACGAGGCTGGTGCTTCTCTTCCTTTCCTCGCCTAATGTGTCACTCAGCTACCAGAATCTGGAAATAATTTTAGAATTCCTTCATATTATTCATGGCAGACGTATTACCAAAATTGTACTTTAAGCAAAACAACATTCTTGGGTTGCCAAAGCAGTAAACAATGGCTTTAGGAAATGCAATAAGACTTCCACATCTGTTATGGAGCTGATACTTTAACCATCCTCTGTTTATTTTACATGCCTGGCTGGTCATCTCCGTCATTCACATATGAAACCAAAACCCAAGACAATGAAAGATTTTAATATGCTTAGATTTTAATATGCGGCACCTTTGGCTTTCGATCGAGCTTGTGAATTATAATACAGTTGAGCAAATATGCTACAACAAAACTTTTCACATCCACCCAAAGTAGCCATGAGTGGAAAATAACTTCACCACGATCTTAGTTTGTGTGCCACTGCACAATCTCTATTCTCTTCTGGTTCGTTTCACTCTCCCTCTCTGGAAGCTTATGCAAAAGGAATTGCCTCAAGTCAGAGAGCAGAGGATTAAAGGACACCTGCTACTGCTACTGCAACAGCATCCGAAACGTGGAAGGTGGGAAAGAAGCACCAGCTCTGCTCTAATTGCTACCATATCTCTGAAACTTACTTACTAATCTAAAGTGCTATGTCAAACTGAAAATTAGAAAATAGAAAATTTGAGTGTTCAGGATTTGGCGGTTCTAGAAATCCAAATTTTGTATTCCATAGCAGAAAAAAACACTCCAATCTATTACCAGCTAGCAATGTTCCAATGTCTCAGAAAATGCTTAGGTCAAGATCATGCCAATATATACTGCATTTTCCTTTTAATATCCTATGCCTTACTTACTAGATCCAGCCAACAGCTGGAAGATGTTTGCACATGAGTTTCTCTCTAATCCAAAATGTTGATTATTTTCAGCAAAATGTATGATACACTAGTTGACAGCTATTTCTGTGGCAGCATTGGGGCATCTTGGATATGTCCCAAAATTGTTGTGAACTTGTGCGGGCGTATCATGAGCAAAACTGAAGTAACAAGTCATTTTACTTCTGCCAAGGCAGCAATGCACTTCCTGGATACACAGAAGAATGGGGATGCACGTTATGGGTAGCTATTTTCCCGTTACGTCGATTTTGTTGTCTTATTCCATCAAATCACATTAGACTTTTGATAACTGTCTTAAAGGTATAGTAGTACCTCAGTTTAAGTAACTAATTTGTTCTCTGGACCATTTTGTATTGCGAAAAATTCTTAATCTGAAACATGGTTTCCCATAGGATTGCATTGAAAACCAATTAATTAATTCCAGAGGTCAGAAAAAAGGCAAACCAGGGCATTCCATTCAAAATTTTCTTAAACCAAGGCATCCCCATTCTTTTTGTCATACAAACATCTATTTTTATATTTTTATTTATTTGTGCATTTATTGACCACCTGTCTTCCCTGAAAGGCAACTCCGGGTGGTTTACAGTCAAACAAAAGATAAAATAACAAAGATATAGCAAAATTTCAAAGCTTCAAAAATATATATCAAAAGAAACTGGCAAGAGGACAGCAAAATAAATAGCTCCCCAGGACAACAAGCAACAGCAGAAAAAGCCAACAACCATACACATTAACAGTCACCAAAGGCCTCTTTAAAGAGCCAGGTTTTAAGGGCTCGCCTAAAGGCAGGCAGAGACTGTGCTACGTGTATTTCGCTTTGAAAGTGGTTCCATAAAGTTGGGCAGCCACGGAGAAGGCCCAATTGCAAGTGATAGCTTTGCGGTCCTCCTTAAAAGCAGCTGCCTGAACAGAGAAAGCCTGTGAGGTTCTGCTGGGCCAGGCTGTAGATGACCTTAGGGAGGTTCGCTCTGCCAGGTACTCTGGTCCTAAGCTGTGGAGGGTTTTGTAAGTTAAAACCAATACCTTGAACCTTATTCAGGAGGGAATGGGTAGCCAATGTAGACAGGCAAAGATTGGGGTGATGGGGCTCCAAACAAGAGTCAAGGGAAACCCCACGTAGAGAGTGTTGCAATAATCTATCCTCAAAATCACCAGCACTTGCACAACTGTCATGCAAACATCACACATCAACTTTTAATGCCTTATGGGGGGACTTAAATGGGGGCATTTCCATTGATTTTTTAATAAGCAGACAATCTGTAATTATTTAACAAGCAATGCTGTCATTACAAGAGGCCAACATAGGTTTCTCAAAAAACAAGTCATGCCAGATTAATTCAATCTCTTTCTTTGATAGAGTTACAGGCCTGGTAGATGAGAGGAGCACTGTGGATATTGCTTATCTAGATTTCAGTAAGGCCTTCAATGAGGTTCCCTGTGGTGTACTTGCAAAGAAGTTAGTAGAATGTGGGATAGATACTGCTACTGTTAGGTGGATTTGTAATTGGTTGACTAATTGCAATCAAAGGGTGATCATAAATGGCTTCTTTTCAGCTTAGAGAGATGTGACCAGTGGGGTGCCCAGGGTTCTGTTCTGGGTCAAGTGCTATTCAATATCTTTATTAATGGCTTGGAAGAAGGAATCGAGAGTATGCAGATTGAATTCCCTTAAGGATAGAATCCAAAATTACCTTGATAGATTAGAGTGCTGGGCCAAAGCTAACGGGATGGGTTTTAACACAGAGAAATGCAGGGTGCTGCATCTAGGGGAATAAATGAATTACACAGATATAGGATGGGAGATACCTGGCTGGATAATAGTACATGTGAAAGGGATCTGGGAGTCTGGGTGGACCACAAAATGAACATAAGTCAGCAGTGTGATGCAGCAGCCAAGAAAGCCAATGTGATTCTTGGTTTCTTCAACAGAAGCATAGTGTCTAGATCAAGGGAAGTGATAGTACCACTCTATTCTGCTCTGATCAGACCCCACCTGGAACACTGTGTCCAGTTCTGCACATCTCAATTTAAAAAGGATGTTGACAACCTCGAATGGGTGCAGAGGAGGGCAACCAGGATGGATAAAGGTTTGGAAGAAATGTCTTATGAGGAGCGGCTTAGGGATTTCGGAATGTTTAGCCTTACAATTGTATGGTTGACTCAGCCTTCCATCCTTCCGAGGTCGGTAAAATGAGTACCCAGCTTCCTTGGGGGGGGGGGGGCAATGTGTACCCTTAAAAACTGTAAACCGCCCAGAGACTACTTGAAGTGGTATGGGGCGCTTTAAAAGCAGAACACTTTGCTTTTACAAAAAGAAGGTTGAGAAGGGGATATTTTATTTATTTATTTATTTATTTATTTATTTATTTATTTTTATTTATTTATTTATTTATTTATTTATTGGATTTTTACCCCGCCCATCTTCCAGGACGGAACTCTGGGCGGCTTCCAAATAGCTGAGCGAGTCAGCAAGCAATACAATATAATAATAACAAAAACAGCGACAACGATAAAAACAGCATTTAAACAACTAGGGCCTCTTAGCATTAAGACTTATGGTCACAGCACAGCAGCAATAATGGTGACACACGTATAGCTGGCGGGGGAAGAAAAAAAAACTTAAGTTGCGCCGCCGTAAGCCTCGCTAAACAGGGTTTTTAGTTCTCGGCGGAAGGCTGACAGGGACTCTGCAGAGTGCACATCAGGTGGTAAGCTATTCCAAAGCAAGGGGGCGGCCACCGAAAAGGCCCGATTATGGGTGGTGGACTTTCGGGCCTCTTTTGGGGTGGCGACCCGAAGCAAGTGCGCTCGTGACTGCCGAACTGGATGGGCCGAGGTTGATCGCTGGACGATACGCTCTGACAGGTAGTCTGGGCCCAGGCCATGGAGGGTTTTATAGACTAAAACCAGGACCTTATCCGGGATGCAACGGGTAACCAGTGCAGGCGAGCCAGAACCGGGA
This sequence comes from Phrynocephalus guinanensis, assembly GCA_037367245.1. Taxonomy (NCBI): domain Eukaryota; kingdom Metazoa; phylum Chordata; class Lepidosauria; order Squamata; family Agamidae; genus Phrynocephalus; species Phrynocephalus guinanensis. Next base: position 103,988,017 of record CM074734.1, on the reverse strand, counting down.
TGATATGGTCATAACGATGCACACCCGCCACCAGTCTGGCCGCCGCATTCTGTACCCGCTGCAAACGCCGGAGGAGAGTCAAGGGCAACCCTATGTAGAGAGCGTTGCAGTAGTCCAGCCGCGAGATCACCAGCGCTTGTACCACAGTTCTTAGGGAGTCGCCATCTAGATATGGGCGGATCTGGGCAATTTGACGGAGGTGGTAAAAAGCGGATCTGGACACAACAGCCACCTGGGCTTCCAGAGTGAGTGCCGGGTCCAGAACCACGCCCAAGTTCCGAGCCCTATCCACAAGCCGGAGGGAAACCCCATCCAAGCTTGGGAGAGGGCCTCCATATCCAGATGGAGAACTCCCAAAGAACATCACCTCAGTCTTCTCGGGGTTGAGCCTGAGCCTGTTCGCCCTGGTCCATGTCAGGACCGCGTCCAGGCACCGGTCAAGAGTCCGGACAGCTTCCACTGCAGAGGTGGAAAAGGAGAGATAGAGCTGCGTGTCATTAGCATACTGGTGACAGCAGACTCCAAATCTCCTAATGACCCCAGCCAGCAGCCTTACCTAGATATTGAACAGCATGTTAGCCATGTTTAAATATTTGAAAGGATGTCATATTGAAGAGGGAACAGGTTTGTTTTCCATGGCTTCAGAGACTACGATTCGGGGCAGTGGTTTCAAACTACAGGAAAAGAGATTCCATTTGAACATTAGGAAGAACTTCATGACAGTTAGAGCTGTTCGGCAGTAGAATATGCTGCCACAGAGGGTGGTAGAGTCTCCTCCTTTGGAGGCTTTTAAGCAGAGGCTGGATGACCATCTGTCAAGAGAACTGTGATGGGGGTTCCTGCATGTCAGGGGTTTGGACTGGATGGCCCTTGAGGTCTCTTCCAACTCTGTGATTCTTCGATTCTATCCCCATTTCCAATAATTTCTTTTCTTTAACTGAGTTTTTCTTTAACTGAGGCATACATAAACTGAGGTACCACTGTAGGTGGAATATTTAAGGAGTGGTTTTATCAATACCACCACTTCCTCCCAAGGAGGGATTTGAACCCAGATCTCTTTAGTCTTAATCTGTCACATGGCTGAGCTTGTGGTAGGATAGTCTCCCACTTTTCCTCTAGGGCCAGCCTTTACTAACTGTGCGTCTTTTGGATATCTGCCTATAGCATAAACATTCAGGGAAAACAGTAGCTCCTGTTACTCTTTTTAAATGCCAAGAAATATGGAATGTATACAGTGGAATAGTGCAGTGCCTAGTAATACTGATGGAAACGTTCATCTTTGCAATACACCTACATTGAATATCCATTATTTTTCTCAATTAGATGTAAGACAATACCTCCCTATACAGAGAAAGTGGTGTGCTGTGCCAGTGTTAATCAGTTTGGCTTAGGTTTGTAAGCCTTCCATTTAGCATCCCAAACATAGATGAGCGGAACAGAAAAACCAAGGCAGGAAATGCATCTAAGCATTTTCCAAATGCAAGTGGAAGAGTGGTTTTCTTCCAGAATTGATTAAGGGCTTGATTATATTTCTATTAAATAACTGTGCAACTAGTGGATAAATATGCTATTCATTACATTCTGTTTACAGTGTAGGATTGAAAACTATGAGCTGAGAAGCTGAAGTTTGTGTCTTCTTTCGGGCCCAGTCTCAAAGCACGTGTCCTTTTATTAGCTCTGGATAAAACATCAGGCACTTTTCACCTGGAAAAGAGACCTCTTTCCCCCTGTAGATACAAGACAATGAGTGTTCCAAGTGCAAGACAAATTGTAAATGAGTGGAGGGGTTACAATATGTGTGTACAAATTGGAGCAGAAGCAGAATGCCTCCTACAGCAACATACACATTTTCTACACTGGGCACTCTGAAAATATTTTAGACATTTTTTCAAAAAGCTGAAACAGACCGCTACAAGCATTACTGTATAATAAAATAAGTACAAATAAAATAAAAGATGAAATTCATAGTCCTGTTTCACCAGTTTTGCAACCTTTATGGCACAAGAACCTGGCAGTAACTGCCATGTCTAAACTCGGTATTTGTAGTGTACTTATGAATATACACTGTGTATATATAAAGAACCAGGTAAACTGTTTCTTGCAGCTGCATTATGTATGCCTATCACTACTTTGGGGCCAACTTGATTAATTGATCAGCTCTTTGTACCTGCAAGTCATGTACTGGATGTACAAAATCCAAAAGAAGAAATCTCAACCAATTGATCCAAATATCTGTTTTAGCGGTTGTCGTAAGCATTCTGACAATGCCTTGATTCTCTTCTTTTGCAGGGGCCTTGCTGCTGGGAGGGATTCTCTACTCCTGGCAGTTCCCCCATTTCAATGCTCTAAGCTGGGGTCTCCGCGAAGACTACTCCCGAGGTGGCTACTGCATGATGTCTGTCACTCACCCAGCAATGTGCAGACGGGTAGCTCTACGTCATTGCTTCGCCTTAATTGGACTTTCATCACTGGCTCCCCTTATTGATGTCACCACATGGACTTTCCCCATAATTTCTTTACCTGTCAACCTGTATATTTCCTACCTGGGCTATCGCTTCTACAGAGACGCTGACCGTGGTAGCTCCCGGAAATTGTTTTTTTGCAGCCTCTGGCACTTACCTGTGCTCCTTATGCTCATGCTGATATGCAAGAAATCTTTGAACGAAAAGGATGACAAAAAGGATTATGTGAGTTGAAAACACATCACATTGAAAAAAAACAATCTAGTTTTTGTAATAACTATGGCTTCAGAAAGGCACCCCCCCCGGGCCCAAATTCAAAATAGTTTATTTAAGTTATGGAGTTGGGAGAGGATTACGTTGATTTGTTCAGAGAAAATACTTTCGGTTCAGGGACTTCGTACCATGATTGTTTTCCAATTAAATGATTTCTTTTGGGGAACATGTGACTCTTCGGTTTGATTATTGTGGTGTGAGATCTTTTCAATGGATTGGCTCGAGCTTTAGATAAGTGTAATGGAAGTAGAAGTCACTGTCCTCTCAACCTAATTAACAGAAAAGCAGGTTGAAGCACCATCTGTGACACAGAGTCGTTCCATCCACAGAAGGCAGGTTCTGGATCCAACCTCGTGAACATAAAGAAATCGCTTAGAAGATATTCCATGTTAGTTTCCAGAATGAATAAAGAGCCTCTGTCAGAGCTTTCATCTACACTTGTCTAAACAGAAAAAATATTCAACTGCTTCAGCATCATTAAAATGCCTTTTCTCTTTAGGTATCAAAGAAAGCAACTGTTATCAAAATGTTAACCTTGCGTATGACAGTTTTCAAGTGTTTTCATCTCTGGATGAAAACACTATCTCAGGTGGCCATCCCAAACATATTGGCTAGAAAGCGAGTCCCTTGGGATACAGCAAAAACTCCATCTAAGCAAACACTGACAAGAGTGCACTGAGTGGACTGCTAGTAGTCTAGCTTCCAAATTAGAACCATAAATTATCTTCTTAAAAAGCCTTTGCAGTAGCACAATGCATTGGGAATCAAAACCATGCTGTAACACTCAAATGACTGCTTTCCCTTTTTCATCTCTGCTTGTGACAAAACATACCCATATACAACATCAGTAAATCATGAGTTGCCTACCTTCCTTCTTGGTAACTGTGTAGAGTATCACCTGAAAAGAGGGAAGCCGTCATTGGCCTGAGAAGAAGGGTCCGTTTATAGAAGCAGGCCTGTTTCTGCAGTTTGCTATATGCAACAGAATTATTTCATTCATGGAGTAGTGTCCCTCCTCAGGTATTTCAGTATGACTGAGGTTGCCAGATGATTGAGAGTGAGCATTTTTGCTTGTTTAGTTTCTGTTCTGCTGTACGTATTGTTATTAGAGGGAGTAGGAGAGAAAGATGTTTCTTCACCACCACTTCTCATTGTCCACACTTAAGCGATCTGTTGCACTCTTCTTCAAATTGGGCCGATGATTTTTTTCTTGAACCCCTCCCCCCAGGCTAACCAGACTAAAAGGACTGCACACTTGTCCGTTCTACCCGTCTCTGCCTAGATGTGTGCTGTTGGGGTTGGAGAACTGCTTCGCTCCTTGCTTCCCTCACTACTAACTGCTGGGTCTTGGAGGAACCCCTTATTTATTTATTTATTTATTTATTTATTTATTTATTTATTTATTTACATTTATATACCGCCCCACCTTCCGGAAAGGAACTCTGGGCGGTGTACACTTTAAAAGCAAGAAAACAAGAAACAAACATGAAGATCAGAGGTGCAAAAATACCAAAAATAGGGGGGTACAATACTCTCCACAAGGGATAGCATGGACGGAACAAAAAAAAAGATTAAATAAAAAAATTAAATAAAAAGGTCGCCAAATGCCTCCTTGAAGGGATGTGTTTTCAAGGCTTTTTTAAAGGCAGGCAGGGACACTGCTAGGCACAACTCACTAGGGATCTGATTCCACAGCGTAGGGCCCACCACAGAGAAGGTGCGGTTACGCGTAAGCGATTTCCATGCCTCTCTGGGTGTGGCCACCCTAAGTGAGCACGCCTGCGCCATCCTCGTGGGCCTGGTCCTGGTCCTGGTTGACCTCTAAGAGATTCGCTCCAACAGGTACTCTGGTCCCAAGCCGTGGAGGGCTTTGAAAACCAAAACCAGCACCTTGAACCTTATCCAGGGGACAACGGGTAGCCAATGCAGGCGAGCCAGAACTGGGATGATGTGCTTGAATCTACAAGCACCCACCACCAGTCTGGCTGCCGCCTTCTGCACCCATTGGACCCTCCGGACAAGGGTCAAGGGCAACCCCACGTAGAGGGCATTGCAGTAGTCGATCCTCGAGATCACGAGGGCCTGCACAACTGTCCTCAGGGAGGACTCATCAAGGTACTGTTGGATCTGGGCAATCCTGCGGAGATGGATAAAAGCGGCCCTGGAGACTGCCGTCACTTGGGCTTCCAGGGAGAGGGCTGAGTCCAGGACCACGCCCAGATTCCTGGCACTGTCCGTAGGCTGGAGGGAAACTCCCCCGACTCTAAGGAGGGGGCCATTGTACCCAGACGAGGCCACCCCAGAGAACAGAACCTCTGTCTTCTCCAGGTTCAGCTTGAGCCGGTTAGTCCTGCTTTGGCTGAGCAATCACAAGAACAGGAGCTTATTTACTTTATATGCCAACCTTATTTATGGCTTCAAGAGACTAAGCTAGTAGTTCCAGTTGTTTATAACATTCCTGGAACTGGTGCTTTTCTATGTTTCTGCCACTACTTTGATTCTGGAGATAGAGGAAATTTGCTTAACAGAATTGTCAATGGAACAAATCCGTACAACATAAAAATGGGATTACTCCATTTTCAATGCATTCCTATGGGAAATTTGTATAAAGGGAAATTTGCTTAACATAATTTCATTTGGAACAAATTAATTCCTTTATACAAGGTACCACTGTACTTCTTTTGCCTTCTGGTGGCAATTTGGCAACCAGTGCACAATAATGTTCATTGTCTCACATTTGCAAAACTCTGGTGACTTTTCCTATGCCATAGAAGTGAGAGCTGCCCTGATCTCATACGATATAACTCAGATCAACAGATCTTCAATCATTTGTGCTGTGCACAGGTTCCCACAACCCAGTTCAGAAGGACTGTGGTCTTCAGGGTATATCCAATTCAGGCAGGTGTGATTCAAGCCCTAAAAAAGGTGGGGTAAAATACTCTAAAATGATAAAATAATAATAGCCTATTCTATTTATACCCTGTATCTGAATCATTCTGTAAAGCTTGATTGTCAGAATCTCATTGACTTGGACTGGAAAAACCAACATGGCTACAACATGGATATATATGAAATTTGGAGACATGCTAGACTCTAAAAAGAGGGCATAAAGCTGCCAGATTTTAGACATGTGCCTTTCAATGTAAACATTCTTAGGCACCTTTAAAATTTTCTTAAATATGCAAATACAAAATACAATTCTTTAAAAGAGTGTACACTCGGGTGAGTGCTCTGTCTTCCCATTTATTTTGTATACACATGCTTGGAATAAAGGGTTAAAGGAACCACACAGAGAAAGCAATTCAGATAATAATTAGAGCCAGGGGGTGGGGGGGCAGATGATATTTAACTACTTAAAGCACTCACACATACACAGGTAAATTAGCAAACACATGTTTGGGCTAAATTCACAAGGCAATGGGAAATAGAGACAGTGTCTCAGCCGCAATCAACAATACAGTGGTCACCCAAACTTTCGTGGTTCATATACTGTTGTCCCCCTATACTGCGGGACTGCAGTACCCCGAAAGGGCTTGAGGCAGGAGGGAGTTTTTAAAAGGTTTTTCTCCCCCACCCCAGCGCCAATCAACTAGAGCAGGGGCTTCCCTCCATGGAGGCATCGCGTGCCACTTCTCCCCCCCCCCCCCCGAGGTGCTGGGAAGCAGTGTGCGATGTTTAAAATGCTTTCAGCAACAGAGCCAAATGTTTTGGCTCCCTTGCTGAAAGTCATTTTAAACATTGCACGCCGCTCGCCCGCAGCCCCCCCCCCAGGGGAGCAGCGAGCGATGTTTAAAATGACTTTCAGCAGCGGAGCCAAGATGGCTCTGTTGCTTAAAGACATTTTAAACATTGCACACACACCCCGGCCCGACTCGACCTGTATCCGCATATCACATATTTTCAATGATTGTGGGTAGGGTTGGTCCCTAACCCCCGTGATAGATGGGGGTTTACTGTACCACCAGTTTCATGATCTGCTAGGGGTTGCACTAAGAGCTAAACATGGTAATTCACTACCTAACTCAATTCATGTTATCTTTTCCCACAGGCACTGTGATAGGAGGGTCATGGTGAAATTCTTGCTTGAGATTGCACATTATCATTTCCCGTGAGCAAACACCAGCTCACTTCCTTTAATTCCCAGTTATATCACCATCTCACATTCACATAATCCCCACACATAAAAGTTTGGCTTTTTCGTGTTCATTTTAGACATCCAGTTCATCACATCAGTTTGAATCACCGTAGGCCCTTTCACTTTGTCCTGAAACTTACCATTTCACATTAATCCATATTTCATAGACTTATTCAGTTTGGAATTTGGTGAAAGCCAGTGCACAGCTCTCGTCCTCCCCCTCCTCCTCAGCAGCAGCAGCAGCAGCCACAGTAACACAGCATCAAAGTGCTGCCAAAAAATTCAGTACAGAGCCTCCATCTGCAAAGCTAAGCATGTTCTATGGATAAAAGACTCTGAATTAAGTACTTTCAACAGCCAGAGAATATGTCACCCTACTGCTGTTGCTAGACTTCAACATCCATCAGTCCTACCCCGCGCCTGAGCTAGCAGTCATATGTGATCTAGTTTAGTAACCTCTGGAAGGAACACATTCCTTTCCTTGCATTCCAGGTGGAGAACTTTCATCCTTCCCAGTGCTTTGGCCTGTCATTCCTGTTGCTTCTACCTAACAAGACCACAGTGGGGATTGTAGTTCAAAAACATCAGGAGGGACAACAATCCTTTAGTCCTAGCAATGTTTAGCCTGCATAAACCATCCAGAGTGTGATTTAAGTGCTGTGGGGCAGTATATAAGCAGCACGCTTTGCTTTTGCTTTGCTAGTCTGATCTAGAGGCCAAATTTATCTTTTGTTCTGCGGGTGGATTCTGCCAGGGGGTTGTGGGCATGTGCATGCAAAGACAATGACTCAAAGGGGGATCTGTAGGAACATCCACTTGAGCCTTAATGAGTCACTGGGTGACCCTGGCAAGTCACTTGTCCCGCAGCCAGACTGACATTATAGGAGGGTGGCTGTGACAATTAACTGAGATGCCAGAAAACCCTGCTTGCCACCTTAAACTAATTAGAGAAAAAGTGGGGTGTCTATCTAACTAATTACTAAATAAAGTCAACACCACCAGTCAAGCAGCTTCTCCTCAACCCTTTCTTATAGGTAGTTTTCAAATCACCTTTCTTTCTTTCTTTCTTTCTTTCTTTCTTTCTTTCTTTCTTTCTTTCTTTCTTTCTTTCTTAAAACTATTTTTATCCCACATTTCTCCTTGGAAATAATCCAAGATGACTTACAATTTTGAAGGACAATATATAACCAAGAAACATAAAATACAGTATTCAAGGCTAAGAACAATGATTGTGAAGAGGCATTTTGCATCCTTTGAAAGGCAATATGAAAGTTAAGAACAACAAGGAAACACATATAAGGAAAAAATGCCACTCTGAGAGATTGAAAGCTAAAAATGGAAAGCACAAATAATGCTACAGCTCAGCCCAAATAGTAATGCATAACAGACCATCTAAAAATAACAACAGGTCACTGAGAGAAAGCTTGCCTGAAGAGAATGGTCTTTGCCTGTTTTTGGAAGAACAGCAAAGATGGGGCCAGCCTAGCCTTCTGTGGAAGGGAGTTCCAGAGTCCTGGAGCAGCAACAGAGAAGGCCCTCTCCTGTGTTCTCATCAGATGCTCCTCTGGAAGGTGGCAGGACCGAAAGAAAGGTCTCTCCTGATGATCTTAGCACCTGAGCTGGCTCGTACTGGGATCATTTTTGGGGATTATTTCTACCGTCTGCAACTAGAGAAGTTCATCTAAAATCTCCTAAAATTTAGCAAAGAAAATCAAATTCTGCTTTTTGTATCTGTTATACATCAGAATGCTACATCTCTTTGATGATGTTTTACATATTTCACCATTATTGTAATAACTGTCTTGAAGCATGTCATAACTGGTGGATATTCTTAACAATAAGTCTATGGTATTGGTATTCAATTTGGTGCTGAATGAGGTTGAAATCAATAACCACTTGCTATAATTGCAAGAGCCAAGCTTTTCTCATGGACCAATTAAGTACTGAATCAGGATCTTTTCTAAAGTGTTTGGTGATATTAGGACCTAAATACAATTTTAGTCTCAATGCCACTATGGAGGCATCTTGCTCCCTATATCAACCTCATACTTCATGTGGCTCTGGGAAATCATTTATTCATATGGTAGATGCCCAAAAACCTTTCCCTGACATGGTTGCTGTCTTCTGATGCTAGCAGGTACCCACATGTTCTTCAGATTTTCAAGGGATCAACATTGTAGCCACAGGCAAGGTTGATGAAGGTTATCTACCTTGGCATTTTTCTGTGTCATGCATCTGCTGCTTTTTTTTTCCTTATAAGAGGATGATAACATTTTGTTACTGTAATATTATTGGATATTGCCTGGCCCTTTTGACCTTAACTCCTTCACAGTACAGCAACCTGTACCAAGAGGATGGAGCGTGGATTTAAAATACAGCATTTGTAATGAATAGATGCATTTAAAAGTATGATCCCTTTCCATCATCCTCCCTTTTCAGGAATAGGCAGGGCTGGTTTTGTTCTGTTACAGTACTTTGCTTTGTCATGGCCTTTAATCTGAGCTATTTCTCTGACCTTGAAAAGAGAAGGTCTAAGGACAGGCCAATTGTTTCATAGCCATAACCCACTTGAAAATTTCCACCTGGTCAGATTTATCACCCCCAACTCCCCAGTTAGATCTCTCCCACCCCGACTCTGAATTAATGTTGCCCCAATGTATTTACATGTTCATTTGTTTAGGGCAGGGGTCCTCAAAGTTTTCAGACAGTGGGTCGGTCCACCACCACCCAGACACCGCTGGGGGCCGGATCACAGTCCAAAAGCAGCTGTGGAGGTTGGCTTGCTCACAAAACAGGGGGTAGGTGGGGGGGTTGCAATTGGTCCGGATTCAGGACCTTGGGGGGCCACATCCGGCCCCGGGGCCTTAGGTTGAGGACCCCTGGTTTAGGGCAATGAAACACCAGCCACATTGTACCATTGGCTTTGAGTCTGTTTACTTTCTAAGGAATAGGTACTGGAGAGAAATAGGCCTCTGATCACATGATTACAAAATCATGTTCAACACAGCAGTGTTGAAAAGCCTCTGGTTATTACCATGCTTAAGATATACAGCATATTCTCAGAGATCTCACTGAGAGTTTTGATGTGCTTTAAGGAACGTAGAGAAAGGCTTCTGACCATATTTTGCTTGGGATTTTCCGTTTCTAACCACCTCTTACTGTGTGTGCCTCAGAAGGAAACACAGTCTCTTACAGCAAAGGTCTCCACGGAACAAACCTAGCCTTTAAAAGAGTGAGATGAAGCTGAACGGGAGAGATCATTCTCAATCACAACAGAATTTACTGTCATACAGTCACACCCAAAGACAGAGAAGCAAACATGGCATTTTTCATAAATGTAACTTATTTCCGAGACTTTCCTGGAGTTCAAAGGAATAATTCACACATGTCACCAAAGAGAACATCCAGCAATTTAGAATTGAGTGCCCAGCCCTTGGAACATTTTATGCCTCATAGGAGCTGGTGGCAAAGCTATCTTCTTTACAACCCCTTGCCATGGTTAGAAGAGTCTGGCACCTTTGAGCCACACCATGGGCATTGTCCCGGCAACATTTCACCCTCCCTTTTTGCCTGTAAATTGTCTGGAAGCAGGTGGAAAACTAAAGGGTCCACTTGGACATCTGCAATGGCCCAAGAGTTCTTGAGCAGCGAGTGCTGTGAAGACAGCAGAAGCACTTCCAAGCAAGGAGGGCTGTGTGGGTGTGCCTGCAGTAAGTCTCAGATTCAACTCCTCCTGTTTACAGGTAAGATTGGGAACTGCTCTTGCCTGAAGTCAGAGCAGCCGTGAAGTCAAGCAAGACGACCTAAGGCACTCTCTCGGCGGAACACAGCTTGGTCTAATAAGACTGGGGCTGAAATCCAATTGTAAGTCACTTAGGACCATTGAATTGGTGGGGATTTGATGATTCCATTCCTTCATAAGGTCCATTGATTCAATAGGCCTGTTCTAGTTATGGCTTGCTGCTGGGTTTCAGCTTGTGTTTCACAGATTTTTTTAAAAAAAAGCTTAGTAAGGAAAGAGAGTGTACAATACATATATGCCTAGTCTTAGTAACAAAAACAAAAAATAATACTTTAAAAATCACACCATATCCTATTACTGTACTGTACTACGATTTTAGGAAATGTGGCCACATTCATCTGGTAGACCAATAAATTCCATATCTATCTATCTATCTATCTATCTATCTATCTATCTATCTATCTATCTATCTATCTATCTATCTATCTATCTATCTATCTATCTATCTATCTATCCCATCTGGCCAGGTGGCCACAATGTAGGCATTGTATGTACCACATTAAACACCTATGTGGACTCACCTGTCAAAAATTAAGGTCCATGATTCCTTTGAAGGATATGGTAAGTACCAAAGCAGTTGCTCAAGACATTTCTTCTTCCTGTTTTGTTTTGAAGGGAGGTCAAAATAAGGGCTCTCTCTTGCAGACCTTAATGTCTTAAAGGGTGGTGGTTTGAGACTGTCAGGAAAGCTGACAGAGGTACCACCATCAGATTACATGTGATTTCAAGTCTAGAATCCCAGCAGAACCACATAAAGTAGAATGATCAAAGATGCAAATCCAGAGCTGATTATGTTGCAAGAATCCTCACCAAGAATTAATCATTGGGTCCACCAAAGGGAATTGATAGATCCAGTAGTGATGAGGATGAAAAAAAATTTACAGAAGGTTAGTTACTGGGATAAGGTCAAGAAAAGATGAACTGAAGGACTAGATGGAAGAGGTTCTCAAAGAATAATTACTGTACGTGATGAAAGAATTGAAAAGTGAATTGAAAACAGCTCTGAGCAGTTGTCAGACAAAAATGGCTACCAATAGTTATCAATACCACTATTTCAGTCTTCAGAGTCAATCAAAATCATAACAAGAATGTGACAACAGCGAAAAACAAATCAGTGCCCCACACACTGAAAACATTCCAACTACAGTCTAGTCCCAAAGAAATGGAATACTAAAGGTTGCAGTAGCTGGAGAACTGTAGCATTTTCCATGCAAGCAAAGTGATACTCAAGATTTCATAACAAAGACTAGATAGAGCTAGATAAGACAGTAGTTGAAACTAGATTCAGAAATGAAAGGGGCGCTTGAGGGATTACTGTTACTGTATGGATCGTTACAATCTATGGATCACTCTGAAAGAAATGGCTGTGCCACAATATTTGATTGTTCTGATTTGTAACCTACACGGTGGACATAAGGCTAATGTAAAGACAAAATAAAGAGAAGCAAATGGTTTCCCATTTGTGCAGGTGTCTGAGAAGGATATGCTTCATTTTCCTTTATTTTCAGTCTGAGTGCTGAACATTTCAGATCAAAAGAGTGATGAGATTTGAATGAAGTAGGAGTCCAAATTGTTGGGGGGGAACATACCAGTAGTCCAAAATACGTAGATGGCAACATATTTCTGGCTTGAAATTACTATGGATAAAAATGAAAGAAGAAAGTACAAAAGCATGATTACAATTGAACATTACAAAGCCAAAAATATTAGCTATAGAAGAAATAGGAAAGACAAATAAGTGGGGCCCAGATCAAATCAAGCTTGAACTTGGAAACTAAAATGATTGAACTGAGGCTACTGTGCTTTGGACTTGTCATGGGAAATACATGAAAAATCCATATCACTAGGAAAGGGTGAAGAGAAATGGGTGGAGGGGGAGAGACAGACATGAGAAGCCACAGTTTTTAGTTTGAAGACCCAAGCAGAGCTATGAATGATCAGACCTCTTAAATGCCATTAATTTATAGCATCATCCTAAATTGGAAGCAACTTGACAGCAGTTAAAAAGAAGGACAAAGATGGGGGCAGTTGGCAAGAGCTAACGTTCCGGGGGGGGTGTATTATTATTTATTTGGAAGGATCAGGGAGGTTCTACTGGCATTCGTTTTTGAGAGATGACATGTTTTTCTGTGGAGCCAAATGATACATCAAGCAGGATGCAAGGCAAAGTCCCCTTTGATTCCAACAATTTACTAGCTTGTCGTGAAAGTTACAACAGGAAATCAAAACAAAGTGATCTGGATTTATTTAAGTTAACTTAAGAGCAACAGGATATTATGTGTTAGAGTGGAAAATAATAAAATGAAACTCCACAAAGAGAGGCATTAAGTATGTCACACAGGAAAAAAAGGTATAATTACCAAACTAGAGAGATAATTGTCTAGGCTCAAGTGTTACTGAGAAGGTATCAGAAGATGTAGAGGATGTCTGAACCTGAGCCAGCAATGTAGTATTTCTTACAGTACAACAGACACTACTTAATGTTGCTTTAGTACCCCTCCCACCGGCCAGACAGGAAGGGGTCAGAGTGTTGTTTTATTTGGCACTAAGCAGGTTTCCAGTATTCCTGCCAAGAAAACTCCATGGGCATGGAGTCACGAAGAGTCGGTTCACGACTGTAACGACACAACACACACACACACACACACACACACACACACAGGTCTCAAGGACAGTCTTATGTCCAGTCATAAGAAGGATTAAACCAAATGGGAAAGGATTGTGACACAGCTGACATTTTAGAATGTTTGGTGCAAAAATTAGAAGTCAAGGACTCTGAATGAAGAGACTAGACTCACTAGAGGACTTGCAAAAGCCCTCCCAACCCACTGCGTACCAAAATACAAGGCATACAAGTGATGACTTATTAACCGTATTTCCTTTAGAAGATCTTCTGATCCATTCCATCAGTGATACAGTATTATGTGTGCATTTTGGAATCTCCTTAAAAAAACAACAACCCACAAATGAGGGGAGGAATGCCAAGTGCTATGATTTTGGCAGGTTACATTGTGTGACCCATTTGTGCAACCTATCCACTCAAAGCCCCTACAGTAACCATCACCCAGAATGACACACACACACACACACACACACACACACACACACACACACACACACTTTTAATAGTGTAACAGTATTTCACAAAATTTTAGTGAATGAAGAGAGGAGAGACGATTCCAGATTCCAAAATGACTTTGGCCTGAGAAACTCCCAAGCGGCCAGTAGGCATCGGGGGCTTTAAAACTGCCCTCTTCTGTCACTCACATTCTCCTTGAACTCCAACAGCTCTTTCAACTTTATTACTTGGGCATCCATTTTCCTCATTTCAAATGACTGACCAATTTAATCTGACAAATCCTACAAATGCATGAAGAAGCTCCCTGCCCCACCTGTAGCCACTTCAGAACTGAAAGAGCACCCTGATTCAGTATATTTCTACAGATTTTTCCAAAGACTGTGTGCATGTGTATGAAACTGCATTAAAACACACAGACACATTCAATTTACCAATCTCAGAAGGATGGGAAGTTTAGTCAGCACTGAGCCAGCTACCGGAGCCTGTTGAGATCAAACTCACACTGTGAGCAGAAATTTGATTGCACTACTGCAGTTTAACCATTGCACCACCAGTTTCTAGGGATACAGTTGAGAAGGGTAAACTTTGGGTCAAACTAGAATGTTAAAACAAGCTGTTTAGATGCCCTAAGCCTAAGCACATCCAATCTCACCTGATTTTGGAAGCTAAGCAGGGTCGGCCCTGGTTAGTACTTGGATGGGAGACCACCAGGGAATACCAGGTGCTGTAGGCGCCTGGAGTAAGAACAGGCAAACCACTCCAGGATTCCTGCCAAGAAAACTCCATGGACATGGAGTCACAAAGAGTCGGTCATGACTGTAATGACACAACACACACAGAGAGCGTGTGTGTTAAAGAAAGGCGTCTAAAGTCCTGGAGCGCCTCAGCCAAACAAAGGTAGCTTCGTCTGTTGCATATCTGAATGCTAATCTGTACATTTGGGGGGGGGGGTGGCGGGTGGCGGGGAGGGTTTCCAGTGCATAGAGAAATAGAGGAACAGAGTTCTGGCATATCATTCTTCTTACATGTCATTTGTCTGTAGGCACTAACTATAGGGTTCTAATTTTTTCTCCTTTTAAAAGATGGTCTTTCAAATCTCTTTCTGTACTCTGGAGGGGCAGGACCAAGCCTAAGGGTCATACATTCAGGTCAATGGGTATTTCCTCCCCCTACACACCATCACCCTTGCAAATATGCAAATCTTCCCATGTCTGTGCCTGCGAAATCAAACATGCAAACAAAGCTGTGCTTATCTCCCAAGGACCGATTAGAAAACAAAACCATGCTAATCTGCCAAATGTGGATTGAGGCAAGCTCCTGCTAAAACAAACAGACAGCCATTTTCTCTTAAGGGAACTGGGCTTCTAATGACATGTTATCTATATCTTCCAGTTCAGCCCTAAGACATGGATTGAACACCTCCCTGTAACAAGGACACAGGTGTCCATTGAAAGAACAAGCAACGAGGAACTAATGTTTCAGCAGATCATACACAGGGTGAATATGGAGAAAAGGCACAGCCAGGAGGGTCAGTAGCCCACGGAAGATGTCACTTTCCGGACCTTCCGTTCTAATGACTCTGTGGTTCAATGCACTGGAATGCTAAAACGTTATGGATCCCCTGGTGGGGGACAGAGACATATATCACTTTAAAATCAAGATGCATGGCAGAGCTTGTTTTTTCTTTATTGCCACCCTGTGATGGTGTGAAAAAACCGAGGTCAACAGTTGCCTCCTATACCACATGGAGCTCAATGGGACCTCTTTCCAGGTAGCTGTGCATAACATGGCAGCTGTCCCTTTTTAAAAATGGCATGGGGCAACAAACATTGTTGGGGTTGTTGGTGGTTGTGTTAAAGCAACTTGAGAAGAAGGAAAATGCTAGCCTTGCAGGAAGGGCTGAAGCACAGGCGTCTTCATTCAGAAGATGGCTGTGAATAGGTTCCCCCGCTTCCACTTCAAAAGACTGTGGCTGTGTGTCCATTGGGGGCCCAGCTCATTCAGGGGCACTACAGGAGATGTGAAAACATCTGCTCAAGTCAGGAAAAAGCCTTTTCAGTGCCAGTCCCCCCCTTGCTAATAATTGTCTGTGTTCTGTCATCTAGAAAGGGGACTTTGTATGTTGTCTCCCAGGTATTCCAATGCTAATTTGTTTAGTTAACAGGAAAGGAGGCTGAAACAGATGTGAGCCATTTGGTTAGGTTGTAGTTCATTTGTTAGGAATTGCAAAAGCTTCTTGGGAGGATATTAAATATTACCTTAGCCATTCACAAACACTTCATATTTCAAGAGATGAAGGGCAGCAGGGACTGTGCTCCATAAATCAAGCTGTTTTTTCTCTCCTGTTCTCTTTTAAAGCAGAGAGAAAAGGACTGTGTCATTATGCCTGCATATCAAAGGGCTTTACATATGTATTTATGCAAGTGGCAACCTAGGAGACAATAATAACAAACATAGGTCTCCTACAGCTTTGCAAAAATAAAAATTAGCCTGCTCTAATCTGTAATTATCTGGGAAATGGGCAAGGCAGGAGGCTGCTGGCTGCTGAGCCTTTTTAAGTTCATCATATCAAAGGGATGAAACTGTTCATTTGGTCACCAGTCACAAACTCCAACTCCAGAAAAGACTGATAAATATAACCATGCATACTAACTTTTCCATACCGTTTTGCTCTCTCTTGTGTCTGGGAATATATTGCTTTAATACGTGAACAAAATATACATAGGGATGGCTGATAAATAGGAAATCAGTGCCCTTTTAGGGCATTTCCAATCAAAACACATTCAAGGGGGCATTCTGTTCATACTCAACTGAGATCATCCCATTGAATTTGGCAATTGAGTAAACATACAATGAACAACCAAATGCAAGGCTGTCTTGGGCTTTGTGCAAATTGCTTTTCACACAGGATGGAAATCAGAAGAGAGCTATTTTTAAATCAAAAGTACTTTATGCCTGTTTTAGCATTCCAGGCTGTCTTGAGGAAAAACAAGAGCTTTTAAATGTGAACACACTCTTATGTTACGCCAGGGGAACAGCAGCTTGCTCTTAACACACCATGATCCTATGCATATTTACTCAGACTTAGGCCTTATTTACTTCTTCGCACAATGTGGCCTTGCCTTTTTCTCCTAGGCTTTTTTTCTACCTTCTGAGGGATGGGCTGCAGTGCTATACTCACCTGGAAATAAGCCTCTGAAAGTCAATGGGCCTTGGTTCCTAGAGGACACACCCAGGACTGTATTCCCCACTGCCCTGTGGCAGGACGCCATGTTGAAGCCCTCAGTGTGACGACAGGTTCCTCACAGCATTTACCTAACAGAAATCCCTTTGATTTTATTACAGTTGCTGTCAAATAAGCAGTTTATGATGAGACGGGTGCACTGTCTTCCAACAAACCTCTAATCAGGCAAATTTGTGTATATCTAGGGTGACTATAAGCCAGAGCAAAGGGTTGTGCATTATTCAGTGTTCAATCCAGCATTCATATCCATATCTGGCATTGAAAGTGGCGAAGAAGAAAGAAAATCCAAGTAGCATACAGTCTTTAGAAATTAACCTTCCCTTTCACAAAGCCTTGGGCAAGGAAGGAACTGGGTATGCTTAACTTTAAGAAAAGGAGATATGATAGCACTTTTCAAATACTTGAAAAGCTCTCATACAGAGGAGGGGGAAGGATCTCTTCTCTGCCAACCCAGAGTGCAGGACACATAACAATGGGCCCAAGTTACAGGGCGCCAGATTTTGGTTGAATATCGGGGGGGGGATTCCTAACTGTTAGAGCAGTACAGTAATGGAATCAATTACCTCAAGAGGTGGTGAGGGGCTCCAACTGTGGAGGCATTCAAAATAAATCTGGGCAACAACTTGGCAAATACCCTATGATCTGTATTCTTCCCTTGAGCAGAGAATTGGACTCAGTGACATTGTAGGACCCCTCCAACTTCATGATTCTATGGAAGAATTGGATTAAATCAACAAAATCTTGTCAGTAGAGCTCCACTGATATCAGAAGCAGGGAAGAGAGAAAGAACAGAAAGGCTCCTCACACTGTTTATTATTTTTAAGAAGGAATTAAAATTTGCCTCCTTTTATTCCTTTTTAAAAGGAATAAAATATGTCTGCTTATTGCCCTTTAAAAGTTCAGGACTCGCTCAGTGCCTGATGGCTGATTTAGGTAGCAAAGTGAGACTTTCTCTGGACAAAGGTGTGTGTGTGTGGGGGGGGACTAGAATATTAAAAAGGGGAAAAAAACAGAAATAAACCAGACCATACAACTCTGCACACTACCTGCACCGTTTAGTCTACATCCTGCATTTGCTGATTAAATTTTGCCATTCAAAGAAGGCTTTAAACAAAGGCACGAGAATATTTCACACACAGGTCCAGACAAAGATCAGACAACAGTGATGCTAAAAGTACCAGTCCCAATCAGTATACATTTTATTTGTACACAGAGGTTTGTGTGTGTGTGTGTGTGTGTGTGTGTGTGTGTGTGTGTGTGTGTGTGTGTGTGTGTGTGTGTGAGAGAGAGAGAGAGAGAGAGAGAGAGAGAGAGAGAGAGAGAGAGAAAGACAGATGCAGTTGTACCCTTTGTTTGTAAATACTAACAAGATTACCAAATTGATTAACCCAAACTATGGAGGCAATTCATAAGAAAATTCAGCCTGACACTCTGGAAAGGAATGAGTAGCTAATATTGTGGGGTCGGGGGGGGGGGAAGAAGGATTAAGAAAAATGTCTTCGTCTATTCTATTTCATTCTATTTACTACCAATTCTTCTGTATTTGACCCAAGCACAACTGCTCTCTGTGTCCTCTTATCCTCGAGAACCAGTTTAAAATATTTCAGCCATGTGAGAGCTGTCCCTTCCCTAGGGCAACATCCACACTCCATCCATCTCACTAAAGAACACGCTTTGACATCCAGCCCACATTTTTCCTTTCCTCTGTTCTCTCACGTCACTCCTACTCATCTCTCCACGAAGCACTCCCAACACTCCTCCCCATTGAAGCCGAATGGCCTTGGACCAGCAAAGGATGGTGTTTGCAGAGAGTGCATTAAAGCCTTAGGGAAGATCAGGGCAAGAAAAATCCCAAGGACTTCCAGATTCTTAGGAGAATAAAAGGTACAGACTGCATGCTTCTGAGACAGAAGAAACTGCTGGACCAAATCTGCTTGACCAATGAAACCCCCCAGAGAGTGATTTGTGTTGAAAAATTTACATACAAATGCAAAAATAGGCGATACCTTTATAGACCACTATGCAATATAGACCATGTTATAGTAGTCTATGAAGTATCACCTATTTTTGCATTTGTATTTTATTTTGCTTGGACCACCTGGCTACCCTGTACTTCAAAGGAATGATATTAACATGACTCCCTATTAGACATGGGCACGACCAGAAAAAATGACGTTTCGAGTTTTCGTTTGTCGGAACGGGTCCGTTTCGGATCGTTTCCGTTTGTCACGAAATTTTTCAAAAATTTGTTGTTTCGTTTGTAGTTTGGCATTTGTCGTTTCCACCGCGATTTAGTGCGATTTGACTTCCCAGAGCATAGGGGCGTCCCGCAATCAGGGCCGGCGCTAGGTGTTTTTGCGCCCTAGGCGGCGGGCGGGGCGGGGGGCAGGGGGCCATGGGCAGGCGGCAGCCGCGGGCGGGCGAATGGGCGTGCGGTGGCACGGGCTACAGGCGGGTGGCAGTGCGGGCGGACGGGCGAGTGGGCAGTTGGGATATGACTTAGGATAGAGGTTCTGTTCTTGGCTTGCACCCCAAATGTGTGTGTGTGCAAGCAAATTGAAGTTGGGAAAATAGAAAATAAATGGTAGTATATAATATATTTTTTAAAATAAATCCACACCTCCCACTCCCAGTCGAACCTCCCCCTTTATCCAATATCAGAAAAAAATCCTCAAACTGCCAGAGAAGAAATAAAGAATAAACTGCTATTCCCTTCAGCAGACAAAGCTTCAGGGAATCAAAGAAATTATTTTCTAAATGCAATTCCCTCCCTGCCTGCCTAACTTAAATCCTAAAGCCTCCAGCCTCCCTCCTCAATCTCGATCGGATCACACCAGCACCAGCAGCCAGCCCTCCTCCCTCAACCACATCCATATACCCGACTGCGATTTCTGGAAGGTGCCTCAGCTTTTTATGCCCTCCGAGACATCCAGAAGTATCAGTCAAAAACCTGGCGATGCCATTGGTGGAATGGTTCAAAAAATTTGCATGGTCCCATCCCATGCCCAGCCCAAATGGGCAGGTCTAAAATAAAATAAAATAAAATAAAATAAAAAAAATAAAATAAATACGACGTTTTATTGCTATAAAAAACCCACTGCTGCTACTATTAAAATTCAGGCATTTAAAATAAATAAATGTCACATGTTTTGTGGTGATTTGGTGTGCTTTTTGACCACGATTTCAAAAGAAAAATTGCGGTTGCCATTTTGGATCCCCCCCCAACGCATGGCATGGCGAGATGACGAGGATGACCCCCCCCCCAGCCTGGTGCAAGCAGCCCAGGACAGGAGAAGAGGGGGGGAAAGGCCAGGGACCCCCCAGAAACCACCCCTCTGGTAGGTGGCAAAGCCTCAGGCAGGCATATTTTCACCTGTTTTTTTGGCCAGGAGTCGGGGTTTTTAAAAAAACTTTTAAAAACTTTTTCTGTGCTTCGCATTGCGCGATTACCACGATGCCACAAACAAAAACGAAAAACCCGACCAGATTTTTCTTTTTTCGGTTCGAGTTCGAGTTCTGACGGCTTAATTATTGTTACCATTTCCGTTACATAACAGAAACGATAACCGAAAACGGAAATGACAATTTCGCCAAGTCGTGCCCATGTCTAGATGTGAACATTATGCTTATGAGATTTCCACGAAATATCATTGATATTCTTCGGCCATACTTTGCCTTATAGCAATTAGCCAGCTCTGCGGGAACTCGTCTTATTATTAGATCCTGACCACCGTCATCGTCATCATCACCATTCTCGTTGTCATTCTTGTTGTCATTGTTGTTGTTACTGAGTTTGTCACTTCCAGAGCAAAACACTTTTAATTATTTGACGATATCCCATCCCAGTTCACTTTCTTTCATTCACATCAAGTTACTAGGAGATCTAAACACTAAATTTCTTCTTTTGTTTACAGTTTTGATGAAAAGGGAAATAAATTTCTCTCTGCTTACTTTACTTAATCTCATGTCCCCATTATCTCTTTTTTCAACTAGAGAGGAGCTTCAAACATTGTGATTCTTCCCTGAAGAGACATGCCTCAAGACCCTTGATTATTTTGGGTTGATCTTTTTTTTTGCATCTGTTCCAGTTCTCCTCTCCCATGAGCCTCGTGGTGCCGTGGTTAAATGCCTGTCCTGCAAGTAAAACTGTGCTCACGACCTGGGGTTCAATCCCAGGTAGCAGGCTCATGGTTGACTCAGCCTTCCATCCTTCCGAGATCAGTAAAATGAGTACCCAGCTTGCTGGGGGTGTGGGGGGGCAATGTGTAGCCTGCATACTGTAATTAAAACTGGAAACTGCCCAGAGACTACTTGAAGTGGTATTGGGTGGTATATAAGCAGAACACACTTTATTACTTTGTATTCATTTACACTGAATTTCATTTACCATTTTATTGGCCATTTGCAATGGGATTTCTGCACCTAAATGCTCTGAGAGCATAGCCCATCCTGATGTTTGAGATGAGAACCACTGCTCAAAAGGGGAGCAATTATAGGGATTGCTTAGGAATCAACAATAGGAAGAGATGCAGACACTTCAGTCTTCTCTAGAATAATTCTTTCCAGGTGCTTCTTAAACGGTTACTTTGTTCCACATCTTTGTTAACAGAGGATTGTTGGTCCATCTGGCTCAGTATTGCCTATAACTGGTGTGGAATACTTGTGTCCCTCTAGATCAGTGGAATCACAGCCAGCCCACCCTTGGTGAAAACTTCAGAGACTTGCAGTCCAAGAACATCTGGATTGCCCCAGGCAGAGAACCACAAAGTATGTGTTCTCCACTGAACTGTATATGCAGAAGCAACCCCTTCCATCCACACATTATCTCACAGAGTGGGACAATACCTGCTAAAATGTTTTATGCAGATTAGTCTTCCCCAACTTTGTGGCCTCTGGATCTGCCAGGACAACAAGTCCCATAATACTCATTAGCAATTGCCATAATTGAGGAATGTGGGTCTTGTAGTCATAAGAACATAAGAACATAAGAAGAGCCATGCTGGATCAGGCTAAAGGCCCATCTAGTCCAGCATCCTGTATCTCACAGTGGCCCCACCAGATGCGTTTGGGAGCGCACAAAACTAGATATCTGTCTCCTGATACCACTCCCCTGTATCTGGTCCTTGAAGGACCCTGGTTTTAAGCCTGGAGATGACACATCTGCATCATGGTTTGTAACCTGTGATGGACTTTTCCTCCAGGAATTTCTCCAATCCCCTTTTGAAGGCATCCAGGCCAGATGCCATCACCACATCCTGTGGCAGGGAGCTCCACAGACTAACAACACGCTGGGTAAAAAAAATCTTTTGTATGTTCTCGCTCTCCCAACCCTCAATTTGAGTGGATGTCCCCTAGTTCTGGTATTTTGTGAGAGTGAAAAAGCAGTGCTTCTTAAACGTGGGTCCCCATATGTCCTTGGACTACAGCTCCCAGAAATCCTGGCTAGCACAGATGGTGGTGACCACTTCTGGGAGTTTTAGTCCAAGAATGTCTGGGGACCTCCAGTCTGAGCGCCACTCGTCTAAAGCTTCTTGACAAGTGGCAGGTGATGAGAGATTGATCTAAATAAAACTGGATAGTACGGGGATAATTAAATGCAGCACCCGCCAGAGGAAAAAATACATGAAGTATCAAACTCTAAGATTACATTATTAGAGTATAATTCAGAGAACTGAAGAATACAATCACAGAACTGTGCTCAATCAGATCAAAAGCACACAAGGGGCTACAGCAAATCAATGGCAATTGTGGCTATACAGGTAATGTTCAAGATATAAACAGAGCAACTTAGGTAATCAGACTAGGTAGATTATGTTGGGGAAAATAACAGCCTTGCATCAAGGCCCATAAAGATGGATTAGAAAGTGGGCTCCTCAAAATTGCCCTGAAAAAAGACACTAGAGACCATAACAACCCCTTACAGGCTGGCATGTTTTAATTGGCTTGGAGTTTTAATGGCCTACCTATTCTGGCAAATGGAGAGTTTCCCCACTTCAGATGTGGGCGACCAGAAGCCATTCCTCAGCAAAAGCACAAGGCCTCCACATGCATGCACGCGTGCATGAATGCCCTCCTGCCTGAAGTGTTTGGCCCCTAGTTGGGCCCCCTTCTTCCTGCCAATGAATCACAGCACCCCCCCAGCCCCCAATGCAGGATCTCTGGCTTTTGCTGAAAGGGCCTAACAGGGCCTGCTCTTCTGAACCACCCCATGGCAAACTTGAAGGCTGTGTTCACAGTCAGTCGGTTCAAGGGTGTGGTGTGTAGGGAAGGTGTGCTTGGGGTATGGGGGGTGTATTTTAGCCTTGAGCCATTCCCTGGGAGTGAGGGAGTTGGGAAGCAAATGGGGTAAACCTTTTCACGTCCACAGGGCCCTCCTCTGATCTGGTGCTGAGCCAATATGTTCTCCCCCCCCCCCCCAGTAGGAACACAATGTCACAGAGGCCTTGATACACAAGTTCATGTGTTCTCTTGATTGAACTGCTGCACTGCAGCCAAAACTGTGCTCCGGACCTGGTTGGCTCAAGGTGGACTCCTCCTTCCATCCTTCTGAGGTGGGCAAAATGAGTACCCAGCTCGCGGGTGGGGGTGGGGGTGGGGAGACCATGTGTTGCATAAGTTGTAACCCCCCAGAGAATGTGTTAAGCGCTATGGGGCAGTATACAAGCAGTGCCCATTGCTTTTTGATTTGCTCTTTTAAAAAAAAAAAAGACCTCGCAGGATTTTGGTTTCGGTATGCTTTTCAAAGTAATGGCTTGCTGTTCAACAGACCTTAAAGCAGACTTCAAAAATATCCTTTCACCCCATCTCTGCTTCAAGACGCGCCGAAAGACCAGGGGCAGGCTTGGTTTGGCTTTCTCCGCGGAAAACAACACGCAGCACCCCAGCTGCTGGGTGATGGGCTGATAAATCCTTGCAAGGCAGGATCAGGCGGCGGAGGGAGAAGGGATGAAAATAGGGTGATCCTCGACTCTTCTCGGCTGGCTCATTGGCCTGCCACCGGGAAGCGATCCGAGTCGGAACGCCCCCTTGGAAGTCTCCGCGCACCTCCTGTAAGCCGCCTTGCAGGGCTGAGGGAGACCAAGAAGGCGGAGGGGCTTCCGGGGATTCCATCGTCAGCACCAAGCAGGGGATAAAGCAGGCGGGCGCTGCCGCCGGCGCTGCATATGAGCCCTTGGAAAGGGTCTGCTCTTAGGCAGCAGCAGATTCAGGATGGTGACCCGAGTCACGAAAAACCATTTTTATCTATAAAAACTTTCATACTTTCTTAGAGCATGCTAAATTTTAAACAGAGGTAGATCAATGAAAAGATCAACAAGAAAAGTTTTACGAGTTTAGCTTCCAAGTAAAAACTTTAAAGTTTTAAAGTTTAAACACACTTTTAAAGTATTTATCTTCTTCTCTCGTTCTGAGCGCCGGCGAGCAGGGAGAGGTTCCCGAGCGATCCTCTGCCTCCTAAACGCACATCGTTGACCCAGGGCGGGATGCTGGGACCCACTATGAGTCGGGTGTGCGGGGTGGGCGTGGGGGTACCTTTGCTGCGGAGGCAGGGATGGGCCTCCCTTCGGTGGGCCCCGCAGGCCAGCAGGGAAGGTGCCAGCCAGGGCCATCGGCGAGAGGCCCTCCCCAGCTGCGCTAGCCAGCTCCTCCTGGACTAATTGGGAAGACTCGGCTGCCTGGACGAGCAACAGATCTCTTTAAGACCAAGGAGGCCAGCTATACCTGGAAGCCCTCTCAAAGCTCCCCCAGCTCTCACACCAATAAGGACGTCTAGGACCTGGTCAAGAGAGTAGAGGGCCTGAAGCAGATTTGAGGGATAAGGCACGCTCAAGGGAGTAAGTATTTCTTGGGAAGACATATGGGTAGGGCGAGGATGCTAGGGTGCCCTCCCCGCGACCCACTGTTAGTCTGCCTTAGGGAGAAGTGAAGCTCTCTGTGTGGTCTTGAAATCTCCAAGGATGGAGTTCCGAGAGTCCGTTGTCTCTAGAACAGCGAGGAGCCTTGTGGGGTCTGAAAGGCAGACCCTTTGGCCTCAAGTTAAACTGACCCCCGTGGCCCGTCTCAAGCGAATCCTCTAGGAATCTGGGAAGCACCTGAAGACAGTACACTCTCAGAAGATTAGAGCGAGCGAACCAGGGCTGACAGAGTATAATGGGAACTGGAGTCCAATCACAGGAAGGCCACCGAGTTTCCCCACCTCGGATTTGGGCTTCGTGAGGAGGAATGCCCGTTTGCTTGAAACTTGCAAGCCAAGGAAGGAAGGAAGGAAGGCAGGAAGGCTCTGCGGCTTTATTCCAAGAAGTGTGAACAAAATGTAGGTGCCAAATTACGTCCATATAATTCGGTCACTTTCCCCCCAGAAACGCCTCTGCCGCCAAGGCCCCATAAATCCACTCCCAAGGGCCCATCTGCTTCTACGCTGGTGTTCTTGTCCGTCTCCAACAAACGCCCTCCCCTGGACTCACAGACACGTCGACACGTGCAAAATAAGTGTCTCTCGCCCAATTCCGGACATCATAGCCGCCCTTTACAGCACACTCACACGCACACGCATATGCACGCTCATGCACGCACGCACGCACGCAGAGGCCCTCTCATTGAAACCGCCTCCGTGTCTTCTCCAGAAGATACAGAGCGGAACAGAACAGAAAAGAAAGCTTTTCTTTCCTTAAGAACCCCCCTTCCTCGACACTTAATTCGGTGTTTTTTTCCCCACCCCACCCCCGAGGCAGAGAAAGAAGGGTTGGGCAAGGAGAGGCGGAGGTGGCCTTTTAAGAAGTGACAGGAAGAGGCAGATTTGGTCCAAGGCATTCCGTCTCTCCTTGATCTCCTAACTTTGAAAGCATCTTAATGAATCTTGATCCTCCAGGGCTATTAATTCTCTTGTGTTCTTTGAGTGGAGATGCCTCTTTTGGCTTTCTTCTTCTTCTTCTTCTTCTTCTTCTTCTTCTTCTTCTTCTTCTTCTTCTTCTTCTTCTCTTCTTCTCTTCTTTCTTCTTTCTTCTTCTTCAATGATAAGGGGGATTATTGTCAAGCTCCTGAGAAACTGAGGAGGAGACAATATGAAATACAAATCTCTTCCATCCCGAAAAAGAAAGGGAAATGCCTTTTCTTTCTAGCAGGCTGTTTTCTTGAGATTTTAAAGAAACAGTTCGGAGAGAGAGAGAAAAAAGACCCGAGGCGAAAAGGGAAGCCGGAGTCGAGGGGTGAGTTGAGTGGGACGAGCAGCAGTTCTGGTCGCCGAGGCCCCGGCGTCCATTCCATCGTAAGCAGTGGGATTTAAGGAAAGGTTAATACGTTTAAGATTGCAGCCCCTGCTGCAAATGAGGAACACCTTGAGGGCATCTCGAGAGTGGAGTTAAATGGAGCGAAAGATGGATCGGTGCTCTTGGGAATGGAGGGCGTCCCCTATCACACTTAACTCAGGATCCCCTCGTTTCGAATTTCTTCGCAAGAGCGAAAGAAAAATAGAACACGTTCCAAAGAGGATTTGCAAAGAGGAGTATCGGCTGGGTGTTTCGTTCTCGAAAATCTGTTCGTAATTAACAGCTTTGCCAATGGGATCGGAAAGCCTCCTCCTCCTCCTCCTCGCCCTCCGCCCCATTTTGGACGATCCAGCAATAACCCCTCTATCCCTTCCCCACACATCCTAGAGAAGATGCATGCCTTTAAAAAGAAACCCTTGGTAATCTGATGGAGCCTCTCCCCCCCCCCTCGGTT
The DNA here is from genome assembly GCA_037367245.1 of Phrynocephalus guinanensis. Classification (NCBI taxonomy): domain Eukaryota; kingdom Metazoa; phylum Chordata; class Lepidosauria; order Squamata; family Agamidae; genus Phrynocephalus; species Phrynocephalus guinanensis. The sequence goes on along the minus strand of CM074734.1, from coordinate 103,961,305 downwards.
TTCTTTTCTCTCTCCCCCCCCGCCCCTTCGAAAAATCCGACCCGAGGTAACTGGCTTCCTTTCCCCAGGCTAAGACAACTCCCGCCCTCTCCCTGAGCATCCGCGCGCACCTCCTCCTCGCCCCAACTTTCTCAAAGATCCCAGACTCCGCCGCCGCCCCGTTGGCAATGAGTAGCCTTTCCGCTCCAAGGATCGCGGCGAGTCAGTTTCCAGTTCTCGTGGGCTTAGGTAGCTTCCTTCTTCAAAGCGCTAGAAGAACTCAACTGAAGCCTGATCCTGAGGATTTGAGGGGAGGAAAGGAAGGAGCAAGAAGAGGAGGATTCATGATCTTTCCTCTTTTCGTTTGTTTGGGAGGAAGTTCCTCTCACGAACCGCCATCGCTTTTTACTGTATCCCCTTCCCCTTCTGTCCTCACGGGAAAAGGGACTAGGCACCAGCGAGCGAGTGTTTTTAGGGGGTTTCTTTGTAACTGGCCGGTGCCGCTTCTGAGCCCCGCGTGTACTCTCGGAAATCCCCGTTGGCCACTTTCAGGTCAAGGAAGCCACCCCCACCCCCAAGTGACCCGGGGTTGAAGGAGGGCATCTGAACGACATCGGAAGGGTTTGGCATGCCCAGCTGCGTTTGGGCGCTTCGCTCACATCCCCCCCCCCACACACACTTCCCAACCGCCCCAGGTTTGCACAGGGCCGGGCAAACTTCAAGTGCGCCGGATCTTAAACCGGGTGGGCAGTTTTCCAGGCCCCCATCAAGTCCACGTCCGCCTGATCGCTGGCTCCCAGCAACCTGGGCTGGGCTCCCATGTTCCACAGCGGTTTTCCTTCCACGCCAAAACCCACTGCGGGATCCGCCCCCGTCCCCACGCGCTCTTCCCTCCGGGTAGACTCAGGGAGGGTGATACCCCTTGCCCCTCTTTTTTTATAGAGCCGAAATCTTGCCCGATGGTGCTCTAGCTAGTTGGAACACATCGTCTCGAGATCGCTCCAAGGGCTTCGCTTTACGCTTCCTTCCAAGGAACGCCATGGGAAGGACCCAGAAAGGGAGCGTGGGAACCCGTTTCACCCATGAGATCTCTCTCGACCTTTCAGAGTCTTTTTCTTTTTCAGCTCCTGCACGCGGTCCGAGCTCCGGTGCAGCCGGGCAGGGCAGCCTACGAGAGGCCGTGTACCGCTCCTTCGATCACTTTATATAAGTTTTCTACTGGGGGAAAAACTTTCCTGTGGAAGGCTGCACAGCCAAGTGAAGGGCGCCCCATTAAACGCCCTCGGGCTTACTCCCAAGGAGATAGAATCAAGATTAATACGCTCCCATCGGGAGCCCATCGAGTCCGGAGCGACCGGCTTTAGGGCCAACGTGACAAATCAAGCCTATGCTTCTCTTATGGAGAAAGAAGCCCCACTGGGCTCCCCGGGACTTACTCCCAGGTAAGCGCGCATAGGATCGCAGCCTAGCGAGAGAAGTCCATTCATTTTTTTTCCTCTCAAGTAAATCCAGTGCATCCAATGGGGGACTTGGCTACCTTTCTGCCGCAAAGGTTTAGAGAGGTGAAAACACAGCACCAAATGTCCGTGCCCTTGAAACGGCAGCCTTATTTAAAACTACTTCAAACGAAGGTGCCAAGAATTGGGACCTCTGGGACGTGTCCGCAGGTGAAGACAAAAACAATTAAGCCCATCCAATTTATTCCCAGGAATAATTTCAAAATGTAAAGAAGGATAACTCTTTACACTTCCAGCCCCTTGTCCTCCGCTGTACCTGATAAATCGACTCTTTCCCGTTCGTAAGAAGTTTTAAATGGTTTATTCCTCCATATACTCAATCGGACAAGGAAGCAATTTTAAACCAATAACTAACAGGGTGGTGTTTTGAAGTTTCTTCCTTTATTTCAAATTAATCAAATAATTAATCGTGCGTCATCGTAACACTAAACAGAAACAAGAAATAATTTATGAGGTCTTCCTCGACCACTTTCTCCTCCTTTATTGAATTTCATTGAGATATAATTAGCAAGTTACTAATTGCTTGATTAGCCTTCGCCTATGCCTATTACGGCAACGCTTTCCGTCTATTGTACGAGTCTTCATGTCTTGAGTTGTACAACTCTTACTGAATTATCGGGAAATACCCGGCATTTAGGTTTGGCGTTCGCACCCACCCGTGTTACCCTTCGCGGCATTGAACAGGGGTCTCCCATGGAAAGGTGGCATAATGTAATCGGGAAACCCAGCTCCCACTGCCCGCCGGACCTTTGAAGGAAGAGGTGTGAAACTTATTAGAATTCCGTGGCTGTTGGCTTCTCACAGGAGCACCGATTCCCTGTCCTTCTTCGGTTCTCTGTTCCGACATCATGTGCGTGTGTGAATTGGGACCTTTCGTGTTCGGATTCGGAGGGGTGGGGTTGGGAGGATCCCGTCCCAAATGATAAAGGATTCCCCCTCCCGTATTTTTCCTTCAAGTAAAACCATACTTCATCTGTACAGTCATCCCTCGGAAAGAACACGCACGACTTTCTAATTTCTGCGGAAAGTCTTCGGAATTGGGGGGGGGGGTTCGAATGTAGGTCAACGAAGCGTTTTCGCACGACCCCGGTGCACTTTATATTCGCGTACTCCTGCCTTATGCAACGCGCGGGTTCGATTGAAAGTCGGTTTCTCTCTGCTTTTCCTCGGAAGGCGCGCTTCTACACACGCAGTGCGGAAGTTACCACCATGCATAAGTGGGCAAAGCGCGTGGCTTCAGGCGTGAAAACTGATTCACGTGAAAAGGTCTACCCCACATCATTTGTATCGCGCGTGCTGGTCAAGATTCGTACATGGCCTACGAAGCTTTGGATCCGACCCCAAAGGCCGAGGGATGGGGGGGGGTGGGGAAGAAAAGCGACCCTTATTCTTCCACTTGATGGAATTCTTCAGCAGAATTCTGTTCGCCGGTCACTGTAATCGAGGATCGCAGCCCTAAGCGTCAAGAAGACCCGAAGCCTCGAGGGGAGTCCGCGCACGGTCTGCAGCGGGCTCCGTGGGGGCGGAGGCGGAATGATCCCCCCCCCCCAAAAAAAACTGGGTTTCCACGCAAGTTTAAAAACCAGGCACAGTTTTAATGGATCGCGATTGTGGCTCTAGTTTGTTTTCATTTTGCCACTCTTCTGTGGTCAGGATGCATCGCCCTAGAGCAGCGCCCACGTTCCCATAGAGGCCCGTGTGTTTGGGGTGTGACCGTGTGGGAAAGAGTCCCAGGAAATAGGACAGAAGTCAAGGTATCCTCCCGATCTCCCAAAAGAGCGCGAAGAGGCCAATCTATACGCTCCCTCAATGTCATCTTTGCCATTGGGTGCGACCAATACCTGGACTGGTACAAATGTGAGAAATCCTTTGCGTGGAAAGATCGGGAGAGAAAGGCCGAGGGGCATTGGGAAATCAAGCCCTCCCCGCGGCCTTCGCCCGCCCCGCTTTCCCCAGACGCTTCAGGCGCGTCCGTCGGCCGGCCGGGGAGGGGCAGAGCTGCCCTCCATCATCTGCGGGCCCCTCCGGCTGCCGGGCGGGACAAGGAGGACTCCGGCTGACCCGTATGGAGAAGCGAGTGGGCCTGCCTGACAGTGGAGAACTAAGACGGGAGGAGAAGGCCGTGTGCCCGTTGGGGAGAAGGCTGCGAGGGTGGAGGGAAACCCACCCAAGCCCCGTGTTTGGTGGGGAGGCACCTCTCGAGCCTGCTCGGGAAGGGAGGGGAGCCTGTTGAAGGTCCAAGGGGGCCACCAGGCTTCCCAAGGAAAGGGCCACGAGTCCAGGTGGAGCCACCGCCGTCCGCAACGCGTGCGAGTCCCGCGGCGGTTTTGCTCTGGCTTTTTTCAGCAAGCCCTTCGCTTACTAGACGTCGGATGTGAACGATTAGCAGCAGCATCCGGCAGGAAAGCTTCGGGGGAAGCCCTTCCCGCCGGTTTGATCGCGACTGCAACCACACACACACACACACACACACACACACCGTAACAGGCCTTGGTAAAAACTCCGTCTTTGGACTAAGGCCGTATTATTCCGTTTCCTATGAACCCCATGGGCTCGGGCCAGCGAGGTGGGGTGGGGAGGGGTCCCCGAGAACAGTTCCTCGTACGAGGGATTTGGGCGGCAACAGAGAAGAAGGACGGCGGTGGGCCTGGATCGAGTGTCTCCTGGGCCAACGGGACCCCAGTCGCTGGTGGCTCTCTCTCTCTCTCTCTCTCGCTCTCTCTCTGTTTCGTGGGGAAAAGGGAAGAGAGGTATGGCGGTAGCCGCGAGTCGGGGGGAAGAGGCGGAGGCCAAGCTTGGGGGACCTGGGCACGGCCGCTGAAACGGTGCGGTGTGACACAAGTGTCCGGCTCCTCTTCCCCCAGCTGTGGGGGAAGTGCCAGTCCTTGCCCTTATTAAAGCGAATGTCCAGCTCACTCCCCAAGGACCTTTCCCAACTCTTTGTTGGCCCCTGGTCCCCCCCCACACCGCCTCCCCCCCCCCAATTCTCGTCCAAGGAGAGCATCCCGGAGGTGGAAGAAGGGGTCGGCTCCTAACCCGCGCGCCTCGGGCTGCCGCCGCCCACGGGGATCTTGGCGGGCCCGGTTTCCTCAAAAGCCGTCCAAAGTAACTTCCAGAGGGGAACCTTGGAGGGAGGCTGCAGCCAAAAACGCCCGGCCTCACAGGAAGCTGGAAGGGGGCGGCTCCGTCCGGTGCTCTGGGGAGGGGGGGGGAAATCTCCAGCCCCTTCATGCGGGGGCGGGGCGAGATCCCATCGGAAGCGGTGTTTACCGGACAGCTGCCTGGCAAGCCTCCTACACACCCACCTCCTACCGCCGCCTTCCTTGTGGCCCCGGGGGCTTCGCTTTCCCACGTGGCTCCCGTCAAGTCCCAGGCGCTGCTTTGATCCCCTCGTAGGCTCCCTCTCGGCTCTCTCCGGCAGAGCCAGGCAGCGGCGGACCGGAGTGTGGTTGGGGCCCCTGAAGCTTGTACGGCTGTGGGACGCGCCCTCGACACCAGCAACAAGCGCCGGGTAACTAACCACTATCGTGGGTCCGTTCCACGACTGATCACCACATTTACTTTTTATTTTTTTTTTTAAATGTAACCACTACATCTCAAATTCTGTTTACAATTGCTGTAGCAGATTATCTCACATCTCAAAGTGACTGGTGGGAACAACAAGAAAAATCGGCATGCCCTATTGTTTTCGAGTTATGGGCGACGGGGTGAAAATTACGGAAATGTGAGATGCATAGATCAAAGAATAATGAAAGAAAACAGAAAAGATCACAGCCAATATAATCTTTTATTTCAGACATCTGCGTGAATACATTACAAAACGCACTTTTTCTGCAGTTCTTTTCCTCCTTAAAAGCACAGTCACCCACACGTGTGACACACGAGTGCTTCCTTGCAATGGCATTTTCTAGAGGCAATATGCGTAAAGAACTTTAAGCGCGATTCAGTCAAGATGGATCCAAACCCATTCTCAGCTTTGGGGGGGGAAAGCCTTTCCTGCTGGCGGAAAGCATCATCGTCGAGTACAATTTAAGCTCAGCAGGAATACTGGTGGCAATACCGGAATACTTCCATTGGGTCTCGCTCGCGACCTCCTGCCCGTTCGTTGCCTTTTGGGATGCCGTGTTCTCGTCCGTCTCCGCCTGGCTCTCTTCTCCGAGCCACGCTCGGATCCTCCGGCCGCCGCGAGCCCGCCCTTCTTCTGCCAACGCCTCCCGGCCTCGCCCGTCCCTCACCTCCTCGCCCGCCCCTGCCTCTTTAACGGCTCATTAGCCAATAAGAATGGCTAATCGCCTCCCGCAGCTCGTCCGCTTCCCGCCCCGCGGGGGGAGGCCCGGCTGGCGATTGGCTGCCTTTGATCCTCCAACGGGGGGGGCTAATTACCATGCGGCGGGCGGCTCTTATAGGCTCGGAGGGGTGCCAGTCAGGCGCGCCTGTTCTCCGCCCTCCAGTGCTCCAGCCTGGGCGGCAGCCGAGGCGCGCTCACTCGCCACTCGCGGCGGGCTGGATCGCGGGCGCGGTTGCTGCTGCTGCTGCTGCGGTGTTGCTCTCGGGGGAAGGCGGCGAGCCAAGGCGGCGGGCGGGCGATGATGCGCGGCTGAACCTTGGACGCGCCGGCCGCCCCTGCCCGAGCCATGGTGCCGGCTCTGCCGCTGCCGCCGCCGCTGCCGCCGCCCTCGGGCTGCCGCCTATGGGCCAGCTGCGCCTGAGCGGGTGCCGCCGCCGCCGCCGCCTCCCCGATGCCCCCGGCGCCCCTGCCTCGCCGGGGCGAAGGAGGTTGCTGCTGCTGCCGCTCCTCTTCATCATGCTCGCCCTGTGGCTTTGCATGGTCTACTCGTGCGCCGCCGCCGCCGCCGCCGCCGGCTCGTGCGCCTCGGCCGCCCCGCCGGGACTGCTCCTGTTAGGCGCCTCGGCCCCGGCCCCGAGGGCGCCCGGACCCCTGCTTTCCAAGAAGCTGCTGCTCCTGAGGGCGCCCGGCACCGCCGCCGCCAAGGGCCAGCCGCTGGGGGCCCCCGAGCAGGACAACGGCGGCGGCGGCGACGACGACGACGACACCGACGAGGAGGGCGGCGGCTTGGGCCACGGGGCGTCCCCGGATTCCTCCAGCGCCCTCTCCAGCTTCCTCAACGGCTCCGGCGTCAAGCGGCTGCCCCAGGCCGTCATCATCGGCGTGAAGAAAGGCGGCACCCGGGCGCTGCTCGAGTTCCTGCGGGTGCATCCGGACGTGCGGGCCGTGGGCGCCGAGCCTCACTTCTTCGACCGCAACTACGAGCGAGGACTCACCTGGTACAGGTACGGCGCAGCCCGGCTCCCTTGGCTTGGGACGGGGGCGGCGAGGGGTAGCGGTCGCCGGCGAGGGGAAAGAAGGTCGCCCGCGCCGCTCTTCCTCCCACTCGCCGAAACCCGCACCCACACCCACACCCACCCGTGTCCCTTCCGAGCTCGGGTGCCGAGACTTGACCCAAGGGCGCCCTTTCGGTTGATGTTCGGTGGCGTGGAAAAGAAAGCCAGGCTGCAGTTCGGAAAGTGTGGCTGGGGGTGGGGGGTGTCCCTCCACTCTCTCGTGCCGGTCTGGGAACGTAGCGGTTTATTCCCTCATTTCCCTCTCGCAAAACCCGCGATGAAGAGGAAGAACCCTCCCATCCCTCCTAGAGGAGGGTTGGTGATGATGAGTTGCCCTTCCGGGCCGGCTCCAAGCTATCTGGATCTCCGTCCCAGGGCAGGCTTTCCATTTCGGGTCCTGGTCGTCTTTCCCGTTAACGTAAGTTAGTTAGTGAACAGGTGGGCTTGGACGACGACGCCCCCCCCCCTCCGTTCCCTGAGGTGGATCCCGGGTGGGGAGGTTTCGGCTCGAGTTATCGCTCCCTTTCTCCCCAGCCGCTTCCCTTTCTCTCTCTGCTTTGCTCCGTTCGCGCCGGTTACCTCGACGGCGAGAGGAAACGGTCCGGAGGCGGCACTCAGCTGCGCGCGGGAGGGGGGGGGGACTGCGTCCCTTCATTTCCCGACCCACTTTCAGGAGAAAAGGTCGTCCCCCGCCGCACAAGTGGAATGAATCCCCATGGCCTCGTCCCCTGGTTTCCCCGTGGAGGGCCCGACCCCTGAAAACCCCTCGGGGGGGGGGACTCTCGCTTGCCCATCTGTTATTGATCACACTCCCGTGCGACCTGGACTCCTTCGGCGGGGCGGGGAGAGCGGAGACTTCGAACGGTGGGCGTCCATGGCTGTTTGTTTGTGTGTGTGAGAGAGACGAGGCGTTGGAAAGGCGTTTTAATGCCCTTCCCAAACGCTACCCATCCGGTCGCGAAGTCTCCCCTCCCCCCCCCGTTTTGTTTTCGTTGTGTCCCTTTCGGACACGTGGATTCCAGCCTTGCCGGCCGTTCCGCTCCGTCGCGGCCGGAGTTGGAATGCCGGGGCGCGCTGCCGGAGGTGCCTTCCGTGCGCAGTGAGCTCGGTCGGGCAGAAGGGAGCAGTGCAGCTCCGGCAAGGCCGCTCCTCGTTGGGAATGGCTCGGCGCGATGGGATCGCGGCAGATGGCGCGAAGGATCCCCCGCCCCCGACCACCACCACCGCCGCCGCCGGCACCAAAGGGCGGCCTTTCCAAAACTTCCTGCTGCGATGTGGCATTTTCGGAACGGAGCCCCCTCGGGTTACTCTTTCTACTTCAAGTTGGGCAAAAAAAAAAAGGAAAAGAAAAGAAAGAAAAAAAAAAAAAAAAGAAAAGAAAAGAAATAAGAAAAAGAAATAAGAAATAAGGGGGGGGGGAGCCTGGCTGGGTTTTAAGGCATAGGGAGGAATTTCACGTGTCCCACCGTCCGGGTGAACGGAGTTCCCTCTTCATAACAGCGGCAGGATCCGTTAAGGATGGAAGCCCAGCGTTCGTGTATGCGTGTCTGTTTGTGCGCTGTGATGGAGAGAGACAGGGAAACCTGGCACCCAGAAGGAAGGGATGCTGGGTGCCCGGCTGCCTTGTTCAGTTGCGCCCAGTTCCCTCTGGTTCCTTCTGGGTCTTTCCTCGCCATGGTTGTGCCTTTGGACCTGGAAAATGTGCCTTTCTGACCTTCCAAAGTGGTGGTAATTAGTAGCAATAGGAAGAATAATTCCTGTCAAAAGCAGGAAGAAAAGATTGGAGAGAGCCAGAGTTAGGAAGGGACAACAGCACCCCCCCCCCCAGCATTGGGTCCTCTTCCGAAGAACCAGAGTTGAATGGGAGCCCAGCCCTGCTGGGAGTTGGTTCCTGACTTCAAGGAGAACTAAAGGGCCAAAAGGGAGAGAAGAGCCCTTATGAAGAGAAGTGAGGGCCAGGTGATGGTGTGAGAGAGAAAAGGTCCAGCTTCGGGCAGCCTCCAACACTTGGGCAACTTCTGTGGGATCTTAAATGGAATAAAATGCCTGCTGACTATGTGGGTCCTACAAGCTTGCAGGGCAGAGGGGAGGAGAAATGAGGCCCATTAGAAGCTGCGCAGGCAGACCCGGGCTGCGGTGGGCATGTAAAGAGAAACATGTGCCAGCAGATTTAAAACTAAAGCCTGAAGTGAATTAGACTCCTGCCTGAATTGATATAGTGGCAGAGGTGATTGAGAGATATCCTGCCTATTTTTTAAGTGGAAGGAGTTTCATTCATTGTTCTTTGCCCAAAAGCCGGTTTGTTTGTTGACTGGATTTCCATAGTAGCTTTGCATGGAAGTTGTAGTTGGCCGATCTGACTTCCTTTCTCACTTTCCCCAAAGTTGCACTTTTTTTTTTATGGCCATGTCTCTTAAGCAGCAAACACAACATTGCAACATTGCTGTGTGGAATAAACAGCAAATGTGGTTTTAATGGCCTCAGCTGTGTAGTGTAAATGGTACAGGCATGAAATCATCATGGAGAAGAAAGAGGGATTACAAGCAGTGTAGAAATTAAAAGCATCCTTAGTGACAACCATAGATTGTGTGTGTGTGTGTGTGTGTGTGTGTGTGTGTTTAAAACTAACATTTGTCTTTAATAAAGTTGAGATTCCATGGAAAATAAAAGCAAAAATAAATGCAAGCAAAGGCATCCAGGTGGCTGGGCTGATTTTAATGTTTGCTTGTGTTCTTGCCCATTCCACCGTGCCTTCAAATGTCAGCGGCAGGCAAGCAGGCAAAACTGTTAGCAAAGAAAGCATGGTTTTGGGGGGACCTGGATCATTATTTATAGCTAAGGTTTCCTGGGGGCAGCTCTGTGGCTCTTCATCTTCGGATTCCCACCCACCCACCCTCCACATCCTGGTGCCCTGGTTTGATGAGGAATACAAGACTTAATTTGTTTCATGGGGCAGCATAAAGCCCAGGACTGTGTACTCCTGTAAGAAGGGAAGGGAGGCTGTTTTGAAAAGATCCTCCCTGAACTGCAACTTGTAGCTAATGAGTGGAACTGTCAGGAAGATGAGAACCATTAAGAGTTACTGAAGGGTGAACAAGAAAGGAATTACAGCCAGGTTAGAAGATTGCAAATGTGGCAGGGGTGGTGGGGGTGGGGGATGGGGTGGGGTGGGGTGGGGTGATGAGGGGGAAAAAAGGGGGGGGCTTGGATTCTGAGTTTCCTTCTCTGTGCTGCTGGACTGGTACAACTCCTGGGAGCAAATCCAAACCTGACATTTTTCTTGCTCTAATATGGGTTCATCAGCAGATCTGGCAAGCTGAAGGCAGCCTCTTGAACCTCCCAAAGAGTCAAGTGTTTCAGTGTCCACAAGGTGGAGGAAAGTTGGTGGCCCTGTCATGTTTGTCATGCACGCGCTAGTGCGCAAATCCCTGAACTAACTCCCAAGTCTGGATATGAAGTAACATTTCCATTCCATTCATGTTCAGCTCCCCAGGATCTCCGACCTAGAAGATAATGTGTGGACGAGCCTAGCTTTGCCACAATTAAAAGGAGCTCATTAATAAGGCCCTTTGAGCAGATAAGAACTCCAGAACTCAACAGGCTTAATGGTCAATGGCATTTGAACTTGCATGAGGGTTAAAACAATTGTTTCCTGTTGCTTAGTGGAGTGCAGTTGTTGTTGTAGGTCTTGCAATGATGGAAGATGTGGAAGCATTAAAGGCAGTCAAGTTACAATCTCTTTTTGTGGCACATGAACTTCCTGCTTGGGATCTATGGGCGTTTATACACGACCCCTAAGCTGCGCTGCAAATGGCTCCCAGCTCCGGAGCTTAGAAATGTTTCCCCACCAGCTCCGGAGTTTGCAGACAATTAAGTGCGACCCCGCCCACTTTAGCGCGACCCAGTGCACTTTTCTTGTACCTTCTCTCTGGAGGTGAAAAATATTTGATGCGGATAAGAGTGCCGGGCTCTCCTCGCTTGTCTGTTTTGTTTTGTTTTTGCCTCCCACCCCTTTAAGAGCCCCTTGAGAAGGAACCAGGAAGTAACGGGGCTCGTGGCAAGCAACTTTGACCGGCACTAGCAGGTTAGTAAAGGCTTCTTTTGTCCTTTTTTTCCCTCCCCCCCTCACGCCGACAGGAGCAGGAAGTGCTGAGGGGTGGGGATGCAGGAACAGAAACGAACCCCCAAGATCTCTGGTCCGAATTTAAGGGACCAGCGGATCTTAGGGGTCGTGTGAAAAGGCCCTATGTAGCCTTATGTTGTTGGTTTTCAGCATGTATTGGATATTTGGCTTTTGTTTTCCTTTTCCTTTGCTCCCGCTCTATTGTTATTCTTGAGGCAGGCTCAGTAGCCGTATTTTTCTTTTAAAAGAGATATTCCAGGACCCTGAAAGGAAGGGCAAGAACAAGAGGTCTGCATACTGGACTCAAAGGCTGCAGACACCCGTGCCACAGTAACACCAGATGGAACCATGTTGTCTTATGCAAAGCAGATGCCATGCTAAAATCTGGTTGCAAGAGTTTCCCTTTTGGGTGGCGTTTGTTTCATTAGGAAGGTAACCTTTTCCCAGTTAAGACCCAGCCGGGCCCTTCCGTCCACTTGCAACCCAAATGGGGTCCAGCTACTGCTGCTGAAATAAGCAGAAACTTCTATAAAAGAAACCAGTTCTTGGTTATGCAAGTAAATTAATTCTTTAAGATAGGTATGTGTGTGTGTGTGTTTAAAAATCTGTGCATTCCTGGGAATCGTGGTAGTAGACAGTAACCTAAAATTGCTTTTAGGGCAAAGGTAGAGGAATAAATAAAAGCTGTAAAAAGTATATCAGCATTTTATGCTAAATTCACCTCCGTATTGCCCATTTAATTTTTAAGTGCAAGATTGTTATTTCTGTAGCAAGTATTTAAAAAATCTTACTGATGCTGAAATAGGTCATTAAAGCCATTATCTAACTTTTTTTCACTGAAGGGCTTGATCTGATGTTTGAAACAAAACCGCTTGAACTCTCCTGCGCAGTTTTAATGAGTCTGTTGGATTGAGGTGTTAGTCCATTTAAACAAGCCTGAACAGTCTTAAACTGGTTAATTCAGAGACTGTGACTTGTGAGTGGCAGCCACGATATGTAAATGGAGTAGAGTAGACTTGTAAAGCTCTGAAACTGACATGGGAAGTAGACTGGCAGATTAATGCTTTCAGCTGCAAAAGACTTAATTTTATCAGTTGTGATGCATTACACATGCACTCCAATCACAGTCAGCCCGCCCTCCCTTCTCCCATGAAAGGACTTTCAGAGTCAGTAACTTACTGCAAATACATTTTGCAGTAAATAACCCGACCTCACACTCCTGCCTTCAAGGATAAGGTTAGAAGAAGATGGAATACATTTAAATCCTGTGCGTCGCTATTTAAAATTAAATTCTGTTGCGATTTCATGGGACTGCTAAAAATGGTGTAGGAGTCCTTTCAGTAAAATAAAAATTAGTTGCCAAGTGCTTTAATCACTTTGCCACCCAGTTGCGATAAAAGTTGAGTACAGTTATTTTTTTTCTGGACTACAACTGCTGCAGTATCCCACCCAGTGTGGCCACTTTGGGGGTGTTGCGGTCCACAAAAGCAAAATTTCCCATCTCTGCTACTGAACATCATTTTTTTTCTTACATTGCGGAAGCAGAATTGTGACAGGATGTTACTCTTCCTACAGCTATTCTGTTTGTATTCAGTTCAAGTACTTGAAGTCTACTGCTGGTTTTCGTAGGAGACTGATGAACGTTGGATGATATATGTAATGCTTAAGAAGGGCATGGCTTCTTAGGCATTGTGAACTGAAAACTGAATTTGTTCAAAAATTATTTTGGATTAAGGCAGGATTGTACTGTTAAGAGTCCTTTGATTTCTTGCATAAGGGAGAGAGGCTGAAGGATAAAAATCTTTCTGCATCCAGTGAGGTGGGAAAGATGTTTTCTCTTCCAGTGTCCCATGAAAGCTTACATTAAAATATAGCATTTTAATGTCAGTGCCATATCTTCTTTTGCTGTCTTTTTGTCTAAAACAATCTTTACTAGTGTTTACTCAAGACAAAGTTTATCTGTGGCTGTGTCATTCATACACTAGTACTAGTAGGATTGTGACATCAGTTTAAGGCCTCGTATTTATCAAAGGCATGTGTATGAAAGGAGGAGGTGAGGGGTGACCCTCAACTTAAATAGATCTCCATGATGTGTAATTGTTTGTGTTACTTCTGTTGAGATCTTGTTTCAGCAGAAGTTTGCTAGACTGCTGGGAACTAATTACTTTTGATGAGAATGATCTGATCGGTAGTGACAGGTAACCAACTCTGTTTTTAAGTCTAATGCATTTTGTTTTATTGCTGTCTTTATTCTGACAATTTCTGGACAATGGCTTTAAACAATTGCCAGAAGGCAAAGCTGCTTCTGGTGAAAATTAACACACAAATTGGGGTTGCCTGTCGGTGTGTGTTTCTTAGCCATACCAAATCAAATATCTAATGTTAATGGACTCTAGAACCCTTGATGTGTTTTAAAAGTCTTTTGCTGATTGTGGAGTTCTCACTGCTACTTGATTTTGAACTTTGGAAAGGTTGGAAAACAATAAAGGGAGCACCCGTTTTCTGTCTTAGCCTTAGGAATGGAGCTCACATTAAAATCCCTCTGACCTGCTTAAGTTTGTTTCAGCAACTGAATTCTGAATGACTTTTCTCAAGATTTAAACCTCAGCATTATTCCTGCCTTTGCAAAAGGGAAACCTTAGTTAAGCAAGCAACTGTGAAAGAGTCAGTTACCGTCAGGTCAAATACTGTAGTGTTTTTATGTTTTCTCAGACAGGGAAAATATAGGCAGAGAATTCAAAATGTGTAGCATCCCTTGAGGCAGTCAATTGCAACATGGTATTTTTTTTAATGATGTGTGTGTGTGTTGGGGGGGTGACTACATGTTGCTAAAGAACTGTTGTGCTTTTGTTAGCAAAGCAGGGTTGAAACATCTTGAGCTCTGCATCAAATTAACTGCCTAATTAGACTGTAAAATGGTTGATTAATCCTTCCCATGTAAAGGATAGGGAAACAAGTAATTGCTGATGGGATTCCTAGATTCAGTTGGTAGAACCAGTTGATATGTAAGGGAACACTTTGCTTTAGGGATGGGATGGCCTGTACTAGCTCAACCACACTTGCAAGGCTTAGCTGATGATTCACTAGGGGGGGAAAGACTTCATTCTAATTAATGTTTTTAATAGTCTCTGAGGCTAATTCAGCAAACATGCAGGCAGTTTTCCCCCCAGGAAAAAAAAATACCTCCATGTAACCAGTTATTATGAAATTATAAGTCTGGGACATTAAAGAAAATCTATTAAAAGATCACAAGAAAAAGAAATGCTAGAGAGAGAGAGAGAGAGAGAGAGAGAGAGAGAGAGAGAGAGAGAGAGAGAGAGAGAGAGCATTATTTCAGAACACTTGAGTAATAAGGTGGGATCTTTGAAAAATACCCTCTGGAGATCTGAGCTCTTTCCTGGTGGAGCTGTTGCAGTGCAGTCCTAGGAAGATTTACTCTAAAGTAAATTTTCTGAGTCCAGGGAGGCTTATCCCACATCCACTTCTCTGAGAAAATATAAGCCTGACTGAGTATTCATGAGCAGGATTGCAACACTAACAGCCCAAGCCTGACTTATATTTCTTAGCAGTAGGTCCCACTATGTTGACCCTAGAGGGAAGCCTCAAGAACTAGCGCAGCAGGCATCAAGTTCAGGTAGAATACTTTAAGTGAAGTACATTCCAGTTATCCAGGCAAATGAGAGTCTGTAAATCGAGTTCTAAATTGGTTTAGTTAGCAGTACTAGACCTGTCTTCTCGGAATCAATTGTAATCGTTTGTTATTAGGAAATGTTCTGGTTCTTTGATAACTTTTAAAAGCAGCGTACAGATTAGGAAATATATCGCTGTGCTTTGAACTGCACACAAGGCTAAAATCTGGCATTTTGAGCCACTGAGGGGAGAAAAATCTGAGTACATACTTTAATTTCGTCCTCTTCCCCCCTTCTCTCGTTCTTTCTTTTTTTCTCTTTCATTTTCTTTTTACATATTGATAATGTGCCAAGTTTTGACAGAACTGGCTCAAATTAATTGATGTGCTTTACCTTTTATTTTACTTATGTAAAGCAAAACTATCGCAGAGAATGAGCGACTCACCAATACATGGCTGGATGTGATGTTTAACAAAGCATAAACTGGAGTAATTTTGGTTTTCAATATTAAAATCTTTCTTAAAATCTCATGGAGTTCTGGTGAGGCAAAAGTCAAATGATGGCGCTTTGTTTCACTTGAACTAAAGTGTTCGGAGTATACACATTTACGTGTAAAGGGGGAGTGTTTTGAATAAAGCATATTCTTTAGTCACGAGAATGAATTCTTTTTTCTGTGTAAGGGAAGGACGTCTTGCGCTTTGCTAAACAGTTTGCGAACACACAGCCAGTGTAGGTTTTCCTGGTAGTCTGTCAGCTTCTGTTACACAGTTCCTAAACAGCAGCCTGATAGTTGAAGATGTACAGAAAGAAGTCTTTAACATGCTTTTTCTGTTTAGAAGTTTGAACCGGCAATGTTTCACTAGATTGCTTCTTTTAAAGTTGAGTATTTACAAGCACTATAGTTTATGGTATTTTTCCTCCTTGTGTGTGAAAACAAAATGGAAGAAAACAGTCCCTTTGTTGACGGGCTGGAAAGTCTGCAATCACTGCATAAAACCTTCAGAAGAGCTTTTTAAAATACGTCACAGTACTTCCAATCTTGAATTTTTGTCTTATGGTATTATGCTGCACTTTTGAGAGGTTGCAGTGGCTGTAATAGCAAAAATGTAGACCAATGGCTGAAAGGTTAGCCCCACACCTCAAACTTACAAGCAGAAGTTTTTGGACTGAAAGATAATTACCAGGCAAGGCTGCATTGTTCCATGTGCAATAACTATGTAACAGATTATTTGTTCTTTACAAGAATTTTGGTTTGCTCTGATTTTGTCTGATTCCTGGGAGTGTGTATGTCTTGTGTATTTTTCATATCACCTTGTGATGGTTTTGGTAATTTATTGGGGGTATCTTTATCACTCGTGAACCAGTTAAGACAGTTGGCTGTGCCACAATTGTGGAGAACAGCAAAACCCATTGGCTAGACCTATTTGCTTAATTGGTAGTTTTTATTTTTTTTTTAAAAAAACAGCCATCTGAGAATGTCTGAATAGTATAATAATGGTAAATATTCTAGTCTAACGATAGCGGTCCAATGCCCAGTGCTGTTTTACATTCATCCTGTTTGCCTCCAGATCATGCATGTTGCAATAAGGGACCTGTAAGGCTCTCAAGTTAATTAACACAATATGTGGGATAGAATGGAAGGCACCGTTTGAGGACTATGGCTTGTGTGTGATTTCTAAAATACCTGGGGAACTAGACTTCTTTCACCCTGTAATGTCAAAATCCTTGAGTGGTGAGCAGATTTTCTTGGGGTAGGGATATTTGCCCTCTTCTCATTCTTCCTGATTTGGCCAGCCCCTGTATCTTGGGCCAGTAAGACATAATCTCTGTGTTGAGCTTAATCTGTTTATGGAAGATACCTTATTTATCGATACAGTGGTAAATGTTCTGTTTTCTTGGGAATTTTGAGCATCCCACAGTCTCTTACTTATCCTCTGATTTGGACATGGGCCTTCTTATTTGAATCAGTTGGTCAGTATGCCCTTTTATTCTGTATTTGTAATAGTTCTTGCACTAGGTGTTTTTCTGGCTGAGAACAAAAACAGAAAATGACACCCTACCTCCCAAGTCCAACCAATTTTCAAGCTAGTCAGGTTGTGTTAATTGAACACGCAGACACAAAATCTGCTCGCTGAGGCAGCCATTTTTGTTTGCCTAATAGTAATGTTGGCCCTGTTTGTACGGTGACTGTTCCTTAATTTGGGAAGGTTGGTAGTGATAGATTTGAAGTAACCTGCTTGTATTGTGTTAACAAGGATCCAGATTGGCAAGATCCTGACCTGGCAAGCAATAGCTGACTCCCTTAAACCTAGCAGAATCTGACTCCCTAATGATCCCGGTCCTACTATAGTTTGAAGTTCAGATAAGAATTGTAGCTAAATAGTGCTCAGAGGATACATTTTGCTCAAGCCCTTGGAGAATATTAAATCTGTAATGGAGGGACTAGAAAAAATGGGAGGTAGTCTGTAATACCCTTGAATTAAAAAACTCCTTGAAAAATGCTAGACCCAGTTTGGTTTCTTTTAACACTAAAATAACAAGCTCTATATTAACATTTCAAACTTTGTCCAACTCAGTTGCTCGACACAAAACGTAGAGCGAAGTTCTCTATCTGATTTCATGCTGCATCAGCTTCAGGGGCTCTTCAGTTCTACTTCAGAATATACTTACAGCCTCTTGAATGAAAGGCACTCTCTTTGGAGACAAGAGCCTAACACAAATCAGGACGGGGGTCTCCCTTTCCCCCTCTTGTCGGCTCTGCAAGGAATACAGTGCCTTTGAGTTCCATTTCCAGCAGGCCCCAAATCACAAGGTCTTAGCTGCAATACGAAGCTGTGAAGAAAATGGCCCCCAAAGGAGGGACGGACTCTTGTGATCCATCAGCGAGGCCCTTGTGTGTTTCTGTGGGAGCGTTCCTTCGGACTTGCATTGCAGCAGAAGCGTTGAGTTGTTCAAACAGATGGCAAAGATTACTCGTGTTGCTGAGATTTCTGTGGACTACTGTTTCAAGGCCTGTCTCCGGATATGGTGCAAATGATGCGTTCTTCCCAGCTCGCGGCTGACGGGGACTGCTTTGTCTTCCACGATCAGGTTTCATAGCCTCACCTGTTGAGTTGTTGAATTCACCACCACCACCATCCCCCATGCCAAAGTTGAGCATGCACTGGGGTGGACATATTTGGCTGAAGAGTCACCCCATGGTTCTGAGCAGTGGTGGGCCTTCATGGAAATTGGTGAATTGGGACATTGGCGAGTATAGTAACACACGACCACGAGAGCTGCTTGCCTCTTCTTGGCAGGTCATTGAGGCTGTTTGACTGTTTGTGTGATGCTGAAGCCCAGAATGTCTTGGCGCTCTGCCTCCTTAACAGTCAATTCTACAAACGAGGAATTATGCTCATTTTTACTGGATCTACTCAACAAAGTGAAATGTTTTCCAATGGGGGGCATTTCACTTGCTCGGTTGTATTTAGGCATGTACATTATGGTCAAATAAATGGGCACACTGCTCTGTCTTCAGGTATCGTACTGCGTTTCTATACCTTGTGCTTATGGCAAAGCATCCTGCAACGTAACAAGCCATCAGCATTGGCCGCTTGAGTGCATAAGCTGTACTTTAAGGCGAGGGATTATATGACTCTTTGGGGACCTGTTTCAATGGAAGTGTTGGTGGCAAGGCTTATCCTCTCTGACATACATCTTGTATTTATTTATTTAAAATATTTTTACTCTGCCTTTTTCCTTAAAAAGGACGCAGGGTGGCTTGCATCATTGCGAGTCAGTATTTAAAGCTGAAAACAGTGGGAAAGTGGTGTTAGGTGAGTCCTGTTCGACACCACGGCCACTGACCTGTGGAGTCCCCCAAGGCTCTGTTCTGTCCCCTATGTTATTTAAGATCTATATGAAACCACGGGGGGGGGGGGGGATTATCAGGAGTCTTGGGGTTAAGTGTCACCCAGATGCTGATGACACCCAGCTCTACCTCTCATCACCTCTAGATTCTGAGGGTGCTATTATCTCAACTTTACATGAGCTGCAGTAATGAACTGGATGAGGATGAACAAAATGAAACTAAACCCAGACAAGACAGAGGTGCTTCTGGTCAGTCAAAAGGGAGAACAAGGAATAGGGATGCAACCTGTACTGGATGGGGTCACCCTCCAATTGAAAAATCCGGTACACAGCTTGGGGGTGCTTCCTGGTCTCATCCTTGAGCTTGGATGCCCAGGTCACAGCTGTGGCCAGGAATGCATTTGCACAATTAAAACTAGTACACCAGTTACTCCCATTTCTTGAGAAACCTGCTCTGGCCATGGTGACACATGCCCTAGTGATGTCTCGGCTAGACTACTGCAGTGCGCTCTATGTGGGACTTCCGATGTAAGGTCTCAGGAAACTTCAACGGGTCCAAAATGCAGCAGTCAGATTGCTGACTGGGGCGGGGTACAGAGATCCCTGTACACCTCTATTAAAGCAGCTCCACTAGCTGCCAATCAGCTATATTGTCCCTCATTAGTGTAAGCTGCCTTGAGTCCTTTTTCAAGGAGAAAAGTGGGGTAAAATACTCTAAAATAATAAAATAAAATAACATATACAATAGTGGTTTTACATCATTAAAAGACAATATTTAAAGCTAAGAACAATGAGGATGAAGAGACAGCTACCATCATTAAAAGGTATATTAATGCTAAAAACAATAAGTATACAAATATTAAAAAGGAACAAAGTGTTGACCACTCTGAGAAATAGTAAGTACAAGTAGTACTAAAAATCCAGTCAAAACAGTAATGCATAGCAATCCATCTAAAAATCGGGCTCAGGTAGCCAGCCACTGAGGGAAAGCTTGCCTGAAGAGAAAGGTCTTTGCCTACCTGTGGGAGGGCAGCAATAATGGGGGCTGCCTGGCCTCCTGCGGGAGTGAGTTGCAAAGTCTGGGAGCAGCAACAGAGAAGGCCTTCTCCTATGTATCCCAGCAAATGCACCTGTGAAGGTTGTGGGACCGAGAGAAAGGCCACTCCTGGTGATCTTAACACCTGAGCTGTGCCATCATGAGAGATACAGTACTTAAGATGGCCTGGGCCTAGGCCATTTAGAACTTGGAAGCCATTTTCACAAAGCTGCACCTTTTGCTGAGCCACTAAGTGGGTTAAATGAATTGGTGAGGCAGCATGAGTCTACCTGCACCTATCTGAGCATAGGATGCAACTTGAACTGAAAATAAGGACTGCCTCTATAAAGGCAGATATACTTTGTCAACACAAGGACTGCATAAACTGTATACCTTGCAAGGCAGCCTTTAGGTGTGTGTGTGTGTGTGTGTGTGTGTGTGTGTGTGTGTGTGTGTGTGTGTGTGTGTGTGTGTGTGTGAGCGGATTGATGGACAGCTTCAAGATTTGTGATTCTACTTCACAGCCTTGGTTAGTTAGTGCAGAAAGATGGCAGACCCATCTTCCTCCTAGGGCCATTGCCCTTTTGTCAAGAGGATTCGTGATCAATGAGTTAAGAGGATAATAAATAGGCCAGCACTCTGCTGGATAGCTAACCATATGGCCTCAAAGCACAACAAACACCAGGTCCCTTTTATTCCTGTAGCCTAATTACAGGGTTGGAAAACAACGAAGGATCTCCTACCTGTTGTCACTGACTGCACGGTGCCTGAAATGATTGAAGAGCTCTGGTGCTCTTGTTGGTGACAGTTTCCATGCTTGGTGTCCAGTTCTGCAGTCCTTGAAATGAGCAAGAATTGGATTTGATTCCCACAATTTAATATGTCGGCTTTGACTTGTGCTCGTTCTGTGCAATACTTGCATGATTTAAGTCAGTGTTTCTCAACCGGTGTGTCTCCAGATGTTCCTAGACTGCAACTCCCAGAAACCCCTTCCAGCACAGCGAGCAGTGGAGGCTTCTGGGAGGTGCAATCCAGGAACATCTGGGGACCCACTGATTTAAGTGATGGGAAATCGTTCTACGAAGTGGTCTGCTTAAAGGTGCAGCTGTTGGAAATTGCTTCTTGGTTTTCCGGACTTTGGGTACAATGGCAGAAGGCCTGCTTTAAAAACTAATGGACTAGACATCCTCACAAAATGGGAAGATCAAGCTTCCTTTGAGTAAATTGGTCAGCAGCATCTAACTGACACATTTGTGTGAAGAGCTTCAGAAGGTTATCTTCCTGTTATAGCAATGGGGAGGGTAAAGCCTGCTCTCAGAGAGCCAGAATAGCAGTTCTAAAAAAAACATGGTGCGTGTGCACGCACGCACGCACACACACACACACACACACACACACACAGAGAGAGAGAGAGAGAGAGAGAGAGAGAGAGAGAGAGAGAGAGACTTGCACACTTGTATTACTATAATAGTCACTAGTAAAATTAAATTTTAGCCCAGTGCATGTAATAGAAAAACATGATATCTTGCTACTACTAATCAATGTGTGACATAGAGCATTCCATTTACCAGCATTTAAGGCTAACTGTTTCAGGTGAGAGAGATTGCACATTCAAAATAATCTCCTCAATCCCTAACACTTCTCATCAATCTTTCCTCCTTGCTGGGAAGTTGTCCTGTGGTGGATTCTGATCAAAAATCTCAAGGATGTGGTACTTGCTTTGTGGAATGGCTGAATGTTATAGAAGTTTGCAATCTCAAACCATAGTGTAAGCCTTGCAATCAGTTTTTCAGCATATCTAAACCTATCAGCAAGGTGGGTTTACTGTGGCTGCATGGTAAGGGTGTGTGTGTGTCGCTTATGGGTAAATGCCTCAGCAGGGACACACAAGTAATGACGAAAATAAATTGTGCATCTATAGATCTACTTCAATTTTAAATACACCTGGCACTGCTTTCTTTCCAACTGCAGAGTGGACACACCAGGATGTTTGTTATCCTCTTGGGTTGTCTGTGGAACTTAAAGCAACACCCCCAAGCCCCCAAATAAACAACACTCTGTTTATTCATTGGTAGATGATTGTGTGTAGTTATGTGGAAGTGGGAAGGTGAGAAAGGGATTTGGGCTTATGGTGTGACTTCATTTCTCCTCCAAATCTGAGAAAACAACCAGCAAAGAGCTCATTGGTGATGTGCACTCAATGATGACTATGTCCCCCAAGCTACACACATTGTAAATAGGGTCCCAGACTTTGTTGTCACATGAGTTTTCAGGACAAACCACTAGTTAACATTTTGCTAGGGAGAAGTATATGCATGAGGAGCTGGAGTACAAGACCAGCCTTATGCAGGCTGAGGCAGTCTTCTTCCAGGCAGTAGATTTTGGCATAGGGGCATTCTTATTACAACTAGTGTGGGAGTTAGCATTTGAATATTCTCCAAGGCCACAGAATGTCCCAAGCCAGTGTCTCCCGGAATGATGTCATCTTCTCCTCCATGTGTGGTCCAGTATTCTCGCTTCAGTTGTTCTTCAGATTGCCCAACAATTGGTAAATTATCATGCCAGGCAAAGCCGAAAGAAGATGACAAAATAAACAAATACCCTCCAACAATGATGTGTCACCTTAAGGACTGTTGGGTTTTAATATGAGCTTTTGTGAATAAAATCCACTTCCTCAGACATGAACTGGAATAACAAGAAAAGCAGACCACAGAGTTGTCAGTGGCAGAAAGGGGCCTGTGTATTCTATCAGTGCATGCAGATGCAAGCTGTTCCATGAGACACCTACTGTATGTTGCTACAGCACTACCCCAACACATCCTTCCATAAACTTTGCTGTTCAGCAAGCTATTCCTTCTCTCATTCGCTTCCTGTTTTCTCTGCTATTGGGCAAAATCTCCTGGTGAACAATGCTTTGGACTTATTAAGAAGCATCCGTATGAAGTGTTGCATGAATACCTGCTTTTGTGAGTCTTTCTGTTTGATCTCCTCATGTCCTGCAACTCTGATGAATAAATATCTCAGGGACGTTTTCTGACTAGAGTTGAACAGAGGCCATAGAGCACACCATAGCTGGCTAGTATGTGGGAAGAAAAGTATGCCCAGTTGGATGGGAGATTAAAGTTCCTCCTATGGACGTGGCATCTTCCTGCAGTGACAATAAGGAAAGAAGTGAAATATCCATTAATGGTTAAGCTGGCAATTGTTTAAGGCCTTTCTTAAGAAGAGTTGAGAGTCAGAGTAGTTAAGGCAAAGAGAAGGATAGCTGGTATATCATTTGTCCTCTGTCTTGAACCTAATGTGTATGTTTTTTTACCCAGGTCTATAGGAGGCCATTTTGATCTCTTTGCATTTATAGGCCTTCTGTTGTCTAAGGAGCTTAACCTTTGTCTGGTGTGTAGTTGATCTTAGCTCTTGTGAGGAGGTGGAGCAGGGAAAACACTAGCCAGGAAGAGGGTCAAGCTTTGAGGAAGTGGGATAGCAGCCTTGATGTAAACTGATAAGGGAAGGGAACTCTTCCCTTCCAGCAAGACTGGCCAACTTTATGATGGCCTCATAGAGTGTAACTGTGCTGGTAAATCAGAGAGTTTTCCAGCAAGGCAGCATGGTTTTTGCAAGTGACCCTGTTGGTGGCTTTGGAATCTTTGTGCCGCGGTAAAGGAATGCAAAATGCACCCAGGGATTTTGCTTCCACAAATAATCCATTTTTGAGTGCTCCCCAGATCTTCTGCATGAGCCTAGACCCATTTGGAGCATCTATGATATCATCTTCATAGGAGAGTCCTTTCCTTCCAGAATATGTTCTTTCAAAACCTTTCTTTCCTCATGATGAAGAGATTAAACCAAACCAAAAGCCCTCGCAACCCCTTTCCTATAAAAAGAAAAGAGAAGGAGCCAAATGGCAGTTTGGAGGTGTAATAGCACAACCTATTATGAGGTTGTCTCTTCACTAGAGGAGGGCACGGATTTAAAACAGAATAGTAAAATTCATTCAATAATCACTAATTTGTCAATTAATATTCATATGGACCCCTGAGAAATATGAATCAATGAAAATATTATGATTTTTTTTGCAGTTTTAAAAAGGCCCCAAAGGCAGCTAAATGCACCAAAATTGCAGGGAACCTTCTCTGGACTCTACTCTACAACCTGTCCATGCTTGTTGAAGTCTGGGTTTCCCCAAGCCAGTTGCTAAAGGGAACTTTCCTAGGGAGGGCCACTTTGTGGGGGGTCTAACTCCGATGTCTAAGATCTAGTCTTTACCAGACTTGGAAAGATTGCAGAAGAGAGTTGGGAGACACCTCACTGCAAGTTTAGTGTCTCTAGCTGCCTAGGGGCACTTTTTGTGGAGGAGCACTTTGGGGTGCATATCCTGGACATCCAGAACCCAAGCTTTACCAAACTTGAAGAATTTATCAAGGAGGGCTAGGGAATGCATTCTCGCAATTTGGGGGTGTGGTGCTATCTGCTGTAGAGGGCATTTTATAGGGTTTGAAATTCAAAAATGAATCAGTACATCAATTTGTCATTTTGTAAGAAAAAAATCACAATTTTTTTTGTCAGACTTGAAATATCACAAATTGAAACAAATCACAATTTTTTAAAACATTTCTGCCCACTTCTACTTTTCACCAAGGACACTTCTTAACTGTGATCTGGAGCCTCTGGAGGTGACATAGTTGTGGATTCTGTGTTTAACAAGCAAGCAAGCAAATAAACAAACAAACAAACAAATAATTCCTCTTCTCTAGAGCAATGATACATTGGGTGGGACAAGAGAGCAACCATGATAGGAAGGAGGGGACAGATGGGCAATCAGAGCTTATCACAGTTACAACAGGAGATGATGTGAATTCATATGAAGGGAGAAACAATTTGAAGGGAGTAAGGGTTTGGTGATACACGTGCATTCTGTGCTCCTTACAGTGAAATGGTGATAAGTAATCTTCTAGCCCCCTGTTAAATCTGAAGAAGTGGACTTGTCCACGAAAGCTCACATTAAAATATAGTAGTTATTCTTTGAGGTGCAATGTCATTTTTGTGTTATTTTTTGTTTGTTTGTTTGATTGGTTTTGCTGTTAAATAATCTTCTAGTTTCTCACACACTCTCACACACACAGGCAACATGGGATAGGAAAGGTGATAGAAGCACTGATTCTAGCTATCTTGGTTGGCTGCCCCATAGACAAAGGCAAGATGTCTGCTTGGAGTGACAAGAGAAAGACATGAGAGGGGTGTGAGAAGGGACAGAAGCAAGCTTGAGAAAAGCAATGTAAGATCAAAGGAAGGTCAGCACAGGTCAGAGCAGGAAAAGGAGAGCTTATAAAACCAGAAAAACTTCTCTCTTGTCTCTTTCCCTTGCAAAGACATGTATCTTGAGTGTAAGATGAGTCGCCACAGTCACTTCCAAATGTTTTTGATCCTCTTCCCCACTCCCCCAGGAGGAAGTGAGGATAGTGAACCCATCTTCTCCAGATCTTGTAGTCTTTCTGTCTACCCAGCCCCCAGTTCTTTCCCCCCTGGTGTGGCATCTTTGCTTTGGAGTCTTGGTTCTTCCCACCCCCACAAGTTTAGCTTCACTTATGTGAGTGTGTCAGCTTCCCAATACAGGGAGAGCCATCTAGTCCGTAAGGCTGCCACTTATGATAATACATTGCTGTGCAGCAGCCACTCCATGAACGTGGAGGATTAAGCTTTGCAGGGGGACTTGGCATGATTTAAATTCCCTTCCTCTCACCCCTAAGAGCAATTGCTACCCTGTAAGTGGCAGCTTCCGGTAAAGCCGAGAGGAAGCAGTGAATGAATGTATCCTGACAAACAGCCAATTCCTTGATAATGGTGGCCAGAGGGGAGTCTTTCTTAATTATAACCTTGCTCTGTCCCTGTCAAATTACTGAGCTGGAAATGCAGAGTCTTTCATTAAAACTTACCTATGTAATTAGAAATTATATATACCTACAGCAGAGAGCACCTTCATGCCTCAGTTGCTCTCTTTTAAAGATACCTTGATGCTATCTGTCTTCTTAACCCAGAAGTACAATCTGCTTCCAATTTCTTCATATTGGTTTCCTGCAAGAGCATGTAGGGTATTTGCTGCCCACTCTGATTCTGCTTCCAAGTCTGTCAACTCTTCCCACCTACTCCCTAGTGCATATTGTGCACCTTCTTTGAGCAGCAGTGTGAATCCACATACACCTCTTTGTTTTCAGAATGAAGAAGCTTTTCCTGCTAGGATCCTCCTTGTGTCAAGCTTTGCTTAGAGCAAGGCTGAATATAAGAGCAAGGGCAGGCAAGATTGACACATGGGCAGAGAAAATGGAAGCAGGGGAAGAAACATTTGGGTCTCAGTGTGCAGTGGCCAAATTGGTTCTGGGCTGAACCCACCAGGCTGAACCCACTCTGTTCCAAGGAGGAGGAGGAGCTGGAGCAGGTAGACACACTTGGGTTGGATGAATTTGTGCTGTTTTAGCAGTATATATCTAAGCAGGGTCAGGCCTGGCTAGTGCTTGGATGGGCGACCACCAGGGAATGCCAGGTGCTGTAGGCGCCTGGAGTAGGACCTGGCAAGCCACTCCAGTATTTCTGCCCAGAAAACTCCATGGACATGGGGTCTTGAAGAGTCAGTCGGTCAAGACTGTAATGACACAACAATCAACAGGCACCTTTGAGCAGAGGATGTCTGCATCTCTAACATCCAGCATCCTAGGCCAGACTTGGGCACCACATTCCTTGTTATAGCTCTGCCAATCAGCTGCCTCTGATCCTGGGTATGTGCTTTCATGTCTAGTAGTCACAGATGGCCATGCCCAACACAAACATGTCTGATCCCCCTTTCAATGCCACCCAAGTTGCGCTATCCAAGTGAATTCCACATTCTGACAATGTGTGCTGTGAAGAAGAACATCATGTTGACTACTTCGAAGTCTCTCACCACAGGCCTTTCTCTGGATGACCCCAGGTTCTAATATTATCTGTAGAGGAAATAGACACATGTCTCAATTTCCTGTCTCTGGCATAACTTTATACCACTGATATTGCCACCCACAGAAATTCTGTGGAAGTGTCTGCCCCTTGGATACTTTTTCCTCTCCAATGTACAGTCGAATACCTCCCACTGTTGACCTTTCAGAGCCTTTCCCCCTCAGGTTTGTAGCCAGAGAAAATTCTATCCCATTGGTCCTTCCCATTTTACATATTTCCTTTTTCCTTAGAAGCCAAACATTCCAACTCCCCCTTCCTGGCTTCAAGGCTGCTAACATTTTCACTTAAGTACCCAGGCATGGTATTCCTCTAACAAGGTGTTTGGCATGTGCTTTCTCCCCTGTGGCTAATTATCCTGTCGTGCTCTGTGCTGATTGTTTTGTTCTACAGCATTCCCATTAGGATGATCAGAAACATTTTCACCTCCACCATCCCCTAGGGATAATCTTTCCAGAACCAGGAAGTTGGCAAGCACATGTCAGCTTTCCCTTGGAGTCCTTTAAAAAGTTGCTTCGCCACCTTTTGGTATTAAACACAAGCAGCCTGGCTTCCTTTCAGGTCCATTTTATATGGCCTGGCTTGTTGCAAAATATTCCTCATGAATTCACACATTTGGACCGTTGCCTGTCCTGTTGGCAGACAAAGAAGGTAGCAATTCTGAGAAAGCTGCCTACCACAATTTGAGATGGCTCTTTATGGTTGTGTCCGAGTTCATCGTTCAAGTGAATTCCACATTGGGTTTTTGAGAGATGTCAGACATTCAAGGAGTTCTTTCCCATTGACACCCACCCACAAGCCTCTGTGGGTCTCCATGATTCAAGCAGGCGTTGAACCCAGTTCTTCAAGTCAAATGATGTATCCACCACACCATATTGGCTCTCATGGGTTGCTCTGGGAATGCGCAGTGTAGGAATGTGCACCTTGTTTTTAAGGAAAGTTGCTTGTTGAATCCTGATTACTGAAGGATTCTAGGAGTGTGGTTCTCCTTTATGAGGAAGGTGGGTGTCTCCAGTAGCTTTCCTACCCTAATCCATGCATGTCCAAACTTTGGCCCTCCAGATGTTTTGGACCACAACTCCCACAGTCCTTTGCCATTGGAAATACAGGTTTGAAAGTCTGGGAGTTGTGGTCCAAAACATCTGGAGGGCTGAAGTTTGGACTTGCCTGCCCTAGTCGTTGCCCACATCTGTTTTAATGAAACTAATTGCATAAGGAATGGGTCACTTCTGAAAGAAAGAGAGAGGGCCATTTTTCTCCATCAGTGTGATCTTTTCTATCTCAACAAGACCTTCAGTCTCTGTGACAACAGAGGAGGTGCCACATGGGGAGGAGGACACCACTTCATTGTTTCTGAAGACTTTGCACACAAAGCTGTTTGCTTCGCCTGATCTGATTATCTTGCCCTAAGGGGGACAGACATCATCTTCGTTGTGAAACCAGAGGTTAGTTTCCACCCAGATAGTCGTGGGGTCCATGACAGTCCAATGCATTGGATGGTCACCCCAGCTGTGCTGTCCCTTGACCTTCTTGCCCAGCTTGGATAATTCTCCCTGCTTAAGTCACCTCTTTGCTGAACTATTTATCTCAGTGCTTTCCTGTTGAGTTTGAGATGCTTCATTAGTTGGTTTTGTTTATCTGAATGTTTCCTCAGGTGTTCCCCTATTTACCTGAAGGATTTGAGTAAAGGCCTGGTCATTTCTCCTTTATTTGGCTTTCCTCACAGAGATGATTGTGTTTCTTAGGAAAACTCTACTCCATCCCACTTCTTCAGAAATTGCAATTTTTCATTCTTTCTCAGGACCAGCACTAGACCATTAGGACAGAGAGAGGCAGCTGCCATGGGAGCAGATTTGTGGCATCATTAAAGGAGCAGAACCTGTTCAGTTACTTACTGTCAGGGATTTGGAAAGGTGCTTTGAAAATATTGTGCTTGTACCAAAACAACTTGACTGGCTTTGGGTTCTTTGTACCCCTTAACCTTCAGGTGTTGGTATTTGATGCCCTTCCTTGAACATGACCCTCCCTTTTTTTTTAATTTGGCAAAACTTCAAGAAGTTATTATCTGGGACTACATTCTTGAAAATTCTAGGACAGTGGTGGCGAACCTTCGGCACTCCAGATGTTATGGACCACAACTCCCACAGTCCTTTGTCATTAACAACACAGGCTTGGTATTCTGTGCGTTGTGGTCCAAAACATCTTGAGTGCTGAAGGTTTGCCACCACTGTTCTAGGAACTGTCAAAAGTAACATGTCCAAGTTCTAGAACCAGCCTTATTGTCTTTCCCATTAGAACATTTGATTTCTCCAGAGGCTGTGTCTCTTAACTTCAGTTTCATCCCCTCCCACCTGTAGAGCTTTCTGTTCTGGGGGGGAGGGGTTGACTTTGTTCACAGGCCTTTAGTAGCATTAGATTCCTCTCCAAGCATGCCTCCAAGTTGATGTTCTGTGTCCACGACCAGGCTAATTCAATTTCAGATGCAATGTCTGTCTATTTCTATGACTAATCGCCAATCCAATAATGGGAGATTGGAGAAGGCAATCCCATTTGTATTAAAATGCATTTAAGGCTCAGTGTGCAGAGAGGATCAGCAGTGTATTAATTTGCTCGACCTCTTTCTTCCAGCATGGAGCAAATTATTGTGCAGCACACATTGTGTCTGGGTCACCTTCTGCCTTCAAAGAAGTTTTAAAGCATGACCTTTTCAACTTTGGACGTTGTTGTTGTTGTTTTTTTGAAGCCCCTTCTGGAACAAGAGAAGTGGCTAAGAGGATATGTCTCGTGCCTAGTCCATGCAGTGACCTCTCCAGTGAGGGTAGGAAATGCAAACTCTCCAGAGAAGCTTTTGATCAACTGCAGTAATTGGGCATGCAACCCTAAACACACTTGTTCAAGGCCCCTTGAGAGCAACCAGGGTTTAACTTCCAAGTAAATATGCACAGGATCGTGCTTCCAAACCTCAGTCTGCAGTGTCTTTCTCAGTGCCTTATTTACATAGACAATTTCAAGTGGAAAAAATCCCAATGGACTTGTCAAGTGAAAGATTAGATGCCAAAAGGGAATTGTGGGACGAAATTTGAAATGAAAGGCAATCAGTACAGATATAAGTAAATGTTTTAATAAAAAGCAAGTGTACGTTTTTCCTATTTTCGTAAAACCTAGTATACGAGAAAGGCTACCCAAGAAGACTGCTGACCAACATGGACTCTTCCCTCTGACTTCTTCGAAAACTTTGTTCTCATGTAAATAGCCCTTGCATAGTCCATTGCTATTCTCCTCTGTAATCATAGGATCCTTAGCCTCCTTTTGCTCCATCCTCACTTTTTGCTGCATGGACAACTTTACAATACATGGTATAAATCAGAGGTGGGCAACTGTGGCCCTCCGAATGCATTATAACTGCCACAATTCCGGTTGGTCCTCACAAGCAGAGCCAATAACGCACACCAGTGGGAATATTGGCAGCCGTTGTCTACAAGTGCATCCTCTGAACTATCAGTTCATTAAAGATACAACTTGGAAGTACTTGCTGTCTTTCATGCTCACATGCCTGGAACAGTGTGTTGCTTCAGCCAAGATAGACTCATAGCATCAGAGGGGATGTAAAGCGAAGGAACACTATGTCATCTCTCACAACTTGGTGCACACCTTGATCTCCATTACTGCTGTTCTCTAAAGGTCCTACTGAACTTGAGACATCGGTAGAGAACTTTCAACCTCCCAAGTGCTCAACATCTCTCATTTAATCTGTCATCCTGTCAATAATTGGTGGTAGCTGATGTGGTATAGTGGATGGAATGTCAGATTAGGACTCAGGAGAGTTAGGATCAAATACTCCTTCCACCATGGGAAGCTTGCTGTGTGGCAATACTAATCCACTCCTTTAAAACTTGACTGGAGCCACTGTAAATCAGAAGTGACATGATGGAACATAACACACAATCGAGAGGATTGTAAGTCAATGCTCTTAACCCTTCTTAATGTGTATTGAATGGGCAAGTCTGTAATGTGGCAGCCTTGCAGACGTATGAGGGAATCCTGCTTTCTGACAATGCAGTAGGCAAGGAGGTGCAGAAGGGTCTTTCTGCTTCTATTGCGGATCCAAAAGACCAATGATTTTATACGGTGCCCTGTGGTAAGAACATCCAGCATTCCGTATAGCATAAAGGGTGCCCATTCACTCAGGCAGACCAGCTGAAAAGGATGACTTGATCCAGTCTCACCTGTGTTTTCTTATCAGAAATTGTGCTGACAAAAATGAAACCTTTTGGAAGAAGAGTACAGGACTTTCATTGAGAGTAACTGCAGCCGAAGGTCAATGTGTAGATTTTAAGAAGGTTAGGTAAGTTGAGCATTCAAGCTTGGGAAACCAGGATGTCTTCTGGCGATCTGACTGCAGTCTTCTAGAAGGTTGTGCTTGTCAAAAACAAAAGAAGAAAAAGAAGAAAAACAAGCCTTTGGGCAGTTTTTAAAACTAGTTGCCTCTGTCACCCCCCCTTTCCTCTTTCGTATATTATCCTGGTTGACCTTTCCCGGTCTCCCCAAGGTGGGAACCCTGTTGCATGTGGAGAAATCAATGAAAGGGCTTTTAAGCAGCTGCTCCGTGAGGGCTTGGTCCACTGGACCAGAGCACTGTTGGATAAATAGAACAGCTTCTTCTGCATTGAGAGTGTGTTCGTCCCTTTGTGTGCTTTGCCACCCGAGCGGTGTTCCTGCCTCCCACCCAGGCAGTCCAGAGACAAAACGCTGGTAGCAGGCCTGTCACATGGTGGCCGCCATGAACCCTGTCCTAGTTCTGGGGTTTTAACCCCACACAATGTGGTAATTGGCTTCTCCCCAGCAGTGTGGCTTGGGGACTGTTCAAAGGTAACTCCCTCATCAAAGCTCAGCTGAGAGAGGGCGGCGCCAGGCTGGCTCTTCACTGGAGGAGGAGGAGGAGGATAGAAGCAGATTGTGAAGGGTTGGAGGAGTGGTAGCAGTGGGCACAGGGTGAAGAAGCTGTCAAGAGGTGGGCTGACTGCTGTAAGCCCAGGTCTCAATGAAGCCCACAGGAGTGGAAGCAACATGGAAATGGGGACAGAGAACAAAAAAGCACATCTAGTAAGAACTCCTCTTTGTCCAGTCCTTATTGTTCAGGCATCTCGTGCGGAGCCGACCTTTTTCTATGCTCCTTGTTGTCTCCTTGAACCCAGCAGTGCCACTTGGGGAGTTCTTAGCTTCTTCAGATAAAGGTATCAGACACTGTAAATCCTGCCCACACAACTGGGGTCGTCACAGCAAGCTGCATATCCCCACCACCACCACCACCACCAAGACAGATGACAGTTTTCCTTTGCTGGGACAGGCAGATAAACCTCTTCAGTGGCTGTTCACAAAGGAGTTTAGGCCATGTGGTGTCTAACTTATGTGTATTTCCAGGTCTAGAATTCTTCCGTACAATAATATGGGGGCTTTGTCGCTTACCTGTGATGGGGAGCCCTGGCAAAAGAAACAATAGGTGTTTTTAAAAGTGCCCCTGCTCCTGTAGATATTTGAGTAGTTCTCTTCTTGGGCATTGTTCTAGCATTTCTGGAGCATTTCATGTGTTAGTGGCGATAAGAATGCTGCATCCCACACTCAAAGGAGATGCCGTCGTGAAATGGCCGATAGTCAATATAAAACAGGCAGTGTTCTTAAGTATATGTGGATTTCGTGACACTTACTGCTCTTGCACAAAACATTGCTAGATGTGTTTTGAATTCAGCATGAATATCCATATGGTAGAACATATGGTGGATTAGGCTATCAGTGGCTAATAGCCATGATGCCTATACATTAGCTCCAGTATCAGAAGCAATGTGCTGCAGAATACCAGCTGCTGGGGAAGATGATTCGTAGATGATGATGTGCTCATGTCCTTTTGTGGGCATTCCAGAAGCATGTGGCTGGCCACTGTGCAGACAGAATGCTGTATAAGGTGAGCACTTGCTCTGCTCTGCTCTGGTTCAGCACTCCTTCCTTTCTTAGTGGCGCTTCACATTTCTCCCCCATATTGATTCCTCTTCTTCTGAACATCTGCGCAGAACCCCCATGGGCTGTGCAATAATACCCATAGAGCCTAGGAAGGGGCATTGCAAATCTCTGATGGGGCCTAGGATGATTTATGGGACCAGTGATGAATTTAAGGAAGCATCATTCCACTCCAGCTACATTTTACAGGAAGAGTTGTAAAGGTTTGCTGTGATTGTCTTTTGATTGAAACATGTCTATCAAGCTTCTAAGACATTTCAGAAAACCTAGAGTTCTCTGGAACAGTTTGTGGAACACCACTGTTCAGAATGTCATGGCCCCATAAGTTATGGGTACTTCTTCTGTTGGCGAAGATAAACGAGACCTGTTAACACTGTAATGAAACTTGGTAGGCTATTATAAGTTAAAACTTAATAAGAACTCCTACAAAAATGATAGTAATAGACATTTATTTATTGATGGATCCCAGTTTAACATCAGGAACAGAACAGAATTGTGATCTGTGTGGCTTTTGATGTTCAAGCAAGGGCAAAACTAGATGTGATGCCATGCAGGTACATTCTTGCACATCTACGTTTTAACTTTTGGAGCTTCCAGGAACAAGTCATGTGTTGATGGGCCTCATCTGATGGTTCAGTGTTATCAACGTGGTTGGTTGTCCCATGGGAAAGGCTTTGCCAAGGGTATCATATTGTCATGTGAAACTTCTGGGTTCAACTGAAGTCTTCCAAATGTGGATTGAGAGGGATCATGATAGGAGTCCTTGTCTGGCTGTTCTTGTTCTGAGGGCTGAAACCACATGAGCAGGAGCATAACTGGAGCCCAGTAGTCCTCTTCAGTAGATGCTTGGGTCAGCCGAGTTGAGGAGCTAGAACTCTTCTCATTGTTTTCACTTGAGTGGACCAAGTGCAGACTCATGAGATGTAGTCCTCATTGAAGGTTACATTGGCCAAGCTTGTGGGAGTTGTGGGTCATCCCCATGTGGAAGGCTCCCATTTTTCATCCTTCAGTGTACTGATGATAATCTGGCTGCTGCTGTGTGAGGGGCAGATCTGTTAGATGTCAAATGAACACTCTGTAGGAGGACTTCTCTCTCTCTCTCTCTCTCTCTCTCTCTCTCTCTCTCTCTCTCTCAGGTGGAGAACTGTCTTGCTTGTCTTTGAATCTTCTGCCATTTGCTATCTAACCCCCACGAGGCCAGTCCTCAGTGAATTGTAGGAGAGTTAAATTTGTAACAGCAGCGATTGAACTAATTTGGCTACATGGGAGTGGAGGCCAATTAATCACGATGTCCAGACTACTCCAGTGTTTTGGAGCTGCCTCTAATTTTACATTCCTCCTTGGCCACTTGAAAAGCTTCTGTGCTAGTCTTAACTTCTTTGAAGCAGCTCGTATTGAATTTAAATGTATTCACTCACCCATGATTGCTGCCGAAAATCTCTTGTCTATGCTGGCAATCCAGGCAGGGGGGTAAGGGGTGGGGGATAATGCCTGAACAGTGCACTGGTAGAATTGCAGCCAGTGGATCAGAAGATGCAGAAGTTTTAGTCTCCTTCTTCTTCCTGTGGATAGGTGGCAATCACAGGTGCATGAGCTTGGATTAGATTTTTTTTTTTTTTTGCAAAGGCATTAGCTGTTCCTACATAGGAACTGCTGATGGCTTTGTGAGACCATCGTGGATAGGATGGCAGGATGTTCTTGCAGACCCCAAACCCAGCCCTGGAATAAAAATGTCCAGCACAGTTGGGGGTACAGCTTAGACGATTATAATGGATATAGCCTTGCCTTCATTTAGATTCTTCATTCAAATGACTTGTGGGTTGCTTCCTTAATAGCCTATACACGCAAAGTATAAAAGTTGCTGATGCCTGTGCTTTTCTCTTTCTTTTTTTAAAGCTCTTAAACAGAAGGAAACTTATGAATAATGCAACTTCAGGGAGTTAAGGGATTAATGAATGCACAGCTCCCACTTGGGTCAGATCATGGCGCCAGCATCCTCATTCCATGCCTCTTTTGCCAACGGCAAAGATGAAAGGGGGTCACTCAGACTGCTGTGATCTTTATTCCACCCACTGTGGACATCGTGTCATCGCACAGAGGGAATACAAGAATGGTGGCGGACACAGAGGGATCTTCAGCTTAGAATAGTGGGTGACCCTTCTTTGGGCTTGTGCTTATGGGGAAGGGTAAAATTTTGGGAGAAGGAGCAACAGCAACTATAGTTAAGTCAATTATTGAAGAAAAATAAAAATTAACATTTAGTTGGAATTTCTTTATTTGAACTGCTGTTGCCCCCCCCCCCCAAAATTTCTCCTTTCACACCCCAACTTCAGATTGCCTCTGGCTATCCTGGATCATCTTCCCCCCTCCCCCAAGAAATCTTTTGCCTTCTCCTTCCTTGACATGACCAAAAATAAAAGGCCAGTGATGGGAAGGTGTGGGCAGAGGGAGAAAAAGAGAAACCTATGCAGGAAATGGCTACAGATTACTTAATGACCTTCAGGCCCAGCCATGTGAAATGAATACCTGATAATGATGAAAGAGTGTATAAACAGCAGTGAACTTTTAATCTAGCCACTACCTAGTCATCATCAATGCTTGTTTTCCCCCCTGCTGCCTTCTTTCCCTGGCTGGTTTTAAAATAGCTGTGGCCTCTAAGTGGGGGCTACTTTGGGTGAACGCAACAGCAAATGAAAAGATCCTAGAGTGAATCAGAAGGAGATAAAGATACCCTCCGTTTTGTTAAGAGTAGGGAATGAAATCAAGTAGGGAGAGGCGATGCTTGCATCAAAGCCAGTGCTGTATTGATTGGCCTTGGAGAAGACATGATACTTACTGATAGTTAGAGACATCCTACAGAAAGGAAAGCCATCAAATGAGCCCCCATCCAGATCAGACCATTGTTTTATCCCATGATGGCCAGCCATCCCTACTGCATTTCTCTCTGTGTTACATATTATCTCTTTACCATTCCATCATATGTTACCATTTGCCACTTGATTCAAAATACAGTGGTACCTCTACTTACGAATTTAATCTGTTCCAAATGCATGCTCTTTAAGTCAATAAGAGGAGCCCTATCTAAAAATTAAAATAAATAAATAAATGAAAAAAAAACATTTGTAAATATTTATTTATTTATTTGTTTTTATTTATTTATTTATTTTCACATTTATATACCGCGCCTATTCCCTCATAGGGGACTCAGGGTGGAATTTGTAAGAGCAGAATTTGTCAGAGCAGAATTTGTAAGGCATCGGTTAAAATTGCCAACTGCTTTCTGCTCTTAAGTCGAATTGCTCTTAATTCAAGCCACTCTTAAGTAGAGGTACAACTGTACCTCCAAAGTAGCTTCTCCTGGTAAAGCCCTGTGAAGGAAATATGTATTTTCTGCTGTTAGTTTTCCCATCAGGAGTGCAGCTCTTTCATAGGACCATGCTTGAGCAATCAGGCTTCTAAATTAAGTCCAAGTTTACAGCAAAATAAAAAAATGAGCTAATTTGCAACATGGCAGTGGGAGGCAAACCTGCTCTGATGTAAACATATGTCCGTTACTACTTAAGGAAGTTTCAATTTTGATGATAACGCTAAATACATCATTCATGTCGGGCCTCCATGTGCCGGACTTCTCTCTGTTGGATATTATCATCAAGGCATTATGATCAAATGGCCCATTAGAGGTGTCCTCCTGAACCCCGCCTATAGTCTGAAGGTAATAATATTTTCTCCACAAATTCTCTGGTTTTACAGAAATTAAGGTTGTCTGGATTTGGTCAAGGATTGTTGTTCTGGCAGCTTGTTCCCTAGACCTATGACTAATCAATTCTTAGGGGAAAATATGGGATATAAATGGAAGTTGTTCACTGCGTTCAGAGTCCTGTGATTGTCAGTTTACTCCTTACATTTCTCATGAGAAACATACTTTGGTACAGTGGACCCTTGTATAACGGTTTGTATAACATAAAATCTGGACAACTAATTCCAGAGATATGGGAAATTTGCTTAACAGAATCACCTATGGGGTGAATCCGTACAACGTAAAAATGGTTGTGATTAGGGATTACTCCGTTTTCAATGCACTCCTATGGGAAATTTGTATAAAGGAAATTTTGCTTAACAGAATTTCATTTGGAACGAATTAATTCCTTTATACAAGGTACCACTGTATATGTATATAGAGTGCTTCATGAAGTGTGAAATGGCCTTTGTTCTCAGTAGTATAGCACCTGATACGCCTGTCTCTTTAGGAACTACCTCCCTTTTGTAAAAATAAAAAAAAAGTGGGCATGTAGCTAAATGCTTTCCATATGAGTAAACATTTGATGGGCAAATGCTACCCTGCAGAATACAACCTGTCAGCTGCTCATTCTGTTATTTGAGCTTCAGGGATATAGTGTATGTGGATCTCCCATGGTCGGGCATGATATTAAAGGCCAGTGACAAGTGATGATAGAGGATGCTCTTCCATAAAACTGTTTTTGTAGAGTGCCCAGTTAAATGGAGCCAACCATGCCTTATACTTCAGAAAATGAACCAAGTTTTTCAAAACTCACCTTAAATACTACTGCTGAATAAAAGGAACTGGCTTGTTCTGGCAGCTTGTGCCTCAGATCTAGGGCTAAAATAATTTAATGTGTCCAGTGTTGAGTACCTAAATGTATCATGATCCACCCTCCTCCTTTCTTATTTCTTCCCTGCATGGATGAGGGACGCTTTATTTATATATGTAGCCTAAGGACACAGATTCCAGAGGGTCCATTTGTCTCGGTATATCTAGATAAGAGGAAGATATCTCTGTGGCTAGAGAGTGGAGAGGAGCAGGTGGAAGGCTCATGTCTCATTGCTGGGAGCCAAAAGGACAGGGATTCTCTTTCAAAAAGCTAAAACAGGTTTTTGTGTAGATGGGTGTCTATGGGTAAACATTTTTGAAGGTTCTTTCTGCTTCTTGTTCAATTTATGTATCAAGCCCATTGGCCCCACTGGTGATCCCTCTGCTTGTCTGCTTAATGACTCTTACCATCGAGTGTTTACCATCCTTGGTTTGGCAGCATGGTAATTAGAGATCAGCACAAGTTGAAAACAAACTCCAAAATTAATTCCAAAATTGCCAATTTATCATTTTGTATTCATTCAAACTGATATCTCCAATGAATAAGAATGGATGAATGTTTAATGATTTTTTTGATTTGTTGGGCTATAAGATGGCCTCCAAGGCACCGACTTAGACATAATGAATTTCCAGGGATGCTTGCCATGACTCTTCTTTACCATCCTTTCAAGTTTGGGGAAGATAGGTTTTCCAGTTTCTGAGTTATGCTCCTCCAAAAAGTCTTCGCCCAGAAAATACTCCCCAGCTACCTAGAGATACCAAACTGGTAGAGATGCTTCCTATGTATGACACTAATGTATAATCCCTCCAGGTTTCATGGAGATTGGATTTCCCCAAGCCATTTGCTAAATGGCACTTTCCAAAGGGCCCCGACTTTGTGGGTGTATCGCTCAGATGTCTAAAATCCAATTTTTGTCAAACCTGGAAGGAATGTAGAAGAGAGTCGTGGGTAGAGATGGGCACGAATCGAAAAAAAAAGACATTTCGGTTTTTCATTTTTGCTGCGGGTCCATTTCGGTTTTTTTTGTTTTTTGTGATTTTTTTGAAAAAAATTCATTTTGTTTTTTCATTTTCTTGTTTTTCGTTTTTACCTGCTTTTTGCACAACTTAAAGCATTTCCGCATGCGGATGTCCCCCAACGCCCCAGACCAGAGGGAAAACACTAAAAAAAATGATGCTGGCAGAGACACAGTATAGACTAGGTACGCAGGGAGGCTCCAAAGGCAGCGGCGGGCGTTGCCCAGGGCATAAGGCAGCCGCAGAGTGACTGCACTGTGGGGCAGGGGAGGGCACTCACCGACAGGTATGCACGCACACAGGGAGGCTGCAAGAGAAATCTCTTCTTTCTCTCCCCTAAGAGCCAGGCTGCAGCCAGCAGGAACACAGAGACACACAGCTGCCTGGCTGGCCTAAAGTAATGAGTCACAGAGACAGCAATCCCACCCTAAATCCCATTGCAGACTGCAAAGAGGATGGGGGCTGCCAAAGCTTTTTATGCCCTCTGTGGCTGCCACACCTACCCAGTCTGCAACCTGGGCATGCTGTTGGTTGAAATTGTCCAAGAATTTACATGATCCATCACATGGCTTGCATCCATTTTGTGGCTGGAATCCATTTTGTGTCATCCTTAAAGGGAAAAGAAAAAATACTTTGCGATGGGAGAAAGACAAAAACAAACGTTTTAAGGACCACAACCCCCTGGTAGGTAATAATTTCAAATAATTATCACTGCATTTTTACGGATGTCCAGGGCGTTTTAATACCCAAGAAATCAATATTAGGCATCTGGGAGCCATTTTGGGTCGATGTTCGCTAACTTCCCTTAAAGGAAAAAAAAATACAGCGATCTGAGAAAAGACATAAATGCACGTTTTAAGAACCCCAACCCCCCTGGTAGGTATTATCAGGCAGAATAAATAATTATTGCTGGGTTTTTACAGATATTCAGGATGTTTTTTAACATTTAAAAACAGCTCATTTCATTGTGCGTCGCCATTAACGGAAACG
Source organism: Phrynocephalus guinanensis (assembly GCA_037367245.1). NCBI lineage: Eukaryota > Metazoa > Chordata > Lepidosauria > Squamata > Agamidae > Phrynocephalus > Phrynocephalus guinanensis. The sequence continues at coordinate 103,922,220 of CM074734.1, read as the reverse complement.
AAACGTAACAAACCTAATTTTCATGGTTTTGTTCGGTTTGTTCTAATTTCATATCAATTTTCATTATTCGTTTTGTTACGTAATGAAATGAATAATGAAAAATGGAACAATTTTTTTTTTTGTTTCGTGCCCATCTCTAGCCGTGGGAAATGTTCCTGGAAATTTGGTGTCTCTAGGTGCTTCAGAGGCCATTTTACAGAGTTTTAAACTAAACAAATTTATTTGTTGAGTCATCAAGGAAAATCAAATTCATTTTTTTGTGATTTTTTGACCTTGATGAATCATTAATCAAAAGAAATCACCATTTTTGTGATTTGTCTCCATTTCTAATGGCAGTCCAGGTTTCTCAGATTTTGATTGATTTATCAAGCAGAAGAGAATGCAGTCAACTGCATCTGATACAATACAGCAGAAATAATAAACTCTCGAATTTTTGTCCCTACTCCTCCATCCATTCAGCATCATAGAAAAGGACAATTGCACACATGGACGGACATTTTATTGTACTTCTAGTATTTTTCCCTTTTGAAGTCTGACTCTGATGCCGCTTTGCCTTTTTATTGGAAGGCACCTTTCTCCTGTAGTCTTAGAAGCAAACTCTCTAAAAGTTTGGTTCTTACTCTGAAGTGCAGCAACCCTTGTTTTCACCTCCTTTCTAGTCTGACAATAATCCTGAATAATTTTAGCCCTTTAAGTCAGTGCATTAATTAGCCAATGAATTCTGCAGCCTAAAATCTACCTCCAAAGTAGAGATGGATCTTACAAAGTGGAAATTTTCATGGTTACTCTGCTGGTAGAGCTTGTTGCTTTTCATCATGCACTGTGTCCTCAAGACCAAACTGGTTGTTAGATCCTTTTGAAAAGATGAAATGGGCATTGAGCAGCTGCAGCTACATGGATACATGTTTGGATTTCAGTTCAACAGTAGACTCAATGGGTAGAGATTTCAGTCCCATCTCTTAAGTGCATGCATGCACACACTCACACAGCCTTATATTCTTCTGTTTTTAGACTAACTAGGAACTGTGTTCATAGTGTCCATGAAACAAGTTGTTCTGTATGTCTTGATTCCACCTAAGCAGAAGCTTGATCTACCCAAAGCTGCCAGGGGAGAAGAGATGTTTTCCAGCCCGGAGTCCCCACACTTGTTGCTTTAGATGCCGCAAAAGGACAGCTTTTGGCTACAGAGCTCCAGCTGTTCTTAGTTAAAAGTGAAGAAGGCAGACATGCATGCTAGTCATGTCCAAATCTAGGGGTGGCACTCATCTTCATTTTCAAGCCAAAGAGCCAGTGTTGTGCAAGTCTGTGGCCACGTGGCTGGCATGGCTGAACACATTTCTGCGCACAGAATAGTTTACCTTCCTGCTTTTTACGGCGGTACCTATTTATCTACTTGCATTTACATGCTTTCGAGCTGCTCGGTTGGCAGGAGCTTTGGTTAACCGCAGGAGCTCATTCCACTGCATGGCACCAAGGGTTCGAACCACTAAGCTGCTGACTTTGCAGCCAACAGTTTTCAGTACCCCATCCCACTGAGCCACCACAACTTGGCAGATGTACTATAGTTGCCTGTAAATGAAAATGCTTCGTTTGGAGGTGGAAGGGAAAGGGAATGACTCTTGAGAGAGTACCAGGATTTGTCAAGCATTGATCGCTTCCTTTTTTTTTTACTGCTTCCCTTTTGGGGGAAAAAAACTTGTGCGTTTTTTTTTACATGATGACTTTTCTGTCACCGTTCTACTCTGTTACATCCCAGTACCCTTTGGATCCTCTGTGAGCAAGGACCCACCTTGGGTTACTTCTGCTGTGCAGGTGCATGGTGTCTTTGTCATTCTAGCTTCTGCAGCAGCAGTGCAACTGCCCAAGGTGCTTGTACCTCTCAGGTTGTTGTTGCAACGCTGTCGTACCAACAGCATGTAAAACACTTCTCCCCCCCCCCATTCTCTTCCTCTTCTGATCACCCTTCCCCCTCCTTTAACAAGAGTCTCTCTCCATTTCCTTTATTGGGGAGTGTCAACAGATTAGTGGAGAATCCCTCTGTGCTGGCAAAAATCTGCCACAAAAGGTATTAGGCTTTCAGCTATTGGATTACCACGTGGCCACCTGTCAACTGACTGGGTAAATGTATCTGCCTTTGAACTGTTTTTTTTACATTAGACGTCTGAGAGGCGGTGTTTCTCAAGGAACGTCTGTTGCTAAATGAAGGCTTCAGCTTCCTGTACTCAAACATTGGGTGGGTTGGGGGGAGAGAGGGAGAGACTAAAGGACTTGTGGGGATTAGAGCTGTTTGAACAAGATGCCAATGCTATCAAGTCTTAAATGGTTAATACTATATAGGCAAAGGTAGCCAATCCAGCTGCAGGCAAAGTATGGTTGTTTCCCTTACACAAGGCATCTTGTGGAAGAAATATGAAATACATCTTGTAGCATCTTATTGCTCCCAGTTTGAGATGGTCCCAAGAAAAGAAAAAGTTCACTGCTATCTGGAAGGGTATAAAGAACAAGGATTAGGCTGTGGGGTCCCCAAGATTACAGAAATGCAAAAGTGGGTACAGTAATACTTTTTTATTGGGCCACTAAAAAAGTAAATAAGTAGCCAGCCTTCATGGATATAATCCACTTCCCCAGGTTGTAACAACATGCCTTTTATGGACAGTGCAGAATTTTTTTAGATAAAAGTCCAAGAAAGGAATGAGGTATATCTGTGAGACTAGTCTGTGTGTAATGATCCAGGTCTTCTTGAGATGAGGAGGCCTCAAGAAGATGCTCCCTCAAGACATATGTTTTAGTGGTACATTCATGACCATTTGTCCTGTTGAAAAATGTTTTTTGGTTATTGTTTCTGTTTTCGGGTAGCACTCCTAAGTACAGCCACTTTAGGAACAGCCTGCTCCAGTGTCTCAACTGAGTTAGCCTTCTCCAACAAGAAGTGTCGGCCTGCTACACTGTCAGCCCCAGTCAGTGTGGGCTGTGACCAAGGGCAGTGGGAGGTGTACACCTAAATAGGGGATCCTCCTGCCCTGAAATGTCTCCCTTTGGAATGGATTGTCAATTTCAGTTGGCTAATGTCGGCAAGCTTTATTATTTTGAGTTGTATTTAATATTAAGCAATGAAAGTCACCACCTTCAAAGAGTCTCGTTTTGGCTTTTTTAAAAGTTTAAAGCAGGAGTAGGATTTTTGATATGGGCTAGATGGAATGCTAATATTTTGTGTAGAAAACTGAGAGTGAGCATGGTAGAGATGATGCTTTGTGTGATCTGAAATGAAAGAGTAGAGAGATCTATGAAAACTCTTACCCCAAGTAATAAATACCAGGTTTTAAACACCTATGAAGTCCATACCGCTTCATTGTAATTTTCATTCAAACCACTCCACTTGAAGCCATAAAATAGGTTTGCACATCATATCTCTCCCGTCCACCACACTAGCACCTGTCTTTGCCTATCCCTGTTAGTTCTTCCACAATTTAAATCAGATACACACCTATCAGATGTAACAAGTTAATGCAAGTTATTTTAGCAAGTTTTCATCATTATGAAAGAAGCCAGAGCACATATTTTGCCCTTTTTGGTGTGCTTGGTCAGAAGTGATGCTCTGTTGCTTGTTGGCAGAACAATTTTTTATTATCAGTACTAAGAATGGTTAAAGCCTGTGATCAATACCCTTCTGTTTTTCTAAACAGCCTGTTCATTCCCCCCCTTCTCTTTTTGGCAGAGAGCTGATGCCAAGGACTCTTGATGGGCAGATCACCATGGAGAAAACTCCCAGCTACTTTGTCACCAAGGAGGCGCCGGCCCGTATCTCTGCCATGTCGAAGGACACCAAGCTGATTGTGGTGGTCCGAGACCCGGTCACCAGAGCCATTTCTGACTACACGCAGACTCTGTCCAAGAAGCCGGACATCCCCACCTTTGAGAGCCTGACCTTCAAAAACAGGACTACGGGCCTGATCGATACCTCCTGGAGTGCCATCCAGATTGGCATCTACGCCAAGCACCTGGAGAACTGGCTGCTCTATTTCCCCATCGGGCAGATCCTCTTTGTCAGCGGCGAGAGGCTCATCAGCGATCCGGCCGGCGAGCTGGGCCGAGTCCAGGACTTTCTGGGCCTCAAGCGGATCATCACCGACAAGCACTTCTACTTCAACAAGACCAAGGGCTTCCCCTGCCTAAAGAAGGCGGAAGGGAGCAGCAAGCCCCACTGCCTGGGCAAAACCAAAGGGCGGACCCACCCCAGTATCGACCAGAGGGTGGTGCAGCGACTGCGCGAGTTCTACAGGCCCTTCAACATGAAGTTCTACCAGATGACCGGGCATGACTTTGGCTGGGATTAATGGTTGATGTGGAAGCACTTGCCCGAGTTAACCCTGCCCTTTCTCTTGCTTCTCTCTATATCTGTAGATAGGTCTATATGTAAAATGTACAGAAATCTATTTTATAATAATTTATTTTTAATTCCTAAGCAATTAATTCACTAAGCTGCCTAACCACACTGTAGCCCATAGCTATGTTTGTTTTCTTTTGTTTTTAACATTCCACAGTGTTGATACTTGCTATGCTCTATCTGTTTTGTTGCCTGGCTCAGTTTGTGCTGGAAAGTGCTTCCGGGTAATTTCCCAAATGAAACCTTTTGATCATAAAAGGAGGAAAAAGGCAGGTGGATATAGAAGAATGAGAAAAGCACAATCTCTCTCCCCGCTCCCTTTTTCCAATACGGGTACTAGACATGTCGAAACACTTCTGTGCAAGGCCCTTCAAGTAGCACCTCCGGTCTTTTCCTAGGCCCAATCCACTTGTGGTTGGTTTCTTTGTTGACCGTGAAATCACCGCCAGCTTTCCAAAGGGCTTTGTGGAACTCGATCCTTGAGCTGAAGCAGCTGCCTTGACCAGTGGATGTGGCACACACTGAAGAAAGCTCTCCTCTCTAGCCATATAGCTGCTGCCTCCTGTTTCCCAGAGGTGTCCTCCTTCCTGTACTGAGCTGTCTCTTCCCATTGAGCAGGGACCTGCGTGTGGCCTTCTAGGTGGTCGCTCTTCGTGGGTGACTTTCCGATGCCAGCTCCTCACGCCAAAATCTGAAGGAATCCCTAAGGGGGACTGGTCACTTGGGGGGGGGAATCTTTGCAGGATTGACACCCCCTTTCATTAAGCCTCTCCTTCAGCTCTTGCCATACCATTCAGTGGCCAGGGATGATGGGAGCTGAAGTTGGACATCTGGAAGCCACACGTTGCCATCCCTGTTCCAGAAACTTTGCTACAGTAGGAAGGTTTTACTGCCTAAATGGCTATGCTTTCTCTTATCTCTTCTCCTTTTAAAGCGGATTTCCTGGGCTGAGAACTATGCATATTTTATGCAGCTTTAATGCTTTCCCGCTGGAAAAAAAGTGAAGAGATTAATTGGGACAGATCTAATGACACAGATTTTTAGTTCTGTCTTTTTGAGCTTGGGTTTTAGATCACTCTCTTGGGAGGAAACAGTGCAGTCTGAATTTGTGTGAGGAACCGTTCTGCTAACTCCAACTCCCATGGTCATTGATGCCACATGGGCACAGGGCACCTTGCCACATGGAGCAATCTTTTGCCTCCCACTTAAAAGCCCTTGAGCACCGTGTTCTGAAGTGGCCATTAGTGCTGAGATGAGAAGGTTTAACTTATCGCATGGTACAAATCAGGTATGGTTTTTTATTTTTTATTTTTTTATTTTGTGTGTGTGTTTGTGTGTGTGTGAATTCCCTTGACGGGTGAGCCCCTGGAGGTGAAGATCCAGGTATCCTTGCCTGTCCGAGCCTTAGCAAGGAACTCCGGCAGATGGCCAAGCACTGTCCTAGGGTGAATGGAAATCAATGCTGTCTCAGAACCTGGCATGCCATACTGGACAGCCTCAGGTGCATTGTCCCCAAATGGAGCCACTTCCATATCTTCTTAATCCTGGGGGAAGCTGCAGCTGCAGAGCTCCCATGCCATTTTGCACTGAACCTTCTGAAGCCATCTGCAAAATGAGTCATGGTAGGCTACAGCTTCCCGCGCGATTGTCCCAGCACTGCTCAAGCTACGGGTGGGTTTTCTCATAGTTCAGAGGAATAATTGCAGCCCCTCAAAGGTCTGTGATTAGGAAGGAATGGAGTGATGCAGGGATGGGTGAAAACTTGTATATGTGTGTTCTAACACATGCATTAACACAATCAGACCCAAGGCTGTAGGATTTCCCATTAACCGTCAGCCTCGGCTTTTGGCCATCCTTAGGATGATGGCCAGATCATTTGCCTGCAAAGCAACACTCTGAGCAATGAGCCATTTGAACCACACTTTTCCCAATAGACTAATGTGCAACATGTGAAATTAAGCCTCTTTCCTTTCTCACCCCCACCCCCACCCCACTTTGACACTGTGACCTACTTATTTAATGGCCATGTTGCTTTCTGGCTTTATCAAGCCGTACAGCGTCCTTGAGAAGGATGTGTGGGTTTTTCCATTTCTGTCTTTCTTATGGCCTCGCCGCCACTGTTTGTCCTGTTCAGAATTGCCAAGAAGCTTAATTGCTTGTTGGACAGCAGGATTTTCTGCTGGGATTTGTGTCTTTCCTCTGTTCCTTTACAGGTTTATCACCTGATGCCTTCCCCAGCTGCACAAATCACAATTGCAAAATAGTTCCTGTATCTACAGACCCTCTGATAAGGTTGAGGATGAGGATGCATTTAATTCAGCATTAAACATTTTACGCAAGCCCTGGCGCAGCAGCCCCATATAGTGGAAACATTGTGAAACTGGTTAATTTAAAAGGCCTTATCCAAACATAATGATAGCCATGATGAGTACCATGCCTTATATGGCATTGGAACTGTTGACACTAGCCTCAGTGCAATGTTGTCAATGTATTTTAGTTTGGTTTACAAGAAAGTACGCAATCAGAACTTAAAAGTGTGGTTAGATTTTTTTCTCATATTGTAACATTAATTTATGGCTGAGTTCCATTCAGCAGTGCAGTATGTCCAGATATTAGCAATATTTTTTGTGGTACACCTTAGAATAGTATACTTGTAAAGGAAAACAGATGGCAAGCAAAAACTGTAAATTAAGTATTTTGTGGTATGTACAACACAAATTAATTTTACACAGAGGTTTCTAGGAAAAATGGGATTCTAATTCATACTATTTCTTTGAAAAAAATAAAATATATTTTACCAAATTGTTGATCTGGCCTCACTTTCCTTTTCAGAGTGTGCACAAATAAAGGGTGTCAAGTTTAATCACCCAGCCCATTGTCTTAACTCATATACTATACCCAAATCATGGTAGTAGGATGGCCATGGGGCCTGTTTTACTCTAGCTTGTCTTAAAGTCTGGTTGAAAAAATGAGGAACCATCAGAAGGGAAAGCAGCTGCCTTACCTCTGACCACGTACAGTGAGAACTAGGCCAGTATAATGGGTAGATGAAAGAACATCTGAAGAACTTCCATTCTTCTATTCCAATCAGAGTGTTGTTAAACACCTAGCGAGACCTGGTAGTTTGGGTGCCATCAACCAGGTTGAGATAAGTGTGCTATGTATTATTCAGTCATGAGCATGTTAAGTATTATCTGGGTGGCTTATGCAGGCTATACATTGCCCCCCCCACCCCAATTTACTGACCCCAGAAGAATGGAAGGCTGAGTCAACCTTGAGCCAGCTATCTGAATCCATTGGGATTAATTGCAGGTTGTGAGCTGAAATTTTGACTGCGGTTTTCACCACTGTGTCATGAGCCTTAAGACTCAGTTCTAAAAACTATCAAGAGGGATCTTCTATTTCTTGAATGTCTTTTTTGTAAGATGTTTCATCAATAGTTTCTTTACATTTTAGTATTTAATTTTGGTTCTTTCAAAAAAGGAACTGTAACCCTCAAATGTGAAAACTTTGGGTTCACCTACATGGGTTCCTTGGCTTTTCTCCCAGTAGCCAATGGGTCTGTCAGCTTGTTTTAGCTCATGATATGCTTCATGCTATTTGGTAGCCTTTTGAATAGAGATGGGTGTTGAAAAGCACGTCTGTGGGAAACATCTCAGCCAGCATGGATGGGAAACTGCAGGCAGTCAAAGGGGCAGTTGTTGATTATATTTATGTTCAGCTATTGTGAATTGTGAAAAGTGAATAAGAGAGCATTTCTGACTGGCACAATGGAGAGCAAAGGATGGCTAAGTGCTCCTCCCTCCAATTTGTGAATGCACACACATACACCCTCCATGCTATGACCTAATTTGTCAAAGGCTCCCCATGCTAGCTCTTCTGGGAAAAGTGTATGAGAAACATCTAGTTTGGCCTTGAGCTACTTTGAGATGTGCAAAAGTTAACCAGTCCAACCCACAGAGAACTCAGGTCTTTGCCAATGTACATTCAAATCCATTCTGTCTGCCTCCTGTACCTTTGGCTGGGACACCAGGGCTTACTAGCTCAGTGCAAAGGTGGCTACATTTGTGCAAGGGTGTTAAGCCAGAAAGCCATGGGAAATGGGAGGGACTCGGGCCTCCTTGTTGTGCAGGCTCTGAAAGAGCCTCATGTTACAGTCACTTAACTCCTTCACTCAACCTTCCATCCTTCCAAGGTCAGTAAAAGGAGTATCCAGCACACAGGTGGGGGGAGGGACAATGTGTAGCCTGCATAATTACTTATGAACTGCCCAGAGTGCAATGGGGTGGTATGTAAGCAGCACATTTTGCTTTTCTGCTTTTTGAAAGTGATGGGGCAGGCTCAGTCTGGAGGAAACAGCAACAACATCTTTCCAGAAGCCCCAGTAGTAACAAAGGACCTGGAAAATGTTCCATATGTCAAATGTGCAGGAGTTCACCTTATCAGGAAGAGTGGCAACCACTGCAGCTGCTGGGCACTTGTTCTCTTCCTACCTGCTCTGCAATCAATTTTATTCCCCACTGCTGCTGCCCAAACTCTGGGATTTTATATATATCTATTTATCCAGAGTTTACTTAGACTCTGCATTCCTTTATCCAAATTGCCACTTCTTGTGCCCCACTCCCATTCCATAGCTGGTCTAGAAACAGTTCTCACTCCCAATCTTGCCACTTGGTACCCCACTTTTTTGAAATCAAATGGAATGGGCTATAGCTGCCCTGGCAATCCTATGTCCACACTGTTCCCCTTATAGGGAAGACACTGGAAAGGGGAAATTAAATGGCATACCAGCCTCTTCACTTCCAGGAGTGCAGGAAGGGAGGCAAAATCAGAATGTTAGCTGGGGGCATTTTGGGAGTTGGAGGTCCAAAAATAACTTTTAAAAAGTTGTCCAAAATTCTAGCCCAACTCCAGAATTTTCTGCAGTCACTGTCTGAAATATACTTCATCTGTCTTACTGCCGCTGTTCATCTATATTTTTTTAAAGAAAGACTTGCTATTAGATTTGAAAATTAATGCACAAAAGTCACAAGGAGGTTAATAGTCTATTTTTCTTCACTAAAGAGATTTGCTTCAGAACGACTTTGCAGTTAGGATCGAACGTAGATTGATAGCTGTAAGGAACTGTTATTGGCTCAAGCCTGCAATGTTGCTGGCAAGTTTGCCGTTTCGTTAAAAGGCATCCTCCCGTACATATATGAGTTGAGTGGGGTTTCTTTCTCCCTCACTGCCCTTAGGGGGTTGAAATCCAGTTGCAGGAGGTGCAGCGACCCCACAAAGAGGTGAACATGCACTCATTTGTGTATGTTATGGCTGATTGGCACAAATGGGTTGTCCTAATTTAGGTCTTTAATTTTATGTTGTCAAAGGGTCTTATGTTAAGCTTCTTGCTTGGAAGTGGGGCAGAAGGAAAATTATGTAAACATCCCCATAACTCCAGCAGCTTTTCCATTGCGTAACAAGTTGTGCGACTGGTGTTTCAACCAGTGCAAGAATACACATGTAAAAGGGAATCTTGGTGGAGTGGGGTGTTACATGATTTTTCTTCATCTCCATGAAAGGGCAATATGATACTAGCCTGAACCATTTCAAAGGAGAAGATTCTAATTCATTGGTTAACTTAGGGTCTTAAATTATTATACACCACCAAATAAGAGCTTACAGTAGAATCAGAGGCTGAGGGCAGCTCTAGCATAAAGACATACAATACAGTCTTTATATTTGGATTAGAAAGACATCATGGACCCATTTGCATGCTCACCTAATTTGACACAAGGAACATTACTGGTTGCCAGTTTATACGTGAAGTGGAATTCATCAAGCAGTCTTGCTGAAATCACATATCAGACTCATCAATAACTCTGTTGTTATTGTTATGTTGAGATTTTATGTTGTAAACTGCCCAGAGTACTTCTAGGGCTAGATGGGTGGTATAACAGTCAAATAAATAAATAAAAGGTTAGGAACTACCATAGGCTAGGGTCTTCCAATGCCATTCAGTGATCTCACTACATGACTGAAAAGTCTACCTTCTAGCTGGTATAAGAAGTCACTAACGAGATGGGCTAATCAAGTCATTTGCAACCCTAAATGACTTGGGGGTATCGATATGTTCACATAGGATTGTAGAAGTGGAAGGGTTGTTGAGTTCATCCACCGGGCCAGCAGGGAATTCACAGGGAAAGGAGCCCGCGTAGCTTCGATTTAAAAACATGCAATGGATGAGAGTCTCCCATACTCTGCAGCAGTCCATTCTTTCAGAAGTTCTTCCTCATGCTTAGTTGGAACCCTAATTCTACTCTCTGGAGCCACAGAGAGAGCATGGTCACTTTGCCTTCCATGTGACTGCCCTTCAGATATTAAAAGATATCTCTCATATCCTCTCTCAGCAATGTTTCCTTTGAGTTTTATCTCTGCTGTGGAGGAGACGGACAGGGTTTCAGCTGAAACCTGGAAGTAAATAGGCAGTAACTCTGGCTGCCACTGTTGAGCACCCATATGTGCTCATGGACCTTAGAGCAGGCATGCCCAAACTTCGGCCCTCCAGATGTTTTGGACCACAACTCCCACAGTCCTTTGCCATTGGAAATACAGGCTTGGAATTCTGGGAGTTTGGGTCCAAAACATCAGGAAGGCCAAAGTTTGGACATGCTTGCCTTAGAGGGAAAGTGGTTGCCTCTCTGCTTTCTCTTTTCCTTGCAACACATCTCCAACTCCCTCAGCCACATCCAGTAGAGATGGGCACAAATTAAAAAAATTGCATTTCGTTTGTCATTTGGAGGGTCCGTTTCGGTTCGTTTCAGTTTTTCGTGAATTTTTGAAAAAAATTCATTTTCGTTTTCGTTCGTTCCATTACCATTTCGTTACTATTTAATTTTTTGTGATTTTTTAAAAAAAGATTTTAAGCAATTCACTCATATTGCAGTAACGGAAACGAAACACATGACAAATTTTCGGTGTTTCTGTTTGTTTCGTTACATTTCAGAGACAAAATTCGTTTGTCATTTCGTTACGTAATGGAATGAAAAAATGAAAACGGAAACGAAAAATTGTTTGGTTTGTGCCCATCTCTAACATCCAGTGTCCTCATAGGGTTTGATTTCTAGACTTGTCTCCATCTTGGGTGCAACCCCCACCCCCACCCCCCAAAAAAACATGTTGCAGCTTGTTAATATCCTTCTTAAACTATGGTAGCCTTGTGCTCATAGAACTCCAAGTGGCAGCAGAACAGAGTGTTGTTGTTTAGTACTGATCAATATATTGTTGATGCAGAATAGCTTTAATTTGTGTGTAGGTGTGTGCACGCACTGTATCACACTGCTTGTTATCTACTAAGACCCCCTAGATCTGTGGTGGCAAACCTTTGGCACTCCAGATGTTTTTGACCACAACTCCCAGAATTGGAGTTGTATTTGTATTGTAGAAGTGGAAGGGTTTGTATTGCCAATGACAAAGGACTATGGGGGTTGTGGTCCAAAACATCTGGAGTGCCAAAGGTTTGCCACCTCTGCCCTAGATCCTTTTCACAAGCCAGCCATTACTCACATACCTTACTCCACAGTCTATAAAAAGTCTTCTTGAATCCCGATTCTATCATCTATTGCTTAACTCTCCCAGATCAGTATTTTCTATATATTTGACAAGCATCCCATTCCTACCTTCATCCAGATTCTTGATAAAGACGCTGATCAATAATGGGCCCAGGACACAACTCTTTAGCATATCACATTTTTTCAGGATGACAAAAATAAAAATAAAAATAATTAAAAGCCATTGGTGAACGTTCAAGTACAGATCACCAACCACCTTCAAATCTAACTAGATGATAGTATTATTATCTAGCCCACATTTTGTGAGATTGGCTTCAGAAATATGTGGGATCTTGTTAAAAGCCTTGCTGAAATCAAGATTCATTATATTCACAGCACCCCCCTCTGCAAGCTTGTGACTCCATCAAAAACTGAGAATAATCTGGCCTGACTTGTTTTGAGAAGCCCCTGCTGTGTCTTAGTAATCACTGCACTTACTTTTAAATGCTCACCAAACAACCATTTAATGATCTGGTCTGGAAACGTACTTGGCATCAATGTCAAACTGACCAGTTGGAAGTTGCCATAAGTCCTCTTTGTCTCTCTTTTTAGGAAGGGGATGCCATTTCCCTGTCTCCACCCATCAGGGAACCTAAATGCTTTCTGTGAATTCTCCAAGATTATTGACTGAGGCTCTTAACTACAATCACAAGTTCCTTCAGTACTCAGAATGCTACTTGAAATATCATTAGCTACCAGATGATGCCCACCTTCATAACAAATTATTATAGTTGTGGAGAGAGACGTGGGAGTGAACAGTATGTTCTGTGCCTTTACATGTTTCACATTAATGGGGTTTTCTTAGTGGATACTTGATCCCACACCGTGTAAGAGAAGCAGGTTTGGATGTGATCACATAAGGAAATAGATCACATTTTGGACCACTTGTGGAGTAGTCCAGTGTGATCTGTTTTCAGTGATCACATCACACACAGGGAATTGTGCCCAAATGACAACTGCCATAATGTAGTATTTTGTCATCTTCTACTGTCAAAATAAATTGCAGCCATTAACTTGCAAGGGAGAAAATAAAGATCTGTATTATAACTGGTATTTTAAAGGGAATCAAATAATCACAGAACCTTTACCAACTGTAGCTCTGTTTACATAGTCCCCGGGAGCATAATGGAACCAATTGAGACCTCAACTTTGTGTTATTGAAGTAACTTCAATTCCACATCTCAGCTCTCTTGGAGCTAAATGACAACACAGACTCCTATGCAACAACATATATAATAATGGGTATACAATTTATGTGCTTATTAAGATTTGTGCCATGAGCCAATGAACGGGCTTATGTGACTAAAGGCCTGTTTGCTGCCTATCTCAGCTGTGGTGCACTTTGGAAGCAATCCTAAAAAACATGAAAAGCACCCAGCTTCCTATAAAAGATTAAATCAAATTTCAGAATTGTGTGTGTGTGTGTGTGTGTGTGTGTGTGTGAGAGAGAGAGAGAGAGTGTGTGTGTGTGTGTGTTTTAAAAAATGACATGACTGAAGAGCTATAGCTGCCTGCTGTGACATCTGGGATACTTAGCTCAGAATTTATGTGTCAAAAGCTTAAAAGCTTAACCTAAGCAACTTTAAAAAAGCACTATATTTCCAACTAATTAAGTCACGTCAGCCAAATATGATTTATTTACTGCCATCAGTCATGTCTACAGCAGAATTATCTCATTTTTTGATTTGTAATGACTTTCCCTCCCCTCATTAATCTGCTTGTGAATTATTTTTAATACATCTTGCTGGCATGAAAGCAAATCAAAGCAATTTCTTACAAAAAAAATTAGCCCAGGGCAATTCCGAAGCACAGCTGAATGATGAAAGTCAAAGCCTAGCTCTGGTCCTGGGGACTGACACACGAACCTCCTCCCTCAGAAGTGGGCCTGGGCAGCCTCTTGAAGCCTGCTGCTCATACAAAACTATCCCACTAGGCCTCAAAGATGACTTTGGACTTCCTCTTCCTTAACCCATTCACACAAGGACATAACACATGAGCACAATTGAACAGCTGCCAATGAACAACAGACAGGATAATGCTGCTGACAATCTTAATATTTCGCTTTGGAATATACTATATATTAGAGATGGGCAAAATGGTGTTTCATTTCATTTTGTTTTTTCTTCATTTCATTTCAAACAAAATTGATTTTTAAAAAAATATTGTTTTGCTCTTAATTTTTTGCAGTTTTTTCTTTTTTTTCTTTTTCTTTTTTCTTTTTGCTAGTACCAACCAGCTGCCCCGCGGGCCGGGTAGGCACTTTTTTCTTTTTCTTTTTCTTTTTGCAAGCCAGGTCGGTACTCTCTTTTTTTTGGGGGGGGGGGACTTTTTTTTTTGCTAGCGCTGTCCAGATGGCCCGTGGGCCAGGCCAGCACTCCTCCTCCTCCTCCTCCTCCTCCTCCTCCTCCTCCTCCTCCTCCTCCTCCTCCTCCTTCTTCTTCTTCTTCTTCTTTTCTTCTTCTTCTTCTTCTTCTGCTAGCCCTGACTAGCTAGCGTGCAGGCCATGTCAGCACTTTTTTTTTTGCTAGCACCGACCAGCTGGCCCGCGGGCCGTGTGGGTAATTTTTTGGTTTTGGTTTTGGTTTTTTTGCTAGCACCGCCCAGCTGACCTGCAGGGTGGGTTGGCATGTCCCCCATTTTTGCCTAGCACTGACCAGCTGGCCCACGGCAGGGTCAGCACTTTTTTTTTAGTCTACTGCCAACCAGCTGGTGCATGGGGCCAGCTGGTCGGCACCTATTTTTATTATTTATTTTGACAAGCGCCGAGATTGACGCTTGTCAAAATAAATAATAAATGAACATGGAAACGGAACAAAATGAAAATTTCTGTTTCATTTCATTTTTGAAGGGCACTTTGTTTTTCATTCCATTCTGTAACGAAACAAAAAATGAAAAACAAAATAAAAAAATTGTTTTGCACCCATCTCTACTATATATATTTAACACAAATGTTACCTCAAGCTGGAAGAGTTAAAATACTTCTTGAGGTGTAGCAACGCCAAATGGAAGCTCACAGTGTGAATGTGTTTTCCCCAGGAATGAGGGCTGGGGGGGTAGGCTGTTAATAATGATAACATTATTCATTGCACATATTAGTGGGCTTGCTGCTCTTTTAGGACCCTGTGAGTTATATATAAATGCTCACGTTCTGATCTAAAACTACATTTAAACTTGGTTGAAGCTGTTACTGATAAATTGCTCCAACTTTAGACTTACAAATTAAGGTACTATGCATGGAAAATCGGACCTTTGCTCAGACTAGTGCACTGGACTTGAGAACATAGTATCATCCAGTAGATCTGTATCAGGGCGTTTATACACGACCCCTAAACTCCGGGGCAAATGGCTCCCAGCTCCGGAGCTTAAAAATGTTTACCCACCAGCTCCGGAGTTAACAGGAAATTAAGTGCGACCCCGCCCACTTTAGCGCGTCCCAGCACAGCTTTCAGGTACCTGCTCTTTGGAGGTAAAAATTATTTGATCCGGTGTAACAATAGTGAGTGCGGGGCTCTCCTGGCTTCTGTTTGTTGTTTTTTGGCTCCCGCCCCTTTAAGAGCTACTTTTTCAGAGACGAGAGGCAGAACGAGGTGAGCGGCATGCTTTTCTTTCTCTTTTTCTCCCTCCCCTCCCGCAGCCAGCAGCCAGGAAGTGCGGAGGGGTGGGGACACAGGAAGAGCGACGAACCCCTAAGATCTCTGGTCCGAATTTAAGTGGCCAGTGGATCTTAGGGGTCGTGTAAAAAGGCCCTTAGCCAGCCGAGCAAGCATGGCCAATAGCCAGGGATTGTTGGTTGTGTAATTTAAAATACACGGAAGGAGCTACATTACAGATAAAAGGCCCTTCTCCTGTTACTAGTGCATGCAAGGCAAATGCTATCCAGGTGCCTATTATTAATCTGCTCAAACTGGAGGAGTGGGCAATGGATGAGGTTCAAATATGGCTTAATGAGCCTCATGCACTCACTGGACATTACGGAGAGCCTCTGTCATGAACTCAAAGGCCAACATATTGTCTACTGGCCAAAGTGGTGGTCAAGGGCTCTGGTGGATTCAAATCTCCACCAGGAGGTCCACCAGATCTACACCAAAAGGATAAAGGACACTCAAGTAATGATAGACCATGGGTGATGAAGATGTACACTTCTTAAACAGAGAAGATAAGGGGTTTGAGAGAGGGGTCAGGGAGGTCATTCATTTGTGTATAGAAAATCCCTCCAGGGATGGAGGACTAAGGCATAATGTGTCTCTCATTTATCATGCTGCCCTTTCATATATCCCCCCCCACAAAATGAGGATCACTTCAGACATCCACTAGGAAGGCCACTGCTAATGACTCATGCTTAGGGTGCTTGGTTGACTTCAGAGGTGTGACTTTCAAACAGCCCTGGCCATTGTCCGTATAATGAGCCTATTCAGACCAGGGTGTAGAGAAACCAAGGTGGAGCATAAATTGGAAGTCTCCTACTGACCTTCCTTAGACTGAAAAAGCTACTTGCATAAGTAGCAAAACATTTCAACCTAACAAGAAGTCCAGTTGCCATGACTCAACCTCTGAATAACCTCACCTGGATAACTGAGAATCTTCAAAGACACAAGAGTTCTTCTTTTCATGTCAAAATGCCATGGGAATGAACCCACAAAAGGAAGAGTTACCAAGCTAGCTGCCTCTTATTCCTTTACGTTTTTGGTCCACAGAGGGAGTCATGGTGAATAGAGTTCAAAAACTTAGCACTGGGGCCATATGTCTTGGACCTGGCAATCTAACATGAAGGCATCAGTTTCTTCTGTTGGTCCAGTGTGGCCCAGACATTTACCCTATGTTGTCTGATACTAAAATTGCTCCTATAATATGAATAATAAATGATAAGAAACAAATGTGTAGTTTCTGGTGCCAGTACATATGGATCAATTGATTTTCATGAACCCAACAGATTGATCTTGTTTAAGAACCAATGAGAAGATCTCTCACCGGTGCCATCCAGGAGGATAGCTAGGTTAGTCTGTTGCTGCAGAATTAACGAAAGAGTCTTATTCCACCTCTAAAGACTAAGAAGATTTATTTTGCATATGTATGTATCTCAAAAAGCCGGGCAACGTCCATGGGAGATTATGCCAAATAAAATTTGATACTCTTAAAGTACTGTAAGGATCTTTGTGGTTCTTGTCAGTTTTTAAAAACCATATTTTAAAAAAAATCCACTTTAAATAGCAACACCGAAAATATATTAAGTAAATGTGAATTCTGTTTTATGGGAGGGAAGAGATTTTCCCTTCCAATTAGAAGCTAAACTGTCAGGATATATGATATGGATGGTTAGATTTGGCGGTAGGAAGGATTCAGCAAAGTGGCACGTGAAAGCTCTTCAAAGGCTTGGAGCAGCTTTGGACCAACATGGCTGTGCTCCATATCACATTCAGTTCACAGGTTTGCTTGTGGTGTTTCTGCCAGTCCTCCCATTGCTTTACTCAGGTATTCTCTTTGCTACCGCCATTGACGTTGGAAAGAAAGAGCAACAGAAAATAACAGCTCAATCACAACAAACAAAACCAGAACCAAGCACTGGCTCTGGATCTTGAGCCATTGGCTGTTGCCTACAATTAGTTGTCTGTGTCTTTCCCCTTGGAACTGGACCCCTGTTTCCAGGTAAACATTGCCCAAAGGGACACACTGATTCTTTGCAAAGCTGTGTCTTATTCTAGTAGTTGTCTATCTGTGTGTGGGGGTGTCCATGGAAAGAAGTCACTCTCCCACACCCCTGCAACTGCAAGGAATGGTTATGTTAACGTTCCGTTGGTGCCTGTTCTTAATATAACACCCCATTGTCACTGGAGCTGACTTTGCCTTGTGCATGTAAAATAAGGCGAGGGAGGCGGGAGGGAAAGGAGGCTTTTATAACGATGCCTGTGAATGGGATCATGGTAAGGAAATATGTACTATAATTAATTTTAAAAGCACTACTTGGCTGAGAAAGAACACTTGACTACTGCCAAAATGGTTCACTGGCACTTATAACAAAGCGCAAAGGGTCAAGCCTGGATCTTCCTCCAGATGGAGTGACCATGGTTCTGCTGGGGCAAAGCTTCATAGGCAGAGAGAACCCTTTCAGCCAGAGAACTGCTGATGCCATTTGCATGTCACAGACCTCTATTATCTCCATATGAAGCATATTTCTCTCAAGCTCATCTCAGGGCAGATTTTTCTAAAAGCTTAATTGCTAGTAGTTTGTTAGTTGATGACATTCCTGGCAGAGAGCGTTGGCCTGGAAACCTGTTGCACAGCATGGTTATTAAGGTTTCAAGATATTCCTTGCATACATCACGTTTAAGTAGCATTTTTACTGCCAAGCACTGTGTTTGATGTTTAATTTGCATTAACACAGAGGACTATAGTCGAGGGAAACGGCAGGCATTCACTTAGAATGATATACTTGCAGTTTCTGTTATGCTGCTCAAATATGGACGTTTGGCAGCTTCCCATTGAACAGCAAGCCAATGCCATTGGACGGTTTGTGTTGGGGTACTCAGTTTCAGACCACCACTTGTCTATGAAACTCAGTGGATCGACTTTGGCCAGTCACTGGCTGTCATTCTAACCTAGCCTGTAACCCATTCACTGGCCAGTATGTTGCTAAAATAAAAGAGAAAAGGAAGCTGGGGAATTAGACAGTTCAGTGGCAAATTAAAAACAATGACTACCTATGCTAAACATAAGTTCAATGCACATCTCTTGGATGAGGATGAATATGATCAGCTGTCCTATGTACGTGCCTGAACAATACATTGCAGTGTTTTCTGTGTTGGTGGACCACTATAAAGCCCCCAACCTCCTTTTTGGTAGTTCTTTCAAACCTTGACTTGGTCAGAACATCCCTTTGAAAAGAGAACGACTTCTCAGGACACGTGTCCAACTTCCTCAGGCAAAGGATGGGAGACAGCCAGACATACTTCGCCTTGCATTTCTACGGGGAAGGCAGCCACAAAAGTAATTAACAGCTTTGGTTTGTCAGGATGCCTGGAGCCAAGGATGGAGCGTACAAGTCATGAGTCCCTGTTGAGTTGGAGTTAAGTTGGTCCCATTTATCTGAGTCACATTATCAAATCTGTACAAGAACAGAAGTCGGCTGGTTATCACTGAAACAGTGGTGGGAGTGCCAGCGGCCGTGGCCCGGGCAGCACTGGCAGGTAGGTTGTTGGTGGCAGCAGGCACCCAGAGTCTTTGGGTTGCAGTCCTGAGGCCCAAGCCTTGGAGGGAGATGGGACAAATGACTTGAGACTTGGACTCAAGCATTAGGACACCAAGACTTGAGACTAGAGATGGGCACGAAACGTTTTCATTTTTTCGTTTCGTTACGCAATGAAATGACAAACGAATTTTGTCTCCAAAATGAAACGAAACGAACAGAAACACCGGAAATTTTGTCGTGTGTTTCGTTTTCATTACTGCAATACAGTGAACTGCTTTAAATGCTAAAAAAATCACAAAAAATTGAAATAAATGGTAACAAAAAGGTAATGTAACGAACGAAAACGAAAATGAATTTTTTGCAAAAAAATTCAAAAAAACGGAACCAAACCGAAACGGACCCTCCAAACAACAAACGACAAACGGAATGTCATTTTTTTTTATTTGTGCCCATCTCTACTTGAGACTCAGGTGCCAAGACTTTCCAACTTCCTTGTCTGCAGCATAGTACAGTATCTATTTGGAAGTGCATTGGTTCCTTCTTTCAAAGTGAAAAATTAAATAAATGTTCCTAGGCGCATCATGTCCTCAGTTAGCTCCTACCAGACAGAGAGACAGAGAGACACTAAAGCAGTAAGGAATAGCTGCTCCACCCACTCCTCAACCTTTTTCTTCTCCTGGAATGATTATAATTGTCAATGTATGGGAAGTATCACCTCTTCATGCCATCATCATGTGTGAACATGTGCAGATTATTGTTCTTTTATCATCATGTATCTCCAACCTGTAGTTTTCATAACCCACATGCCAACTGTGACAGATCACAACTTGTGTGGGATGGAATCATCTGTGGGATGGAACTGTCTGTGAAGAACACAGGGGTTCAACCCAGGGCCCCATTCCTGAATGTTACATTTTGCATGGTCTTCCTGGAGTTCAAATGTCTGCAGCCACTGAAGCCACCCATTGCTGTCATTATCTTCCTTCAAGTTTGATCCCCCCTATTTTAAAAACTGAATTCCTCAAGCCCCTGTCTTGCCACCTTTCATGTCTTTATCTCACAGGTGAGCAGCTTCTTTCGTAATATGGGCCATTTAGGAAACCCATAATGAAATGGAGGGCTGAGCTTAATTTGCATTTTTATGCACATATAATTTGGATGAATGTGTTGGGTACTAAACCGTAGCTAATGAACATGAAACATTTCTCCACCGATGCCACCTGAGTGATGAATCTTCTGACTCTGAGCCTTCTGGGTGCTACTTTATATTCACAATAGAATTCCTGACAACTATCTCTCCCAGCCACCAGAAGAAAATATTGCAAGCCAGCACTTAATATCCCTGAATTTTCATTGCCATGAAATCACTCTTGAAGCAAACACACAAGATAGCCATGGCATTGCCCTCTGAAACCCTGAGGACAAAAAGCCCATTTTACCTTCAGGCTTTTGCCACATGTAGTCTATAAAGATGATTTTTACCATCTGTGACATACTGTATAACAGGATCATACCTGGTATGACATACAGTAATACCTTGGTTTATGAGCATAATCAGTTCTGGAAACATGCTTGTAAATCAAAGCACTCATATATCAAAGCAAATTTTCCTGTAAGAAAAAATGGAAACTCAGATGATTCATTCTGGTGTCCCAGAGACCACATATTGTACACACAAAATGCCAAAACTCACAAAAGAAGTTGGCTAGAAGTCCAGGTCCACACCATGGTTTAGGTACCTGGCTGTGGAATCTGCTCTGCTTGGGATTAACAACTGGATTTTACTCTGTGTTTTTAATGTAACAATAATAAAAATGCAATTTGTAGTCCTATACACACTTGACTAGCTGTTCCATGAACATAAGAACATAATAAGAACCTTGCTGGATCAGGCCAAAGGCCCATCTAGTCCAGCTTCCTGTATCTCACAGTGGCTCCACCAAATGTGTCTGGGAGTGCACGAGACTAGATATCTGTTTCCTGATACCACTCCCCTATATCTGGTCCTTGAAGTACCCCAGTTTTAAACCTGGAGATTACACATCTCCATCGTGGTTTGTGACCTGTGATGGACTTTTCCTCCAGGAATCTATCCAATCCCCCTTTGAAGACATCCAGGCCAGATGCCATCACCACATCCTGTGGCAGGGAGTTCCACAGACTAACAACATGCTGGGTAAAATAAATATCTTATTGTGTCTGTTCTCACTCTCCCTACCCTCCATTTGAGTGAATGTCCCTTAGTTCTGGTATTTTGTGCGAAGGGGAAGAGCATCCCTCTATCCTCTTTACTCATGCCCTGCATTATTTTGTACATATCAATCATATCATATCATCCCTCAGGAGCCTTTTTCCAGACTAAAGAACCCCAAATGCTGAAGCCTTTCCTCATAAGGGAGGTCCACCAACCCAATAATCATTTTAGTCTCTTCTGCACCTCTTCCAGTTCCACTATGTTTTATAATGTTGGCTGTTTTATTTTCAATCCCCTTTTTGATAATCCCTAGTATGGAACTGGCCTTCTTCATTGCTGCCACACAGTGGGTAGACACATTCATTGAGCTGTCCACCAGCACACCAAGATCTCTTTTCTGATCTGTCACAAATAGCTCAGAGCTCATGAGTTGATAGATAAAGTTTGGATTTTTTGCCCCAATATGCATTACTTTACATTTTGCTGCATTGAAACACATTTGCCATTTTGTAGCCCATTCCCCCAATTTGGAGAAATCCTTCTGGAGCTCTTCACAGTCTTCTCTGGTTTTTACCACTCAGAAGAGTTTCGTGTAGTGCACAAACCTGGTCACATCACTGCTTATCCCTGTCTCTAGGTCATTTATGAACAGATTGAAAAGCACTGGTCCCAGGACATATCTCAGGGGCACACCACTTTTCATCTCTCTCCATTGTGAAAATTACCCATTGACACCTACTTTTTGTTTCCTGGATCTCAACCAGTTCTCAATTCACAAGAGGATCTGTCCTCTTATTCCCTGACTGTGCAATTTTCTCAGCAGCCTTTGGTGAGGGACTGTGGCAAAAGCCTTCTGAAAATCAAGATACACAATATCTACTGGTTCACCTAAATCCACATGCCTGTTGGCCTTTTCAAAGAATTCTAAAAGATGTGTCAGGCAAGATTTACCCTTACAGAAACCATGCTGATTTTTTCCTTAACAAGGCTTGTTCTTCTATATGTTTTAAGATTTTCTCTTGGATGAGGCTTTCCACCATCTTCCCTGGGACAAATGTAAGGCTAACCGGCCAGTAGTTTCCCAGGTCCTTCCTTTTTAAAAAATTGGTGTGAAATCTGCTATTCTCTAGTCCTCCAGCACTGTGCCTCTCTCAGCTTTTGAGGCTTGCTGGGGATGTGTTATGCTTCCCAACAGCTGAGATTTTCTGGAGGGGTAGAAATTTCACTGGGACCATGAGCGTGGTGGCAACAAGAGGGTGTGGGACCCCTGTATGGTTCTGGGAGTGGTCATGATGCCCCACAGCCTGAAGAGGGTTGCTCACCCCTACATAATAGAAACAGAAAGAGAGGTCACTATACCTCATGGAGCATCTACATGTATATATTTTTGCTGTGAAGAAACATACATCATAATCAAGGGACAGCAATGAAGGGAAACCATCTTGAACAAAATGTCTTTGGAGGCTTTCAGTCATCCAGGTGAGGTTATCTGGGAGTTGAGTCATGGCAACTGGACCTCTTCTTCTTGTGGGATCAAAACATTTTGCTACTTTCAAGGAGCTTCTTTAGTCTGAGGAGTAGAGATGGGCACGAAATGAACAATTTTTCGTTTCCATTTCTGTTTTTTCGTTTCGTCACGCAATGAAATGACAAATGAATTTTGTCTCCAAAATGAAACGAAACGAACAGAAACACCGGAAATTTTGTTGTGCGTTTCGTTTTCTTTACTGCAATACAGTGACCTGCTTTAAATGCTAAAAAAATCACAAAAAATTGAAATAAATGGTAACTAAACGGTAACGAAATGAATGAAAACGAAAATGACTTTTTTTGGAAAAATTCACGAAAAACGGAAATGAACCAAAACAGACCCTCCAAACAACAAACAACAAACGAAACGTCATTTTTTTTTATTCGTGCCTATCTCTACTGAGGAGTGTTGGTGAGAGCTTCCAATTTATAGTTTACATTGGGATGGGTTGCAGATTTCTGACTTTCACACACCTAGGGCTGTTGTCTATCTAATGAGCCTATTCAGACCAGGGTGGCATGAAACCAAGGTGAATTATAAATGGAAAGCCTGTAACCAACCTTCCTCAGACTGAAGAACGTACTCGGATGAGGAGCAAAACATTTTGATCCCACAAGAAAAGAAATCCAGTTGCCATGACTGAACTCCTGGACATTTTGAACAAAGTGAGTTTTCATAATTTGGTGAGAAGGCATGCTCTTTTCTCTTGACTGGTTCCCTTGAAGAATAATTTCATTGGACAGATCTGTTTTTCAGTTGCTTACACAGTTATTCTTAGAGAATCTTTTGTTATGAAAAGCATGGCTAGGAAGTTCACTGTAACACAACATCAATTGACCCAGAGAGCAAGTATTGGATAAATAATAAATGGGAATAATAAAGTATCAATGAGTGGTATCTGTAGCTGACATCTGTTTTCCAACTGGCCTGCAGCCATGCAGTCTTGGAAACCGGGCAAGGTCAGGCTGGGTCAGTGCTTTGATGGAAAGGAAGATTCATATTCTTAACCTCTGGGAGATCTTCCGTGTAACTTATAATGTATCTGCTCAGGTGGAATTACATTTCCATGTATTTATGGGATGATGCATTGCAAAACCTACTTCTGTTATGCGTGCATTGTGAAGGTGTAGAAGACAAGCACAAAGCAAAACAGAATCTACAGCTATTCACAAGCAAGCAAGCAAACAAACAAACATGATGGCTGAAATCCTATTGCCAGCCTAGGATAAATGCTGTATCTTGTGGTGCACCTTTTGCTGTAAGTTATAAAATTTGGATATTATCTGTTGGATGCCAAGGTCTGCAATTTGGCAAACAAAATAATAATAATAATGGCAACACTTACCTTGTGACTTACAGTAATATGTTGCCCAAAGTATGCCATACAGGCACCAGGGGTTGATCTGTTTTTTTAAAAATGTCTTGTGCTAGAAAAAGATTCATAAAATAACCTCAAATGGCAGGAAAAAGAAATCCAAGCAGGAGGATAAAAGGGTTTGGAATGGGGTCAGTGTCTATATTATTGTGGGTCTGAAAGGAACTGGAGGCTGGAACCTTATATCACATCTCCTGAGAATAACCCAAACTGAGCTAGCACCTTAAAACTATTTTATAGTTTATGCAATGTAAACTATACAGAGGATTGCACCATAAGAATTGCATTCTTGAGATGCAATCCTCTGTATGGTTTTTATTTTATTTTAAAATACATACAGCCCATTCATTCTGCCACTGTGAAAGCACAATCATGTGCATCGTTTTTATCCTCTAATGAAGTCTAGGAGGCTTACAGGGAAAAATCAATTAAAATGTCCTTGTATAGTACTAAACATAAAGCAGCAGGAGGGAAATTCTAACACACAGCCATAATAAATATTTATTTTTTTAAAGAACAGAGAGTAATTAAGTTATCAACTGAAATTAGCCACAGAAGGCCAACCTTAAGCAATAAGGCCATTGTCAGTTTCTGGAAGGCAACATGAAGAAGTAAGATGTGTTTTCTTTGAAATTGACGTTCTGACAGTAGATAACGCCTCAGAATGGAGTTCTCCATTTTGTCAGAGTGACATAAATCTGAGTTCTTGAGAAATATAGAAAAATATTTGAAGGTGAGCTCAGCAGGTGGATAAGGTTTGCAGACAGTTCTTCGTGGAAAAGGAGATATATCTCTGAGGCACACATGTATAATCTGTAAGGAATCATGGTTGGGCGGGATGTATCTGTTTTCTGTTTTCACATTGGTATTAGTGATATATTAATATAATAAATCAATGACTATGAAAGGGATGCCTAAGTAACATTGTACATTCAGGAAATGGATAGACAGAATACGAATGGCCTTACATTGTGGTTTTGTTTTTTTTAATTAAAGATTTGTTTCGAAGCTGGCAGACTGTTTTTTCAAAGCTGCGGTTTTGGATGAAGAGCCATTTTAAGTCAGGGCAAGCATATCAGACCAACAAGAGGCAAAAACTTTGTGGTGCTTAAAGAATGAACTGGGATATCTCGATGTGCATTTTTGTGGACCATGTCCATATCTTCAGAGACTTTAGTTTCACTCTAATGTCTGAGGAAATGGACTCGATCCACCAAAGCTTACCTTAAAATACTGAAGTTATTCAGTTTGGTGTCACAACGTTTTGTCTGTTGTGCTTTCATTTCTTGTTTCTTATGTTTTTTCTCAAATACTTGAACATGTCTTAATTGTACTAGACTGTGTATTATCCCTCATTACTGTAATCCACCTTGGGTCCTTTTCCAAGGAGAAAGGCGGGGTAAAAATACTCTAAAACAAATAAAATAAAAAAAATAGTTTAAAAAATGATCGTTTTAGTGATTCTCTTTTTTTAATAGTGTAGTTGAGGGTGTGCACTGCTTACTACTAGATTCCTCTTTTTAATGTTGTTAATATCCCCCAACAACAACAACACCCATTCTATTTTTAACCTTCCTGCCTTTTTTTCTTTTAAAATCTCTTGCTCTGGAAGTGGAAATTTTAAGTCCTTTATGTGTCTTAAATAGGCGGGTCTGTTTCTGTAAATGAATAGATGGGCATCGTGTGTGTGGATCTATGAGTGGACAGATGATGAATAGGTTGAGTGGTGGCTTTTGTGATTGCACAGATGCATGTGTTGGTGCACAGGGGTGGAAAGCTATGGGACTGTAATGTATCAGTCTCTGAAAGTGGGATGGGATGGGTTTAAAATGCATTGGCACACTGCCCATGCTCACCCCTGACCAATCCGATGCTTGCTTCCAGACAGACTTGCTTAAACTCACTGGGAGGAGAAATACTTTTCTCTCTCTCTCTCTCTCTCTCTCTCTCTCTCTCTCTCTCTCTCTGTGTGTGTGTGTGTGTGTGTGTGTGTTTGCTATGTGTGGGCATATTTAATGGTCTAAAAGTAATACATGTACATTCAGTTTGGAGAAGTGTTATGTTCAGCTTATGGACCCAATTGCCATCTCACATGTCAGAAAGAAAATAATAATAATCCTGCAATCTTCAAAATTTTGTGTACATTGATTGATGCTTTTGCTGTGAAGGAGGTCGGCAGACCGGCTGAGGGAAAGAAGACAACAGTCGGAAAACAGTCTCCTAAGGAGGTGTCAGTCCTTGTAACTTAAGTAGTACCTGAGCCCAAAATGTATTTACTTAGGGGCTAGGCCGCTAAGGACCACTTTCCGGCTTTGTCTCTGATGCAGAAAGTTAACAGGGGCAAGATCTGGTTTCCACACAAACAGGATCTTGCACCATCTGTCCTCTTTGCAGAAAGGGAAGTGGCCCTTTGAATCCCACGCCTGCACCTAACCTGAAAGGGACTGATGAATGGGAGGTGGCACCTTTGACCTCAAGGTCACCAGAGGTTTTTGGGACTTTGTGCAAGCCAAAATGCAAGACCTGACAAGGGGCTTCCTCTTTAAATTGTGCCTGCCACCACTGGTGAGGGGCAGTAAATGGCTTTTCTTCAGGGCTGATGGTTTTCCCAGCCCCCTCATCAAATGAGTGCTGGCAGATTCTGGCCTGTCTTTTTCTCATTTCTTCATTCCTCGAGGGAAAAGCTGGGTATATTTAAGAACGCATTGTTAAATTCTTAGGAGAGCAGGGCACAGATAATCCAATTTTTTTGGATTTTGCCTGGGAAACAAATAAGTGAGTGGATAAAAATAAATCCCAGTTATTCATAGAAGATAACAAGCAAGATTCTAAAACAGAACAGTAAAGCATTGTTTATATGCAGTTAACTCAGTGTGCAATGATCCTATGAATTAATGACTGTCCTGCTATTATCTTTCAGCCTAAAGGCCATGGCTTCCTTTATTAGGTCAAGCTGTCTCATGCCTGGTCTTCCTACTGCCTTCCCGCTTTGTAGTATTGCTCCCCCCTCCCCCTGGTTGTGTTTTGCCTCTTTTTGCTAAGTATAATATTGTAGCTTCAGTTTAGTCATTTGAATAAATTCAAATAACTAAATATAAGTAGAGATGGGCACGACTTGGAAAAAAATTTTTTCGAGTTGTCGTTAGTCGGGCCGGTTCCGTTTCGGGTCGATTCCTTTTTTCACGAAAATTCGCAAAAATTAGTCGGTTCATTTTTTCGTTTTTTCGTTTCCGTTTCTACCGCGATATCGCGCATTTTGACGTCCGACCGAGACTTGCGGCTTGCGGGCGCCGCGCGGGCGGCGGTGGCGCGGGGGTATATGCGTGGGCGGCGGTAGCGGCAGCGGCAGGGGGAGTGGCTAGCGCGCGGGCGGGCGCGCGGGCGGGCACGCGGGCGGGCACGCGGGTGGGTGGGCGCGGGTCCCGCAAAATGAGCAGGCGAAATACAGTTTAAACCTGCCTGGGTGATGGACTTGCTGCTGCACAACAAGGCTACTGCATCCTAAGCAAACAAAGTCGGGCAGAAACAAATTTGCATTTCTTTTTTTTCTCTTGGTCTGCTGTGCTGAATCTGCTGATGCTGAACCAGCCAGCCACCCTACTTGGTCTGGCTGACGTGCCTGTTTGTTGTACTTTTTTGTTGTTTGGTTTTGAATCCATCCCATCTCCCCTCCACCTCTCTCAGAGGCAGCAGGAGAAACAGACATTCCGTTCCTCCCCAAATCTGGATGAGGGGTCTACTCCTCTACTCCTCCCAAATTGGCCCCCCATCACCAAGGTCCTTCTGCCTTCACTTCACATTCACAGTCAAAGTCACACACACTTAAAGGACAAGCAATAAAGCCAAAGCCAATGCAACCCTGGTTTTGGTCATGGTCAACAAAAACATTAGCAGTTAGAGCCTGAGGTGGTTAAGCTACGTACCTAGCTAGTAGCTGCTACAGCCAGGAATAGTTTTGGTAGGGATGGGAATGGGATAGGGCTCTGGGTTGCTCTGACTTAAGTTTTACAGCCCACAGCCCAGCCCACTAGGCTGTACAAGGAGGAGGACTATCTCTGGTCGACGCGTCCATAAGGCCAGAGTAAGGGCGGCCACTCCGGCCAGGCCACAAGGCAGAGTATGAGAGCACCACAGCACAGAGCCAGAGTGCGGCAGCGGCAGGCTCATTGCCAGCTCCAGTATAAAAAGGATGGAGCTGAATGGCATGACAGGAATTTAAATGCCACTGGCCTTGGGTCACAGTGTCTTGCAGCCCAGAGGACTGAGTTGCGGAGGAGGCCAATCACCTTGAGTCTGGTCTGGCACCACACTACCTGCGATGCACCAGATGGCACTTTCTGACAAACGCTTGGGTGGTGCTGTACGTAGTACGAACGCTGTTCAAATCAGTACCCCCCTTCTGTGTGAAACACGGCGTCTTCCAGCCCAGAGGAAAGACTGGAGGAGGAGGCCAATAACCTTGAGTTTGGTCTGGCACCATACTGCCTGAGATGCACCACCGTCCACCACATGTCACTTTTTGACTAAGTCTTGGTGTGGTGCTGTACGTACAAATGCTGTTCAAATCAGTACCTCCCTTCTGTGTGAAACATGGCGTCTTGCAGCCCAGAGGAAAGACTGGCGGAGGAGGCCAATCACCTTGAGTTTGGTCTGGCACCACACTGCCTGCGATGCAGCACCGTCCACCACATGTCACTTTTTGACTAAGTCTTGGTGTGGTACTGTACGTACGAATGCTGTTCAAATCAGTACCTCCCTTCTGTGTGAAACACGGCGTCTTGCAGCCCAGAGGAAAGACTGGAGGAGGAGGCCAATCACCTTGAGTTTGGTCTGGCACCACACTGCCTGCGATGCACCACCGTCCACCACATGTCACTTTTTGACTAAGTCTTGGTGGTGCTGTATCAGGGACCCCCTTCCGTGTGAAACACGGTGTCTTGCAGCCCAGAGGAAAGACTGGAGGAGGAGGCCAATCACCTTGAGTTTGGTCTGGCACCACACTGGCTGCAAAAAGGACAGCAAGCCACATTCTGAGTCTGACTCTTCCTCCCCAAGTCCCCAGCTGTGTGCTGGTAGACTTGCTAACTGCCGGCCCGGCAGTCTACTACCATGCCCTTCTTTGTGAATCACAGTTGGTTCCCACACAACTCCAAGAGCCAAGCCTGCAACTTTGCAATAAACTAATGAAGTGCTGGCACCCAAGTCCTCTTCTCTTCGTTGTGAGGCACAGTGTCTTGCATCCCAGAGGAAAGAGTGGTGGAGGCCACAAGCTGGAGTAATTGAATGCTGGGCCAGCAATCCACGACCATGGCCTTCGTTGTGAATCCCAGCTCCTACAACTCCAACAGCCAAGCCTGGAACTGTCAGAGAAACTACTGGAGTGCTGGCACCCAACTACTCTTCCCTTCTTAGTGAGGCACAGTGTTTTGCATCCCAGAGGAAAGAGTGGCGGAGGCCACAAGCTGGAGTAATTGAATGCTGGGCCAGCAATCCCGACCACGACCATGGCCTTCGTTGTGAATCCCAGCTCCTACAACTCCAACAGCCAAGCCTGGAACTGTCAGAGAAACTACTGGAGTGCTGGCACCCAACTACTCTTCCCTTCTTAGTGAGGCACAGTGTCTTGCATCCTAGAGGAAAGAGTGGCGGAGGAGACAGAGCTAGTTCTCTGTGAATTACAAACTCCCTGCAAACTACTACCATGCCCTTCGTAGTGAATCCCAGCTCCAACACCACTCCAAGAACCAAGCCTGGAACTGTCAGAGAAAGTACTGGAGTGCGTGCTGCACACACAACTTCTCTTTCCTTCTTAGTGAGCCACAGTGTTTTGCATCCAAGAGGAAAGAGTGGCTGGAGGAGCCCACATAGCCTGAGTCTGAGGCCACAGGGCCTCCGTAGGGGAGGAACATTGCCAGGAAGCTCCAGCTCCCCAGCATGACTGAATGGCCTGAGGAGGACGCCAGGAAAATGCCCTTCTTCGTGAGCCACAGTTGGCAGCCCAGTGGAAAAGCAGAGTCCACATGGTGTCTGACTCTGAGGCCTGAGACCACTCTGACAAAAGGACTGCAAGCCAGAGGGTCTCCCTACACAACTGTGTGCTGCTTTCCCCGGCCGTAAACTCCTAGCAGGCCAGCACAGCCATGTTCCCTTCTCAGTGAGACATAGCTTTGCAGTCCATGGAAGACAGTAGGCCTGAGAACCACAGGCTTACTGTCTGTGTGAGTCAGAGTACCAACAAAGAACCAAGCCTGGAGTGGAGGCTTCCTCCCTCCCTCCCTTCACTGAGAGCCACAGTCAGTGCATTGCATCCCAGTGGCATGCCCTTCGTAGTGAATCACATTCCCCACAACTCTAAGAGCCAAGCCTTGAACTTTCTGATAAACTGTCCTATTTGTAACGGTGACAGAGGGCCACCAGCACGGCAGTAAGTTGCCCTTCTTTGTGAGCCACAGTGTATGGCAATGGCAGCCCACTGAAGACTAATTGGCGGTCCGGAGGCTGACAACACTCCCACACTGTGGCACTTCTTCCTGCAGAGTCCTGTCACTGTCCCAGGCAGAGTCCAAGGGTGCTTTCACATGAGTTCTGCCTAATCACGGGCCCACCCCACGGCTGTTTTCTAGCACACAAGCACAATTCCCTTCTCTGTGAGGCACAGTGTGTGCAAACAAAATAGTTGATGAGTGAATGCACTGTTACAGTTGGTCTTCAAGAGGTTTTCCGCCAAGAAGCGGGCGTAGCCGTGGTTGCTGCATGGGCAAGTTGAGGGCAGTGGCGACAGGGCTGAACTTGAAGCACTAACTGGACCATGCTGTTAGGGTGAAGGAGAAGCGGCTGGAAGGCCTCCTCTAAGCCGGAAGTGGGGGGAGCCTGACAGGCAGGCAGGGAGAAAACACAGAGCTAGAGTGAGTCTGAGTCTTTGACCACACAGGCTTGCAAAAGGACAGCAAGCCAAGCTTTCTGACTTTCTTTCCCAGCTGTGTGCTGGTAGACTGCTCCTAACTGCCGTGCCGGCATTCCATCTCCATGCCCTTCGTTGTGAATCACAGCAGTTCCACAACTCCAAGAGCCAAGCCTGGAACTTCCTCCTGAAAGGCTCTTCTATTTCTAAGAAACAAACGATTATTGTGCTGAACTGTGGTACACCCAAGTACATTCCACTCCAGCCCTTCTTAGTGAGACACAGTGTGGTGCAGCCCAGAGGACAGAGTAGCGGAGGCCTAAACATCCCCCTTAACCCTAACCCTAAGCCAACCACCAGCTGTTCCTGAAGAGTGTTCCCATAACTCAATCATCATCATCAATCACAACCTAGATTTGCAAACAGTAACTTTTCTGGTCCGGCAGCCTTTGTTCCGGGGTTAGGGCAGAAATGATTATAAAATGTTTAAGCACCGAGTGTGCGCACAATGAGTCACACAGCACAGCACCAAGATCCACACAGGGGACTTTCAGCTCGGAGTACGCACACACAACAAGGACGTTTCCCTTCTTTGTGAGCCACAGCTGGCAGCCCAGTGGAAAGAGTGGCGGAGGAGACAGAGCTAGGTCTGTGTAAATTACAGACTCACACAGTCAGTGTGGGACAGAGTATCCACCAAGAACCAAACATGGAGGCTTCCTTGGCAGGCAGAGTTTCTCTCGCCACCCCAGGAGACTGGGTTTTGGCAACCAAGGAGACAGAGTGGAAGCAGGAGAACTGGGTGGGTCTATTTCTTTAAGGCGGTAAGGAGGGGAGCTTGCCCCCTGATACTCAGTCTTTGAGGTAGGTTGTTGTAAAGTGCTTCCTCACCACTTTGTGTGTGAGAGAATACAGGTAGGCAGTCAGTCAGGCAGGCAGGCAGACAGGCAGGCAGGCAGGCAGGCTCGTAGGGCCAAGGGAATGGTGTGAAGCACCAAGGAAGGCAGGTATTAGGGTCTCTCTCAGACCAGCCATGGCAAAAGGGGAAACATTGGGCCAATACAGACAGACCCTTTCCAATGACACTTTGAGTGGCCCTGCCTGGTTTGGAGACAGGCCAGGGCAAGAAAAATTGTGCCAATAATAGTACCCTTCAATTGTGTGTGTGAGAGAATACAGGTAGGTAGGCAGGCAGGCAGGCAGGCAGGCAGGCAGGCAGACTCGTAAACCCCAGGGAACGGTGTGAAGCACCAAGGAAGGCAGGTATTAGGGTCTCTCTCAGACCAGCCATGGCAAAAGGGGAAACATTGGGCCAATACAGACAGACCCTTTCCAATGACACTTTGAGTGGCCCTGCCTGGTTTGGAGACAGGCCAGGGCTAGAAAAATTGGGCCACTAATAGTACCCTTCAATTGTGTGTGAGAGATAATACAGGTAGGCAGGCAGGCAGGCAGGCAGGCAGGCATTAGGCACTGGAGTCGGCAGGTAGTCACAGGGCCAGGCAGGCAGGCAGGCAGGCTCGTAGGGCCAAGGGGAGGCAGGCAGGCTTGCAGGCGGGCATGGAGGATTGCAGGCAGGAGGTTAGGTTACAGGCAGCAACTTAGTTCTTGGAGTGTTGGGGTAATCCCAAGGTGGAAAGGTTGAAGCGGATGAAAGTCAACCTTTCCACCGTCTCCGGGTCCAGGCGACAGCGGCGCGGCCTCAGGACATCTCCCATGTGGGAGAAGACACGCTCACTCTGGACACTGGTGGGTGGAATAGACAAGAGGTCCAACGCCAGAGTTGAAAGAGCGGGCCAGAGGTCTGCCTTTCTGGCCCAGTAGTGCAGTGGGTCCGAGCTGAGGGGTTGGAGGGGCTCAGCCATGTACTCCTTCACCATGGTCTGAGCGGGGTCTGCTACTTCTTCCTCCCTGGCCTCCACTGAGGAGGAAACTGCCATGGCTAGGGCAGAGGCCAGGTAGTTGGCTGCTGGAACGGAACCTGGTCTCTGGGTGAACGCTCCTGGAGTAGAGAGGGATGTGGATCCTTGTGAGGACTCCTCCTCAGCATCGCTCTGGCTTCCGTGCGCCCTCTGAAACACCTGGCCCTCATCGGAAACAGCCCTGACTTGACGGCATAGCTCCGTCTTCCAGGATTTCAGTTCGGCAGTGCTGGCCGCCAGGGAACCCTTGACGCGAGGGTCGTACAGGCAGGCCATCTGGTACACCTTTTCCCTTCTAAGTGGGCCAAGGCGGGTATCCACGCCGGTCAACAGCCTGTCTGCCAATGCCCTGCTCTTAGGGAGAAGATTGCCTTCTTCCCGGATACTGGTCTCTAGGCGTTGGTGAAGGGCATTGACCAGGGGGAGAACGTGGCCCAGGCTGGCGTTGTAGCTGCTGAGGACGTGGGTGGTCTCCTCAAAAGGCTGCAGGATACCCGCCATCTGGGAGAGGGTGAGCCACTCGGTAGCACCAAGGTCCAATTCCCTCCCCTCATGCAGGACTGGGGTGGTTGACATGATCTATTCCACCACTTCCTTCTGCTCCACCAGACGCTTGACCATTTCGTGGGTGGAGTTCCACCGGGTGGTCACGTCCTGGATCAGGACGTGCTCCCGTCGGCCCGTCTCCGCCTGCCTCTCACGCATCATCCTGGCTGCCTTGACGCTGCGAGCGAAGTGCCCCACGATCTTCCGACACTTGTCCAGCAAGGCCCTGGTCTCCCTGGTCCCCTCACTCCAGGAGTCCTTTGGTGCACCCAGGCCAATGGCATCGCCCACCACTAGATGCAGTTTGTGTGCTGCGCAAAAGATGCCCTGGAACCCTGCCCCAAGAACCGCGTTGGTCATGCTACGGCCCGCGTCTGTAACCATGACTCCACGATTGACCTGTCCCTCTGTACCCAATCCCTACTCTCGCATTGCTGTCTTGAGAACGTCAGCAATGTTGATCCCTGTGGTGTTGTCCTCCATGCTTTGTGCCTGGAGAAGCACCACCCTATACCCTCTTGGGGTGCTGCCTTGTGCCTCCCCCTGCAGCTGCTCATGGGCTGACCGGGGCTCCAGGACCTCCTTGGGTTGCCACCAATGAGCCGTCAGTGAGAGGTATCCGTGGTGCCCACCGGTCCAGAGGTCGGAAGTGAAGTGGATCTTCCTCCCTCTGGCCGCCTGCAGCAGGGCCCGGATCCTGTCCCTGACAGACTCATAAAGGGAGGGAAGCACCCGCCTGCTGAAGGTACGCCGGGATGGAGTCTCGTACCATGGTGCCACGTGCTTCATCAGGTGCCTGAAGCCTGATGACTCCACAAAGGAGAGGACAACCCGTTCATGGCCACCATTTCACCCACCACTCGAGTGGTGGTCTCCTGTGCTTTGGCCCTATTTCGCGGGCTGACAAAAGTCCCACCCAACAGCCCCACTTCCTGCAGAGTGGCCTACCTCTTCCCACTCTCACTAGCGGAGCTATGTTTTTCTTTCTCTAACCCTTCTTCCCCTCTCTTCCTCCCTGAAGAGCAAGGGCCTGACAGGGTTCCAGGCAGAGTCCCAGGGTGCTTTCTCATCAGATGGCTGTGCAACCCACTTGAGGAGAGGTGTTTGGGGTCATTCCCCCTGCGCAAGACCACCCCACATATCTTGCACACCGCCATCCTTGCGTCTTGGGGGCTGTTCTCAAAATGCTCCCAGAGACACCCTCGTGGCTTACAGAAAGTAACGCCCCCTCTGTTATTGCCTGCCGCTGCCGCTGCTGTGGTGCTGGTGTGGCCTCTGCCCTGCCGGGAAAGTAGACTAGTACTACTGCTCTCACTGGTGGTACTCTGGGTGGAAAGAGGGGTGCTCCTTCCGTCACTGCCTGGAGCCTGCCTTAAGTCTGACCCTGCCAACAGGTCCTCAGAATCTGGCAAGTTTAGATACAAGGAGCCCGATTCTGATTCTGATGCCATTTCAGAATCAGAGCCCTTGTCTTCTTGCTGATCAAGGGTGGGGCTGTCAGGTAACGAAGATGGGATTTGGTACACCTCATCCATGCTTCCCTCGGTGACAGACGATGGCACATTGCTGCTTGTGCCACTGGCACTGCTACTCGATGAGGGAGTTGCACCAGTATCACTTTCTGCACTACTTCCTGTCCCTTCCCTCAGAAACGTGCCCCTATTTATCTTAGTAGGGGTCCCCCTCCCCTGCCCTCTAGCTGTGCGACCCCTCCTCATTTTTCTCACTTCTTGTGGCTCAGGCCAGGGAATGTATAATGTGATAGTAAAGAAAAGCACCAAGGAACTGTGCAAGTAAATGAGTGACTCACAACAGCAGCACAACAAACAAGGAAATAGGAGCAAGGGGTTTGCCAATCCTGGCACCCAACTAAGTCTCTCTATGCCCTGCACAGGGCAAGTATAACAAAGAGAACTGTAATTTCTTCCCAGTTGTAATTGGATTGTGTATGTAGACTGTGGTGGCAACAAGTAAATGAGTGAGATGGACTCACAACAGCAGCACAACAAACAAGGAAATAGGAGCTAGGGGTTTGCCAATCCTGGCACCCAACTAAGTCTCTCTATGCCCTGCACAGGGCAAGTGTAATTAGGAGGAGAACTGTAACTTCTTCCCAGTTGTAATTGGATTGTGTATGTAGACTGTGGTGGCAACAAGTAAATGAGTGAGATGGACTCACAACAGCAGCACAACAAACAAGGAAATAGGAGCTAGGGGTTTGCCAATCCTGGCACCCAACTAAGTTTCTCTATGCCCTGCAAAGGGAAGTGTAATTAGGAGGAGAACTGTAACTTCTTCCCAGTTGTAATTGGATTGTGTATGTAGACTGTGGTGGCAACAAGTAAATGAGTGAGATGGACTCACAACAGCAGCACAACAAACAAGGAAATAGGAGCTAGGGGTTTGCCAATCCTGGCACCCAACTAAGTCTCTCTATGCCCTGCACAGGGCAAGTGTAATTTGGAGGAGAACTGTAACTTCTTCCCAGTTGTAATTGGATTGTGTATGTAGACTGTGGTGGCAAGTAAATGAGTGAGATGGACTCACAACAGCAGCACAACAAACAAGGAAATAGGAGCTAGGGGTTTGCCAATCCTGGCACCCAACTAAGTTTCTCTATGCCCTGCACAGGGCAAGTATAACAAAGAGAACTGTAATTTCTTCCCAGTTGTAATTGGATTGTGTATGTAGACTGTGGTGGCAACAAGTAAATGAGTGAGATGGACTCACAACAGCAGCACAACAAACAAGGAAATAGGAGCAAGGGGTTTGCCAATCCTGGCAAACAAGTTTCACCAATTAATGCACAGGGCAAGTGTAATTTAGGAGAACTGTAACTTAACTTCTTCACAGATGTAAGTTATACAACAACTGCACAAAAACCAAGCTAATAGAAGCAAGGGGTTTGCAAAATCTGGCAGCACCCAACTTTCACAAATAATGCACAGTAACTAAGATGAATGGAACTTCTTCAAAGATGTAATTGAAGAAAAAGTTCTATAGAGGTGGCTGGGTGCCTGCCCTTCAACAAATGTTTGTTTGAGTGCCTGACTGCAAAGAAATGAATGAGGTGTTGGACAAGTGAAAGAAATTCAAAGAATATCTATAGTGTTAAGTAAAATGAAATTGTAAAATGTTCTATAGAGGAAGGTGCCCTAGCCTTGTTGCCAAAACAAATGTGTTTGAGAAATTTGAGTGCACTGGTTGGCGAGGGGGAGACTCTGCCTAGTACTCAGTCTGTACTCTGTAATATTTTTAAAATAATTTAATCCACAGCCTCCAACCTCCCCTTCTAAGCACTAGTACTACTGGACCTTGGCTGTTGCTTGCCAGCCACTTGTTGCTAATAAACTGTAAAATAGAAAATACATGGAATAAAACTATAAGCTGCTACTAGGGTAGGATAGGGGTTGCTGGATTCCCTTCCAAAACCCCAATCGCAACAGCAGCAAAAAAGCTGTAGGCGCAGGGTAAAGGGACCTTGGCCAAGTAAATGAACTTGGTGGGAAATTGGGCAGGATACAAAAGAAATGGTATGGTAGTGTAATATAAAATAATATATTTTCAAAATAAATCCGCAGCACCTCCCCTCCCCTACCGCTCCCACTCAAATCTTCTCTCCCCCTTGAAGCAAATATAAGCAAATAAAAAACGGAACTCTTCCTCAAAAATGCAGAAAACAAAAAAAAGAATAAACACTGCGTTGCTATTCCCCACAGGGAATAGAAGAAATTATTATGTTTTGCGATTCGAATTAATATCAATTCAATTCCCTCCCTGCCTAGTAGCGAGACCGAGACGGCGACCGCGAAATCGAAACTAGACTGAGCGCAGCAATCCAGCCCTGACCACCCTCCACAAGATCCAAGCCCAGACTGTGACGGACTGGAACTGCCTCGGCTTTTTATGCCCTCTGGCACATCCATAAGTGTCAGTCAAAACCTGTCCATGCGATTGGTGGAATGGCTCCAAAAATTTGTATGGTCCCGTCCCATGGTCAGCCCATCGTTGCGCAGGTGTAAAAAAATAAATTAAGAAAAAAATAAAATAAAATTAACGGAGACGTATTTTGGCAAGACAAACCCACTGCTGCTACTGTAAAAAATTAAGCATTTAAAATAGGTTACTTTCGCATGTTTCTGTGGTGCTTTGGTGGGGTTTTGGGCAAGGATTTCCAAAAAAATATTGCGGTCACCATTTTGGACCGGGAATCGGTTTTTTTTTTACTTTTAAAAAATTTTTTTCTGTGCCGCTTGGCATTGCGCGATCGCCGCGTGCAAGTAACAAGCATGACAAATCAGACCAAAATTGTTCGTTCGTCAGTTTGAGCTCGAAGTCTGGGGGAGTGATTCCCGTTACCGTTTCCGTAGAGTAACGGAAACGAGTAACGGAAACGGAAACGGGAATACCGCTAAGTCGTGCCCATCTCTAAATATAAGTAGTGAGACTTCAGGCTTGATTGGATTGAGAATTGTGGTGTGTGTGTGTGTGTGTGTGTGTGTGTGTGTGTGTGTGTGTGTGTGTTGTGTGTGTTCATAGTACCAATACAGGTCATCTCCAAACACTGCATTCTGAATCAACAGTTTTTCTTTCCTTTCCTTTTTCTGCTTGCTTTCGTCATTGTTTAATTTTTATTTCTGTGCACAGTAATTGGGAATACCATTATGTGGGTCACCATGGCTTTATTTATTTAGGATAGTTTTACCCCTCCCTCATATTACAACACTGAAAGACTATATATATAGTCTTATCAAGGCAAAAAGGAGTTGAGCCGTGTGGCTGTAACAAAACACAATTGCAAAAATAGGTTACAGGCAATACCTTCATAGGTCTTGTCTCCAATATACATACTTGGAGACAAGGAGTTGTTCACAAAATTAGACACAATAATTAAAGCTAAGAACAATGACTGTGAAGAGGCATCTTGCATCTTACATGAACCTCCAGTGATACCTCCTTAAACTTAAGGATCTTTTCTAGTTCCTTCAGAGCATTTCCTCTCAAGTTTTAGTCATCTTCTGATTTCTTTGCGGTCATTTCGGTTTTGATTGATGATTGATTGAAAGTATACAGGTGATTGATGGGATGTATAGAAAAGATTTAATAATTTTTATTTCTTCATTGTCCATGTTACAGTCACATAATTCTTCTGTGGTCATTAATTATGTCTTCTTAAGATGCCTCAGGAGTAATTTGTAATCATTGCTATTTTCTGCCAGGAATACAGTTTCATCGCTTGTATTAAATTGCTGGTTTTTCTTCCACCAATTTTGGCATGGCTAGTAAAAAGTTGTGTGGAAATTTCTCCACTTTAATTAAAGCTGATCTCTGTTTGATACTAGGGATCTGCAATATATCCAAATGTGCCATGGTTTATCAATAAGAATCTTACTTTTAACAAAAATAAAACAAGTAATGAGTTTCATAAAACATCACTTATCTGTTCTAGTTATCTGTGATCTTGTTGTTGACATAGTTTTCAGATGTGAGTGTTTGTACATAATCATGTCTTGCAAATATTTTAATTAAGAATCCATCACATCTGGTAGAATAAATTTTGGCTCAGGAAAGGGGAAGGATTAATATAAGATTTAGGGATATATTTAAACTGCAAACTGCATTTGGAGTTTAGAATGCTAAAAGGATTAAAGCCTGCCGACTGGCAAGGATTGAGCCATCTGACAGCCAGTTAACTCAATGTACAGTACAGCTAATTAACTATTTGAGGACTGTAGTACACATGCCTGTGTATGAACAACAATGCCAGCCAGTGCATGAAATGGCCCAATTCACTGTGCGTCTTACATGTTGCACAATCTGAAAATGGTAACCTATATTTGAAAGCATTCTGTGTCCATTTCAGTGGTCTACTTATTGTAGGCAGAGTGATGGTCACTTTTGTAAATCCCTTCTACAGAGGATAAATGAAAATGTACTAATGTGTGTAATTATTTATATGATAAAGGCACATGTTAAGGCTTTTGGAGATAGTTGGTTGTTTGGTGGTACAAAAGTAGCCCTGATTTGGTTTAGGCTGATTCAAACCCCATCCAACCTGATTTGGATCCAGATACAAATGAAGATTCTTCATATCTTTCACTGGTCTTGGGGTGGGGTGGGGTGGGGGACTTCCACACATACACTGAACTCTGCAGCTTGGTAGCCTCTTCATAGGGCCTTAATCAATCCATTTTTCAGACAGTTAAGCTTTTGCGCCAGCCATCCTTAAACAGTCATCAGAATGGTGCAAATCAGAATTTGTTATTTGTATCCTATGTATGACATTTCTCCCTACTATGGATTCCATTTTAATACTGCAGCTCAGCGCTGCAATCCTGAACAGGCAGTATGTTCTCCGTGATGTCTGATATAGCACTGTGTCAAGACATGAATTTATCAGACATGGCCAGCGTACTAGTTGTCACTGATTATTTCCCAAGAGGAAATTGTGGATCTATACAAGCACTTTCTAAATTCTGTGGACACAATGGGACTCCTTGATCACAGCACATGTGTTTCACTTTGGGTGTCACTATACCAGTAATGGCAAACCTTTTAGAGACCGAGTGTTCAAACTGGTATTCAAAACACACTTATTTTTCACCAAGTGCCAATACGGCAATTTAACCTGAATACAGTGCTACTCTGGCTTACAAATGCCTTGAGTGCTACCCTTCGGGAAAGCGAGGATCAAAGAGCATGGGTGCTAAGCTAACTTTCAGGAAAGCGAGGACATAACAGCAGGCTTTTGAATTCCCCACGGCCACAGCAAGGGTGCTGTGGCTACAGAAAATTCAAAAACCTGCTCTTCATAGGGTGCTGCCCTTCAGGAAAGCGAGAATCGAAGAGCAGGCTTTTGAATTTCCCATGGCCACAGTACCCTCGCTGTGGCCATGGGAAATTCAAAAACCTGCTCTTCGATCCTCCCTTTCCCAAAGCGTAGCACCCCTGCTCTTTGATCCTTGCTTTTCTGAAGAGTAACAGAGAGGTGGATTGGGTGCTACACTGTTGGGAAGGCTAGGGGGAGTAGTGGCGGCTTTTGCTCATTCGTAGCCCCAGTTTACTCTCCAGCCACCCCGCCTCTGGGCATCCCAAAAGCAGTGTGGCTGGAGAGTAAACGGGCTACGAACAAGCCCTTCGCCTGGCTCTCTGCATGGAGCACAGTGGCATGCTCTGAGTGGAGAGAGAAGTGCTATGGCTGTGAGGGGGTGATGTCACGTGCCCTCTGAAAGGGATCCGCATGACACTTTTGGCACCGGTGCCATAGATTCGCCAACATTGCACTATACCATAGAAAAAATCCATTCCACAAAGTTAACCCCAGGATGTAGCTCTTCCTGCACAGTTGGGAAGACATGAATGTGCATTTTAAGAGTTTTTAATTTATAATAAACCATATAACACTGAAGATACAGTGATATTACACAAACAAGGAAAATACATGTGTATCTCTCTCTCTGTCTCTGTCTCTGTCTCTGTCTCTCTCTGTCTCTGTCTCTCTCTCTCTCTCTCTCTCTGATGATTTCTACTTTTTGTCCTTCTGAAAATGCTAGGCATGAACCACATCTCCATAAATAACTGCTTTAAGAGGACTGTGTTTGTAGACTCACTAATATATTCCATGCCTATGAAGACAGCATGCATGTATGCACAGCATTAATGGGAAAATCTAAGAATGTTCCTACTAGATTTCTCTTCCCATTAAACCACCAGCAGGGAGCTATACTGTATGTTTTCTAAAGACAGCATTGTTTAATGGAAACTTTACACAAATTGGACTTAGGCCTCTTGGTGAAGCGGGATCTCTAATTTAATTGGTTTTTATTGCTAGGAGGCAGGGTGTGTGTGGATTGCTCCGCTGGATTTTGCCAGCAAGGAGCTCATCAAAACGGGGCTGTACTGGGAACACTGCTAGGCTAATAGCTCTTCCTCAGTTTTGTTCCACAGAGAACAGTGTGGCTTAGTTATAAAGGACCTGTAAATGGTGTTAATAAAGTCATCCAGAGGCAATAGTAAGGCAAAATAATCTTGTAAACCCCCCCAATCTTAGGCTGTTTGGGGACTTTTCTTTTGTCCCTCCCACCACCACTGAAGGGTGGAGAGTCACAAAACAGAAATAAAAATAAAGTGGGAAGACTGTGGGTAAAACCTAAAGAAGAATCAAGCAGGGCCCTGTGCCAACACACAGCATACTTATAAAGCTTCTTTTAACAAAACACTTTGTGCCACACTAGCTGCCAGATGCCCACTCCATCCCCTCCCTCCAACCAGAGCAAAGCAAGTCCACTGTTTCTAATTCCAGTAGGTGGGTTCAACATTATCAATCTGTTGCCAACCTTTCCAAAGCCAATGCATGTTTTTCGGGTACTGACTGACAGATACGAAGCATCAATATCTAAGCACTTGAAACGGGAAGGCAGGGAGGCAAATAGTGACCACATGGTCAATTAGCTTATATATCATGGGTGACCTGGAGGTACTTTTTAAACTGACCCACATGATGCAAAAGCAGATTTGAATTGGTCCAGCCCTCTTTGCTCATAAAATGGCTTTTAAAAAAAACTCTGCTGCTTGGAGGGCTTCTACTTTTTTCTAGCTGGAACAATTTGAATGGCCTCCGCCCCCCCCATGAAGTTAGTTGTGATTGAATCTGATGCATTCGTGTAAAGGTGGGTGGCATGACTGTAGGTGGTATTTTAGTAATGTACACAGTTGGGATGTGATGTTCAGGTCTGGGATGGGGACCTGCAAACGCAAGGCACTCTGGGGGATTGGGTGCTAGTCCCCAATCCTGTCAAATCATGTGGGAAGGCCCTTTCGCTGTGAATAACTTATAACAATTTAGTGGCATTAACGTCAGGTTAAAAATCAGTAAAACTGAAATGTTAGACATTGTTGCTATGAACATTAAAAAGTGGAGGTGTATAACATGTGGACTATAATTCCACTGCCGCCTCCTCTCTTTGAAGAGACATTTCATTTACATCCCCGGAAGGAATCTCCTGTCCCAGTCAAATTTGTGTTAAATTGCTGTTTTCGAGGGTCTTTTTCATCATCTGGAACGGATTAATCCACTTTCCCATTACTTTCTATGGGAAAAGTTCATTTGACTTAAGTTATGTTTGACTTATGTCTAGACCTCTGGAACGGATTAATGACGTAAGTCAAGGTTCCACTGTATAAAGCTTCAGACTACTACATTTCTCAAGAACCTTTCTATAGGAAAACAATATGGAAAGGTCCTTAACATTCTAGAGCAGTGGTTCCCAAGCTTCCCAAGATTTCCAAGCTTGGAAATCACTGGTATAGAGCTGTATCAATAATACATAAAATTCACACATATAATTCACATTGCGAAATACATAAAATTCACACATATAATTCACATGCTTTTTTCCTGATGAATCAACAAATATACACTGCATATGGAGGCCCCATTTACAGGAGCAATTCTTCAAATACTGAAGTTGTGCAACAGAGCAGCATCTGTTTGGTCATTACAGGAAACAAGAGGATGGACCTCA
This sequence comes from Phrynocephalus guinanensis, assembly GCA_037367245.1. NCBI lineage: Eukaryota > Metazoa > Chordata > Lepidosauria > Squamata > Agamidae > Phrynocephalus > Phrynocephalus guinanensis. The sequence goes on along the minus strand of CM074734.1, from coordinate 103,879,071 downwards.
CAGACTTTCAATCTGATCCAGAGTAGCAGTTCTTATCTGTCCATAGTACCAATAATGGTACACTGCTATTCAGTGGGTGAACATTTGCTGGAGCTATATCCTACTTATTCTTTTCATGTGTCATCAAGTCAATTCTGACATGTCAACCTTTTGAGGGTTTTCTAGTAGGGGCCACAACTGGGTGATGGCAAACCTTCCCCTAAGCCTTCCTGGATAACCCTGGGCCACACTGCAGTCGACCAGCTATGGCAGCAGCAGTATGTGTGCATGGCAGGCTCCCTCTCCCTGCCTTTGTGCCCAGAAGTGCTGAGTGCAGCAAAAAGAAGATGAGGATAACTGAGGGCTAGATGCAGCCAATTGTGACTGTCATATATTTCTGTAGCATGAGTTGTTAAATTTAAGAAAATAACAAAACTGATTTAAGATCAGTTCAGGGTGCAGAATTCATGTTTTCCCCAGGTGTCACAGATGGTAATTGTAGGGCTGATGAAGGATGAACTCCTGAATCAATCTGCAGCCCCTGGGTGAGCCTTGACTGCTATTTCAAATGTAATGTAGTCTGCAAATCAAATGGCAGCAAAGGCAAAATGACGTGATTTGGCTGGCCAGTGTAGTCACACCCTAAGTGAAGAAGGATGCTGGTGGTGGAACATCCAAGAGATCACTCTTTCAAGTGAATGGAGTCTCTACCATTATGTGATGAGTATTACATAGCAATTATTGAATTTAGGCTGACAATTCCACATGTAGTTGCCCAGAGAAATGGTTCCCTCAGTTGAGCAGTATAGAGAGAAAGAAAGAAAGAAAGAAAGAAAGAAAGAAAGAAAGAAAGAAAGAAAGAAAGAAAGAAAGAAAGAAAGAAAGAAAGAAAAAGATGTGGCACTTCAGTAGAGAAGGCCTCTGTTCTAAGGACCACGTTGCCATAGGGATAAGAGGACGGTGTATGCTGATGTTGAGTAAGAACAGAAGAAGTGAGTAAGAACAGAAGAAGACAGTATCATACATTTCTTGTCCCTTCCTTTCTCTTCCTTCCTTGCTGGGGAGTAGGTGTGATTACATTTGTCAAGGTGGGGTAAAAATGCTCTAAAATAAATAAATAATAAATAAATAAAATTGGGAAAATGTGATACCTGTAAACAACTTGTGAAACTATGCAAGTATAGAGGTGGGAGATGTCACTCCTTTTGGATGTCATGGCCCTTGATATCTTTGGCTACCCTTCCTGCTCACTGCCAAGGGGACCTCACCTCACATATGACAATAGGCTTGATATTGTGGCGTATATGGGCAGGAATAAATCCCACTCCCTGTCATAGTTTTCTGTGGAAATGCCTGGTGCAGAGAAACAACACTCTGTACCACAGAGAGAGCTAGTGGGCTACAAGGTTTTATTTCCAGTTTTCCATGAGAAAATGCTCATCATGGGCTTGAAAATTTGACAGGCCCTCTGGTGCTGTTTAATACAATGATTTATATATCACGTTTGTGGCCAGAGGAATGCGGCACCGATCCAGGCACACCTAACAGTAGCAGCAAAAACTTAAAATTAAAATTAAAATTAAAAAAGGAGGAAAACTTTCTCATTTTCTAGCAGCAAACATTACTGGGCTGGGCTCTTTTTTAATCTACACCCCCCTATGTTATAGAAGTAGTCAATGAGAAATATGATTTGTGGTGAGAGTCCACTGCAGGCTAGAGTAGGTGTGAGAGACTGAACTGCCATTGCAGGAGAAATCTCATGGCTCATATGTCAGCACCTGCAATGAGCACAATCCACTTAGGACATTACATGGAGAAAAAAACCAAAATACCACATAACCTTTCCTGCTAGCGTATATGCTCTGTTTGAAGCATGTTCTCCAGGGCACTCCTTATAAAGGGCAGCATTCTGTTGGCTTTTGGGAACGGAGCCATGGCCCATTAAGATGCTGGAAAATGTGAAAGCTCACCTTTGAAATCCTACCTCGCCTGCCATCATGGCACATCTCTTGTAACACTGAACATGTTCATCTGTGGAACATGGGACACATGGATGCCCCCCTTTCTTGCATAGTATTGTTGTGTGGCCAGCCACTCAGGACCAAAAGAATGCTGCATATGCATTCAACATGTAGCTTCATCATGGGCAATCATGTCACAGACTGTGCAGAACTGGGAGCAGGATTTTTTTTAATGGTCTGTTCAGTCACTTATTGCAAGCCACAGAAAAATCTTGTTAGTATTGTGATTTCTGGGGAAAGAGGAATCATCATTGTGATGATTCCTAGTTTTGCAAGGTACCACCTTTTAATTTATGCTTAAATTCTTCTGCAACACGAATGGAGACTCACAAGAGATTTCAGAGTTCAAACAGATAACGTTGTTTATTGTTCACAAATAAAGAAATAAATAAGCATTTATGACGTGTCTCTTGAACAGTTTCATAACATTGACTTAAGTTACTTTTAAACTTTCTCTGTTTTACATCTTAATGATATTTGTACGTTTTTATACAAGATTTTAAGCAGTCCTTAACCAATCATTTGGCATCAGTTCCTTAACTGATCCTTATCCAACCCCTCTCCAGTCCCTATCAAGACCCAAGCCAGACCCTACCTCATTCTAACAGTCACTTGTTTATATACATCATGGGTGTAGTAGATCCCATGGGGTCTACTATTGGTTAGGCAAAACAGAATATTAAATATTCATGACTTACTCCCCCATTTTGTCACACTCATCATCATCATCATCATCATCATCATCATCATCATCATCATCATCATCATCATCATCATCATCATCATCATCATCAACAACAACAACAACAACAACAACAACAACAACAACAACTTGCACTACTTATTTCTCAGCATTGCTGGTCCAAGAGGCAGAACAAAGGGTCGAGCCTACAAAATTAGGAGTGAAGTCCTTAGAACCACATTCCATTTTGGAGTGGGGTTGGTTGTTGAAATTAGTGTGGGGAGGAGGATCACGTGATCCTGCTTCCACATTCTTTTAATTTCTCACTGTAATGTTTGGTACTTGGCAGGTTTTGTACTTTTGAAGTTGCTTGTTGATGGAGCTCCAACTTCTATAAGATATGCCTTTCTTTCTTGCATATTCGGAAGTATAATATATGGCTTATTGAAGTTAATTGTTTTAACCACAATAACTTGATTGTCTCAGTGTAATTTTTTTCTAAAACTGGAGGCTAGAATTTATAATATGGAGGTGAATAAATCCATAAAATATAGCCAAGGGCTGAAAAATGATTTTTGCTACTTGGTTATGCCTGCACGAAAAATCCACTGAGGATATCTCAGGGAATCAAGCTAGGTTATGATGAATTATTTCTTTGGGTTTGTGAAATGCCCTACATATATCATTTCAACCTGGCTTCATACTTATTTTCTGATAGCATCTAGTGCAAATAATTTGGTTTTGGATTGGGCATAAGAATTCCTCAGGTTCAGTTTGGAGCAAGTCTAACTTAATCCACAAGTTTGATTGTTGCTTATCAACATTATTACCTAGGATGTTGCTGATATGTTGCCAATGTAATTTATGTGTTCCTAGTTACTACCTTCTGAGAGTTTGCTTCCTTTCATGTGAATAAATACATATTTATCAACATCAACATTCTTTTTGATATCTGTATGGTAAGACTCAAAGATGTTTAAGAGACTGTTCTGTTTACTAGGAGAGCTTCTAAATAACTTCTTCATATGCATTAACTGCAAAAGCCATTTCTCTGATAACTAGGCTTGTTGCCTTTACCATTATTGCTCAGCTGTCTAGACTGGGAATTTAAAGCCAGAGAACACCATAAAGTGCTTAAAGAATCACATCTTCTGATAAAGTTGTACCAGTGGTTTTGCTTGAAAAAAAAAAGAATTCTAGGACATCACATTATTGCAGTCAAGTCTTAGGGCAGCTGACAAGGTTGTGTACTGCTGATAAAGCTGTGCATGAAGTTTAGCAATATAAAGATTTTTTAAAAGGAGAGTAATACCAGTCTGACAATATTTCAATAATGCTAAATATAAGTTTTTTTTGTCATGGAGACAAGTTTTTGTGTCATTGAGTGACATAGTAGTGTGTAATGTTGTTGCCCTCATCAGTCCCCTCATCATTATCACAGGTAATGTTGCTACTTGTAGCACATTATGATCAAGCTCCCGGGGACTGAGACACATTTCAGTTTCAAGCACTCACAGTGGAGCTCTTCCTGCTGGCATTTGAAACTGACGAATGTCAAGGGTCGATACAGTATATCACATATGCATCTACTTTGCCTGGGCATGCCATGCAGTGTTTCTAGAACCCTGAAGAGTTGTTCCCTATCTGGCTAAGCTCACCCTCTATTGTCACTTTCTATACACGGAAAGTAACACATCTACAGGGTAGCTGTTCCTACTGGTTTGTAGGATCTATCTATATGGACAAGCATCCTGATTTTCCAGACTGTTCACACAGCCTTATGCAATTTTATATTCTTGCCTTGGGCAGAATATTAGTAAGTTATGGCTCTGATTCCGACACTAATCATCTGATATTTTACATGGTGTCCAGTCTGCTGGGGGGAAAAGGGAAGGTGGATAGAGAAGAAGATAAGATGGTGCCCTATTATGTATCCACTGAGTCCAGTTTTATTTGCACTTACTGGCAATAACCCCTTTCAGAAAATACTCTTTCACTGGGAATGCTACTTGGTACCTTCAAAGTGGATGTGGTGCAGGGGAGCTTCTGCAAACCTGCAGTGGGATCTCTTACAGGGTCGTGGCCCATCCCTGTGTGTGCCTCTCAGCAGAATGCAGAGCGGCAAGGCATGGAAAGAGCAGGAAACAGGAGCCAGTACAACTGGCCGTTTGAAAGTTGTTAGTTAGATTAGAAAGGTCACAGAAAGAGACATGTCTCCTTTCCCAGGGACAGGAAAGAAGACATTTCTCTTAATGTGTCATTGAAAAATCTGGCCAGTTCCAGCCCAGAGTTCGGCCTAAGAATTAAGTGCCTCTGCTAAGATCGGGATGATGAATCACTACCCACAGGGCTTCCTTGGGACAGCCATGCCGGTGCCACTTGCTGAATAATGGATTCTGTTCCCGGCAGAAAGTATGGCTGTAGCGGCTACGCTGGACGGGGGATAACAGATTCATATGAGTCATAACAGGAAATGCTAAACAGACGATTTGCATCTTATTGAATGGGTTTGTAAAGCTGCTAATCTGTGGCCCAAAAGATAACTTCATGGGCAAGTGAACTTTGAAGTTATGTTAAAAAACCTTTAATACAAGGAATGGATTGCAATGAACCTGGAATCGGTTTGAGCTCCACAGCCCATTTACAGAAGCCCCAGCATATGGGCTTTGCTGGCCCAGAATAAATTGCAAGGCAAAATAACCTGGTAATTTCATTCAATTGTAGAAAGAGGATAGAATTCAAGGGTGTTACTGTTTCCCTGCAGCTGAGGAAACAGGGGAGCGAGAGGGGCCTCTAATCAATGGCTTCTGCAGTGGGGGGGGGAATAGCAGGAAGTTGGGCTGCTGTACTTCCTGTTGGTGTTCCAACATGAGAAATGCTTGGAAAGGGGCCTCTACAAACATACTTGATTGATTTTCCAGGTCAGAACTTGTAGAGCAGCTCATATGATTAAACATGATTAAACATTCAATGCCTTAATGGCATATAAAGTTGTCCATCACAAATCAACCCTATGGTGTTTAACTCCAAGTCCCCAAATGTTACTTTGAATCTTTTCACTATTTTTATACATGTGTCAAATAAGTGATTATTTTATTTTAGTTCAATCTTTATTCTTCCGGGCCTCGGAGTAAATGGAAAGGCACTTATGTTTTATTCATTACAGCCTTTATCCCTTGCTAATTTACTTACATTATTTACAGAACTGAAAAGCATTTTAGTAGGTTAGGCAGCTTCCTTATCCTATTAAATGCCAAATTTCAGAGTGTGTTATAGAGCCAACAGTTTTTTTTTTTGCAAGGCCTCTGGGTGAGACATGAGGTCGTGCCCATTCTCCATCAGTTGCTAAGAACCCTGTATAATCCTAATAATAACCCCTTAAAGTCACCTATAGCCAACCCTGTTTTGGGAATTTGGTCAAATTCTTTGGTTGATATGTGTTTGATTTCTGGTTTAGTGTTCAACTAGCTGACTAGTAAAGCACTAAGAATAAATTGCCATTATATTATATATTTGCCACAATTACAATGTTATGCTTTTTTCCTATAGCCCTCCTCAAGAATCCGAAACAAATTAAAAATAAGATCATTATGTTCCCCTACCCCCCTTATCATACTTGGTAAACGTATAAACAGGGCAAGATAACCATGTCTTCTGAATCAGGCATAACTCACTAATAAGACCTATTTCACTTCCATGGGGTACATGTGTAGATGCATGTCAGTGTAGCCTCAGCTAGTCTGTCACTGTAGATCAGAAAAGTAACTTCTTCCTTTTCTGTCTACCATGAATATATTTAGCAAAATTAGTGTGTATTACAACCTGTATCAATAGAAGCTGCTTCCTGTAGGATCTTTGTTGCACACTAAATAATTATGCAGTGGCAGAATCTGAAGGAAGGTGTTGCACAAGGGATACAACTGGAAAGTGGAATGTTAGAAGTATGAATCAAGGTTAGCCCTGATACCATGAAACAAGAAAGGGGACATGTTAAGCCCCACAATACTTGGTGTGAGAGAACCAAAGTAGACAGGAATAGGATATGTTCAGGCAAATAATTGCAACATATTTTATTCTGGAAATGATGAATTCAGAAGAAATAAAGTGGCTGTAATAATGAGGAGTCATGTAGCCCAAGCAATATCAATCAGACTTTGCAGAAAGCCCATCCACAGAATTTCTAGTCAAGTGTAACTATAAATGCTGAAGATGAAAAAAAAAATCCAAAGCTTTTAGGAAAGTGTCCAGGAAGAAATTTGATCATACACCAAAATAGGATGTGCTGATGATTATGAGTGACATGAAAGTAAAGTTAGACAATAAAGCAGAACTAAATATTGTTGGATGGGTTTGGCTTAGGAAATAGAGATGAAGAATTCAGTGAAGCCAACAATCTGTCTTTTGCAAACACATGCTTCAAGCAAATGGACAAACAATTGTGTTAGAAACAAAGAAAGCATCATGGACATCACCAGTTGGCTTATATGAAAACAATCAACATAATTGGAAACAGAAGGAGAAGCGGTATTTTTGGTAAAAACAGAGCATGAGCTTTTGAGCTAAAAAGCTGAAGGTGAACAGTACAACAATCATAGGATTTAAATAAAATTTAAATAACATCTCTGAAGAATTCAAATACCATATGAAGAATAGATTTTATTATCAATTGTTAATGAGAAATTTACTCAGGAAATGCCATGAAATGATTGTTTCTGTGTCCATAAGAAAATCCTCAATGAATGTCTGAGGGACCACTTAAAAGTTGTAATGAATGACGAAAAGAAAAAGTAAATGGTGCCAGAAATAGGGTCACAATCTTAAATCCAACTTTTTCAGGGACTGTCAACTTTATTTACTTCAAATGAAGCAAGAAATGCCAGATGTTTAAGCTGGATGCAGAAATGGAAGAAGCACTGAAGATAATTATTTCAAATATACCTTTGCTATTGGAGTGTACCAAAAAAAATTCAAAAGAAATCAGATTGTGTTTTGTAGATAGCAGCAAGGCCTTTTACTTTACAAATGATAAAAAACTGCATAATGTTCTGAAAGAAATGGATGCAAAAGGGGTTCGGAAGAATACAATATAAGACCAATAACAAACAATTGTTTAAAAATATCAGGAACAAGAAGCTTGCCAGAAAGGCAGTTGGACCATTTTCTGACAATGAAGTTTAAAAGGCTTCTAAAATATAAGAAATTTGAAAAGAAACCAAAAGATTTCTCTCCTCTGGCCTCTGGTGGAAATGCCTATGACTGAACAGATGTTTCCAGAAGGGAAGAATGAAGAACTGAGGCAAATAGTGGTGATATAAGATAAGAGGTTCAGGATTTCATCAAGAAATTGCAAACAAACAACTCACTGACAGTTGTAATGAACTCAAATGTGAAATTGCTGATTTTCTAACTGCACTATATACCCTGCCCTCTGGACAAGAGAAATGGTGAGTGGTGATGTAATGTTAATTATTAAAAACAGATCCAGACGAATTAATGTAACATCATTTCTAGGTAAATTAGCAAAAAGCACTATTAATAATATCAAGCATATAGAAAGGATTCTTTCCCCTTGTTGAGGAAGAATTAACATGGCTTCTACAAAAAGTAAGTCAGGCATCACTAAGTTTTTAGAGCTCTTTTAAATGTCACTAAGTGCATGGATAGGAGTAATGCAAATGCTGGTCACAACTAGAGTAGACAGAGTGAATCAACTTCTGTGTCAACATTTATGGAAAGCACCTTGTACTCTAGTTGGGACTCAGAACTGGACTCAGCTCCCTTGAATATCCACAACCACAACATATTTAACAAAGCTCTTCAGTCCTCACCAAAGACTCCAATGTAAGATGGGCATGAGTCACAAACATGATGTATTACTGAATATTTTTATGAAGTGACAAATCTGTTCATCCAACAAATTTTAGACAAAATGGCATTTTTTGATGACTTTTTAAAATTCATCTTAAACTTCATGCACATTTCTACTCCTGAGCCATAGTAGAAGAGAAAATTTCCTATGGATTCATTTCCAGTGTTATTTGAACTTGTTCATAAAGAACCTGAAATTATCCATGAGTTAAGTGGCCGCACTTGCTGAGGACAGTGGGAACAGTAAGAATGGGTTTTGAATAACTACCCGAAGGATTTATCTGAAGTAGTGGAACATTTGTTAAATAGCATAAGAGATTCAGCATAGGGAAATGTAAAGTAATGCATGTTCAGGCAATAAATAAATAAATAAATAAATTCACAAATTTCATGGCTATGAACTAGTGTAGCTGTGCACCCAAATAATTTTAATGTTATAGTCGATAGCACAATGAGAACTCCACCCCGTATGTTCCTTTTTTTTAAAAGGCCAGATTTTATGTTTGGTGTAATTAGAAATGGAATTGAAAATAAAATTGCCAATATCATATTGCTTCTATAAAAATCTATGGTAAATGTAGAAGAAGTATGAGTAAGGGGAGATATGGTAGAGATAAAAACATTTTGCATAAAATGGGGAAAGTAGACTGAAAGAATAGCATCTCCTCTCATATTGCTGGAACCTGAAGTATGAGAGTTGTAATTTTATTAAAGTCCTGAGGGGGCTGGGTTGTTCTGGGTTTTCGTCTATTATATTTGTTACATTTTTGTTATATTGGTATTTGTTTTGACTAATTTCCTTTCCCTTATGATATTTTGTTTTTTTTATCTGTTTTTTGGAATTTTAGTTTTATAATATTTAATAAAAACCTAAAAAAATAAAAAAATAAAAAGACATATTGCCTCTGATACTAGAGGTGATTATTAGCCACTCTGACTTAGTGAACACTGATGGACTTAACCCCCACAAATGTGTCTAATCTTCCTGTTAAGTTGTCCACATTGACAGCCATCTTGTGGTAGTGAATTTTAAAGTTTAACTGCACTGTGTGAAGAATGGCTTCCTCCTATCTGTCATGATAGTCCTGCAGTTTTTCTGTTTCGTGCCCATCCCTAGTCTGCAGCCATTCTTAAGCATCAGAAGCTATAACTGCTGTTTAATCATTTTTTTTCACTTTGGGTCCCTTAAAAAAGAAACTATGGATTTCTCCTTGCAAGCATTGCTCAAGTAGAGATTGCTCAGTAAGCAGCCCATCAGCCTAATTCCAGGACAACCAGAATTGTTTTATAACATCCCATCTGCCTCTCCTCCTAACTCTGCTGAGCCTGTATTTCTTCCCCTGGGCTTTTTCTTATGCAGCAAAGCTTATATAAGTCTGTATGACAGAATGGAATTTGGTGAAAATATTTGGAAGGCACACAGATTTTCCTATAAGCTTAATTTTTAAAAGGACCAGCCAGAAATGTGCTTGGCAAGGAGAAGATCCTCTAGTCATGATGGGGATGATTAAAAGATGCTGGCATACTGGCAGACTTAATTTCAGTCTTTGTGGCCAACATGATGAGAAAGAAAGGATATCAAGTTATTCCTTCTCATTGTAAACATATGGTCCTTCTGATTGCTGTCTAGCTTTTGGATTGTGTGTGGCTTTTTCATCAAGCACAGTGCTCCATGTTAAAGTACTTGCTCTTGAGTGTCTTGTCAGTGGAAGCCTGGACCCCATGGAAGACTTCTGCTAGTATTAGCCACAATAACTCCTTCTCAAAATAAGCAGATAACTGTACAATGACTGGGTGCTGGTAGGTATGAAGAGTACAATATTATCACCTTTATCTTTGGCCAAAGCCTTTGGATTATACCTGCTGGTGTGGCACAATTGGTAAATCTTGGTGGCAAATTGTCACATATTGAGAAGTCATTGTAGGCATTTACGATCTTGTTGTGAGTCTGCAAGAACTTTAAGCTAATGTAGGTTGGTACTAGGCAGGGGCCTTTCATTTCAGAATGAGTTCGGTTCTGAAACGAATCATGGCAGCACAGTTGCTGTTCGGAATTTGGACATACCTTCCAAAATGAAATCACCCATCGACTTACCTTGCCTTTCCTCACGCGGGGCTAAACTCCAACCAGGAAGTAACCTCTGACACGTCATCATTCCTTCTCCCTGGTGCTGGCCAATCAGGAGCTGGCAAAGACATGCATCATCCCATCTCCCTGTGTGATTGGCCAGCACCAGGGAGAAGGAATGATAATGCATTAGAGGCTACTTCCTGGTTCGAGTTTAGCCCCATGTGAGGTAAGGCAAGGTAAATCAATGGATGATTTCGTTTTGGAGTGTGGATCCAAGTTCCAAACAGCACCTGTGCTGCCATGCTTCATTTTGGAACTGGACCCATTCAAAAATGAAAGGCCCATGCCTAGTTGGTACCTTCTGCCCCACTTCCTGCCTTTGATTCCACAGGTGGCTAGGATACAGTCCCCATCCACTTTGTTGAAATAGTTCAGTCTTTAACATCCTATTGTAAATTAGGAGGGGGGTGATGGTTCTCTAATGGGAGCCCACTCCACAGGGATAAGGCCATGAGGGAGAAGGGTTGATTTCCTTATAGAGATCTTCTCTGTCTTCTCAGTGTGGTAAACTGTCAGGGCAAGTCAGGATTGGGTGGCATGGGCAGAAGTTCTTCAGAGAAGATACTCTGACATGCAGCAGGGGCTCAGACATTAAGGGCTCTGTAGGTTAGAAGCAAAACATTGCATCTGATCCAAATGGGGATAGGAATCCAATGCAGGAGATTCAGTACAGGGGAGATATGAGCACCTTTCTTCACACATGAAATCATCCTGGCTGCCTCATTCTGTACCGGCTGTCATAATTTCTGAGTCATTATCAAGGACAGACCCAACACTGCAGTAGTCAGCCTTTTAAATCACCAGCACATGCATGAGCATTGTTAAGGATCCTTCATCCAGGTAGGGACATAACTGGGACATCAGCCTAAGTTGGTTAAAGGCCAATCTCTGTGTATGCAAATTAAGCAAATTAAGAATTGCACACATTTCTCCCTGCAAGCTTGGTATTATTTATATAGTAAAGAAAGATGGAGACAGTCTGCATAGTGTAATGATTGTCTTCCAGTGTTGCACTTGAAGCAACAAAATCTTAGAGCATCGTGGTGCAGTGGTTCCACTGTGGTGCTGCAGCTATAACTGTGCTCACGACCTGGGGTTCAATACCAGGAAGCTGGCTCACAGTTGACTCAGCCTTTTATCCTCCTGAGGTTGGTAAAATGAGGACCCAGCTTGCTTGGCAGGATTGGGACAATGTGTAGCCTTCATAAATAAATTGTAAACCACCCAGAGAGTGCTTTAAGTACTATGGGGTGGTTTATAAGCAGAACACGTTGCTTTCGTTCAGACACATAATGAAGCATATGAAGCTGCCATGCACAGTAAGTTGTTGGTGCAAATAAATAAATATGGATATGCATGGTCATCATCAACAATAACAAACAGTGTGATTCAAGGACAACAGTGGGTTGGAGCAAAGAATGCCTGGTCATAAATCAAGAGGAAGAATATCCTTACAGGTGTTTTATGTTCCTTGTAATATTTCTGGAGTTGAAAGGTTTTTAACCAATAATGCTCTGCAATATGATATGAGAAAATGGAAAGTGAAAAGCCTGAATTGCGAGTGACAGCTGCTGCCCCAAATAAAGTCCCCTGAACACTGTAACCACTGAGGCACTGATGTGGGTTAAATTGAGATCACTGCTCACTGTATATCCTCTTGCAAACATTTTACCAGATAATTTCTCATAGGCAAAGGGAAAAGTGAAAGGCTTCGGCCATCATCATTGCTAACTCCAGTTTCCATTCCAGAATGTTTTGGTTTTTCTTTCTTATTTAGCGTGTGTGACCAAGTTCTTTTTACATAGGCTTTGACTGGCTACATCAGAATTAGTGCACTAATTTTGTTGGCGTTGGTCTGCTAAACCTGCATATTTCTTTTCTTCTGTGTGGTGATGCAGATCCTACCTGTTGCTACTTCTGAACAGTTCTAGAAGGTGCCTGTGTACAGAAATAAAATCTACCACATTCCCGGAACAGATGGTGCCATGAAGTCCGTTGCCATGTCATATAGCTGCCTGTGCTTTCTTAATTCATGGGAATGTTTGGAAGTTGATTCATGGCAACTGGACTTCTTTTCTTGAGAGATTGAAATGTTTTGCTGCTCATCCAAAGTGAGGTCAAAGATGGAGGACTCGCAACTAGCTTTCCTCAGATTGATGAAGCTGTTTGGATGAGCAGCAAAACGTCTCAGCAAAATCTCTCAGGAAATGAAGTCCAGTTGCCATGACTCAACTTCGAGATAAACTCACCTGGATGACTGAGAATCTTCACAGACATGCATGTGAATGGTTTTTCTCATGGACACCCAGAAACATTGAAATATTGTTATAGGTCCAGACAAGGATTGGGTTGGATGTCATCATCAGAAGGGAAGAGGGCAGGTTGGGTATTTATTTGTGTGTCTCTTCTTTTCTCTTCTTTTCTCTCTTTTTTAAAAAATGCAGTTCTAAGAATCACCTGGGGTTTTTCAAAAAAGTAAGCTTGGCATAATATTGCTACATTAAATTTTGTTGCAGAGGAAAAAATGAAAATCTATAGCACCCTGAATACTAACAAATACAATACTAACATGAGCACTACCAACCTGCTCTGGTTTGCATGGTTACTTCGGCCAGTATCTCACTGCCAAAACACAAAATAGAAAGACAACTGCATAAGCATTCCCCTGTTTTGTATGTGGGCTGTGAAACTGATCATGATCAAAAGCCTGCCAGAATGGAGGTGCACCAATGCAATGGTCTTTCTACTTCATGTTGCTGCAGTACAATACTGATCTTGGTTGTATTTCACCTCCTCTTCATTCCTGTGGTCTCACTGCTTTCTGTGCACTGTTTCATGGGCAACTATGATTTTATCTGTTTGCAAACCAGCCCAGGCCATGTATTTCCCCAAACTATAACATTTTTTCTAGACTTCAGGAAGACGAGTTTTAAATTTATAGATCTGCAAGAGCTTATCCAACAGTCAATGGCTTCAGTCATTGGGTAATCACAGAGAAAGATAGGCGGTCAAACAGTGGTAGCATGTTTTCCCTTCTGTTTCAGCTCCTGCAAGAGCTAGAGATTTACATGCGGAAGCCCTTGAATTTGGACCAGCTGATGATCTAAACAGACATGGGATCGCATGTCTAAAATTGGGTGAAATCTAGCCAACACAGCAATATGTGCACTTCCTGTCCCTCAAATTTATTTATTTATTTATTTATTTATTTATTTATTTATTTATTTATTTATTTAAATACTTATATACTGCCCGTCTTCCGGAGGAACTCCGGGCGGTTTACAACAAAGATGAAAACAATGAAAACAATGAAAACAATGAAAACAGCAACAATAATAATAAACTAAATAAAATATCATAATAAAATACAACAAAAAGTCTTTGGTGTGATGGCAGGACAAAGAAAAAAAATTAAAAATTAAATTAAAAAATTAACGGTTGCCAAATGCCTCACAAAAAGCCTGGCAGGCACTGTGCAAGGCGCAACTCACTCGGGAGATGGTTCCGTAACACAGGGCCAGCCACAGAGAAGGCTCAATTACGTGTCACAGTTTTCCGAGCCTCTCTGGGCGTGGCCACCCAAAGTGAGAGCGCCCGCGACATTCTGGTAGGTCAGGCCTCAGTTGATCTTTGAGAGATTCGCTCTGCCAGGTATTCAGGTCCCAGGCCATGGAGGGTTTTATAAATTAAAATCAAGACCTTGAATCTTATTTGGGACACAACGGGTAGCCAATGCAAGCGGGCCAGCACTGGGGTGATGTGGTCGTATCGACGCACACCCGCCAGCAGTCTGGCTGCAGCATTTTGCACCCACTGAAGTCGCCGAACAAGAGTCAAGGGCAAATGGTGGCACAACTTTCACTTGAGACCTGGAAGCTAGTTTGTCTAGTTTTTTTTTAAAGGATTGAGCAATTAATACATCTTGTTTTAAATATGACTGGACAACACACTTGTCTGGCTGTAACATGAAAAAAGGAAGCGTATTCTAGGATACTGCAATAAGACCTGGCTTTGGCGAGCCTATACAAAAACTGGTGCCTGAAACCATTGATAGAGAGAAAGAACAACTTGGTTTAAACATATTTGAGGTATTACTGGCAACAACACTAAAAAAGAGAGGAGGAGGAGGTATGGATGGAGGTATACAAGCCACAGAGGAAACAATGGAGCAGGCAAGAAGGAACACCCAAGGGACCCAAGCTAAATGCTTCCATCTCTCTTACTCCCTACAGGCACATAGTCTCTTGTGCAAAGATGGTGGTTGTTTTCTTCACCTTCATTGTATGTGTAGATTATTTACTCTTTTTGTGGCAACGGCTCTGTGTGGGCGACTGAATCCCATTTTCTTTGTAGAGGCTCCCGAGGAAAGCATACAGAAAAACAAACCAGTTCATCCCTCTACAGTGGGGGCACAGATTGCTCTTCTCCTTCTTACCTCCTGACTTTAATTATCAGCCTGTGCACCTGGAGATAAAGCAAATTGTATACTATTTGTAGGCTAGGATGTCTACGCACCACCGAGGGCCACGTTAACCAGCAACCGCGAGGAATCACAATAATGTATTTCGAGTTTACGTCCAACATCAGATCATTCCAGTTGCCCCAGCAGAATTTTATTGTGCTCCCACAATGTAATTTACTTGAGCAAAATTGTCATTTTTATTCCTTAATAGTAAGCTGCTGCAGAGCAAAAGACAACTCTCCATGGGGTGACCTTGAAGTTCACACATCATTACCGAGGTCCCATTTCAATTGTACAAGAACACAGGGGCTGCATAATAAAATCTTGATTGCTAGCCTAAGCGAGCCGTGTAGAGACAGGGAAGATACAGGGTTTTTCATTTGCTAACACAGTGATATTGCTTTTCTACCGCACAGCTTAGATGCTAATGGTGAGACAAGGGATGTTGTTCTCAGCTGGGTAAAGCCTCTGACATGCCACCAAATTCTGCTATGGTTGCATCATCTTTGCCACACCATGTGCTTTCTGCTGATCTCCATTGTCGGCATATTTACTCTTGTGCAACTGCCCATTTATACTGTGCCAATGCAACAGGATTCTGGTCACTCTGTTAGAGATGGGCACGAAATGAATTTTTCATTTTTCATTATTCATTTCGTTATGTAACAAAACAAATAACGAACCTAGGGGCAAATCTAACATGAACCGAACCGAGAAAAATTGGTTCGGTTAGGTTTATTTTGTTAATGGGGGATGGAGATGTCTCCTACCTGGTGCCGGTCTGGAGGTCCTCGTCTGATTTTGGAAGCTCAGTAGGGTCGGTTCTGGTTAGTACTTGGATGGGAGACCACCAGGGATAACCAGGTGCTGTAGGTGCCTGGAGTAGGGACTGGCAAGCCACTCCAGTATTCCTGCCAAGAAAACTCCATGGACATGGAGTCACGAAGAGTCGGTCACGACTGTAAGGACACAACACACACACACAGGTGTAACTAATAGTGCTTCGGGCTATGTGAAAGATGATGGATAGCGGGGTGGATAAGTCTTAGAGGTCTGAGAGCCAACTTTTTATTCCAAGGATTTCCATTTTCAGCAAGAGAACTATACATGGGATTTAGAACAGGACAGCAGGTCCAAAGAGGGAGTGGCCTGTACCCTATTCACGAGTCCTATTCACATACTATTGTAAGTGCAGATATGAGGGGCAGAAGCATGAGGATGGGCAACAGCATCCTTAGTTTCTGACCCTGTGGCCCTGCAAATATGGGCAGGTGGCCACACTCTGAAGGAGAAAGCATTAAGTTTCCCTCTTCAGATTTACACTCTCCATATACAGAGTATATACAGAGTGTGATAGGAATAAAGGGCTAACCTAGTATTTCTTCCTCAAGCATTTATACCACATTTGATCATGGCATATGGAGGCTTCTCTGTGTGATAAATAGCCCATATGAAGAGAGAGAGAGAGAGAGAGAGAGAGAGAGAGAGAGAGAGAAGTAAGCATGATGGTAATGAGAAGTTAACCACTTTCTGTCATGCCAGCTGGGCTATTGCAGTTTCTTTACAACGTCTCAAAGAAGTACTGCAAAACACACAAGAGATGGCAGAAGGGACAAAAAGAAATGTATCTGAAAAGAAAAGATGAGTTCTAGTTATAAGCTAATTGTTACTCTACGTTCTTTTTCAATTAGCCCAGGTTTGCCTGATGTACTTCAGAAAAACCTATTAATTCAGGCTTTTTTCAGGATTCGTCTGTTGATACTGGAATCTGAGGTAGCACGGTCACAACCTATGCTTCCTTTTTGATAGTCTGTCCACAGGTCTCCCAAAGAGTCTCTTCCAGATGGAGCAACCGGAGTGCATCGCTCTTAACCCACACTGATTTCATTAGTATTTTGCCACCATCCAGAGGAGGTTCCTCCTGTCTTGCTTAGGACAGAGACTTTCCTTATGCCTTTCTATGCCCCCCAAGACCCCTACCAGACCTTATTTTTACACTTTTAAATGCTGTAGTCCTTCTCATTGAAATACATGGCCCTGAATCCCAATCAGAAAATGTCAGTTAGCATGGAAAAACACATTTCTTTGGAAATACAGAGAAGCAAATGTTTACCTATTTTTCTTAAAAGTCTTCTTTAAAAAAAACTAGCTTCCTTTCATCGTTCTTTGAAAAACCAAGGCAGCTTAGCTTGGACCCGAATCCCACTAAACTGTTCACTCCTTCAGCATCAAGTGTCAAAATGGAGAGAAATGTAAAAAGTCATCATCGAGAAGAACTCTTAGTCATCTTCTCCCAGAAAGTCAAGGGAAGTGCCTCTAAGGAACTGTCTGAGCAAAGTGGGGCAGAAACCACCTCAACTGAAACATTCCAGCAGGAATGACACAAGCACCCGGGCAGACAAAATCACTGCTATCCTATGGCCCTGGTTGTGGTTGGTAGAAGACCCAGCACCATTGATGGTCTGTAGACAGTGCAAACCCAGTCACTGGAACTCAGATTCAGGCACAGACTGGACTTGGTGAGGTGGTAAGAATGGCAGAATGGGGTACTGCTGGCACCCAATCCAGATCTAACACTCTGGGTGTCATAACTGTATGGACATTTTGACGGAGAGGGTCACTTTGCCAGTCCCACCCTGGGCAGGGGTGGCAGTGATCACATCTTCACCTATTGATCCTTTGGTATTTATTAGAGATGGGCACGACTAGGGAAAATGACGTTTTCGAGTTGTCGTGTGTCGGAGGCAGTCCGTTTCGGCTTGTTTCCGTTTTTCGCGAAATTTCGCAAAAATTAGTCGGTTCATTTTTTTTGTTTTTTTCGTTGTCGTTAGTACTGGTTTTGGGGGGGTAGCGGGCTCCTGGAGGGAGCTGCAGGAGTCAGCCAGAGCCACAAGTGACGGACTGGCAGACTCTTTGCACCCACTGTGTCTCACGTACTTGCATGTAGTGCAATGCAAGTAGATCTGGCTTAGGGTTAAGACGGGTTAGCGCAAGGGCTAGGATTAGGCTAGTTACGGGTTAGGGTGAGTATTGGGGTGCACCTCTGGGTGCCTCTCTGACCCACTTAGAAGGACAGTGTACTGGCGTATGGGTTAGGCTTAGACTTAGGGTTCGGGTTTGGGCTACGATTAGTGGGCTGTTTATGCCCGATTGGCACATCCCAGAAGTCTCTGTGGTCAACCTGGCCAAGTGGCCATGCGATTGGTGGAAAATTTGCATGGTCCACTCCCATCATTGCGAATGTGCAGGTGTAAAAAAATAAAATAAAATAAAATAAAATAAAATCAACGGAGACTTTTTTTTGCAAGAAAAACCCACTGCTGCTACTGTAAAAATTCAAGCATTTAAAATAGCTAATTTTCACATGTTTCTGTGGTGCTTTGGTGGGGTTTTGGGCAACGATTTCAAAAAAAATATTGCGGTCGCCATTTTGGATCCCCCGCACTGCATGGCAAATGGATGCGCCCTGTACCAGCAGCGCAGCAGTAGCAATAGCCAAGGAGAGGGGGGGTGGGGAACCCCCCCCCCCAAATAAAGCACCCTTCTGGCCTGGTAGGTGCCCTCAGACAGTTTTCGCCTACTTTTAGGGCCGGGAATCGTTTTTTTTTACTTTTAAAAACTTTTTTTCTGTGCCGCTTGGCATTGCGCGATGCAAGTAACGAGCACGACAAATCAGACCAAATTGTTCGTTCGTCGGTTTGAGCTCGAATTCTGGCGGAGTAATTCCCGTTACCATTTCTGTAGAGTAACGGAAACGAGTAACGGAAACGGAAACGGGAATACCGCTAAGTCGTGCCCATCTCTAGTATTTATTATGTAGAAGTAGAGGGCCATTTACACATTGCCCCTTAAAGGATAGAAGTGTACGTAGGGTTACACAAAATTTGGAAATGCTGAACTATTTTTCTGATGTCCCCATTAAAGTCTAAACCTTCATCCTTTGGAATAAGAAAATATGCACTAAATCAGGGTCCATGTGAGTCTGTCCCCATATTTCCCCATATTAAAGTGTAAACCTTCATCGTTTGTCATAAGAAAATGTGCACTAAATCAGGGTCCATGTGAGTCTGTCCCCCCCCCACTTACTTTCTGTGAGTCCCCCACCTCCTATTTCCCTCAAATTGGCAGGTCATGAAATTCACATCGTAGACATAGTCTCACATGGACTCTCGGGGTACAATATGTATTCCCTGGCTGGAATAACCATCCATTGTAATCACACATTGTGGAGACGCAGCCAGATCTAGTTTGCACAACACATTCTGGTTGTAGAACATGGCTTGGATATTTGAGAGGGTGTTTTTTGTTTGTTTGTTTATGTCCGCTCTCCCCTGCCTTTGCCTAAGCATGTATAGTGTATAGTGCTCTGAATCATGCAGAATAGGCCAGGTACCGGATAGTATTTTCTGCACCTCAGTGTCAGCCCCTTCCAGTGGTTTATAGCATGCCCAGCTTTGGCAGGAACAAAGAGATCTGACCTTGCAAATGGTTGAACGGGGAAGTTACTAAATAACTGCACTGCCTCCACCCTCAGAGGCTGTAAATTGTGCTGAACTAGAGGTTTTGCAGTGGGCCAGACAAAGCCCTGCAGGCCTCCCGAATGATTTCTGGTGTGACTTGAACTAGTGAAACTACTTTATCTTGAGAAATGCTGGCTTCTCATGGCTTGCCACCAAAGGCCTTCCCAAACGTAATTTTTCTTAGTCTCCTATTTGCCCTGGTCTTGATTCAATAGAGAACGAGCTTCTATATATACTGTATATATCACATAAAAGACTGAGCCAACATTTACATGGCTCTGCTCCTCACCCCTCCATGTTGTTGAGCACAGGGTTTGTTTGTTTTTTGCATGTTTTAAAAATGGGAACATAGGCCCTTTACACAAGGATGAGAGGTTTAATAATTCCTTCCTCAAGCTCAGTTTTGCTAGGAATCTCTGCTACTATAAGGCTTGGGAGAGGTGGATGTAGGGATCCCAATGTTGCCAAAGGAGATTACACTCTGGTTCTTATTGTAACGACATGTAGTGGGTGGAATACTGGCAGAATAGTGTCTGCCTGGGGAAGAACCTGTTAAACCTCCCCTCCTTGTGTGGGGCCATCAGAGTAAAAAATCCCACTGCAATATTGTGGTAAGAAAAGTAAAACGGGATGCTGGGAGAGACAATTTAACACTTCTCCGTGAATAAAGCATAATGATGATATTATGGGACTGACCAAATGTTAATCAGCAGGGGCTCCACTATGGAATTAAGTGGTAAGGTGAGGCTAGATATAAACAGCAGAAAGCATTGGTAGGTGTGTGTTTAATGTAATGGTTACTGTAACCCCAGGGAGTAGTCAAGTAATATCAAGTAAATATGCTTAACCTATGCATTTAAAATATGTTAAGGATTCAAGACCTCAGGCTCTTGCAGATGGAATAGCTGCACCTTTTCTGCTTCCTTTTGTGTGGTCTGGTGATGAAAGTTTATTAGAGGATAAACCAGGAGTTGCACCCTGACCGTGGGTGGTCTGGAAGTAGACTGCTCCACAACTTGGGTATGATCCTTGCCCTGTATGTATGCTTCCAGTGACCAGCTGCTGCTTGGTAAAAATTCTCTTGATGCAATTCTAACTGAAAATGCTGCAAATGAAATTCTGAAAAGCATAACTCTTGGGAAGAGCCTCAGCAGTACGTGCTTAATTGTCTGCTAAAAAGTTAGACGTTGTTGTTGTTGTTGTTGTTGTTGTTGTTGTTGTTGTTGTTGTTGTTGTTGTTGTTGTTGTTGTTGTTGTTGTTGTCATTGTCATCGTCATCGTCGTTGTCATCATCATCATCATTCACGGCAACAACCAAACAAACAAACAAGCCAAGGGTTCTGACACCATGGAAAAAAGCCCAAGAAGTTGGTAGGGACAAGGAACAGTATGAACTGATTTATTTATTTATTTACTTATTTGTTAATCTTATACCCCGCCCATCTTCCCAGTGGGAAGAAACATTGTCTGAAAATTGGGGAACATTCTGATACGGTCGGGTTACAGCCTGCAACAACAGGAACACAAATAACCCAGCTGGAAAATTCTGATTTCTCTACCTCAAAGTCCCCTTCATTAATGGTTGCCTTTGATCTTCACACCTCACAGAGAGGTTGTGGGAGTAAAATAGTTGAAGGTGTGTAGGTAGACTTCCTTTGTCTCACTGATAGCCCTCTCACTACCTACACTCTCTCTATGAAGACACCATGAGGAAGTCTGGGTTGAGCCACATGAGAAGTCTCTAACGAGCCATTCGACTGGATTATGTCCTGGTCAAAGGCAGGAGGTGGGGAGAAGGGACAGATCAGGTGGCAATAGCTTTTTCACGAGACTGATCAGTAGAGCAATAGCACTAGGTAAGTGTACATTTCCTTGGAACTATGCCATGCTGAGTCCATAAATAAATGAAGGGCAAAGATAACACAATGGATCATGAATACAAAACACAACACAAATATCCAATGCTTTTTGGTCTGTCTTTCCCCACCATGGCATGAAAACATTACAACTGACAATGTCTTAACATCCAGAATAAATTACTGGAAACTATTTTTTTTAAAAAAATTGTTTTAAAATAGTTAGTAAAAATGCTGCCTGCTTGTTTTAAATGAACCATGATACTTTTTAGAGCCAGGTTTTTAAGGAAAAATTCAGTCTCAGTTGACCAGCTTTTCAAAACAAGAGGTGTTCTAGTTGCTCCTCCCAGCAGTGTTAGCCATTTATGCGGGCGTGTTAAAGGGAAAGGGGCAACAGGGAGAAGGTGGGGGTTGAGGTTTCTACAATCACAACAAAATAACTTTAATAAACACAATTAGGTTAGTTCAAACTGATGGAAAATGTAGCCATTGCCACTACATTTTCCATCAGTCTAAACTAGCTTAATTGTATTCATTAAAATTATTTTTTTGTAATTTTAGAACCCCCAACCCCCACCTTCTCCCTGTTGCTCCTTTCCCTTTAATACGTCCGCATGAATAAAGCATAATGAAATTGTGGGGCTGAATACATGTTAATCAGCAGGGGCTCCACTATGGAATGAAATGATAAGATAAAGGTAGATATAAACAGCAAAATAATAATGGTGTGTTGCGACATCAATTCTGACTCAGGGCGACCCTGTTCAGATTTTCTGCAACTTGCCCAAGGCTACAGAGGCTGGCCCTTCTCCTGGAAAGCACAGTGGGGGTGTGAACTCTTGTGCCCAACTCACTGAAGCTACCCAGTAAGCAATAACATCTTGTATCAGAATCTTTTTGTTGATGAAGAGATAGAAGAGCGTTCTGCAGAATTCCACATTGCACTGTTATTTTGCCTGGATGATTACCTGAGGGGATTTATAATGTCTGTCCTAGACCTAGAGCAGGGGTCCTCAAACTATGGCCTGTGGGCCGGATGCGGCCTGCCAAGGTCCTGAATCGGGCCTGCCAGCCATTGTAGAAAACCCCCCACTCCCACCCGCCTGAGGCAAAAATGTGACGTGCAGCAGCAGCTACTGCTGCCGCCGCCTCAGCCACCAATGCAAGGGCAAAGCCCACCGTTGCCCATGGCATCTTGGCAGGGTAAGTAGGATGGGCCCTCCCCTACCCCCCTTGGAGCGACGGGAGAAGTGGAGTTGCTACATGGCCTGGCAGGTGAGGAGAGCGTTGTTGGACTGGGGGCAGGGTGAAGCAGGTTGGGCCTTCCTTCTCCCCCCTCGGAGGTGTGCCAGGAAGCTGCAGGGTCCAGCCCCCAACAGTGTCTGAGGGACAGTGAACTGGCCCCCTGTTTAAAAAGTTTGAGGACCCCTGACCTAAGGCAAGGTGGATGTGCATTGCTCTTATATGCCAGGCATCAAAATCTTTGAGGACAGCTCGCTCAAATCTGTGCCCTAATTCAAGAACATGCACGTTCCGTTAGAAACAGAACCTGGAATGTTCATGTTTATCCTTAAGATTCAGGAATGCATTAGGCAATGTGGGCAGCACAGTATCAGAAATAGGGATTCTTCAAGCGCTGAAAAACACCTAACTGCCATCTCATGCCCTTACAATTGTCTGATTATTCAGGCATGAAATGTGGAGGGATACATAGCACTTGCTTAATAAAAGCCTCTAATAACATCCTGCCAGGAGTTGCTCATCGTCTTCCAGAATAAGACAGTGCTCTTACGTGACATCTAAAAAATGAATCTGTTTCATGGCCTGATCAAGGTTTTGGTTTATGGCTTGAATAGCTACTGAAGTCATTGTGGAATGAAGAATAAATTGTTTCTGTGTGTTATAAATAGAAATGGGGATGAATTGATAAACAAATCACATTTTCCGATGAATTTGGTCAATTCATCAAAATGCATTGATTCATATTTGTCATAAATGATGTCACCGGACAAATATGAATTGATTCTTTTTAACCATTTTGATTTGTTTTTTCATTGGGCCATACAATGGCTCCCAGAGCACACATACCCCGACCCTGCTATACAATCCCTCCAAGGATAGCAGAGATTAGATGTCTGATGTCTAAGTTATGTCCCCCCAAAGAGGACCCCCACCCCAAGGAAAGTTCTCCTTAGATATCTAGAGACTCCAAATTTGCAGATAATCTTTTGACTATCGTCTACAATACAAGTTCAGTGAAGATTGGGTCTCACCAACCCAGCTGCTATAGGGCTCATTCCTAGGGGGGCGCACTTTGTGGGTGTATAACTCAGATGTCTGAAATCCAATAGTCACCAAACTTGGAGTGATTGTAGAGGTGAGTTGGAGGAAGCCTCTCTGTGACTTTGGTGACCCTAGGTACCTGAGTGGGACTGTTCAGGGAGGTTCCTCTTTAGGGTGCATAGCTCAGAATTATGATCCCCAATTCTCACCAAATCTTCAGAGCTGGAGAGGAAAGTCAGTGGATGCTTCCTTCCAAACCAGGTGCCTGTAGGTTATTTTTATACTATTATACTATACATTTTATACTATTTAAAATGGATAAAACTTGATTCATCAATTCACCGGAAATTGACCAGGAGATCCTTGCACATACCTCAGACTGCCAGAAAGACAAACGAGTGGGTCCTACATCAAATCAAGCCTCTGTAAGCAAAAATGTCAAAATAGGCTGTCCTACTTTGGAGTACATCATAATGAGACCACATTCCCTGGAGAAGACCAGGAAAAGTGGAAGGCAGCAGGAAAAGGGAAGGTCTGTAAACGAGATGGACTGCTTCCTCAAAGGAAGCTATAGGCTTGAGTTTACAAGAGCTGATCAGGACATTTTGGAGATCACTAATTTATATAGTCACCAAAAGTTGGAGCTGACTTGATGGTGGTTTTATTTATTCATTTATTTATTTATCAATCCCCCTACCCCCCCCATCTAGCCTAAGGCTACTCTGATCATTTCACAACGCAATCAGCAATAAAATAATACTGAAAATGTAAAATAAAAATCAATAAAAACATTAATTAAACCATATAAAATTGCCAATTGAACCTTGAGCCTTAAATATTTAAAAGGTGGCAGAGTTGCCTCGGTAGCTGACTAAAATGATTGCCATTGTTCCCTTCCTGGGCAAGGTTGTTGAGAGGGTGGCTGCCGTCCAGCTTCAGTCGTACCTGGAGGAAAATCGTATTCTGGATCCCTTCCAGTCTGGGTTCAGGCTGCTTTGGGGGACCGAGACTGCCCTGGTCTCTCTGCAGGATGACCTCCTCAGGGGGGCTGACGGGGGTGTTCCTCCCTGTTGATACTCCTTGATCTGTCAGCTGCCTTTGATACCGTTGACCATGGTAACTTGCCGGTCCGGCTTGCTGAGGTGGGAATTGGGGGCCTGGCTTTGTCCTGGCTCCTTTCCTTTCTTAGCGGGTGGTCTCAGCGGGTTCAGCTAGGTGACGATCTGTCGGCTCCTTGGACTCTCCCTTTTGGGGTGCCCCAGGGGTCGGCAATATCGCCCATGCTGTTCAATGTTTATATGAGGCCACTGGTGGAGGTCATCAGGAGATTTGGAGATCGCTGTCATCAGTACGCTGATGACACGCAACTAGATCTCTCCTTTTCTTCTTCTGCAGAGGAGGCAGTATGCTCCCTCGACCTGTGCCTGGAGGTAGTTATGGAATGGACCAGGACTAACCAGCTCAAGCTGAACCTGGAAAAGACGGAGGTTCTGTTCTTCAGGGTGCCCTCGTCTGGGTACAATGGCCCCCTCCCTAGACTGGGGGTTTTCCATCCAGCCTACAGACAGGGCCAGGAATTTGGGCGTGGTTCTGGATTCAGCCCTCTCCCTGGAAGCCCAGGTGATGGCAGTCTCCAGGGCCGCTTTTATCCACCTCCGCAGGATCGCCCAGATCCAACAGTACCCTGATGAGTCTTCCCTGAGGACAGTCGTGCAGGCCCTCATGATTTCGAGGATCGACTATTGCAATGCCCTTTACGTGGGGTTGCCCTTGACCCTTGTCCGGAGCTCCAGCGGGTGCAGAATGAGGCAGCCAGACTGATGGTGGGTGCTCGTAGATTTGAGCACATCACCCCAGTCCTGGCTCGCCTGCATTGGCTACCCGTTGTCCTCCAGATAAGGTTCAAGGTCTTAGTTTTGATCTTCGAAGCCCTCCACAGCTTGGGACCAGAGTACCTGTCAGAGCATATCTTTCAGAGGTCAACTGGGACCAGACCCAGGAGAATGGTGCAGGTGCGCTCACTTAGGGTGGCCACACCCAGAGAGGCATGGAAATCGCTCACGCATAACTGCACCTTCTCTGTGGTGGGCCCTACGCTGTGGAATCAGCTTCCTAGTGAGTTGCGCCTAGCAGTGTCCCTGCCCACCTTTTAAAAAGCCTTGAAAATACATATTTTCAAGGAGGCATTTGGCGACCTTTCTACTTAATTTCTACCTTTCCCCCCTCCCTCCGCTTGCCGCCCACGTCGCCTTTTGTGGAGGGTATTGTACCC
The DNA here is from genome assembly GCA_037367245.1 of Phrynocephalus guinanensis. Classification (NCBI taxonomy): domain Eukaryota; kingdom Metazoa; phylum Chordata; class Lepidosauria; order Squamata; family Agamidae; genus Phrynocephalus; species Phrynocephalus guinanensis. Next base: position 103,852,997 of record CM074734.1, on the reverse strand, counting down.
CCCATTTTTGTTTTTGTTTTTTTGTTGTTTGTTTTAATTGTAAACCGCCCAGAGTTCCGCTCCGGAAGATGGGTGGTATATAAATGTAATAAATACATAATAAATAATAAAATCTTTAGTGGATTTCTAATGATGGAAATTCCTGTCTAAATAGCCAAGTTTTTAGAGCCTGTTGTTGTTGTTGTTGTTGTTGTTGTAATATAAAACAATATACAATATTATACAAATCAAATGCATGCTCCGCGGGTGGCTTGTCCACCCGCGGTGCGGATTTGCCCCTCGCGAGAATGGCGAGGGGCGAGACAGGACCTGGAAGTCCTGGATGGAAGGGGGGGAGGAGCGCCCTATAAGGGGCGGCTCCTCCCCCCAAACGACATCAGTCTGCTGCCGGCGTTCGGAGAGGATCTTCGAACGCCGGCTGCACAGAGGGCGCCGCGTGGCGGGCGCCATTTTGAGGGCCGCACCGGCGGCCCACCCCGCAGCGTGGCGCCGCTCTCCGGTCGGGGCTTAGCCGGCAGCAGTCGGCTTGGCCCGGGCCACCAGAAGCGGAGCCCGCTGGGGAGGTGAATGGACGGCAGGTGGGGGGAGCGGCATCGGCCCTCCCCCCCCCGAGCGAGCGGGGCAGTGCAGCCTGGGCGGCGTGAGAGAGAGCCGGCCGCCGGGCTCCGGCCCCTTGGAGGCCGCGGCGACGGCGAGTCCAGTGCAGCGCGGCGGCGCTCCCCGGCCGGGCGAGAGCCGAGGGAAGCCGGTGGAGCCCAGGCCGGGGAGCAGGCCACCGCATCCAGGGGAGCGGCGGCTGGAACAAATAGAAGGACGGCGCAGCCGGCTCCCGGCCGCGGCCCGATGGCGGACTGGGGGAGCGGCATCGGCCCTCCCCTCCTGAGTGAGCGGGGCCGCGGAGCCCGGGCGGCGCGGCGCGGTGCCGGCCGCCACCCCCCCCTTTGTTTTTTTTTTTTTACCTTACTGGCCGGGGATGGGGGGGCGGCGAGCTGGTCGAGCCGGGAGGGACTGGCGGGCGGGCGCGTCACCCCTCCCCTCCCCTTCGGCAGGCCGCAGCGCCGCGGCGAAGGACGGCGCGGCCGGCCCGGGCCGCGGCCTGGCAGCAGGTTGGGGGGAGTGGCATCAGCCCTCCCTCATAGTGTGCGGAGCCCAGGCGGCGTGGCGCGGAGCCGGCCGGCTCCCCCCCCCCCGCTAATTTAGATACCCTGGGCCGGCGACTGGGGGGGGCGACCGGGCGCAGCCTGGAGGAACGTCCAGGCTGGCTGGCGGGTGCCTCACCCCCTCCCCTACCTCTTGCGGACCGCGCTGGGGAGCACCGGGCCCCTACAGAACCCCACCCAGCAGCGAGGGGTACTCCCTCAGACCCGGGAGCGGGCGGGACAGTCCATCCCCCCCCCACACCGGGAAGCACCAGCCTACCCGCCCCTCATTCCCTGGAGCCAGCCGGGGCTGGGGGATTGCATGTTGGGAGTGGCAGGGTCCATAATACCCATAACATCCTGCCATGTAGATTGGCACCTTCTGCCGGGGTGGGGGGATAAACTGCGGGGAGCGAGGCATGAGAACACATGAAGAGCCAGGCTAGATCAGGCCAGGGGCCCATCTAGTCCAGCTTCCTGTGTCTAGCAGTGGCCCCACCAGATGTGTTTGGGAGCGCATGAGACTAGTTATCTGTTTCCTGATACCGCTCCCCTGCGTCTGGTGCTTGAAGTGCCCTGGTTTGAGCCTGGAGGTTACACATCGCCAGCATGGGTTGTAACCGTGATGGACTTTCCTCCCCCATGGCAGGGAGTTCCATAGACCTACAATGCGCGGGGGGAAAATATTTTATTTTGTCAGTTCTTGCTGAAAACGCAAAGGTGCGGGGAACAGTCAGGGCAGCAGGAAGTTGCTTTATGTTGCAAAGATACAGGGGAACCCTTGCCACGCGGAGGCCATGTGGGGATTGATATCCATGGCTATGGTAAAGCCAATATCGGAAACATACCTAAAGGTAGTGCATTCTTAGATCTAGTATGTCCATCATCTCAAATTCCTTTTTTGTGTGGGTGTGTGTGGGTGTGTGTGTTTCCACTTTCCAGGCTACGCCATTAAGTCATTTTCAAAGAAAAGAATACAGTGCTATTATGTGCTGGACGAACAAAAGGATTCCTTTGCCCTAACATTAGCTGGCATTGGAACACGTTGGGTAAAGCTTGCATAAACCTTTGACACATCTTGTCACTCTCATCTTATGAGGCCTTCCGGAAAGGTGCTATGTTGAGAGCAGGAGAAGTTATAACTCAGCAAAGACGTTCTAGATCTCTGTCGCCGGATAACACTCCCCTGCACCTGGCCCTTGAAAAGTACACTGGTTTTATGCCGGGAGATAATACATCTCCTTCAGGGATTGTAAACTGGGAGAGACGTTTCCTCCAGCCCAGATGCGAGCAACACATCCTGTGGCAGGGAGTTCCACAGACTAATACAAGCTGAGTATGGAAGAGTTTTCTTAGCTGAAGGCATTCAAATTGGCAACCGCACACTGTTCATCTTCTATCCCACCCCATAGGAAGAACATCAGGAGAGCTGTGCTCGATCAGGCTAGAGGCCCATCCAGTCCAGCTGCCTGTATCTCACAAGTGGCCCCACCAGATGCCTCGGGGAGTGCATCGGACTAGATACCTGTCCCCTGATGCCTCTCCCCTGCATCTGGCCCTGGGAGTACCCGGGTTTCTCCGTCATGGTTTGAAGTACCCTGGCTGGAGGCGCCCTGGTTGCTCCATCAAGGGAACACGGATGGCAGTATTGCAGGCGATGAGCGATGCCCCCCCCCCGGTTACACAGGGAGGCTCGCTTTTAAGCATGGGAGGCACCACAGCGGGTGGTGGGCACAGGAACCCAGCCAGGCCCAACTCTCAGAACCGGGGCGCGTCCCGCACGTGCGGGTCAGTGGGAACAGGGGAAAGCCTTGATTCACAATACGTGGTCTCGTTGCAGTGTTCGAGCAGATGGAAGCAGCCATGGGACCGGCAGCGGGGTACAGCGAGGCCTCGGCCCCGCTCAAGCGCTCACGTCTGGCCTCGCAGAACGCTGACGAGGACGAAGCCCTGGCAGCGGAACCAGGGGGAGGAGACCAGCCCCGAGGCCTGCAACGGAGAGCACAGCGATCAGTGAGTGGGCGTGCGCACCCGAAACTGCGCTCACTATCATTTGGCCTTGGCCGGGCGGTAGTTTCTGGGCCGGGGTAGCTGCCCCGGCGCAGGGAACAGCCCAGGCGCCGCCTGCCCAACTACCAGTGGCCAAGCTTACGATGTGGAGGCCGATCCCATCGTGGATGCCCGGCTAGCCCCCTCACAGGTGGGGCTGAGACCAGTCCAACTGGCACTTCCAGGGGGCGGGCTAGGTCAGCACCACCCAACTCTGCCGGGATTCCCCCCAATGGGGGCACCTGGCCGGTTGCCGGGCTGGTCGGTGATCAGCCGTTTGGCTGGGGGAATGGCACCATGGCCAGGGAGGGGTGCAGCCCCGGGCTACCCCGGGGTGGCAGTGGCCGCCATGTCATAGGGCGACTACGCCTCACCATTTGGGCATCTTGTGTCTCTGCCCACTAGGGAGAACAGCTAGCGGGGGGCATTCGTAGACATCCTCAGCTTAATCGCTGGGGAGCAGGATACCAAGGAGTTGGACGGGGAAGACCCACGAGGCGGGGAGCGCAGGCTCAGGAAAAGCCGCTTGCCCCTGGGCAATATAGCTGCCAGCCTACCTGAATTTCTGTCTTGACCTCACAGGCCCACACATAGGGGGCCCAGGTGAGGCTTAAGTATCTAGGTAATATACGGGCTGGTGGGGATTTTCCGGGCCATGCCTGGCTTGCGAGGAGCCGCTGCCACCCACTTGTGACAGTTCGGACCTCAGTAGGCTGATACGGGGCGAGCGGTACGACAGTGGCCACGCCATAAAGACGGGGCCGGACAACACACCCACCCATGCGGAAGGCCAGCCGGGCAGGTCCCACTGGTCTGCTGAGGCTATAATGGCCAGGGAGGCTACGGCAGGAAACCTTGCCGTTTTAATCATGAGTGTGTCATTGGTGGGGCGCACTGTCAAGCGACCGGTTGCAGCGGAGGCCCCCCCCGCAAGGACGGCCTATGGAGGGGGAAGGGCCCTAGAAGTGGGAGGTACGGAGGGGACCCCCCCCCTGGTAAAGGGGCTCTTCCCGATTGGTCTGGAGTTGTTGCGGCGATGGGCTGCGGCATACCCCGTTATGGCAACAGTGCGTTTCTAGTGCAGGATTTTGAGGGGGGGTTCCGTATTCCTTTTAAGGAGGCCACATACCTTGGTTAGCACCAAACGGTGACCCCAGGATATGGCAGTAGGGGCGGCAGACGACAGCACCCCCAAGGAAGTCCGGGGGGGCGTGTCCGCGGCCCCTTCTAGGAGCCACCAGTACCATCTCTGCGAGTGTCCCCGATGGACTCGGTAACAGAGGTAGTGCCAGGGGAGTTTCGGGTACTCCATCACCCGTCACATCCTGGTGGGGTATCTAGAAAGGTCGGGAGATCACTGGAGCATCTACATAGGCCGGGTAAATACGGTGCGCCACTTGGAAGCCCACCTGTTCTGTGGACCCACCGGTTCCGGCAGGTACAGAGCCCTGTTGGAGCAGTTTCGCTCACTGGCCCACGGGCGGGGGCCTTCCAGTAGTCGAACGACCGAAGGGCCCAGTCAGGTGCTCACCTTCCTGGGCATAGGGAGGGACACCGGGGGGAGGAGTTCACTGCCTTCAGGAACGCCCAGGGCCTGTCCTAACGGTCCCCCCCCTGCCCATGGGGCACCTTCAGTCATTCTTGGTCTCCCTACACCACAGGGGACTGGTTCCGAGCCCCTCGAAGGGGTAGTTGGCCACTTCAGCGGCGGCGGTAGGCCATGATCTGTCCCCATTTGCCGGCGGGGAGGTAGGCCTCACAGTCTTTGACAGATGCGTGCGGCCGTGGCCGGCGCTTTAACGTGTTTCTTGTTTCCCCAGGAGCGGAAGGCAGCGCATGGCGAGCGAGAATTAGCTGGGTGGGTCACAGCTACATGGACCAGGCCAAGGAAGGCGCACGTAGGACAAATGGGCAACCATGGCGGGGTGGGGAACGAGAGGAGCATGGTGGCCTGAGCGCCCCGGAGTAACTATGCTTGCGGAGGGGGCATCTCGACGGGCATTCGCCCGATTCACTTGGGGGGGAAAGGACTTAACCAGGCAAACTGGCGAGTCCCTAATCCTCAAATTTGGGCGACCTGGCGTCTGAGAAGGCCCGGGTTACGGCCTGCAGGGTGCTCTTGTTGATGATGATTTCGCGCCAGATTGGGAGAGCAAACTGTGACCCACACAAAACGGAACCACTCCCGGAAAGGGGTGAGCAAGAGGTTTGTCGGGCGGCCTGCCGGGATTTGGGGGCAGTGATGGGCCACCCGGAGACCAATGGACGCAGGACGGAGCCATGCAGGCCGGATGGTGTATACCTGACGGACATGGGCACCGAGTGGTTCCTGCTGGAGTGGAGGAGGGGCCGGGCTATAGAAGTGGCTGTTAATGGGTGACCGGGGCCATAGCAAGGCTAGGCCCTCGGCAGTGGCGGCTAAAAGCTGATGGAGGGCAGCGGTGAGCATAAAACTAACAGCTGAACACAAACCTCCTCATCCACAGCACTGCGGGCCAGGAGGTCTCGGTGCTGGGGTGGGAGAGAGGAAACGCCTCCCTGCCCTGGGAATATCCCAGATGGGTGACAGAAGGGGCATGGAGGATTAAATAAATTGACTGGCCTGGGGGGTGCTGTCGGACGACTGCACCACCTGGGGGTTCGTGGCTCGCCCGATGCTGCCCGGTTGGAGGGGTCCCGGGAGACCCCGGGGTTCCAACCAAGTTATGGATGCCTGGCCCCTCCTGTTGGGGTTGTTAATGTTTGGTTATATGTGTTAATAAAGTGTGGCCCATTTACCCCCAACACACTGTCTCGCCTGATCATTTCGAGTGGGGGGGCAATGCATGCTCCGCGGGTGGCTTGTCCACCCGCGGTGCGGATTTGCCCCTCGCGAGAATGGCGAGGGGCGAGACAGGACCTGGAAGTCCTGGATGGAAGGGGGGGAGGAGCGCCCTATAAGGGGCGGCTCCTCCCCCCAAACGACATCAGTCTGCTGCCGGCGTTCGGAGAGGATCTTCGAACGCCGGCTGCACAGAGGGCGCCGCGTGGCGGGCGCCATTTTGAGGGCCGCACCGGCGGCCCACCCCGCAGCGTGGCGCCGCTCTCCGGTCGGGGCTTAGCCGGCAGCAGTTCCCCACCCACCCACCCTCCGCGTTAGGGCTAGTGTGAGTATGACTGGTCGCCAAGTTTTGGGGCCGGATAGGAATTTTTGACCCGCACTCTGGATTGGCTGTTGAGGGCGGGGATTTTTCGCCTATCCCACACTGGCGCCTTGGAGCTTAAGGCTTAGGTCCTTTCCACACTGGTCACACTATGGCGGCTAAAAGCTGATGGAGGGCAGCGGTGAGCATAAAACTAACAGCTGAACACAAACCTCCTCATCCACAGCACTGCGGGCCAGGAGGTCTCGGTGCTGGGGTGGGAGAGAGGAAACGCCTCCCTGCCCTGGGAATATCCCAGATGGGTGACAGAAGGGGCATGGAGGATTAAATAAATTGACTGGCCTGGGGGGTGCTGTCGGACGACTGCACCACCTGGGGGTTCGTGGCTCGCCCGATGCTGCCCGGTTGGAGGGGTCCCGGGAGACCCCGGGGTTCCAACCAAGTTATGGATGCCTGGCCCCTCCTGTTGGGGTTGTTAATGTTTGGTTATATGTGTTAATAAAGTGTGGCCCATTTACCCCCAACACACTGTCTCGCCTGATCATTTCGAGTGGGGGGGCAAACAAAATGACATTTGCACACATAAAACAAGAATGATAACAGAACGAAACTCTATTCCTAAGAAACCCTTTTAAAAAGCTCTTCAGTGAGGGGCCCAGGTGGATGTCCGGAGATAGTTGGTTCCAGAGTCTAGGTGCAACTGCCGGGAATTCCTGACTCCTAGTCCTCTCCCATTAGGGTCTCTCTTGGGATCAACCCCCCCCCCGACATCCTGCCTGGATGAACAGGTACGATGGGCAGCTCTTGCTGGAAGGTGCCATTCGGTCAGGTAACAAGGTCTCAAACTATTTAAACAAGAGCAAAGTTCTACCTCTGGCCAGATAACCCAGTGGCTTAGATATCTGGCTACAGAGCCATAGGCTGGCAGTCTGATTCCCCAATGTAGAAAAGGCAAGCTGCACAGTCCTAGGGTATCCCTAGAGGAAGGGAATGTTAAGCCACTTCTGGGTACTCAGTTCCAAGGAAACCCTGAAAAGGAGAGCCACATTCTTGGAGGCCAGATTCTTATGGTTTAGGGGCTGAAGTTTAATTCTGTTATCTCTCACTTCAGAAATTAAGGACGGTGTGGTTCATTCCATTGCTCTATGCTTCAAAAGAAGTGCAATGTTGACCCGTCTTAAACTGCATCCTGCACATTCTAAACGGCTTATTTGAACAATGCATCACAGACATCAATTTTGCATGCCTTGGTCAGCCAACCCACATCAGAAATAGTGCAATTCCATTTTATGACCTTGTGGTGTTCTAAAGAAAGCCACATTCCTTTGTAATAACATGTATCTGAAAACACTAAGCAAGCTCTTCTTCACCCGCCAGGCTACAGCTTATTCTTACATGATATGGGCATTTGCTGAAAAACAAACCAGGAAGTTCATTTTAAAAAATAACTGGTTCATTTGTTCTGGTTGGGTTTGTTACAACTGATGAACCAACATGATCTACACCAATGAACTTCTAAAGCGATTTTGGATTTGGTGCTTCAGTTTTATCCCCTCACACCCTCACAGCTTACCCTCTTCCCCCTTCCTGCTGTCCCTGTCACCTACCTACCTGGTCTTGCCACCTCCCCCTCCATCATTGTTCTGGCAGCATGGCCTTCCAGGAGCCTATGCATTGTGTTGCAGCTGATCTTCCTGATCAAGTGGGACCCCGGCATATGGACAAAGAGCATGCACATGCAGAGAGACAGCAGGCCTGGCTCATGGAAAATAGACCGCTGCCTTTGTGCATGTGCATGCGTGTCAGCTAACAGGCACGAAATGCACAGCAGTGGTGAAGGTGGTAGCGGCACAAGTAGGGAGGCATTGGGATAGTGTGAAAAGGGAAGATGGGAACCAGAGGGGGTAGAGTATAGTTTCCCCTTCACAGGCACAAATGGTATAAAACATGAATAAATTCACCATTTGTTTTGTTAAAAAGACATTCAGAAAGTTCATGGTTCGCGGGAAGCCTTGAACCATGAACCTCCATGATCTGCCGTGTTTCTGCTTCATCCCCACCTCTAGTCTTTACTATGGTTTATCTTCAGGTATATTGACTTTCTTTTAATGTAGTGCATGTAGTGCATGTTGATGATAATAACATAAGAACATAAGAAGAGCCATGCTGGATCAGGCCAAAGGCCCATCTAGTCCAGCTTCCCATATCTCGCAGTGGCTAGCCAAATGCCTCTAGAAGCAGACAAGACTAGATATCGGTCTCCTGAAGCCTGCATCTGGACTTTCAAGTACCCTCTTTGTAAGGCTGGAGATTACACAGCCACACCATGGCTTTGTAACCTGTGATGGATTTTTCCTCCAGGAATCTGTCCAATCTGCATTTGAATGCATCCAGACCAGATGCCATCACCACATCCTGTGGCAGGGAGTTCCACAGACTAACACGCTGGGTAAAAGAAAGAAAAAATTCTTTTGTCTGTTCTCACTCTCTCAACCATGCATTTGAGTGGATGTCCCCTAGTTCTGGTGTCCCTCTATCAACTTTACTCATGCCCTGGATAATTTTGTACGTCTCAGTCATACCCCCCCCAGGTGCATTTTTTTCCAGACTAAAGAGCCCCAAATGTTTTAGCCTTTCCTCACAAGGGAGGTCTCCCAGCCCAGTAATCATTATAGTTGCTCTCTTTTGCACCTTTTCCAGTTCCACTATGTCTTTTTTGAGATGCGGTGACCAGAATTGTACACAATACTCCAGGTGAGGCCTTATTATTGTTTTGTACAATGACATTATAATGTTGGCTGTTTTATTTTCAATCCCCTTTTTTATAATCCCTAGTAGAGATGAGCACGAAACGAACTTTTTTTTGTTTCCGTTATTCATTATTGGTTCCATTACGTAACGAAACGACTACGTCTGTGAAGATTCTCAGTCATCCAGGTGCGTTTATCTGGGAGTTGAGTCATGGCTACTGGACTTCTTTTTTGAGAGATAGAAACGTTTCGCTGTTCATCCAAACAGCTTCATCGGTCTGAATACAGCTAGTGCAAGATACCTTCTTATAGTCAGCTTGACCTCTTGTCCCCTTGTCTGATTGGCTCATAAGATGAACAAAGCCTGAATAGGCTCATTAGGGAGACATTAGTGTCCATGGCCTTAAGGTAAACAATGGCCTAAGGTGCTGAAACCCATCAAGAATGGGTCGTTAGCTGTCAAGAATGGGTCGTTAGCTGTGACCTGGTGGTGAAGGCTCCTTGATTTGCCTGGGTACTGTGGAAAGTACAGCCTGGTAAGTAGCAGCTAGACTATGCCGGAGCCCCCCACCTCTGTTGAGGGAGGGATTTTCAATGCTGACATGAATGGCTTCCCTTACTCCTCTCTCAAACCACCTCTCTTCTTTGTCTAATATGTGTACATCCTCATCTTTGAAAGAGTGGCCTTTTTCCTTCAAATGGAGGTGTACTGCTGATTCTGGTCCTGAGCTGTTACCTCTCCTATGTTGGGCCATTCTTCTGTTTAATGGCTGTTTAGTTTCTCCAATGTAGAGGTCTGAACACTCTTCACTGCATTGGACTGCATATACTATATTGCTCCTTTTATGGTTTGGTATCGGATCCTTTGGGTGGACAAGTCTCTGCCTTAGTGTGTTCATGGGTTTGAAATAAACAGGGATGTGGTGTTTGCCAAAAATCCTTTTAAGCTTCTCCGACACTCCCGCCATGTAGGGAATGACCAGGTTCTTCCGTCGGGTCTGGGTCTCAGACTGATCCCTTGTTCTTCTGGGATGGCCCACTGCTTTGTTGAAGGCCCACTTTGGATATCCACAGGCCTTAAGTGCTGTCTTCAGGTGCCTGTCTTCCTTCTTCTTGGCTTCTGAGGAGGTGGGGATGCTCTCTGCTCTGTGTCTTAGGGTCCTGATGACTCCTAGTTTGTGTTGTAATGGATGGTGGGAGTCAAACAGTAAGTATTGATCTGTGTGGGTGGGTTTCCTCTAAACTTCTACTCCTAGGCCACGGTCAGGTCTGATGATGACTGCACAATCCAGGAAAGCCAGCCTGTTGTCTTGGGTGTCTTCCCTAGTGAACTTAATATTAGGATCCACTGCGTTGATGTGGTCTATAAAGGCCTGTACTTCCTGCGTCTTTATTTTAACCCAGGTATCATCTACATACCTGAACCAATGGGATGGTGTTGTCCCTGGGAAGGTGTTGAGTGCCTTCTTCTCCACTTCTTCCATGTATAGGTTTGCTACAATTGGTGACACTGGGGAACCCATGGCACAGCCATGCTTCTGTCTGTAGAAGTCCCCTCTGTACATGAAATATGTGGTGTTCAGACACAGGTCCAGGAGCAGGCCTATCTGGTCTGGGTTGAGGCGGCTTCTGGAGGTGAGGGTGCTGTCTTCTCTTAATCTTCTCTTTACCATTATTAGCGCATCAGTGGTGGGTATGCTGGTAAAGAGTGATGTAACATCAAAGGATACCATGGTTTCCTCTGTATCCAGTTTGAGCTCCCTGACTTTAGAAACAAACTCTTCTGAGTTGTGTACATGGTGGTCCGTGTGTCCAACCAGTGGGGCTAGGATAGTTGCCAGGTATTTTGCGATGTTATAAGTCACTGAATTTATACTGCTGACAATAGGTCTGAGGGGGATTCCTTGCTTGTGGATCTTGGGAAGTCCATAAAAGCAGCGGACTGTCTCTCCGGGATATAACCGGTGGTAGGTCACCCTGTCAATTGCGTTTTCCTGCTCCAAGAGTTTTAAGCATTCTATTACTTTCTTCTTGTAATTGATGGTGGGGTCTCTTCTTAGTTTTTCATATGTATGCTGATCATCTAAAAGTGTGATAACCTTCTCGTGGTAGTCCACCGTATTGAGGACGACAGTGCACCTTCCTTTGTCCGCAGGCAGAATTGTGATGCTCTCATCCCTGCTGAGGGATGTCACAGCACTTCTCTCTTGGCTGGTGAGGTTGGATGGTGGTGGTTGAGCACTGGATAATGCAGCAGAGACTTTTATCCTGAGTAGTTCTGCTTCTGCTGCTGGCAGATAAGAAGGTATCTTGCACTAGCTGTATTCAGACCGATGAAGCTGTTTGGATGAACAGCGAAACGTTTCTATCTCTCAAAAAAGAAGTCCAGTAGCCATGACTCAACTCCCAGATAAATGAAATGACTAATGAAAATTGTGATGAAAATGGAAGGAAACGAACAGAACCATGAAAATTGTGTTTGTTATGTTTCATTTTCGTTAATGGCGACGCGCAATGAAATGAGCTGTTTTAAATGTTAAAAAATGCCCTGGACATCCGTAAAAACACAGCGATAATTATTTATTCTGTCTGATAATACCTACCAGGGGGGTTGGGGTGCTTAAAACGTGCATTTATGTCTTTTCTCAGATCGCTGTATTTTTTTCCTTTAAGGGGAGTTAGGGGACATCGACCCAAAATGGCTCCCAGATGCCTAATATTGATTTCTTGGGTATTAAAACGCCCTGGACATCCATAAAAACATAGCGATAATGTGATAATTATTTGAAATTATTACCTACCAGGGGGTTGGGGTCCTTAAAATGTTTGTTTTTGTCTTCTCCCATCGCGATGTATTTTTCTTTTCCCTTTAAGGATGACAAAATGGATGTCACCAGCCACAAAATGGAGGCAAACCATGTGATGGGATCATGTTCAACCAATAGCATGCCAAGGTTGCAGACTGGGCAGGTCTGGCAGCCACAGAGGGCATAAAAAGCTCTGGCAGCCCCCGTCCTCCTTGCAGTCTCTGGTGGGAGTTAGGGTGGGATTGCTGTCTCTGCGACTCTAGCTTCAGTCCTGCAGCCTCCCTGTGTGTGTGTGTGCGTACCTCTCGGTGAGTACCCTCCCCTGCCCTGCAGTGCAGTCACTCTGCAGCTGCCTTGCACCCTGGGCAACGCCCGCTGCTGCCTTTGCAGCCTCCCTGCGTACCTAGTCTATACTGTGTCTCTGCCAGCATCAAAATTTTTTAGTGTTTTCCCTCTGGTCTGGGGCGTTGGGGGATGCCCGCACACAGAAATGCTTTAGAAATCGCGCAAATAGCAGGTAGAAACAAAAAATGAAAAAACAACAAACGAAAACAAAATTTTTCCAAAAATTCGTGAAAAACGGAAACGAACCGAAATAGACCTCTCAATGAAAAATGAAAAACCGAAACACCATTTTTTTTATCCGTGCCCATCTCTAATCCCTAGCATGGAATTGGCCTTCTGCCACAAACTGTCCACCAGCTCACCAAGATCCCTTTCCTAATCAATCACGGATAGCTCAGTGCCCATGAGTTGATAGATAAAGTTTAGATTTTTTTGCCCCAATATGCATTACTTTACATTTTCCTACATTGAAACGCATTTGCCATTTCATAGTCTATTTCCCCAGTTTGGAGAGCTCCTTCTGGTGCTCTTCACAATCTCCTCTGGTTTTTACCACCCGGAAACTTTTTGTGTCATCCGCAAACTTGGCCACCTTACTGCTTATCCCTGTCTCCCCATCATTTATGAACAGATTGAAGGTCCCAGGAGAAAATCCTTGGGGTACACCGCTTTTCACCTTGTAGTTGGCTGTGTGTCTTGCTATCCAGAATCATATTTATCCAGAATTATTTTGTTGCAATGGCATATGGGCTATCAGCCTACTTCCTGTAGCAACCCCATGGCTACACAGCATGTTAGTATGACGGAAGCCTTGCCATTTGCTATGGTGATCTCTAATGAAACAGGAACCCTGGAAATGTTCCAAGGTTTTGCCCTTGTTGGCTGTTCTCCCGTTTGGTCATGCCCATTGACTTAGGTAAATAGGCCTTTCATGAAATCCAACACCGGCCCTACTACTCTCTTCTGCCCCCGCTCTCCACCCCCAGTTCCTTCTTCTCCAGGCTGAGGAGAGCTAATCAGTTGTTTTGACATAACTAAAATCCACACTGGATGTGAAACATGGCCAAGAAAAGTTCAAACCCAAGGACAAGATTAATGAGAACTTCAAAGACATTTACTACCAAATGTTACTAATTTAGTACACTGTGCATTCGTAACCGATGACCTAATTGGAAAAGATATTCTTCTATGTTCATTATGTTTTGATCTTTATTATTCACAATATAGCACAACTCTTAAGAAGCTTATGCCACTAGGTGGAACTGGATAAAAGGGTTTCCACTCTACCCTGTTGAAGTATTCCACTGTTGCTTGCATAAAAATAGTGCTGTAAATGTATGATAACTAATAAGAGTTCAAATAAGACTTTTCTTTATCCCCAGAATATGAGTGCAATATTACAACCCTTTACAGTTTTTCTGTGGATTGCACAGCCTGATTAACACTGCTCTCCCATTGCCAAAAAAAAATCCCAGCTTACTATAGAAATGTATTTAGCATAATAAATGTATGTTCTTTTAGCAGGCACAGCAACAGAATGGAGAGTGCCTTCGCTGTAAGCCTTTCAGTTTGTATGTGATTGGCAGTCCCAATCAAGACGGTTGCTCAACCAGAAAACCACATGTTCAAACAGGGGAAAGTGGAGGCCTTCTCCTTAATCACTGCAGGGAAATTATTGCATAATTTCCACTGTGTAGCCATCTTCCCCACTCTGCACAGATGTTTTGGACTACAACTCCCACCACCCCAGCTCATTTGCCATGCTAGCTAGGCCTGATGGAAGTTGCAATCTAAAGCATCTGGAAGGGTCCAGATGAAAGCTGGTGTAGAGCAGCAGCTGGCTAGTGGTGACTCTAGCGGCAACACTTCATTTTTGACTGTGCCGGAAGTCAACTACTTCTGACTGTGATAGGATTGTGCAGGATTGTGCATGTCAACTACTTCTGACTGTGATTGTGAGCTTCAGGGACCATCTCTGGTGTGATGATGAATCATTGTAGCTGTTGCTTGCCACCACTGTCTTGTTGAGCAGGGCTCCTGTTATCCATGTTGAGTAGCTGCTCCTACCCATCCATAACACCTCACCCAATCCCAGGTGATGGGACCTGTGAGCCGAAGCTGCTGCTGTTTGGTTTCCTTCTTGTTTGCTTGCTACAATGGTGTCTCTTCTCTTTCTCTGGGTATGTGAGATAGCACTCCTCCTGGTATAGGTACCTTCCAATATGCATGTCATGAGGGCAAGACACTCGGAGAACTTTATTGACAAACAACACAAATGTGAAGCAGTGGGTGAACACTGACTTTATTCTGAAGCTGGCACACAGTGCACGTTTTACTCTAGAGAGTGGAGAAAACTGTACCCACCTGAAGAAGACAGAAATCTACTACACATATGACATTACCACAGTGTCAAATAGTCATGGGCACATCCAGAAAAAAATGACGTTTCGAGTTTTCATTTGCCGGAACGGGTCCGTTTTGGGTCGTTTCCATTTGCCGTGAAATTTTTCAAAAATTTGTCGTTTCGTCGTTTCATTTGTCGTTTGTCATTTCCACCGCGATTTAGTGTGATTTGACTTCCCAGAGCATAGGGGCGTCCCGCAATCAGGGCCGGCGCTAGGTGTTTTTGCGCCCTAGGCGGCAGGCGGGGCGGGGGGAGTTGCAGCCGGGGGGCAGTGGCAGGGGGCCATGTGCGAGTGGCGACAGCGGCAGGGGGGAGGCGCGGGCGGACGAGCGGGCAGAGGCCGTGGGTGGGCGAGTGGGCGAGCAGCGGCGTGGGCCGTAGGCGGGTGGCGGCGCGGGCGGGCGGGCGCGTGGGCAGTTAGGATATCACTTAGGATAGAGGTTCTGTTCTTGGCTTGCACCCCAAATGTGCGTGTGTGCAAGCAAATTGAAGTTGGGAAAATAGAAAATAAATGGTAGTATATAATATATTTTTAAAATAAACCCACACCTCCCACTCCCAGTTGAACCTCCCCCTTTATCCAATATCAGAAAAAAATCCTCACAGACTGCCTGAGAAGAAATAAAGAATAAAGACAAAGCTGCAGGGAATCAAAGAAATTATTTTCTAAATTCAATTCCCTCCCTGCCTGCCTAACTTAAATCTAAAGCCTCCAGCCTCCCTCCAATCTCGATTTGAATAGCCAAAGCAGCCAGCCACACAGCCCTCCACCCTCCACATACAAGACCCGACTGCAACTTCTGGAAGGTGCTTCGGCTTTTTATGCCCTCTCGCACATCCAGAAGTGTCAGTCAAAACCTGGCGATGCCATTGGTGGAATGGTTCAAAAAATTTGCATGGTCCCATCCCATGCCCAGCCCAAATGGGCAGGTCTAATAAAATAAAATAAAATAAAATAAAATAAAATAAAATAAAATAAAATCAATACGACGTTTTATTGCTATAAAAAACCCCACTGCTGCTACTATTAAAATTCAGGCATTTAAAATAAATAAATTTCACATGTTTCTGTGGTGATTTGGTGTGTTTTTTGATCACGATTTCAAAAGAAAAATTGCGGTCGCCATTTTGGATCCCCCCCACAGCATGGCATGGCGAGACGACAAGGATGACCCCCCCCCCAGCCTGGTGCAAGCAGCCCAGGACAGGAGAAGAGGTGGGGGAAAAGGCCAGGGACCCCCCAGAAACCACCCCTCTGGTAGGTGGCAAAGCCTCAGGCAGGCATATTTTTGCCTGCTTTTTTGGCCGGGAGTCGGGTTTTTAAAAAAAATACTTTTAAAAACTTTTTCTGTGCTTCGCATTGCGCAATTGCTGCGATGCCACAAACGAAAACGAAAAACCCAACCAAATTTGTCTTTTTTCGGTTTGAGTTCGAGTTCTGACGGCTTAATTATCGTTACTGTTTCCGTTACGTAACGGAAACGAAAAATGGAAACGAAAATGAAAATTTCGCCGAGTCGTGCCCATGTCTAGTGTCTAAGTATGGTTGTGTACTTTCATGGAGGTTTTTTTTGGGAAGAGCTTAAAGAGCAATGTTTCTACTCACAGGAAGGCACAGTGGGAAATTGTTAAACAGGTTAAAATGGAATTGTCACAGCTAATAACACGGGGGGGGGGAGGAATCCCCCTTTTCCAATTCTCCCTCATCTCCTCTTGGCTCCTCAGTAGAAATATCTTCATTTTTGCTCCCTTATTGTTCATTATCAAAGCACCTACTCCACATTGGCACTTGCTGTTTCCAGATCCTGTGTCTGGCTCCAGCAATAGGTTTGCAAAACATTTGACAGCTGAGTTTTGAGACCAGTTTTCCCAACATGTTATATTTACAGAAGGGCTCAACACGTACGCTCACCTTACACCACCACAAGGGAAAGAATTACTGTGGACCTAGCCCTTGGCTTCAAGTAGATGGACGGCTATTATGAAAGCAAGAAAATTTATTTTTCCCAGTGCAGATGTAAGCAGGAAGGGAATTAAAAATTATGGCCAGTTGCCATGGTAACAGAGCCCCATGATTTGGCATTTCAGAAGGGTGGGCTGGCCGAGGCCTTCCAACCAGCCATTTCTTTCCACTGAAACTAGAGAAAGACGTGCTGTTCATAGCCAAGATAAAAATTTTATGAAGCTAAATCTAGGCTGTGTTTTAGTGTCAGTCAGCATTAACCCACAGCATGAACACATAAATAATTGAGATCTCAAATACCCTGGTGCTCCAGATTAGTAGTTTAGAGGGCCAGAGTTCTTTAGGCCCAGAGTAGCTTGCTTGAACTCTCTACAAAGGTTTCTGAATCTGAAGGCATCCTCAGATGTGATGCAGCACATTGTTCTGCTGTGTTCTGCCATCTTTCCTTGCCCCTCAGGTTGTCTTATGGGCAGCCAAGGAGAACACAAACTATGCTCTGAAAGCTTTGCCTTGCAGTGAGAGAAGGAAGGTGGCCCTCATAGCTTATGGAACTGTAAGGTAATATAAGTTCTTTTGGAAACAAACAGTATTTCCAGGCAAAGCATGGGCTTAAAGGAGTCTTCAGAGGAAAGGAACAGAAGAGGAGTCTTAAAAGAAGGATGCAAGAGGAATGGTTGGGACTAGGGATGGGCACGAAACAGAAATACAGCATATTGTTTTATTTCATTTCTGTTTTCATTTTGTTTCATTTAGTTAATAATGAAGTTTTAAAAAAAACATTTTTGTCACAAAACAAAATGAAACAAAACACTTCATGTGAGATTCAATCTTTGAGGTAGCTAGGACACAGGCTGTACAGTGTTTTGTAGGTTAAGGTCAGCATAAGAAATGGGCATGAAATGAACTTTTAATTCATTTTGTTTTTTGTTATTCGTTAGCTAACAACGAATAATGAAGCAACCCATCAAAGAAAAATGAAATGAAACAAAACAGAAATTTCTGTTTCATTCGCTTCATTTTTTGTTACCCCTCCTACCTTGTCCTTGTTGCCACAGTCCTCCTGGTCCTGGAGGGGAATGTAGGCCTGTAGAGGTGCTGCCCCCTAGCCAGTGCCTCAAAAAGCCCCCAGCTGGGGAATTTTACTCCCCCCCAAATTCAAATAAAATAAAAAAGGAGTGCCGACCTGGCCCCAGGGGTGGCTGGGTCAGTGCTCTAAAATAAAGAAAAAATAATAAAAAAGAATCAGCGCCAACACTGCCCTAGGGGCTGCACGGTCGGCGCTTGAAGAAAAGAAAAACAAAACAAAACAAAACAAGGTGCTGGCCCCAAGCCAACGCTTCTCAGCTGAGAGGCTCTGGCTTGGGGCCAGCAACTCAAAAGCCCATATTGGGGACTTTTAAAAGCCAATAAAATAAAAAAAAATTAAAAAAAAGGAGTGCCGACCCGGCCCCAGGGGCCATGAGGTCGGCGCTTTAAAAACAAAACAAAACAAATTTAAAAAGGAGTGCTTTCCCGGCCCCAGGGGTGGCCAAGTCGGCACTATAAAATAAAGAAATAATAATAATAAAAAATCAGCACTGACCCAGCCCCAGGGGCCACGTGGTCAGAGCTTGAATAAAAAAAAGAGGCACTGGTCCCAAGCCAGTACCTCAAAAAGCCCTTGTCACCGGGGCCAGGCTTGCCCCCCCCCTGCTGCCACCACTGCCGCCTGGTAAGTCAACCTGAACTGGTTCAGATAGTTTCGAGGTTGGAACAATTTTTTTAAAAAAAAATTGTACGAACCTGACCAGAACCAAACCGAGGGTGGGCCTGAAACAGATGAACCCGAAACATGGGTTTTCTGTTTCATGCCCACCTCTAGTCAGCACTTTCAATTGTGTCTGATAGTTGATTGGCAGCCAGTGGAACTGCTTTAATAGGGATGTAATGTGATCTCTGTAACCTGCCCTAGCCAGCAGTCTGGCTGCTGCATTTTGGAACCGTTGGAGTTTCTTGAGAGTTTTCATCGGAAGTCCCACATAGAGTGCATTACAGTAGTCCAGCCGGGACATCACTAGGGCATGTGTCACCATTGCCAGAGGAGTTGAAGAATGATAGTTTTTTAGTGAAATGCTTTCTTTTAATTTTATTCTGATCAAATATATTAGTTCATCTTTCAGCATCCCTAATCTGAAAAGTTCCCTTTTGTTATTGAATAGGCCTCTTAGGTATTTTTTTAAAATGTTGCTTTTCTATTTCTTTGAAATAATTAGAATAATACTTCTCTTTGTCATTGTGTGCCACACACCGAAAAGATGCATTTAGGATTCTGACATAATTTGACTTCCTTTTATTTTTGCTTCTTTTCTCAAGTTAAACATCTCAAGCATTTCCGCAGTTGTCCACTAAAGTTTTTATTTTCTTTTGATTACAGGAATTAGCACTCTTCCTTCATAATATCTCGGGTTTCAACCTACAGTTCTTCTGGTTTATGGTCAATTGAGTTTAGTAATGCAGATCTATTATTTATAAGATGTTTAAATTATTTGGGAATGTTATTTAAATCATATTTTTATGTTTGGTTCCGCTTTAGTTCCTAATTTTGCTTTCTAGTCACTCATGATTACTAGCATATCCTGTTTTATAGTTCATTATCAGTTTTCTCCTGTACACTTGCATGACAGCTTACAGTTTCTTCCTATTCAAAATCTGTCGTTGGGGTAAGACCTGTATAATTGTTAAGTTGACAGGATTTCCTTGATATGATTGCTATTTTTCTTTCAGACTTTTCTTTATACCCCCCTAATGCAGTGGTTCCCAACCTTCCTAATGCTGCAACCCTTCAATACAGTTCCTCATGTTGTGTTGACCCCTTGCCCTGTTTGGAAGAGGCCACAAACCCCCTTTGGCAGGCTACTGCCCACAAGTGCCATAGAGACATTCTCTCTACACAGGCACCCTCAGCCAATTGCAGCCTCCGGCGCCATTGACTGACATCCCATCCAACCTATCAAGCTGTAACTCACTCTTTCCTCCCCCTTCCTCCAGAGCCAAGCCGTTTGTGCCTTTTTCTTCACTGGCTCATGGCAACCCCTGTGAAATGGTCGTTCAACCCCCAAAGAGGTCCCAGCCCCCAGGTTGGGAACCACTGCCCTAATGACTTGTGGTATGTGTTGCTTCACTATCAGAGCTACCTGTTTCTTCTGAGTTTCCCATTTACACAATAAACTTCTTATTCTGTAGTGTTTCTTCCCATGTGGTGTCGAGGTCCACTGCTCTGGACTGGAGATGCCATTTTTCTCGGTCACCAACTTGGTCCAGATGTAGGTGAGTGGTTTTCATGTTGTTTTGCTGTGTATCAAGCCAATGCTGTTTTAGTCGGCCCTTCAGTCATTTGCTTTCAACCTCCAACTGAAGTCCCTTCTGTTCTGTGCTAGCATGTTGGTGTCAGTGCTTGCTGGCAATCGGAGCAATGCCTGATGTCATTGCTCCGGAAATGGTCAAAGTGAGTGTTTCTGCTGATCCAGCACAGCCTCTTTGTTTCCACGAGACTAAGATGACTCTCAGTTTCTTTCATTGTCAGATGTGAGAAGAATGTCATCTACATAGAGGAGCATCCATGGCAGAGGTTTTTGCAGGTCACGGGTGATGATGTCCATCACTGTGATGAACAGCAGCAGCGAGAGCCCTGAGCCTTGATAGATGGTGACAGTGATGCAAAGATCTTTTGACTCTCCAGCTATAGTCTGGATGTGACTCTTTGGATCCTCATAGAAGAGCTTCAGTCATCGAACAAGCTGTTCTGGCACTTTTCCCCTATGCAGCACGTGCCAGATGACACCACGTGGCACACAAACGTACACCTTTTCAAGACAGACGAAGGCAACATGGAGTGCTTTTTGCTGTTCTTGCTGCATTTCCAGCAGGAGACGGGCAGAGTGCACTGTGTCAATCATGCCACAAATATTAACAAAGCCTGCTTGATTTGTTGTGAGTTGAATGACATTGTGGATGCAGTGGTTGAAAGTCCTCTCAAAGGTTTTCATTATATGAGTGAGTAGGTGAATTGGCCAGTAGTTTGCACAGTCAGCAGGGCTGCCTTTCTTCTTCCAGATTGAGACAGTTGTGCTATGTTTCCAGTCCACAGGGATATTTTGCTCGGTAATGATCTGGTTGAAGACATGCGTGAGCCAGTCTATCAGTTTCTAGTAGTGTAATTTCCAGACCTCTATGGCAATGTCATCAGGAGAAGCAGAATTAAATGTTAGCAAGTACAGTGCCTTGGTAACTCTGTACCTCAATTTTTTGTGGTTGATGTTGTTGTCTGTTGTCTGTACATTATATTTTTTAAAAAATAAATAAATAATAATAATAATAATAATAATAATAATAATAATAATAATAATAATTATTATTATTATTATTATTATTATTATTATTATTATTATTATTATTATTATTATTATTATTATTATTATTATTATTATTATTATTATTATTATTATTAAAAAAGGCACATTGCCTTGCCCTTGCCTGGCTTCATCCATTTCATCCATTGTCTGGTTTCATCCATTTCAATGCTTCCACGACTTTTTCAGGAGCAATTGGCAGCATGGGCCCATATTTTGCTTGAAGCCTCTTTCATTTGATGGTAATTTTTGCAATGACTTAAGTGCATTGCAATTTCTTAAGACTCTATTGTTTCACAAGCATATATTGGGTTGCAACCCGCATATTCCATGCCGCGGCTCCAATCATATGTGCCGCGGCTTTATTCCAGTGGCTTGACTGCTGACAGTGCTATTTGTTCTTGCTTTTCCCCAGCGGCTGACCGAGAGTGCATTGCAGTCTGGAAGACTCATCTTCTAGCACAATCGCATAGGCGGTTACTTCACATCTATTTTGTCTCTGTTAGTGTTGCACTTAGGAGTGGTACAAAATGTTACTTCACATCCATCATGCAACTATTGAAATTTGCCTCGACCATGCCCCAGGAATGGGTGCTAAGCACAACAATACTGTACCTGGTACTGGAGTGGGGTTTTCCCTTGTCACTCTTTGTTCCTGCTTCCTGTTCCGAGACAAGACACCATGTAGTAACAACTGTCATGCAACAAAACTTTGTTTCTCTCAGAAAACTGTGTCCAGGTTTGTATTTTTGTTTGACTTTTCAGAAGCGAAATATCAAAAAACTATTTTAACCCCCCCAAAAGGAAATTCAGTGTTTGTCATGGTACAAGACTGCGAGGTAACACTTGTCACGAGAGAAGTTATCACAACCATGGGAACACTGAAACAGGGACAAAACTATTTGATTGCAACTGATGCAGTCACGGTACAAAACTAGTCACAGAACAAAGAAGGATGTGAAGTAACTGCCTTAGTTTGTTCTGGATTGCCTTATGAAAGAGAGAGGTTTCATTGTTGCTGTGCAGGAGGTATTCTTCTAGAATTTCTGCACCTGCATCATGACTGGTGCTGCCAATTCTCCTTGGAAAAGGACCCAAGGCAGCTTAAAATAATGAGGGACAATGTACAGCCCAGAACATTTAAGACATACTCAAGAACAGGGAATTGGAAGAGGCATCTTACAACATTAAAAGGTAACATCAAAGCTAAAAAGAGCATGTGAAAAGAAGAAGAAAAATTCCATTATGAGGAATAAAAACTAATAGAGATGGGCAGGACCAGGAAAAATGACGTTTCGAGTTGTCGTGTGTCGAGCCGGCCCGTTTCAGCTCGTTTCCGTTTGTCACAAAATTTTTCAAAAATTTGTCGTTTCATTTGTCGTCTGTCGTTAGTACTGGTTTATGGGGTGTAGGGTAGTGGGCTCCTGGAGGCCCCTCTCTGGGGTGGATGCCTCCTCTGGCCCCCTACAAAGGGAAAAGGAAGGGTACATGACCGTGTAGCCATTGCGTACCAAGTGGCACTGGCAGAGGCACCTCTCTTTTGGGTGCCTCTAGCTCACTAAAAAGGACAGCATACTGGCGTACAGAGTTTTTTGGAACTCTGGACTGGTGAGCGAGGTGAGAGAAGAATGCCTCTGCTGGGCGCCCTCTGGCTGACTAAGAAGGGAAATGTACTTGCGTGTAGTGCAATGTGAGTACAGATCTGGCTTAGGGTTGGGGTTAGGGCAAGGGCTAGGCTTAGGGTTATTACGGGTAAGGTTAGGGTGAGTTAGTGGGCTGCACCTCTGGGTGCCTCTGACCCACTAAGAAGGACAGTGTACTGGCATATGGGTTAGGGTTAGGGTTAGGGTTAGGGTTAGGGCTAGGGCTAGGGCTAGGGCTAGGGTTATAGTGGGCTATTTATGCCTGACTGGCACATCCCAGAAGTCTCAGTCAAAACCTGGCCAAGTGGCCATGCGATTGGTGGAATGGCTCCAAAAATTTGCATGGTCCCATCCCATGGCCAGCCCATCATTGCGCAGGTGTGAAAAAATAAAAATAAAAATAAAATAAAATAAAATCAATGGGATTGGAGACAGACGTTAGTTTGTTCTGAAAAACCCACTGCTGCTATTGTAAAAAGAGAGGCAGTTAAAATACCTAATTTTCGCATGTTTTCTGTGTGTGCTTTGGTGGGTATTTGGACGACGATTTAAAAAAATATTGCGGTCGCCATTTTGGATCCCCCCGCACCGCATGGCATGGCGAGACGACGAGGATCCCCCACCAGAGCAGCCCAGGACAGGAGAGGGGGGGAGGCCGGGGAATAATCTGGTAGGTGCCCTCACTCAGGCAGGCATATTTTCGCCTGCTTTTTTGGCCAGAAATCGGGTTTTTTTTTACTTTTTTTCAAGAACTTGGCATTCGCCGCGATGCCATGAACGACAATGACAAACAACCCAATTTTTCTTTTATCGGTTCGAGTTCGAGTTCTGAAAAAATTGTCATTACCGTTTCCGTTGCGAAACGGAAACGAGGTACGGAAACGGAAACAAGAATTTCGCCAAGTCGTGCCCATGTCTAAAAACTAACATGGAAAACACTGGTGTTTTACCCTTTTCCCATGCCAGTTGTTTTGGTTTCTGGAACCATTCCACAGTTGTTGTTTTTCTTGCCACTTATCTGGGCTGTGCTCTTGAACTGGAACTCTGCAAGAATAAGAATACTTAGTTGGGCAGGCCAGCAGGAGGTATGTTTCTAGACTGTAATGACTTGCAGGAGAAGGCTGTGTTATTGCCCCCTATCTCAACATTTCTTTAATGCACACTAGCTCCTTCAAGGAGCATTTTGTAGGAATGAAAGGGACATTGGAGCATTGTTACACAACTGCCATTCCCCATGGATTGTGAGGACTCTTTTTGTTCGTTCCAGTCATTATTGTTCTATCTGCACTGCCAAAACCAAAGGATGTCCAAACTCGAAAAAGAAATGTTCAATGGCTGAAATTGTGTTTTTAGTACAGTAAAGTACACACTATAGTGGGCTCAGGGGGGATCTAGTGGATAAACTTGTCTAAGTTCCAATGATTTGAATAGGGCTGCTCTGTAAGTTACTATGCTAAAGTAGGTCACAGTTGAAGTAGGCCTATTGGAATCAATTGAACTTACAGAGGAGCTGATTCCCCACCCCTGCATTGACTTATTATGTGTGTATTCTATATCATTGAGTCAAAAAGGGGTTACAGTGAGCATAATAGAGTTTGCAACAGAAGTGAGAAATTTAAGGAGTGGATTTATCACTTCCACTCTCCCAGTCAGTTTCCATCACCATCTGGGGATTTGAACCCTGTTCTCCAGGGACCTTGTCCATCACACTGTCAACTACACCACACTGGGAATCCTTCTCCACTGAATTCGTGGTTCATTTAAAAAAAACTAGATTCATGGTTACTAAAAATTTAAAACGAAACAACACTGGAAAGCATGGTTA
This sequence comes from Phrynocephalus guinanensis, assembly GCA_037367245.1. Taxonomy (NCBI): domain Eukaryota; kingdom Metazoa; phylum Chordata; class Lepidosauria; order Squamata; family Agamidae; genus Phrynocephalus; species Phrynocephalus guinanensis. The sequence continues at coordinate 103,828,541 of CM074734.1, read as the reverse complement.
GGTGGAATTACTGTGAATTGCTTGGTTGTCCACTCAGCGAGAGATTAGACACCAGAAAGCTTAACTTCCTTCAAAGTTATTTAAGATTTACGCAGGATGACACAATCTTATGTATGCATTCTTATGAGTCCAGTGATGTCAAAGTTACTTTCTGATGAGTAAATATAGGTAGGATTGATCCTACACACATCTCTCTGGGACCAAATCACTTTGGATTCAGTAGGGCTGGGTCCCACTGAACTCACTGGGGTACATTCTGGGTATAGGGTTTCAGTCAATGGCTGAATACACATATCCTTTGAGAGTCAGTTCCCACATATTTCCCTGGTTTACCAATATTCCTCAGTGAATGTCTGTTGAATCTGTTGCAACTTTATGTTTTCTTGCCGTGACGCTTGTAAATTATGTTTCCTTGTAGTAACTGCCATCCTTTCCAAAGACAACAGCTCTACCCAAATATTTATGTTCTGGAGATTTCAGCAGCAGTTAAGTTGGATCATAAAACTATCTACCATTTATTGCTGGTTCCTCTGGGATGTTTGTAATTTCCCACTAGAATTCATGGGATAGCTAAATAATGTTTAACACCGAATTAACATTGATAAAGTCATTATCTGATAGTGGCTTTCTGTTTCCATTCCGGTTGCTTGATAGCCAAAACTTGAAGTAGGGTAAGTATAAAACTGCAATATGATGCTGATGTTTAGTCCATCCCCTTTTAATTAACCTAGAATGCTTTTTACATAAATCATGGAGATCAGGCTTCCAACATTTGCTTCCAAATGCCCTTTAATTGAGTGGGAAATGTCCATATGACTCCTCTCCTTGGAGGTGTAAACCAAATAGAGGTGGAAGTTTGTTACAAATCCTATGGCTTTACTGTTTATGAAAAACAGAACTTTATTCAAGACCACATTAACAATAGGAACCGAAAATAGGAATACATTCAGCAGACATTGTGTGCATATTTACTGAGACATATGAGGTCACATTGAGTTCAGTGCAAATTATTCCAGTTAGTCATCCAAATGCAGAGAACTGCAATCTAAACTATCAAGGTTTAAGATCACAAACCAGGACATCTTGCATCATAACAATGCAAGGAAAGCGTTCTTAGCTTTTGGACATTCAAATCTTTAGGGCTTCTGCTCCAGAACCCTTAACTGTTGGCCCTGAACAGTTTGGGGAGTTGACGTTGAAAACATCTGATGGGTCAAAGGTTGAGAACTACTGCTTTGATGTTTGATAATGCTAAGGGCAACTGTGGCCTCCAACAACTGTTGGGTTGCAACTTCCAGCATCTCTAGATTGGACAGCCAAGGTGAAGAATCAAGAAAGTAGCAGGATAATGGCCTATTGCTTCATGAACCAAACTTCTTTCAGTACAAAGCAAGTATGATGTCCTGGTTGCACTCTGGACCAGGCTACCATGACTGATTCCCCCCCCCCCCCCCCTGTGAATATTGTGGTGGCGAGAGATACTGGGTGAATTATGATAAAGATTTAAGGGAGTTAAGCCTCCCCCACACATTTCAGAACGCAATAATCAGCAAACCCAATGCTCATGATGGGTCTATTTATGATTTGTGAAATGTCCTGTTTTAACTAAGTGCCTGAAACCTGGGAAACAGGACTGATTTCAAATGCTACAGTCCATGGCTGATGGACTGTTTGTCTGGAAAACATAAAAAAGACCAATAGCACACAGAGATGGGTATATGGTGCTATTTGGATTCATTTTGGGGCTGTTTGGTTGGAATCAAACTATAGTGTCCACATGTGTTTTGACTTAGAGTGTTGCATCCACCCCCTTTTGAGTACTGCCCCACTCTTTTTTTTGGCACAGCACTAGGGCTATGGTGTTTTTGGTGTGATTTTAATTAGATCCTTCTTCTCTAGCCCATGCATATAGTTATTTCAGACCAAAAGAGGGCTGCCAATGATGTTTTCTGAGGAGATGACCAAAATAGAGCTGTGAGCGGTGTTGTGTGAGGTGATAATCCTGTGATGTATTTGATGGGTTGAGGCATTGAAAGGGATGACACTCCCCTCCTCCATTTTGATCTACTCTACTTTTATTTATTTATTTCAAATATTTCTATCACAGCTTTCTCCCCATAAGGACCCAAGGTGGCTTATTTATTTAGACTCCATCAAGTGAGTGATAAAGTAGATCACACTAAAGATAAAAAGTAGAGATGGGCACAAAATGGAAAAAGAGTGTTTTGTTTCGTTTCTTAAGTAGTTTTCTTTCATTTCATTAATAACAAATCTTAAAGCATTTTCATAACAAAATAAAACGAAACAAAACACTATGCTCCCCTGGGTCCTAAAGGCACCAAAATTGTTTGGGAGCTTCCTCAAGCTCTTTCTCGTAAGCCCCCTGAAATTTGGAAAGGTTTGAGGGTCAGGGGGTGTCCCTAAAATCTTTTTAATTAAGGAAGCCGATAATAGCCCCCCTCCCTGTGGGTGAATGTTTAGCAATGTGGCACTCCCTTTGGATCTTAATAACTCAGGGCCCTTACCCCCAAACCTCCAAATTTTGGGGGCTTACCTAGAATCATTTGAGGAAGCTAACCCTGCCATTTCAGTGCTGAAACATGTCTGTGACCTGTATTTTCAAGTACATAAACATAATAAACATTGTGTCCATGGAATTTTGCTGTATTTTGAAATCAAAACTGAAAATGTGAACATGGAAATGAGAAGAATTAACACATTTCCCCCTTAGCTTATATGGGAAGATGGAGGAATAGTGGAAGACTCTTGAGGTTCAAAGAATGACTTGATGGGCTGCTTCCTGGTTGGATCACAGTAGGCATCTGGCCTTCTAATTATTGGGCTGTCGCTTAGAGTTGATGCTCAAAGATGCTCTTTAATCCGCTGCCCTTTACCCTCTAATTCTCTCCCTCTGCTTTTCTTTTAACTGTAATCACCACTAAAGACCACTGTGATATTAGTCACACTAACCATAAATGGAAATACGTTTGATCACCTACAATTTTCAGCACAAACTCTAAAAATGTTGGTTTCAGTAGCTTGGGATAGAATCCCTACCCACCCAGAATTAATGCTTGCGTTTGCTTTCTGAAAGCTCAGAATCCATTATTCATTTTCTCATTTTGAGTCATTTTGTCTTTGTGGCTTTTGAAGGTTTTCCACCTGCTCTTAGCTTTTTTTTTTAAACGAAGTCTGTGTAGTTGTCCATCATAAAATAAATAATCCCTACCTACTTAACACATTATGTATGCACACACAGCCATACATCTTCCTTAATCCCATCACAGCCTAATCTCCTATCTGTAAACTGGAATTATATTTAAATTTACAGGAGTATAACTGGAATGGAAGGAAATGATCAGGAAACCAGTATCTCAGAAACATAAGTATCTTAGTACATCAAAGCCATGAAGGATGGTTGCTGAAGACCAGGTGCATTAACTTCTCAGCAAGCATATGAAGCTGCATTTCATAAGAATAACGTAACATAAGAACAGGCCACAGCCCATCCAGTCCTGCATTTTATCTCACACAGTGGCTCACCATTTGCTTCAGGGTATCCCCAAGCAGATATCTTCACCAGTTTACAATTCCCTGCAAGTGGCATTGAGAGATATCCTGCCTTTCTCTACAACCCGGAAGTTGTCCTTAGGCATCGATAATGATAGCCATTGATACCATTGTTCTCCGTGAACTTGTCCAATTCTTTCTTAAAGCTGTCAAGGCTGACAGCTGTTTCCACTTCTTCTGGCAGGGAGTTCCATGGACCCAGAGATCCTCTGGGTGAAAAAGTACTTTCTCTTATTTGTTTGAGATCTAGCACCCAAAAGTTTCATGGGGTGCCCCCTAGTTCTAGTGTTGTGTGATAGGGAAAACAGTTTTTCCTTATCTACTTTGTCCTCACCATGTATGATTTTATAAACTTCAATCAGGTCACCTCTTAGGCACTGTCGTTCAAGAGTGAAAAGGCCCAGCCACTGCAGCCTCAGATGGTAAGGAAGGTGTTCCAATCCCCTAATCATTCTGGTTGCCCTCCTCTGCAATTATTCCATTTCCATAATATTCTTCTGGAGGTATGGTAACCAGAACTTCACACAATACTCCAGATTAGGCCTCACCATAGATTTATAAAGAGGCAAAATGACACTTTCTGACATTTTCTATACCCTTCCTAATGATACCTAACATTGAGGTTTTTTTCACTGCTGCGGCACACTGGGTTGACACCTTCATTGAGCTGTCCACCAGGACACCAAGGGCCCTTTCCTGGTTTGTTCAGACCTCATCATTTTGTAAATGTAATTGGGTTTTGGGTTGTTGTTGTTTTTCTCCAACGTGCATCACTCTGCACTTACTAATGTTGAGGCTCATTTGCCACTGGTTTGCCCACTCCCCCAGTGTCAAGAGATCCCTCTGGAGCCTCCTCACAATCTCTCTCTGTGTTTACTATCCTGTATAATTTAGTGTCATCAGCAAATTTGGCTACATTGTTATTTACTCCTATTTTTAGATCATTTATGAAGAGGTTGAAAACCAGGAGTCCCATTACTCAACCTTGGGGGGGCACTCTTTACCTCCCTCCACTTGGAGAAGTGTCCATTTAGTGCTACCCTCTGTTTCCTGTCCCTTAGCTAGTAGCTGATCCAGGACAAGACCTGTCCCTTGATTCCATGACTGGGAAGTTTATTCAACAACCTTTAGTTAGGGACTTTATCAAAAGCCTTCTGAAAGTCCATATAAACAATGTCAACTATATCTTTCTTCTCAACATGCTTGTTGATACTCTGAAAAAATTAGTCTATCTTTTAGTACAGGTTTGAAGTGTGTGTTCATAGCAAAAACACAAATATGCAACAATGTTTGTTTGAATGAAGACCAAAAGAGATTGAAAGGTATGGATGAAGAGATATGAACTAGAGATTAACAGTATAGCTGTATGTACAGTAAAGTATGTTTAATCAGAAAATACTTATTGCATTCAATACCAAGTGACTGTCAAATCAAATGCATTGAAGAATCAGCAAAATAATTTGAAAAAATAAGGTTAGGAAGGAATCTGTTTTATGCCCCCCCTGTCTTCGCTAGGTTCTCACATGAATCAGAAGCATACACAGAAAATGGCACACTTTCTTTCCATGCTTCTGGATTGTATTTATTTTTTTATTTATTTCACATAATTTATTTAGCCACCCCACTACCTGTGGAGAGAGGTCTAGTTTGTCATAATATCAGGGACACATGTATCATTCCCCAGAGAGGTGCATTTATTCATTTATTCAGGATGCCAGGAAGAGGGAGAGGGTCCAGGACATTGTGAGGGAGAGGGTCCATGATACCTGTTGACTATTTTCCAGGTAATTGTCTACACCAGGGTATTTACTGGACAAATAATACAGGACATCTGGTGGGGCCACTGTGAGACATAGGAAGCTGGAGATGGGCCTTGGACCTGATCCAGCATGGCTCTTCTTATGTTCTTATGTTCTTATGTTAGGACCACAACCAATATTGTTGGGAAAATATACTTGAGTGAGTGAGTAAGTAAGTAAGTAAGTAAGTAAGTAAGTAAGTAAGTAAGTAAGTAAGTAAGTAAGTAAGAAAGTAAGTTGACAAAGTAAAATTTTAGGACATTTGGTCTCTGTGACCACATCACACTATCTTTTTTGATGTGATTATCTCTAGAGGAGCTATGATTACCTCCAGGCAAACCTGTTTTATCTTTATTTTGGGAAACCCAGCCTCCCAATTGCTTCATACTGACAAAATCCTCCTATTTCTTCTCCCTTTGTGCCGGACCCAGGAAACATGGAAGCCAGACTCCATTGCTATTGGTTTATTATGTACAAATAAGCTGTAACAGGGAAATCCTCAACCCCCATTAAAGCACAGCACTACAAGCTTGGGGGTGGGGAGCTTTGACAGTCAATTTGTTGTTTTTAAATGTCCTAATACTGAATTGACCATGCAAAGACCATGTGAATACCAGAGAAGATAGTGAAGAGTTCCAGAAGGATCTCTCCAAACTGGGAGAAAGGGCTGCAAAATGGCAAATGTGTTTCAATGTAGGAATATGTAAAGCAATGCACATTGAGGCAAATAATAATAATAATCAAACCTTCATGTATCAACTCTGGGTTCTGTGCTCTCCATGATGGATCAAGAAAGAGAACTCAGTGTGCTGATGGACAGCTCAATGAAAGTGTCTACCCAGTGTGTGGCAGCAGTGAAGAAGGCCAATTCCATGCTAGGAATAATAAAAAGGGGATTGAAAATAAAATAGCCAACATTATAATGCCATTGTACAAAACGACAGTAAGGCTGCACCTGGAGTATTGTGTACAGCTTTGGTAACTGCATCTCAAAAAAAAAGTAGTAGTGAGAGAGCGAAAAATGATTACTGGGCAAGGGCGCGACTTATGAGGAAAGACTACTGCATGTGGGGCGCCTCCCTTAAAAAAGGTGAGGAATATGACTGAGACATACAGCATTATGGGGCATCTTTAAAGCTAGAGGGACACTCATTCCTGAGGTCTGTGATATGACTGAGACATACAAAATAATGCAACTGGGAGTAAAGTGGATAGACTTCTTTTTTTCTTCTTATTCCTGTCACAAAATACTGGAACTAGAGCACATCCACTCAAATTGAGGGTTGGGAGAATGAGAACAGACAAAACAATACTTCCTTACTCAGTGTGTTGCTAGTCTCTGAAACTCCCTGCCACAGGAAGTGGTGATGGCATCTGGCTTGGATGCCTTCAAAAGGGGATTGGACAGATTCCTAGAGCAAAAATCCATCACAGGTTACAAGCCATGATGGAGATGTTTAATCCCCAGTAGAGATGGGCACGACCAGAAAAAATGACATTTCAATTTTTTGTTTGTCGGAACGGGTCCGTTTTGTTCTGTTTCCATTTGTCGCTAAATTTTTTGAAAAAAATTCGGTTCGATGTTTTGTTCGTCGTTTGTCGTTTCTCCACGATTTAGCGCGATTTGACTTCCCAGAGCATGGGGGCATCCCGCAATGACCCAGAGCAGGCGGAAAACACTTTAAACTGGGTGATGAATATTATATTTAATAAATATATCATAGCATAAGACTGCATCCTATGCAATAAAGCAAACAAAGTGGGCAGAATGCAATATTATTTTTTTCTCTTGGTCAACGCTGACTGAACCGGCCACCCTACTTGGTCTGGCTGCCTGTTATACTTTTTTTTGTTTTGTTTTGAATTGAAGCCTTTATCCATCCCATTTCCACTCCACCTCTCAGAGGCAGGAGGAGACACAGTATTCCGTTCCTCCCCCAAATCTGGATGAGGGTCTACTCTACTCCTCTCAATGTCCCCTTCCCATGACACTCCTTGTAAAGCCAAGCAAATGCCACCCTGGTCAACTAGCGGTCAGAGATTCAGATGCTTTCCCCCCCCACACACACACACACACTTATCCGGATGAGTGCCCCTCAATCTATTGGGGAATCATCGCCAGTTGGAGGAGCCCGGTTCGCTCATGCAGCAGAAGTGGTCTCGGTGTTGTCTCAGGCGGCCGTGGGCAGAGGCTTCCCTCCCGCTCAGCATGATCCAGACATGTGGGCCCACCTTCAGCTGCTGTTGTCTGCTTACAGCAAAGCCATGAAGCCAGAATGGTGGGGAACAATGGGGAAGGATTCTTTCAGCCCCTACTTTGGAGGCCAGTTTTGACTACCCAGGAGACCAGTTCCACCAACACAGTGGAGGCAGAGTCCACGCATGCACACAGCAAAGCCACGAACCCAGAACGGTGGGGAACAACAGGGAGGGATTCCTTCAGCCCCTACTTTGGAGGCCAGTTTTCATATCCAGGAGACGAGTTCCACCAACCCAGTGGAGACAGAGAGTCCACGCATGCACGCAGCAGAGCCACGAAGCCAGAATGGTGGGGAACAATGGGGAGGGATTCTTTCAGCCCATACTTTGGAGGCCAGTTTTGACTACCCAGGAGACCACTTCCACCAACCCAGTGGAGACACAGAGTCCACGCACGCAACAAAGAAGCCAGAACAGCGGGGAACAATGGGGAGGGATTGTTTCAGCCTGGTACTTTTATCTCTCAGCGAAGGTTCCAGGGAGGAGAAAGAGAAATAGAAAGTTGGAGGATACTAGGGTACTATAGGATAGATAGGGTACTAGAGGATAGGGTACTAGAGGATAGGGTACTTGAAATAGAAATAGAAATGGAAATAGATATACAAAGAGAAAGATAAATAGAAATAGGGAACTAGAAAGAGAAATAGAAGGTTCCAGGAAGGAGACCACTTCCACCAACCCAGTGGAGACACAGAGTCCATGCACGCAGCAAAGAAGCCAGAACAGCGGGGAACAACGGGGAAGGATTGTTTCCGGACTGGTACATTTATCTGTCAGCGAAGCTTTCAGGGAGGAGACCAGTTCCACCAACCCAGTGGAGACACAGAGTCCACGCATGCAGGTGGCAAATCCATGAAGCCAGAACGGCGAGGAACAACGGGGAGGGATTCTTTCCGACGTGGTATTTTTATCTGTCAGCGAAGCTTTCAGGGAGAAGACCAGTTCCACCAACCTAGTGGAGACACAGAGTCCACGCACGCAGCAAAAAAGCCAGAACAGTGGGGAACAACGGGGAGGGATTGTTTCAGCCTGGTACTTTTATCTCTCAGCGAAGGTTCCAGGGAGGAGAAAGAGAAATAGAAAGTTGGAGGATACTAGGGTACTATAGGATAGATAGGGTACTATAGGATAGGGTACTAGAGGATAGGGTACTTGAAATAGAAATAGAGGGGTTGATTTTCTCCGGCTGTTTCTTTGGTGGTTAGTGTTTGAGTATCGGTCGTATCTCGGCCTGCGGAGGAGGATGGTGAAGCTTGGGGGATAGTAATTTCCCATGGAAATAGATATACAAAGAGAAAGATAAATAGAAATAGGGAACTAGAAAGAGAAATAGAAGGTTCCAGGAAGGAGACCACTTCCACCAACCCAATGGAGACAGAGTCCACGCACGCGGCAAAGAAGCCAGAACGGCGGGGAACAACGGGGAAGGATTGTTTCCAGCCTGGTACTTTTTTCTGTCAACAAAGCTTTCAGGGAGGAGACCAGTTCCACCAACCCAGTGGAGACACAGAGTCCAGTTCCACCAACCCAGTGGAGACACAGTCCCATGCACACACGCGGCAAAGCCACGAAGCCAGAACGGCGGGGAACAACAGGGAAGGATTGTTTCAGCCCCTACTTTGGAGGCCAGTTTTGACTACCCAGGAGACCAGTTCCACCAACCCAGTGGAGACACAGTCCCACGCACACACGCGGCAAAGCCACAAAGCCAGAACGGCGGGGAACAATGGGGAAGGATTGTTTCAGCCACCTACTTTGGAGGCCAGTTTTCACTACACAGGAGACCACTTCCACCAACCCAGTGGAGACACAGAGTCCACGCATGCAGCAAAGATGCCACGAAGCCAGAACAGCAGGGAACAACGGGGAGGGATTGTTTCAGCCACCTACTTTGGAGGCCAGTTTTGACTACCCAGGAGACCACTTCCACCAACGCAGTGGAGACACAGAGTCCACGCATGCAGCAAAGAAGCCAGAACGGCGGGGAACAATGGGGAAGGATTGTTTCAGCCACCTATTTTGGAGGCCAGTTTTCATATCCAGGAGACCAGTTCCACCTACCCAGTGGAGACACAGAGTCCACGCATGCACACGGCAAAGCCACGAAGCCAGAGTTTTGACTGCCCAGCAGTCAGAGATTCAGATGCTCCCCCCGCCAACTCATCCTGATGATTTCCCCTCATTATCTCGGGGAATCATCGCCAGCTGGAGTATCCCGAGGAGGAGACGGGGAACAATAGGGTACGGGGATTGGTTTCAGCCTGGTACTTTTATCTCCCAGAGGAGAAAGAGAAATAGAAAGTTGGAGGATACTAGGGTACTATAGGATAGATAGTTCACTCATGGAGCAAGCAGAGTAGCAGACCTTCTCTCTCCTTGACCACGACCAGGTTGCACATCTCGAGGCCCATCTGCAGGGCATAGACACTCCCTTGCCCTCCACCCCGTCTGGCTTCCCTGCCGTGTCACCGGAAGTGGCCTAACCCTAACCCTATCCCTATCCCTAACCCTGTAATTGTTTTCATTTGGGCTCTACATGCAAGAAGGGCCGCCTGGGAAGAAAAGGACCCCCCTACCCGGGACTGCCAGCAAAAAAGGGACCACTGGTTTTTCAAGAACTGATTGGCAAAGGCAGCCATTCAGAGAGCAGGAAGGACGGGTTGTGGCGGGGTTGGACCTACTGCCTTTAACAGTTGGGGTGCAGGCAGCTGAGCCCGATTCATGGCAGTCCATGCAGCAAAGCCACGAGGCCAGAGCGCAAGGGAAATTTTCTTGGTTGGGGAGGGATTGTTTCAGCGGCCTACTTTGGAGGCCACAAGGCCAGAGTTTTGACTGCACTGTGCATACACAGTCTATGCAAGCACGCGGCAAAGCCACGAAGCCTGAACGGAGGAGAACAACAGGGAGGGATATTTTCAGACACCTACTTTGGAGGCCACCAAGCCAGAGTTTTGCCTGCCCAGTGGAGACACAGTCCACCCAGGAAAGCCACAAAGCCAGAGTTTTGGAGGTCACTAGGCCAGGGTTTTGCCTGCCCAGTGGAGACACAGTCCACCGAGGAAAGCCAGGAAGCCACAGTGCAAATGTTAGGGAGGGATTGTTTCTTCCGCCTTTGGAAGCCGGAATGCTAATTGGAAGGAATCCCCCCTCCTTCTGCAAAGGGTTTCCCAACCTGGACTGTAACTGGTGGGAGTGAAACCCCCCCCCATGTTGGAGGACAGAGTACCCCAATTCTAAACAAAATAGTTGATGATGACTGTGCCTGTTAAAGTTGGTCTCCTCAAGTGATTTTCTGGCTAGAGGCGGGGGCAGCCGGGGTTGCTGCCTGGGGAAGTCGAGGAGAGTGGCCGACAGGGCGCATGTTGGCTCGGAGGCTGAATCTGAAGCACTGAACCGCTGATAGGCTGAAGGAGAAGCACCTGGAAGGCCTCCTGCAAGCCGGGAGTCCAGGGAGCCTGTCAGGCAGGCAGGTAGGCAGAGGGGCAGGTAGGCAGGCAGACAGGCAGGGAAGCAGACAGTCTGGCTTACAGGTAGGAAGGCAGGCTTGCAGGGTACCCACCCAGGCTAGGGAAGGCACAAAGCCAAAGTGCCAGAAGGGAGGATTGTTTCTGCCTTTGCAGGCAGAGTTTCTCCACCCCAGGAGACCGAGTTTCATCAATCCAGGAGACAGAGTGGATGCAGGAGAACAGGGCTATTTCGTTAAGGCTGTAAGGAGAGCTAGGCCCCTGCTAATCAGTCTTTGAGGTAGGTTGTTGTAAAGTGCATCCTGACTACTTTGTAAGCAGAGTGGCTCCAAAACCCCAGGGAAGGGAGGAACGCATCAAGGAAGGCAGGTATTGGGGTGTACTACACTCAGACCAGCCATGGCCAACGGGGAAATATTGCACCTACACTGACCCTAGAAAAAATATTCCTGGGCTGCTACAAAGACCAGGGAAGCCCTATAAAAACTGGGCTAATTATGTAGCCCTTATTACATCCATACATGCAGTGGAATTACAGGCATTCAGGCAGACAAAGGTGGAAGGCAGGCAGGCAGGCGAAGCATTCAGGCAGGGCAGGCAGTTATATAGACAGAGCAGACAGCCAGGCATAACTGTGTTGCGCTGGTGGAATGTTAGGATGGGAGGCATACAGGCATTGTTTAGATTGGGTTAGGGGTAGGGTTAGGGGAAGTTGCATGGCTGCAACCCCAAATGTCTTGTCCAGTTCAAAATTATAAACATTGAGTGGTCCTCCCTGGTTCGGAAATGCAAGGGCTAGAAAAATTGGGCCACAGTACAGTCCCTTCAAATGACACATTGAGTGGTCCTCCCTGGTTTGGAGCCAACAAGGGCTAGAAAAATTGGGCCTACCAGTATGATTTCCCTTCAAATGACACATTGAGTGGTCCTCCCTGGTTTGGAGCCAGGCAAGGGCTAGAAAAATTGGGCCTACAGATACAGTATGATTCCCTTCAAATGACACATTGATTGGTCCTCCCTGGTTTGGAGCCAGGCAAGGGCTAGAAGAATTGGGCACAGATACCCTTCCAAATGACACATTGAGTGGTCCTCCCTGGTTTGGAGCCAGGTAAGGGCTAGAAAAATTGGGCCTACAGATACAGTATGTTTCCCTTCAAATGACACATTGAGTGGTCCTCCCTGGTTTGGAGCCAGGCAAGGGCTAGAAAAATTGGGCAGTAATCGAACCCTTCAAATTGAGTGGGAATGCAGGAAGGCAGACAGACAGGAAGGCAGGCAGGCAGGCAGGCAGGCAGGCAGTTAGGCAGGTAGGCACAGGGCCAGCCAGGCAGGTAGGCTGGTAGGCAGGCAGGCAGTTAGGCAGGTAGGCACAGGGCCAGGCAGGCAGGTAGGCTGGTAGAGAGGCAGGGAGGCAGGCAGGCTGGCAGGAAGTTGGGCTTGCAGGGAGGAAGTCAAGCTGGGAGGCAGGCATAATTGCAGGCAGGCAGGCATAAGTGTTGCTCTGGTAGTGCATGTTAGAGCAAGGGAGGCCTGTTTGGAAGGAACCGGTGGAAGAATGACTGTGGGCCTAGGTCTTGGAGTGTTGGGGTAATCCCAACATGGAAAGGTTGAAGCGGATGAAAGTCAACCTTTCCACCGTCTCTGGGTCCAGACGAGAGCGGCGCGGCCTCAGGACATATCCCATGTGGGAGAAGACACGCTCACTCTGGACACTAGTGGGTGGGATGGACAAGAGGTCCAACGCCAGAGTCGAAAGAGCAGGCCAGATGTCTGCCTTTCTGGCCCAGTAGTGGAGTGGGTCCAAGGTGAGGGGTTGGAGGGGCTCGGCCATGTACTCCCTCACCATGGTCAGAGTGGGGTCCGGTTCTTCTTCCTCCCTTGCCTCCACTGAGGAGGAAACTGCCATGGCTAGGGCAGAGGCCAGGTAGTTGGCTGCTGGTAAGTAACCTGGTCTCTGGGTGTACAATCCTGCAATAGAGGAGGAGGAGGACCCTTGCAATGATTCCTCTTCTGCATCGCTCTGGCTTCTGTGCACCCTTGGGAATGCCTGGGCCTGATTTGAGGCAGCCCTGCAGACTTGATGGCATAGCTCCGTCTTCCAGGAGTTTAGGTCAGCAGCGCTGCCCGCCAGGGAACCCTTGTCGCGAGGGTCACACAGGCATGCCATTTGGTACACCTTTTCCCTCCTCAGTGGGCTAAGGCAGGTATCCACGCCGGTCAGCAGCCTGTCTGCCAAGGCCCTGCTCTTTGGGAGAAGATTGGCTTCTTCCCGGATACTGGCCTCTAGGCGTTGGCAAAGGGCATTTACCAGGGGGAGTACGTGGCCCAGGCTGGCGTTGTAGTTGCTGAGGACGTGGGTGGTCTCAAAAGGCTGCAGGATACCCACCATCTGGGAGAGGGCAAGCCACTCGGTAGCACCAATGTCCAACACCCTTCCCTCAGGCAGGAAAGGAGTGGTTGACATGACGTATTCCACCACTTGCCTCTGCTCCACCAGGCAATTGACCATTTTGTAGGTGGAGTTCCACCGGGTGGTCACGTCCTGGATCAGGACGTGCTCTGGTCGGCCCGTCTCCGCCTGCCTCTCATGCATCATCCTGGATGCCTTGACGCTGTGTGAGAAGTGCCCGACGATTTTCCTGCACTTGTCCAGCAAGGCCTTGGTCTCAAGGGTCCCCTCATCCCAGGAGTCCTTTGGTGCTCTCAACCCAATGGCATCACCTACCACTAGGTGCAGTTTGTGTGCTGCGCACACGATGCCATGTAGCCCTGCCCTATCAATCACATTGATCATGTTACGGCCTGCGTCAGTAACCATGAATCCGTGATTGACCTCCCCCTCGGGTGCCCACTCTCGCACTGCCGTCTTGAGGACCTCAGCAAAGTGGATGCCTTTGGCACTGTTCTCCATGCTTTGTGCCTGGAGAAGCACCTCCCTGTACCCTCTTGGGGTGCTGCCTTGTGGCTCCCCCTGCAGCTGTTCTTGGGATGTCCTGGGCTCCAGGACCTCCTTGGGTTGCCACCAATGAGCCGTCAGAGAGAGGTATCTGTGGTGCCCACCGGTCCAGAGGTCGGAAGTGAAGTGGATCTTCCTTCCTGTGTCCGCCTGACGGACTCAAAAAAGGAGGGAATCACCCACCTGCTGATGGTACGCCTGGATGGAGTCTCGTACCATGGAGCCACGTGCTTCATCAGGTGCCTGAAGCCTGATGACTCCACAAAGGAGAGGGGCAACCCATTCATGGCCACCATTTCACCAACCACGCGAGTGGTGGTCTCCTGTGCCTTGGCCCTATTTCGTTGGCTGACAAAACTCCCACACAGCGGCACCACTTCCTGCAGAGTGGCCTGCTTCTTCCCACTCTCAGTGGAGCTGTCTCTGGAGTCCATCCCCATGCCTTATTCCCCTCTCTTCCTCTCTGAGGAACCAGGGCCTGACACTGTCCCAGGCAGAGTCCCAGGGTGCCTTCGCATGAGGTGACTATGCAAGGCACTTGAGGAGAGGTGTTTGGGGTCATTCCCCCTGCGCACGACCACCCCACATTTCTTGCACACCACAAGCCTCGAGTCTTCTGGGCTGTTATCAAAATGCTCCCAGAGACAGCCGCGGGGCTTATGGAGAGTACTGCCTCCATTGGTACTGCCTGCCGCTGCTGTGCTGGTGTTGGTGTGATTTGTACCCTTCTGGGACAATTGACTGCTGCTGTCACTGGTGGTACTCTGGGTGGAAAGAGAGCTGCTCCTTCCATCACTGCCTGAAGCCTGCCTTTCATCTGTTCCTGCCAACAGGTCCTCAGAATCCGGGAGGAGGACTTGGAATCAGAAAGAGCCCGTTTCTGATTCCAAGTCCTTGTCTTCCTCCTGATAAATGAGGGGGGGGAGTTGTCCATGTCAAAGCCTGGTGGTGTTGGGGCTTGCATGCAGTCATCCATGCTTCCCTCAGTGACAGAAGATGGTACGGTCGTGCTGGTTGTACAGCTGCTGCTTGGAGAGGGAGTGGCAGCAATATCACTATCTGCACTACTACTTCCTGTGCCTTCCTTCAGAAATGTGCCCCTATTTATTTTAGTGGGTGTCCCCCTGCCCTTCCCTCTGGCTCTGCCACCCATCCTCATTTTTTTTATTTATCAAAAAGTATTAGAAATATGTTTTCTTTTTATATTTGTGTTAAGTAACAAACAATTCTAATAAACTTATCCTTTTGACCCACAAGCTTACTCTCACACTGTGTTCTTTTGTACAAGCTTTTAATGTTGCCCTGATGGCCCTTGGTATAAGTTTCTAATTTCTGAATTCAACTTGATGCACTAAAATGAAATGTGCCCGCCTGTGTGTTCAACTGCACACACACAACACAACAAGTGTATGTATGTAAACAACAAACAAACACTGGAGTAATGAATCAATATAATATTGTAAGGCTGATATCAGAAGCAGCAGCAGCCTCCCAAAAAGATATTTGGGTGTAAATAAAAACAATATAGTTTAGTAGTAGTAGTTCAGGGAATAAACTGAAAATAATTTTCTGAGTTCAACTTGATGCACTGAAATGGAATGTGCCTGCCTGTGTGTTCAACTGCACACACAAGACAACAAGTTTATGTATGTAAACAACAAACAAACACTGGAGTAAATAATCAATATAATATTGTAAGGATGATATCAGCAGCAGCAGCCTCCCAAAAAGATATTTGGGAGTAAATAAAAACAATATAGTTTAGTAGTAGTAGTTGTATTCAGGGAATACACTGAAAATAATTTTCTGAGTTCAACTTGATGCACTGAAATGGAATGTGCCTGCCTGTGTGTTCAAGTGCACACACAACACGTGTATGTATGTTAACAAACACTGGAGTAATGAATCAATATAATATTGTGAAGCTGATATCAGCAGAAGCAGCAGCCTCCCAAAAAAAGATATTGGGGTGCAAATAAAAACAATATAATTTAGTAGTTGTAGTCAGGTAAACTGAAAATAATTCTCTGAATTTTTCTGTCCCACTTAAATGGAATGTGTCTGTGTGTTCAAGGGCACACACACACACACACAGCACAACAAGTTTAAAAACAAACAATGAAGTAAGTAATTAGTAAACTAAATAATATTGTGAAATATTCTCCACTTAGGAGGATAGAGGTTCTGTTGTTGGCTTGCACCCCAAATGTGTGTGTGTGTGCAAGCAAATTGAAGTTGGGAAAAATAGAAAATAAATGGTAGTATATATATTTTAAAATAAATCCACACCTCCCACTCCCAGTCGACCCTCCCCCTTTATCCAATATCAGAAATATCCTCCTCTCCCCACAAAAACAGCCAGAGAAGAGGACAAATAGAAAACCCTAACTGCTTCCCTATGCCAAAGCTGCAGGGAATCAAAGAAATTTTTTCTAATAAAAAATCAATTCCTTCCCTACCTGCCTAAAGCCTAAAGCCTCCACAGGCCTCCCTCCTTGAATAATCAACTAGCACAGCACAGTCCTCCCTCAACCACATCCAAGACCCGACTGCGACTTCTGGAAGGTGCCTCAGCTTTTTATGCCCTCTCGCACATCCAGAAGTGTCAGTCAAAACCTGGCCATGCCATTGGTGGAATTGTTCAAAAAATTTTCATGGTCCCATCCCATGCCCAGCCCACATGGGCAGGTCTAAAAAAATAAAAAAATAAAAATAAAATAAAATAAAATCAATGCGACATTTTATTGCTATAAAAAACCCACTGCTGCTACTATTAAAAATCAGGCATTTAAAATAAACAAATTTCACATGTAACTGTGGTGATTTGGTGTGTTTTTTTTTACCATGATTTCAAAAGAAAAATTGCAGTCGCCATTTTGGATCCCCACCACCACATGGCATGGCGAGACGACGAGGATGATGTCCCCCCCCAGCCTGGTGCAAGCAGCCCAGGACAGGAGAAGAGGGGGGGGAGGCTGTGGACCCCCCCCGAAACCACCCCTCTGGTAGGTGGCAAAGCCTCAGGCAGGCATATTTTCGCCTGCTTTTTCGGCCGGGAGGGAGTCGGGTTGTTTTTTTTTTTACTTTAAATAACTTTTTCTGTGCTTGCTTGGCATCGCGCGATCGCCGCGATGCCACAAACGGAAATGAAAAACCCAACCAGATTTTTCTTTTTTCAGTTCGAGTTCGAATTGTAACGGCTTAATTACCGTTACCGTTTCCGTTACCTACGGAACTGAAAAAACGGTAACGGAAACGAAAATTTCGCTGCTCTGTGCCCATGTCTAATCCCCAGGCTTAAAAAGAGGATACTTCAAAGGCCAGATGCAGGGGAGTGGTATCAGGAGACTGGTATCTAGTCTCATGTGCTTGCAGAGGCATTTGGGATATAGGAAAGATACAGGAAACTGGACCAGATGAGCCCTTGGCCGGATCCAGCATGGCTCTTCTTATGTTCCTATGTTCTTATGCAGAAGGCATGGGGCAAAACATGGTATTTACAAAGGTGCTGATAACAAAACCTTCTTTCTTTCTTTCTTTCTTTCTTTCTTTCTTTCTTTCTTTCTTTCTTTCTTTCTTTCTTTCTTTCTTTCTTTCTTTCTTTCTTTCTTTCTTTCTTTCTAAAAATTTAATACCCATGAAATGGCTATAAAGATGGTTGCCACGGGAAATAAAAGGAATAAGTGAGGTACAGGATTAGAAGGCAACATGACGGTGGTCCATTAGGAGTACCTTTTCCTAATGTTTTCTCATTTACTGCACTGTTTCAGGCCTCATCAACACCAAACTAGGAGCTGCAGGCCCAGCAGTGACTGGGGTTAATGAATGAAATCATTAGCAAATTGCAAATTTCTGTAAGTGAATTAGAAAAAGACTTCCTAAGTGAGGATTTATTGCAGTTCAGCTTTGGGTCTTTGTTTTAACTCTTGCAGGGATTATTAAGTTGTCATAAGGTCCCCCCGCCCACACCCCCAACCATTCATGCGCTCAGAATTAATCATTAATGAAATTGCATTCATTGGAAGGTGCAAGGCAGGCACATTCATGGCAGAAATGCCCCTGGACAATGCTAAAAGGAAACAGATCTTGGAGAAGGTTTTTTTTTTTAATTTCCACAGCCAGTCATGCTGCCTATAGGATGCAGGACGTTGTAGCCAATAAAGTTCCACATTCTGCCAACAGAATCAAATTTCTAAACTTCTGACTCCACAGCCAAATTACCTTGCCCACTGAGGTAGCCATCTATCCTACCATCCAACTACATTCCTGAATTTTCTTGTTGGGCTTATATATGGCAGTACACATAGTCATCACACAAGGGGAGGACAAGAAGGGCCTACCTACCCGCCACTTAGCTTTCAGCTGGCCATATTATAATTCTCAGAGTGTTAAGGGAGATGGATTTTATTGGCCCTATTTCCACAGATTTCCCCACAGATTTCAACTGGTCACCACCAGATACTAGCATGGAAACAGCCTTAGTCCCACGGGATGTCAGACATTCATTGTGTCGCCATTGAGCTCTGGCTAGAGGGAGATATAAACATTTGTCTTGCTGACACGTTCCAACACTGCAAACGACTGAGTACATTTTCTCCGTTATGTCAGCATTGGAGTTGCTTCTTTGTATCATACTACCACATCCTGTTATGCCACTTGAGTAATGTTTTAGAGAGGGGGAAGATGTGGATATTTCCCCTGCTAGGTGTATTGTCCCCTTCTATAAATGGTGGAGACATAAAAGGAATTGGCCATGTCAGCAACCCCTTCCAGGCACAGCAATGTGCCTTCTGATTAATGTTACTCAAGTGGCACAGGATAAGCTGCAGAAAAGACCTGGCTATAACACATGTAGTGCAATCTGCTCTTCCTAAGAAATTCCAAGTCAGCCCAGTTACTTTGATTCATGGAATTATTGTACTGTTTTTCTGTTCTCCACTTTATGTTGGTTCACTGCTCAGATCCTTCAAATCAACTTTTAGGCATTCTGATGACCATCAGGGTGTGTATTACACAAAGGTGCGGCATACCCTTCAAGAGCAAATGGATTGCTGCAATTATGAGTAGAACAGCTAATTGTGGAAACTGATGTCAGTGTGCTAACCACACAAGTTTCCTTGTTGCTGTACAGTGGCACCCCTCTACTTATGAGCAGCTCGACTTAAGAGTAAAAAGCCATTGGCATTTTAATTGCTGCCTTACGAATCTTAGATGCGGTCTGCTCTACTTACATTTTTTATTTTTTTAAAAACTTTTTTTTAGCTAGGGCTGCTCTACTTAAGAGTTGTTCAACTTAACACCATGTATTCAGAACGGATTAAACTCGTAAGTAGAGGTGCCACTGTACTATGATGACAAAAACTACTGTAGGAAGTAGAGCAAATACAAGAGCAGATTGTTGTATGATAGTTGCATGGAGAGATGGGCTGGGCAACGATTGTTTCCCCCATAATTCTGAACATTTTAAAAAGAGTTGCAGTTCTTGATAAATAGAGGTAGCCAGGCAGAAGGACTCTACACAAATGATATGAAATATATGTGGAAAGGATTATGCTGAAAGGACCAGGTTGCATCAAAAACAGGGTGGGGAGGGGTGGGGTTGTAAGTTGCAGACTGGATAATTGTTTGACAATAAAACTAAGGTTTTGTTTTCTAAGCAGATGGACACATCAATAATGAATTTACTGCTCATTTCAGAAATGGCAAAGAGTTTTACATTTTTGAAATCTGTGTCCTGTGTGAATATTTCCATGTTCTTGCTGGAATGTTTCATGTAATACTGTACAGATGTGTGACAAACAACCCAATGATCAGTTTACAACCCAAACAGTGATTTTCAATTGGAGTTGGGGGATTGGGTCTTCTTGGTTTCCTCCTCTTCTTCTTTCCTTTGTATATACCTTCCTCCCCTTGTTCCATCCTTAGTGTAAGCAGATATGCCAAGCCAATTCTGAACAGTGCAGCACAGCACAGTTGCTCTGCATTCAAGCGTGTGTTTGACTTGGCAACTGTTCCTTCTGCACAGATCTATGAGGACTTTTTAAAACTGTTTGTTTTTCTTTGAAGACAAAATGCAAAAACATTTGGGGGGGGATTTGGTCCCAGGTCAGAGGGATCCAACTGTGAAAGAGGACAGGTGTGGGTTACATGAGTGGAGGGTGCTAGTAAGTTGGCCCCAGCTATCTTGACTGGAGGGTATTATTCTTGCATTCAGAGAAGGATCTCTCCGAGCATTCCAATTATGTTTTATTACCAGTCCTGGTTGACAGTCCACAAATGTTGGGAAAAACATGTTGGAAAAAGTCTGTGAGGTTTACTTTCAACTGATTCCACACAAATGCCCCTGTGAGGTTCTACCTCCAAGGAAAACTTGGGCTTGGCAGAAATATCCTTCCTTTGCAATGTGGAGAGTTAACAGGCATGGGGGTGCTAAATGGAAGATAGATTTCTAGAGCATTTTCAGGGAAATTTGAAAATGAAAATCTGTGATATATATGTAGCAGGGACTACTCTCCCCCTGGGGTCCACCGGGTGTATTGGACTGCATCTCAAATAGTCCTTTTCGCTTCCAGCATCTTTGTACTCTTTCCATTATCATATCCCCCCAG
This sequence comes from Phrynocephalus guinanensis, assembly GCA_037367245.1. Taxonomy (NCBI): domain Eukaryota; kingdom Metazoa; phylum Chordata; class Lepidosauria; order Squamata; family Agamidae; genus Phrynocephalus; species Phrynocephalus guinanensis. Next base: position 103,807,885 of record CM074734.1, on the reverse strand, counting down.
ATGTTTCATACTACATATATCAAGCTGCCTGGATGCCCTAAGCACATTCGGTCTTGCCTGATTTTGGAAGCTAAAATCAGGCCCTGGTTAGTACTTGGATGGGAGACCACCGGGGAATATCTGGTGCTGTAGGTACCTGGAGTAGGAACTGGCAAACCACTCCAGTATTCCTGCCAAGAAAACTCCATGGACATGGAGTTGTGAAGAGTCGGTCATGACTATAACCACACAACAGACACACACACACACACACACACACACACACACACACACACACACACACACACACACACACACACACACACACACCGTAACCACTGATTATTGGCCATTCTGGCCAGGGCTGATGAAATGTGAAAAGGAAAATCAGGTAGGTGCAAAGTGAGGTGGGGTTGCTTCAGTCAAATCCTTGCGGTTGGCCCCTTATCTACATTTTTTATTTTCAGGGAAGGGTATGGTTTGCCTAAAACAATTAAGAGTCAAGGTTAAATCTTCTCAACTTCCCTAAGGCCATTACCCCACGTCCACTTTGTACCACAACACAACTAAAATGTGTAATAAATCTTGTTGCGGTCATGTGGTTTTGTTGCTGTTCCAGCGTCCCCAAGGATGCACTTTATTGTTTCATAATTTCTGTGACCCCAAGGATGGGGTGCACATCAAAGTGCATTTTGTTTTGTTTTCCCGTGGCACTATTTTAAAAAACCCAATAGGTAGGTATATCAGTATATCAATTTTCATTTGTCATTTGTCAAACTTCAAATACTTCTTTTTTGGTTTCCTTCCATGTATAGTGGCTTCTCGTACTGTGAATTTACTGTCATGTGGCTGTTGCCCCCTCTCTATAACATCAAGCCAGGTGAGGGGAGAATTGAGACACCTGAAGGTTAGGAAGGCTGTAGGACCAGATGGGATCAGTCCCAGATTGCTGAGGAATTGTGCGGACCAGCTCTGTGAGGTGGTCACATACATTTTCAACCTAAGCCTCAGCTTGAAGATGGTCCCTGTACTGTGGAAAACCTCCTGTGTGGTTCCAGTTCCCAAGATCAAACATGCAAGGAAGCCAAGTCACTACAGGCCTGTGGCCTTGATCTCCCATTTGATGAAGATATGGAGAGGCTTATCCTCAAGCACCTTCATCCCATGGTGGGCACAGCACTGGACCCGCTGTAGTTTGCCTATAGGCCAAACATCGGGGTGGATGATGCTGTTACCTACCTATTACATTGGGCACTGACTCACCTGGAAGTTGCTGGAAACGCTGTGTTTTTTGACTTCTCCAGCGCATTTAACACCATCCAGCCAACACTACTGCAAAGGAAGCTGGAAGGAGCAGGAGTGGATGGACATCTTACCACATGGATAATAGACTTTCTCACCAACAGGCCACAGTATGTGCGGCTGAGGAACTGCGTGTCTGATGTGGTGGTCTGTAGCACGGGGGCTTTCACCATTCCTTTTTACTCTCTACACCTTGGATTTCACCTACAATACTAGCAGTTCTCATCTCCAGAAATTCTCTGATGACTCAGCCATTGTTGGATGTGTGTCAGAAGGGAAGGAGCTGGAGTATAGGTCAACCATCATGGACTTTGTCGACTGGTGTGAAAACAACCACTTGTGCTTAAACACCAGCAAGATGAAAGAGATGGTGATTGACTTCCGGAGAAAGACACTACCTTTTACACCAGTGAACATCCGGGGCTTAGATATTGAGATAGTGAACAGCATCAAGTATCTGGGTGTTCACTTAAATAATAAACTGGACTGGACTCATAACACTGATGTCCTATACAAGAAGGGTCAAACCCGCCTCCATCTCCTGAGGAGACTGAGGTCCTTCGGAGTGTGTAGGCCTATGTTACGGATTTTTTACGACTCTGTGGTAGCTTCAGCTCTTTTCTACGCTGTAGTCTGCTGGAGTTCAGGTAGTACTGAACAGGATAAGAACAGTCTGAACAAGCTGGTCAGGAGGGCTAGTTCTGTCTTGGAATGCCCTCTGGAGTCTGTGGAGATGAGTAAGAGGAGGATGTTGGCCAAGCTGACATCCATTATGAACAATACTTCTCACCCACTGCACCAGACAGTGGAGGCTCTGCGTAGCTCCTTCAGTGGCAGACTAAGACATCCCCGGTGTGGGAAGGAGTGCTATCGCAGGTCCTTTATTCCCACTGCTGTGAGACTCTTCAACTCTACAGTTTAACATATTCATATGGGGTATATACTGTATACTGTAGCTTCTCTTTATATTTATTTTTATATACAAATTTTAGTGTAATATTTGCATATTGGGTTTCTTATTTTATTTAATCTCTACCAGCTATTTTGTTTTCTCTCACACACACTTTACACTTTTTGTGCACCTAGCTATCTTTACTTTTTTATTATTATTGGGAGCTGTGTAACAAGTAAATTTCCCCAGATGTGGGATCAATAAAGATTTATCTTTATCTTAATCTTTCCAAGTAGTGCCACTAGGTGGCCCTATGGCTATGGAACAGTTATACTGCAGATTAAACGGTACCCCATGGAACATGTACTGGTTTAAAACACAACGGAGCAGTGACAAGGATTCCCCCATCCCGAGGCCGGGTAAAAGGAAGATGCACTGAGCCATGCTTCGGGGCGTGGTCACACTTTATTTTGCTTAAAGCACGTTGGATGTGGGGAAACAATTTTAAGATCTGCATCTCAGAGCACTTTCTTCAGCAACATAGTGGACATGGGGTAACAGCCTAAGACTTGCACCCCTACTCTCCCCCTAGGAGTTCCTATGTACATACCAGATTTGCAGTTTTCCATATAATCCACAACATCGTTTCACTCATAATTTGAATGCAGCTGTTTGCTAAAGCCATGTGTTTTGAAATGATGGTCCAATCTTTTTAATACAAGGATGTACAAAGCCTGAAGATCACAGGATCAATTTTTAAAAAGCCATTCCTTAATAGGTAAAGGTTCCCTCTGACAATCAAATCCAGTCATTTCTTTAAAAAAAAAAACATTTTATTTATTTATTTTCTAAACTTAACCAAAAAAAAAATACAGTGGGACCTTGACTTACATCATTAATCCATTCCAGAGGTCTAGACATAAGTCAAACATGCCTTAAGTCAAACGAACTTTTCCCATAGAAAGTAATGGGAAAGTGGATTATTCCATTCCAGATGATGAAAAAGACCCCCGAAAACAGCAATTTAACACAAATTTGACTGGGATAGGAGATTCCTTCAGGGATGTAAATGAAATGTCTCTTCAAAGAGAGGAGGAGGCTGTGGAATTATAGTCCACAAGTTATACGCCTCCACTTTTTAATGTTCATAGCAACAATGTCTAACATTTAAGTTTTACTGATTTTTAACCTGACATTCCAAGTTCTGAACAACTCTATGCTTACCATTAGAGTCCCACAATTGTACAGCTCCCCAACTAAAATGCTTCCATTGTGGACCAGACTTCTGCAGCCAGATTTTTTACAAGACTGAGCCGACTGTCTAACCAGCGAGGCCAGCCCCGAGCTCCTGGCCCTTCTTCTCCTCCGGCAGCAGCGGCGGCTTCGGTGAGGCTGAGGATCAGCTCCAGGTGCTCTGAGCTGGCCTCGCCGAAGCCGCCACTGCCGGAAGAAGGCAGGAGCAGTTTGGAGACAGCAGCCGCGATGCTGGGTCATGGCTGCCACCCAATTCTAGTGCCTTGCGCCGGGGCTCCGAGATGTAAGTCAAAGCCTGCGACTCAAGTCAAACAGGCCCCTTCTTGCTGCAAGTCAAATATGATGCAAGTCAAGCAGCATGTAAGTCAAGGTTCCACTGTATGTTGCTTGTCTCCTGTCGTGTTACAACTTTAGTCACAATTTTCCCAACATTTCAGCCCATTGTAATTCATATCTCCTTTCCCAACTTCAAAGAACATACTTTCATACGTCCATTTCCATCTAATACAAAATATAGAGATAGCAAAATACAATATTGAACTAGTCTAACATCTTGGTCTACAGATTTCACTTTATGTATAAAAGTTCTTACCTATAACTAACTACCACAATTTGTTTAAAGGTCTAACAAATTAACATTTATTTATATTTCAGAGTGGTCTTCACGTTTCTGTTTTCCATTTCCTATATCATGACAATCCATTAATAGCTTTAGGCAATCAAAATGCAGAGGACAAACTTTTTATGTAATCAATTCACTAAGTGAAAAATCCCCTTTCTGGATTTTCTCTTTTTCTTCTAGGTCCATTATCTTCATCGGTTGTTTTTATCTCTTAATAGTTGCTTTGCTGCTGGAAAGTTGAAACTGTTCTCTCTTCTGTATCTCTATCCAAAAGAACAAATACACATCTTCTTCCTCTTTGAGTTTGACCTGTCCACAAATTTATCCTTTGCAGATCTTATTGTATTTGTCTGCAGATTAAGATCAGCTCCCTGTTCTGCTTCTATCTCCTGATCAAGACTAAATTTAGCTTTCTTCATCCTGCACAGTTCTTGTTGTAGTTATCTGTATACTAAAATCAGCCCTGTGCTCTGGCTTTGTGTCCTGATCAAGATTAGAAATCTCTGTATCTTCAAAAGATGGCTCCATCTGTGATGTAAGAGTATCTATTATTTTCTGTAGTCCACATAGAATTATGTTGACAAACTGTTGATGTGATAGCATTTTCCAACTCATTGTGTTCTTATAGCTCACAACAAAGAGATAATATAATTTGTAATTGTAGTTTCTGACATTCAGTTTCCAAAAGGGTGGTGTGTAGATCAGCAGGCTGAATTGAAAAGAGAGAGGGGAGAGAGAGAAAGAGAGAGAAGGAAATGAAGCAGAGTGCAGATACAAACATGTGGCACCTTAAAGACTAACTTTCATATTTTAATGTGATGTTTTGTTTTGTTTTGTTTTTCTTTGATTTTTGCCTGACATTCTAAAAAGCTGGTTTTCTACAAAGGGAAGGTTAGTCCTTGTTTGAAAAAAAAGAATTCCAAATATTACCAAGATGTTTGCAGAGAGAGACATAGAGGGAAATAAGTACTTTCTCTAAGATGATGCCTTCAGTAATGTGTGCACAATGTAAGTGCAGAGGCAGAATGATTTTTCCACACACAAGTATGTTTAAATCATATGATTACCTTATGAAACCCAAAACAATGGGACACCTAGATTTGTACAAATGTCATGGCCTTAGCGAGTCTAGACAAGTCGAATTGTCAGTGCGCTATTAGTATCAACTAGAGATGGGCACAAATAAAAAAAATGACGTTTCATTTGTCGTTTGTCATTTGGAGGGTCCGTTTCGGTTCGTTTCCTTTTTTGTGAATTTTTGCAAAAAATTGTTTTCATTTTTGTTCATTTTGTTACAATTTTGTTACCATTTATTTCAATTTTTGTGATTTTTTTAGCATTTAAAGCAGTTCACTGTATTGCAGTAACGAAAACGAAATGCACGACAAATTTCCGGTGTTTCTGTTCATTTCGTTTCATTTTGGAGACAAAAATTTGTCGTTTCGTTGCATAACGAAATGAAAAAACAAAAACGGAAACGAAAAATTGTTCGTTTCGTGCACATCTCTAGTATCAACACATATTGTGTTTATGGAAACACCATATGTTTAGGACTTTTCAATAGGATTGCCTTAAGCTTTGAAAGTTATTTTTTTAATTTCTTTTTATTTTCTAAACCTAATAAATTAAAACAAATACATTACTTGTCTCCTGCTGTGTTACATAGATCGAGAACAATTATTTCCCCCATATTTCAGCCCAGATACTTTATATTTCCCTTTTCATCTTAAGCGAGATTGTTTTCACACTTTCATATTTACTTGCCTTTTTTCTCATCAATATTATATCCATCTTTACTTATCTCTATTTTCATCTAGTAAAAGGGATAAAAACAAAATACAATGTTGAGCTAGCTTGTCTAATATTAAGAACATTCTTGGACCTAATACTTAATTCTTTATTTAACTAAGCAGTTTAAGATATATTTGATTAACTCAGTATATAGTAAATGTATCCCAACCACAATCTACCTATCTTTATTTATCTGTTTTAAATGAAGATGACAAAATACAATGTTAAATTAGTCTGTCTAGTCTGCAACATTTAATTTATGGTTGATATCATCAATAAAACACAAGCATGTTTTATCTACTCTACTGATAATTACCTAGTTTCAGAAACCTTGTATAAATAAAGCTAGTGCTTAATGGGCTGCTAAAAAAGGGCACTGCATTTTGATCCCTCGATTTTGCATTGCATATAAAAGTTCCTTTCTTTGCCTGACTACCATGATTCTTTCAACGATCTCGCAAATTAGCATCTCAGGCTGTTTTTCAGGTTTCCATTTTAGATTTTCCATATACTGATAGTCAATTAATAGATTTAGATGATCCAAATACAAAGAACAAGCTTCTAGATTGCCCTATCTATTTTTGACAGATATTGAACTACCTTAACAATAGTCTTAACTGGTCTTAACAATATCTTAGATGAACAACTTAAAATAATTTTAACTGACTTAATAGATAATATTTCAGGCTAGTTTCCACATTTTCATTATCCCATATCCTAACAAACAATTAGTAGCTTTAAAAATGAATCAACTTCAACATTGAAAATCCCTATCAAAACTTAGCAATATATTCAATACTTGTAATGAATCCTCAGTTAGCTAAACCACTTAATTTAGCTAAACTAATACAGTATATAATATATATCTCAACCAGTTATATTTATGTGTTCTTTTACTAGATACAAAATTTCAAAAACTTTCTGTCACCTAACTATACCAAACTACAACAATTCTTTTAAGGATCTAACAGTTTTGCACTATTTATATTTCAGGCTGATTTACACATTTCCATTATTTGTTTTCCACATCATTATAGTCCATTAATAGCTGTGTGGCAATGAGTCAAACGCCATTTTTAAAGTCTATCCTTGCCACTGCCACCACCATCATCATGGTATTGTAATATGTCAGCATATGATTCAAAGTAACATCTAGTTTTTTGGGTCACAATAACGATCTATTTAGATGCCCTTCTGGGTGGCAAAGCCATATTTGAGTCTTAGTAGGGTTGGGCTTAAAATGATTTCTAATGTAATATGATCCAAGTTCTTCTAGCACATTGGTTAGACGTGGCCCAGTGCTGCATATTTGAAATTGCAGCTCAGATGTACTTCATGCACTGTTGGGCTACAGGCTATAGAAATGGGTCCTACAACCACATTGCCATGTTCTACTATTGAAAGATTGGGGGAGTTTTTACATGCTTTCCTGGCCACAGCATAATTATATGAACTAGTTGGGGTGTTTCCACCCATTTTAGCACAGCCTCTTGGTTGTTCTCATTAATTGTATATCCCCAGATGCTGGTGTGGCAATTAAAGCCTCCAAATATAAAGTTTATTTATTTTTTGGTTATGAAAGGTCTCTTCTGGGGTTTTTTTAAGCTTGTATTCAATTGTTTATAAATGAAGGATGAAATGCAATTACTCATCTATATATCATTCTGTTTTGTGACAACAGTAGATGATACTTGGAGTTCAGTCTTGACAAGTAAAGTACTTCCATACTGTTTATGAGATTGCATGACAAATATTTTCGGCCTTGCTGGTGGTTAGTTATCTCCATGCATTATTTTTGTTTTGTCTTGTTTTGTTTTGTTTTTTTTGAATATAAGGTATGTCAAAATCTTGTGCTTGGCAGAGCTGATGCAATATCTCCTCTTTAGGAGATTATAGTTCAGGCATGTCCAAACTTCGGCCCTCCAGATGTTTTGGACCACAACTCCCACAGTCCTTTGCCATTGGGAATATAGGCTTGGAATTCTGGGAGATGTGGTCCAAAACATCAGGAGGGCCTAAGTTTGGTCATGCCTGTTATAGTTAGCTTTGTCCTGTATAAGGACCCTTTTGGTATTTGCGGCCATATGTAGGCCATTTGTTGGCCATTATCAAGGCCATATTAGACTCATCCAATGCTGTTCATCCTACCTCTGTTTATAAAGCATGTTAATGCCTAATATATCAATCAATCTATCTATCAAACCATTGTTGCTCAAATACCATTTTGCATTATTTTTCTCTAGGAACATAGAAGTTGTATCAGATATAATGAACCACGAAAAGGAATTGTGCTATGGAATTAGGACACAGATTTTGTTTTGAACAACAAATGTATGCCTTTTCTTAAACTGGAGATTTGATCAGTACTTGTTTGTTTATTCGTTTGCTTGATTGCTTGATTGCTTGATTTCTATGCTGCAACCACCTGGCCTGAAGGTCCACTCTGGGCGGTGAACAATATTTGGAACAAAAATACAAAGGTATTAAAAATAGCAACTATGGTGCCACACAATTGATACATAAACAAAGACATCATAATATAAGATAATATAAAGCAATATTAAATTTAAATCAATAAAAATAATGAGAGAAATGAACAAGAGCAGATTAACAAGGGCAGATTAATACACTCTCAAACTTTTGACAGCCAGTGTGAAAGAAAAAAAATGAAACAAACTGAGAGGAAGAAGAAGATGTTGCTAAAGAACTAATGTTACAAAACGTAGTATATTTAAAACACGCACTCATATTAATAAAATTTTGACCTTCTGAGATCGGTTTCTCTTCCTCCCATGGGCATGTTCTTTTCTGTTTTGACACTATTTTTATTGGGGGTAGTTTTGCTTGAAGTTCATGTTGAAAGATTGAATTGGATACTGAATTGTTAATGCTGCAGTTTAGCATGAACTCAGGCATGCAGCTTGCCAAGAAATGCTGAAGTGTACATCTCAAAGACAGGATGTTGCATCTCATCAGTATAAACAGACCATCACTGAGAGTTCACACTCATGGGAAGTTGGCTCAGTGTTAAACGTCCTCACTTTAAATTGGTTTCACCAGGACACATCCTAGAAAAACAGAAAAATGTTAAGTCACCCTAGATACGTAGGCATTAATTGACATACTCTATAGACATAATAACATGGATGTATATACTACAGATCTGCATATGCATCAAGGATAATTTGTCCACAGCAAATTATGCCATTTAAACTATATCTTAATTCAGCTTGAACATATATTTGTCACAGTGGTTCCAAGGGAGTAAATCCAACTTTTCAATCCTCACTAGAGCGGGCCCATTGTTTGACTAGGGCGTGTATAATATTCCATGGGTCTGCTCTAGTTAGGAGAAACAACTGGATTTAGTCCAAGATTTTTCACTTGAACCAGCTGGACACAGGCTCTCAAAAATGTATACTGTGCAAGGCAACCATCAGGGTCACTATTTGTGATTAAAGCCCAAAACTCAAGAAAACACACAACCCAATAAGCTTAAGAATGTTTAGTTGAAGCTCTGCCCTTCCCTCCCAACTCTCACATTTCCCCTCTTCACTCCTTCCAACTTTGAAGGCTAATGAGTGGAGAATTGTACTGGGTGATAATGAGGCTGCTAAGTTTCTTTTAATGATTGGTGTAGCTTCTAAAAGGGCAGGGAACAAAACTCAATCAGGATCCTCCGGAGAGAGGGGTGTGTTCAGGCACAAAGCAATAGGGAAAGAGAGGCTTGGGAGAAAGGGGCTGTTGCTTTCACACTGTTAGGTGTTTAAAGGAAGACAAGCCATTGACACAGATGACTAATTCTGCCTAATTGCAACCTGCATGGGTCAAGGCCCCCTGACTGCACTGCTCTTAGGTCAGGGCAACACCCATCACGGGCCTCTTCTCTGAACAGTGGATTATCAACAACCTAGGAAGACAATAGGAGATATTACAGGGAGCCTGAGTGGGCTTAACAGCAGCAGCACAATCCAGTCTTCATAGGAGACAATTCCTTCCTGCCTTGTCCTCTCCTTTGACTGCCAAGATGGCCATGGAGAAGTGGTTCTGGGGAAGGTAATCCCAAAGAAGGACTCAGTCCCTCTTCATGCCCTGGCTCACTCATCTTTGTAGAGTTTGCTTCTCCCCATCTCTCTCTCTCTCTCTCTCTCTCTCTCTCTCTCTCTCTCTCTCTCACACACACACACACACACACACACACACACACACACACACACACACACACACACACACACACACACACACACACACACACACACACACACACAGAGAGACAGCATGGGATGACACATGCTTTTTAATATATAATATATAAACATGCTTCCTGTGCATCCCACTGATAATTCCATCTGCTGTAAATTAGCAATGAATCAAGAAAGAAGCTTCCAAGATAGTCGATTCCATGCAACGTATTCAGCCCATGTGTATAAAAACAGAAAAATGGGAAACTTGGCAAGTCTCTTTGAAATGCATTGAAAGGATATGCCCAGAACACATTCTACATGCACTGCTGGAAAAAATGTCCCCGCCACCGCCACCACCACCCCAGTACTGAAAGAAGGAAATTTGGCGACATACACACATGAGGGTTAGATTTGTATTGAATGGATACTCTTTCTGTTTGAAAGAGTGAAAAATGTGGAGTGAGATGGGATTATTTATTTATTTATTTATTTATTTATTTATTTATTTATTTATTTATTTATTAGATTTATATACCGCAGCCATCTAGCCCAAAGGGTATTGTGGGCAATATATTCTGATTAGAGATGGGCACGACTTGAAAAAAATTTTTTTCGAGTTGTCGTTAGTCGGGCTGGTCCCGTTTCGGCTCGTTTCCGGTTTTTGCGAAAATTCGCAAAAATTAGTCGGTTTGTTTTTTCGTTTTTTTCGTTGTCGTTAGTACTGGTTTTTTTTGGGGGGGAGCGGGCTCCTGGAGGCACATCTGTGGAGTGGGTGCCTCCTCTGGCCCGCTATAAAGGGAAAGCGGGCTCCTGGAGGCACCCGTGGGTGCCTCCTATCCTCACCCACTAGGAAGGGGAAGCAGGCTCCAAGAGACCCCTCTACATGGGGGTCTCCCCTCATCACCTGCTGCTGCTGCAAAATGCTATGCAATAGCCATATGGATATTGCATAACAGAATGTGCAGACAGTGACTGTGAAGACTAGTGGATGGCACTGAACCCAGAGCCATAGTGAGATGCCTAACTAAGGCTCTCGCACCACCATGTCTCACACAGAAGGGAATTGTACTTGCTGCGTGTAGTGCAATGCAAGCAAGTAGATCTGGCTTTAAGGTGGCTTAGTGCAAGGGCTAGGGTTAGGCTAGTGATCGGTAAAGTTACGGTGGGCTAGTGGGTTGCACCTCTGGGTGCCTCTCTGACCCACTAAGAAGACAGTCTGTGACGTATGGGTACGGAGTCAAGGGTTAGGGTTAGGGTTAGGGGGGCTAGGGCAGGTTTTAGGGGGCTTTTTGGCACATCCCAGAAGTCTCCATGGCCAAGTGGCCATGTGACTGGTGGGATGGCTCCAAAAATTTGCATGGTCGTCCACTCCCACATGGCTGGCCACTCGGCCAGCCCATCATTGCGCAGGTGTAAATAAAATAAAATAAAATAAAATCAATGGAGGACAGAGGAGGAGAGGAGAGACATTTTGTTGCAAGAAAAAACCCACTGCTACTGTGAAAAATCTGGCATTTTATAAATTTTCGCGTGTTTCTGTTGTGCTTGTGTGTTTTTGGACCACGATTTCAAAAACAATATTGCGTTCGCCGCCCCATTTTGGATCCCCCGCCCGCACCGCATGGCATGGCGAAATCGCGACTCGAGTCCGGCTGCCCAGGATGGGGGGGAGGCGGGACCCCCCCTCCAGAAACCACCCCTCCGGTAGGTGCCCTGCGCCCTTAGTCAAGCAGGCATTTTTCCGCCTGCTTTTTTGGCCCGGGAATGGGTGGGGGGAGAGTTTAAATGTTTTTTCCTGTGCCGTCCGTGCCGCTTGCTTGCGCTTTAATTGCGGCGGCCGGCGGCGAGACTGGGCTTTTTGCTGGCTGCGAGCCTGCGGCGAGTCCCACCAGAGCAGCCCAGGACGGGGGATGGGGGAGAGGCCGGGGACCTCCAGAAACAACCCCTCTGGTAGGTGCCCTGAGGCACGGCAGGCATTTTTCCGTCTGCATTTTGGCCGGGAACCGGGTTTTTTTAACTTTTAAAAACTTTTTTTCTGTGCCGCGTGGCATCGCGCGATCGCGCGATGCAAGGAACGAGCACAACAAATCAGACCAAAATTGTTCATTCGTCGGTTTGAGCTCGAAGTCTGGCGGAGTAATTCCCGTTACCGTTTCCGTAGAGTAATGGAACCGAGTAACGGAAACGGAAACGGGAATACCGCTAAGTCGTGCCCATCTCTAATTGTGATAATAATGATGATAACTGATTGATTGATTGATGATGATGATGATTTCTTTGAGAATTTTAATGGTTCTTACTCAGACCATCCATTCTGTCTTCCTCACAAAGAAGAATAGAAGTCTGTCGAAATTTGTTCCGTAATTATTCAGTCTGCTGCTGGTACATAAAAAGATTTTCATATCACAGTTAGGGTCCACCAAAGATCAGCACTTTCCTTGCTTCTTTTCATTCTGGTTATGGACACAGACACTCGAGATCTGCAGAGTGCAGTGCCCTGGACACTCCTTTATGCTGATGACATCATGACTGCATCGGAGAGTAAGGCAGATCTTGAGCACCAAGCCCAAGTATGGAGTGACCATCTGACAAGGATTGCCCTGTGACTGAATGTGAAGAAGACAGAATATCTGATAACCAACCCAAATAAATATGGTACAATCGAAATCAATGATATTGACTTACTGAAAACTGACAAAATTCAAATACCTTGGTTCCATGACCACAGCCGATGGGAGTCTGAGTTATGAGGTGATGTCAAGGATGAACAGCGCCTGGCTAAAAAGGCGTACAACATCAAGTGCCAGGTGTCACAAAAATATCAGTGACTGTTTACGACCTGTTGCACTCTGTAGTGCAAAATGCTGGCTGGCAATTTAAGAAAGTGAACATTGCCTTGCTGTCATGGAGACAAAGATGCTGCAATGGACATCTGCCCTCATGTGGAAGGATCATGCTCACAATGACGATATCAGAGCAAAATATGGCATTGCATCTATCGTTGACAAGATGCACAAAGCCTAACTTTATTGGTTTGGACATGTCCTGTGTGCCAATGAGGAAACTCTGGCCAAAAACGGTCTTACCATACAAGTCAGTGTATCCCGACTGAGGGGATGTCCAAAACAGCACTGGAGGAACACCCTTGAAGTTGTCCTGGGTTCACCCAGACCTAGCCCATGAAAGTGCCAAGTGGAAGGCCAAAACAAGAACAGCGGACCCCACCACCAAGTGGGACAAACGCTAAGAATTATTATTTAAGAGTTAAAACAGATATTGCAATGACTCTTATTAGAAGTTATTATATTAATTCATTTTATACTGTTGCAGTATGTTTGTAAAAGCAAACTTCAATTTCTTGAAATTATTTTGCAGTTGTTTTGTGATGGTCATGGGAAATAACTAACAAATTTATTCTCTACAGACCCAGGTGCCATAGGAGGGAAAGAGTTGCTTCTCCTTTTAGTTTGAACATTTGGTTTCTCACTTGTTTAATCCTTAGAAAGAGTTTTAACAGGTGAGAAAAGAAGCCTTTTATATGAGACTTAGAAACTTCTCTCTCCACTTAATGTATTGCCATTTGGAGCGTGCTGAAATCATAATGTATCATGATAGTAATTCTGCGTTTTTATTAAACTCCAGCATGTTCACAATAACCTTCAACAGGTACACAATGAGGAGAGGTGATTCTAGTGAGAGAAGCACATTTGAGTGCCCTTCCTGGGTATTTTCTCATAAAAAAGGGACAGAAATGTCTGTTATGATAATCTCTATCTCAGCTACATTCAAACAAGGCATGGGTCAATGACTCACCTACTTCATCTCCACAGGCATACAGCTAATCCTCATATGGGATGCTGCTATAGTGGCCTCCTAGTATTGCAGAGAGGAGACAGTGGAATCTAGCCATGGAGAAGGACTTCAGGTATCCGAGGACAGTACGTTTCTCCAAATATTGAGCATGCTTTGAGAACTCAAAGTTTAGACCAAGATGTATTGGCAAACAACATCCATGGGCCTTTGATATGGAATATTGCAAGGCCATGTCTTTGATTCTTTTTTCTAAGATGGATTTGTTCTAAAATGGATCCTGTGTACAGATGCACAAAATGGAAAATTAATGTTTAGTTTCATTTTGTTACTCATTTGTTTCATTTCATTTCATTACTAAATGACTTTTTATTGAATTTTAGTACTGAAACAAAACGAGTAAAGAAAGAATTCAGAAGCTGACAGGTGGGAGGCAGGGGGAGGGGTGAAATACAGAAATAGGCAGACAGCAGAAAAAAAACCCTGCTTCTTTCTGCCTTTCACCCTCCCCTGCCTCCTAGCTGGGGCTTTATGACAGGTTGGGGTGTGGGGGTACCCCCCCCCACACTCCATAGCTCTCGCTGTTAAAAAAAAAAACAGCTGGGAGACACAGGAAATCCCCTGGTCTTCTCCAAAACAGCAGGGGTCTGAGAGGGGAGCACTGACATCAGCACTGCCCTCTCTGTGCTCTGCTGTGGAATTCTCCACTAATAAATTCAAGAAGGGTTCATTTGAATTTACCAGTGCCTGCTCCGTTCTCTGGAGCCAGCCCGTCTCTCATGTGGGTTTTTTTGACAGCTTGAGCTGTCAAAATCAGCTGGATGGTGGTGGTGAGAACCAAGCAGGGAAACAGCCATGGGATCGCAGCCCCTTGCCTGAAGGGAGATCTGGCAGCAGCTTCCCAGTTGAGTATTTCTGACCTGAAAACATCATTTCTGTTTTGTTTGTGACAACACACCATCTGCAGTTCCATTTCAAATGTTTTGAAACTTTACAAAACACCCCAAAACAGCATGCCATTTTTCATAAGGTGCCCATCCGTAATCCTGTGTGTAAAGAAAATCCATAGAAAAGCCTAGTAAGTGTAATTTGGCCACAGATTCTGTAAACCAAGAACTGATAAAAGCATATTTTTGCAAGAACTAAAGGTTTCTTAAGGATGGATCAGCATACGCAACGTTTAACCAATCCCAAAAGGCAAGAGACCAAGCACGACACTCGACAGACATAGGACCCACCCCTAATCATAGTTCTGCAGATGAGGCACACAGCAGCAAAGGAATCTTGGTCTCAGCCAATTTTGGCCCATGGAATTTCGATGCTAAGCATCTATTTATCAAGTCATTAAGATAAAGATTAAATAATGGATGGGGGCTGGTATATAGCCAGGGTGGATCCCCACTGTAAGTAAGAATAGGATTTGTCAGAATTGCCATCCAGTCCATACCTTATTCAAATTATGTTAAGCAAATTTTCACTCATGGGGCTCCAGCAACACTGCAGCTGCTCCAGGAGAAAATGAGGATTTTCAGATTTCTAGTTTCTCCACATGCCACAAATTATCATTTTAGGATTTTATGTGTCCCGGAAATGTACAGGTTCTAGTTAGTCCATTGTGAATGTTGAGTCTTCTTGATTTTAATTTGAAAAATTGCATACTTTTGAATACCTAGAGGTCTGCCAAGTATGTAAAAACCACTTCTTTATTTTGCTTCCAAAGTAAAAAGCACATGATTACCTTAGCTCTTCATCTGGAATAATGATTAACATCTCCTCTCTCTCTCTCTCTCTCTCTCTCTCTCTCTCTCTCTCTCTCTCTCTCTCTCTCTCTCTGTGTGTGTGTGTGTGTGTGTGTGTGTGTGTGTGTGTGAAGGAGAGGGAGATGTGGGATCAAGTTGCTTTCTGGCTTATGGAATTCCTAACAGGAATTTTGAGGTATGTGAGGCATTCAAAGAGAGGTTCACCATTGCTTACTCACCTTCCATAGGTTTCCATGGCTTCTTCTATCAGAGCTAGGAAGCTGCCATTTTCCTGAAAAGTATTATCAATAATACGAACGACTTTGTACAGTAAATTGCCACAAGGCAGTGTTTCTAACTTTATTGTTTCATTAACACAAGAAGACCACTAACAGTTTGCATGGAATATTGTGGACAATGTAAACTCTTGGAAGACGAACCATTACCAAAAGGTGATTACATTTTTTAGCAATCTGGTGGGTATACCTCAATATAAAAATTGTAGAACTTTTCTTTCCACAGCATATTAAAATATACTCAGGAGTCAGGCCAAGCATGCATGTATAGGTCAGCAAGGAAAATATCAAAATCCTTTCCCCATAATAAAAATAAAAAGAGGACCTGTACTGGAACATGTTACCCATTTTCTTACCCTACAGGTGTGTCATGGCCATTTCAGCACAATTCACCACAAGCAGAGAGAGAGAGAGAGAGAGTGCTAAGGGTGCAGAAAGATATGATTGCTGTTAACATGATGGTGATAGGAAGTGTCCATTTGACATGCAAGCTGAAGGTATGAGTCATAATTGAACAAGCAAAACACATTCCTACACTTCCTGTGCATAGATCTAGTATTTATATCATAATTTCCTTTCCAAAAAAGAGGGTAATCTTTAATTACTTAAAGAACTTTTGAAAGGGGAAACTGGAACATCTATCTATCTATCTATCTATCTATCTATCTATCTATCTATCTATCTATCTATCTATCTATCTATCTATCTATCTCTCTATCTATCTATCATCTATCTAGCTTATGAAGACCTTTTAAAATTATATATACATAACACATATATGTATACATATGTGCATTGGAGAATGAACGTTTATAGATATCTGTGTTGTGTCATTGCACACAAATTCACGTCCACTGACAGCACGGTGCCTTTAGTCACTAAACTAACCCTCCCCCCGCCACACCTAGAAGTTAAGGAATAGAATATATTATTTGGGAGAGCTGGGGGAGCACCTCATAAGCATAAGCTACGAGGGAAGGGGAGATATAGGCAGAACTGTTATAATTGCAGATTTTTGTTTTTATGAAATGTGAATGCTATTGTTAGTGAAACTGCTGCTACAAATCAGAAAAGGAGAGGCCCCTGAAAAAGTAAACACCATTTGGATTGCAAGGCTGAAATATTCAAGCTTCCCAAGAAAATATGAAGGAAAAGAAAACATTTGCTCTGAACGGAATCCCGGTTATATGCTGTGTGCAAAATGGATTTCCCCATTACTAATTCTTTAACCAGTTCCACACCAGTGTAGATGGATTAAGGCTCAGATTCCACAGATGAGCATTTTGAGAGTTCCTGGCAATGTGTTCAGCCCACAAAAACCACAATACACATGTCTTTCTTTGGTGCAATCTGATTCAAGTCAATGGAACTACTCAAGAGTCCACAGTTGAACTTTAGAAGGAATAATTCTAAATTCCTAGACACACACACACACACACACACACACACACACACACACACACACACACACACACACACACACACACACACACACACACACACACACATTACTGATACATGGTGTTTGTGGAGAGCAAAGGAATATTTTTTATGTAACTCGAAACATGCTTGTCTATCTCATGTGAATTCAAAAATAATAGTTTTCTGGGTGGTTTTTTTTAAATATCAGCTTTCAAGACCTTTTTAAATGTTCTCTTCAAGGAAAGTGAGAAACGTTGTAATTTAAGAACTGTAGTATAATTTCTCTCATTCCCAAAGCAGAGTAGAGGATACTTTGAGGATTTGTGCAAACATATGTATATTCTAGGAATCTTGCCGATGCCGAGACTTCCTTGCTTCTGTCTCTGTGTGTGATAAACTTGGAAAGTTCAGATAATTGAAGTGATCTTAATTTATCTTTTTATTTGAAAAGATTGATGTAGATATTATACAGCACTGATTTTGGGGGGGGATTTGCTCTGCTGACCTTTACATTTCTTTTTTTGTCTCTTTACACATCCCAATTATTTGCAGAAATGCATCAACAACACATACACACATTTCCTTCACCAGCAGTTTTTTCAGGGAGAGGTCGGGACAAATATGAAAGACTATAGCTGAGAATAATTTAAACTGTAAGTGCCCTGCGTGCACATGACTGTACAGTTTTCTGTTTAATTTTTAAACCTATCGCACTTATGGAAATCCAAGCCTTCTCTCCTTGATGCTGTTTCTAACTGAGAGGAAACAAGCAGATGTGGCGCATTCAGATTGCTCCCTCAGCTACCTTAAAGTTGTGTAAGTTTTTCTATGAAGGCACAGTAGATTTCAAAGCTGCTAGCCAACTAGCCTGTGGGAGAATGTGAATAAAGTTTGTTGAAGTAACATGGTATTCAGAATCTCCACTTGTTTAGAATATAATTTGGGCTTTTAAAATGCTGGGGATGGCCTTTCCATGTTTGCATGAAAAGGGAAGGGTAACCCACAAATGTGGTCCTCCCTCCATTTTTATGCTCTTTCATTGATTTCTGAAAGAGAGCCTCCTGGATTTTTATTAATGAAAGAGAAAGACGTGGATGTTTCATGTTTTTATTTTTCTTGTTTTTCCCTTATGTTTCATCTTTCATTCACTTTTGGAATGTCTCACATTTCCTTCATCCTTTGAATATAATCTTTCTTCAACACTTTATCTGTCATTTTTTTTAACCCAATAGCTTTGCAAGGGCTATTGCAAAGACTCAGATGTGTGACCAATGAGGGCTGTCAGCAGCCAATTGAGATGTTTGAAGGGGTATGGGGAATTTTACGAGTCTGCTGAAGGGCCCCAGACCCAGTGGGGAATGTTCTTTTACCTTAAGTGTTATTATGGTTTGGTTGCGGTGTGCTGCTGAGAATCTGGTGTCCTCCAACTTGTGTTGCTGCTTGCCTGCCTGATGCTGTGCCTCCATCTTGGAGTCTTCTTTTTTTTTTTTTTTTGCCTTTTTAAATTATTTTTTTGGGGAGGGTACTTTCTTGAAAATTATTGTGCAATCTCCTGGTCTGACCTGTCTGGTGTTACCTGCTGAAAAAATAAATAAAGAGAGGAGACAACAGCTGGTAGGGTGTGTGTGAAAACTCCCATATTTCAGAACAGAAGAGATAGCACTCTCTTTCTCCCCCCCCCCGACCCCCTGCATTTATTTTCATACTTTCTCTTCTGTAGGTACAGAGGGAAGGAGGCAGATGCTTTCCTTATAGACTGACTTGAAAATAATAAGTTTATTTGGTGAATCTGCTGCATGTTTACTCTGTTGAAGGTGTAGATTTTGGTGGGGTTTTCAGGGATTGTTTTGCAGTGTTTGAGCTGAGGGGTGGACGAGGGGACTGTGCCAGTGTGTCACTGGACTGTGTGGGTGGTGCTCGTTGTTGGTTGGATGCAGCTCGGGCCATTTGTTCTTGGTGTTTTGTTATTATCAGTTGCTTTTGTGAGGAGATGTCTCTGTGTGCCAGCATGACTGTGCCAGTGTGCTAGTGGCCTATGAGGGTGTGACATAAATCGATGCCTGCAGAGATCTGATGATATTTCTTTCTCATACACTTGATGCCTGCTTTTGGAGGAGATTGATTCTCTGTCCCCCCCCCCCCCCCCGTGTTTTGAAGTAACTTTTATGTGTTCTTTAGGGATTAGACTGGTAGTAGGAAACAAGGATGGGGAAAAGAGAAACAAAATAGCCTGGAGTAAGCTTTTCTTTTTCCTGTATTTCCTGTATTTCTTGTATTTCCTATATTTTTCATTGAAAAAATACAAACACACTAAGAATGTGAAAAACAAAACAAAAAGAAAGAGGCACCTGAAAAAAATGCCAAAACGAAAGACAAAGATTTTTTTTTGCTGTGCACATCCTGAAATGCCATAGAAGTTCCCACTGTAATTCAGAATATTTCATACATGCACTTCTGCACAAACACTCCTGATATGTTTTTTAGTTTTTTATTTTACATTCTGAGGCACTTTTTGGGACATGGCCCCCAAAAATGACACTATATTTCAAAGTGACACTGAAAGGAAAAAGCTTGTTGCCAGGGAAACAGTGACTGAGTGCTTGTCTATAGGAATCTCAGATGGCATGCATTAGTAGCACAATGTCATTCGCTACACTGACCTATAGCCAAACCACCCTGGACCTAAAGTGATCGCTCTTGCTATGTAGGGAAGGAGAAAGAAAGAAAATAAAAGCTTATGCAAAATACCCTGAAGGTCAAAGCTCTGAAGCACTTTTAAAAACATCTACTTACCAAGGCCATTGGCCAGGACAAACCACAGAAGTTTGTCTTCAACTTTGTTACAATAACTTGCAGTCTTTAGAGAAAATCTGCACCCATGGGTGCATTTTCCATCAGCTGTCAACATCTGCAGATTGGTCCTATTGTAATTTACTTGGATAAGCTTTTGTTAGGGGACCAAAATTCCGGGAGACTCAGTTGCTATCACAGCAACTCCGTGAGGTTCCAATTAGCTATATTTGCACTCAGCACTCTTGGACTTCCTTTGTTTGTTTCTTCCCCATTGCTTTGCTTTCTTAATTTTATGTTTTCATTTTCCTTGTCGGTTGTTTGCATCCACGCCAAAGTGTTAGCTTACTATGAAAGAGACTCCCTTGCAAGGCACTGTTATTTTTGTTGTTCTACATATATTCTCTCTTTTTTTTCCTGAGTGGGCACCCGCTGGAGAAGATGGGGCTGAGAAATGCCAGTCACCTGTTTGGCTAACTAACCTGTGGTTTGTGCCCATCGCTAATTTCTCTGTATCTTCTCCCCTGATCTCCGATGACTCCCCCTGAAGACCACATCCTGATATGAGGGTTTTCTGCTTTTGAGCTCAGTGTCCACTTCAAATGAGTTGTTGAAGAAGTGAATCATCTGACAGTCCTCTTATGGCCAACACAATATGCTTTCCGTCTGTTTGCAATACTTCCACCTACTGACAGTTGGGATACCATAAGTACTGTAACATCAGTCTCTATTACAACCACAAGCTGGCTAACCAGAAGAACTGTAGGTTTTGTCTAAGGGTAATTTAAATGTTTTCCAGTGAAAGGGGATTTAATTATATGCTATTGTAACTACAAATTTTAAAATCAGCTCTGCTTTTCTGAAAACAGCTAAGAAATTGGGCTTAATTAATTTATTTGTAGTGGGAGGGAAAGAGGGATGGTACCAAGTGCTTGACCCTTCTCATCCACCTTGTTGTCATCTCAGCACTCAAGCCAAAGCACAAAGCAGCCTCACAAGGTAAGCCAGCACTTAGACCTACTGATATCCAGCTTTTTTTCTTTAGTGAAGACATACTCCTGTTGATGCGAAGTGGATTGTTTCAAGAAGTGGACTGTAATCCATCAATGCTCACATGGAAATACATTGTGAATTTGAAAAGGGCTGAAATGCTTTTGCTTTTGTTTCTGTTCTTGTTGAAAGTAACAGGGCTACCTCTCTAAAAGCTATGTTACAGGCAGGGCCGGCGCTTCCATTAAGGCAAACTAGGCAGTTACCTAGCACGCCAAAATGGAGAGAGGGCGCTGGCCAGCCTGCTGCCCCCACCGCCCCCACCACCGTTGGCCACTGCCGTCTGTCCCCCCCGCCCGCCAGCCCCCCATCGTCATCTGCCCGCCTCCCCCCATGCCCATCACCGCCCACCCCCATGCCTGTCGCCGTCCGCCCCCTTGTGCCTAGGGCGCAAAAAAACCTAGAACCAGCCCTGGTTATAGGAGTAGCTTATGTTCCTTGTACCAGAACTATAATTAAGGCAGGGCTGCTAGGGAGGGGCAGAAGCGTGCACTTGCCCCAGGGCATGCAGCAATCTGGGGGCACCTGGAGGGGCAGCAGGAGGAGAAAGCCATGCACCATCCCACCAGCAGTCCTCCTTTCGCCCAACAAGGGTTGGTGATCCTGAGTTGGGGGAAAGGAGGAGAGGGAAGGAGGCAATGAGGTTTTTTCTAAGTAGCACCTCCGTTGATTGCTCCCCCCTCCTTCCCCTAACTCCTGCTAAGGCTTAGCGATTGTTAGCCTGGGGAAAGGAGGAGAGGGAAGCATGCCACGGAGGAGATGCCTGAAAAAAAAAAGAAACTTCACCTGTTTGTGCAAAGAGGGCCTGAGAAGGAGACACTCTACTGTTCCCCCAGGATCTATCCCTCCCCTTGCTGGGTGGGTGACACATGGTTGGGGGAGGAGAGGGTGAAAAAATTGACTTTGTCCCTGGGCGCTCCAAACTCTAGCTATGCCAGTGCCCCATGATACCAAAATTGATAAGGGATTAAACAGAGAAGGTGAATTAGGGCAATAAAAAGCATCACTTCTCCTACTTTCCTTTGTTGTTGTTCTTGTGTGTTGTTGCTGAAAACAGAAGCTTCATATGTCTGTGAAGATTCTCAGTCATCCAGGTGAGTTTACCTGAAAGTTGAGTCATGGCTACTGGACGTCTTTTTTGAGAGATAGAAACGTTTCGCTGTTCATCCAAACAGCTTCATCGGTCTGAATACAGCTAGTGCAAATCCTCCATCTTATAGGCAGCTTTGACCTCTTGTCACCCTGGCCTGAATTAGGCTCATAAGATGAACAATGGCCTAAATAGGTCTCTTTACGGGAGACTATAGTATCCTTAGCCTTAAGGTGAACAATGGCCTAAGGTGCTGAAACCTATCAAGAATGGGTCGTTAGCTATGGCCTTGGTGGTGAAGGCTTTTTGATTTGTCTCGATACTTTGGAAAGCACAGCCTGATAAGTAGCAGATAGACTATGCCGGAGCCCACCACCTCTGTTGAGGGAGGGGTTTTCAATGCTCACATGAATGGCCTCCCTTACTCCTCTTTCAAACCACCTCTCTTCTTTGTCTAATATGTGTACATCCTCATCTTTGAAAGAGTGCCCTTTGTCCTTCAAATGGAGGTGTACTGCTTATTCTGGTCCTGAGCTGTTGCCCCTGTGGATATCCAAAGTGGGCCTTCAACAAAGCAGTGGGCCATCCCAGAAGAACAAGGGATCAGTCTGAGACCCAGACCCAACGGAAGAACCTGATCATTCCTTACATGGCCGGAGTGTCAGAGAAGCTTAAAAGGATATTTGGCAAACACCACATCCCTGTTTATTTCAAACCCACAAACACACTAAGGCAGAGACTTGTCCACCCAAAGGATCCAATACCAAACCATAAAAGGAGCAATATAGTATATGCGGTCCAATGCAGTGAGGAGTGTTCAGACCTCTACATTGGAGAAACTAAACAGCCATTAAACAGAAGGATGGCCCAACATAGGAGGGGCAACAGCTCAGGACCAGAATCAGCAGTACACCCCCATTTGAAGGACAAAGGGCACTCTTTCAAAGATGAGGATGTACATATATTAGACAAAGAAGAGAGGTGGTTTGAAAGAGGAGTAAGGGAGGCCATTCATGTGAGCTTTGGAAACCCCTCCCTCAACAGAGGTGGTGGGCTCCGGCATAGTCTATCTGCTACTTATCAGGCTGTGCTTTCCAAAGTACCAAGACAAATCAAAAAGCCTTCACCACCAAGGCCATAGCTAACGACCCATTCTTGATAGGTTTCAGCACCTTAGGCCATTGTTCACCTTAAGGCTAAGGATACTATAGTCTCCCTAAAGAGCCTATTTAGGCCATTGTTCATCTTATGAGCCTAATTCAGGCCAGGGTGACAAGAGGTCAAAGCTGCCTATAAGATGGAGGATTTGCACTAGCTGTATTCAGACCGATGAAGCTGTTTGGATGAACAGCGAAACGTTTCTATCTCTCAAAAAAGACGTCCAGTAGCCATGACTCAACTTTCAGAGAAGCTTCATATATTTTTTGGGATGGGGTGTCAGATTCTGCACCAGATTCTTTATATATATAAAGTAATTAGAAGTAGTTTCCTATAACTAATTATTTCCTACTTCTGTAAAAAGCTTTCCTCTTATGCACTAAATCATTGTGGTCCAACCTTAATTGTCTCTGCACTGAGACAATAGCAAGCTTCTCCTTACTTCTAAGAGTTGCAATTCCACCTTCAACTTTACTGCCTCAGACAGTTATCAGCACTTTCAACCCTACTGCCTTCCCTTCCTCCACTAATGATTCTCCATCCTGACTTCTTCCCATTTGATAGAGCATCCTCCATCTCCACCTCTGTATTGACATTGCTACAGTCATCCCATCTGCCAGCGGTATTCATTGGGAGGATGAGCACCATACTTTCAGAATATAGAACTTTGACTATGGAAAAATTCAGTTTAGAGTGAAAACCTGCTATGTGCACCCCTCTGTCTGTCTGTCTGTGTGTGTTTGTGTGTGTATTTGCTGCTAATAATTGCATGCTGATATGTCAATTCCAGCTTATGGCAACCCTTCCCAAAGCTTTCTCACTATATAAAATATACAGAAATGATATCTTATTGCCATCTTTTGGGGTGGCTCTGGGACTGTGCAGGTTGCACAAAGATATACAGGCTGCCTTTTGTCTTGGGAGGCATAGTAGGGGAACAGAACCCTCAGTCTTGTCCCCCGCAGCTAGATACTTATCCTGCTGACCTCTGCAATCTTAGCTGCACAAGTAGAATAATGTTACTCTGTTGCAGAAGACAGAAATATCACTAACTGCTAAATTCAGTCTTCCCCAAATATGGTCCCCTGCATATGTTTTGGCTGCACCTCCACCGTGCCTAACTATTGACCATGTTAATTAGTACTGGAGCGAAAAACTTCTGCAGGGCACCATACTGAAGAAGGCCAATTTAGTGATGCGCCAATTCATAATGTGCTGACGTAAGAAAGATCTCCATTGTGAGATAGGCTTACATTTTCCTGGGTCATTGTGTCAACCTTGAAAGAGGCCTGTAGTACTCATCCATTTCATGGAGACCTGAATCCCTGACATTTTATTTTACAGGGCAAAAACTCCAGTAAAACCCCTTCCACATTTAACTGGCTCAACAGAACGTAAGGCTAGAAGGTGTGTGTGTGTGTGTGTGTGTGTGTGTGTGTGTGTGTGTGTGTGTGTGTGTGTGTGTGTGTGTGTGTGTGTGTGTGTGTGTGTGTGTGTGTGTGTGTGTGTACAGAGCTCCTTTAGGTCCCAGGCTTACTCAGAACGGCAGTGCATTTATCTTTGTTTGTGAAAAGTAGTAGTATTTTAAAAGGCATTAAGCATGAAGTGATTAATCAAATGGCAAGAACAGGCCTTTAGGGTGCTCCAGAGAGTCTGGAGAAATACAGTTGAGAAATGATGCTTTCTGCCCTATTGAAATGCAAATGAACAGCATTGGCAACTAAGGGGAAAAACACCCTGCATGCTATTTGTTTCTGGGAATACATGGTACATGTATTCTGCATGCATATCATTCCCCTTTCCATGATCATTAGTGAGGTAGCATGTATAGCATTTATATCTGAACAAAGATACAGTAATTAATTGAGAGGGGCCCAACAAGAAATGAGACACACCCCAAAGCAACCAACAAATTGGTTGCCTTGTTCTCATTGGAGATGTAGCCTTCTATGTGTCTAATTCTATCCTTTATCAGCCTTCCAGTTCCAAAGCGTAACAGACTTTTTCAGCCTGACAGCTGTTAAGAATGAAAATGATTTTGTCTTCTTGGTGGCATTACAAAGGCACAAAAAGGGATGAGAGAAAGGACTTTGTACCCTTTGTTAGAACCTCCTCTCAGTTTAGATGCTTTTAAAAAGCCTTAAATTGTATTCTTACATATATCTTGGATATATGGCTGTGGCATTTGTTTCATATCCCTGTTGGGAGACAATTACAGAATCACAGGAACCTGGGAAGTACATCGAGTCCAAAAGACTGCCAAAGCAAAAGGGGAAAAAATCCTTAAAGCATCCCTGATCGATTGACATTCAGCTTCTCTGTAAAAAACTCAAAAAAGTAGTGTCTCACCACCTACTGAGGGAGTCCATTCCACTGTTAAATAGCTCTTGCTCTCAGAAGTCTTTCTGAATGTTTGGGGAAAATCTCTTTTCTTGTATTTTCAATTCATTATTTGGATCATGTTTATTTTATTGTATTTTAATTATCTGCCCTCTTTCTCACCATAAGGAGCAACTACACTCTGGAGCCATAGGAAATAGGTTTGCGCCATCTTCTGAATGACAACACTTTGGGAATTTGAAGATGGCTGACATAGCCAACTTCTCTTCTCCATGTTAAACATACGATTACGAACTACCTCAGCTGTTCTTCATAGAAGTTGGCTTCCAGACTGTTTACCACTTCGGTTTACCTTGTTAGGGCCTTCCAGCTTCTTAATATTCTTCTTAAATGGTGGTATCTCTAGTACCCAAGACCTGTTCACAGATAATAGGGAGGGATTCCTGAGCGGGAAGAGAGAGGAAGATATATCTTTGAGGTACATATGCACTGGGTTTTATAATCTAGGTATTTAGTCCCCTCTACATTTGCCCAAGTGAATTCGGAAAAATAATCTGACCCATAGAAAATAGTCTCTGCCACAGAAATATCCATTTCATTCCTCGTTGAATTCAGGTGACTACGTTGGAAAATATAAAACCATCTTTTACTGCAGGCATGTCCAGACTTCGGCCTTCCTGATGTTTTGGACCATGCCCCGCCTCAGAATTCTAAGCTTAGATTGCCAATGACAAAGGACTGTGGGAGTTGTGGTCCAAAACATCTGGAGGGCCAAAGTTTGGACATGCCTGTTTTACTGAGTCAAACTATCAATGCATTCTTCCAGAGCTTATGGACCAGATCTTTTATCAGGCAGATGCTGCCAGACTTACTGTCAAGTTGGGAGAGCAAAAAGGGAACTTGAGGCTTCATTAATGAGAAAACAAAAAAGGCCTTCCCCCACTGAATGGTAGCCCATCCCTCTATGGCAGGGGTGCCCAAACTTTTTGTAAGGAGGGCCAGATTTGGTGGCTGAAAATGTGTCAAGGGCCGGTTGCTCCCTGACCCTGCCACCCCACTGCAAGGCCCACCCACTGATCCATAAGCCCCACCCAGTGACCGCATGTGCGCCCAACCTCACAATGTTCACGGCTATGCCGGGGGCAGCGGCCCGCCCACGTGCCACCCTGCACATGTGCGCCTAGCTTCACAAGGTTCCGGGTGATGCCAGTGGCGGCGGCTCCCTGTGCGTGCCCCCAGCCCCACAAGCTTCCCGGCGGTGCTGGTCCATCCTCTTGCCCGCCCGCCCCACAAGCTTCTGCTCACCGGCCGGCTGGCCCGCCCAGCCCCTCAAGCTTACCGGCAGTGTCAGTGTTGGTGGAAGATTTTTTAAAAAATGGGGTGAAAGAGGGGGAGGGAGGGGCTGGCCAGCCAGCCGCGGGCCACTAAGAATGGCCTGGCGGGCCGGATTTGGACCCCGGGCCGGACTTTGGGCAGGCCTGCTCTATGGCTTAGTGTGGGGAATCAAAAATGGCATACTCCATGGTGGGAGCACTGGGAGGCAATGTTTGGCGTGTCTGTTCGGCTGCTTGCATATAAGTTGTGTTTGAGCCAGCCCTCAACTGCAAAGATGGAAAGATAAATGAGGAATGATTGCAGACTCATTAGCCTTGAATACTGCATTGGCTGAAATCCAGTAGCAAGTTGCAACTAGAGCAGGCCTATTAAAAGAATAGGAATCTGGAGAGTCAACTCCTCTCTAAGTCCCCTTGATTTAATGGGCCTACTCTAGTTGTGACTTACTACTGGACTTCAGGCATTGTGTGTCTCATATATAGCATGCCTCACTAATTCTGTGCCACAACTCATCTGACATATGTTTGTCATTCAGCCCTCTCGTTCACTAACTTTTTTTTTAGATGTTGGGATCTTTGTCTGGATGTCATTTTGTTATCTCATTCTTACTGAATTACTGACAGTGATCTGTTCTCAGGCAGAGAACAGAGTCAGGTGACAGAGCTGCATGTTCTTCTAACCTACTTGATGTGAGCATGTAAAATAATACCCCAGGTAGTTACCCTAAAGGCCTTTATCATTTATTCATACTGCTGTTCCTTCCTGTGTAGTTAATGTTGCAATTCCCTGTCCTGAGAACTGCAGACCGGGCGTGAGAAATCCTTATGGACAGTTGGCCTTGAATTTCTGAAAACAAACTTGTGTTATCAGCCGAGCTCCTTTAATGAGCTGACTCTGTGGAGGGAGTACAGCAGAGAGGGGAATTCATCAGCCTGCTCATTCTTCTGTATTTTGATTTGCATTCACTAAAGTGGAACAAATTCTGAAATTGTCAGAGCATGATTACACAAAGTGAGAATGCGAGCAGTTGTGAACATTTTGGAACTGCCAATAGTCTCCCAAGAGGCACTTCTAGGGAGATATTTGTAGTACTCGGGTATTTGCTACTTTGGTGTTTGGTAATCAGGTATAGATACTCAAATGCCAAAATCACATTTCTTGCATCAGATACAGACACACTGTGACTGTTTTCTCAGGAAAATATCCTAAAATGGGGATCTGCTTCGTGACTTGAAAAATTGAAGGGAAAGGCTATTTTAGTTATAAGTTCCATGCGTGTGTATATATAGTAAGCAAACATACTGTAGCTACACCTAATTAACATGATGCTTGGCAATGTGATTGCTTGTGTTCTAGCCACATGCAGGTATCCTTCTGTGTCTTGTCAATTAGCTGCCATTGACTACCATGAGGGCTGCCATTTTATTTACTCTGAAATAAAATCCCAGTAGGATTCTGACCAGTGTGCATGGCCCAAATGAGCATCAAGGCTCAGTAGGGATCTCCCAGTCCCAGGCCAATCATTTAACCAGTACAAACATATCTGACAAGGAATATTGTTGAGATTGTAGGAAGTTGTGCCATACACCCAAATGTATGGAAAGGGTTCATTGGTAGTTGTAAAAGTCGACAGGGTCACTTTTTTATTGTGAGAGACAATACAGTGAAGTGGGTAAGAGTCTGAACTACGTGTGCCAGGAAGCAAAAGCAAAACAGGTCCAGAGAAGAACAATGAAGATGGTGAGGAGCCTGGATATCAGGTCTAGTGTGGGAAGTGGAAGGAAGTGGATCTTTTTAGAAGGGCAAAGAGACAGTAGAGAAGCAATAAGATAGCTGTCTTCAAATATCTGATTAGCTGTCACATAGTTGATGGTAACATACTATATATTTTCAGACCCAAATGGATGATTTCAAATTATAGGGGAAAGGATTTAAAGTTAAACATTGAGTTAAACATTGGTATGAGCTATTTGATATTGGAGCAGCCTTCTTCATCCGTTGAGCAGAGGATGGCTTGGCTCCTATCTGTGGACTGTGACAGAGGATTCCTAGCATCAGTACAGAGCAGGACTAGATAGCCTCTGGAGACCCTTCCAGTCCCATGATTCAATTACTCTTCTAAATTAAAGATGGTAGGTATTGAATCTAGGGGAGTCATGCAAGACTTCTGTTTTACCAGTGCACTATATGCTTCTCACTTAACAAATTATGCCATTCTCCATTAACTGTTTTAAAGAAAGTTTCTGCCTGATCACAGCTGGGGATAGATCTAAAGATGCCTGGGATTTATTTGTGGATTGACAGTAACGTTTTGTTTCTGTCCATCAAGATGACTGTTTTATTGACTGCTTCCTTAATTGCATAGTTGGGGCAGAGTTGGAGCCGGAGAAAGAAAGAGGCCCTGAGTGTGGGTCCCGCCTTTCAGGGAGAATACCTCTCCCACTGCTGGTGCAACAATTCAAGAGGTAGGTGTTAATCTTGATCTGATTTCATGTGCAAAACAGCTGCTTGGTTACTTAGCTGTCCATCTGTCTCAGATGGAGCTGTTTTCTACCACTCTTTCCTGTATATAGAAAGTTAATTTAATGCATATTGGGAAATTCCTTAAACACCAGGAGACTTCACACCATTTTTTTCCATCGAGCACTTGGAGTTGGGGTTTTTTATTATTATTTTTCTGATGTTTGGAGGTGTGAGATTACAGAGCTGCAGAACAGAATGTTTCCCTAATTTATTCTAGGCACTATCTGTAGCTGTATCTTTGCAGGCCAGAACGTTACTGTTCTCATCCAAAACCAGGCACAGCACAATGGATCTAAATGCTTTGCACCGCTTGTTCTACTTCCACAATTTTCCCTGGGGGAGGTGGGGAAATGCTAACTCAAAAATTAAATTAAATCAAATCAAATCATCAGGAGGCATAAAGATCTGCCAACGCACACATCTCTGCCTCGTAAGAAACACAGGTGCTAAGTGCCAGCAGAGCTGGAGGTAGAACAGTGCCGCTGGGTCTCAAGGGTGAGGCTGAAGTGCACCTCAGGGTTTGAAATCATATAATCAAGATATTTGGAAGTGGACACCAAGGGACAACCCTCTCAAGATCTAGCCTGTGGAGTGCTGAGCATGCCCAGACTGTTGTCTTTTGGCTAGAAAACCAGAAAACCAGGGGAGTAGTGGTGTTCATGGTTCTTCCAATTTGGTGTGTGATAGAAGAAGGCATGACTGGCTGGTGGAATCACAGACACCAATCTCTCCACAATAGAGATGGGCACGACTTGAAAATTTTTTTTTCGAGTTGTCGTTAGTCGGGCCGGTTCCGTTTCGGGTCGTTTCCGTTTTTCGCGAAAATTTGCAAAAATTAGTCAGTTCGTTTTTTCGTTTTTTCATTTTCGTTAGTACTGGTTTTTTTGGGGGGAGCGGGCTTCTGGAGGCACCTCTCTGGGGTGGGTGCCTCCTCTGGCCTGCTATAAAGGGAAAGCGGGCTCCTGGAGGCACCCGTGGGTGCCTCCTATCCTCACCCACTAGGAAGGGGAAGCAGGCTCCAAGAGACCCCTCAACATGGGGGTCTCCCCTCCTCACCTGCTGCTGCTGCAAAATGCTATGCAATAGCTATATGGATATTGCATAACAGAATGTGCAGACAGTGACTGTGAAGACTAGTGGATGGCACTGAACCCAGAGCCATAGTGAGATGCCTAACTAAGGCTCTCGCACCACCATGTCTCACACAGAAGGGAATTGTACTTGCGTGTAGTGCAATGCAAGTGCATCTGGCTTAGGGTTAAGGTGGGTTAGGGTTAGGGCTAGGGTTAGGCTAGTGACGGGTAAGGTTACCGTGGGCTAGTGGGTTGCACCTCTGGGTGCCTCTCTGACCCACTAAGAAGACAGTCTGTGACGTATGGGTAAGGAGTCAAGGATTAGGATTAGGGTTAGGGGGCTAGGGCAGGTTTTAGGGGGCTTTTTGGCACATCCCAGAAGTCTCCATGGCCAAGTGGCCATGCGATTGGTGGGATGGCTCCAAAAATTTGCATGGTTGTCCACTCCCACATGGCTGGCCACTTGGCCAGCCCATCATTGCGCAGGTGTAAATAAAATAAAATAAAATAAAATCAATGGAGGACAGAGGAGGAGAGGAGAGACATTTTGTTGCAAGAAAAAACCCACTGCTACTGTGAAAAATCTGGCAGTTTATAAATTTTCGCATGTTTCTGTTGTGCTTGTGTGTTTTTGGACCACGATTTCAAAAACAATATTGCGTTCGCCGCCCCATTTTGGATCCCCTGCCCGCACCGCATGGCATGGCGACTCGAGTCCGGCTGCCCAGGACGGGGGGGAGGCGGGACCCCCCTCCAGAAACCACCCCTCCGGTAGGTGCCCTGCGCCCTTAGTCAAGCAGGCATTTTTTCGCCTGCTTTTTTTGCCCGGGAATGGGTGGGGGGAGAGTTTAAAAGTTTTTTTCCTGTGCCATCCGTGCCGCTTGCTTGCGCTTTAATTGCGGCAGCCGGCGGCCGGCGAGACTGGGCTTTTTGCTGGCTGGCTGTGAGCCTGCGGCGAGTCCCACAGAGCAGCCCACTAGGACGGGGGATGGGGGGGAGGCCGGGGACCTCCAGAAACAACCCCTCTGGTAGGTGCCCTGAGGCACAGCAGGCATTTTTCCGCCTGCTTTTCGGCCGGGAACCGGGTATTTTTAATGTTTAAAAACTTTTTTTCTGTGCTGCGTGGCATCGCGCGATCGCGCGATGCAAGGAACGAGCACGACAAATCAGACCAAAATTGTTCGTTCGTCGGTTCGAGCTCAAAGTCTGGCGGAGTAATTTCCGTTACCGTTTCCGTAGAGTAATGGAAACGAGTAATGGAAATGGAAACGGGAATACCGCTAAGTTGTGCCCATCTCTACTCCACAATGATGTAAGGATCCACAGTGATATGTGGACCCAAACTGACCACTATAGAGAAGTCATTGTATGAGGCAACAATTCTTTAAGCATTAAAAGATGTCTGGTCCAAGTCCCAAAAGATTCCTGCCCCGCAAGAGTGTAGGGATGGTTCCCTTTCTCCAGCGTTCAAGCATTTGCTTGAACAACGTTTGCCAAATTCATAAAACCTGATGTCATTCAGAATGTAAGGAACAGATCATGTCTTCCAGTGTATTAGCCAGGTACATAAATGGATAATAGCTGCCCATTCTAACTTTTTTTGTTTGTGAGTGCCATCCCTTTTGGCCAGGGAAAGAGACTTCGATGTTCAGTCTCCCCAAAGCAAATCCTCTAGTCATTTGAATATACCTGAAACATGAAAGGTTCTAATTTTTAGACTACAAAAAGGGCAATGTGGGCTAGGTCTTTTATGACTAGGTCATCACCGGAGACACGACAAAACTGCAACCACTAGGTAATTTATTTCCTTTTCATTTGATCCCATTGGCTGCACCTATTGGGCTTTCCTAAATTTTATCCCAAGCCCTAAATGAAATTCATGGATCTTCTGCACTAACCCTCCCCGTTCCCTGGCCAAGAAGGCGCCATTAGCCTCAAATAATTTGAGTTTTTATTGTCCCAGTTTGAAGGACTGGGACAATAAAAACACCACCCTTTATTTCAGATGCAGCCTCAGACCATCTAAGCTCCAGGCCTCAATTAAGAAACTACCTGGCATATTTTCCATCTTGCCTAGGACTTTACATCTAAGAAATAACTCCTGGCAACTCCATCTTTTGCACTGTTTTAACCTTGTGGCACAGCTCTGAGGAAAATGGTTTTACCCTCAAAATATTAGAAATTTTTTTTGTTGTTTTTTGTAGCCTAAAGGTATCACCTGTTCTACTTTTGTATTTTATTTCCCCAAAGTAATATCTCCTACCTCTGGAAATGCTTCACAGAAGACAGGGAATTTTGTTGAAAGCAGTGAGCAATAGCACAAGATGGAGACAGTTCCCTGCAACTCTGGGGGAGGCACCTTTCACAAATGGAGCAATTTCACCAAAGAAAATGAGATTCTAGATCCAATGTGATGTCTTTTCTTCCCTCAATACATCTAAAAATAAAGTGGTATAACATTATTTAGCAAAATCAGTCAGTTTGAAGTTATGAAATCTTAAATGATTTCATTCAGATTTATGAGCATTGCTGATATTTTAATATGTGTCCTTAAAACCATGGCAGATCAGTTCAATTGGATGTATCTTTTCATGGAAACAGGTAGCTAATTATACATCTGTCCATCCTTTCATATAAAAGACATTGGCAGTCCTGGAAGCCAACATGAAGTTTCCAGAGTTGAATGGATAGCATTTCTGTGCAGAAATGAAGACTGAACTAAATTCAGCAAAAACTTAGATCGCAATTGACTTAACAAATTCTGTTCGCTTAATGGTCCTTCTCCAATTGGGATGAACAGTTGAGTGTGTGGCCCACAGGCTGGGTTGGCACTTTGTTTTTGCTTATTCCCCCCCCCCCCCCTTTTTTTTTTTTTTTGCTAGCACCAACCAGCTGGCCTGCAGGCCAGGTCAGCACTTTCTCCCTTTTCCCTGCTAGCACCAACCAGGTGGCCCGTGGGCCAGGTCAGCACTTTATTTTTCCTTCTCCCCCCCCCTATCGCCGACCAGCTGTCCCACAGGCCGGGTTGGCACTTTTTTTCTTTTCCTTTTCCTTTGCTTTCTTTTCCTTTTTCTTTTCTTTCTTTCTTTCTTTCTTTTTTTTTCTTTTTTTTTTTTTTTTTTTTTTTTTTTGCTAGCACCAACCAGCTGGCCTGTGGACCGGGTCAGCTTATTTTTATTATTTATTTTGAAAAGTGCTGAGATCAGCGCTTGTCAAAATAAATAATAAACAAAAACGAAATGGAACAAAATTAAAATTTCAGTTTTCTTCAGTTTCATTTTTTAAGGGCACTTTGTTTTTTGTTTCATTCTGTAATGAAACAAAAATGAAAAACAAAACAAAAAAATTCATTTCATGCCCACTCTAGTTGTAATGAGGTATCCAAGACAGGAAGGAGTTAGATGAAGGTAAAGATAGCACAGGAGGACCAAAGTTATGGGGAGTTGTGATGACCATCCTCCAATGAACCTTTACTTTGCCTGATGAACAGGAGAAGTGATAGAGCTATTGGGAAAACAGAGAGAAGCAACCCAGCATCCTGACTTGAATACAAATCAGATGAAGGTATAGCATGCTTCTAAATTGCCAGGTGCTTCTTCTTCAGAGGCATATGGCTATTCAGTAACTTTGTGTTCACAGTGGTCCTTTTTTATTCTTAATAGGTCCTGTAATGTTACACAACCTAATGCTTTAACTGCATCTACAGGTCACAATCTCCCCCTCTCTGTCTTATTGTCTCCTAAAAACTTAAGGAAAAGTACAAGGCAGCAACACAAAGCACAGCACCAGCCAGCACTTGAACTAGGTAATAGTTCTCCTCCATCATTTAATGAGGCTGCATCCCCACAATTGTAACCCCATTGCCGTTAATTATTACTGGCTGCATTAGAATCATGAGCTACTGTAGGTGGATCTCTGTTACTGGGAATTGATAACAAGATATAACCCAGATGGCTCGAGTTACTTATTGTGGAGCTGTGGGCTGGGAGTTTGAATTCCCACTGTTTCTTCCACGTGAGGCTGATGGACGTGCACGCTGAGCTACCTACATGGCTTTGGAAATGCTGCATCATCGCTAAATGGGATGAGGGACTGGTAAATCTTTTCTGAGTATTACATAGCTATCCTGGGTGGGTTACTATCCGTCAGAATCCAGTCCTTATTATACTACAGTATTTATTTGTGACTCATAGGGATGTGATGAAAAGCAACTGCATTTGCTACTTTATACATGAAGACAACATTCAACACATTTTCCTATTATGTACGTTTTACAAAAATGCATAAAATTAGTCTTATGTATGTGCAAAACATTTATGAGGCAGAACAAAAAGAAGGCACTCCTGTTAAAGGGCTTCCTTTTTCTTTTTTTGCTAAATGAGGGTGAATCAGATTTTATAGCCCTAACTAGGCATGGACACAAAACGAAAAATGAAATGCTGTTTCATCATTTTGTTACATAACAAAACAAAACAATGAAGCAGAATTTTGATGCAGACCAATTGAAATGACCATTTTGTTTCCTCTGTAAAATGGCTCGCCACCACAGGTAAACAACAAAAAAAGAATGAAAAAAAAAAGAAAGTGCTGATGGCCCGCTGGCCAGCTGGTCGGCGGGAGGTTTAAAAAAAAGTGTGGACCCAGCTGGTCATGCAAGTTTTTAAAAATTAATAAAATAAAAAACCACACTGACCTGGCCCATGGGCCAGCTGGTCGTAGTGAGATTTGAAAAATTTAAAATTAAAAAAATAAAATATGCAGCGACCTGGCCCACAAGCAAACTGGTTGGTGCAATTTTTTTTTTAAAAAAAGCCGACCCAGCCCACAGGCCAGCTAGTCAGCGGGAGATTTTAAAAACATGCCAACCCGGCCCATGGGCCTGCTGGTCATCATGAGATTAAAAAAAATAAAAATTAAAAATTAAAATGCATGCCAACCTGGCCCACGAGCCAGCTGGTTGGCACAAGATTTAAAGAAGAAGAAAAACATGCTGACTCAGCCCACATGCCAGCTGGTCAGCAGGAGATTTTTAAAAAGCATTGACCCAGTCCATGGACCAGCTGGTCAGCATTAGGGTAACAAACAACAAAAGAGCACCCACCAGCCTCCCCGCAGGACAGCTGGTTGGCGGGAGAAAAAAAAGTGACCACAGCCCCAAGTGTAAATTTTTCTTTTTAAAAAAGGAAAATGAAATAAAATGAAATACGAAATGAATTTTTTTTTAAAAAAAAATCATTTCATAATAAATAAAATGAAAGGGGGGAGAAACAAAAATGAAACAAAATGCCATTTTGGCATTTTGTGCCCATCCCTAGCCCAAACAACTAGCCCTTCAAAATTCCAAGAAATACAAATTATAATTTTCATATAAAGAAACATTAGGTGTAACTAAACATTTTTTTCTGCCTGTATGAGCCAGTATGGTAACAGAACACCAAAGCTTGTTCCCATTCTGTCCTCTAAGTTCTCTTGTACTTTAGTAAAGAATGGTGTTTAAAATTCTACAAAGCTATAAAGCAATGACTTTGCCAAGTCTTTTCTTTAAATGTAACCAAGGTTACTGAAATTTCAGGTGACTTGTGTTCTTCACTGTAGACACCTGGATCCTTTTGCTACAGCATAATACATTACTTCTTTTAGTATAGCTCCTAGTAGGAAATTCTGAAAGTTAATTACATGCATAAAATAGCATGCCGCATAAATATAAATGTGGACGCATGTGGATGCACATTATGTGTGTGAGGGTTTTTTTTTTTTAAATGACTATGCAGGTTTTTCTAACAGCATGGGAAAATAATGCTTTCCTGTTTTATCGCAGACATATTACTAGAAATGGGCACAAACTAAAAAAATGGCGATCTGTTTGAGTTCAGTTCATTTTCCGGTCCAGTTTGGGTCATTAATTACGAAGTGAATTTTTAGAAAAAAATTGTTTTGTAATTCATTTTGGTTTGGGTTCTTTTTTCTTTCTTTTTTTAACCCCACTGGTGATGTTCATCATCATCATCATCATCATCATCATCATCATCATCATCATCATCATCATCATCATCATCATTATTATTATTATTATTATTATTATTATTATTATTATTATTATTATTATTATTATTATTATTATTATTATTATTAATCCTGGTGGCCTGGATTATTTTTTTTTATTTATTTATTTATTTATTTATTTATTTATTTATTTATTTTACTCCCGACCATGTGGCCGCCTACCAGTGGTAGCGTGGACCGGTTGGCTTACTTTTTCTTTTTCTTTTGCTGGCCCACGGGCCAGTTCCGCAGCCTGTGAGCTGGTTTGGCAACCTGCGGGCTGGGTCTGGTGCTCGCGGGCCAGTACTGGGGCCACGCACGTGATCATTTTTTAATTTTTATTTTTATTTTATTTGTTATTTTTTTTTTGTGCCAACCACGTGGCCCACCTACCAGCGGGCCGGTGCCGGTGCTCACAGGCCAGTATTAGGCCCACATGCCAGATAGGGTTTCTTTTTTTTGCCAGCCTGCAGGCCAGTTCGGTGGAACACGGGCCGGGCCCAGTGCTCGCAGGCCAGTACTGGGGCCCGTGTGCTGGATCTTTTTTATTTTATTGTATTTTATTTTTATTGTACTTTTTTTTACTCCCGACCATGTGGCTGCCTACCAGCTGTAGCATAGCCGGTCAGGTTTTTTTTTCTTTTTCTTTTTTCCTGGAGACTCCTGAACCCTCTCTGCAGCCAGGGCAGAGGACCCCAGGAGCAGCACCAAGTAGGAGACACCACCAGCAAACGAAATGAGCTGAAATGAAATGGAAATTTCCGTTTTGTTTAATTTTGTTTCTCTTAAAGGGGGCAGTTTGTTATTCATTTCATTACATAATGAAACAAATAACGAATAACAAAATGCACCAAAAGTTCATTTCGCCCCCATCTCTACATATTACTATAGGATACACATTTATCAGGATACTCTGATGAGCTGTAAAAAAAATGGCTCAGAGAACACATAATTAAAATGAGCGGAATTAAACTCACATGTCTGAAGGGACATGGGAGGTAGATATGGGCACAAAATGCCAAAATTTCATTTCATTTCATTTTTTGTTTTGTTTCCCCCATTTCATTTCATTTGAATGATTTTTTTTAAAAAAATCATTTTGTCTTTCATTTATTTTCAATTTTTGTTTTATTTTAAACCCTGTGCCATTCCCCGCCAATGTGCCCAGCTTTGTTTTTGCCACTGAAGTAAACAGTGGTCGGGACACCAGAGTGAGATCCTGGAACTGGTGTCCCGACCATTTTCAGAGGGCTCCTGCCAAGCTGTCATCCGCTGGGCCCCTTTAAAGTGGCCCAGTCGCCACCAGGGGATTTCCCTTCCTGTGCTGACTTGGCAATTTTTAAAGGGGTCCAGCCAATGACAGCTCAGCAGGAGCCCTCTGAAAATGGCCATGAAGCCAGCATGACTATCCTCCCCAAGCACTGATCAGCTGGCACGCGGGGCTTCACTGGCTAGCAAAAAAAAATTTTTTTTTAAGCCCGCGTTTCCCGCCACCTGATTGGGTGCATGGGGGAGAAGCTCTGGGTTTTTAAACTTTTTTTAGTCCCCTAAGCAAGCCCCATATGCCAGCTGATTGGTGCTTGTTTCAATGGCAAAAAAAGTTTTAAAAGCCCACATTTTCTCCCACCCAATCAGGCTCATTGGGGGAGAAAGGGGAGGCTTTTAAAAACTTTTTAGTCCCCTAAACAAGTCCCATGTGCCAGCTGATCAGTGCTTATTTTGGTGGCAGAAAAAAGTTTTAAAAGCCCACACTTTTCCCACCTGATTGGGTGCATTGGAGGGAAAGTGCAGGCTTTAAAAACTTTTTCTGCCATGGAAAGAAGTGCTGATCAGCTGATGTGTGGGGCTTCAGTGATAAAAAAGAGTTTAATAACCTTGCGCCATTCCCCCACCCGTTCGGGTGCAGGGTTTTAAAAGTGGTTTTCCTTAAGAATGCATTACTAGGGGGAAAACGAAAAACAAAACAGAATGAACCAAAAAAAATTTGTTTTATTTCATTTCATTTTTTTTTTGAAGGGGCAGTTTGTTTTTCGTTTCATTATGGAATAAAACAAAAAACAAAAATGCAAAATAAAAAAATCATTTCATGCCGATCTCTAATGGGAAGACCTGTTTCTAGAGAAATAACAACTCAGGAAGATAATACAAGATCAAAGAACATCTCCCTACAAGCTCTATATAACTCATTAAACCTCATTAAGTTCATGAAGTTCACCACAGCTGACAATTATTTCAGTTAAGGGTTAATTCCAGAATGAAACCAGACAATAGTTTCCAATCATATCAAAAGTAATCTGGATATCAAGGTATAAGTATTTTCATTGTGACAGTGATCCCAGACTACACCCGATTCTGTTAATTCTTCAGGTTTTATTTACCTACATTGCTTCCATATGTACAAAAACACTTCAGAGTTGTTGAACAGATAACTTAAGTTACAGGCAAATATTGAAGTCCAAATTCGATCCAAAATATAGAATTCAAGAAAAGATATGAATAATATATCAAAAAGAGTCTTTTAAGTACATTCTAAAAATGCAGGAGCTTATAGCCTATTGAGAATGAGTGCAATTATGTAATGAAGCCATCTGAAATAGAGAGGAAACTCTTTAGATCAATGAGGGTGGAAATTCTGTCCCACAGTACCTCTGAGATACTGGCATGATCCTTAGAAATAAGTGCAACTCCATCTAGAACAAGCTGTTCACCACTGCCATTGTAATCAACTCACCAATGTTCAATTATGGACAGCCTACGTATGTTAGATCAAACTGTGCAACAATAATAGCAGTGATAGTAGCAACTAGAGATGGGCACGGAACGAACATTTTTTCGTTTCCGTTATTCGTTTGTTGCTCCATTATGTAACGAAATGACAAACACAATTGTGATGAAAATGCAACGAATTTATTTATTTATTTATTTATTTATTTATTATTTACACTTGTATACCGCCCCATTCCCACGATGGGGACTCTGGGCGGTTCACAGCATCACAATTAAAACAAAAAAAAAAAAGAATCAATTACAAACAGCAATAACAAAACTACAATGAACAAGAATAATTAGACGGGGTAATAAAGTCAATATATATATATATAGGCGGGTAAAAAAAAAAAACCAGAGTGGGACCTTAGACATCGCCGTAGGCTTCTCGAAAGAGGATGGTCTTAAGGTTCCTCTTAAATGCCTGCAGCGATGGAGCCAGCCGTAAATCACTGGGAAGTTTATTCCAAATGGATGGAGCCACTACCGAGAAAGCCCGCCCACGAGTACCAGCCTTACGGGCATCCCTCGGAGTGACCGTCCGCAGTGATAAGGCCACCGAGGCTCGGGTGGGTCGGGCCAGATCTAATTGTCGGGAGAGACGCTCCGCCAAATAAGCCGGGGCCAAGCCATGGAGGGTTTTGTAAACCAAAACCAACACCTTGAACCTTATTCGGGAGGCAACGGGTAACCAGTGTAGGCGAGCCAGGATGGGGGTGGCGCGGTCATAACGGCGCGCACCAACCACCAGCCTGGCCGCCGTATTCTGGACCCGCTGCAGTCGCCGAACAAGGTTCAAGGGAAGCCCCATGTAGAGAGCGTTGCAGTAATCCAGCCTCGACATGACCAGTGCCTGTACCACAGTCCTCAAGGAGCCCTCAGCGAGGTACGGGCGAATCTGGGCGATAAGCCTAAGATGCTAAAAGGCCGACCTGACCACGGCTGACACCTGAGGTTCCAGGGTCAGATCCGGGTCAAGGACGACGCCCAGATTCCTCACTCTTTGCGCCAGCTGGAGGGCGGACCCATCCAGACTGGGAAGAGGGCCACAGTACCCCTCCGACGAGCCCCCAAAGAACATAACCTCGGTCTTGCCTGGGTTGAGTCTGAGCCTGTGGGAAACAAAACGAACAGAACCACGAAAATTGTGGTCGTTACGCTTCGTTTCCGTTAATGGCGATGCACAATGAAATGAGCTGCTTTAAATGTTAAAAAACGCCCTGGACATCCGTAAAAACGCAGCAATAATTATTTATATTGTCTGATAATACCTACCAGGGGGGTTGGGGTCCTTAAAACGTTTGTTTTTGTTTTCTCCCATTGCGATGTATTTTTCTTTTCCCTTTAAAATGGATGTCGCCACCAGCCACAAAATGGAGGCAAGCCATGTGATGGGATCATGTTCAACCAATAGCATGCCCAGGTTGCAGACTGGGTGGGCAGGTCTGGCAGCCACAGAGGGCATAAAAAGCTCTGGCAGCCCCCGTCCTCCTTGCAATCTCTGGTGGGTGTTAGGGTGGGATTGCTGTCTCTGCAACTCTAGCTTCAGTCCTGCAGCCTCCCTGTGTGCATGCATGAGTACCTCTCGGTGCGTACCCTCCCCTGCCCCACAGTGCAGTCACTCTGCGGCTGCCTTGCACCCTGAGCAACACCCACCGCTGCCTTTGCAGCCTCCCTGCATACCTAGTCTATACTGTGTCTCTGCCAGCATCCATTTTTTAAGTGTTTTCCCTCTGGTCTGGGGCGTTGTGGGATGCCTGTGCATGGAAATGCTTTAAAAATTACGCAAAAAGTGGGTAGAAACGACAAACGAAAAAATGAAAAACGGTAATGAAATTTTTCAAAAAATTCACAACAAATGGAAACGAACCGAAACAGACCTCTCAATGACAAATGAAAAAACAAAACACCATTTTTTTTGTTTCGTGCCCATCTCTAGTAGCAACACATGGAAATGTACAAGACTGGATTGTTAGTACGCCCACTCCTTAGGTTTTGTATTTAGGGGATACATCTGCTCTTGGAAAGGAGTATAAAGCAGCAACTGTGGGATAGGTGGATGACATAGGATAGGTGATTCATGGAGGTACAGGGAGGCACCACCCTGATGAAATTTGGAGGAGAGGACCTTCCCCTGCTTAATCTAAACTCACCTCAGCCTGAGGGCTTTGCATGATCAAGGCAAGCTTTTCTAATACAATTCTTCTTACCCAAGATGGTGAATGTCTGTCTTAAAATATTAGGGTGCCCCATCTCTGGTTTACACCACAACCTCCTCAGCAAGGTCTACTAGTTTTGAGAAACAGTGCACACATTTAATGAGGCAAACATAAACCACTGAATGTAAAACAAAGCCATTCCTTTGGGGATATTATTGCAATGCAAGTTTTCTCGGCTGAAAACCAAGAAGCCATTTTACCCACCAAATCCAAGAAAATGCAAGACAGGGGAACTCTGAAGAAGCCACTGTGGCTGCCTTCCCACTGACCAGGCCTCTTTTTAGACAGGCACTGTGATTATTCTTTTCCTCCGTTATCTGCCTGAACTTTCGGCAAATATTATTTGTTTGTCAAAACAGTACCGTCAAAGGGCCCGTGTTCTTAATTAAAGCCTTGACCCTCCTTTAACCTTGCCTGGGAAATGCTCATTAGTGACAAACTCGGCTGCAGGCTGCCTAAAATCTGGAGACAGCACTGTAAACATGGGGATTCCAAGCAGCCTCACGTAAGACTCAGTAATTCCGTTCTGTGAGAAGGAGAATAAACTTGTGTGTTTGTTACTGATGTGAGTGATTTACAAACTTCAGCATCGGAATTTCAAGGCCGTTCACCTCACACGGCAATTCACCTGAGGGGCTTTATCACAGGAAGTGCCAAAAAGAAAAAAGGGGGGAGGTGCCAGTGAATGTACATTCATGCATACAGTATGTTGTTTCCTCTCTCCAGTAGTTGACAGAACACACAAGGGCCAGCTATGGGAAGAAAATGGTCCATGTTGTCTTCTTGGCTCATTACCAAATTAACTGAATATAATGAACAGAACTGTTTCCTTTTACTCATCACCTTTGTATCTGGCTGACTATTAGCAACTTCCAAGGATGGGCCATGGCTGCATTGATGCGGCTGCTATTTGACTCTGCTATTCTGCAAACAAAAATACACGCCTGATGGAACACTCCCGCCGAAGTTCATTTCTCAGGAATTTCTTTCAGCCCTTGACTGCAGAACCAGCTAGCCTCCATGGCAACGAGATACAATGTCCTATACATGTGGCTTTCAGATAATGTGCTAGGTCAGAGATCTGCTTAGTTGAATGAAGTTACATTCAAGCACACAAAATAATTATTTTCACTTTTTTGTGGTAGCATCTCCCACCTCCCCACATCCTTCCTAATTCCTCATTCTGTTCTGTTTGGGAGTGGCATGCTCTAAAAACCAGTCTCTGATTTTGCAAAGAAGCCTACCTATGCCTTTTGCATATCCCATTGAAAAGTTTATTCAAAGGACATGGATATGTTTGTTAAATAGCGAGCCTGTCTCTTTGTTTACTCAGTTTGAGTTTAGCAAAATTTACAGTCTTGTACATTTGGTTAGGATACAAACCTTAGTCAATACTCCTGATTGTAAGGAGACTCATTGTGCAGTGGTTAAACAGTAGTGCTACATTTAAGGCTCTGCTCACAGCCTGAGTTTGATCCAATGGGTTCAGGTAGGCAGCTTGAGGTACACTTAGTCTTCCGTTCTTCCAAGGTCAGTAAATTGAGTACCCAGCTAACAAGGTGGTGGAGGAAATATGTAGCATGCATAATTAATTGTAAACTATCTAAAGAATGTTAGGTGCTATGAGGTGGTATACACTATAAGCAGCACAGTTGGCTTTATTTTCTTCATCATCTCATATTCAAAAGGCTCACTCACAGTGCAATCCTATGCATGTCTGCTCAACCTCAAAAGGTTCCATGGGACTTACTTCCAGTTGAGGAGTAGGATGCAATGCCATTACACTTACACATAGAGATGGGCATGACCAGGAAAAATGACATTTCGAGTTGTCGTGTGTCGGAGCCGGCCGGTTTCGGCTCGTTTCCGTTTGTCGTGAAATTTTTCAGAAATTTGTTGTTTCGTTTGTCGTTTGTCGTTAGTACTGGTTTAGGGGGGGTAGGGTAGCAGGCTCCTGGAGGCACCTCTCTGGGGTGGATGCCTCCTCTGGCCCGCTACAAAGGGAAAAGGAAGGGTACATGACCGTGTAGCCATTGCGTAGCAAGTGGCACTGGCAGAGGCACCTGTCTTTTGGGTGCCTCTAGCTCACCAAGAAAGACAGCATACTGGCGTACAGGTTTGGAGTTTTTTGGAACTTTGGACTGTGAGCGAGGTGAGAGAAGAATGCCTCTGCTGGGCGCCCTCTGACTCAGTAAGAAGGACAGTGTACTTGCGTGTAGTGCAATGCGAGTACAGATCTGGCTTAGGGTTGGGGTTAGGGCAAGGGCTAGGCTTAGGGTTATTACGGGTAAGGTTAGGGCGAGTTAGTGGGCTGCACCTCTGGGTGCCTCTGACCCACTAAGAAGGACAGTGTGCTGGTGTATGGGTTAGGGTTAGGGTTAGGGTTAGGGCTAGGGCTAGGGTTATAGTGGGCTTTTTATGCCCAACTGGCACATCCCAGAAGTCTCAGTCAAAATCTGGCCAAGTGGCCATGCGATTGGTGGAATGGCTCCAAAAATTTGCATGGTCCCATGCCATGGCCAGCCCATCATTGCGCAGGTGTAAAAAAAATTAAAAAAAATAAAATAAAATAAAATCAATGGAGACATTTTATTGCTAGAAAAACCCACTGCTGCTATTGTAAAAATTCAAGTATTTAAAATAGCTAATTTTCGCATGTTTCTGTGGTGCTTTGGTGGGTTTTTGGACCACGATTTCAAAAAAAATATTGCGGTCGCCATTTTGGATCCCCCCGCACCGCATGGCAAATGGAGACAACGAGACTGATGCCCCCCCCAGACGGGTACCAGGTCCAGCAGCCCAGGACAGGAGAGGGGGGGAGGCCGAGGACCCCCCCCCCCAGAAACCACCCCTCTGGTAGGTGCCCTGCTTTTTTGGCTGGAAATTGGGATTTTTTATTTTTTAAAACTTTTTTTCTGTACCGCTTGGCATCGCGCGATCGCCGCGCGATGCCATGAACGACAACGACAAATCAGACCCAATTTATCGTTTATCGGTTCGAGTTCGAGTTCTGACGGCTTAATTGTCGTTTCCGTTTCCGTTGCGTAACGGAAACGAGGAACGAAAACGGAAACGAGAATTTCGCCAAGTCGTGCCCATGTCTACTTACACACAACTCAGTCCCAA
The DNA here is from genome assembly GCA_037367245.1 of Phrynocephalus guinanensis. Taxonomy (NCBI): domain Eukaryota; kingdom Metazoa; phylum Chordata; class Lepidosauria; order Squamata; family Agamidae; genus Phrynocephalus; species Phrynocephalus guinanensis. The sequence continues at coordinate 103,763,082 of CM074734.1, read as the reverse complement.
TGAACTCAGCAACTTACTGCTCAGTAAACATATACACAGAATTTCCCTGTAAGAGTGTTAACACTTTGCCTGATCTTTATGCTGAATTACTGCTTGTGACTTTTATTGCCAACTCTGTGATGTATTTTTCAGTTACTTGTTAATTGAGAGGCAGTGTGGTATAACAACTAGAGTTCTTACCTGGACCTTGGACAATCTAGGCTCTATCTAAGGGTTGTTTTAGCATGCAAACCCCAGGATTCTGAGCCTAATGATAAAGGACCGTAGGAGTTGTGGTCCAAAACATCTGGAAGCCTGAAGTTTCCCCACCCTGTTCTAGCTCCTACTGAACTGTGAAGTTCACCAGGTGACCTTGGGCTAGTTACTGTCTCTTTAAGTAACTAAGAACAACTGATGGCATTCTCCTGTATTCAGAATAGCCCAGTGTTAGCACCCATGATGTCACTGATGTTGTCAAGGGGTTTTATGCTGTATATGATGGTAAGTTCTGGCATACTATGAAAACCCAGTTCATATCCTCATCTAGTACTTTGTCTCTTGTTCAAAGTACTAGATAAGGAAACACACAATATGCCATTCTGGAAACATGCTTTGGAAACATGCAATATGCCACTCTGGACCAACTATAGAGCTCTTTTAGTAAAAAAAAAGCTGTCTTCTGTTGAGTCAAACCATTGGTCCATCTAGTCCAGTATTTTCTATTCTGACTGTAAACATTTCTCCAAGAGATGGGCACAAAACGACCATTTTTGTTACTGTTCTCCATTATTCGTTCTGTTACGTAACGGAACGACTAACGGAGAATGGTATAATTTAGGAACGAACCGAACAGAACCAGAACAAATGAGTTTGGTTATGTTCGGTTTGTTCCTCCCTGCTGGCAATGACAGCCCAGCTGTCATCGCCAGCAGCGGGGGAGGATTGTGAGAGCCCTGTTCTCGCCTCCGCAAGCGGAGGCTCAGCTGCGGCTATCTCAATCTCTGATCTCCGCAGTGAGGGGGGTGACAGCTGGCTCAGCTGTCACATCCCCGCTGCGGAGATCAGATCGCTGCCAGAGAGGGGCCTGCAATCTGGACTCCGTGTGCGGAAGCCGGATCTCAGCCCCCTCACGCCATCCTCCACCCCACAGGCTGACAGCCTACTGGGCTATCAGGCTCTGGGGCGGAGAAGGAAGGGGCTGCACGATCTGGTCTCCATGCACAGAGCCCAGATCGGAGCCCCCCTCACCACCCTCCACCCCACAGCCTGACAGCCCACCGGTGGGCTGTCAGGCTCCAGGGCGGAGTCGAGAAGGAAGGGGCTGTGATCTGGTCTCCGCCATGCAGAAGACGGATTGCAGCCCCCTCCCAACCAGCCTCCACCTTCCCCACGCCGGATGACAGCACCGGGTGCTGTCATGACCGGCACGGGGAAGGCGGGACTCCCGTTCAGCCCCTCTGCATACAGAGGGACTGAACGGGGGTCCCAAAGGGATCTTCCCCGTGTGGGGCTTGACAGCACGCAGGGCAGCCGAGTCTCCCCTTTGCCCCTCTGCCCCAGGCGCTCTGTCATCCGGCATGGGGAAGGTCCCTTTAAGGCGCCGGGAAGGCAGAGGGCAGTGTTGGCTTGAACTTCCGCCACTGGGACTTCGGTTTCCTCTCCGCCGCCACTGGCCTGACTGGTGGGTGGGGAAGACGTCCCAGCGCTGAGGGGAGAAGCCAGTGGGCGGCCTGCTTTCCCTGAAATTCAAAAAATGAAAAACGAAGTGGCCCCCAGGGGCCCAAAAATGATAAAGAACCGAAGCGGGGGCCCAGGGGCCAAAGAACGGAAACGAACACCATTTTGGCGTGTCGTGCCCATCTCTACTCCAAGAGATAGATCTTTCCCAGCAAAATACTCAAGACTTCTCATTGCTCAGAAAATGACTAGGATATCAGATCCATTTCACCTTGTTTCATAATGCAGTAAAGGCATTTGTCAGCATGGCACTTCTTGGAAGATCTTTGAAGCTACATCCTGGCTAGTTTTTTCACATTTGACTTGTTCATGGGTCCAATCTATAATTTTACCCATTTTCAAAAAGGGGGATAGGAAAATGCTGGGCAATTATAGACCAATCAGCCTGCTGTCAGTCGTGGGCAAGGTATATGCTAACCACCTCCTGATTCGACTCAACTCCTGGATAAAAGATAATAACATACTTGGGCCAGAGCAAGCAGGATTTCATGAGAATAAATCCACAGTGGACCATTGTTTAATATTATCTCATCTTATAGCCAAGCAAACTGCCCATACGAAGAGTCAACTATATGCTGCCTTTTTAGATCTTAAAGCTGCATTTGACTCTGTAGACCGGGAACTTTTATGGGCCAAGTTACGGGCTGCCGGCTTAGACAGAAGACTGCTTTTTTTAATCCAAAGGTTACATACAGAGAACACTTGCTGCATTCGATTATCCAGTGATGGTGATCTTTCCAGCAGCGTTCCCATTAACAAAGGAGTTAAACATGGCTGTGTTCTTGCCCCCACCCTATTCAATTTGTACATCAATGACCTTGCTCCTCTATTGCTAGGAGTAAACAGCCACTGCCCAAGATTGGGCCATTTGGCAGTGCCCATTCTTCTGTATGCAGACGACATGGTACTACTTTCCCACACCAAGATAGGTTTAAGACGATTAATTTTAGAATGTATTAACTATCTTTCTTGCAACAAACTGTCCCTCAATTATAGTAAGTCCAAAATAGTTGTTTTCAGTAAGACCTGGAAACTCCATTCTTGGATTTTTCACGGGAGAGCAATACAACAAGTCAAATAATTTAAGTACTTAGGTTTAAATTTTTTCTACCGTAACACCTGGGCCAGACACAGGCATATCACTATCAACTCAGCCAGACTGACCATCCAAGCTATCTACCGGTTCTTTTATATATGGGGTAATCAACATATCCCCAGTGCTCTGCAGGTCTTCAAAGCCAAGGTCATCTCCCAACTGTTATATGGGGTACCAGTTTGGCTGGACGCCATCAATCCACTAGTTGAAAGGCTTCAATCCGCTTTTCTTTATAAAATATTGGCAGTTCCACATTGTGTACCTTACGCAGCCCTCTGTCTGGAGGCTGGACTTAGCAGATTGAACACTCAGGCACAGCTAAGACAATTCAAATACTGGCTGAGAATTTGTTTTATCTCACACAAAGACCCTCTGATAGAGGGCATTCTCTCTGACCATTTTTACTCTCCCGGCCTCAAACAGTTTCTCCAAAGAATTATGTCTCTGGGCATTTCACCTGATCAACTGGTGGCACTACATTTCATGCAGGCTTATAGGCTGTTAAAGCTTAGATTGCTAGACATTGAAAGTCAAGACCTTTTTGCAGCAGCCTCTAAAGCATGTTCTCCTCTCAGTCTCCAACTCCCACTACCTGTTGGCAAGCCGACCAGCTACCTACATCTTTTAGAGAATCCACAGGAACGACGTGCTTTCACTCTAGCTAGATGTAATGTGCTCCCCTCTAATGTCCTATATGGGAGATTCGGCTCTCTACCACTGGAGACTCGGTTATGTCCCTGTAATTCAGGGACCATTGAGTCTCTGGTGCATATGATCCTATATTGTCCTCTATATAAGGACATCCGCACGTCCCACCTAGAGCCACAGCTTGCTAGATTCCCTGGTCACCAGGACGAGGTCATTTTGCATAATCTTTTGTCAGGCTTAGACAAAACCCACACTAGGCAGATTGCCACATTTATTAATTTGTTAATCCAGCGACGCAGGCCACAGTTACTCAATGGGCCTTTTGTTCCACACCTCCAAATATAGTCTGTTCATTCTGGATGGTCTGCAGTCAATTTTGGCTGGACAAATATAATGATACATGGAAACACCCTCTTGCTCTCATCCTGTTACAACGTTCTTATATTTCCTCCACCCTTCCCTGTTTTTAATTGATACTGGTTTGGGTATGTACACATTCTCAATTGTGCATTTTATTCTCTATTGTTCATTGTCTATTTTATTTATTTATTTATTTATGCCAATAAAGGTGTCTGACTGACTGACTGACATTTGACTTGGAGAGGAGGTATTTAGGCATAAGAGCACTTGTTGTGAATCCAATCGATGCTTATTGGAGCACATCCCCTGGATTTCTGTGAGACCTCTTTGTTCATGCTTTTATACATTTGATGTGCATCTTTCTAAGGTAACCTTACATTTTGGTGCAGTGATAACATATCTGTTTCCAAGAACCCAACATTAAGTATGACTTCATCCAATTTTGGTTCCAAAGGCAGCAGACTAGAGTCATCTCACTTTTCCTCCCTTGTATCTGCATCTCTGTGAAGTGTCCCGTCTTTTGTTCGGACTCTGTTTTGGTCCTGCTCTGTCCCTCAGTGTGAGAGAACACTGGCCCCTGGGCTTAAATTACAGCAAGCCTTACTTAGAAAATATACCATGAAATTTTATGGCTCCCAGGAAGAAGGCTACCATCTGCTTTTTCTTTTTTCACCTTTTCTTTTCTTTTTCTTTCTTTTTTTTTTACCCAAATAGCCATTCCACAGTCTATTAAACCATTACTGCCTTCTCCCCCACTTTCCTCCTAACACTGTGCAGAAAGAAAGGGTGAAAAACCAGAAATAAGAGTTAAGCAACAATAGAGACCCCATTCTCCCTTCCAGTTCTTTCTAAAAACATATTATTAGCCAAAAACATAACAGATTGACTTAGATTTTGTCAGTTGTCTTGTTCCTCAGCACTCTGGAGCTTGGGAAGTTACTTTTTTTTAGCAAGTTTGGTTGCAAGATTCTTGAAGTTATACTATATTAAAATATTTCCAGTCTCTCAATTTTTCTTTTCCCATTTTTCATAATGTAAACTTTGATGTCCTGAATATATATATACATATATACATATACATACACACTCAGTGTAAGATTTGGACTTGGAGAGAAGTGAGCTGGATCAATAGTATTTACTTCTGCTAATCTGTTTCTGATTTGTGAAAAGTAGTGCTGTTTCAGCAGAGTTCTGCACCTTGGACTCTGCTCCACACAGCAAGCCAGAGTTCAAAACGTCGAGTTTGGAGACTGACATGTGGGGCCTCCCTTTTGTGTAAAATAAAGAGTGTCCAATTTAACCCGATATAATTATATGTGAAGATTTGGACTGGCTTCTGTCTTGGTTCCATTTTGGTTGCCTGCTAACTTGATGCATTGTTGAGGGCTATGTTTTCCTTTCCAGTTGTATACAACGGTAACCAGACTCCACTTGTTTCTTTTAAAAAAAATGCTTTTCCACATGTCACTTGCAAGGTCTTCCAAACATTTCTGTCGCTTTTCTTCTCAAATATTTAGGGCAATTAATATTTCTCCCCCTGGCAACTCCTGGCTGTTAAAAAAAGTATGTGGCAGGGGGTGGCAGTAACCCTGGAAAGGCTGGGTAGTAACAGGTGTGACCATTAACAAAACAAACAGATTGAAACCACTCTGTTTTCATTTGGGATACCAAGAAATATGAGAGATCAGACCCCAGCAGACATCAGGAGACATTTCGGGGGACTTTGTCTAAAACCTGATCCCATTTTTAATGACCTAGAAAATGTACAATCAGAGGTGAGCTCATCTCTCAAATATGGGGCCACGTGTTCCCAGATCTTGGTTGCAGTGTGTTCTTACTATGACTTCTATATAATTCTATCTAAACTGCTGTCAGACACTCCCGCTCCCCCCCCACCCACAAAGGAAACAGATGCAATCTAGATTAGGCACAGAAAAGCCATTTTCACTAGCTTTGATCAGGGCAGGCCCAAGATCTGTTGCTGCCTGAAGTAAAGTACGAGATGGCAGGCACACATTTGTTATACCTACAGAGGATGAGTGGATTGGCAGCTGTATCATATGTGCTGCATTGGTGCTAGGACATCATCCTCTACCTCACCTAAAGGCAGCAGGTAAGGGCTGGCTACAAACAGGGTGGAGTTCATGGGACAAACAGCTCTGCCTCGTAACCAGGCCATTAGTAAAGTTTAACCATGCTGCTCCTGTCATAAGCAGATCAGAAAGCCTATGTCTGATCTCCCACAACAGTGGTATAATGGCCAGGTTCTCCTTCCCTCTGCCCAGGAACCAGGTCCTGCTTGGCTTCAAAGGATCAAAGAATCATGGAATGTTGAAACTGGAAAGGTCCTATTATAAGGCCATCAAGTTCAATCCCCTGCTTCGTAAATTTAAGTGGAGCAGATTACTACTGAGAAACAGTGCTCTGCTTCAACGGAGGAAAAACTGATCTGATGGTGTTATAGTTAAGTAACAGGTAGCTGTCAGATATGAAGTAGAACTCAAGTTAAACAATGGACACAGAGGCAAGGAACTGACCCACAGCCACAGAAACAGAGTTTGGAAACAGCACTTTTGGAGGGCTTGTTGATACATACAAACATCCACATTGAATATATAACAAGATAGCAGTGTAAGGTCTCAAGCCAAATGGAAAGACTTGACATTCCTGCCTGCCTTGAAGGACCCAATGGCCATCCTGAGCTTTTACAAAGTACGAGAAGACTTCATTGTCACAAAGATCTTCTTCTCTGGCTTTTAATATCTTCTGAAGAGGGTCTTCTCTTGGTACAGGAACCCTTGCAGTCACACCTCATATAGATGTAAGAGAGGACCTTTTCCATGGCTGATCCTAGGTAGCAAAATGCTTTCTCCCTGAACTTTTAGTGCAGGCCTTCAAGGATTGTTTCTGGTTGAAGACCATGCAGTTGCAGTATTGCTACTTTCAGGGAGATCACAAAATGGCTCTTCATCAGCCATAGGTATATAGATAGTTACATGACTATCTGGAGAACTTTATATTAATGAATTGCTCTGTAATTCCATGAGAATCAGACTGTCAATCTCTTTTTTGTAGCTGTTTTCTTCTCCTGAACATCTGTTGCTAGTGATTAGAATTAGAGATGGGCATGAACCGAAAAAATGGTGATTCGTTTTGGTTCATTTTGTTTTACGGTTTTGTTTGGTTCATTTCGTTTTAAATGAATTTTTTTGAAAAATTCATTTCCTTGGTTCATTGATTTGTTATTCATTTCCCCCCGCTTTGCGCGATATAATCCATTTGACAGTGCGCGGGTGGGAAAAAACATTCAAAACAACCTCCACAGATGTTGACAACAACTGCACAAACTGGATTGCCTGCATCCTCATCCTCATGACATCATGATCAAAATCTTCAATCATCTTTACCAGGTGGCGGCAGTGGCAGCGGCGACGGCGGTGGTGGGGTGATCCTGGCTCCTGTGGCAGGGGCTTTTTGAGGCGCTGGCTTGGGGCCAGCACCTCTTTCCCCCCCCAAGTGCTGACTTTGCGGTCCCTTGGTTCCCCCCTCCCCCAAGTGTTGAATATGCGGCCCTTTTGGTTCAAAACAAAACAAACCGAACCATTTTTTTCCAGTTCAGCTCGTTTCATTCTAAATCCACTCTGGGGTTCATTATTTGTTTCGTTACTTAATGAAATGAATAATGAATAATGAAATGAATAACAAATAATGAAACAAATTCAAAGTTCATTTCGTGCCTGTCACTAATTAGGGTCCTATTTCCTTCTGTAACTGCATCATTGTGATCATATAAGCAATCCCCACCCTGTAGGCTCACCATTATTCACCAGATCTTGCAGTGGCAGCAAAAGTGGGCATATGACCACTTACAAGGCAGGAAAACACTAAACAATTGCCTTTATATGGGTTAGATCTTCTCCCCAACTGGATTTTGGTCACTGTGTTTTAAAAAGATAGTTTGAAATATTATCTAAGGCCTAAAGTCATGTATAGAGAAATATTTATTTAGTGAATAATGACACCTTAACCATAAGCCATTTAGCAAGCAGGAGCCCTCCTTGTGGTTCCAAAGCTTTGACTGAACAAAAAGGCAACTTTAGTTTCAGACACATTGTGTCATGTTGCTTTGATATCCAGTTGCTGTTTTAGATGCCACACACAAGCGTAAGACATAAATCTTAGGCAACTTGATAGCAACCATCAGAGTTCAAACATCTGGTAAAGATTTCTTTCTTTTTTTAAAAGGCTGAATCCAGCTTTTTCCTGACATCTCCTCTTTAAAAATGCTCATTTTAGATGCCATTTAATATAAACAATTACCACTAAGGGGAAGATGAGATAACGGGATGGGCACAAAATGGAAAAAAGTGTTTTGTTTCATTCTGTTTTGTTTCCACCCCCCCCCATTTTCATTTCATTCTGTAAGTAATGAATTTTGTAAAGACACTACAGCCTACAGTTTGACTACAGACTCTTTCTAACGTCCCGCCTCGAGCTGTCTGGTGGGGCAATTGAAAAGGTAAAATGCCCCCCAACAGCGAGCCTCTCTCTTTTTTGTGTGTGTGTGTTTTTTTAAATATTTTTAAGGGCTCCAACCAATCTGTCAAAGGCTGGAGCCTTTTTAAAATGCCCCCCCCCAACAGTGAGCCTCTCTCTGTTCCGGGGGGGGGGTAATTTGAAGGGTTCCCATGGAGCTAAGGCTCCACTGGAGCCTCTGTAAAATCACCTGCTGGAACATCAAGCCTCTTTTTTTTGGGGGGGGAGTTAAAAGAGTTCCAGTCCAACTGTCCTGTCTTGAGAAGGATTCTCCTCAATTTATCACATTGTTCTTCCTCACTTTTCTTAGAGAAGTTCAAAAGATGAGGTGACCTCACTGGGATCGAGACCACGCTATTGACCACAGTCTAGGAAACCTTCTCAAGAAAGAAGAACAAGTATGATGTAAATACTATAAATGCCTCTCAGCTTGCTTTGTATTTGCACAAAAGATTTGCAAATTGTAAGAAGAAAAACCTCCTTAAAAGACAAGCCTTATATGAGAAAGGTTTCAACCTCAATCCCTGGAATTTCCACTTACAACAATCAGGTAATAGAAGATCCAAAAGTCTCTATAGCTATTGGTGACATCATATAAAACAGAACCAACCATCATGTGTTCAGACAGAGTTCAACCAGAATCTGTAAAATTCCTATTGAGTACACTTGATCTTAACTAAAAGGCTAAGTGTTTGTTTTGTACTACAGTTCCCAGGCATAAAATTATTCTGGAAATTATTGTTTCTCCCTCCCACCCAAGCAACGAGTTTTGATAATAGAAGATGGACCAAATTCACATATACCACGTGCATCAATTATCTTCTGGTTTATTACTGCAGTTCTTAACTTCTCAAGGATATGCCTCTCACTTCCTGAACTGACCTGATTTCTATTAGGTACAAAGCACTTGGAGTGCTTCTTAATCAGGATGTCAGATTTGCCAAAAGCTTCTCTTGGCAATTAGCAAACAGGCAATACTGAGTAAAGCTCACAGCAGCCATCTTGATGAGGGGCAGCCTCGTTCGTTGACACTCAGCTCATGCTCTACATACTCCGTATCTTATTAGATTAGGGTTTCCAAGGTTGCCATCCAAATTAGTAGCATCTGCCAGTCCTATTGAGTCTCACTGCTGGAATGAGAGGTATGCATGCAAAGTGGCTGGCAGAATGTGCTCAATCACTCATATGGTAACACGGAAAAGGGTCAAGCACTCACAATGAGAACAGCAGTCCACTTGGTGTGATTCTGCTGCTATGATTTCTTTGTCAAGAATGCAAAACATGACTTTATGCAAAGATAACAAGTACCATCTTTTACTTGGTTGTTGCCATGGCCTCTCTTATTCATTCGACTGTTCCAACAGTCACGAGGTAGGAGCTTCTACAGCACCTGGGCAGACTGTTATTAATACCAGCAGGCCAAACTGAATCCCTAGTTAGGTCATTACTTTTTAATCAAAGCACTTGTCTCTTTTCATCCCATCCTGCCTGCTTGCTGTTACACTTAGATTTTTGCCGCACAACCAGGTGTTAAAGGAACAAAGGGATTTGCATGAGTGGAAGAGACGTAAACAGACCAAAGCTTTTCTGGCCAGAAAACACACAGACAGATTAAACTGTCAGTTGCATGCTTTGCACAACTTTGGACACTGGTCTTTTTAAAAAATCTAAACAGAGAAACTTTGTACTATTTGAGACTCATGGATATTGGTGTCCAAGAAGACTTGAAATGAGGAGAGAAATCATGGAGGTGTCTAAGGCCGTTACTTCACGAAGTACTTCTCTTCGCAGCGTGATTGCCTTCGCTATGAATCCGAAGGCGGTCACGTGGTGGTCACGTGGTCTCCATTCGCCCCCAGAGCAACTTTCCGTGTCCTCACGGGAGAACAGGTTTTCTGGATCGAATCCAGTACTACCTCACGTGCTCCCTTCGCATTGGGAAGCTTACTTGCAACGTGACCGGTTTCTGCTTTCTTTTTAAAAAAAAAAACCACGGCGTATCGAAGCAAATCGATACCCGGCTGTCATTTGCGAAGGGCAAACTGAATGAACTGTATGTTCCTTTGTTTTTACTCCCGATTTAAAAAGTATTGCTTCGTCCATTGGCGATGTGAAAAAAATTGCTGTTCTCCGTCAGGGTCACTAGGTGGACCAGCACACAACATTTGTTGTGTATACCATCGCTCCTCCAAGGAATATTGTAAGCACAGAAAGCAAGATCAAGAGAACGGTTTTCCAAAATATCGATGCATCGGCATTTCGGAGAAAAACAAACTAAAAAAAATTAAATATATATAATCACTGGCCACACGTGACTTTGGATGCGAATATAAGGGAATGCGAAAAGCGAAAAAGATTCCCGGTAGATCCTGCCAGGGGAATCACTCGCCCCGCTTGGTGCACGGTTTAGGGGGCGTGGTCGGGGAGGCGCCGCATCCAAAAAATGAGGATCGTGCGGACAAAACCGATCGATTCGCGCAGAAATCACAGCTCGCCGCGCAGCGAGAGGTTCGTGAAGTAACGGCCTAAAAAGAGGGATTTAATAACTAATCAATGGGACTTCAATTAAGTCCACATTGACTGGGCCAATGTGAGCTCCCAGGGGTTAAGAAAGAGAAACCGGGTTTCTCGACTTGCTGAATGACTGTGCCTTAGAGCAACTTGTCATGGAGCCCACCCGAGAACAGGCAACTCTGGATCTAATACTGTCTGATACTCAGGACCTGGTCAGGGATGTGAATGTCACTGAGCCTCTGGGGAACAGTGACCATGCTGCAATCCTCCTTTGCCATGCATGTTGGAGGAAGAGTATCAAGCAAATCAGACATAAAAACCCTTGATTTTCGAAGGGCAAACTTCCCTCAGATGAGGAAACTAGTAACAAAGAAATTGAAAAGGAAGGTAAAAAGAATCCAAACTCTCCAGAGTGCATGGAGCCTGTTTAAAACAACGGTAGCAGAGGCCCATCACAAGTGCATACCACAAAGAAAGAAGAGCTCACCTAAGTCTAGGAAGATGCCTGCATGGTTAACAAGCGGAGTTAGAGAGGCTTTAAAGCGCAAGGAGAGGTCTTTCTATAAATGGAAATCCTCCCCAAATGAGGAAAATAAAAAGGAACACAAACTCTAGCAAAAGAAATGTAAGATGATAAGAGAGGCAAAGAAAGATTTTGAGGAATGCATGGCTAGCAATATAAAGGGTAATAATAAAAGCTTCTTTAAATATGTTGGAAGTAGAAAACCTGCCAGCGAACCAGTTGGCCGTCTGGATGGTGAGGGAGGAAAAGGGAAGGTTAAGGAGGACTTGGAAATTGCAGAGAAATTAAATGAGTTCTTTGCATCTGTCTTCACGACAGAGGACTGTGAGCAGATTCTGCTGCCTGAACGGCCCCTCTTGACTAAAGAATTAAATCAAATACAGGTTTAAAAAGAGCATGTTTTAAGAACTAATTGATAAATTGAAGATTAACAAGTCACCGGGCCCAGATGGCATCCACCCAAGGGGTTATTAGGGAACTGAGAAATGAAATTGCAGATGTCTTAATGGTAATATGCAACTTGTCTCTTAAAACGGCCACAGTGCTGGAGGACTGGAGGATAGCAGATGTGACACCAATTTTTAAAATAGGAAGGAGGGGGGACCCGGGAAACAACAGGCCAGTTAGCCTTACATCTGTCCCAGGGAAGATGGTGGAAAGCCTCATCCAAGAGAAAATCTTAAAACACATAGAAGAACAAACCTTGCTGAGAGAAAATCAGCACGGCTTCTGTAAGGGTAAGTCTTGTTTGACAAATCTTTTAGAATTTTTTGAAAAGGTCAACAGGCATGTGGATTTGGGTGAACCGGTGGATATAGTCTATCTGGATTTTCAGAAGGTTTTTGACACAGTCCCTCACTAAAGGATGTTGAGAAAATTGCACAGTCAGGGGATAGGAGGGCAGGTCCTCTTATGGACTGACAACTGGTTGAGAGCCAGGAAACAAAGAGTAGGTGTCAATGGGAAATTTTCACAATGGAGAGAAGTGAAAAGCGGTGTGCCCTAGGGCTCTGTCCTGGGACCGGTGCTTTTCAATCTGTTCATAAATGACCTGGAGACAGTGATAAACAGTGAGGTCGTGAAGTTTGAAGATGACACAAAACTTTTCCGTGTTGTAAAAACCAGAGAAGATTGTGAAGAACTCCAGAAGGATCTCTCCAAACTGGGGGAATGGGCTGCAAAATGGCAAATGCGATTTAATGTAGCTAAATGTAAAGTAATGCATATTGGGGTAAAAAATCAAAACTTTATCAACTCATGGGCTCTGAGTTATCCGTGACAGATCAGGAAAGAGATCTTGGTGTGTTGGTGGACAGCTCAATGAAGGTGTCTACCGAATGTATGGCAGCAGTGAAGAAGGCCAATTCCATGCTAGGGATTATAAAAAGGGGATTGAAAATAAAACAGCCAACATTATAATGCCATTATACAAAACAATAGTAAGGCCCCACCTGGAGTATTGTGTACAATTCTGGTCACCGCATCTCAAGAAAGACATAGTGGAACTGGAAAAGGTGCAGAAGAGAGCAACTAAAATGATTACTGGGCTGGGGCACCTCCCTTATGAGGAAAGGCTAAAACATTTGGGCCTCTTTAGTCTGGAAAAAAGGCGTCTGAGGGGGAATATGATTGAGACGTACAAAATAATGCAGGGCATGAGTAAAGTGGATACAGGGAAGCTCTTCTCCTTCTCACAAAATACCAGAACTAGTGGACATCCACTCAAATTGAGGGCTGGGAGAATATGAACAGACAAAATAAAATATTTTTTCACCCAGCACATTGTTAGTCTGTGGAACTCCCTACCACAGGATGTGGTGATGGCATCTGGCCTGGATGCCTTCAAAAGGGAATTGGACAGCTTCCTGGAGGAGAAGTCCATCACAGGTTACAAACCATGATGGAGATGTGTAATCTCCAGGCTTAAAACCAGGGTACGTCAAGGGCCAGATGCAGGGGAGTAGTATCAGGAGACAGATATCTACTTCTAGTCTCATGAGCTCCCAAACGCATCTGGTGGGGCTACTGTGAGATACAGGAAGCTGGACTAGATGGGCCATTGGCCTGATCCAGCATGGCTCTTCTTATGTTCTTATGTTCTTATGTTCTTATGGTCGTGCGCTTCTTCAAGGGTCTGCATCGTGTAGGGAGAGATAAAAAGAAAGGCAAAAATAAGGATGAAGTGTCCGATGGCTTTTTGATTTTATATTTACAGTAGAAATAAGAAGCTGCAAATCCCTCTTTGTCAAGGAGTACTACCCACCTTCACCTCATTAGATGAGGCAGCAAGCAAAAGGGAGTTAACAATTTCCCAAGCCTTGGGATTAGAATGGGAGCATGTTTCTTGACCACTGTTTCTCTCTCTGCTGCTGTTTCTCTTCAAATTTTGATCAAGCCTATGTATGGATTCTGAGCATTTTTCAAGCTGACTGGGGTGTGTGTATCCTCTGCTCCTTTTATTGTTCCTAAGCTGTCTGGTGGGATATTTATGCAACATATGAGGAAGGATGTGTGCTAGCCCCACCTCTCCATTAATGCATTGCATGCATGAAACTAAGGATCTGAAGAGTGGTTAGGGTCCTATTGGCTAGCATCCATGACATCATGCATAAGAGGTAATACAGTCCTTCCTTCCCAACCTATGAACAACTTTGCGATCTTTTTAAAAGGATTATACTGTAAGCATTTTATTGTGGAAAATAAAGGAAGCATGAATGGCTTTAGAAGAAGAAGAAGAAGAAGAAGAAGAAGAAGAAGAAGAAGAAGAAGAAGAAGAAGAAGAAGAAGAAGAAGAATTAGTTGTAGTAGTAGTATTGGAAAAGCTTCTCCTGATCAAACTTTAATATAGCTGGTGAAGCCTGAACCACACAGAGGGATTCCTTTGTCTTCAACAATTACTCTCACCTACAACTAACCCTTTGGAGTGAAACAGGGGGATGTTTCCTTCAAACTGCTGGAAGAAACACTACTCTGAAAGATTTTTAATTTTAGGTGTTGAAACCCAGCTATTTCCTGCCCCATACATTCTTATGGAGCATATATATATCCTTGTTTAAACTTCTGGAATCGTATATATAAAAATTAGCCCCCTTGGACACAACAGGAGTTGGAACGCATTCCGGAAACTTTCTTAAATTGCCTAGCAGCAGGGATGCTTAATGGCAGTGCCTTTAGATGAAATCTTGGTAGGTTCAAATGGAAGCATTAAGTATTCTCAGGTTGAATGTTTGTACTTAGGGCTTAATATTCCCCAATGAGTGGCACTGCCATTAGTACAACTCTAAGAATGGTTATGTAACTCTAATGCCATGAGTTTGGGCTTTCTGTAAGGAGAGTTTTATTTTGTTTTAGATAGACTGCAACCTCCTCTGATGAAATAGCACAGCACAGTTGCACCAAGAGGCTGGTCCAATTGCATTAAAAATCCTTTAGCTTTACTACTCAGACTTGCCTTGATGGTTTTCAAAGAGGTAGCATGTTAATGTCTTGCCGTGAGTGCAACTAAAATCCAAGTAGTCAAAAGTAGTGGGGCACCTTCAAGACCAGAATGGTGTAGATGTAGACTATGATCCACGACTCCTTAGATTCATGGAGTGAAATATCGAGGCACAGGTCTATATACAAGTATACATTGTATTGACCTAGCAACGATGGATGCCGAACGCGCCATTTGAAACTGACAGTAACGTTATTAATACTAGTGATGAACTCCTAGGAGGGTCGATTACATCAATATCCTGATATATCTAGAGCACTTAACCATTTAGGTTAGCACAGTCTGTCTTTTAAGTACAAAGGTGCTTCTGATTCTGAGGTAAAGTCAGAATTAATAATGAGCTGTTTTCATTAGGTCCCCAACCTCACAGTGCACCCCGATGTAGAAACCTCTTGTGAAATATTTCACACAGTGCATTGGAGGCGTTGGATTTTAATGCACCAAAGCTTGTACCAAAATATACCTGTGAGCCTTTAAGGCTCCACACAACATGTTTCCTTTTTCTTTCTTTCTTGCTGCACTGCAGGAGCACCACAGCCAGTTGCCTCATAACTCAGTGGGTCCACTGGTCCATCTCGCTTCATATTGGCTGGCAATGTTTGACAGAGTTTTCAGACTGAAATCTTTTTTCAGTCTGTCCTGTAGCTACTAGGAAGAGGGGCTGCACTCCACTGGGGACCATTATTTAAAGAGGAATGGGTTTTTACAGATTTACTCAAATACTGTGCATACAAATGACTCCAGCATCCAAGACATCCTGATTGATTTCCCCCAAGCTTTAAATCATCATCATCATCATCATCATCATCATCATCATCATCATCATCATCATCATCATCATCATCATCATCATCATCATCATCACAATCCTGACTGGCGGCAACCCTTTCCAGAGTTTTCTAGGTATAGTGGGCTCAGAAGTGATTCACCATTTCCTTCTGGGGGAACCCCGGGACAGTGCAGCTTGCCCAAGGCCACGCAGGCTGGCTCTTCTCCCTTGAGGGACAGCAGGATGCTGAACTGCCAGCTATTCCTATCTCACTTAGCTAAGCCAGCACCTTATAAAATGCAATTTCAATATATCATCATTATAATTACTGTATAATTATCCAATAACATCATTATATACTTCTACAGCACAACTGTGCTTGTCACTCACTTTTCACTGATGATTTTTTTCTCCAGAATTCAGGAACTAGCTGCCTTCTTTGTACCTGCTTAAAAAGATGGAAATGGGATAAGAAAGCTAAAGAGAACGTTAGGAGAGCTCTACAGATTGCCTCCATATGCCTATTGTTTCCAAGTGATATAAAACACAGCCACCTGTCTGTCCTAATTGGCTATGTCCAACCAGCACAATGCATGAATTTCCATAAGTGCAAAAGGAATGAGTCTTGGTTTCTCTCTTCCCTTCCGTGTCTTCCAGCTCAACAATAAGTGTGGAGGGGCAGGTAGCATATCAATTGCCTGGTGAGGGGGTCATACAGTATCACCTTGTCTAGTTTATCAACAGGGCATTGTTGGCCCACGCTCCAGCCTCAACCAGATGTCAGGATAGTAAGGAAGAAAGGAGTGTGAGGGGAATACAATACACCCATTATCCATGTATTGCCTCTTTAATGTTGGATATGCAGCTGTCTGAAGGGGGTGGGGTTAGGATACTGAACTAGCCTCTCCATGTTGTGGTGCAGTGGTTAAATGCCTGTATTGCAGGTAAAACTGTGCTCACTAGCTGGGGTTCAATCCCAAGTAGCAGGCTCATGGTTGTCTCGGCCTTCCATCTTTCCAAGGTCGGTAAAATGAGTACCAAGCTTGCTTGGGTGGGGTGGGGGGCAATGTGTAGCCTGCATACTGTAATTAAAAACTGTAAACCGCCCAAAGACTACTTGAAGTGGTATGGGGCGGTATATAAGCAGAACACTTTGCTTTGTTTTTTTGCTTTGAATCCTGGTTTTTTTTTCGGGGGGTTGAGATTGACTCACATAATACAGGAGGAGAGATGGGCACAAATAAAAAAAATGGTGTTTCGTTTGTCGTTTGTCATTGAGAGGTCCGTTTCGTTTCGTTTCCATTTTTTGTGAATTTTTTGAAAAATTTCGTTTCCATTTTTCGTTTTTCATTTCTACCCGCTTTTCGTGCGATTTTAAAAAGCATTTCCGTGCGTGGGCATTGAAGTTGTCCAAGAATTTACATGATCCCATCACATGGCTTGCCTCCATGTTGTGGCTGGAGTGGCCACATCCATTTTGTCATCCTTATAAAGGGAAAAGAAAAATACATCGCAATGGGAGAAGACAAAAACAAACGTTTTAAGGACCCCAACCCCCTGGTAGGTAATAATTTCAAATTATTATCGCATTATCACTGCATTTTTATGGATGTCCAGGGCGTTTTAATACCCAAGAAATCAATATTAGGCATCTGGGAGCCATTTTGGGTCGATGTCCCCTAACTCCCCTTAAAGGAAAAAAAATACAGCAATCTGAGAAAAGACATAAATGCACGTTTTAAGGACCCCAACCCCCCTGGTAGGTATTATCAGACAGTATAAATAATTATTGTTACATTTTTATGGATGTCCAGGGTGTTTTTTAACATTTAAAACAGCTCATTTCATTGCGTGTCGCCAGTAACGGAAACGAAATGTAATGAACACAATTTTCGGTATTCTGTTCGTTTCGTTTCATTTTCATCATAATTTTCGTTTGTCATTTCGTTACGTAACAAAACGACAAACGACAAACGACAAACGGAAACAAAAAATGTTCATTTCGTGCCCATCTCTATACAGGGGTGTAGCATTCCATGCGCCCACCCCCAGACAGTTGCAGTTCTGCAATTAAAGAAACAATGGAAGGGGGAGAGGGTAACATGCTCAAGGCATATGGATTTAAAGCAGGACTGCAGAGGGATATCACATTTGTTGGTCAAATCCCACAGTACCATTTCATGGTCAGGAACTGCTTCCACCCATTGAATTGGCCCCAAGGCATTACCTCTGTGTGGGTGGGCAGGTTTTCACTTGTATGGTGTGTTGCAGAAAGGAGAGGAGGAGGAAAGAGATTTCTGTGGAAATCCCAAAATGCAAGTCCTTAATATTTGCAAAAGGGACTGAAATATGCGGTATACGTATCAGTGACAGTTTGTAATCAGGTATGCAGCTCCTAACAGTCTCGGCCCCGGCAACCATGTTTAGAGATCCAGAACCCCACCTCTCATTCCCCGCTTCACTCTTTTTCTTGAGAGAGAAATAATTAGAAGCAGCCCTACAGTGACATTATGTACACAGAGATAACAGTTCAGGGTCCGAGGACAGTACAGTCTGGTCTGGCATTGTGCAAGCAACCTGTTTGTGATCCTTAAACATGGGGATGGGAATCCTCATATCATCCACTGTGAGGCGTCCAAGGTGACTGCTTCATAGTTTTACCAGGGCTGTTCTATTTTCATAAAATCCGAAGCCAGGTAGCTGCACCGTTCCAGAAGAACAGCAGATTGTATGACTAAATAAAACAGAAATTGGACTCCTGTGTGTCTTAAAAAGGTCAGCAAGTATGGCTAAACATACAAATAAATCAACAGAGAGACATATACCGATAGCACACTTTTTGTGAGGAAACAATATTAAGCAGTTGTACTGGATAGCACTAAGCACTGAAAACATTAGTTGTGGTCCAGTAATTAGAGTTACTTTTGTCTAAAGTCGATGATCTCTACTGCATTAAGCACACTGAACTCTGGATTGAGTGGAAGATAAAATATGATCCCTGGCTAGTTTGCTTTATGTCCCCTTTAAGTGCTACAGGTATGGCGGTACTTAAAACACTATGTAAATGATGATATTCTAAAGCTTTAGGAAGTTTTCTCAACAGACTACCTAAATTAAAAGTTCTATCTATGAGACAAAATATTTTACAGTTTGAAATTAACAGAAATGGACTCATGGCATTCCTCAGCTGCTTCTCTGTTTGGGAAGATCACAGTTCAATGATAGCTCTCAATAGAAAATCAATTTCTTATCAGGGAGGATGGACAAAGACTAACAAGAAGTTTGGCTTGTTTATAGAGACTCAGAGCAGTTTCAAGGGCAACAGCTCTTATCAGGAGTTGTACCAGACACCAGATTCTGCCTACAGTACAACCTCTCTGAGACTGCATGGAATATGTAAAATGGACTGAATTTTGAGAGGTTAAAGCATTGCCAATTATTCAAGAATGTCCCTTTTTGGACATACACCAAGTCTGGTGTAGCTGCCAAACCCAAGAAGAAGACTCAATGTCTTCTGTGTCAGAGATTCTTCTAAATTATAGCTTTTTAGCATGACAGGCTTCATTTGGGGGGTCTTTTATTAGCCTTGAAACGAGAGCTTGAATTTAAGTGTTTTCAGTGTCATGAGTGATATTTCCTTTGCTCCAATACTATCCTCACTGGGTACTTATCCTTAAACCTGGTGAAATAGCCTGTGGCCTACCCTTCCCCCAGAGTCCATGAAATTGTGATCAATTTAAAACCTAATGGTCAACCCCATCTAGAGTAAACCCACTGAACGAGTAGGGCTTGTAAAGTCAACAATGATATACAGTGTATGGATCTGCTCGCCAATCCTCTGGTGGCACACAGGGATGATGAATCTCCCTTGTGAGGGCACGGTGTGTGTGTGTGGGGGGGGATGTCAGAGGAATTAGCAGCAGAGATTCTGGCACCAGTTCACATTACACTCCAGTCATGGATGCGGACATCTTATTTATCAAGGAGCTCTGCCACCCCTATCAAGAAAAGGCAGGTGGCCCACATCAAAGGGCACAGGGGTATGCCAAGGCCCACCGATGTCTGCCCAAAGATCCTTCCTGCAGTGTCCAGCGGTGTTCATAGTCGTGTGCCAAGTTTTTAGATGAATTGTTAACCTTCAGCCCAGCTATATACTCAGTGAATTCAGTGGTATTTATCTACTTACATTTACATGTTTTACGAACCACTCGGTTGGCAGGAGGTGGGGTTAACAGTGGGAGGTCACTCCACTCCGTGGGACCCGGGATTCAAACCACTGAGCTGCCAACTTTGCAGCGGACAGTTTCAGTACTCTAGCCTACTGAGCCACCACAACCCCTTTCACCTAAGTTCTAAAGAAGAGTCAAATCTGGATGCAATCCCGAGAGGTGGACTTGATCCATAAATAGTCCCAAATTGTAAACATGATCTATTGATCTATTGCACAACTGCTCCTCCTTTTGAGGAAGACAGATCACTGGCTAATAGTATTTCTGTGCTGTCCAGAGGTTTAAAGAAAAACAACTGGAAACCATAAATGGTGCTTAGAAAGCCAGAATCTATTTGCCTTCCCAGTTCTGTTATCCTAGCCATTCCTGATTTTTAAAGGCTACAGGTTAATTGTGGCAATGAAACCCTCAGCAGGGAGCAAGCAAACCAAATTATTTGCTCAGATATAACTTGAATGTTTTTATTTACGTTCAGCACCCCATTTCTCGGAACTATTCCTAAGTTTCTTTCAGAACAGGAAGTAAATAAGAAAGTATGTAAATGGATGAGGAAGATTTGTGCTTAATCTGTGCTTTAATGTACTACTAAATTTCACTTTTATTCTAAAATGCAAGCTAAAAAAACCAAACTATCCTTAGTAATTGATACTTCCATGATGCAGTAGAATTCTCCAATCAAGAAATATCTATAGACATTTTTATTTTAAAGGAAAGTGGGTCCAAAATACAGAGTACAGTTGGAATATTACTAGTGGATCATTCTTGGAACAAGACTTCATAAAGTGTACATGTGAAAAAAATCTATATAAAACAGCATGCTGTAGAAATGTCCACACCATGCATATAAGACTATACATAATTTAAAAAAAAATATCCAGGAAAGTCGGGTTTTATGACTGGAAATCTTAAAGCTTGAGATGAACTGTACGGGGAAAATAAGAAACTGAGAGAACAGAACATTGCTAGAATTATTCATGTTGTGCACTTTGACACATCATCATCATCTCTCTCTCTCTCTCTCTGTGTGTGTATGTGTGTTGCTTTTGGATGGGACAGTTGTATTACTGTATGCAATGACCCCTGCAAGAACCAACACAGAGACAGCAGATAGCCATCTAGTGGCTATCAAGCATATTATAATTCCAGGAGGCCAACAAACGGCCCACATCCAAAAATACAGTGGTTGCGAACACAGGCTGATATCTTGAAGTGTCCAGAGTAATACGAAGTAAGCTGCTTTTCTACCCTAAACTGAGTCTTGTTTATGAATATAGGTAGACAATCTCTAAGGGGTCTGACTTTGTCAGTAGTCTCAGCTTCTCTTCAAACAAAATCCTTTATTTATCCAACTTCTTTCATCTACAGGTTGATATTTGGCATGATATGTTAAAAATTATATAAAGAATACTTTATTTTTTTTTTAAAAAAAGCTCTCCTTATCCTTCCAGGGTACAGCAACAAAGTCTTTGGCAAACCAAAGCTGAATCAATTGAACTACCCCTGACCTCCTTTGCTAGTGACCTCTTTGTGTGAACTTGGCTTTATTCCTGCTCTTGCTGCCGATCAGACTAGTTTAGCACTCTTTCTGTTTTAAATCTTTCATGAATAACCTTGTCAAAACTCCATTTAGTTATCTTAGGAATGTGAACTAGGTGAGCTGCAAGCTTAACTGAATGAGGCACTGATTCATTTTTTTCTATCCAGGTTACATGACAGGAATGCTCTGGGCCACCAGATGCTTCACCATCACCACCATCATGACCACCTATGTCTAAAGATTCAAAACAGCTGGAAGGAAGTGCAGTTACCAAGTGAAACAATGAAATGCTGTTCCACTGGGCTTCACCAGAGAATTAAAATGGTGGACTTTGTCAAAGTCTTGCTCACTTCTTTTAATGTACATCATCCACAAATGCTTAACAGAGCCACTTGCCACACTGGGTTAAAGAAGCTATTGGTTTGAGCTGGTATGGAAGTGACTGATCCTCATTTTCTGTATGTAATTCACCATCCTCCAATCTGGGAATGGAAGAAGGTTCAACATCTTGAAGGTTACAACAACTACAATTACAACACAATAATTATAATCTAAGAGGGAATTTTATTAGCCTTGTAACGATTGGTCAGATAATTCATTTATTTAATCATGAACGAAGAAATTGACCTTTGAAAGTCAATCTCTCAAATCAGTTTGTGGCAGTTCTAACCACAGTGGATTACTCTGCACGCAGACGTAGTAAAGGATATGAAAAATAAGAGGGAATTGGTTGCTTTAGTCCAGGCATATAGAATTCTAGAGTTCTGCCCTGCCCAGCTATTTCTCCCTCAAAGTCACATCTCAAATTCCGTGGAAGGCAAAACTTCTGAATGAATATTCTGGGAGATGTTGTAGAAAAGAGAAAGAAAGAAAGAAAGAAAGAAAGAAAGAAAGAAAGAAAGAAAGAAAGAAAGAAAGAAAGAAAGAAAGAAAGAAAGAAAGAAAGAAACAAACTGTTCAGGCAGTGTGGAAACTATTCTCATACTAATGTCATAATCTTTTTTTAAAAAACCACTCCTTTAATTATCATTACAATAGCAAACAGAAAATGTAGTTGTAATCCATCTCATTCTGGAGACAGTAAAGACATGAATAAGCAATGTTAGAATCATAGCGGCAAAGGATAACATAACTTTTTGGCAGTGTAACTAACAGCTTTAGTCCATTTTTACCTTTATGTAGGCTCTGTGGCCTGTCTACTTTTGTGAATTTTGACTCATAGGCCAGCGGTTTATGGTGCCCTCACTTTAAGCAAATAACAACAAACTCTTCACTTACCTTTTATCACAGACACAGTCAATAATTACATGAAAAATGGTAATTATACCATTACTTCAGAAGTCTTGGAATTGTGACTAATCCCAAATCAAACATTCATTTTTTATTATTAATTATTGTGCAGCAGAGCAAATCAACATTCCACAAGGCAATTCTAAAAATGATGGCAGCAAAAAAGGTAACTTTAATATAAGACTTCATATCAGCACCACATTTGGAACAGACTAAAGAGAGTATTAGATATCTCAGTATAGATTATACAAAAATATACATGATTTAAAGAAAACAGACATGGAAAGAATAAGGAGATTAAAAAAAACAAGATAGAAAATTACAAAAAAAGTTAAATTATCTTGGTTTGGCAAAATTGCAATTTCTGAAAAGAAAATATTACCAAAATGCACATTCTTGGTCTGGATGATCCTACTTAGATGTTCAGTACAGGAATTGAAAAAATATGCAGGGAGAAATAAATGAGTTTTGTAATGGAGATAAGAGAATTAGATTAAATAAAAAGTTATGGTACTTGCACAAAAAAGGAGATTTAGCTCTATTAGTTTATACTATATAGCAAACCAACTAAGAGTTATTCCAGATATTATAACTCAGAGTAATGAATTAATATGGAGTGACATAGTGTTGTAAGAATTATATGAAATGGGAGAATTACAAGAATCCTATTGGTATAAAGAAAAAAGAATAATATTAAAAATGCAATAAAAAGACTTCAGAATTCTATTATAAAGACTTTATTAGCAATCTGTAACAAATGGAGACCTTTTAACTCCAGTAGTAGAGCTAGAATATTTTCCAAGATATGGAATAAAGGTACTGAAGAATATATTAAAAAGAAATCATATATGAAAATGGGAAAATTGGGAGGGAAAATTAAAAATAAGGAACAATTAAGAACTATGTTTAAAGGAGAACATTTAAACTGGTTAAATTTAAGGCAATTGTAAGAATGGATAAATTACAGTGAGATATTCAGATCTAAAGATAGGAAATTGACAAAATTTGAAAATATTATAAAAATTATGGAGAATGGGGAGGAAAAGAAGGAGAAAGGAAAATAGGTACATTATACAGATGTTTGATGGAATAAGCAGATTAATTAGAAAGTCTAAAAATATGGGATATAGATGTTGGGAGAACCCAGAAGACTGGCAGAACATCTAGAATAAATGAGTTTTCAAAAATATGACAATTAGAATAAAAGAAAAGGGATATAAAATATTATGGAGATGATACCTAACTCCAGTAAAATGAAATAATATAAATGCTAACTATTCTAAGAGGTGCTGGAAATGTGATAAAAAAGTGGGAACTTACTAGCATTTATGGTGGGAGGGCAAAGTGGTAAAAAAAGTATGGAATTGACGAGATTAGAGACATATTGAAAGTTTATATTGAAATATCACCAAAAATAGAATTATTTATAATAACAATGATATTAATCATGCAAAAAAGAAGATGATAATAAATATGTTAACAGCAGTGAAACTGATCGTTGCGAAAAAATATATAATCAAGACTGGATCTTCCAATTGCATGAATGGCATAATGAAATTTGGAATATTGCAATTAATGATAAATTGACTTCTGAAATTAAGTTTTAAAAAAAGAGAACTGAAGATTAATAGATTAAATGAGAAATGGGATGAATTAATAAGTGCTGTATTGGGTAAAAGGAAAGGAGAATGCCAAACCAAGATTATATGTACTTTTGGAAGGGATGTGGGGACAGCTGAGTGATGTCATCGTGCTGTCAACATCCAGTCCAACATTCCCTGTAATTTTTATTTCCTCTGTGTGAGAGGGTGGGGGTGAGAGGTTTTCAGCTGAAACCTGGAAGCAAATTGGCATTGACCCCAGCTGCCACTGTACGGCACTGGTGGAGCTTTGGGCAGATGTGCACATTAGAGATGGGCACAAAACTAAAATACAGCATTTCGTTTCATTTCTTTAGTACTTTTGTTTCATTAGTAATGCATTTTAAAAGAATTTTTGGAACAAAACAAATGAAATATTTTGTTAATGGCTGCCCTGGGTCCTGGGGGCATAAAAATTGCAGGGTAGCTTCTTTGGACTCTTCCCTGTAAACCCCCAAATTTGGAGAGTTTGTGGGTTCAGGGGGCAGAGTTATTAAGCTTCAAAGGGGGTCCCCTTAGGATAAAATCATTTCTATTTGAGTCAGGATTCAGAAGCCAAGTCACTGACCGCTCACATGCGGAGGGGCTAGTGGGGCTTTCCTATTCAATTAGAATGATTTTTTTCCTAGGGGTACCCCTTTTGAGCTTAATAACTCAGCCCCCTGACTCCCAAACCTCTCCGAATTTTGAGGGCTTACAGGGAAGAGATTGATCAAGCTACCCTGCTATTTTGGTGCCTCTAGGACCCATGGGAGCATAGCATTTTGTTTCATTTCGTAATGGAACTACTTTAAAATTTCATTACAAACGAAACAAAATGAAACTATATTTCTATTTCATGCCCATCTCTAGTGCTGATACATACTTGTGATCACCATTTTAGAGTACATATTGTGATTGCAGGCATGGATCAGCACCAAAATCACAGGGTAGCTTCCAGCAATATAGGGGTTAAGCAAGGGGAGCTAATAAATTGACCTATTGCTGGCACAGAACGTGCACAGCAGTTTTGCAATTACTGCTGGGAGGCCCTCTTTGCAGTTGAATAACTCAGCCCCCTGAATCCTAAATCTCTCCAAATTTGGGGGGCTTACATGGAAGAGCTTGAGGAAGCTCCTCTGCTTCATTTACCAAACCAGAAAAAGGTGGTTCTATTCATTTTGTCACAAAACAGTTTCTCTCATTTCCTTTTGTAACAAATAGACATGGGCACGACTTGGCGAAATTCTCGTTTCTGTTTCCGTTTCTCGTTTCCGTTACGTAATGGAACGAAGAACGACAATTACTCTGCCAGAACTCGAACTCGAACCGACTAAAGAAAAATTGGGTCTAATTTGTCGTTGTCGTTCCTGGCATTGCAGCGATCGCGCGATGCCAAGCGGCACAGGAAAAACGTTTTAAAAATAAAAAAACACCAATTCCCGGCCAAAAAAGCAGGCGAAAATATGCCTGCCTGAGGGCACCTACCAGAGGGGTGGTTTCTGGGGGGGGGGTCCCCGGCCTCCCCCCCTCCTCTCCTGGGTTGCGCAAAGTGCGCATCCTCGTCGAGTCGCCACGGCAACTCACCAAGCGGCGCGGCACAGAAAAAAAGTTTTAAAAATAAAAAAACCCGATTCCCGGCCATAAAAGCAGGCAAAAATATGCCTGCCTGAGTGAGGGCACCTACCAGAAGGGTGGTTTCTGGGGGGGGGGTGGTCCCCCGGCCTCCCCCCTCGTCTCCTGGGCTGTGCAAAGTGCGCATCCTCGTCGAGTCGCCAACTCGCCAAGCGGCGTGGCACAGAAAAAAAAGTTTAAAAAAAAACCGATTCCCGGCCAAAAAAGCAGGCGAAAATATGCCTGCCTCAGTGAGGGCACCTACCAGAGGGGTGGTTTCTGGGGGGGGTCCCCGGCCTCCCCCCCTCTCCTGTCCTGGGCTGCTCTGGTGGGGGGCATCCTCGTCGTCTCGCCGAGTCGCCATGCCATGCGGTGCGGGCAGGGGATCCAAAATGGGCGACCGCAATATTTATTTTGAAATTGCGTGGTCCAAAAACACACCAAAGCACCACAGAAACATGCGAAAATAGCTATTTTAAAACTGCCTGAATTATTTCAGTAGCAGCAGTGGGTTTTTCTTGCAACAAAACGTCTCCATTGATTTTATTTTATTTTTATTTTTATTTTTATTTTTTTACACCTGCGCAATGATGGGCTGGCCATGGGAGTGGACCATGCAAATTTTTGGAGCCATTCCACCAATTGCATGGCCACTTGGCCAAGTTTTGACCGAGACTTCTGGGATGTGCCAGTCGGGCATAAAAAGCCACTAACCCTAGCCCGAACACAAACCCTAACCCTAACCCTAACCCATACGTCAGTACACTGTCCTTCTTACTGGGTCAGAGAGGCACCCAGAGGTGCACCCCAGTAACTCACCCTAACCTTACCCGTAACCCTAAGCCTAGCCCTTGCGCTAACCCCTAACCAGTAAGCCAGATGTGTACTCGTATTGCACTACAGCAAGTACACTTCCCTTCTTAGTGAGTCACAGGGCGCCCGTAGGGGTCCTCTCTCACTTTGTTCCCCAGCCCAAGTGCACCGCAGGCAGTGAGTCACAGAGGCACCCGAAAGAGAGATGCCTCTGCCTGCTACTGCAACTTAATGGTATGCATATCCAATTGGCTATGCATGCCATTTTGTAGCGGGCCAGAGGAGGCACCCACCCCAGAGAGGTGCCTCCAGGAGCCCGCTTTCCTTTCATGGCGGGCCCGAGGAGGCACCCACCCCAGAGAGGTGCCTCCAGGAGCCCCCCCCCAAAACCAGTACTAATGACAGACGAAAAACCCGACAAATGAAACGACAAATTTTCGAAAAATTTCGCGACAAACGGAAACAAGCTGAAACGGGCCAGCTCCGACACACGACAACTCGAAACGTAATTTTTCCTGGTCGTGCCCATCTCTAGTAACAAAACAATTTGTTACATAACACAATGACAAAACAGCATTTCATTTTTGTTTGGTGCCCATTGGATACAGAAGCACTATATTCCACATAGATAACTGCAGTTTTTTTTTTAAAAAAAGAATTGAATACAGTCATAGAATCAAAAAGGCATAGAAGGCTAAGATTAATCCAAAGCAACCATTAAATCATATGAGGATACAACACTGCACAAGAACAACTCAGTATGTTCAGCAATATGTGCATGGATTGAACATTGCTTCACATAAGTGGTGAGTGACTGTTAGGTTACTAATTGGGATTTAGGAATATTGTTTTCCTTGAAGATGAATGTTAGCCTAAAGAGGCAGCTATCATCCGCAGTTGAAAGAATACTCTCTTGTCTTTTTTTACTGTGACAGTAACTCACAGATTCGACCTGTCTTTGGAAAGGTAGAGAATTTTACATAACCTTTCAACGTCACTCCGCCATCACACCTTGCTTAAACCAGTGGCTGCTTGTGTTTTAGGAGACACCTCATCCCAAAATGCTGGGGTGGGACATCCACCTGTTCAGGTCATGAGCTTCCTATCAGTTAAACAGACATTGCATGAAAAATTGTTCTTCTGAGCTTGTGAGCAGGCAGAGGAGAACCCTGCATTTGGCAAGGTGGAGAGTTCCCCTTGGGCATGTACAGTTTGCATGGCTGCATTCAAGGAGGCACCACAGAGCTGTTTTCCCTTTCACGGACAATACTGGGAGGCTGTCTTCAGGGGGTCCAGGAAATCCCTTCATTCACACACGCAAGTCATGGCTGCAACTTGGCTTTGGGGACCGCTTTCCCACTGCCCACAAACCTTGCTGCAGTCACACACCTGGCACCACAATGGCCGTTACTTCACGAGCCGCTCGCTTCGTGGCTAGCCTTCTTTTCTGTGCGAATTGATCGTTTCAGTCCGCACGCTCCTCCTTTTTGGCTGCGATGCCACCCTGACCACGCCCCCTTTACCATGCTCCAAGCGGGGCGAGTGGTTACCCTGGCTGCTGCCGGGAATCTTTTCGCTTCGCATCTTGCTTCGCTCCCAACGTCACGTGTGGTCTCGGTTTTTGGCTTTTATTTCAAGTTTTTTAAAAATATATTCAAACAGGGATATCGATGCATCGCTATATCGTTTCATCGCTTTGCGCTGTTACTTCCTCGCTCGAGTAGGGGCGGCGGCGGCGGCGGGCGGCAGCGGTGGCGGCGGCGGCGGGAGCAGGAGGAGCCGCTGCCGCCTCGCCCGGCCAGAGCAGGGCACCCGGGGCAGGCAGCGTGCAAGCGGCGGAGGGCGGGCTCCTCTACCTACTGAACAGCTGTATTCATTCTGCTCCATCTTTTTTGCAACTGCTCCTGGGAAGCCCAGCACCCATGTTCTCCCAGTTCTGACTCTTTCCTCCCATTCCAAACGTAACCTATTAAATATTTCATCGCACATTTTCCTTGCTAGCCTCTTATTCACATGCATTATTGAGCGACCACATTTCTCGGAAGTGCCAGGGCAGTGCACGGCAGCTCATGCTGAGGGCTCCCCTGTTTTGTTAAAGGCTCTGATGGCCCAGCTGGAATTTGCTCTGCCATACTTTTCCAGAGAACTAGCCTTCTTCTCTCTTTTATTTTTAAGTTCTGTTTTCACTCACCTGTACACGAGACTGAGTTGTTTCAATGCTCAAGTTCCAAAATGCTTTAATATTCAAGCTCTTGGTGCTCATAGCTCACCCAAGACATGAGGGCTGCCCATGTTTTAGGAGCAATGTGACGGAGCAAAGGGCACCCAGGGGTTCTGAGCTGTTGGTCTCTTCAGAACTCTTGCGGGCTGGAACAATTGATCAGGCCCCTCGTTAAAGCCATTAATAATTTATTAAACCATTTTTATCTGCCAATAGGATCAGCTTGACCTGGTTTATTGGGTTATCTGGTTTAATGATGATGCCATTGATTTAAGAAGCATTTACTTGCCCTTCATAGTATTGACAGCTGATCTTTAGCTTTAGTCAAATCAGAAAAATTTAGCTGGACATGGTGCAACTCTCTTCCCACACATCAAGTGACTTCCTCTTGTTCTTGTTTTAAGTATTTGGTTCAAAAGAAGGGGGGAGAGGGGGGGAGAGAGAAATAGAAGATTTCTATCCAAAAGATAGAAATAGAAGATTCCAAATTGTCTGTTGAAGTTTCTTGAAAATGACTGAGGTTTGGCAGTATGTTAAATGAATGCCTAGGTTATGAAGCAGTTGTGAGTGAGTGAGAGTTTGGGTTCTTTGGTAAATGCCAGCATTTATTGGAGATGATGTACAGCAGCACCTGGTGACTGGCACACAAAAAGCTCTGCAGGCCAGTGCTACCTGTTTGGATCCTGCTGGAGCTTGTCCTACCAGCAGAACAAAAAGACATTGCCTATTGATCAATCCAGTCAACACTTGTTGCCTGAGTATTAGGCACCACATTTTGTTTATAAATATTTTTCATCCTTGTTATTGTCATGAGGTAGGTGTGGATTGGCGGGAGGAGAAAAGGCCTCTATCAGAGGGGAGAGATGGAGCAGCATGCCACCCTCCCCATGGAGCAGCATGCCACTATAATTCCCCCAAAATGCATGAGCCTTCTGACATGTCCCACTAATTTACCTGAATGTCACATGAAGCCACCATGCTAGAAAAGGCCCCCATGTTTGCCATCATCATTCCACACCATCAACAACAAGGGGTTTCGGTGAATCCAAGAAGAGGATTGAGCCAGAGCCTGTTGGTCTTGGTCCACTCCAGTATTGCCGCCAGGCAGTGATCAAGGGTTTGGACAGCCTCCACTGCAGAGGTGGAGAAGAAGAGGTAGAGCTGTGTGTACTGATGACAGCAAGCTCCAAAACTCTGGATGACCTCAGCCAGTGGCCTCATATAGATGTTGAAGAGCATAGGGGAGAGTGCCGACCCCGAGGCAAAAGAGTGTCCAGGGAGACAACAGGTCACCCCCCCCCCAAGCTCACTCGCTGAGCACGGTCCTCAAGGAAGGAGCAGAGCCAGCCAAAGGCTAGACCCCCAATCCCCACCTCAGAGAGCTGGCACAGGAGGATACCATGGTCAACAGCATCAAAGGCTGCTGACAGGTCGAGAAGGACCAGCAGGGTAGAGCAACCCATGTCAGCCCTCATCAACAGGTCATCCTGCGACCAGGGCAGTCTCAGTCCCATGATGCAGCCTAAACCCAGACGGGAAAGGATCCAAAACAAGGTTCTCCTCCAGGAATGACTGGAGCCTAGGATGACTGGAGATATCTTCATAGAATATATGCTGTTCCTAATAATGTTATCAATTGTACTTGAGTGATGTTGATCTTGTCAATGCTGAGGGTTCTCAGATATTGATACAGGTCTTTTGGGATTGCACCCAAGGTGCCTTCTTGCTTTCTTATTCCATTTTTTTTATTTCTATTCTATTTCTAAATCCCAATATTTGGTTATCTTTTCTAATTCTTTGCCGCTGACTCTTTTGTCTCCTGGTATTGCCCCATCGATGATTTGAACTTTGTTTTCTTGCTTGCATACTATTGTGATGTCTGGAGTATTGTGGACAAGGTGTCTATCGCACTGGATTCTGAAATCCCAGAGTACCTTGATGACTTTATGTTCGGTCACCTTTTCTGGCTGATGTTCCCACCACTTCTTGCTTGATGGGAGGTTGAAATTTTTACATATGTTCCAATGGCGCATTGCTGCTACTTTATTATGATGGGCTAAATAATCAGTCTGAGTGAGTTTGGGGCAACAGCTGCTGATGTGATCTATAGTTTCATCCTTTTCTTTGCACAATCAACATTTACTATCATTCAATGATTTATCAATTTTCACCTTTATGACATTTGTTCTTAAAGCTTGATCTTGAGCTGCCATGATTAGTCCTTCAGTTTCTTTCTGCAAGGTTTCTTTTCTTAATCAAAGCCATGTTTGTTCTTGGTTGATCTTATCATTGGTATCTCTTATATACTGACCACATAGTCCAGGCATGTCCAAACTTTGGCCCTCCTGATGTTTTGGACCACAACTCCCACAATTCTAAGCTTAGATTGCCAATAGCAGAGGACTGTGGGAGTTGTGGTCCAAAATATCTGGAGGGCCAAAGTTTGGACAAGCCTGATGCAGTCCTTTACTATGCCCGTTCTCTATTTGGCCTTGCATTTGCTGACTTTTAAATTCTTGTTTAGTTTCTGGATATTCCTTTATTGTGTCTTCAGTAACTATTGATTTAAGCACAGCATTTTCACTATGGTGGAGACAGTCAAATATTCCTTGTTTTTATTCCTCGACATTTTGATGAACTTGCAAGAGGCCTCTGCCTCCTATTTTTCCTTGACAAGTAGAGCCTACTGAGATCACTCTGTGGATGTAGTACATTGTTTAATGTCATTGCTGCTCTTGTCTTTTGATCTAATGTTTCTAATTCTGCCTGGGTCCATTTTATAACACCTGCTGTGTATCACAAGAATGGAATAGCCCATGTGTTTATAGCTTAGATAGTATTCTTTCAATTTAATTATGATTTTAGTATCTTTCTAACTCTTCTGATGTATAGAGATGGGCACGACTTGAAAAATTTTTTTTTCGAGTTGTCGTTAGTCGGGCCAGTCCCGTTTCGGGTCGTTTCTGGTTTTCGCGAAAATTCGCAAAAATTAGTCGGTTCGTTTTTTCGTTTTTTCGTTGTCGTTAGTACTGGTTTTTTGGGGGGGAGCGGGCTCCTGGAGGCACCTCTGTGGGGTGGGTGCCTCCTCTGGCCCGCTATAAAGGGAAAGTGGGCTCCTGGAGGCACCCGTGGGTGCCTCCTATTCTCACCCACTAGGAAGGGGAAGCAGGCTCCAAGAGACCCCTCTACATGGGGGTCTCCCTTCCTCACCTGCTGCTGCTGCAAAATGCTATGCAATAGCCATATGGATATTGCATAACATAATGTGCAGACAGTGAGACCAGTGTGAGAGTGATAGAATCATGCCTTCCCTGCACAAGGCTCTCGCACCACCATGTCTCACACAGAAGGGAAGTGTACTTGCTGCGTGTAGTGCAATGCAAGCAAGTAGATCTGGCTTTAAGGTGGCTTAGTGCAACGGCTAGGGTTAGGCTAGTGACGGGTAAGGTTACGGTGGGCTAGTGGGTTGCACCTCTGGGTGCCTCTCTGACCCACTAAGAAGACAGTCTGTGACGTATGGGTATGGAGTCAAGGGTTAGGGTTAGGGTTAGGGGGGCTAGGGCAGGTTTTAGGGGGCTTTTTGGCACATCCCAGAAGTCTCCATGGCCAAGTGGCCATGCGATTGGTGGGATGGCTCCAAAAATTTGCATGGTCGTCCACTCCCACATGGCTGGCCACTCGGCCAGCCCATCATTGCGCAGGTGTAAATAAAATAAAATAAAATAAAATCAATGGAGGACAGAGGAGGAGAGGAGAGACATTTTGTTGCAAGAAAAAACCCACTGCTACTGTGAAAAATCTGGCAGTTTATAAATTTTCGCGTGTTTCTGTTGTGCTTGTGTGTTTTTGGACCACGATTTCAAAAACAATATTGTGTTCGCCACCCCATTTTGGATCCCCCACCTGCACCGCATGGCATGGCGAAATGGCGACTCGAGTCCGGCTGGCCAGGACGGGGGGGAGGCGGGACCCCCCCTCCAGAAACCACCCCTCCGGTAGGTGCCCTGCGCCCTTAGACAAGCAGGCATTTTTCCGCCTGCTTTTTTGGCCCGGGAATGGGTGGGGGGAGAGTTTAAAATTTTTTTCCTGTGCCGTCCGTGCCGCTTGCTTGCGCTTTAATTGCGGCGGCCGGCGGCCGGCGAGACTGGGCTTTTTGCTGGCTGCGAGCCTGCGGCGAGTCCCACAGAGCAGCCCACTAGGACGGGGGATGGGGGGGAGGCTGGGGACCTCCCTCCAGAAACAACCCCTCTGGTAGGTGCCCTGAGGCATGGCAGGCATTTTTCCGCCTGCTTTTTGGCCGGGAACCGGGATTTTTAACTTTTAAAAACTTTTTTTCTGTGCCGCGTGGCATCGCGCGATGCAAGGAACGAGCACGACAAATCAGACCAAAATTGTTCGTTCGTCGGTTCGAGCTCGAAGTCTGGGGGAGTAATTCCCGTTACCGTTTCTGTAGAGTAACGGAACCGAGTAACGGAAACGGAAACGGGAATACCGCTAAGTCGTGCCCATCTCTACTGATGTATTATTGGCTAACTTTATTCTTTACTTCTTTATGCTTGATGCTATCTGCGTGTAGTACTTCAAGACACTTATATGATTCTTTTTCATCCAATGTTTTTATAAAATTATTAGGCAGATCAATTCCTTCAGTCTTTACTATCTTTCCTCTGATGATACTGAGGGTTGCACACTTGTCTAATCTGATTTACATTGCAATGTCATTGCTGAAAATTCATTTATTATTATTATTATTATTATTATTATTATTATTATTATTATTATTATTATTATTATTATTATTATTATTATTATTATTATTAGTGAATAGCCTGTACAGTATTTTTTCTGAGCTCTATGCTCTTACTCTGACTGAGACTGGATAATCTTTGGGGAGAAACAGCCTGGAATCAGCACCAAAAAAACATTAAAACCAAAAATATTATTGCGAGGAAAAAACAAAACAGTAACAAAATCTGTAAACCAAAACACGAAGTGAGCTATTTTGTGTACACGAATAGTAGATCATTTTTTCAGAAAACAAAACAAAACAAAACCAATCAACATTAGACGGACTAGTATTATATTAAGAAATATAATGCCAATACATATGCACACACATGTTCTTATGCCAAGTTTTCCTTCAGTGACATCCCTTTACACCCCAAACACTAATGATCCTGTACGTATTTATATATAATTGAACCCAATTAAACCAAGAGGAGCTTACTTCTGAAAAACCTGCCTGAGAGTAGGCTATGTGAAAGATGATATACTAAATTATTTTCTTAGCCTTACATTTTTCAACTTTGATGTACACTAAACCATAAAAAGCAGTTTTGTAACTTTTTTAAAGAAAGTATGTATCATATATACTGCATATACATTTCTTCACAATCAAACATGCACAATATGCCTCACTTTAATATACAGTATATCCCATTTTCTCATGTTTTTCTAAGGCAGGGTGTGTTCTACGACTGTCTCCCAAACTTTTTACAATTCATTTCAGTCCGCTCATAATAATTGCATTAGCATAGATGATCTACGCTCCTAAATATGCTTGGCTCTCTCTGTGTTTTTAAATGCAGCTGCAAGTCGGAATGCTGGGTGAGTGGGAGTTCATCAGAAAGTCATTATTAAAATTAAAACCCTTCCATGGCAAACTTCAGCTCTACATTAAAAGTGAGATTTTCATTATCCTGCTGAATATTTTAAATATATTCAGAAGCAAGTGCCAAAGAAATAAATCAGCACCATTGCAGCAAAGTCTATGTTGGCAGATGATTATTATTATTATTTATTACAGAAAGGGGAAAGAATCTTGTATAGTTTATCCTGACAGGCCAAATCACCTGTGTGCAAAATTCCTGAAGCACATTAAGAAACTACTGTTGAAAGAGTCCAAGAGGGGTCTCTTCTTCAGTCACTCACTTAATTTTCCTGGTAAGGGCTATTCAACTGAAGCTTTATGGCTAACCTGAGACCCTGTTCAGAGGAAATTCTATGAGAGAAACCTGAGCCACCACCCCCCAACAACTCCTGAAAAATGCTAAGTATTTATTAGGAAAGTTCATTTGAACCAAGACCCATTGAGTGAAGCTCTGGAACATCCAGTTGTATTCCCAAGATCGAGTCTGAAGCATATGAAGCACCAAAACAAAAAGGGACCTTTGAGCATGCACAGAATGCCGATTCCTTTCAACAGAAGAACTCGTCAGAAATTTTTACAGGCCCCAGTAACAGCCTCATAACATTTATTTATGTATTTGTGTGTCTGAATGAAAGGATGTCTGCCCAGCTTGAAACAGTCCAGAATAATTTTTCAAAGGGAAATCATAGGTCTTCCCCAGAGCATCTCTCCTGCATGTCTAAGGCCACAGGTGGGCCTGCAATCAATTACTACATAAATTTCTGTGCCATTGTTCAAATATTTTAGAAAGACGGCCTCTCAGAAGGACCATTTAGTCAAATCCTGCTTTAGGCATTACTGGGAGGGGAACCAGCTGGAGAATACTTTGCCCCAGATTCTGCAAGTGAATATCCTTGCCTTCCTGAGATATTATTAAGTGCTGGGGTAGAACAAAAGGCTCTGTGATGGGCATCTTGGGATGCCAACTAAGATGTTGACTTGATTTGGCATTCCCTTACTTTACTTTATTTGGAACTTATATACTGCCAGCTTGTAGAAAACAACTCAAGGCAGTTAACAAGGACAAAAACAATAAACACCATAAGTATGATGAAAGTAATTGTCAAATTCCCTGTGCATCCCCCCTTCAAAAAAAGCAGATGTAAACAAAGTGCCTGGTATGCTGGGGGTATTACTCTATAATGGAAAGCATTTACTAGGTTACATTTTCACACAATGGTTCTGGCATACCTTGAGGGCAGATTTTAGGAGGTTTGCACCTACCCAAGTGCAGGTCCCAAATCCCCACCTATTAGAGATGGGCACGGAACAAACATTTTTTTGTTTCCGTTACCGTTTGTTGTTTCCGTTACGTAACGAAACGACAAACAAAAATTGTGATGAAAATGAAACGAAACAAACAGAACCACGGAAATTGTGGTCATTATGTTTCATTTCCGTTAATAGCGACGTGCGATGAAATGAGCTGTTTTAAATGTTAAAAAACGCCCTGGACATCCGTAAAAACACAGTGATAATTATTTATATTGTCTGATAATACCTACCAGGGGGGTTGGGGTCCTTAAAACGTTTGTTTTTGTCTTTTCCCATCGCAATGCATTTTTCTTTTCCCTTTAAAATGGATGTCGCCATCAGCCACAAAATGGAGGCAAGCCATGTGATGTGGGATCATGTTCAACCAATAGCATGCCCAGGTTGCAGACTGGGCAGGCAGGTCTGGCAGCCACAGAGGGCATAAAAAGCTCTGGCAGCCCCTGTCCTCCTTGCAGTCTCTGGTGGGAGTTAGGGTGGGATTGCTGTCTCTACGACTCTAGCTTCAGTCCTGCAGCCTCCCTGTGTGCGTGCGTGCTGCGTACCTCTCGGTGAGTACCCTCCCCTGCCCTGCAGTGCAGTCACTCTGCGGCTGCCTTGCACCCTGGGCAACGCCCGCCGCTGCCTTTGCAGCCTCCCTGCATACCTAGTCTATACTGTGTCTCTGCCAGCATCCATTTTTTTTAGTGTTTTTCCTCTGGTCTGGAGTGTTGGGGGATGCCTGCGCACGGAAATGCTTTAAAAATCACGCAAAAAGCGGGTAGAAACAACAAATGAAAAAACAAAAAACGGTAACGAAATTTTTCAAAAAATTCCCGACAAACGGAAACGAACCGAAACAGACCTCTCAATGACAAATGAAAAACCGAAACACCATTTTTTTGTTTCGTGTTCATCTCTACCACCTATATAGGAAATGTTGGGCCTAATATTTCCTCCCCTCCCCCATGTAAGATATAGATTGGTATTCACAGTAATGAGGAGTGACCTGAAAGTGTTGCTTGATCTGTGATTGTTCATTAACATGTCCGGTTCATCCTTTGAAGGATGCTGCAGCGATCAGGTGCACCTCTAAAATGACCCAATGGAGCATCCGTCATTGTAGCAACGTCTTACTTTTGAATTTCTCAGCACTCTTCATCAGCCAGAAGGCCTTCTGGTCCTTTTCCCTTTCTATTCTGTGGAAACAAAGGAAAGACGCAAGGCAAACTACCTGCATTTAAAGTGCCTATAAAAGTTTGGGTAATTACTTTCTTTCCATGCCCTCCTCACTGCAGTATGAACATAACTAACTTGGCCTTGCCTGACCTTGGAACAACTCCAGTTTTACTGCGTGCTCCAGAATACATTCGAGATGGTTGAAGTCTACGAACGGCAGGACCAGTGACTCCTAAGAGTAAAAAAAAAAAAAAGGGGGGGGGAATGAATCCAACCTTAGCTGGGAATGGCTGGATGTCATATAAATAGCAGTAAAACTGTTAAATCTATTTGCATTTCACACCCAATAATTTCAGAGTCCACCTCAGAGAGCACTGCTTGAAAGTCAGCACTTTTAATTGTCCAGTAAATTTCCTTTCAGACAGCTGCTTCATAAACGGCCATTCGGTGCACACTCTGAGAAAAAACAGATATCTGATTTATCTCTGGATGGAGACCGAAATGGCCATTTGTGTGTCACAGCTTCCCTGGTCTGTTTCACTTAAATGAAAAACCAAACTCCCTTGGTTGCAAGTCTGCAACCACTCCATGGACAAAAACCCGGGCTCATGGAGAACAGCTAGTTAGAGATGCCAGGCGATATTTCTGTTCCACATGTTCCTTGTGCCCACAGTTTTCCTGTGCCAACAGCATACCTCTTCTTACTATGGTAAAACTGTTAGTCGCTCTCTCTTCTTCAGCCAGCAACATGATTTCTAATTTAATTAAAATGTTGGGGTGGCGGAAAATAGTCTCAAGCTACGTCATGTCTGGTTAGGCTTCATCACGTTCCTTGGCGGTCCTAAGATCAGGGCAAGAGAGGCACAGCAAAGGTGTTGCTGGTTACAAAATAAAATTCTTGTCGTAAAATTTTATGGGGTTTCTACAACAAGCAGGGACTGCTAAATATTCACATGGAATTTGACAAAGGCCAGCCGTCTGTACCAACCAAAACCAACCGACAAGGAATACTTGGAGTCCTCAAGGAAATTTGGCATATTGGAAATGTTGCTGACTTTTAGCCTTTTCTCTCTATCGGCCTTTTACTTTTATTAAATGCAGGATATTTGTAGCTGTGCCCCTCATCATGTTTACATAGAAATAACCCCACATTGAATTTGGGATAGCAAAGAAAAACATATATTACCTTAAATATTGGCAATATTGATCAGTGTTTTATATAGTGACAGAGCACTATTTCACATTTCAGGAAGGGATATAAATCCGGGGCAGGCCGTTGGAGGTAGGAAATAAATTTAATGCCAGGCTCAAAGCTCTGGCCTTGCCTCTATTCAAGACTGAACTGCAGAAAACAGACTAACATTAGAAAATAAAGATAGTGTGTATTTAAGATCATTTAGTATATGGTGACTTGCTACAATGCCCAACATTAGGAAATGCCAGATTTGTGAACTGGTGGCCGAATATCTGTGGTTACAAGTCTTGCCATGTTCAGCTAGAAATAATCCTTAGATTCAGGTGTTGCAGTTTGCCATCAGAGCCATACCTGAACCCTTACCAAGCTTGAGATAAACCACCAGCATGTACATTTTATTGGTATAGCCTTCAGGAATCGAGGGTCAACCTCTAAGTCGCAGTGGAAGTGACCCTATCAAAACAATGAAGAACAGAGTATGATTTTCTGGTGCTTGGAGTCAGCAGCATGTTCAGGGCCTTTCTCTTTTGTTTAGATAATGGTTCCTTTTCTACCACTCAATTACATGGGGACTGAAATAGCATGCAGGGAGTTGGAGAACTGAACCAGCTTGCATTAATATGGCAAATGTCTGCAGATCAAGTCATTATTAATGCTGCAGGAGCTGTTCCAGGCTGTTGCATGGACATCCTGAGATACAAAAATGGAAACTGGGTATGATTTTCTGACAATCCAGTTTATTTATTCTTGAGTTTATATCCCGCCCATCTTCCCAACGGGAACTCTGGGCGGCGAACATGGCTGAACAATTCAGCAAATACAGATAAGAAATACAAAACAGAGCAATAAGAGACGAGACCAACAAGTCAACAAAAGTTAAAATAAAACATATTAAAAGAGCAGAGGTGAGGCGCACCCTTAAATTCTAAACTCGCCACTGCTATCAGGTTCAGCAAATTATCGATGGCGGATTTAAAAAAAAAAGGGGGGGAGGGCTAAGCTAGGTCACCAAAGGCCTCGCGGAATAGGATGGTCTTCACCACTTTACGAAAGGCCAGCAGGGACTCTGCAGAGCGCACTTCGCAAGGCAAGGAGTTCCATAAGGATGGAGCGGCCACCGAGAAAGCCCGGTTCCGGGTAAGGGACCGCCTGGCTTCTCGGGGGGATGGAACCTGCAGCAAGTGCGCTCGCGACTGCCGAACCGGTCAGGCCGATGTTGACCGCTGGGCGATCCGCTCCGCCAGGTAGTCCGGACCCAGGCCATGGAGGGTTTTATAAACTAAAACCAAGACCTTGAATCTAATCCGGGAGGCAACGGGTAGCCAATGCAGCCGGGCCAGCACCGGGGTGATGCGGTCAAAGCGACGCGCAACCGCCACCAGTCTGGCCGCTGCATTTTGCACCCGCTGCAATCGCCGGAGGAGAGTCAAGGGCAACCCCATGTAGAGAGCGTTGCAATAGTCCAACCTCGAGATCACCAGCGCCTGCACCACTGTTCTCAGGGGGTCCCCATCTAGGTAAGGGCGAATCTGGGCGATCTGGTGAAGATGAAAAAATGCGGTCCTGGCCACGGCCGCCACCTGGGCATCCAGGGACAAGGCCGGGTCCAGGATCACGCCCAGGTTCCGAACCCTCTCCGCCAGTTGGAGGGAAACACCCTCCAAGCTGGGGAGGGGGCCCCCGTACCCGGACGGGGAGCTCCCGAAGAACATCACCTCGGTCTTCTCAGGGTTGAGTTTGAGCCTGTTGGCCCTGGTCCAGGCCATGACCGCCTCCAGACACTGGTCAAGGGACCGGACAGCTTCCACTGCAGAGGTGGAAAAACAGAGATAGAGCTGCGTGTCATCAGCATACTGATGACAACGCAGCCCAAATCTCCTGATGACCCCCGCCAGCGGCCTTACATAGATGTTAAACAGCATGGGGGAGAGAAACGAGCCCTGCGGAACCCCGCACGGGAGTGTCCACGGGGCCGACAACTCTCCCCCATGCTGCACATACTGGGA
This sequence comes from Phrynocephalus guinanensis, assembly GCA_037367245.1. Taxonomy (NCBI): domain Eukaryota; kingdom Metazoa; phylum Chordata; class Lepidosauria; order Squamata; family Agamidae; genus Phrynocephalus; species Phrynocephalus guinanensis. The sequence goes on along the minus strand of CM074734.1, from coordinate 103,722,781 downwards.
TCGGCCCTGAAGGAAGGACCGGAGCCAACTGCGAACAGTGCCCCCGATCCCCACCTCCAGGAGCCGGTCCAGTAGAATACCGTGGTCGACGGTATCAAAGGCCGCTGACAGATCCAGGAGAACCAACAGGGTAGAGCAACCCCTGTCGGCCGCCCGGATAAGGTCATCTTGCAGCGCGACCAGAGCTGTTTCGGTACCCCGGCCAGGCCTGAAGCCGGACTGGCAAGGATTAAGGCACTGCTGTTCCTCCAAAAAAGATTGAATCCGCACCGCGGCCACCCTCTCGATCACCTTGCCCATGAAGGGAACGTTGGCTATCGGACGATAATTAGCCAATTGGTCCGCAGCCAATCCCGTTTTTTTCAAAATGGGCTTGACCACCGTCTCCTTAAAACGAGAGGGAAATACCCCCTCGCTAAAGGAGGCGGTGGCGATGGCTGCAGCCCACTCGGGCATGCTCCCTCCGGCAGATTTGATTAGCCAAGATGGGCAAGGGTCGAAGGGGGTGGTCGCGGGACGGCAATGGGCAATAGCTCTGGAGACTTCCAAAGGGGAAACAGGCCCAAACTCATCCAATTGAGGAGAACGAGGGGGTGAGGGGGCTGGGGATGGCGAGGGAGGGCTAGTGTCACTGGATTCAAAGCCAGCACGGATGGCCTCTATTTTGGATCTAAAAAAGACTGCAAAGTTCTCACTACTGAAATCAGTAGGAGGAGGCCTGGCCAGACTAGGATTGGTGAGGTCCCGGACCACCCGGAAGAGTTCCGCCTGGCGGTTCGAGGCCTCACCAATTCTCAGGGAAAGGAAAGATCTTTTGGTTTCCCTGATCGCTCGCGAGTAGCGCCTAGTCTGGATCACAACGGCAGTCTTATTTATCGCTGTGCGGCTCTGTCTCCAGATGCTCTCCAGTCTCCTCCGTTCCTGCTTCATCGCCTTTAACTCCCCCGTAAACCACGGAGAAGCGCGGGCTCTGCCCCGGAGGAGACGCTTGGGGGCGATTCGGTCGACAGCGCCGGCAGCTGACTCAAACCATTGGTTAGCCAGGCCTTCGGCCGAATCGTCAGCCAAACCACCAGAAAGCTCCCCGAAGGCTTTCCGGAACCGAGCGGGATCGAGAAGCCTTCGGGGGCGGGCCCAAACAAGGGGCCGTTGGTCCCCGCGGGGAGGGGCCGCCATTGCTAGGGAAAAGGACAACAGGTAGTGATCTGACCATGACACAGGTGTAGGAACAATGTTCCGCACCTCCAGATTAAAAACCCCCGACATGGAGGTAAATACCAGATCCAGGGAGTGCCCACTCCTGTGCGTAGGGCAAAAAACATGCTGGGATAGACTCATGGATGCCATGGTCTCCATGAATTCCAGAGCTGCGCCGACGAGCTCACCACCAGCATGCACGTTAAAGTCCCCGACGACCAGAAGCCGGGGGGACTTCAACAGCGCTGCGGCGATGAACTCCGCGAGCTCTGGGAGGGATTGCGCTGGGTTGCGGGGAGCTCGGTAGCCCAGTACAATGCCAAATCTATCCCGCTGTCCTACGAGCAGGTGGAGGCATTCAAGTCCTGGGATCACCAATGTCGAGGCCCTGGTCACATGAAGCGATTCCCTATGTACAATGGCGACTCCTCCCCCCTTCTGACCCTCCAACCTGCCCACTCCCTGAACCAGGAACCCAGGAGGGCACAGCTGGGCGAGGGAGGCCCCACCCTCTGAGCCCACCCAGGTCTCCGTTATACAAGCCAGGTCGGCCCTGCTGTCAGTGATGGTATCGTAAATGACAGCGGTCTTATTGTGGACCGACCTGGCATTGAGGAGGAGGCAGGACAGGTTGGAGGCTCTGGCGGAATGGCTCCCGGGCACGTGGTGGTGAATCACGGGATCAGAACGCGGGACAGGCACAAGATGCCGGACCCTAGTTCTTCTTATCCGACTAATCCCGTGATTCCTAGCGTATCGTCCACGACCCAACACGGTTGGAATATGAGTCCCTGCGGACATGTTGACCTAGCCGGGAAGGGGGGGGGTGGGAAAAAAAAAGAGGGGGGGCTTACAAATAACTCAGCAATGAACTCAGAAACAAACAAATTACAATATAGAAGTACAATGAGTTAACATAACAAATAAAGTCAGCTGCCAAAAAAGATGTCATTCACTAGAGAGTGGGAGAGGGATAACCCAGGTGAGGCTAAGCTAGGCTGATTATTGTCAAGGACACTTCCAATGGCTGAGAGCCAGGCAGCAACCAACAGCTTTCCTGAGCCAATGAACAAACAAAAGAAAAAACAAAATTAAACCCACACAGTAAATCACAGTTAACAAATAAAAGCAAATAAATAAAAAATCAAATAGAGTAAATAAATGAATAAAACAAGCAGAATAGGGGCACCATAGCCCGGGCTTAGGTGGAAAGAGGGGGAGGGGGGGGGTAAAACGGGCACTGATGGAAAATAAGGGAGCTAAGAGGGCCATGAGGGGCTAAAGACTGGGGGGCTAGGCATAAAGAGATGTTATAAGGGAGGGGGGTGGACAGATGATGAGCTGAAACGTCAGGTTCCCATAGGGGATCCCACCCCCCCGACCCTATCCCCGGCCCACGAGAGTCTCTCAGGGACTAGTCACAAAGGCGAGTCCGTAATGCATGGCGAGAGATAGAGAACCGCCATGTAGGACTCGAGTCCGGGGATGGGAGGGAAATGCCAAGCCAAAGCCACTCAGCGGCTGCTCCGACCGCCGGTGACCGACCTGCCACCCAAAACCGGTGTCGACAGGGTGAACGCTGGAGGCAAGGAGCAGCTGACGATCGCTCCCAGGAAAGCCAGCAGCACGCCGGCGGCCGAATCACCGCCCGAACGGCGAAGCCGGCTACCCGCCGAGATCGCTGAGATCGCCGGCGGCCGAGCCGCCGCCCGAGCTCCGGTACCGGTAGCCAGCCGAGGCCGGCAGCCGACCCGGCCAGCAGACCGCCGGCGGCCGACCTGCCACCCGGGTTCCCCAGCTGGTCCGAAACAAGGGCAGGTCCGGACGATCCGCTTAGCAGCCGCGAGGCATGGCGGAAAGAAGGAACTGCCGGCCGAGCGGATGATGAAACTTCGGCGTGCCGCCCAGATCCGACATCGGCACCCACCGCCGCAGCAGCATGTCCGTGAGGAGCAAAGGAAGGCTGTCCATGGCCAGATGAAACGAGGCAGGACCTCAGCGGATGGCAAACGGCCATGGCTCCGAAGCGCAGCAGACCCGGGAGGAGCCAAATGGCGGCCGCGGATCGCAAGTCCTCGGGTCCTCCAAGAGAGCCGGGGGGCGAACCACAGCATACCCAAGACCTCTCCACAGGGTGAGCCGGAGATCGATCTACGGAGCCGGAGCGGTGGATGTCTCAAGTGTCTCAAATGGGCAGCGCAGAAGGGAAAGGGCGCTCAGGGGTACGATGTTCGGAGGATTCAACAAGACCAGATGTCAGCGTCTCGGAGTTAAAGGCTTCAGGTTGACAAAAGGCTTCAGGTTGATGTTCAGTCTCCTGCTTCAGCCATTCAGGCGCCTTTCATAGCCCAATAAGCCCCTTTAAAGCCCCTCATGAGCCCCCTGTGGTAAGCCCAGGCTGAGCCCAACAAAATTAAATAAGAAACATCGTACACGGCAGCGCTACACCGAAAAAATACAGAGATACCAGGGTGCGATGAAACGGGAGCTGCTGCCGGCCGAATGGAGCAAGTGGCAAAATCTTTTTTAGAACTCTCTCTCTCTCTCTCTCTCTCTCTCTCTCTCTCTCTCTCTCTCTCTCTCTCTCTCTCTCTCTCTCTCTCAAATGACTGAATATGTCACTGCATGGAGAAATAGTAAGAATAAATTTTGCTTTATTTTGTTATGATCTATTTAAGTTATTCTCTCCTGAAGAAACACTTCCCTGACTTTCTACAGGCAAAAGCATTTAGAATTGCATTAATGCCATCAAAAAGCTAAAAGCAATGTGTTCTGCTTATATACCATCCCATACCACTTCAAGTTTATAGTTTTTAATTACAGTATGCAGGCTACACAAAATGAGTAACTAGAAGGCATTATATTTGAAAACAAATTATTTTACTGAAGCTTAACACCATCAATCAAATTTCAGTTCATACTTGAAGGGTCTACACAGTTTCAGAGTATACTCAACCTTGGACTCAGGAGTAAGCAACCTGATGCCCTCCAGATGTTTCAAATTTCATCAACTCCAAAGGTTGGTACTAGAGATGGAGACAAATGGGGAAAATTGTGATTCATTTTGATTTATGATCCAACAAGGTCAATGAATGACACACATACACACACACACAAATTCATGACTTCCCCCCTAATGAATCAATGAACTCTCAGGCATCTCCATAAATGGGAAATACTCTATTCTGAGAACTTGAAGATTTTATGCCAGGCACTATGACTATTTTTTTTTTTGGCTTGTGGAACCAGCAGATAGAGAACTAGGAGGAAAAGCTAGGAGGAAAAGAACTACACCATGGTTTTCTCCCAGTGCAACCCACATCTCTTCATCTAAAATCAAGTAGCAGGTGAAGGAGTTGCTAGAATAAGACAAATCAGGATTGCTAGTTGCAGTAGTCCCATTAGAAGGATAGAGCCAAATTTTTAACCGGATACTTATTCCAGGCTAGGCAGAGACTTCAACATGGCAAGGACTGGCTCTGCCCATTGACCAGGACATATTCCATTGTTTCCCTTGTTACCTTGCTCTCTCTTTCTGCCAGCTCTCAAAATATGTGATAACCTTCTGCGTTTGCAGGCAACGCTGTGATAAAATACTATGTGTCACTTCCAAATATAATATTAATATAACAGAGAATACCATGTTAAAAGCTAATTTGCTATAATATATGACAAACTCCCCTTTTCCCTTTAACAAGGTTTTTTCCCCCTTTAAGGAAAAAAAAAGAAACTATAGAAGGAATCAAGGCCAGGAGTACTTTGCAGCAATAATGGTCCTGTCGAAGGGTGATAGATATCACTTTGCTGATGGTAAGGAGAGATGAATCAAACCTTTCTGGCAACACGATTGCCTAATTGTGCCAGGAGAGTTCATCAAGGCCACAGTAGTGGCTTGAAGTCTAAGGTTGGAGAGAAATATGTCAATGGTGGCTGTCAAGAATCAAACAGAGGAAACCCTCTGAGCTGAAATACCTTGGAGGGAGAATGGCAATTTAAGGAAGGAGGACGCTGTGTAAAGGAAAGGGAGGCAGGAGGTGAACAGATCCATAAGAGCTCTCATTACAGCTTCAATAATATTGATTGGGTTGTTAATAGCTTGAGGAACCTTAAGTGAAATTCAAGTGTCAGTGCCAAGTGGGTTATTTCTGCTATAAATGGCAGATCAGGCAACTTTGGAGAGCACTGATGTTAAGACATAGAAGGACCTGTGGCATTGCTGAAGTGCTGGCAAACAGGGCCCATATGACACTGGGATCATCACCTACCTTGGGGGTGGGGGCTTCCTTTTGTATGCTACAAATAAATAGGCGTTCACCACATGGGCTCCTGCCTCACAGCTTTTTCATCAGTGTTCCAAATCATAGGGGACTGGGCCAAAAGGCAACTGGGAAAACTGATACTGGATGAACAGGATTAATGAAGTGAATGGCCTGCTCTTTCATGAGCAATGTAGAAGGCTGTTGGCAACCAAACATGTTAAATGAGTTTGTGAGAGCCTAGCTGGACAGCTCAGTGATGTGGGTAGAGTAATCCCCTGCTGGACAGCTGGACAGCTCAGTGATGTGGGTACAGTAATCCCCTGCCTATCACGGGGGTTAGGGACCAAACCTGACCCATGATAATGCTGGGTTGAGTCAGGACTGGGGGGGGGGCTCTCTAGGGCCTCCTCCACTGACCTGAAGCCTGGTACTGCCCTGAACAAGCCTCCAATGGGCCTCCCGGGCTTGTCAGGGCCCCAGAAGTGGTTTCTGGCAAACTGGAAGTGACTTCCAGATCACCAGAAACCAACAGGCCCAGGAAGCCTCTCAGAGGCCCCAGAAGTAGTTTTGGGCAGTCTGGAAGTCACTTCTGGTTTTCCAAAGCAGATTGCGATTTCCAGCCTGCTGCCCCAACTCTTGAACTACCCACAAAAATTGGGTGACTCTAGGACCCAGGGGAGCAGATCCATATAGTTTAATGAATCATTTTGTATTGTTTTATTTTGTTACGATTTTTTTTAAAAAAAATCATTACTAGCAAAACAAATTGAAACAGCAAAGGAAACGGAACAAAACAAAACAAAACAAAACAAAATGCTATTTTTTTTTTGGTTTTGTACCTATCTCTAATTTTGACTGTTTTACAGTGCAATCCCATGAAAGTTTATTCAGTGGTGTCACTGCATTCACCTTCCCTACTCTTTCTTAGTTGTGTACAGGCTTTCAGGCTTTCCTCAAAAGTAGGAGCAGGGCTTGGAGAAATGATTATTGGAGTGCACCTTGCAGCATCTTCCATGAGTTTCTGGGTGTGCTAACCGACGGGGTTCAGAAAGGTGTAATTGAAAAAGGACTCACTCTGCGTGTTGCACTTACTCCCACTTAAGCACTCATTGAACATTCTGTCTGTTGACTCCATCTTACCTGGATTAGTTTCACGGCGCTTCTGCTCTTGCCTCCTGACTATACAAGCCATCCACTTTATATGCAGGGCTACTCGAGATGCAATTTGGATCCTTCCAAAACTCATGTTTCAAAAGTCAATACTCATTGGAGAATGTTATGCCCTAAGCAAACTGCTGGTCACCAAACTAGGAAAGCCTTTTAGTTTGGCCTCATTTGCAAGAGCTGTGAAAGAAAGGAAGTGTATATACATTTTCCAGGCTATAAAATGTGCAGGAATGGAAAGCTATATGGTTCAAATAGCTGCCGGCAGAGGAAATCCTGAAAAGGTCACATTCCCTTCTTGGATTTTTATCTGCATAGGGTGTTTTTCCCCCTCCTTTGGGTTGAAACTGGATCCTTTTCAAATTTTACACCATAATCAGGGCAATAACTATTTCCACCATATTAAAAAGCCAGCATAAATTATGTCTTAACCTTGTTAAAAATCTGCATGCACTAATACATGCCCATCACCACACACACTCCACACCCCCACACCCCTACAGAGAGAGAGAGAGAGAGAGAGAGAGAGAGAGAGAGAGAGAGAGAGAGAGAGAGAGAGAGAGAGAGAGAGAGAGAACAAGAGAACAAGAGAACAAGAGAACAAGAACAAGAGAGAGAGAGCCAGGTGGTTGCAGCTATCGATTCACATCATTTAAATACCCTTTGGCCTGTGCAAATGCCAACAAAAACAGCTCTAAAAGGATTTCTATTTTATATACATAATTATTTACATCTCCCTAGAAGTGAAAAGGGGTTTGAGCCATGTGACCCCCCCCAAAAAAAAAATACAAGAAGACATCTTCGTAGAGACTAAACAAATTCATTGGAGGAGGGTGTGTGTGAATGAAAACTCCAGGATCCCTCAAACCTCATTATCACTGGGAGTTAAGAGCTGCACTTTGGGAAAAGTAACTTCTCCATACATGCATCCAGCAGGACATCCAAGGCATGAAAAGGCTTCTTATCCCCATGAAGATGAAAAAAGCCAGCACAAAGCAAACATTGTTTTGAACGTTACTTTAGAGATGGCCTCTTTCACTTGTGGAGGGGGATTTACTTATGGCATACCTAAAGATGGCACTACTTGGTAGTCAGAGATGCGTTTTCATTGGTGGCAATTGCCAGACATACAGGTGCAACCCTGCTCTTTTAGGCTAGACCTACACAGCAAAGGAGCCCAGGCTTCTCTGCTCTTCTCCCTTTCTGCTGACAAAACACAGCAGGCTATTTGTACATTGGAATAGTTGAATCATTCCACCTACCACTCCCCAAATCAACAAACATCCAAGGAGTGTAACTGAGCAAATACCAAGCATCCATTGATTTCAGTTTTGGCATATTTTAAAGCAAAGAGGGAATGGAAGAGCAATAAAAGGAATAATGGCTGAAAGCCTTCCTCTCTATGTTATCTGGCCAGGACCGTAGCATTGAGCTGTTATATAAAAATATAGCTGTAATATAGGAAATTACACCTGTGATACAACTAGAATTTGGGGAATGTGTGGAGTGGAGGGAATAGATAAACTTCCAACAGAACCCATGCCCCCAAATGGAGAACCTTTCCAGAGGAGGAGGAGGAGGAGGAGGAGAGGAGGAGAAGAAGAAGAAGAGAAGAAGAAGAAGAAGAAGAAGAAGAAGAAGAAGAAGAAGAAGAAGAAGAAGAAGAAGAAGAAGAAGGGCTCATCACCATGACCACTGCATGGAACGATGGCTGCCTGTTAAATGGCCTCTATATTTGATTCAGTTCATGAATTGCTCAGGACCTCATTTCAGCACAATTTTCTCTTTTCCTAACACTGCAGGTTTCTCTATTGGGTAATGACCCCCTGATGAACATGAATCAACACATTTTAACGAGTTTTGATTCACTGATCTGTGAACACCTTTTTGGCCCTTTTTTTGGCAACCCTTACCATTTGCAGTTTCTGTCACTTTCCTGGGGGACCCACTTTGTGAGTGTATAATTCAGGCATAGGAAATCCAAAGTTCACCAAACTTGGAAGGAATGCAGAGGAGAGTCATGCGAAATTCCTCTGTGATTTTGGTGTCTTTAGGTGCCTAAGGGGACTGCTTACAGGAGGTTTTATGGTGAGAAGACTGACAAATCCATTCATTAGTTAGTCAGGGGAAAATTCCTAAGATTCTGATTTGTGATTCATCCACAATGATCAATTATGAATCGTGATGAATCACTACCTTTCTTATTTGGACCCATCTCTAGTATGCACCATCACACTTGAAGCAGCTTTGGCCCTCCACATTTCATATCCATTATGTTATAATCATAGTATGTGGACAGTTCACTCAGCTTCTGTAGATGGATTGGGAACATGGCACCACTTGAAGGAACATGAGATATGTCATGTACAAATTCTCCTTCTCCTTCACAAGAATCAACAGGGAAGCTCTCATGCCTGCTTGCCTACCCAGCACTTGCCACCTGAGGTGGCAAGGACCTCATTCTGTTCAACAGTAAAGGAGTAACCAAGAAAGCTGAGAAGAAGGCAATTCTCAATATGTACACATAAGGTTTTTTTCCAGCTTGAGGGAAGGGCCTTTAAATGTGCTTTTTGTACTTTCTCCAAAATCCTGAACTAATACTTGGCAGAATTGTTTTTCCTGCTGTCCCATCTCTCAGGTCTCCTGAAGGTCCAATATCAGCTGCAGTTCCCTGTATGAAAGAGGGTGAGAGATGCCAAAAATCCGGTGTTTGTGGGACCTAATGGAATTTGGCCTTCTTCTGCTTCCTGAAGGGAAGAAAGAGAAGGGGTGAAACAGACATGTGTCTCAGGCCCTGTCCTTGTTCAACCCCCACTGCTGACATGCCTCTTCTGCCTCGTTCCCTTGGTGTGGATGGTGTGGATGAGCCTCCAAGTGTTCTTAGCTCTTAGAGGGATTCTGATTTACACCCCACTAGAACCAAACACAGGAAAAAATATTTTCTCTCCCACAGCCCACTTCCCAGCCATTTTACCTTTCCAAATATTTGGGTCTTGAAGAGTACAAACCAAATATTACTGGGATCATTTGGTAGAGGGGCCCAAAAGCTGCCCTTCCATTCCATTTTAATCAACAAGAAAACCTCCTTCCACTCCCCTCCTTGCCTCTCCTGTCACGCCTCCTCCACAAAAAAGGAAACAGACAACAGATTTCAATTTAGCTTTGAGCGAGGGACCTTCAAGTGGGTTATTAAATTTCGCACACTAATTGACACGCCTGCTGTAAAATATAAATTGCACAAACACAATTTCAACTAATGACACTAAGGCAAAAAGCCTTATGCCTCTTTCTCCCCACCACCTCTCTTTGGGGTCCACCGGGAGTTCAGCTTTAATTGTACCTTCATAGTGTAAGCTGTTTGTAGAGGTTAAAGGTTAAAGAGAGAGAGAGAGAGAGAGAAGAAAGAGAAGAAATTGTGACTGTTTGATGGACAGCCTTCTGTTTAGACTCCTAACATAGATGGGTTTTCCTTGGTAACCATGCGTGTGTGCATGTAAATACACACACAGAGAGATGCATACATTTGCCCATCCTTCTTTGTTGCAAGGTTTTGTTGCTACATTCAGTCTCTAATGCAGTTAGAGAATACAGCCGTACACACACATCCCTAGACACATCAAACTTCTAGTTAATAATGCTTAATGGAAACAGATTAACCATGGCCTCGTCTCCAGGCACATGTTAAGCACTCATGTTCTACAGTCAGATTTCTGTAGCCTGGTTTAGATATCTTCATTTGACAGTGACAAACTAGGGAGTTGCACACTGGCAAATTTATTTATTTTTCCCTCTCCCATGCCCCATAGTAAATATTTTAAAAATGTTCTTTCATGACTTCGGTCTGTGCAGTTTGTTCCTCATACGTCACATGCAGTGTACCTACAAATGGCAAATGTTTGCTTGCTTTTGTGATCCTTTCCTCAGTGTCTAATTGAGCTATTGGTGTTCTTGTTTGTGTGCTTAATTAAATGTGATGTAAGCAAGTTTCCAGGCGAAACGCAGTCAGTTTGAGTGGAAGGATAAAAGTAAAAAGAGGTATGCAGTCAATAGCCAAGCAAACAGTATTGGCAATAGAACCTGGAGAGTCAAGTTCCACTAATCCAAATTGCTATTATCTCTAGCTCCAGAGACAACAGCTGGGAAAGCTGGAATCTTGCTTAGATAAAGATACTGCAGATTTTCAGAGAGTCATGTGATCTAATCGGCAGACGGGAGTTGGCTAAGAGCATTCCCTCCGCCACATGTTACCGTTCTCTTGCCTCAATACACAATACTGTCCCATATGGATTTGCACATGAAGCCATCATCTACTGGATCTGGCTACTGGACAATTAGCTAAGCATGGTCTATATATTGGCTTGTAAAAGCTTCCCAGAATTTCAATCAGAGGTCTTTTTTAGTCCTAACGTGGACTGTCCACATTTAAAGTGCAAGCTTTACCCTAGTTCCAGCTTCTCGCGTGCTTACACTTTGGGTGTGGACATGTTTGCCTGCAATAGTGGACAGATGTAAGGCTCATCAAAATTTTAAAAAAGACAAAAAATGTGATGGCACCTTAAAGACTAACTTTTTAAAAAAAATTAATGTGAGCTTTCCAGTTAAATCTCCTTCTCTTATTTCTGATGAAGTGGACTTGTCCAGAAAAGCTCACATTCAATAAAAGCCTTTAACATGCCACCATGTTTTTGCCTTTTTTAAAAAATTTTTTTTACCCATAACCCTTACACAGACTAAAATGGCTTCCACAAGACTCAGGAGATGGTAGAGCAGGCAAGATAGAGGGATGCACATTCATACTTCTGATCCTGTTTTGAGAAGAGGTGCAAAGGTCCAGAATATTAGGGTGCAAAACAGGGTGCCTGTTCTGATTTGAAGGCCACTTTCCCAAAAGATTCTGGTATGGTCTGGATTTGTGCCACATCTGATTCAGTTTGTTTATCTCCCATTGACTTGTTTTGGAAAACCTGTATGGTCATAACATTTTTTGTTTTCCAACTGATGTACATGAAATTTAGGGACCTTAGAAAAAGGGGGGCACACCTGTCAAATATCAAACCACTAGCTTTTAGAGTTTATATACTAAACACCTTTACAGCTTACTTTCAGGTTTTTTGTTTTTATGTTAAAGCAACTTCTACTTCAATTTGTGCTCTGGAGAAAAACTAATTTGTAAATTTGCTTCATTTCATTCTGAATCTGGCCTCTCCACTCCATTTCCACCCTCACACAAATACATCCAAATAACAGAAAGGTGGGTACTAATTTGGGCTTCAGCCAAATGGAGTCCGCAGCTCGAATTCAGATTCAGAACCCAATCTGGCAGACTTGGTCCTATTTGGTTGAAATGCAATCTCTGAATGCTTCTCTATAAAAGCTATGAGGTTGAAGGAAAAACCATCTTTGGGCCCTGCACATATGTAACAAGCAACATTAGCAGAAGCTGCAGGACTGAAGTTCCTGGAATGTTAAACTGAAAATATCCAAACTTGAGAAAAGTTGAAAAATGTCTGTCCTGGGAGATGGGTCTGAATAATTAATGGCAGGCTTAACAATGCATGATCTGAGGATTGAGTTGAGAGCATGTGCTTCTCTGTATGGTTGCATTTAAATTATTAAAATTAATTTTTAAGAGAAGCAAATTACAGTTTATTCAGCCATGCCTGTTTCCTCAAGCAGTTCATCTCAAGCATTCACGTCTCACGCTTGCTTTGCTTTCAAACAGCAGAGCTTGTGGGGAAGTTATGCTACATTTACCATAAGATAAAGGTGGGGCGGGATGGAAATGAACCTTCATTTGCAGGGCTATTCAGTTTTTCAAGAACCTCTGGTTTATGAATGTGAATATTGTCTTTCTGTACCCGTGACCCAAAGCACCAGGAAATGGCATGATGTTCCTGTACAACATCATCCCTGTGATACCAGCAGGGGGGAAAAGGATGCAAAATTTTATATAACAAAGGGCACCCTGAATATTGATGACACCTATGTCAGCAATCAAGATGGTCTACAGGATGTACCCTCTTGCACTCACTACTGTTTCTTCTGGGCATTTTGATTACTTTGTGGCTCCAAATAAGAGACCTATATAACTTGTTGAAAATTAGTCACAACAATTGCTTTATTGGGTGAGATGTGTACTGCTGATGAAAAAAAAAGGTGTCTGCATCTGGGATTTCGCCCATCTTGATCACTCTTTGAGAATGGTAGTGGGGGGAAAACTGGATTTCCTGGCTTCAATAAGTTCAACTATAAAAAATTACAGAAAAATCCCAACAGCAATAGTGTTAGAGCAGGCCTGCCCAACAGGCAGTCCGTGGGCTACCGGTAGCCTGCAAAGGATTCAAAAGTAGCCCACCAGCCATCAATAAAAAAGTGAGGGGATAAGTTCTCCACCCCTCCCTCCCCCATCCCAAAGACCGCCACTGCTCCAGTAAAGTTCTGGGTCTGCCAGCCCACTGTCTCAGCTGAGCTGGGTTGTTCAAGGGCCATGGCACATTGAAATCTGTTCCCTCCAGAATGGAGTAATTGGTTTTCAATGCATTCATATGGGAAACCGCTGCTCTACAATTTTGTTTACTTATGAGCAAGTAAGTCAAGATTTTATTGTAGTAGCCCTCAGGCACTTTGGGCCGGAAAAAGTAGACCTCACCCTGTTCAAAGTTGGACAGCCCTGTGCTAGAGGGCCCCAGAAGATGATTCCATGATCTGTAATAGAGATGGGCACCAAACAAAAAATGAAATGCTCTTTTGGCATTTTCTTACATAACAAATCAACTTGTTACAAAATGAAACTGTAGAATGTGTTTTGTGATGAAATGAAATAAACCACCCTTTTTTTGCTCTACAAATGAAATGATTTGTCCTAGAGGCATCAAATTTTGGTGGGTAGCTTCCCTGGGATCTTCTCTTTAAGCCCTCCAAATTTGGAGAGGTTTGGGGTTCATGGGGCAGAGTTATTCAACTCTGAAGTGGGTCCCCCAGGAAAAATCATTTGTAACCGGAAAGTTATGTACTCAAAAATAGTTATGTACTCGAAAATGCGAGCAGCATGGAAATTACAACAGAGGTTCCACAAGCTCTCCCCTGTAAGCTCCCCAAATTGGAGAGCTTTGGGGATCAGGGGGGCAAGTTATTCATTTCCAATGTGGGTCCCCTGAGGATTCCATTTGTAATTGGAAAAGTTCTTTTTATTTTTCTTAAACCTCTCCTTAAAAAATAAAAAAAGCACTTTTCTGATTACAAATGGATTCCTGGGGGGACCCACTTTGGAGTTGAATAAGTCATCCCCCTGAACCCCAGAGCTTAAAGGGGAGAGTCCATGGAAGCTACCCATTGTAAAGGAATGTGTGAGGAGCTAACCTCAGTTAGCAGCGTTGCAGCAATGTCAAGGATTAGAGGCAAAAATATGACAGACTCCGTTGCTGGTTTTCTATTGCAGTCTATTTACAAAATATATACAGGTTCCATTTGGTTTCCAGACTTACATCCAGTAGCATAAACAATCCTGCTACTCTTCCTTATCACAGCCAACACATCAGGCTTACTGGCTAAACAGCCCTGGCTAAACAGCAAGAACATATTGCAATACATAAGGTATATATAGCATCTCCTTCCAATCACATATTTACTTTTACATCACCTGTTACAGTGCTTCTCTCATCCACGCTTCTGAGCTACGCTTCCACTGTCCTTGGACACCAGCTTTCCTGTCAAGGCCACTTTACCGAGCTTGCTTCAGTCCACAGCTGGACTCTATATCTCTAATTGCAAGTTGAAAAACTCACTCACAAGAATATTCTTGACACCCATCAAACTTGTTGCCTCTAGGATCCAAGGGAGCCATTTTATAGCATAATGAATTCTTTCATTTTGGTTCATTTTGGTTCAGAAATTCTTTAAAAATTTTGTTAATAACAAAGCAAAACAAAAAAATTAAACCAAAGGAAACAAAAAGCTATATTTTTGTTTAGTTATTTCCATCTCTAATCTCTAATATGGTTCCTTGGGGAACCAATAACAGCTGCAGTCCCTCTGTTATAAAATATTTTGATGGGCTATTTTGGTCTGAAGGAAAGAGTAAAGCAAAAGTGCGAGTGCAACACATATAACAGATAAATCTATACCCTTTAACCTCTCAAATACACTAATGTTGCCATTCCCACTCTACAGAATGCAAACTAGTAAGCTATCTTTCAATATGCAAACCCTTGCTTGACAAACATGTTGCCTGCACATCTTCCAAAAGATGTCCCCTCAACTTTTGAAATTAAAAAAATTGGGGAGTTAGCAAATAATGTCACTTTAAATCAAGTTTAAAATAATCCATACTACATAAAAGACCTACAGTAAAAAAAAAAGATGGTGGAGAGATTATGGTGTTGGAGGTGAGCCTTACAGATGCCATGGACAAGCAGAAGGGAAAAGTTGTTGTTGTTGTTCAGTTGTTCAGTCATTTCCGACTCTTCATGACCCCATGGACCAGAGCTCGCCAGGCCTTCCTATCTTCTACTGCCTCCCAGAATTTGGTCAAATCCATATTGGTTGCATCGATGGCACCGTCCAACCACCTCATTCTCTGCCATCCTCTTTTCCTTTTGCCTTCCATCTTTCCCAACATCAGGGACTTTTCCAAGGACTCCTCTCTCCTCATGAGGTGGCCAAAGCACTGGAGCCTCAGCTTCAAAATCTGTCCTTCCAGTGAACATTTGGGGTTGATTTCTTTCAGGATGAATAGGTTTGATCTCCTTGCACTCCAGGGGACTCTCATCCAGCACCACAGCTCAGAAGCATTGATTCCAGTGATAGCCTTCTTTATAGTCCAGCTCTCACTTCCATATATCACTACTGGAAAAACCATAGCTTTGACTATCCTGACCATAGTTCGCAAAATGATGTTTCTGCTCTTTAGGATGCTCCCAAGAAGCAGGCATCTTTTAATTTCATTGCTGCAGGGAAAAGTAATGGGTGTTAAATCAAATCATATCTGAACTCTTACTAGAACAAAAATGCGTAAATGGAAGCTATCCTACCATGTACAAATAGAACACAACACTGAACAGAAAACACAATATTGGTAGGAAAATTGATGCTGTTGGAGGAAACTAGAAAAGTGGAAGACTTAACAAGAGATGAATTGACTCAACAAAGGAATTGACAGTTGTTAGTTTGCAAAAACTTGAGTGGAATCTACTGGAAAAGGAAAAATTGCTAGGAAAGGGGGTAGACAAAAAGTACAACCTAATATGAGACACTGTTGGTTTAAGTTTGCATCTGAGCAGAACTGTTGATGACAGGACCTTTTATATATTTGGAATTAAATCATATAATTGCTACACATTGAAACCGATCTGGAGCATAACATCTTTTTTAGGAGTTCCATTTTTACAACTAGACACAGAATCTTCTTGAATGCACTGTTATGATAAGACTGTTTGGCCAGGAAGGAGTTAAAAGGTTGCCAAAATCAGATTTCATTAGTCCAAACTTATGGGAGGAGACTGCTTGGTCTCAGAAATCCTGAGAGAATGTTTTCTGAAGATACATGGCAAAATAGACTTCTTTTTGCAGGCCTCTCACTCCCATTGTCTTCTTTAAAGCAAAATTGGTTTTTTGTCCTCTTTAAAGAAAATAGCTCTGTTCTGTCTGTTATTTTTGACCTTTCTCTCTAAATATTTCCACCTCTTGCCTATGGATGTATACAGTGTTTTGCGTTACAAAGCTCCTGCTAGCCAGTCAGTGTTATGAAACTTAGTCTTTTATTACAGTAGCTGTTTTTCCCCTTTGAAAGGCTTTTTTGATTATCAGTATTTCAGTCCCTACAACCTGGATTTTTAATTAAAATTTTAAAAAGTAGATAGTGTCAACCATTCTCTTTAAAGATAAAAAAGATTGGTCTTTTCAATCAATGTGGTCTGTTTAAAATCAGTGAATGTTTAGTGTCACAAGTTTGGAAAAGGGGATAAAACTGTTTTATTATTTAAAAAACTTGAAAACCTTTTACATATTCCCCCCCAAATTTGGCACCAAACAATTAGAGACTGATATAATACTTCAAATTTGGTTAAAGTTATAATTTTTATTTTGGCTGCCCCGATTTTTAGAATTGCCTTATAAAATGTTGATTTGCTCTGCCAACATTGGATGATTGCTGCACTCTTGTGGGCTAGCGCTAAGCTTGTGTTCTGCTGTGAATAAACCACACGGACCAATTAGTTAGCTCTTGGTAGAATGGAAAGGCCACAGCTTTATTGACATCAGTTGGAAGGAAGAGACTGCAGTACTCTGGACAGACATTGGGATCGGATCCTGTTCCATCGGGGAGCCCGCCTGCCCCCCGATGCGCCCGACAGCACCCAAGGGTGGCAACACCCTTCAGCCCGGCTTCCGAGAACCCCGTGGGCGTACACTCCTACGGGATTTCCTCCGCTGAGCTGAGCGGGGGAGCCTCCTGGCATCCCCACCCGAGCTGGGGCCATCCGTGCTCCCTCGTGGGTCCGCTGTCACCACCTGTTGGTTACCAGCTGCGCAGGCTCCGTCCTGCGGCTCCGTCCACCTGGATCCGGGCCCAATGTCTCCAAACCGCCGCCCGATAAGCTGTGACTGGTGTAAAGACATCATTATACAAAACAGGCAACAACAAACATTGCTAGAAAACCCTTCGTCCTAACGGCGTCAAACTCCATGGCGTGGGTGGGTGGGTGCCGCTTTTGCCGCCCGTCGGATGATGGCGGCTGCCGGAGGTCCCCCCCTTTATACCCCCCTCCCCCGGGGTCCTGAGCGCATGCGCGGGCGGACGCTACCCGGAAGTCCGCCCGCGCCACGTGGGTGGGGAGGACCCCCGGGATTGGCCGGGCAGGCCGGAAGGGGGGAGGAACCGGATCTGGCCGCCCGGGCCACGCGGCCGCCGCCATCTTCCGCGGCGCCCAGCCGGAGCAGCGGAACCCGCGCCGCTGCCGCCCACAACGTCGGCCCCCGGTAAGTCGGGTGCCGTTTACTTGTGGGCTAGCGCTAAGCTTGTGTTCTGCTGTGAATAAACCACACGGACCAATTAGTTAGCTCTTGGTAGAATGGAAAGGCCACAGCTTTATTGACATCAGTTGGAAGGAAGAGACTGCAGTACTCTGGACAGACATTGGGATCGGATCCTGTTCCATCGGGGAGCCCGCCTGCCCCCCGATGCGCCCGACAGCACCCAAGGGTGGCAACACCCTTCAGCCCGGCTTCCGAGAACCCCGTGGGCGTACACTCCTACGGGATTTCCTCCGCTGAGCTGAGCGGGGGAGCCTCCTGGCATCCCCACCCGAGCTGGGGCCATCCGTGCTCCCTCGTGGGTCCGCTGTCACCACCTGTTGGTTACCAGCTGCGCAGGCTCCGTCCTGCGGCTCCGTCCACCTGGATCCGGGCCCAATGTCTCCAAAACGCCACCAGAGACGAGCTAAGCTCGCCTCCCGCCAGAATACTGCAGCTCTACCCATTTCCCAACTGCGGTCTTGATGCTCCGGAGCCAACGCTCTGTGCCCGCGTCCGACAGGTGCACACCGTCTGGACGGAAAAGCTCGCTGTTCCTGTAAGAAATCTCGTGGTGATAGATTATTCGCCCCCCCCCCCCATTGCACAACTAGGTTACCAATGGCTGTGGTGACCTTCCTGCGTGACCTCTCGACGCCTCTCGGGGATTTGGCACCTCTCCATGACCGCCTTTGGAGTAATTCGGACCACATAATTACCATTTCCGGAAAGGATTCGTGTAGGAATTCCAGGGTGGCCTTCAGGCTGAAGATAAGGTCGACACCTTTCTGTTCAGTGATGTCGTTCTCCCCCACCTGCAATATTACTGCATCCGGCGGGCCTTGCTCCCTGATGCGGGTCCAGATGGTTGGTAGCATCTGGTTCCACCGCATGCCCCGTTTACCCAGCCATGAAATCTTTGCGGCTTGCTTGAGTCCCAAGTGTTCGCCCTCCGGCGATCTGGCTGCCCATTTTCCCGCCCAGTAAACTATGCTGTGCCCGACGATCCATATGTGTTTCGCCGGTCCTGCGATGGGAACTATAACAGAATTGGTGTCAGAACGGGTTCGCCCACTCCGCGTATGTACCCCTGGTAGGCGTTTGACTTCCACCTGCCAATTTCCTTGATCTTTTGGTGTGGTACCCCGACCGCTGCGGCTTGGGACGCTATGCCTATGCGGAAGGAATGTGTGTTAAAGTCAGCAGGGGGGAAACCTGCCTTGCCCAAGGCCCTCCTGAGCACCCCGGCAAACTGGTATCTCGTCAGGGGTTGGCCGTCTTTGTGGATTAGCAGGGGGCCCTTTTTGGCCGGCCTTATCTCCAGGAAAGCCCGGAGAGCCCGTATGGGGCATGGAGCGTGGCCAGTCTGCTCGCGCAGCTTAATGGTCATGCCCTTGCCAGCCTGGTCAGTCTTGGAAGATCTGAGGACCAGCTGGGCCTGATCCCCCATTAGGCTGACGTCGGTGATTTGCATGGCTCTGTTATACGGGTCTCCCTGCGAGTTAGCCACTAGTTCGCTCACCCTAAAGGCCCCGAAGAATGCCAGATTGAAGGCGGCCTGAAAGAGCGTGGTCTCGTACTTGGACCAGCATACTGTTTTTAATTCCTTTATGATGGCCCTTAGGATGTCCAGGGTCAAGGGCTTTCTTTTGTCAGGGGTTCTAGGGGCCTGCCTCTCCCAGCCCTTCAATGCCCTCCTAACTATCGGGCTCTTGCTCGGGTCCCTGCCCCCGTTGAATGATGTAAAGAATGCTATTGCTGCCAGGTGAATCCTTAGGTTTCTCACGGATTTTCCCTCCCTGCGTAGGGCATGTAGGAATCTCAAAATAGTCGGTTCATCGATTGGGTTGTTTGGTGGGATGGCTAATTGGGATGTAAATTCCTGGAACGCTGACCAAGCCCTGGTGTACGCTTTTAGGGTGGTGGGTGCGACGGAATTGATGGTTCCTTGGATGACGTCATGTTCCCAAGGCTCCAAAGGTCGTCGGGGAACGGGTCCGGTTCGGGATATGCATGCGGGGCCAAACGCCGGAACCTGTCGAACTGTAGGCGAGACAATGCGTCCCCAATCCCGTTATCCAGCCCGGGGACGAATTTTGCTGTAAAGTGGGTGTTATTCTGGAGGCACAGTAATACGAGTGGGCGCACTAAGCGCATTACCCGCTCGGACCTGGAGGACTGACGGTTGATTATTTATTTATTTATTTATTTATTTATTATATTTATATCCCGCTTATTTACAGGGTACTCTAAGCGGCTTACAACAGAAAAGGCTACAAAGCCAATAAAATACAATAAATAATCACAGACAAACCTATAAACTCCCTAAACACTGTTAAAACCACATGACACCTCGACTAAAATGCAAGTTACGATGGCGGGAAAGAAAAGAAAAAAAAATCAACTGTCGCCAAAGGCCTCACGAAAAAGGTAGGTTTTCAGCGCCTTTCGGAAGGCCAGCAGGGACTCTGCAGAGCGCACTTCACTGGGGATGGAATTCCAGAGGCTGGGGGCCGCCACAGAGAAAGCCCGGGTCCGAGTGCTCGTCCTCCGGGCTTCCCGAGGGGTGGCGACCCGAAGCAAGTGCGCTCGCGCCTGCCGAACGGGACGGGCCGAAGTTGACCGCTGAGCGATACGCTCTGCCAGGTAGTCCGGTCCCAAGCCATGGAGGGTTTTATAAACTAAAACCAGGACCTTGAATCTGATCCGGGCCGCAACGGGCAACCAGTGCAAGCGGGCCAGGACTGGGGTGATGTGGTCGTAACGACGCACACCAACCACCAGCCTGGCCGCCGCGTTCTGGACCCGCTGCAAGCGCCGGAGAAGATTCAAGGGCAACCCCATGTAGAGCGCGTTACAGTAGTCCAGCCTCGAGATCACCAGGGCTTGGACCACTGCTCTCAAGGAGCTCGCGTCGAGGTATGGGCGGATCTGGGCGATCCGACGGAGATGGAAATAGGCGGACCTGGTCACCGACGCCACCTGGTGCTCCATGGCAAGCGCCGGGTCCAGGAACACACCCAGATTCCGCACCCTCTCCGCGAGCTGGAGGGAGACTCCCCCCAGACAGGGAAGAGGGCCACCGTACCCCGACGGCGAGCTCCCGAAGAACATAACCTCCGTCTTCTCGGGGTTGAGCTTAAGCCTGTTCGCCCCGGTCCAAGCCAGTACGGCCTCCAGGCACCCGTCGAGAACTTCCACAGCTTCCACAGCAGAGGTGTTAAAGGAGAGATAGAGCTGCGTGTCATCAGCGTACTGATGACAGCAGACTCCAAAACTCCTGATGACCCCCGCCAACGGCCTTACGTAGATGTTAAACAGCATGGGGGACAGAGACGACCCCTGTGGAACCCCACACGGGAGGATCCAAGGGGCCGATAACTCCCCCCCATGCTGCACGTACTGTGGCCGGCCCTCCAGGAAGGAATGGAGCCAGCTGCAAGCAGTGCCTCCGATTCCGACCTCAGAGAGCCGGTCCAACAGGATACCGTGGTCGACGGTATCAAAGGCCGCTGACAGATCCAGGAGGACCAACAGGGAAGAGCAACCCCTGTCGGCCGCCCTGAGAAGGTCATCTTGCAGGGCGACCAAAGCTGTTTCGGTACCCCGGCGGGGCCTGAACCCGGACTGGCAAGGATCGAGGCACTGCCGATCCTCCAAGTATGACTGCAGCCGGACCGCCGCCACCCTCTCGATCACCTTGCCCATAAACGGGACATTGGCGATAGGACGATAGTTTGTCAGATCATCCACCGCCAGGCCAGGTTTTTTCAAGATGGGCTTTACCACCGTCTCCTTCAGGCGAGAGGGAAAAACCCCCTCGCTGAACGAGGCGGTGGCGATGGCAGAAGCCCATTCGGCCATAGTCCCTCTGGCAGCTCTAATTAGCCAGGCAGGGCAAGGGTCGAAAGGAGTGGAGGCAGGCCGGCAATGCACCATAGCCTTGGAGATCTCGACAGCAGAAACAGGCCCAAGCGCATCCAACCGAGGCGACGAAGGCGGACCAGCAACTGGAGATGGCGGGGCAGGACCACTGCAACCGGAGTCAAAACCAGCACGGATGGCCTCAATCTTAGTTCGAAAAAAGGCTGCGAATTGCTCACTACTGAACTCAGTAGGAGGAGGCCTGGCCAGACTAGGATTGCTGAGGTCCCGAACCACCCGGAAGAGCTCCGCCTGGCGGTTCGAGGCCTCAGCAATTCTCAGGGAGGTGAAAGATGTTCTAGCCTCCCTTATCGCGATGATATAGCGACTAGACTGGGCATCAACGGCAGCCTTACTCAACGCCGTGCGGGATTTCCTCCAGCTGCGTTCCAGCCTCCTCCTAACCTGCTTCATTGCCCTAAGCTCCCCCGTGAACCATGGGGAGGGCCGGGCTCGGCAGCGGAGGAGGCGCTTGGGGGCGATCCGGTCAATGGTGTGGACAGCTGTTTCATGCCAAAGATTCGCCACACCCTCGGCCGGAACGTCAGCCAAACCACCAGGTAGTCCCCCAAAGAGCTCACCGAACCGCTGAGGGTCCTGGAGCCTCCGGGGGCGGGCCAAGATAGTGGGCCGGTGGTCCCCGCGGGGAGGAGCCGAAATCGCCAGGGAAAATGAAAGCAGGTGATGGTCTGTCCATGACACAGGGAGGGAGACAAGGTCCCCCACCTCCAGACGCGAATCCCCCGACATGGAGGTAAACACCAGATCCAGGGTGTGACCAGATCTGTGGGTGGGGCATAAAACATGCTGGGACAGACCCATGGAAGCCATGGATTCCATGAACTCCAGAGCTACACCAACAAGCCCACCATCCGCATGCACGTTGAGGTCTCCCGCAACCAATAGGCGCGGGGATCTCAACAATGCAGCGGAGATGAACTCTGTGAGCTCTGGAAGGGATTGTGCAGGGTTGCGGGGAGCTCGGTAGCCCAGCACGATGCCAAATCTGTCCCGCTGTCCCACCAACAGATGAAGTACCTCCAACCCCTGGCTAACCAATGTCGAGGCCCTGCTGACGTGTAAAGAATCCCTGTAGACGATTGCGGCCCCTCCCCCCTTTTGACCCCCCAACCTTCCCACTCCCTCTACCAGATACCCGGGCGGGCAAAGGAGAGAGAGAGAAGCCCCCCCCCTCCGTGCCCACCCAGGTCTCGGTGATGAATGCCAGGTCGGGCCTCCCATCCGCAATAGTATCATAGATGAGAGGGATCTTGTTATGAACCGACCTGGCGTTCATCAGGATACAGGTAAGGTTGGGGGCGCTGGTGGAGTGACTCCCGGGCACGTGACAGAGAGCCGAGGGGTCAGAACGAGGGACAGACACGAGTTGTCTGACCCGAGTTCTTCTTGCCTGACAAACCCTACGGCTACAAGCGTACCGCCCACGGCCCATCACCGTTGGTATGTGAGCCCCTGCATTCATGGCGAGGGAAAAAAGAAAAGAAAAAGGAAAAGGAAAAAAAATATATATATATGTATATAGGTAGTTACAACAACAACACTGTAAAAATATAAAAATTACAATAACAATGAAACTAACAAGACAATGATGCACTAAAATTACAAATTACAAACTACAAACAACAAATTAAAGGGCAACCACCAGGGCAAATGGAGAGGGACAGGGAGGGACGCAAAGATGGTTCACAGGCAGTGAATGAGCAGCAATGACTGGTATGGCAGCTGATGTCATAGGTGGGTAAAAACAAGCACGAAGTGGGGTCAGGCCATCAACTGTCGGCGGGCCGGCAGCGGCCTCTAGGCCTGGGAGGGCCCAAACACAGCAGCCGCGAGCTAACCCCGAGCCTCGATAGATGGAAGGCCCACTGCCGCCAAAACCAGTCCAGTGTCCTTGGAAGCAGCACAGAGGATAAAGGAATTAGATGAAAGGGGGAGCGGGATGAACACCGCACCCCCTAATCCACCACAGTCAGAGAGAACTGACAACAAGGGAAGGGAAAAAGGGGGAGGGCAAGGGTGGAAGAGGGGGCAGGAACAGGGCAAGAGGGGAGAGGCGCATGTCGAGGCAGCCTTTGGGACTGTCCCCAAACAAGCCGTTGCAATGGTGAATAGCAAGGAAGCTTACAGGTCTTGAGTTCCAGCAGTGGCTAGGCTGGCTGGCTCAGCTGGCCACAGCGGATGGAGTGAAGTGCTGGAGTTGGAGCCAGCCCCGGGGTCTCTCAGGCAAGTGTCCTTCTGCGCAGCCCCTCCCTGCAGCCTTTGTAGGCTCTCCCCCTGGGAATCTCTCACAAGCCCAGAGAGAGGCACAGGTGATTTTCCAGCCGAGAGAGGGCTGCCAAGCAAGCAGGCAAACACTTACAGGTCTTGGGTTTCCAGCAGTGGCTAGGCTGGTTGGCTCAGCTGGCCACAGCAGATGGAGTGAAGTGCTGGAGTTGGAGCCAGCCCCAGGGTCTCTCAGGCAAGTGTCCTTCTGCGCAGCCCCTCCCTGCAGCCTTTGTAGGCTCTCCCCCTGGGAATCTCTCACAAGCCCAGAGAGAGGCACAGGTGATTTTCCAGCCGAGAGAGGGCTGCCAAGCAAGCAGGCAAACACTTACAGGTCTTGGGTTTCCAGCAGTGGCTAGGCTGGTTGGCTCAGCTGGCCACAGCAGATGGAGTGAAGTGCTGGAGTTGAAGCCAGCCCCGGGGTCTCTCAGGCAAGTGTCCTTCTGCGCAGCCCCTCCCTGCAGCCTTTGTAGGCTCTCCCCCTGGGAATCTCTCACAAGCCCAGAGAGAGGCACAGGTGATTTTCCAGCCGAGAGAGGGCTGCCAAGCAAGCAGGCAAACACTTACAGGTCTTGAGTTTCCAGCAGTGGGTAGGCTGGTTGGCTCAGCTGGCCACAGCGGATGGAGTGAAGTGCTGGAGTTGGAGCCAGCCCCGGGGTCTCTCAGGCAAGTGTCCTTCTGCGCAGCCCCTCCCTGCAGCCTTTGTAGGCTCTCCCCCTGGGAATCTCTCACAAGCCCAGAGAGAGGCACAGGTGATTTTCCAGCCGAGAGAGGGCTGCCAAGCAAGCAGGCAAACACTTACAGGTCTTGGGTTTCCAGCAGTGGCTAGGCTGGTTGGCTCAGCTGGCCACAGCAGATGGAGTGAAGTGCTGGAGTTGGAGCCAGCCCCAGGGTCTCTCAGGCAAGTGAGGCTTGGTTGTCGCACCAGAATTGTACCCTTTTATTTTGAAGCTGGTTCTGCCAGATGGTGACTGCCACTAAGATAGGGAATAACTCTAAGAATGTCATGTCCCTAAGGATGTCACTGCCCTGCCAGTGGTCGGGCCATTTGCTGGCGCACCAATGGCCATTGAGATAGACTCCGAAACCCCTAGATCCTGCTGCATCAGAGTGAACCTGGAGCGAATCGCCCAAGCGGCAAGGTTGCCGCCATATCACCGTGCCATTGAAGTTGGCCAGGAATGTCTGCCATACTCTAAGATCCTGTTTTAGGCCCTTTTTAAGTCTCATATGGTGGTGTGGAGCAGATAAGCCCGAAGTGGCTCGGGCTATCCTTGCGCAAAATGCTCTGCCTGGGGCTATGACGCGGCAAGCAAAGTTAAGATGACCCAGAAGGGACTGGATCTCCCTGAGAGTGGCTTTAGGTTTTGGCAAGACGCTAGCCACGAGGTTCTTAAGTGCCGTTAGCTTGTCCGGGGGGAGGCAGGACACGCCTGCGACTGTATCGATTTCGATACCTAGGTATGTTATCTTTGTTGTGGGGCCCTCCGTTTTTTCCTCGGCTAACGGGATCCCCAATTCGCTTGCCAGGTTTTGGAATGTACGGAGCAATTCCGCACACTCCTGTGAGCCGCCTCTGCCAATCAGCAAGTAATCGTCTAAGTAGTGTGTGACAGAGCCCGCCAGGGCTCGCTGCTGGGTTACCCACTCGATAAAGGAACTAAAGGTTTCAAATGCGGCGCAGGCGATGGAGCAGCCGAAGGGCATGGCTTTGTCTACGTACCATTTGCCCTCGAACTTGCTGCCCAGCAGGGCGAAATCGTCTGGGTGGACCGGGAGGAGTCGGAAGGCGGATTGAATGTCGCACTTAGCTAATAGTGCCCCCCTTCCGTGGAGCCTGACCAAGTTGACAGCTTGGTCGAAGCTAGTGTATTTCACGGATGAGAGATCTGGGGGAATAGCGTCGTTTACCGATGCTCCCTTTGGGTATGATAGGTGGTGGATTAGGCGATATTCCCCCGGTGTCTTTTTGGGGACCACGCCCAGTGGTGATACTCTGAAGTCCGACAGCGGGGGGCCGCTAAATGGGCCTGCCATCCTCCCTGCCTTGATTTCTTTGCTAATTTTTTGCCTGATGATGTCTGGGTGATCTTTTGCTGATTTTAGATTGGGGGAATCAACCGGCATGCGTTGTCCTACGTACGGTATCCTAAACCCTTTATTGAAGCCTTCCCACAGGTATAGCGCCTCCTTCCTCGTAGGGTAGGCTAGAAGCCATGGTGCGAGGGCTGTTGTTCTAATGGGGGTGTAGGCCAGTTCACTGAGGCACGTGGAAGGGTCTGCTTTATTTACGGCCTGTGGGGGGGGGTCTGGGCTGTGGCGGAGGCTGTGGAGTCGGTGGGGATATTAGGTTTTGATGGGGGCCTAGCCCCGCGAAAGGGCTGCTGGCTGCTCTTTTGTTTATGGCATGCCACTCGGGGGTGCGGACCCGCACAGGTATCGCACTCGTGATCGAATTTGCATCGTGCCCTGGCGCATTTACCTACTTGGAACTCCCAACACGTGCGCTTTGAGGGCTCCCTCCTCGGCCACCGGGCGGTTTTGCCACCCTCCTGCCTGCCTTTCATATGGGGCCCCACTTCCCATAGCCAGGTTTTGCTATGTACCAAGTCCCACCTGCTACTGGAGCTATTGGATGCTCTTTTCCTAAATTCCTCGTCGTAGGCCAGAGCGGCCGAGTCCCCCGCCTGTCTCCGGGCACACAGTACATTTTTGTAATGGTTATTTAGGTGCCATGCCCTCTCCGGGTAGGCAGCTTGTACAATACTAATGTATTCTGCAAAGCCCATGAGCCAATTGTCAAAAGTCCTTTCCGCCACCTGGGTTTTGGGCTTTTTACGCCTGCGGCGTTCCTTTACCTTCCCCTCCTCCTCCTCGGGTTTTAGGAGCGTAAAGACGTCCACATAGAACCCTTGCAGAATGGCCTTCCTGACCCTTCTGCTGATGTGCAGGCCTGGGGGGTCCTCGTCATCCGTGAAGGGTGATTTTTGTTGGCTCTCTTGACCCTGGGCCGGCTCCCTGACCCACCCTTTTGAGCTCAGGTATTTTACCCTCTTGCGTATGGCCCACCGTGGCAGGCTAGGCACCTCTGCGGCCTCCCCCCAGTAATCCCTGCCCCTTTCCTCCTCATCAGATGAAGACTCACTTGTTGACGAGTCGGTGGATGAGTCCTCTCTCCGGCTCCTTCTGCTCGTGGATCGTTGGGACGCCTGCCGAGCACGCTTGGGTGGAGGGCTGCCACCCCTCTCAGAGGGGGGTGGTCTGTCCTCGCTGGTCGCGCCTGATTGGGGAGTGGTTGTGCCAGCCTGTGGAGGATCTTGTGCTGTTGGGTTAGTGTTTGCGTTGTTCACCTGGCCCATTTTCACTAACTGGCTGGATAGCAACGCTAAGGCCTGACCGAGCTGTTGCAGGGTGTTGCTTTGCGGCGCCTGCGGGTTGTCTTGAGCTGACTGGGGTGCTGGTACAGGCGTGCACTCCGGGAGGGGACCTCCGCCCTCCCCCCCGTTGTTACTGCCGGCCTGGGTGTTGTTGGTCTGCTGGTGCCCCGTGCAGCCCGAGCAAGCAGCATTTGGCCGCTCTCTGGTGCCGCGCCTCGGGGCTGCTGCCCTGGTGGGATTGGGGGCTTTCTGGGCTGCGGCTTTGCGCTGGCGTGGGGGCATGGTCTCCCTTGTCACTTTCAACCCGCCCGAGCTGCGGTAATGCCGGCCACCCACTGGTGCTACCTCCGCTTACACTCAAGGGTGCCTCCTTTGGGGTGTGGGCCTACCCTACCCACCCCCTGCCTTGTCTGGGGACTGGTCTGCAAGTTAATAGGGGCGGAGCACGGAAACCTGGCGGGTGCTGATGCAGCCCGCTTCCTTATTCGCTGTTGCTTGCCTGGGACCTCGCGTGCTGTCCGAAGAGCTGGCTGGCGTGGCCGGCGACAGGCCTCAGGCCGGAACCTGCAGCAGGGCCGCGAGGGGCGACCGGGGACCAGATGCTAGGCCGCCGCTCAGCGTTGGCGTGGCTCGCTGCCCCGGGGGTGCTGGAGGGAAGGACGCGGCTCCTCCCCTGCTTAAGGCCCCGTGCTCCAGCTGGTGGGTGCTGGCCCAGGGCCAAAACCAGGGACTGCCGGGGGAGGCGCCCCGCGATCGCTCGCTCTTCGCACTCCCCTGGCCGGCTGCCGCGCTCCAGCCAGTGAACGCTGGCTCGGGGCCGAGAAGGCTGTAGCCGCCGCTTCAGCCGCTGGGTCGCAGCCTTACCTCTCCCCGTCGGGCTGCCGCCCCACCAGCTGGTTGGTGCTGGCTCTGTGCCCGGACGAGGAGGCGCTGCCGCTTCAGCCGCCGGGGGGGGGGGCTACTCCGCTGTTGCAGTCCGGCGCCGGGACCGACGTCCTGCCGCTTTCGCCGCCCGTCGGATGATGGCGGCTGCCGGAGGTCCCCCCCTTTATACCCCCCTCCCCCGGGGTCCTGAGCGCATGCGCGGGCGGACGCTACCCGGAAGTCCGCCCGCGCCACGTGGGTGGGGAGGACCCCCGGGATTGGCCGGGCAGGCCGGAAGGGGGGAGGACCCGGATCTGGCCGCCCGGGCCACGCGGCCGCCGCCATCTTCCGCGGCGCCCAGCCGGAGCAGCGGAACCCGCGCCGCTGCCGCCCACAACGTCGGCCCCCGGTAAGTCGGGTGCCGTTTACTTATGTGCAAGAAAGCCTGGATTTGCAACCCCCCCCCCAAAAAAAAAGAGACATAATCAAGACGCTTTCCTAAAAAGCATTCTAGAAAGCAGTCTCTCAGAGCTGAGGATATTTTAATATTAATACACCACCCCAAATCCCTTATTCGGAGTCACTGGCTGTGGAATTCTGGGAATTCCAGGCTTGGATTAAGTTTACATCTGAAATGGAACCAAGAGACTAATTCACTGACATGTTCGTGTATTACCTGTCTTCAGTATAAGTGTATTCCATTGGCATTTGACCAGCGATTTAGCAAGGTTTGGGGGTGCCTGTGGACAAAGTTGTTTTTGCACCCCTCTGGCCTTTCCCAACTCCATCACATCCACCCAGCAAGGGGGGAGAATCCTGCCAGCGTGGGGCACGCGGGAGTGCGGGTGGGCATTTGTGTGTGCACGTGCACATGCGGTAGCACACACATGCCTTACCTCTCTCACGGAGGCCCAGAGGAAGGCGAGGAAGAGTTGGAAGAGGAGGGCTCTGCAGCCACCGCGCTTGCACACCTGCTTGCCTGCACTTCGCTGCTCGCCTGGCGCAAGATGGAGGAGGCTGCTGCTCCGACGGAGTGGGTCCCATCACCAAGCCTGAGGACTGCTGGTGGGAGGGTGCAGGGCTTTCTCCTCCCCCCTCCAGGCACCCCCAGATTGCTGTGCCCGGGGCAGGTGTACCCTTCTGCCCCCAGATACACCCCTGCATTTGACTCCATTTTGCCCATTACTCCAACCTTTTACAAAATGAAATGTCATTGTAGACACTGTTTAATATTTGTTCACAACATACTTAGCCTGTGATTGTATGCACACATGCCAGAAATACAAGAGATGCTATAAATCTCTGGCATGTTGAGGGACCACTAATTAAGACATGGGGAAAATAGCAGCACAGAGGTGGATGGGTCTCAATGCTTTCAAGAAGAAAGCATTCTGGGTTAAATAGTCCACCATGGGAAAGTATGGTTAGGGCCTTGTGAGAAACTGTAGCTGTGCAAAGCCTCCGGCTTGGTGACTTGATACTTGACACCATCTGTGGCATGATGACATCATATAAGTATAAAGGTGTGAAAATGATATTATGGAGAATAATAATGTGTCATGAAAGAGGTATCAGGGGGTCACTGTGTGCCAGAGAAACACATAATTGAAAAGTGAGCTGGAACCCCAGTGCCCCTTCCCAACTTAAGCCAGCCCTGTCCCTGTTCCTTCATCCCCAGTCTACTCTTTAATTGAAAAAAAAATGGATTTCATTATGCCGATTGCTCGGTTCTGTTATTAACAAGTTACAAATCTCTGCGCTCGTCATTCTGACCAATGGGTCAAGACCTCTGAGGGCTTGGGGAGGAAGGTCACTGGCAGTTCAGCAGGAGGGTGAGCCAATCATGAAACCATTCCCACATTCTTGTCTGTCCCAGGCCACAGAAGGATATGTACTTGTCCTTCCCTGGGTAGAGATAAGGATGCTGGTGCTGGCTCTAGAGACTATGAGCGGAGGTCAGGATCCTGTCTGAATTTGCTCTGCCTTCTGTCTCAGCTGCTTTGGGTCTCAATACGAGAGCTACATGTGCTTAACCATTTTAAATATAATTTGTTTAATTCTTTTTAAATCTTTGTATCATACTGTTTTTCGCTTTTAAATGTTGTCTTTTTAATGATGTCAGCTGTCTTAGGACCTTTTAAAGGAGAAGATGGCACAAAAATACATTATATACTGTTATTATATATAATAGTTGGCAGTATGTACATTTGCATTTCAATATTGTCTTTCTTTAGTGGTCTAAAATAGAGTGTTGAAGATGAAAAGTGAATGTTTTGCTACTCATGCAAACAGCTGTGTCGGTCTGATGAGTAGCAAAACGTTTCAATGTCTTGAGAAAAGAAGTCCAGCTGCCATGACTCATCTTATAGATAACCTTACCTGGATGACTGAGAATCTTCACAGACATTAAAAGTAAATTTTTAAAAAAATATTTTGCCCAGCCATGTTGACATTCAGGTCCTTGAATCCCAGAGTCGGTAAGTTTTTTGTAGTTATCACGTCTCCTAAGCTGCGGGGCCTTCTCAAACACACATTTTACCAATATTGGTCATCAGGAACTGCTTTCCCATTAAGCAAAATGCAGCAGTTGTTTCAGAAAGTGGATTTCATCTCCTGGATTGAGACTACAGTGGATCCAGAATCTGATGACCAGATTGGTGGCTGGTGCGAGCAAATTTGATCACATTACCCCAATTCTTGCCAGTTTCCACTGGTTACCTTGTTGTGTTCTGGAACAGGTCCAAGATTTTGACACCCACGTATAAAGACCTCTGCACTTTGGGTCCATGCTGCTTGTCAGAGCATCTTTCCCCAATGACATCAGCTTGACCAACCAGATCATTTCAGGCTAAGCCTGAGTGGGCAGCCAGAGGGAGGCTCAAAGATCATCTACAAGAGGCACAGTGGTATTGATGCTATGGAACCAGCTCCTGGAGCAGCTACATCAAACATAAAAATGAAAATTCGTTTGATTTAGGATGCAATTGAAAACATTACTTCGTACTCAAGAGTGCTGGCGAATGGCTCCTTCTCTAAGTCAGAGGAGGTAACAAGTGGGGTACCCCAAGGCTCAGTCCTGGGTCCAGTGCTCTTCCACATTTTTATTAATAACTTGGACAAGGGAATACAGGGTATCATCAGTGTGGCTCATATCCTGCTGCCTAAATGTGGGGGACAAAGGAAATTATGTAAGGTATTCTGTTGTGTTGCCAGTTGTACAACATTTATCACAACCAGCATGAAAATGGACACATGAGGAGGAGCCTGAGGGAGCTCATGGGATTTCCTTTCACTCTGCAACAGGATACTACTTGGTATTTTTTTACTACTTGGGTGTAGCACTTGTGAGATGGTGCACCTCAAGAGATAAAGTCCATTTAGTTCAGGAATGTCTGGGAACCCAAGGTTGTGAATCAGTGGTCTAGCTCATTCCTTAGAAGAGGAATGAAGAACCTTGTGGAACAGCGGTTAAATGCTTGTACTTCAGCTAAAACTGTGCTCATGACCTGGGGTTCAATCCCAGGTAGCCAGTTTAAGGTTCATTCAAACTTCTATCCTTCTGAGGTCAGTAAAATGAGTACCCAGCTTGCTGGGGGGCGGGGCAATGTGTAGCCTGCATAATTAAATTATAAATTGCCCAGTGAGTGCTTAAACTGCTAAGAGGTATATAAGCAGAACGCTTTGATTAGTAGTGTTCCAAGTGGAAATAAAATTTACCTTTTCCTCCCCCTCCCCCTTACATCTGATTAATAAGATCCTCACTTGTTTCAAATACTTCTTGGGGCGTGGTTTTGCTGTTGCGGAAAATGGCAGCATAGAAGATCAGCTCCGCTCTATGCCCAAACATATTAGTCAAAATAAGCTTGAATACTCGTAAATAAGATAATAGAATCGCTTTGAACTACATAGTTATGGGAAAGCCAAGGAAAGCACCAGAAGAAAAAAAAAGCCAAAACTCACCTCTGATGAGGAGGATCAAAGAGATCTGACCGGGACATCAGAGGAGTCCGAGAGCGAAGCAGACATGCCGGGTAATAAGAAAAAAGGGAGAGGGCTAAAAAAAGCTGATGCACCTAGTGATGAGATGAGACTGCTTATTAAACAATTAAGAAAAGACTTACAGGATGATATGAAAAGTCTTATTGCACCCCTAACACAAACCCTTTTGGAGGTCAAAGAGAGCATTAAAAAGTAGAGCAAACTGCTGATGCTGCTTTTGAAATGGCACAGAGATTGCAGTCTAGAAATGATGAACTGGAAAAGGAGTTGAAGCAGTTAAGGGACAGAGTTGTGGATCAGGAAAATAGACAAAGACGTCAGAACCTTCGTTTGAGATTTTTTAAGGAAAATGAGAGATACAGTGATCTGAAACAAATAGTCTTGAACTGGTTCCAAGAACTCTGTCCCGATATGGAGATGAAAAATAGAGATGTGGACCGAGTACATCGAGTCAGACCTAACCAACAACCAAGGATAAGGGATATAATTGTGAGATTTGCCTCATATGCTGTGAAAGAAGAGGTGTTTCACCAGTTGAGTAGTTGAAACAATAGTCTTTGATGTGTTTCCGTACCAGATAATCAGTTTGAAGGGAAACCCCCACCTGTATTTCACTTTCTTCTCTTGCAGAATTCTTGTATATAATCACCATTGTTTACGTTTTTCCACTGTTTCTCGTGCGAGATCATGATACAGTTCTACTTTCTGTCCTTCAAATGCCAGTTCTTTGATGTTACTCAAAGCATGAAACACCTCTTCTTTAGGCAAAGACGTGTGTAATTATAAGGCAAATCATAAAATATCTCAAAGGACAAAACTGATTATCATGGCAGTTTATATAATCCAAGTATGTAATGTTAGATAATCTCAGTATTGTATCGTACAACACAAATGGACTAGGCTCACCAGTTAAAAGGTACCGGGTTATGAAAACGATTCAAAAGCTGGGGGCAGATGTTCTGTTTTTACAGGAAACACATCAAAAGAAGCAAGCAAAAAATATTATAAAGCACCCAATGCTAGGAGACCAATATTTTGCAAATTGGACTAATAAATCAAGAGGAGTGGCTATAATCCTCAAAAAAAATTCAAAACTTGAAGTGATGGACCAAATAATGGATCCTGAAGGAAGATATATTCTAGTATAAGGAAAGTTTGAAAATAAACTGCTAACATTGGGTTCTTATTATGCTCCTAATACAGGACAAGCAGCTTTTATGCAAAAATTGTTGAGAGTGGTAAAAAAATTTGCCTGGGGTGATATTATTTTGGGTGGGGACACAAATTGTATTTTAAATCAAAAGCTGGACACAACATCCAAAAAAAAAGGAAAGTTTCAAGTGATGGAAGCAAAATTGAAAAATTAATTAAGAAAACTGGTTTAACAGATGGTTGGAGACTTTTAAACCCCAAAATGAAAGATTACACGTTTTTTTCAAAAAAATATGCCACTTACTCAAGGATAGATCATATTTTTATCTCAGAAAACTTGATACCCCATCTAGAGAGCATATATTTTTCTCCTATCATAACTTCCAATCATGCAGCAATAAAAGTCACATGGTCTAACAAGGAAGTAAGAAATAAGACTAGAATCTGGAGATTAAGTTCCAACATATGTTTAAATACAGAAATCATTAAAAAAATAAAGGAAGATATAAAGATTTTTTTATGAAATAAATGATAAAGAAGGAATGAAACCTGCATTACTGTGGGACACCCTAAAAGCATTTTTAAGGGGGAAATTTATTATGGAAAGCTCCAGATTAAAAAAAGAACGAAATAGATTGCAAGAACAATTAGAAAATAAGATAAAAAAATCTTTCTGACCAGCATAAAAAATCTGGATCAAACAAGGTATATAATGAACTAGCAAGAGCCAGAACAGAACTAGAGGCACTAGACACAATAAAATCTCTAACAGGCTTTACATTCACTGTGTGAGATGTGGGCATTGGGTAAGCCACAAGAACTGGGAAAAGGGCATTTATAAAATTAAGGATCCACACACAGCTTTTTGATGAAGTATCTAGTATAGCAATGGTTGGCCTCAGTTATTAGAATCATCCATCAAAGGCAGTTTTGGCAGTGTTTTTGCTTCAGAAACTGGATGAATTTTCCAGAAAAGCAATTTTTACCAAGCTTCGTTGGTGCCTAATCCTGCAGAGATTAAATGAAGGAACATTTCACAACAGTTATGTTTTTTGATGATTCTACAAGAAGAGCTGGGTACCTCTTTCAAAAAAAGACCCCAATGGTTGGCCTCAGGAGGGTGAATCATAGAGACCTCAAGGGCCATCCAGTCCAACCCCCTGCCTGCAGGAACCACCATGCTTAAAAAAAATCTCCAAAGAAGGAGATTCAACACCCTCCATGGCAGCATAGTCCACTGCCAAACAGCTCTAACTATCAGGAAGTTCTTCCTAATGTTCAAATGGAATCTCTTTTCCTGTACGGTAGTTTGAAACCATTGATCCGAGTCCTAGTCTCCAAAGTCATGGAAAACAAGACAGCCACTTCTCTGATATGACATCCTTTCAGATATTTAGACATGGCTATCATATCCACTCTCAGCCTTCTTTTTGAAAGGCTAAGCATTCCCAGTTCCCAAAGCCATTCCTCGTTAAGACATCTCTTCCAGACCTTCAACCATCCTGGCTGCCCTCCTCTGTACCTGCTCGAGGTTGTCAACATCGTTTTTAAATTGAGGCACACAGAACTGGACACAGTACTCCAGGTGGGGTCTGACCAGAGCAGAATAGAGTGGTACTATCACTTCCCTTGATCTAGACAGTAGGCTTCTGTTGATGCAACAAAGAATCACATTGGCTTAGTCACATCTGATTAAACTGGAGTCAATCCAATTTGTTTTTGTTAGGCATTCAGTTGGCCTGGTACAACATCCCAGTGAATGTATTGGATTCTTTGGAAGCTTTTGAAAAATTCCCAGAAGAGAAGGACTCATTGAGGAATGACACTTTTAGGGAGCACTGAAAACACTGAAGGCGCCATCACCAACAATTTGAAAGAGAAAGAAAAGAAAGTGGAATGGCTGCCTAAGAAACTTGCAGAGAAAATATGAATTTAAAGAAGAACGTTTTCTCCCAGAATCTGGTGCATGTTGAGGAAGGGAAGGAGTTCTCCCCAAGGTATGTAGAAACAGTACAGAAATATCTAGGTACCTGAAATGAATTTAACTCTCCAAAGCCAGGTGGACTGCATCCAAAGAATTTACAGATACAATCTTGGAGCCCCTATAATCTTGAGAATTCTTGGAGAACAGGTGAGCAAAGCTCTCCATCTTCAAAAAGGAGACTAAGTACGTTCTGGGCAACTACTATCTGTCAGCTTGACACTCATGATCAGATATAAGATTCTGGAAGCAACATTAAGCAGTTGGTCTGTGAGCACTTAAAAAAGGATACTATGATCTCCAAAAGAAATCCTGCTAAAATGAATGTATATTTTTCTTTGACAGAGTCACAAGCTTGGCATATGAGGGGAATGCAGCAACTGTATTTTGACTGCAGTGAGGGTCATAGAGAAGGTTAATGACAGGTGGGTTTGTATCAGTCTGATGCAGCACACATCAAGTTCCTAATCCAGGAGGGATGAGGTTGGGGTGCCCCTGTCTCAGGGTTCCATCCTGGCTTAAGCATTGTTCAGCATCTTTATAAATTACTTACAGTACATGGGGGATGTTCATCAAACTTGCAGCTGGCACCAAACTATGATGAGATTGTTTATACTTCAGAAGACAGAATCAAGATTCAAGTCGATCTAAACAGATTGGAGAACCGAGCCCCTCCCAAAAATTCTTTGGAGTTTGTTTATTTGTTTTTAACCCACCTTTCTCCTTGGAAAAGGACCCAAGGCAGCTTATAATACTGAGGGACAATATACAGTCAAGTATCATCATGGAAAATTGACACTTCTGAATTTAGGTTGGAAAAACCTAATATTGCAGTTTAGGGTGTGCTTATATCACCACTATTAGCTGTTTGTTTCCGGTTTTTCTTTTGAATTGTACTATCAACTTGTTTTTTGTTTTAATGCCCATACAGGTCTCTTGACTTGACTAGGGTGTTAATTCACTTTTTTCATCATTCAGGGTGGCTTCTGAATTGAGCTGCACTATATGCACACACAAACACACACATGGAGGGAGGGCAAGGGAAGGAGAAAGAGAGCGAGCGAGACAGTATTCTTACAAGCATGAAGAGCACCCTCAACACCCCCATGACCATGAAACCACTCAGGTTATATGGGGTAGACATGGGCACGACTTGGCGAAATTCTCATTTCCGTTTCCATTCCTCGTTTCCATTACGCAACGGAAACGGTAATGACAATTAAGCTGTCAGAACTCGAACTCGAACCGATAAAAGAAAAATTGGGTCTGATTTGTTGTTGTCGTTCATGGCATCGCGGCGATCGCGCGATGCCAAGCGGCACAGAAAAAAAACAAAAAAAACCCCGATTCCTGGCCAAAAAAGCTAGCGAAAATATGCCTGCCTGAGTGAGGGCACCTACCAGAGGGGTGGTTTCCGGGGGGGGTCCCCGGCCTCCCCCCCTCTCCTGTCCTGGGCTGCTCTGGTGGGGGGGTATCCTCGTCGTCTCGCCATGCCATGCGGTGCGGGAGGATCCAAAATTGCGACCACAATATTTTTTTTGAAATCGTGGTCCAAAAAACCACCAAAGCACCACACAGAAACATGCGAAAATTAGGTATTTTAACTGCCTGAATTTTTACAGTAGCAGCAGTGGGTTTTTCTTGCAATAAACATATGTCTCCAATCCCATTGATTTTATTTTTATTTTTATTTTTATTTTTATTTTTTTACACCTGTGCAATGATGGGCTGGCCATGGGATGGGACCATGCAAATTTTTGGAGCCATTCCACCAATCACATGGCCACTTGGCCAGATTTTGACTGAGACTTCTGGGATGTGCCAGTCGGGCATAAAAAGGCCACTATAACCCTAGCCCTAACCCAAACCCTAACCCTAACCCATATGCCAGTACACTGTCCTTCTTAGTGGGTCAGAGGCACCCAGAGGTGCAGCCCACTAACTCACCCTAACCTTACCGGTAATAACCCTAAGCCTAGTCCTTGCCCTAACCCCAACCCTAAGCCAGATCTGTACTCGCATTGCACTACACGCAAGTACACTGTCCTTCTTAGTGAGTCAGAGGGTGCCCAGCAGAGGCATTCTTCTCTCACCTCGCTCACCAGTCCAAAGTTCCAAAAACTCTGTACGCCAGTATGCTGTCCTTCTTAGTGAGCTAGAGGCACCCAAAAGAGAGGTGCCTCTGCCAGTGCCACTTGGTACGCAATGGCTACACGGTCATGTACCCTTCCTTTTCCCTTTGTAGGGAGCCAGAGGAGGCATCCACCCCAGAGAGGTGCCTCCAGGAGCCTGCTAAATGCCTTCCCTTCGTAGCGGGCCAGAGGAGGCACCCACCCCAGAGAGGTGCCTCCAGGAGCCTGCTACCCTACCCCCCTAAACCAGTACTAACGACAAACAACAAACGAAATGACAAATTTTTGAAAAATTTCGTGACAAACGGAAACAAGCCGAAACGGGCCAGCTCCGACACACGACAACTCGAAACGTCATTTTTCCTGGTCGTGCCCATCTCTAATATGGGGTTATTTTTGGATTCCACCTTCTTAACTCCACTCCAGCTTTTTCCTCTGTCCAAATATTGGAATTTTCTTAAGTCTGATAATATATCCCTGCAGTTCATGGATGGTATTACTTTGCCCAAATACATACCAGGCCTAGAAATTAGAAAGGATGACAAAACTAACAGTGAGATAAACTCTGATGTTTGTTCATATATCTTCTCTCTAACGGCTCAGGGTGGGGTGAAGGTTTTTTTGAAAAGCCAAAGAGGAGGCCATGAGACGAGTTTCCGAGAACCAGAGAAGACCTCTTGCCTCCGTCACCATCCCTCCTCTCAGGCTGGGTAAACCCTGCTTCCCTTGGCACAGTAGTGCTTGATGTCCTTGCTCTGTGCTCAAGGACAACGGCAGAGTTGCTTATCATCCTGTAAATCAGCCATGGCAATAAAACTCTGGCATCCCTCGCTATAGCCTTTTTTACTAATGTACTACTTTGCAATTGCTGTGCATATCAAACATATTAATGACACAAATTCATTACAATAAATGAAGATCTTGACTGGCAGCAGGCCAGCCCCAAAAGGAGTGTTGCTCTTTGCAGCTGCCATTTGGCAAGTCATGAGTTTAGAGATGCAAAAGTTTAATGTGAAACCATGGCAGTGGAGTTGGGGGGGGGAACAACACTTGGTGGCAGGTGGTGACCACTTTCCCAAGAGGATATGGGGGAGAGTGACTCCTGCAACTGGTCCTTTCCCAATGCAAAGAGAAGTTGTTCCCATATGCTGTGAATCAGGGGTAGTCATTTCCAGGTAAGATTTGTGAAGTCAAAGAGTGCTATAGGTAGAGGTGAGAGTGTTCATTACACCCTTAAGCAACTGTATCTTTCTGTGGTGTGATCAGAAATGCAGCCTTTGCACCAGTGTCAATTCAGTCAGTTTCTGTGCAGAAAGCATGAATGAGGCCATCATTTCTTTACATCAGGAAGCAAAATGGTTCTGGTCAGATTCCTCTTTTTTTGTCTGATGTCCATGATAAATTAAGATACAGAATAAACAGCACAAAGTCAACTCAACCCATATAACCCAAGTCTATGGTGGTGAGAGATTCCCCCACCCCAGTTTTTGCAGTACTACATTAATGCCATTGTCCCACGAAAGAAAGGTAGGCATTTCAACCCACCCCCCAAATCCTTAATCTGCATCAGATAGGGACTTCAGATTAGCCTGTTACTTACATGGGTCTGAGAGTTCCTCATTAAAGCAACTAGTCTGAAGGTGTCGGAAAAGAACACTAACATAGGCTGCTACCCCACGTCAACTTTGTACTGCAGCATTCAGGCAGTTAACATCAAGGTTCCACCGCCTGTCTGTTCATATTGAGGCACACATGCAGAACATTAACTCCATTATTACCATTGCTGTGATACTCCATAATATACGTGAGAGGGGGGAAAACACAATTTGCCCAAAAATGATAGTACTAATTTAGTGGAACGTGATCTCAAGAGCAGAGCAAATCCAGTAGACGAGTCAGATGGGTGTACTGAGGAAAGAGGAACGGGGGAGGCTGTGTGGTCTGCAATTGCAGATTACCTATTAACACATGTGAACTGATTTCGGATAGCATTTATGTAACATTACCATCCATGACTAAAATATTAATTTTGAACTACTAAATCTCCGTTGTTTACTTGTTTTGTAACATTCCTGTTAGAACCTGCATTACTTGTGGAAACCTTCGTAAATGCGAGATCGACTTGCGTGACTCTGTGACATATTAATCTTTTTAATGAATGTAACCTAAAGTAATTGATTTTTGTACCATTTTCCCCACTCAGTCACACCCTTGTTTCTTGCGATTAAAACCCTTGCTTTTCAACGTAAAAACCCATATGAACTTCATTAATAAACTGTAATTATAGCAGAAAACAAGAATCTGAAATGCAGCTAATAAAATTATACATTTATATGGCAACATATCGGAATATCACTATTCACAACTAACTTCCATTTTTGTTGTTGGACAATCATTGGGGAATATGTGACTGCATGCTTGATTTGTTTCCTCTACTTAATTTTTTGATTAATACCTGCAATAATAAACATGACTTTAATACACCATTATGTCAAGATATGTTTCCAATACAATTTGTATTTAAGTGTTAAAATTTAATATTGTATGTAAGTTTTGTAACTGGCTATGTCTGTGAAGAGTTGCAATGTAAAGCTCAAGATGTAATTCAGCTGAGACAAAAGTAATTAGCTAATGATGTGGTGTAACATGATTGGTTGAAAGTCAGTATATGAAGACGTATCTGAGAGCAAGGCTTTGCCTGATGTAGGTCATTGATTCTATATCATGGTCACTCTGCTCACTGTACTTACCATGTTACTCTGCTAGACCTGTTGTAAGTCCAGTTATGCCTCTATGTATGTTCTGTGTTTTTTCTCTGTATGTTATGCTATGCTGTGTGTTTATATTGTTTGCCAATGAGTGCCTATTTTCTTTAAAACATTAAGTTCACGTTTTACTTATAACTTGGCTGTGCTGAGTCGTGTTTCTCTGGGATTTACACAGGGAACTCTGCTAGCTCTTACATACTCAGTAAAGAGTCAAGAGCATGCATATCGAGACACATTATACCGCCATATCTGTACATTTCAGCAAAACCATAATGCGGACGGACTGCATTCTTTTCCAAAACCTCAACCACTTGTTGATTGTCACTTGTTACAGCTACAGACGGAAATCATTCATAGCTATGTAGTGCTTGCTACTGACCATAAGCAGATCTGGGCATTCCTCACCAGATCTCCCTTTCTTCCAATGCATTTCGTATGATAACTGTGTATCCATGGAATCCATAAATGCACTATTTAGACTGCATAGGAGCCCTTTTATATCAGTTGTCTTATAACAACAGTACGCATAAAGTAGATGTCATGGTTATCCACCTTGTAAATAACAGCAAGCACATTTGATTGGTCCTTGTTTTTGATTTTTTATGGAGTTTGAAGTTTAAATATGTATGCATCCAACTTTAAGCTATTAGTGTAATTGCATTTTATCAGTGCTGAATTACAGAAAGGGAATGGTTTTGCTGATATTAAGAGGTACACTTGGGAACATTGGGTCATTGAAAAGATTTGTTCCCCCCTTTTCCCCACACCACCTACTTTGGCCTTTAAAGTATAAACCATCAGCTTATACCTAATAGAGATGGGCACGAACTGAAAAAATGGTGATTCATTTTAGTTCGGTTTGTTTTAGGGTTCATTTCATTTCATTTCATTTTAAATTATTTTTTAAAAAAATTCATTTCATTGATTCATTATTCATTTTGTGTGTAGTGTGTGTGTGTGTGTGTGGTGCTTGTGCAACTTTGGCTGGGGGAAGAGGGACTTAATCTTCTCCCCCCCAGTCACTGTGGGGTGGGGGAAAGAGCTCCCTCAGCCAGCACCTCAAAGAGACCCTTCTTTCCGTCTCCGCATGAGGAGGCGAGGAGCAAGGTCTCTTTGACATCCCCCCCCCCGCAGCGGAGGGCAGCGCCGAGTGGTCACTGTCATCCACTGCGGGGAAGATCCCTTTAAAGAGACCCCACTTCCTGCCTCCACATGTGGAGGCGAGAAGCTGGGTCTCTTTTGACATTTTTCCCTGCTGCGGATGGCAGTGCTGAGCAGGCGCTCGGTGCTGTCATCCACTGCAGGGAAGATCCTTTTAAAGAGACCCTTCTTCCCTGTCATCGGCTGGGCCCCTTTAAAAATGGCCCAGTTGCCACCAGGGGTTCTCCCCAGTGCCAACTGGGCCATTTTTAAAGGGGTCCAGTGATTGACAGCTCGGCAGGAGCCCTCAGAAAACAGGTGGGAAGGGCAGTGTGATCGCTGCAACGTCCCTCCCTACCCATTTTCTGAAGGCTCCTGCTGGGCTGTCAGTCGCTGGGCCGCTTTTAACCTGGCCCAATTGGTACCAGGGGGAGCACTTACTACCCACTGGGCCAGGTTTAAAGGGGTCCAGCCATTGACAGCTAGGCAGGAGCCCTCAGAAAATAGTGGAGGAAAGGGCAGGCTTTTTAAATCCTTTCCCCGCCAAAGGCAGCGCTACAGCTGATCGGTGGCACTGGCTATTGGTGGGAAAAAGCCTGCGGTTTCCTCACACCAATTGCAAGGGAAATGAAAAATGAAACGAATGAAGAGGAAATTTCCAATTTCATTTTTCTTTGATGGGTCAGTTC
The DNA here is from genome assembly GCA_037367245.1 of Phrynocephalus guinanensis. Taxonomy (NCBI): domain Eukaryota; kingdom Metazoa; phylum Chordata; class Lepidosauria; order Squamata; family Agamidae; genus Phrynocephalus; species Phrynocephalus guinanensis. The sequence continues at coordinate 103,680,845 of CM074734.1, read as the reverse complement.
CTTATTCATTTCATTAGGTAATACCTAATACCATCTCTAATACCTAATACCATCTCTAATACCTAATATTACTGCTGCTAAATATAGTTATTTGGATACAAATAATATGAGTACTGAATTTGAAAAAGTGAAAATGGCCATTAGGGATTCCTATAGTTGATAGACCTGCACTCCATTGCTCATATCATGCATAATATACTGAATTTTATATATTCCTTTGGATTATACAGTTGATGGAACAGTAAGATAAGGTGCTGACCTTGACCTCCAAAGCACTATGCAACCTGGGTCCTAGCTACCTCAAAGATCGAATATCACAGTATGAACAAACTTGGGTGTTAAGGTCATCAGGAGAGGCCCTTCTCTCCATCCTGCCACCCTCACAGGTACGTCTCATGGGAACCCATGACAGGGCCTTCTCAACTGCTGTGCCCAGACTCTGGAACTCCCTCCCACTAGAGGCCAGGACTGCCTCATCCCTGTTGTCCTTCCAGAGACAGGCAAAGACCTTTGTCTTTGTCAAGCTTTCCCTGAATGATGGACTACCATGTGTATTTTATATGAATCTATAGGTGCACATAGACTTTGTGTTTATAACTATTTAAAACCTTGTAGCTTTAATGTAATGTTTTCTCTTAATGCTGTAAGATGTCCCTCAATTCCTTGGTCTCAAATACTTGAACATGTCTTAATTGTACTGGACTGTATATTATCCCTCATTACTGTAAGCCGCCTTGGGTTCTTTTCCAAGGAGAAAGGCGGGGTAAAAATACTCTAAAATAATAAATAAATAAATAAATAAATAAATAAATAAATAAATAAATAAATAAATAAATAATAGGGGAAATAGCTGTATCAGCCCAGTTTCAGTACATTCACTGAAAAACATCGAGATTTAAAGCCATTACTAATTTACCAGAGTGCATTTCTTAAGTATTTTAAACTGCCTATCTTTGGATGTGACATATTAACTTAAATACAAAAAATGATAAAAACAATCAGTTCTATTATTTGCATGCCAGTACACAACTTCTGTAAAATATTCCAGAAATATACTTATATTGCAGCTTTCAAGTGTTGCTATTAGGTGCATTGGGAACGAGAAATGATGTTACTTCCAAAAGCCATTTTTCCTTATCCACCACCCTTTTTGTACTATTGCTATGGAAATCTATGTTTCTACAAAGAACAGGGATTGCTGCATAACAGAAAAACCATACTCTGAATGTAATGACACTGCACACTTCATTCCACTCAAATGCAAATATTATTTGAAGCTTCCTGCTGATAAAAATGTTCTTGTGAAGTCAAGTACTTTTAGCAGTGTTTCTGAGAGATTAGTTTTGGGTGGCCCCAGACATACAGAAAACATTTAATTTTACTTAATATCTGGTTGTTAATAAATAATTAAGTACTCCATTTTAACACCTAAACCTTTATGAGTAGCATGCCTGTGCAGATACAGTAATGAACTATTATACATCCAAAAGTTTATTGAGAAAAATTTACACATCTTAAGATTCTAAACACATTGATAAATTCTTGAACTACCCTTTTCATACCATAATCTGTTCAAAAAAAAAAAGAATGTTGATATACAGTGAACATATTGTGTAATTTGACAGAAAATTTTGTAACAGAAGAAAGGGAACATGTAAAAATCTTATCAGTGTTGTGAAGCAGGCTTATCCCTACTTGAAAAAAACACGACCATTGATAGACAGTGAACATATTGTGTAATTTAATTGAAAAACTTGTTACAGCATAGTTTAAACAGGAGTTGACAGATACACTGATAGTGTGCCGAAGGTTACGTGTTAAGAACGCCTTCGCTTCTGCACCTTTATTCAAGAAAATAAAGCACCACATGTACTGTGTTTATTACAGTATTAATAACATTGGACAAGAAGGACGATGAGTGTCCATCTCCCCAACAGTAGAACTTGTGTTTGAAATAAATACTCCTAAGCTTTTTTGCTGCTAGGTATGTGTTAATGTGCACACTCCATTCATTTGTAAATGTGAAGAATCACTGTTCTGTTTATGGTCATATGTTACAGCTACAGCAAGGGAGATTCCATGGAATTTCATAACACTGAATTTCATAGTACTCCTTTAATTAAAAAATCTTACCAAAAAAAGATCACTCTTGGTTTCTGTACCGTTATTTAGCAGGTAGATTATTCTTTACAAAAGAAGTTAGGAAGAGAAATGAGAAAGAGTAAATCACAAAAATGGGCATGAAAAAGCAAAGCACAGATTTGGAAATGCATTTACATTTATAACAAGCCACCTAATCCAAAGAGGGGTTGGTAGCCAGAGTTTTTCATAATTATTATTTATTGGGGTGAGGCTCTGAAATAACAAAGGAAGACAAATAAGGTAGTGATTCAGAAAGGTAATGTAGTGCATGCTCTTACACAGCTTTATAAGCGCAACCACATCAGTAGCTGTCAAGGGTGCTTCCAAAACACGGAGTGGAGTGTGTAATGTCAGAGAAGGGAACATATGTTAGGCTGGAACAGCACTCGGAAAGTAACTAAAGACCAGACAAATATCAGTTTTCAAAACTAAGGCGCCGCCAAGTGTTTTTCAAATGATTCAAAGCATCTGGGTAAAAAATACTTCAGCAACTGTATGCTCGCTGATGACACCTCATGGACTAACCCTTGTTTACAATGGTACAGTGTTCGCAAATGGAAATATTTATAATGGGGGAATGTTAACTCCAGGAAAAAGGACTGCTAGGTACCACTGCACCGAAATACCATACAAAGTACTTTTAAAAATCTAGGGAAAAATTTAAATAGGGAATGGAACAATAAAGCTGCAGATTAAAGAATACTCCATGGGCCCATGTACCAGTTTAAAATTTGCACCAGAACAGTGAAAAGAATTCCACCACCCTAAGGTCAGGTACTTGTAAAATGCAGTGAGTTGCACTTCAGGGGGCGTGATAGCACTTTATTTTTCTAAAAGTTCGATGAACGTGGGGGGAACAATTTTAAGGTCTGCATCACAGAGCAATTTCTAGCGCATCTTAGTTGACGGGAGATAAGGCCCATAGTTTATTGGGTTTCCCCTCCCCCTATTTGCTATTAGAGAGGGCTATGGGGCTGAACACTCGTTTTTGGTAGCAACACTGAACAATATTTGGTAAATGAAGCTGTCTCCTCTGATCAGCATCTGTTATACAGATGATCTCGTAGTGAACAAAAAGCAGTTAAGTCCTCCAGATTGGTTTGTGCGATGCAGATCGAATGCTCCTCAATTAATGAACATTTTGACACACCTTCTGAGACTATCAGTCAGGCTCACAGGGAGAGGAAGGAGTCTTTTTCTACAGCCTAAAGGGCCTGTTTTAAACAGGGTACACATGACACAAGGGGGAAATGCATCACTAGCTTGGGGATTAACAGGGACCAGTAATTGTCCTGGATAACAGTGTCATTATCTACAATTTCTAAGCACTGGGAAATAGCACTTCAGGTCATTTTGGGGAGGCCATTTGTGATTTTTTTCTATCCTGTGTGTATGTAGCAAATTGTAGACATTGTAAATAGCAGGATGAAAGAGTTGCTGATTGTATTAGCACACAAATTGCAGGCTTTCAGCAACTATTTTGGAGAAGCAACCTGGCCTTGTTGATTTCACCTAGAATGTTTGGCACCAAATATGCATGAGACAGAGGCCAGGCTGCCCTGTTCCACTCACTGGGGTAGTCCATGCTGAATATTGTCAGATGTTCTACTCATTTTAAATGAGGCCGACAATTAAAATATCAGACATGCCAGGAAAAAGCCTGATTAGAATTTAAAAACAGGAACGGCATGCAATGTCTTAACTCCTTTGCATGTGAAATTACATGTTGGAAGCTTTGGAAAAAGCTGAGCTGGCAGTTCAAAGTGCAATGCTTACAAAAGCAATCCAGCCATACAACTTTGAATGCAAACATTCTTGGTTTTTATTCAAATATTCCAGGTTAGTTTTCACTTTTTTAAAAAAAGTAAATAAATGTTTGCAGAAGATTTAAATAAAAGGAATTGACAAATATTTTTGGCATTGAACAATACAGAAATAGCAAAGCTCAGTGGATCCTCAGGTCCTATCTAAAAAGAAGCAAAATCAGCAAGTACATAAATTACTGTAGATATACAACATCTATCTAACTATCTATCTATTAGACATGGGCACGACCAGAAAAAATGACATTTCGAGTTTTCGTTTGTCGGAACGGGTCCGTTTTGGGTCGTTTCCATTTGTCGAGAAATTTTTCAAAAATTTGTTGTTTCCATTTGTCGTTTGTCATTTGTCGTTTCCACCGCAATTTAGCGCGATTTGACTTCCCAGAGCATAGGGGCGTCCCGCAATCAGGGCCGGCGCTAGGTGTTTTTACGCCCTAGGCGGCGGCGTGGGCGGATGGGCGAGTGGGCAGTTAGGATATCACTTAGGATAGAGGTTCTGTTCTTGACTTGCACCCCAAATGTGTGTGTGTGCAAGCAAATTGAAGTTGGGAAAATAGAAAATAAATGGTAGTATATAATATATTTTTAAAATAAATCCACACCTCCCACTCCCAGTCAAACCTCCCCCTTTATCCAATATCAGAAAAAAATCCTCACAAACTGCCAGAGAAGAAATAAAGAATAAACTGCTATTCCCTTCAGCAGACAAAGCTGCAGGGAATCAAAGAAATTATTTTCTAAATTCAATTCCCTCCCTGCCTGCCTAAATTAAATCCTAAAGCCTCCAGCCTCCCTCCTCAATCTTGATCAGATCACACCAGCACCAGCAGCGAGCCCTCCTCCCTCAACCACATCCATACACCCGACTGCGATTTCTGGAAGGTGCCTCAGCTTTTTATGCCCTCTGAGACATCCAGAAGTGTCAGTCAAAAACCTGGCGATGCCATTGGTGGAATGGTTCATACAATTTGCATGGTCCCATCCCATGCCCAGCCCAAATGGGCAGGTCTAAAAAAAAAAAAATAAAAATAAAAATAAAAATAAAAAATAAAAATTCACATACGATGTTTTTGGTGTGTTTTTTGCTATAAAAAACCCACTGCTGCTGGCGACTATTAAAAGGACAGGAGGGATTTAAAATAAATAAATTTTTTTACATGTTTCTGTGGTGATTTGGTGTGTTTTTTGACCACGATTTTACAAAAGAAAATTTGCGGTCGCCCGGTTTTGGATTCCCCCCGCACACAAAAATTAGTGGTTCATGGCGAGACAATGAGGGGGGAGCGGGCCCCCCCCCCCCCGCCTGGTGCAAGCAGCCCAGCCACAGGAAGAAGGAGGGGGAAGGCCGGTGTGCACCCCCCAGTGAGAGTGATAGCGTCATGCCCGCCCTTCACAAGGCTCTCGCAAATGTCTCACACAGAAGGGAATTGTCTGCTGCGGTGTAGTGCAATGCCCTCAGGCAGGGTAAGGTTATGGGCTAGTGGGTTTTCTGTGACGTATGGGTACGCCTGCTTTTTTGGGCAGGAGTGGTGGGGGTTGTCCACTCCCACATTTTCATTGCGCAAAAAAACTTTTTGTTGCAAGAAAAAAACCCAAAAAAATCTTTTTCTGTGCTTCACACGATTTGCGCGATCCCCCGCCCGCGATGCCACCCCCCCTCCAGAAACCACCCCTCCGGTAGGTGCCCTGCGCCCTTAGTCAAGCAGGCATTTTTCCACCTGCTTTTTTTTGGCCCGGGAATGGGTGGGGGGAGAGTTTAAAAAACCTGACCAAATTTTTCTTTTTTGCTGGGCGAGCCTGCGGCGAGTCGAGTTCGAGTTCTGACGGCTTAATTTTGGCCGGGAATCGTTACCATTTCTGTTACGTAACAGAAACACAAATCAGACCAAAATTGTTCGTTCGTCGGTTCGAGCTCGAAGTCTGGCGGAGTAAATCCCGTTACCGTTTCCGTAAGTAATGGAAACGAAACAGAAATTTTGCCAAGTCGTGCCCATCTCTAATCGTTACCATTTCTGTTACGTAACAGAAACTATCTATCAATATTGCCAAGTCATCTATCTATCTATCTATCTATCTATCTATCTATCTATCTATCTATCTATCTATCTATCTATCTGAACCTGGCATTAGAAGAACACGCAAAAGTAATTGGATGAGACTGATCAACAGCTGAGCTGTGTTTTGTGTTTGGTTTCCTTATTATGGGAAGGGTAGCTATCTGATTTTTCCCTAACATGTAGCAATAACTTGTAATAAACTTCAAGATGGAATAGTAAACTTCCCTAAGGGAATACATTTCCAATTGAGAACAACTTTTAAGTACTTTCACATTCCAACTGGGATACGCTTCTTGTAAGGAATATAGGAGAAAAAGTTCCAAATGCCTATATAAAATAAACCACATTTGGATTGAACCTACTGGGAAAATGAACACACTTGCAGATTGAAATTACCACATCTCAGAAAATGCAATCCAGTTTCTAACTGTAAGGGGAGTGAATCTGACATAAACTGAGGGGGGGGGGAATCACCAAAAATGCATTACTGTATGTTTCACTCTATCAGACACACCTGACCATAAGACACACCTAGCTTTTAGAGGAGGAAAACAGGAAAAAAAATGTTTAGCCAGGTACCCTCCTTTTAAGCCTGGAGCTATGATGTCCTTGGTCATGAAGCCTGACTGTGAACAAAAAGAAAAATGAGGCTTACTTTCCACATTCACTCAAGGTTATGCATGTAAAGACTGGCAGTCAAAGCCACCTCTGCTTATGCAGACCAGCCCTATAGCACTCACTATAGAAGAAAGAACACAGGTGACAAACAAGCCCTATAGCATGAGAATAAGAGTACTTTCAAGAAGGCAACTTGGCATCACATGCCTGAAAACAAAGGTGAAGAAGAGAAGGTTCCAGTCAAAAATAAGTTGCTGCCTTACCAAGTCTGGGTAAGTCTAGAAACAAACCCTGATCACAGGAAGGGAATGTTTCCCACTTCTTCCGATATTTTCCATACGTCTGTTGTGTGGGCTTCCAATCACATGATGTGTGTGTGTGTGTGTGTGTGTGTGTGTGTGTGTGTGTGTGTGTGTGTGTGTGTGTGTGTGTGTGTGTGTGTGTGTGTGTGTGTGTGTTGTGTCGTTACAGTCGTGACCAACTCTTAGTGACTCCATGTCCATGGAGTTTTCCTGGCAGGAATACTGGAGTGGCTTGCCAGTTCCTACTCCAGGCGCCTACAGCACCTAGTATTCCTTGGTGGTCTCCCATCCAAGTACTAACCCGGGCTGACCCTGCTTAGCTTCCGAAATCAGGAGAGATCGGATGTGCTTAGGGCATATACCAGACTGAAAATCCCAAGCAGTTTTAGCATCAGCAGCTTATTTCCTCCCATCTGAATCATGGTGCCAGTTTATTTTCCCTCTACCCTTGAAGGCCCATTTATTCCTCTCACCTTTTTTCTTTAAGATTAATTATCTGCTTTATTAATACATATATGGGGATTGTCTTCTGCTGCGCTGGTTCATCATGCAGAAATGCACAAATATGTGTGCAGTAGCACCCTGCACAAAACCCCATGGCTCTCAGGGGTGGAATTTTTTCTTTGTCCCCACCCCCCAAACTGGCAACCTTCTGGCTCCATCTCCTTCACGTCTTCATGCTTCTTTGCTTCCTGTTTTGCCCCACACCCTTCGCCATGCCCCCTGTTCTGCCATCACTCAGGGGAGCCATGAGCCAATAAAATTTGGGTGCCATTGCACTTCCACATAACAATGATCCATGTAATGGAATAAGGATAATGGAACATAGTGTGATTTATAAGGCTCAGTATTAACTGCACATTTACAGATACGGGGGCCGGAGGGGGCGAACAGAATAATATAAAAGCTGCAGTAATGGCCGCAACTTTATATCTTCCAGTTCAGAAAAGAAGCAGGTTAGATCATGCACACATGCAAAACTGATAAGGAATGCACTGGCACAACAGATATACAAATCAATGCAGGCGTCATGGCAATGAGGTATCAGGAGACAGATATCTAGTCTCTTGTGCTCCCAGAGGCATTTGGCAGGGCCACTGTGAGATACAGGAAACTGGACTAGATGGGCCTTTGGCCTGATCCAGCACGGCTCTTCTTATGGTTTTAATAGGGAAATGTTATGCAGCTACCCAAATGACATGGAAATTGTCACGCTCTTGACTTTGCATTGTGTGACCAGAAAAAAAGAACCTAGTATAACTACTGGATAAGCGCGTAACATTTTCCTCATATGACCAGGTGCATAGAAAGCAAAGCAAAGTGTTCTGCTTATATACCACCCCATATCACTTCAAGTAGTTTCTAGGCGGTTTACAGCCTTTTAAAAATTACAGTATGCAGGCTACAGAATTTTTTTTCAGAACTAACTAGCCTGACTCAGATCTACTAGTGAAAACAATGATAGTTCTATTGGTGTGTTACTCAACCATCACCACTTTGTCTATTATCTACATCTTTTTACCTGGATAGACCACATGAGTCTCATCAGCATGGAATAAATATAATAATATTCATGTGCCATCCATTCACTTCTGTCTTACGATGACACTCTCTCTCTCTTTTTTTTAGGGCTTTTCAAATAGGAAGTACTCAGAAGCCTTTTACCATTCCCTCATTCTGTGGGCATTCTGGGATCGTTTAGCTTTGCCTAAGACTACACAGGCTGGATCTACGCACAGGAGACACAGTGGGGAATCAAACTCCCTGCTTCTGTCTCCGCAACCACATGATGCCTCTCTGACTAAGCTATATCCAGCTAGATGGAGTAAATACAGGGACATGTATTTGCACTCCTGAATCTTAAGAAATGGATGTTCAGCCATAAAAGCTCACGCTGGCACATAATTGTTACTCTCTAAAGTACTCTGGTATTTTGCCTTTTTTTTAAAAAAAAAATCACATTAAACTGCTGCAGAATTTGTATTAAATGGCATTACTGATGTTACAAGACATGTAACTTCGTGATAAATGCATTCACATAATAATACTTATTCAGTTCCCTTTTTTTTTCAGTTGCCCATCTATCAGTTTCCTATTTTTCCGCAACTGCACATCCTGTGTCCAACTACTTACTAAAAGCAATGTCCAAATCAGTTGCTCCCTGCTAGAATAAGCAGTAGAGATGGGCACGACTTGAAAAATTTTTTTTTTCGAGTTGTCGTTAGTCGGGCCGGTCCCGTTTCGGCTCGTTTCCGGTTTTCGCGAAAATTCGCAAAAATTAGTCGGTTTGTTTTTTCGTTTTTTCGTTGTCGTTAGTACTGGTTTTGGGGGGGGAGCAGGCTCCTGGAGGCACCTCTGTGGGGTGGGTGCCTCCTCTGGCCCGCTATAAAGGGAAAGTGGGCTCCTGGAGGCACCCGTGGGTGCCTCCTGCCACTAGGAAGGGGAAGCAGGCTCCAAGAGAGACCCCTCTACATGGGGGTCTCCCCTCCTCACCTGCTGCTGCTGCAAAATGCTATGCAATAGCCATATGGATATTGCATAACATAATGTGCAGACAGTGAGACCAGTGTGAGAGTGATAGCGTCATGCCCGCCCTTCACAAGGCTCTCGCACCACCATGTCTCACACAGAAGGGAATTGTACTTGCTGCGTGTAGTGCAATGCAAGCAAGTAGATCTGGCTTTAAGGTGGCTTAGTGCAATGGCTAGGGTTAGGCTAGTGACGGGTAAGGTTACGGTGGGCTAGTGGGTTGCACCTCTGGGTGCCTCTCTGACCCACTAAGAAGACAGTCTGTGACGTATGGGTATGGAGTCAAGGGTTAGGGTTAGGGCTAGGGCAGGTTTTAGGGGGCTTTTTGGCACATCCCAGAAGTCTCCATGGCCAAGTGGCCATGCGACTGGTGGGATGGCTCCAAAAATTTGCATGGTTGTCCACTCCCACATGGCTGGCCACTCGGCCAGCCCATCATTGCGCACTGCGCAGGTGTAAAAAAAAATAAAATAAAATAAAATCAATGGAGGACAGAGGAGGAGAGGAGAGACATTTTGTTGCAAGAAAAAACCCACTGCTACTGTGAAAAATCTGGCAGTTTATAAATTTTCGCGTGTTTCTGTTGTGCTTGTGTGTTTTTGGACCACGATTTCAAAAACAATATTGCGTTTGCCGCCCCATTTTGGATCCCCCGCCCGCACCGCATGGCATGGCGAAATGGCAACTCGAGTCTGGCTGCCCAGGACGGGGGGGAGGCGGGACCCCCCCTCCAGAAACCACCCCTCCGGTAGGTGCCCTGCGCCCTTAGTCAAGCAGGCATTTTTCCGCCTGCTTTTTTGGCCCGGGAATGGGTGGGGGGAGAGTTTAAATGTTTTTTCCTGTGCCGTCCGTGCCGCTTGCTTGCGCTTTGATTGTGGGCGGCCGGCGGCGAGACTGGGCTTTTTGCTGGCTGCGAGCCTGCGGCGAGTCCCACCAGAGCAGCCCAGGACGGGGGATGAGGGGGGAGGCCGGGGACCTCCAGAAACAACCCCTCTGGTAGGTGCCCTGAGGCACGGCAGGCATTTTTCCGCCTGCTTTTTGGCCGGGAACCGGGTTTTTTTAACTTTTAAAAACTTTTTTCTGTGCCGCGTGGCATCGCGCAATCGCGCGATGCAAGGAACAAGCACGACAAATCAGACCAAAATTGTTCGTTCGTCGGTTCGAGCTCGAAATCTGGGGGAGTAATTCCCGTTACCGTTTCCGTAGAGTAACGGAACCGAGTAACGGAAACGGAAACGGTAATACCGCTAAGTCGTGCCCATCTCTAATAAGCAGGTCAGTGCCTGTTGCTATTTTTGTGCCTGAGCCCTGGTCTCATAGGACTTCGGTACTTCATCCATATGTAGTTCAGATCTGGGTGGTTTTTTTTTTTTTTGGTCCACCAGACTCCATGCGGCATCCTTCCTGTCACTGTGTTTCCTAGATGTCTTGCTTCCTCCCTCATTTTATCTCCCTCTGTTTTTTAAAGATATATGAAGAGCTGCATTGGTTCAGACTGGAGGACAGCCTCTTCCAGAATCTAGTCTGTACAGCAGACAATGCAATGCCTAAGGAAAGTTCTTGATTAGGATGGGCAAGAAGAACTGTGCATCAGGGTGCCTCTGAAAAAGAGATGGTCCCTCCCCCCTTTCCATGATGAAGGTAGCCCGCCCCGCCCCCCGCCCCACACACACCGAGTGCTCTCTAAGCACCTCCGAAGCTGTTAAATCTGCAGGAAGCCAAAACTGTATTTGCAGCAAACATTTGAGGTCCTTTGTGTGAAAAATGTTGAGAAAATAATCTCAGGAAAAACCGAAAAGCGACTGAGGGAATGACAAGCCCCTTTACAAATGTTGAAAATGTCACTTCAGCCTGCCCCATTATTTCCAGCGCAGTGCAAATGACAAGAACCAAAGGGCATCATTAGGAATGAGGAAGGAGGAGAGAAATAAAGTGGAAGCAGCCCCTGGGTAGAACTTTTCATGCAAAACACCATAAATTCCCAGAATGGCCTGGCTGCTCGGGCCTGTCGAAAGAGAGCTTCAGCCACCATTCAGTCAGAAAAAGAAGAGGACTCAATTAATGTCACCTTGGGAGAATTGTCATGCTGGAAATACAGGTGTCAATGTGCTGGATAACCTTTCCAAGTTTCCTGAGGAACTTCTCTTTTCAGTGGCTGTCAACTCTTGACTTGAAGAATTGTTTTCATTGTTTCCGAGCTCACAAGAAAATAAGGTGCAGAGTAATTTGACTCACCTCAAATTGGAATAATCTGGAGGGGACAATCTGTTTCAGGCCTTAGTGGCAAGGCACACTATGTACTTTTTGCAGTGTCCCCTGGTCAGTTCCTAGCATCCGTCAGCAGGACTGTGAAAAACTTCTGGTGAAATTCCCAGAGAGAACAAGGCTGCCAGCCAGTGCAGACAAGACTAGGTTAAATGTACCACTGGGCCAATTTAGGCAACCCTTACAATCTCAGGGCTGGTGGCTTTGATTTTGTGTCTTTGGTGTATTTGCTGTAGGTTTGGTCTAGATTTTGCAGGAGCTCTAGATCTCTTAAGGTGGTTAATAAGTTCAGTACCTTGGATAGTGTTGGGACCCTGATTTGCTCCTGCAGCTTCATATCTAGCCCTAAATCAATTTCGCAGGTCAACGAACAAGTCAAAACCATGGGATAAACCTTCTGCAATGATTTGGAATCCAGTTTTTTTTTTTTTGCTTTCACACTAAACTACTGCAGAATTCGTATTAAATGGCATTGCTGATGTTACAAGACATGTAAGTTTATGATAAATGCATTCACATAATAATACATTCAGTTCCCATTTTTTTCAGTTGCCCATCTATCAGTTTCCTATTTTTCCACAACTGCATGTCATGTGTCCAACTAAATGCTAGCTGGACAAATATGGTTCTGTTTGTTAGCAAGAAGTTGTTATGCCACAGAGAAAATGTGAGATGGACTTGCTTGTGAGATGGACCTGGGATAGATAACTTTATTAGATATTTCCCCACCACACCCCCAATAGTACTGGTTTGACTCAGTATTAATTTCACACATTATATGGGGCAGTGAATGAAGCTCAATTAATAATACACTTCAAAATAAATTAGTTCAACCATGTACATCACTTAAGAACATTAGTGTGTGTTCAGTATTTGGAAATATATCTCAGGACACTGCTGATCGTTTTGAATTAAAGAAGTCAATGTGAAACGGTAAAGGTGTATGAATGGTATATCCGGTAATTAATCTGTCAGTTCCCCATGTGTCAATGGTGAGCAAAGCTTGCAAAAATCTGTAAATGTAAAGTAGAGAAATTGAAAGCATTCACCATGAAGATCTTATAGCTGCAAGATCATGAAATGTGGTAGTCCATAAAGTGGTCGCTGACTTCTGAAAGTGCACCTAAACTTTAATATCAAGCAATATCATGTCCATAATAACTAGCTGGCAAAAGCTCTTTATTATTGATTGAGAGTTATTCCTCTCTGTCCATATGTGTGTGGGGGTGTGTGGATGGGAAGGAGTATTCCCAGTAGTCTCCCTCTACTTTAAATAGATTTATTGAAATGCTGTTAAATGTTACAGAAATGACAATCAATTAATTTAAAATGAATTTTAACAGCCCTCTGTTGTTGGCCACATAGACCATTTTTAATGGCCTAGCTCTTAAACTCCTAAAAATGTCGTTTTTCACCATCATTCATGCCTAATGATCATGTCACTGCTACAAAAATGTCTCACCTGTCATAACTAGGATTATCAAAACCATTCCCTATGAAATTAGAAGCCAAAATGTGACTTTTAGAGACCAGGTGCCCCAGAAATCCAAGCTAATTTCACTGCTAAGGAAATGAACTGAACTGCCTCGAAGGTGGCAATAACCTTGTTCGGAATGCCTCTGTTGGACTTTGGAAAGAAGAAAAGAAAGGAAAATAAGCATCTGAGAATGGTTTTTCTGGGTCAGACAAAGACCAGCCTACCCAACATACTCTAGTCCTATAGTAGCCTACAAGATGATGGCACTCATGGTCATTATGTCTGAAGACTGGCTACTATAGTGGTGGCCAACTCATATTTGAAAGCAGTGTGTCAAACACACACTGCCTCTTTACGTGGGGAGATCATTTAGCTAAGATGGCTACAAGCTGTTGATATAGCCGTTCTCCACAAGAAGATGAAGAAGAAAAGTAGGATAGCAAACAAGTCCACGTTCTCTTCCCTCACATGGCAAGAGTTTGGTCCACAAACTGGTGAAACTATAGTAACCAAGGACTCAGATTAAGCATGCTGTCCTGGATCTATAGTTCTCCACTTACTCTGATAAATATCTGGAAGGGAAGATTCATAGACTCCAAGGAAACTATTGTATCAAATAAATAGTCTTCCTCATGGAAGTATATGGACATATTTAGCCCTAGGGTTATTTTTGAAATAAAACTTTATGAAGCATATATAAGAAAGTGGCAAGGGGGGCAATATTGGGTGGGAGGGAAAGCTCCTGCCTGCCCCAATTTGTCACTTTGAATGTTCCTACCACCAAATATGTTGAAGGAGTGTTCAAAGATCAGGAGCCATTTTAGCCCACCAGGAGCCTTTTTTATACAGGCATGTTTGGCCCATACATATCAATGATATATCGAAGCAGGGCAATCAAGAGCATCAAGTTACATCAGGCGTGTCCAAACTTCGGCCCTCCTGATGTTTCGGATCACAACTCCCAGAATTCTAAGCTTAGATTGCCAATGGCAAAGGACTGTGGGAGTTGTGGTCCAAAACATCTGAAGGGCCGAAGTTTGGACATGCGTGAGTTACATGAATGGTTTGTTCCTTCTCCAGCATCAGCAGCAGCAGGAGAAAAAAGCTAAGAATGAACAAGAAAGAAAGACAAATCGCAGCAGTGCTGCTCCATATAATCTCATGCCATTTCCTCCTGTCTCATTTGGTGGCAATGACTCGGGCAGGAGTGGATGCTCAGTGTCCTGAGACACTGAGCATCCTTGGTCCTCTCTATCCTAGAAATCATTGACTTTGTGCTTATTGCCCTTTTCTAATAAAGGCGCCCTGGGCCTACGTCATAGGGTACTCTTTGCTTGTTTCCAATGGATTCAGACAATAGGTTTGATAATCAGCTTTTATTAAAGGAAGCTGTCATCTTTAAACTATTATGGAAGGCATTTTCACCCCTTTGACCCACCTAAATGTGCTATTCTCTGACCTTCTTTTGAAATAACAAATGCAAGGTGGGGAGGGGAAAGTGAAGGAGAAAAGCTAAGATCCGTCAAGCACCATCAGAAATAATTGGTCTTGACAGCTGGCTTACAAAACACTGCGGCTCAGACACCTTAATCATCCCCCTGCTAGGTACAATTGATTAGAAACCTCTGCCTTCCCCAAACCCCGCCAGACACAAAGAACACTGAATCCCAGTTTAGGCTGCAGGAGACTCTACATGAAGGAATGGAGCTTTCTGGGGAGAACTCTTGTTTGGGAGAAAGAAAGAGGGAGATTACTTCCCCCTCAACATGCATTTATTAGTTCTGATTTATCTTAGGTTAGAAGGGAGAGAGCCTCAACACTCCTCTCTAGCCAGTTCTTTTTCTGAGCAGACCCAAACTCAAGGGTGTCTGCTACCAGCAATGTCTCTGTCCCAACTGGAGAAGAACAAGACTGACGTCTCTATCTGTACAGAGAAGAGAACAGAGTGATATATGTTTGGTTAGCACATCAGCCTGCGGGTCTGTTTTTACCCTGCAATTGCTGTGATGTGGTCTCTGTTCTTCCTTGGCCGAGTTCCTTTACCAGTCTCATCATGTAAATATGCAGCCGATGGAATGGAGAGGAGAGCCGCTGGGGGGAGAACCACTCCCTAGTTTGGCTTCTCTTGTTAAAGCAGTTCTTCCCACATGCTCGTAGCTTTCCAAGGCTGCCCCCCCCCCTCAGATTTATTTAAATGGCTTGCTGAGATTGGGGAAGGTGAGGTGGCTTTCATGGCATGACATCCAGCCTTTTGAGATTTCATTGTGGGGAGGGGTGTGTATACATCATCATAATAGAGGAAATGAATCCCCAGTCCACCCTCTAAAGCAGGGGTGGGGAACCTTCAGCCCTCCAGATGCTTTGGACTGCAACTCCCAGATTTTTGAGCCTATATGGCTAATGATAAAGGACTGTGGGAAGGTTCCCCACCCCTGCTATAAAGGCTCAGAAAGTGATCCTCTGTTTGAAAATGCCCTCTGTAGAAAGCAGAAGCGTAGCTAGGGTTTTCAGCACCTGGAGACAAAGTCAGTTTTTGCGCGCCCCCACCTTCTGAAAAGGATGCAACCTGCCCTCTAGCCACACTCTTCATGCCAAGTGATCCTTGAGGAGATACGGTAACCAGTAGGGAAGGCGAGGGCTTCACTTCCTTGTGATAGCCATTTTGCAGCCCCAGCTAGCTTCTCCGATCTGGGTGAAAACAGGAAGTAGGCCAAGCACACTTCCACTTTTGCTCACACTCTCCCCTCCACTTTCTCCATGTCAGCCACTGAAGAAATTTTTTGGAAGGGATACATGTGCCCTCCCCTCCCGGGGGAAAATGTGGCCTACCCACTGGCTCCGGGCTGCCCAGAAGGGTCCCAAGGAGGCACAAGGGTCTGGCCTTCCAGTGGCGGCAACTCCAGCAACGCACAAGGATGTCAGGGGGTGCACAACCCCAGCAGCAATGCATGTGAGGCCAGAAGGAAAGAAAGTAAAAAGTGGGTCTTTACAGATTCTCTTGATTTTGTATGATTTTTGCATGGGATCTTTTCCCAAATCACCATCAAATTATATATCTCATTAATGTCCAAATACTACACAATAATAATCATGGGTCCTCCAGTGCATGGATGTGCAGTGGTGCAAAAACATGGATCCGTGGTATGGATCCACCTGATTTCATATGAGTTTCACATTGGATCATACTAAAACCACTGTCGCATCATAGGTCATATCTCTGCCCACACATTGCACACACACAAAAATCAGGGGTCCATCAGCTAATGACTCCACAGTGGTGCAAAAACATGGATCCAATGCATAGATCCACACAGATCTAACAGATATTTATTCAGGATTGCCCCCAAACCACTCTCCCATTATTGGCCCATTTCTACACACAGGTTACACACCAAAAATCACAGGTCCATCAGCACATGGCCTCACAGTGATTCTGATTAAAAATCAGATCCGTGAGGACCCATGCGTTGGATCCATGTTTTTGCACCACTGTGGGACCATTCAGTGTCTTTTTTAGAGACAGAGTAAGTATTACAGGTGAATACTTTCCTGAAATGTCATTTCCTGAAATGCCTTTTTGATGACAAAGAATCAATATACAATTTGCTTTCATTTACCCATTACTGACATCATCACCAAGTACTGTCAAAAAGAAAGGGAAGCCCTGTGCTCAATACTAAATTAAATGCAAATACAAAATAGAAATCATTTTTTAAAAAAAGAGGAAATGAGCCACAGACCTGAGACCTTCTCAGCTGACTTTGAGTCTGTCTGATCTACTTTGCAGGGTGGTTATGAAGGCAACTTGGAAAAAGATGAAAGACCCATGCATAGCCTTGGTCGGGACATAATGAGAGGATCACTAGAAGAGGAGGGGTGAACACAGACATTGAAACATCATATCTGAGAAGATCTCGGCATGTGTGTCTGCTGGTGCTCCCACAAATATGTCCACCCATCTTGTCTCCCCCACCAACCCACATAAACTTACATGTGTGCATGCGCGTGTACACACACACACACACACACACACACAGAGAGAGAGAGAGAGAGAGAGAGAGAGAGAGAGAGAGACAGACAGACAGACAGACAGACAGACAGACAGACAGACAGACAGAGACAGAGAGACAGAGAGACAGAGAGACAGAGAGACAGAGGATTTGTTTTATGGGCCAGGAAAGGCAAACATGCACAGCCCAGCCTCCCATGCCGGCACCGCCACCAGTGGCAGCAGGCAACACGAGGGCATGTGCTTGCCCATCACTCCATCTCAACCGGAGTGATCACCAGTTCCTTTCTTTCTCCTTCTCCTCCCCGTCCTCTTCAGAATGAGGCCACCCTCTGGACTTCCTTTCCTCTCCCTCCTCCCCACTGCTCTTCCAAAGGAGGCTGCCTGCTCTGTAAGGTGCTTGTGGCATCCATATACTATCAATTTGGTGCCCCCAGATCAATGTGCCAGGGGGCAAATGTCCCCCCTCACCCCCTAGTTACACCACTGGTAGAAAGGGTTGCCCAGTTGAGGTCTGGCTTAAAGATAACAGAATCCCCAGATGACAAAAGCAGGGGGGCTTGAAATTGTCCATAAGCAGGCAGGGCACTCACTGGTCGCCCTGCTTAGTCTTCTGTGAGGAGACTTTGGGCGTTTATACACGACCCCTAAGCTCCGCTGCAAATGGCTGCAAGCTCTGGAGCTTTAAAATGTTTACCCACCAGCTCCGGAGTTTGCAGCAATTCAGTGCGACCCTGCCCACTTTAGCGCGACCCAGCGCACTTTTCTTGTACCTTCTCTTTGGAGGTGAAAAATCTTTGATGCAGTGCAACGATAGTGAGTGCGGGGCTCTCCTCGCTTCTGTTTGCTGCTTTTTGGCTCCCGCCCCTTAAGAGCTACTTTTACAGAGACGAGAGGCAGAACGAGGTGAGCAGCATGCTTTTCTTTCTCTTTTTCTCCCTCCCTCACGCAGCCAGCAACCAGGAAGTGCAGAGGGGGGTGGGGACAGAGGAAGAGCGACGAACCCCTAAGATCTCTGGTCCGAATTTAAGTGGCCAGCGGATCTTAGGGGTCGTGTAAAAAGGCCCTTATATTTCTACTTAAACTTTACTGATAATTTATAAATATGCAAGTTTGAATGTTAATGCATGAACATTTAATGTATCTCTACATACTCTTTTTGGGTGATGCATTTTGCGTTGTTTTCAAATCCACCTTTGTTGTTGTAATGATAGCCATTTTTTCAATTACTTTAGAAAGAGGTTTTTGACTCTACATCATGCTAAACTCTTTCAGGTCTCACACATTAAAATAAAACAACAGCAACACTTCTGCTAATTGCCATAGTGCTCAAACGTGGTCTTTCCCGACATGATAAATTGAAAACACTCCTTTAATAAAACAATACCCTATGCATTAGTGTAACACCTTGTAGAGACATATATAAATGGCTTAATAAGCCCTAAGTGATGTCTGTAATGAAACATTTATAAATGAGAGGCTGTACATCATTTGTATCAGTCTCAATGACTCACCATGACATGAATTCTAATAATGTATTCAGCAAAATGCTATTGCTCATAATTTGAAGAACCATTTTTCATATGACGTATAGGAATGTTGTCCCTCCTTTACATAGTACTACCTTGTCCTCCAATGGCTGGCGTATTCAAGGGGCAGAAAAATAATTGATCTGACTCATAAATTGAAAGAAGAATCGGTTACAAGAGTATTCCTCCATAATCCAAGCAGGGCTAATCATTCTATTGCCCTTCATTCTGTTCCACCTTACTTATATGGCATAGCCTAGATTGATTCAATAGGATGCCACATCAAACACAATTTCATGCAATATTTATATAACCACACTCCTGAATCAAAACCCATATTTTACCAATATAGGAACATTCACATTTGTAAAGACGGTCATATTATTACTTCCTTTCCTAGTACTTATGGGGTTGTACTATTTTTGTGTGTGTGTACATGTGTGTTCATGTGAATCTATAGCTATATCTAGATTTATGAGCAAATCACTGCTGCTGCAGAATGATCCCAGCCTTATCATACACAATGATGGTCCCATCTACAGCAGAGGTCGTGTTAGGTAAATCCTCCCAAGACAGCTGTAAGAGCAGCAGCTGCTGGGAAAGATGGAGTGAGGGATGGAAGAATGGGAAAGAAATGTACATTAAGCAAGGTTTGTTTGAAAGTGTCTTAAGTTTGTGAAGCTATTAATGGGAGTCTTTTGGCTTCCCATCATCAGGAAGAAACCAGGAAGGTCAATTGCCCCCACCCCTACCCCAATATATATGCATTTAAAACATGCATTTAAACATTGTGCACATGAACCTTTTGGTCAAAGCAGTAAATGCTTTAAAAATAGCAAAAGCATGTGCCAAATTGTGCCCTAATTGTTTGTGTAAGAAGGGGTAGAGGAGTCACACAGCCCACTATAGCATTAGGATTTTGAGAGGATGAAACTGACAGATTTCCATATCCCTTGACACTTATGAGCACACTTAACAAATGGAAATAGCACAGGTCTGATCATAGTGCGAATAAACTGTAATCACAGGTTCACAGTGGAACATGGGGATCCACGCCACTCCCAGCTCCACTGCCTCCCCCATGAGAGCTCTGTATGTACAAGTCAGCTGAGCATACTTGAAATATCTTCTTCAGATGTTCATGCTCAACACACAAAGGTCTGATCCCACATGGAGTGGGTGGACTGTAAGGATGTACATGTGACCCCATCACTATTATAGCCCCATTCCCATGTTCAGGTGAGTGATTGCCTAACACTGAACACTACTCTCTGTGCTAGTCAGAGCCATGGCTCTCAGCAGCATGATATATTTTTGCCAGAAGAGATCATCCAAACTACTAGTTCAGTGAGAGTTATCTCTGACATAAAAATCCATCTTTGGGAATTGGCTAAAAGCATCTTATTTGCTATTGAATATCCAGAGGGGTACCCCCCTGACACCTTGAAAGCAGGTGCTGTCGCTGACAGGGGCCTTGTGAATGTAATTATGGCCCCTGCTTGCCCTGTGTTAATGAATTAATTTCATTAACACAGAACCAGCAGAATAAGTGACATCCTGACTGCTAGTCTACAGGGTCTTTCGGAGTTCTGCTTTGTCTCCTATGTTGTTCAACATCTTCATGGAACCATTGGAAGAGGTTGTCTGGAGTTTTACTGGTGCCACCAGTAAGCAGATGAGACCCAACTCTACCCTTCCTTGCCATCTAAATCCAAGGAAGCTGTTTTGGTTGTAGAACAAGTTCTGGTGTCAGTAATAGACTTAATAAGGGTAAAGAAACTGAAACCAAATCAAAAGTCAGTGATTTTTTCAGATCTGAGAATTTTTTTTGATACAACCACTTTTACCTTTTAGTGTAGGTGCTACTATACTCAAGCCTGCTGGTGCTGAAATAAATACTAACATGGCATGACAGATACACAACCATAATTCACGCAGCAAAAAGGAGCAACAGCCATTGCAAATGGTCATGGGAATATTCTGCAGTTTGCTCAGAGGACAATTTCCCCCCAATATATGAAATTATAGACAAAGAAGGAAAGCATGGCCCCATTATTTGTTTTCAGTACATTTTGCTGCTCCATTTGTTTATTGCATCCAGGTGGAAGGTTTTTTAAAAAAATACATATACATATAATAGAACTTTGGCTGGGTTTGCTTTATTTTGTGAAGGACCCAGAATCTCCGTGCTTGTCTGGATGAATTACTGTAAGATAATATGTAGTGAGGAAAAGGCAGGGGGATGTGAGCTCAAAGTCTGCCGCATGATGTTATTGTTTATTGCTTCATTCCTGGGAGAGTTCAAAGATTGAGGGTACATACAGGGTTGTACTGAAGGAAATTCCAAATCAGATAACATACGCTATCTAAATTACTCTTTGTTATATAGACAGTAATATGGGATTTATAAACTTTCAGAAATCCAATTTTGGAGCTTGAAATGCCAGGGGAATTTTGATCTGATTTGGAACTGCATATACAGTGGAACCTTGACTTATGTCATTAATCCGTTCCAGAGGTCTAGACATAAGTCAAACATGACTTAAGTCAAATGAACTTTTCCCATAGAAAGTAATGGGAAAGTGGATTAATCCGTTCCAGATGATGAAAAAGACCCTCGAAAACAGCAATTTAACACAAATTTGACTGGGACAGGAGATTCCTTCCGGGGATGTAAATGAAATGTCTCTTCAAAGAGAGGGGGAGGCGGTGGAATTATAGTCCACAAGTTATACACCTCCACTTTTTAATGTTCATAGCAACAATGTCTAACATTTAAGTTTTACTTATTTTTAACCTGACGTTCCAAGTTCTGAACAACCCTATGCTTACCATTAGAGTCCCACAACTGTACAGCTCCCCAACTAAAATGCTTCCATTGTGGACCAGACTTCTGCAGCCAGATATTTTACAAGACTGAGTCGACTGTCTAACCAGCGAGGCCAGCCCCGAGCTCCCAGCCCTTCTTCTCCTCCAGCAGCAGCGGCGGCTTCGGTGAGGCCGAGGACCAGCTCCAGGTGCTCGGAGCTGGCCTCGCCGAAGCCACCGCTGCCAGAGGAGAGGAAGAAGGCAGGAGCAGTTTGGAGGTGGCAGCCACGATGCTGGGTTGTGGCTGCTGTCCGATTCCGGTGCCTTGTGCCAGGGCTCCGAGCTGTAAGTCAAAGCCTGCGACTCAAATCAAACAGGCCCCTTCTTGCTGCAAGTCAAATATGATGCAAGTCAAGCAGCATGTAAGTCAAGGTTCCACTTTATATATATCTTGAAAGCAGTAGAAGACCTAACATTTCTCAGCAGCTGCATCCAGTGCTGCTAGCTCCCTTTAGATCCCTCTTCTTCCATGGGGTTTAGGACAACAGCAAATATAAGCAACAAACAAACAAACACACACACACACCAAAAAACCAAAAAAAAAACCCCGAAAACAAACAGGAAAAAACTGGGAAGAGGCTTCAATATCATACCCTCCAGCATCTTTCTTTAATGGTCCCACTTGCACGAGATGAAGCAATGCTTTTTATTCTTAAATGCAGTTTTAATTATTTGTAATTTGCCCTGTAGTGGGTTTAATCAAAGGGTAAGGCATATGTTTTTTTTCTGTGATCAAACAAATAAGTGAAATTATCTCCATTCTTTGAAAATGCAGATGCCAAATTTATGTCAACCTGTGCTGAAAAATGTTCTTCTGTGAATAATGCTTAGCATGCTGGAAGACGGAGCAATCAGATATAATGGCTATGTATTCTCACCAGCACCAGGCCTACTAATCACTGTTCCTGGAAACCAAATTAAGAGGATGCTATTGAGTTTGTATGGTCCTGCTTGGGTACTTCCAATACGCAACTGACTGAGTTCTACAGAAATAGAATGCCAGACTCGACTGATATGTAGAGATGGAATGTCTGTGTTTTAATGAAATAGGAGGGGGAAAACATACAGAGAAGATGCTAAGTTTTTTATTTTCTTGTTCTTTTGTTGATTTCCAGAAGAGAGGTACTTAAACATCAATGCATAAAAGACAGGGACAAAAAAGTTGAAAGTTCAAACTGGTTTGTGTTACCCTCCTTTATTGAACTTTTCATTCACCCCATGTCAACCAAATCACCTAGAAAATTCTGCATCCAATAGCATTTACTTATTATTTACCAATTCATTCAAAATATTTTTATCCCATCTATCCCCTTAAAAAGGACCAAAGGCAGCTTACTAGAGATGGGCACGACTCAAAAAATGGTGTTTCGTTTGTCGTTTGGTCGTTTAGGGGTCCGTTTCGGTTCGTTTTCGTTTTCGTGATGTTTTTTGCAAAAAAATTCATTTTTGTTTCGTTGGGTAACGAAACGAAAAAATGAAAATGAAAATGAAAAATTGCTGTTTCGTTAGCATTCTAAAGTTCAATGCATCTGCTGCAACGAACACAAAAAACACGGCAAATTTGGTCGTTTCGTTTTTGTTTTTGTTTTGTTTTTTTAAAAAAATTTGTTTCATTTTCGTTGCGTAACAAAATGAAAAAACGAAAATGAAAACGAAAAATCGCTCGTTTCATGCCCATCTCTACAGCTTACCTCACTCACTGCCCCCCGTCAACCCCTCTCAGACAGCCCATCACTAAAGAAAACCCTGCCTGAAGAGAAATAGCATAAATGAGGGCTATTGGGAGCAAAGTGTCCCAGGTGGCATCAAGACTGGGGGAGCAGGAATTCTAAGGATGTAAAATGACCTAGATTGGTCAGAACTAGAGATGGGCACGAATCGAAAAAATGGCATTTTGGTTTTTCATTTTTCATTGAGGGGTCTGTTCCGGTTCGTTTTCCTTTTTCGTGAATTTTTTGGGGGAAATCATTTTTGTTTATTTGTTTATTTATGTTTCATTTTAACCCACTGTTTGCGCAATTTTTAAAGCATTTCCGTGTGTGGGCGTCCCCCACCGCCCCAGACCAGAGGGAAAACGCTTTAAAAATTGATGCTGGCAGAGACACAGTATAGACTAGGAATGCAGGGAGGCTGCAAAGGCAGTGGCGGGCATTGCCCAGGGTGCAAGGCAGCCACAGGGTGACTGCACTGCGGGGCAGGGGAGGGTACTCACCGAGAGGTACTCACGCATGCACACAGGGAGGCTGCAGGACTGAAGCTAGAGAGAAATCTCTTCTTTCTCTCCCGTAAGAGCCAGGCTGCAGCCGGCAGGAACACAGAGACACACACCTGCCTGGATGGCCTAAAGTGAAAATAACGAGTTGCAGAGAGAGCAATCCCACCCTAACTCCCACCAGAGACTGCAAGGAGGATGGGGGCTGCTAGAGCTTTTCATGCCCTCTGTGGCTGCCAGACCTGCCCAGTCTGCAACCTGGGCATGCTATTGGTTGAAGTTGTCCAAGAATTTACATGATCCCATCACATGGCTTGCCTCCATTTTGTGGCTGGAGTGGCGACATCCATTTTGTCATCCTTAAAGGGAAAAGAAAAATACATCGCAATGGGAGAAGACAAAAACAAACATTTTAAGGACCCCCCCCCGGTAGGTATTATCAGACAGTATAAATAATTATCGCTGCATTTTTATGGATGTCCAGGGCATTTTTTAGCTTTTAAAACAGCTCATTTCATTGTGCATCACCATTAACGAAAAACAAAACGTAATGAACCTAATTTTCGTGATTGTGTTTGGTTCGTTCCAATTTCGTCACAATGTTCATTATTCGTTTTGTTACATAACAGAATGAATAATGATGAATAACGGAAATGAAAAAAGTTCACTTCATGTCCATCTCTAGTTGGAACCCAGTTCTTTCCTAGTTTTAATTTTTCTTTATAGGTCAGAGTTCCTGGTGCCTGCCATCTTGTGCCCACCTCCCTACCTGTCTTTTTATATTGGATTCTTTCCTTTTTTTCTCTCTGATGTCTGGGTTTTTCTCATTTGTTGATTATATCAGCAGATTATTATTTTTGTAGCCACCACCAGGCTGCCAACTTTTGCCAGAGTGCCTCCCTGTATACTTTTCCCCCATGGTACCTTTGAGGACTTTTTCAGCTGTTTTTCCTTTTGTTGCCTGGATTATTTTGGCTACCTGATTCTTCACTACAAGTAAAAGTGATGGAAGGCATCAAGCCGTAGAGGTGAGACAAATCTCATATTTTACATATTTTGGTTTGGAGTGGAGATTTGATCATATGTTTTGCTTTTAGTTGCTTGCTTGCTTTTCTCATTTGGGGGGGGAGGAAGGGGGAGATGGTGCTGTTTTTCTATCCCCCCCTTGAGATTAATTTTGAATGAATATTATTTCTTTAATTTACTGTGTATTTCTTTGACAAAAAATGCATAGTTTTGTGGGGGTTGATTTTTGTTGCATTGCCTCTGCTTTTTGAAGTAGTTTTTATGGGTTCTTTAGGGACTTTGTCTGAATTAGTTTGTCATGTATATTTTTCACATATTCAATGACCAATCATATCTTACAAGGCTGCACAATTTGGTAATCAACCCTGGCAATACCGCTGTGCCGAAACTTTGTTATTGGGACCAATTTTTTTTCTTCCTTTGAGTGTCAAGGAAGACAGGAAACACTCAAGGAGGTTTTCTCTAGCAGGCCTCATTTGAAATTATAGGGAGATGTTATTGTTGTTAATTTAGAGCTGCCATTCTCAACAGGGGTCATATGGCCTCCTGGGGAGGGTGGTATCTTTGAATGGGACCACAGACTGGAAACATTCACATACCACCTTATAAGGTTTGTTATGTGACTGATACAATCCTGATTTATATTTCTTTCATATTGCATGTATAGCCAAGCCATGGCAAAAAAAAAAAAAGCTTGAGAATGGTTGATCTAAAGGAAGCAGAGGGGGACATTATGTTGTATGTTGTATTCCACAACAGTTCAGGAAATAATGGCCCCCAAGTGCTGTCATTCTCCATGCACTGACACAACATGGTTACAGTCAGCTTGTGGCTCATCTCACTACAGATTTAAAGTACTGTACAGTAAAAAGTTTTTTTTAAAAAAAAAGCTGACTCCTTAAGATACTGCAAATTAGAATACTATAAAGATGTTGGATGTTTTGTGTTAAATGTCTCTTGTTAAAATTTAGGGCATTAACCAAAAAACATTTATTGGATCGCATTAAGCAATTATTTGATGACAACAACAGTGACAGTGACAGCAGCAGCAGCAGCAGCAAGAACAATGACTTTTGAATTTTAAGCCATAAGCCATCCTGGAGAGGCTGATTGATACTGAAGAGACAAAGCACGTATCTCATAAATAAATAACATTTCAGCTGCAATCTCATGCAGAGCTAACTGGCGATAAGTTCTAGTGAATTCAGTGAGGCTTACTTATGATTAAAATTGCACTGGCATGTTTGTAAACTAACATAGACCCTATCAAAGCCCAAGTGTCTACTCATCATATTTGATGCACAAGACTGCAACAATGATCTTGTGCTGGCAAAACAAATTAACATTCTACAAGGGAGTCCTAAAAATGAGGACAGCCCAAACAAAAAATTAATAACTCTTAAACTGGATTTCAAGTGTTGTTGCAGACAGTCTTTGATTCCTCTGTGACAAATTTAGAGAAGTTAGGGCAAAAGGTTTTTGAGTCGTTATTTATAAAAAGTAAAACTGCTGTCATATACTGTAAATCGAAAAGACTAATCTTATTTATCTTTAAAAAGAATGTTTGTCCTACCTGCTTTTCTTGTTTGGAAAGAATCCAGACTGTGTGGGATGATATATTGGTCTTTAAAAGAGTCCTTCAAAAGGGAAACATAGCCACTTTGATGTAAGACTAAAACCTAGATAATTTGTTGAAAAAACTGCTTTATTTATTTATTTATTTATTTATTTATTTATTTATTTATTTATTTATTTATTTATTTATTTATATAACGCACCAATTTCCCAAAGGGAACTCTGGGCAGTTCACATAAAAAGCACAGGAAATCCACAAGATAATAAAAAGATTAAAAGATGACAACAATTAAAAAATAAAAAGGTAACTGGTAAGAGGCATAAGAGTAATAATAAATGCAAATTAGGAAGAAGAAAAAGTGATACAAACCCTAGTGATTGCCGAGGGCATCCCTAAACAGCCAGGCTTTAACGGCTTTTTTAAAGGATTCCGAGCGAGCCTGGCGTATCTCACTCGGTAATTTTTTCCAAAGTGCCAGGCCAGCCACCGAGAAGGCCCGTTTACGAGTTGCTACCCTACGGGCCTCCCTGGGGGTGGCCACCTGGAGCAAGAGAGCCATGGAGGGCTGGGTGGGTCAGGCCAGCTCTGATCATAGGGAGATACGCTCTGTCAGATAATCAGGACCCAGGCCATGGAGGGTTTTGTAAACCAAAACCCAACACCTTGAACCTTATTCGGGAGACAACGAGCAGCCAGTGCACATGAGCCAGAATGCAGGTGATGCGGTCAAACCTGCCCACACCAACCACCAACCTGGCCACCGTGTTCTACGCCCGCTGCAGTCGCTGAACAAGGTTCAAGGGGAGCCCCATGTAGAGAGCGTTGCAATAATCTATCCTTGACATGACCAGACTCCTCACTCTTTCAGCCAGCTGGAAGGCGGACCTACCCAGACTGGGAAGAGGGCCACTGTACCCATCCGGGCCACCCACTCAGTCTTCCCAGGATTGAGCCTGAGCCTGTTAGTCTTGGTCCACTCCAGTACTACAGCCAGGCAGCGATCAAGGGTCTAGACAGCCTCCACTGCAGAGGTGGAGAAGGAGAGATAGAGCTGCATGTTATCAGCATACTGATGACAGCAAGCTCCAAAACTCCGGACAACCTCAGCCAGCAGCCTCATATAGATGTTAAAGAGTATTGGGGGGAGACCCGACCCCTGAGGCACCCCACAAGAGAGTGTCCAGGGAGATGACAAGTCACAAGCAACCTCACGTGCTGAGCACGGTCCTCAAGGAAGCAATGGAGCCAACCCCAATCCCCACCTCAGAGAGCTGGCCCAGAGATACCATGGTCGATGGTATCAAAGGCCACTGACAGGTCGAGAAGGACCAGCAGGGTAGAGCAACCCCTGTCAGCCCACCACAACAGGTCATCCTGAAGTGTGACCAGGGCAGTCTCAGTCCCTTTGTTGGTTGCTTTGTGTTTGGGTAAGAAGTTATTAACTTAAGGGGAAAACAAGAGTCAGGTGTTTCTTTGTGAAGGGTAGTGAACACAAGAGGGCATCATTTTAATTAATGATTCTTAATCTTGGGTCCCCCAGATGTTTTAGGACTAAAAATTCCAGATGCCTTCACTTCTGCCAGTATCAACCATGATTATTTGAGTTGTAGTCCACAAATTTAGGGGACCCAAGATTAGAAACCACTGTTTTATACGATCTTGACTGTTGATATTGGTCATGAACATTCAGGCTGCCCTTTGCTGTGCAAAAATTACTACCATTTTTCCTATTGGCAAAGATCCTGAATTGTGGATAAACGTAATATCCCACATTGAGGGAATTGTGTTGGGGATTCTATGTTTTTTGTGGGGGGCTGTTTTGATTTCAAAGAACCGAATATATGGGATGCTTACATGTGTGAAACAGGTGGAGCAGGAGTTTATAGACAATGGAGGCACCTGAATAATATTTCTTCTTCTCCTTTACATGCTGCCATTTTGTAAGGACCTCAGCTGGCAGATATGAGGCATACTCATTTGCTGATGTAATCAAACCATGCTGTCACTGCAACACCCCCATTTGATTGTTTCTATTTGTGCTACATTATTAACTTATCCTGTTGATTAGAAATGCCTGGGGATTAAAAAAGTGCAAAGATGCTCGCTTCAGGTTCGCCCTTTGTAATTTTGAAAGCCAATAGCATTGTCTCAACAATTATTTTAGAAAAACTTGAGACTATGAACTGTTCCTTTTAGCCGTGAGTTCTAGAGTCTGTCTAAACTGTGGCCCTTCAGAACTTGTTGGAATGTAATTCCTATAATCTCTGGTTATTATAGCCTATGTGAAGGGATTCTGTGCATTACAGTTCACCATCTCGGCAGTCAGATGTCCACCTCTATTCAACATCACATCAAAGCCTATATCACATTTTTTTTTCTGATGTACCTTCATTTCTGCATATTTAGAGTCTTGCAGAATAATGGTGTCTTTCAATAAGTGGTCCTTCCCGGGTTCTAATCTATGTAAAGCATTACATGTAATACATAAACTATTGTGATTTGACAATTGACTCAGGGTCTCTATTTTTCAGATTATGTGCAGATAAAACATTGCATTTCCTGATACTATTGACTTTTTTCATCCAAGGTATACAAAGCCTTCAAAGCTTTGTACCTTAGCAGTCAGTGAAGCTTGTGTTTAACTCTTAGTGACCAATAATAATATAAATAAAACCTAATCTACAATATGCAGAGTGAGGCAAACATCTGTAGGTTAAAAGATATATTTGACTTCTTAAGTGACCTCTATATGTAATTGTGTCCTGTGTTATTTAGCCAATCCGTAGACCCAGGATATCTTTTTACAAAATGAATAGCAGTTAATAACCAAAGGCGCTTTTACACAACCCCTAAAATCCGCTGCAACTTAAATTCGGACCAGAGATCTTGGGGGTTTCCTCCTCTTGCTGTGTTCCCACCCCTCCGCACTCCCTTGCTCCTGTCTGCGTGAGGGGAGGGAGAAAAAAAGGGAGAAAAGAATGCAGGCTCACCTCCACTCTGCCGTTGGGAGCTGCCCTGGGCAGCATTCCAGTCTCCTAAAGGGGCAGGGGGCAAAAAACCCACAAACAAACAGAAGGTGGGGAGAGCCCGGCACTCACTGCTTTGCAATCCGCATCAGAAATTTTTCACCTTCGTAGACCAGGTACTTGGGAAATGTGCTGGGACATGCTTAGGTGGGCATGCTCATACTTAATTTTTTTTTAAAGTCCAGAGCTGGTGGGAAAACAATTTTAAGCTCTGCATCTGGGAGCCGTTTGCCTCGGATTTTAGGGGTCATGTAAAAGCGCACCAAGTCTAAAAATTAGCTACTCTCATTTTTGAGCAAGCAAGTGAGTTAGAGTAAAGGTACCTTGCAGCACTAAGCACATGACTACAAGAAGGGCCTTTTGCAATGTAGTCATGGCTGGAGGATGGTTTCAACAGAAGCATGCATATATATAGTGGTCAGAATCCTTTTCACACATCTACTGGTGGATAAGCCTGATGGCATCCTGTCCTATGCTTATGTCCCTCACCTCAGGTTCCAAGGCTCCTAAGGATCCCTTTCAACCTTTAGCAGATGTTGGGGACTCAGGGCAAATGGGCAGGCTTTAATGTAAGTTGAAAACAGGTACCACCAGTCCCACTGGCGGGAACAGGACCCAGGGCCATGATTTTTGGACATTAATACCTTCCTTCCCCCATCCTCAGCCCACCCCACAAAGCCCCAGGTCAAAAAGAATCCCTCAGAACATGAAGGAGGAACGAGAAAACATTTAATTGAAGATTAATAATCAAGGCAGATGACTAATGCAATCAGTTTCATGCATGCAGAACTGAACTAACCTTGAGCCTTTATACACGACCCCTAAGCTCCGCAGGAAATGGCTGCAAGGTCCGGACCTTACAAGTGTTTTCCCACCAGCTCCGGACTTTGCAGACAATTAAGTGCGACCCCGCCCACCTAAGCGCGACCCAGCTGCACTTTCTTGTACCTGCTTGAGGTGGGTGAAAATCCCCAGGTCCGGATTTAATCTGGTCAGTGCGGGGCTCTCCTGGCTTCTGCTTGTGTTTTTTTTTTGCCTCCTGCCCCTTTAAGAGAAGAGGTGGGAGGAAAAAAAGCAAGCAGAAGAGAAACGGAAGAGAAAGGGAGCTCCGGGAAGCTCCTCCAGGTGAGCTGCATTTTTTCCCCCCTCTTTCTCTGGCGGGGAGGAAGGAAGGGCAACGAACCCCTAAGATCTTTGGTCCGAATTTAAGGGACCAGCGGATCTTAGGGGTCGTGTGAAAAGGCCCCTTGTCACTGTGTAAACAGTGCACATAAAGTTTCTTTGCTTTTTATAAATCGTTTCCTCTTCAGAAAGTGAGGTAGCTTTTTGAGATGGGGACTGTAATCCAAAAATCCCATCCTACAAACCATGAGCGTCAAAGAACAGAAACCTATCTGATTCAACCATTCATTCTTGAAATGTCTACATGTGCATTTGGTGTAGGATGATGGTATTATCTGTGTGTGTTGCTCTATGGCAGTCCTTCTAATATGATATTGGAAACAGGCCTTCCTGAATGTGGCTGGGGATTTCAGTGGGATAAATTTTATTATGTTCATACCCAAAGAAGAGGATTATGGCTCAGGCTGAACACCAAAGAATGTGTTCCACCTAGATTTTCAGAAAATATCAGCAAATAATCTTATGCTTATACCAGGGTGACTTGGGAATAGATGTAGGAATCAATAATGAGCATCCTTATTCTTAATCGCATTAGTGTCAGAGAAATTAGTTTCTCCTGCATCTTATTCTCACAAGGTTTTCTAACCTCTTTCTTCTCCCTTTGTGTCTGATATGTTTACCATCATGAGGGCGTTTCAAGGTCAGCTGGCAAAAGGCCACCAGGGAGAAAGAATTATTGTTTATCAACTGTGCCTCCAGTATTTCCTAATCTGCCTTTTCAGATCCAATGTCAAGGACAGGCTTCCATTTTTAACCTCAGTTTTCCACCTTGAATGAGAGCAAAATCTGTCTGCATAAATGAACAAGAGCCAAAGAAGACCTAAAAGATGTCATTCTAGGGACACCAAAGGATTGAGGCAAGAAGAAAATATAATTAGAGTATAGTTTAGATTGTGTGTGAGATGTAACATCAGTGCCAATGAAAACTTCAGTAAATAAGCTTTCTATCCACTTGAGTTAAGGAACATTGTATCCAAAGCCAGCCTTTTATTGGGGGGGGGCACCTGAGACCAAATACATACATACATAGTTTTTAAAAAACAACAACACGAGCATCTCTTCTCATATTGGCAGAAAAGGTAAAACAACAACCAAACAGATAGCATACACATTCTTGCCCTTTCATGACACCCATAGTTTTCTGCACGAGTCAGTCACTTTACTTTGCAGTGGCTGGGACAACACTGTTTCAATTTAGTAGCCTTTGCATACCCACTGTCACTTTCTGGTAGCCTCTTGAAATTGCCTACTTTTTACTTTCATAAAATGTTTGCCATAACCACCTCTTTTAGATACAGTTTCAATGTGTGCCCACAACCGAAGTACCTAGCCACCATCTTAGCCACTCTTTAAATAAATATACCTTTTTTATTAGTTCCCTGATAAAAATGTTTCAGCCAGCTTCTTATGCAGGTACTTATGCTACCTGCATGCCTAGAGCTTAAAGGATGTGTTTACGTCTGTCTGATACAAAATACACACATTTGTACTTTAAAGGGTGTTGAATCAATCGCTTCTCACCATGTGTGTTTGTATTGTTTAAGTTATTTAAGAAGATGGATTCCTGACACTATAGCACTTTACTTGTCAAGGGAGTAAGATTTAATCTCATATAAATCCATGTTTTGGTTTGGAATATGTCAAAACTGCAAGAGAATGGACTGAAGAACACATAGGTCTGATATAATGAGACAACTAGTCAGCAGCACAATTCAGAATGACTAGCAGAATGCCAGGGAGTCACAATGGGTTAGTGTGTACCATGGAAATGTCTAGAGCCAACTTGGCTTCACGAAAATTTGGCTGGTCCCCGTGTGCCTTCATTGCCTTGCACCTAAAAGTCAGTCAGGTTCAACATGAGAAATGCCACAATGGACTATGTGAGAGTTTATGTAGTACTTTAAGACTTGGGACTAGACATGATCACGACTCGGCGAAACTGTAATTTCCATTTTCGGTTATCGTTTCCGTTACGTAACGGAAACGGAAACGATAATTAAGCCGTCAGAACTCGAACTCGAACAGAAAAAAGAAAAATTTGGTCGGGTTTTTCATTTCCGTTTGTGGCATCGCGGCGATCGCGCGATGCGAAGCACAGAAAAAATTTTTAAAAGTTTTTTTTTAAAAAACCCGACTCCCGGCCAAAAAAGCAGGCAAAAATAAGCCTGCCTGAGGCTTTGCCACCTACCAGAGGGGTGGTTTCTGGGGGGTCCTCGGCCTTTCCCCCCCCTCTTCTCCTGTCCTGGGCTGCTTGCACCAGGCTGGGGGGAGGTCATCCTCGTCGTCTGTCTCGCTGCATGCCATGCGGTGGGGGGGGATCCAAAATGGCAACCGCAATTTTTCTTTTGAAATCGTGGTCAAAAAGCACACCAAATCACCACAGAAACATGTGAAATTTATTTATTTTAAATGCCTGAATTTTAATAGTAGCAGCAGTGGGTTTTTTATAGCAATAAAACGTCGTATTGATTTTATTTTATTTTATTTTATTTTATTTTTTTAGACCTGCCAATTTGGGCTGGGCATGGGATGGGACCATGCAATTTTTTTTGAACCATTCCACCAATGGCATCGCCAGGTTTTTGACTGACACTTCTGGATGTCTCAGAGGGCATAAAAAGCCGAGGCACGTTCCAGAAATCGCAGTCGGGTGTATGGATGTGGTTGAGGGAGGAGGGCTGGCTGCTGGTGCTGGTGTGATCTGATCGAGATTGAGGAGGGAGGCTGGAGGCTTTAGGATTTAAGTTAGGCAGGCAGGGAGGGAATTGAATTTAGAAAATAATTTCTTTGATTCCCTGCAGCTTTGTCTGCTGAAGGCAATAGCAGTTTATTCTTTATTTCTTCTCTGGCAGTTTGAGGATTTTTTTCTGATATTGGATAAAGCGGGAGGTTCGACTGGGAGTGGGAGGTGTGGATTTATTTTAAAAATATATTATATACTACCATTTATATTCTATTTTCCCAACTTCAATTTGCTTGCACAAACACACATTTGGGGTGCAAGCCAAGAACAGAACCTCTATCCTAAGTGATATCTTAACTGCCCACTCGCCCGTCCGCCCGCGCCGCCCCCCGCCTGCGGCCGCTGCCCACCCATGCCCCCCCGCTACCACCGCCCGCCCGCACCTCCCCCTGCCGCCCGCCCCCCCACCCCGCCCGCCGCCTAGGGCGCAAAAACACCTAGCGCCGGCCATGATTGCGGGACGCCCCTATGCTCTGGGAAGTCAAATCGCGCTAAATCGCGGTGGAAACGACAAATGACAAACGACAAACGGAAATGACAAATTTTTGAAAAAATTTGCGACAAACGGAAATCACCTGAAACGGACCCATTCCGACAAACGAAAACTCGAAACGACATTTTTTCTGGTCGTGCCCATGTCTACTTGGGACAGATCACCTCTGTTAGCAGTAAAGCTGCTTTCTATTGAATCTATGTTCAAATTGAACCTGCATTGAGATGCCACCTTCTTTATAACCATATGAAGATTTCATTCACTTGTCTAAGTACAGTGGTACCTTGTATAAAGGGATTAATTTGTTCCACATGAATTTATATTAAGCAATTTTCCTTTATACAAATTTCCCATAGGAATACATTGAAAACAGAGTAATCCCTAATCGTGACTATTTTTATCTTATACGGATTTACCCCATAGATGATTCTGTTAACCAACTTTCCCCATCTCCAGAATTTTTTATGTTGTACAGATTCTATGTTATACAAAGCTTTTGTTATATGAGTGTCCACTGTATTACGAGCCTCATGGCGCAGTGGTTAAATGCCTGTACTGCAGCTAAAACTGTGCTCATGACCTGGGGTTCAATCCCAGGTAGCGTGCTCATGGATGACTCAGCCTTCCATCCTTCTGAGGTCAGTAAAATGAGTACCCAGCTTGCTGGGGGGGGGGGGGGTCATACTGTAATTAAACTGTAAACCTTCCAGGGACGACTTGGAGTGGTATGGGGCAGTATATATACTCTCTCTCTCTCTCTCTCTCTCTCTCTCTCTCTCTCTCTCTCTCTCTCTCACACACACACACACACACACACACACACACACACACACACACACACACACACACACACACACACACACACACACACACTGGAGGCGAGGTCTGCTCCATCTCTTCTGTCTTTCTGAAAGCAGGCAAAGACCTTCCTTTTGAGGCAAGCTTACCCTGAATGACAGATTACCTATTATGTGACTTTTAGATGAATTAACATGCATGATTGGTTAGACTGAATTCATAAGAACACCTGTATTTTCATGTTAGCCTACATCTCTCTCTTCTTTCCTTTTATTGCTAGTGTGCAGCTTTTACCTTCAATGTTGCCTTTTAATGTTGTAAGACGTGTCTTCTAATTCACTTTTCTTAAACTTGAATATGTCTTAAATGTTCTGGGTTGTTTAATTGTCCTTCAGTATTGTAAGCTGCCTTGGGTCCTTTTCCAAGGAGAAAGATGGGGTAAAAATAAAATAAAATAATAAAATAAAATAAAATATGAACTGAATACTGAGATGAAACAAAAGGTGTGATCATGTGGCAAGAAATATGTTTGTCTGATCCCACCACAAAGGTTGCTTTGAGGGGTGCAATCTCCCATAAAGTGACCCCCTCCCTCCATAGTAGCTCTACTATTGGAACAAAAAGATTCACCTTGGGCAAGGATCAGGATGGGAGCACTATGGCACAGAGCACGCAATCACTGGAAAATAGATTGCACCAGACCATGCCACAAGCAGTCCAAAATGTGAGCAATCTTCCTGAGTATGATCACACTTAGGGTGAAATTATGAAGTATTTCACCCATAGTTTGCTTGTGGGAAAGATGAGCATTAGGCTTCTGTCTTTACCATGGATAACAGAAGCTGAGACTAAGACGGTTACTTCACGCAGTTTCTCATCTCGGGAGGAAGTTCCTTCCGACTTGATTTCAGTTGCGGTCATGTGGTCTGATTGCGGGACAGTCCCTGCCCCTGTGTACTCAGGGGCGCGAATAGTTTTCCCGTAATGACTGAAACCTCACGTCCTCGTTCCGCTACGAACTGTGATTTTCGGCTCCACACCCTGTATTTTTACGCTTTGCCGGAACATCGGTTTATCGGTCTTTCGATTGTCCGATATCTATCCTTCAAACTTTAACTGTGTGCGTGTTTGTTTGAGATGTTTCCGCGCTAGGGCTATATGTATTGAAAACTCCATTGGCAAGTTTGCAGCCTCTGTGTTTCCGTTCTCCAGCCACTAGGTGGTTTCTGACATTACGGAACGAATCTCCTCTGTTTGGGTCCTCCAAGGCAGAGACACGGTACCTGATGACTGTCTACTCCTGTTAAGGCAACTTCCGTCCTGCCCTTTCCTCCTCTCTTGCTCTATTTTCGACATGGCTCCTCTACCTGTCCGCAACACACACAGACCGTCCTGCTGGTTTCTTCCTCTTCTAAACGCTGTAATTTACAACGTAAATGCAATATTTCACTCTATTTCGCTTGTTGGAAGATTGATGGATGACTCCGATGATGACTATGATGGGTTTCTTGACGCAGCAGACAAACTAGCTGAAACTGTTTTCTGGACTATTGCGGAGTGGAGGGCGACATCTCCTTGGCAGAAAATATGTTGGAGCTATCCAGGTAGATCGCCCTGGTTCCATGAAACAGTTCTTCAGTATACAACAACAACAATCTTTATTTGCGGCCACAGGCCCAACCAATGTGTAGCCTGCACACTGTAATCAAAATTGTAAACCGCCCAGAGACTACTTGTAGTGGTATGGGGCGGTATATAAGCAGAACACTTTGCTTTACTTTTAAGGTAAAAATATATACATGAAGTTTTAAAAGGATAAAAGAGTAAAACCATTACAAAATTTTTAAGATAGTTAACAGTTTAGGTAGTAAAAGTGAATTATACAAACATTGTGCAATTCATAATTGTATTAAGAGCTAACAGAGGCCAAGGTTGTCTTCCGTATTCTTTGGGCAAAGAAAAGAAACTTGGCCAGAGATTCAGTGGTACCCTTGTTTGTGTCACTTAATAAATATTTTAAATACCAGTTCAGCGTCCTACCTGGGAAGACACTCATTATGGGCTTGAGTAATTTAGTACACTCATTTCTATAAAAATCACATACAAAAAGGACATGATTCAGTGTTTCAATTTCTTTGTTATTACAAGGACACAATCGGTTTTCATAAGGGGCACCAGAGTAACGCCCATCTAAAATTGCAGATTGAAGGCAGTTAAATCGAGCTCTTGAGAAAACATGCCGATATTTGGGCACAGTCAGGTTTTCCAGGTATCGAGCACTTTGTGAGAAATTAAAGTTTAGTCCAAAATGCAGAATAGAGCAAGTTTTCTGTGCACTTGTGATAGAGTGTTGAAAATCAGTATCCCTAATCGTCTCTTCTATGATAGATTTAGCTGTCTTGGGCACATAGGCTTTAAGAAAGTCAATAGATAGCCCTAACAGATGCAGTTTAGTTGGAAAAACTAAACCATGAGCTATAGTGGACATCATTTTGTAAGAGATGTAGATATCCCATTGAGGTATTGGCATGTGATACCTTAATCCAGTATCTAAAAGCATAGATCCAAGCAACACATTCTAGTGATGCAATGCCAGTCTCCAATTGAAGACCTGCTGCAGGAACACATCTTGGCATTCCAAGGATAGATCTTAAAAATGTTGAAAGGACACTCTCCATGCAAGGATGGAATCCTAGAATCCAAATTGGAATACCATATAATAATTGAGGCAATATCTTGGCCTTGAAAACTTGAATAGCAGCAGGTACAAACTGTCCCCCCCTTGGTAAAGAAAAAATGGGTAATTGCCTTTTGTGTATTCTGGGCTGCTTGGATTACAGATTGTCTATGAGCAGCCCAAGATAACTTATAGTGAAATATGATACCTAGATATTTAAACTGTTTTACTTGCTCAATGCAGTTGCCATTAATTGTCCACTTTCTTAAAGTTACAGATCGAGCAAAAACCATAATTTTAGTTTTGGTGAAATTAATGACCAGTTGGTTATTTTTGCAGTAAGTCATGAATGCACGTATTAGTCGTTTGAGGCCTATTTTTGACAGAGACAATAGAACAGCATCGTCCGCATATAGCAGTAGGGGACATTTAGTCTCTGCCAATCTGGGAGGGTGAAAGTCTGATACAAGGCAACAATCTAGTAGGTCATTGAGATAAAGGTTGAATAGTGTGGGGGCCAATATACAGCCCTGGCGGACCCCTTTATTAGCAGGAATAGATCTTGTCAGATTCCCTTCAATGCCACACCTTACACGTAGGGTGGTGCCCTGATAGAGACCTTTAATGAGATAGAGGAGTCGTTCTTCAGTATTGGGATGACCTGGAATGGATCAAGAACTTCCATATGACTAGACAAACTTTGTTTGAAATTTCAGAAACACTTCGACTGTTCCTAATGAGAAAGGACAAAGTTATGCGTTCAGCTGTACCAGTAGAGGAGAGAGTTGCAATCGGGGTTTACTTCCTAGCAAGCCGTTCATGTTACTGTACAATTGCACTAGTATTTCAAAAGGGGACTTCCACCGTTGCTAGCATCGTGGTTGAGGTTTGCTTGGCAACAGAGCACACAATGCTGAGGAAAGAAGTTCGTATAACATTTGCGAAAGGAAGAAGCACGCTATTCCAGAGAATGACTCAACCATTAGCATCAATGATGAGCAAGAACTACGTGAAAAAAATGATGACTATAATGTGCGGGCTCATTCTGA
Organism: Phrynocephalus guinanensis; assembly: GCA_037367245.1. Taxonomy (NCBI): domain Eukaryota; kingdom Metazoa; phylum Chordata; class Lepidosauria; order Squamata; family Agamidae; genus Phrynocephalus; species Phrynocephalus guinanensis. The sequence continues at coordinate 103,642,444 of CM074734.1, read as the reverse complement.
AAGAATGCAGGCAGAAGAAGTAAGGACAGCAGTGGCAGAGTACCTTTTCACTTATGTGAAGTAGTTTTTCAGGTTATCGTAAGATTCAGTATATCACACATAACCTATATTGCAACCAGCCCAGGGGGTAAGTCAACCAAAACACATCCAAACCTTGTACAAGTACACAAATACCTATTAAGAAATGCTTACACTTATGCACCTCCGAGAAATCTTTTTCCACTAAGGAGTTTTTAATGTGATAGTAAAGATTTATCTTTTCTTTCTCCGAATTACATTTGACACACTGCTATTTCCATAGCACTGGTATTTTCAAACGATTTTGTAACACCTTTTATCTGCAATACATATCAAAAGGGGTCTCTGCACTACTTATTAATAGTAGTTACTAAGAGAATCCATTGTTGAATCCAAACACTGAATTTTTAAAATGAAATACTATTATTATTTTACCTTCCCTTGTAATAAAAAATAAACGCATTACGGAGTACGTTTCAGCTAGATGCAGTACTGGACTTCATTAAAACATTCCACCTAATAAAAACCTGCACTCTACATCAGGAGGAACCTCCTTTCCGTGTTCACTGATGCATATAAACCACAGGTATCAACGTGCCAAGGGGTTAATTGGGAACAAATGGATGATAATACATGCCACTTGAGGGTATTATGCAACATGATCCTTAAAACTACTATAGCTCCGGAGAACAGGAGGGATCGGGGGGGGCGGGGGGGAATCGCATGTAAAGCCAAGAATAACTGGAGGCAGGATGGAGGTACTAGGGAATCTACAGTCCATGTAGCCTATAAGTTCCCCCATGGAATGTGGTTGGAAGGCTTACACAGGAGAAAATTTTAACATACTCAAATGAACAAACAGGGCTGTGAGAAGAACGGCAGTGCTTCGATAAAGGTTACAAAATACTGCTGGGCCTGCTTAAAGCGGAGAGAGGGAAGGTCCACTCCCTCTGAAAACAGACAAGAACTAGCGGTTCAACGTTGAAACTTAGGGTTGGAAGATATAGAGAATACTAAACTACTTTTTTATTAACCAAACTCTGTGTAACTACGTGCCACCGGATTTGTAAATTCATCTTGCATTGATGCCTAAAAAAGGTGGCTTTCCATAGTCCTTGTTAAGGAGTCAGTCGCAGGCCAGATGCAGGGGACTGGCTGGAGGAGAGTACACAGAGAAATAGTATCATACGCTAGCAAACTCATATGGAAGGGCCACTGTCACGTACACGATACAGGAATAGAAGGAACTTTTGCCTTCCGCCTTATCCATTCACTCTCCTCTGATGTTCTTATGTTCTTCTGAATAATGACTCCTAAGTTACTTTTTAACAAGCAGCTAGGCACTAATGATATCGGAAGATTATATTTTGTAAGCTAATGCAATGATCACCTCATGTAAGCTGATGAATCCATATTAATACATTTAATAATTTTATTAAGCAAAAAGTTAATGCTAGAAACTGTTTCTCTAGCACCTCTTAAATCAAGGTACTACAAAAAAAATTGCTTGGCTGGCCTGAAACTGCAAGTTCCAAAGCTCATCACTCAGGGCCTCTGTTCAACTGATGAGGATGCTTTCTTATGCTAAAATCACACCTTGGAGTTGCTGTAAACAGGAAGAGAGGTGCTTGAATGCGGATCAGACAAGCCATTGCTTTCTGATAAAAGGGTAGTTTCCTTTATCTCAAAAGAAGATCACATTAAATATTGCTATGTTTTAGTTTGAGGTACTGCAATGAACATATCCTGGAAGATCGATGTATCCATATATGACAAATAAGTAAATACGTTTTTCAAAACTAATGACTATAACCAAATGATTAAATCAATTGCATAGTTATTCTGTTGCCCAACCTAAAACAAATCATTTAAACAAAACTGGCTAGCTAACCAGTTTCCCCTAGTAATAAACCTCACCCCAGCAGGCCTCTGGAGTACTGATTAGCATGTTTTATTATGCTAAAATGACACCTTGGTGTTGCTGTAAACAGGAAGAGAGGTGCTTGCCTGCAGATCAGGCAAGCATTTGCTTCCTCATTAGAGGATAGGATTCCCATCCCTCCCAAGCTGCTATTTTCCTCAAAATAAAATGGAGGAAGATGATGACTTGGAGTCAACTCAGGGAAGCATCACACATAGAAAAGGAAAGAGAGGTGTTATTTGGGGTAATGCGGAAACATCAGCATTAATAAATGTATGGGGAGAGGTGAAAATTAAGTATGCCCTGTCTTCACTCAAGAGGAATTATGAGATTTTCGAAGTCATCTCCAAAGAACTTTCTAAACTGGGATTCCACCGTTCTGCTGAGGAATGTCGATCAAAGACGAAGTATTTGAGGAAACTTTACAAGCAAGCTGTCCTGCACAACAATACATCAGGCTCAGATTGAAATTCCTTTGGTATGATGAGATGGCTCAGATTTTCAGAACTGACACTTTGATCCACCCACTGCGTCTCACTGAGAGTGAGTCACAAATGGAATCAGGTACGTATAACTGTCACATGTCATTGCAAAGAAATACTAGTACTTGTATCACATTATTATTCAATGCGTAATACATTACCACTGTGGATTTGTTCCTTTGGTAACCATGAAAATCGTGATGACTGCATTGGCAGCTATCCCTATCTACATATTCATTGTTCTCAGCCGAACAAACTTCCGATGTTCTGCAATGGTAACTCACAAGTATTGTTCCAAAGTGATGACTAGTGTAGTGATGGGGTGAAATAACAAGCATTCTCTGTAATACTGTCACAAGACAATACTTTAGATCTGCTGAACAGTGATAAACTAAAAGCAATGTTTAGCACCACAGACATGTGGCATATTGAATAATCTATTACTGCTAGTGAATATTTCAGCTAGGTACAGGGTCAGTAAAGAAATACAATGGGGAATGTATGCTAGCATTACAGCATAAATCAAGCATTGATATTATAGATAATACATGTATTTTTATTTGTTCAATCCTCAAGAATTCCTTTAAGCTTTCCTCACTTTGATGTCCATAGGACAAGATTCCATCGTTATAGAGAATGAGAAGATGATTACCATAGATCTATATGAAAGCAAAGACCTAATATATTCTTCAGCAGCACCCTCAGATGTGTCTGTTGTGGGTAAGTATTTATAATTGGAAAACTGATTATTTGCAAATAACTGGACTTAAAATAAACTTGTTTTGTGATGCAAAGTAGTAAGAAACCCCTGAACAGCTGTAATTATTGAAGACTTGCATCTGGTCTGCATTAATATCCCTAAATGATTTTCATTGCTTGGCAGAAAAGTCAATAGCTGCCATAACCTTAGCGGACTGCAGTGCAAACTGTTCAGGCTAATGGTCTTACATATTGCTTCAAATAGAAACCTTCAGCACAGATGGAGCAGAGGCCTCAACATCCGCAGAGTCCCTTCCACTAACTACTGTTGGTTCACGGAGCACTGGTAAGGGCAACCTTAATTGTTTGTCTTTTTAAATTGGGATCTGAAATAACAAACAGTCTGTATGTACAAAACCTTGAACATCATAAGAACTGCCTGGGGAAGGTGGAAATATGTTTAACCATAATCTATATGAGAGGATAATATACAACATATACTTTGGTCAATCTTTTCTCAATGCATTCCTGAGGGTCTATGTTTTGTGGAATTTTGTGTTTACATAACCTCTTTTTGAAATAATTAATTCCTACAAGCAAGGTGCAAGTGTATACTGTAAGTTTAATGTCGAGACACATATGTGTTTATGATACATCTGCAATACTTCGGTACGTGTTCAGTTATAATTGTGGATTTCATATGAAGTTCCTCCATGTAGCAGCGCACTCTACCTCAATGTTCCTTTCACATAGAAACCTAGAAGTAACACATTTACGACTATGTATATGGGTCCATCATTTATGTTTCAGATAGGAAACGTTTACTTCCTTGTGCCATATGCGCTTATATCATTCAATTGGGCAATATCACAGTGGCCCTAATGACACAAAACTGGTGTGTGTTTATTCCTCTAGACTAAAACCGCTTTCTTTCATTTTCAACAGACAGCAGAGAGACATGCAACTATGAGGAAACCCTAGACCCTGCCAGCAGGTTGGCTCTGATTAGGAAGAGGAAACAAAGGGCATCCGCAGCAGCTAGATTGGACAACACCCTGTTTGTAGCATGGGTGAAGGAGAATAATGGCTGCAGGGAGTAGAGGGTTTCAGCAAGAGACATAGAGCAGAAAAGGTTCCATGATGAAGTGATTAACAACATGAGAGTGGCATCAACAACACTGGTACGGCTTACTGACAACGTAACAGGAAACAACTGGGGTTGCTCAGAAAGAGGGAGTAAGAGTACCACTGAGTCCACCGTTGGAATCCAAACCAATGGTGACTGTAGCTCTGAGAAAGGTTATGCCAACCCAGGACACCAGAATAAATCAGGGAAAAATCAGATGACAAAAAGACAACTTGAAAAATGTTACAATAATGTGCTCGTTTCAGAATCCGATGATGACTCTGAAACAGAAATCGAGTCTCTTTTGGGAGATGAGAAGCAAGTGGTAGCTGGTAAAGCCATGGAGGGTGTTTCCCAAAGCACCCCGGTCTCCAGCAAGTCCATTAAGAGTGAAAAGACATCAAAGAACCACGGTATCCTTCTTGCTGACAGGGGTTCAAGTTCTTCTGAAAAATCCGGGGAGATAAAAGCCTCCCCATACTTAATTGTGAAGGATGAGATACCCAGCACACCAAGGACTCCAAGAAAAAGTCCTGGTAAAAGGCTTAGGGGGGAAAAACAGGTATTCTCTCCAAAGTAGTTTATATTACCGATGGAAATTACTAGTACTAGGATGGCTTTTAGCTGTTTTTTCTGGTCCCCTTAGACCAAAAGAATCTATAAATTTGTAGGCCACACATCAGGAGGCAAACCTGTGAAACTGGTTGATTTGAACATATAAACTGCAGAAGAACAGTTTTTGAGGAAATGATTCATGTGGCATGGTACTTCAGCCTACTCTTCCCTCTTTCAAATAAAACTTGTGTATGATTACTACTGCAAGCAGAATAAAAAAGTTTTCAAAACAGATTCAGTGTGTCTTCATTTACAAATATCTCCATTACATATAAACGTTGTACAAAGGATGGAGTGGAGAGTACACATTATGTGAACTTTGCTCTGTGACAGTTCTCCCCGATTGGGAAGGAACCAATAGGTACAGCTGATAAAGAAACCTTTCTGCATTTCTATAACAGGTACTTGTTACTTTTGAAATTCAAATACACCTTTAACTGATATTTAAACGAGCCTATTAGGCCCATCCTTGACAGCTGTTAGAAGCACAATCATTAGCAGATTCCTTGAGTGAAGTTCAGGAACAAATGTAATCATTCATTTACTGAGCTGCTTGCTTGTGATATTCGTTGTGGCCTCTATAAAGATACATAGAACTTAAATATATTTAGGTTTGCAACGCAGTACTCCAAGAAGTACTGTCACAGTGGAGATGCCCGTATGCGAGATGACTCTATTCAGAAAATTTACTGCAAAATTTCAAGTCTCTCGTTGCTCACATGAAGTATGGGGGGGCAAGTACTGTGATTTAGGTGTGAAAGTGCTGCTATGGTGTGATAATACTTTTTTGCTGGTGAAAAAAAAAGGCATTAATACTAATTCATCTTCTCTTAGCTTCATCAAAGCAGGGTTTCTGCTAATATGTGGGATAAGTGCTTTGAAGTACTTTGTCAGTTGAGTTAAGTTCTCCTCCCTATACTGCTTACGCTTTAAATCTATAACCTGTATAGGTAAATATAAGAACTGTTCACATTATACCCCTTTGATCCTGTGTTGAAACCAATGAACATAAACAAATTTATTGTTTATTATTAGGTTGCTTGACAACTTGGCGTCCACATCCGCGGTTTTCCATCCATTACCATCATCAAATGGCAAATAAGAACAATGCAGTTTAGAGTACTGGTGGAAGTGCTTCAGCACACAGCGTTTAACATGAACAATTATGGAGGAAGAGCTTAATAAACTTTCTATCGCTGATAGAGATGGGCACGACTTGGCGGAATTCCCGTTTCCGTTTCCGTTCCTCGTTTCCATTACGGAACGGAAACGGTAACGGGAATTACTCCGCCAGAATTCGAACTCGAACTGACTAAAGAATAATTGGGTCTGATTTGTCCCGGTCATTCCTGGCATCGCGGCGATCCCGCGATGCCAAGCGGCACAGAAAAAAAGTTTTTAAAAGTTAAAAAAAAAACTGATTCCCGGCCAAAAAGCAGGCGGAAATATGCCTGCCTGAGTGAGGGCTCAGGGCACCTACCAGAGGGGTGGTTGACCCCCCCCTCTCCTGTCCTGGGCTGCTCTGGTGGTGGGGGAAATCCTCGTCGTAGTCGCTCGCAGTCGCAAAGCACCGGACTTGCTGCCGGCCGCCGCAATTCAAGCGGAAGCGGCACAGAAAAAAAGTTTTACACTCCCCCCCCCATTCCCGGGCCAAAAAGCAGGCAAAAATATGCCTGCAGTGCAGAGTGCACCTACCAGAGGGGTGGTTTCTGGGGGGGGGGGTCCCGGCCTCCCCCCCTCTCCTGTCCTGGGCAGCCGGACCCGAGTCGCCATGCCATGCGGTGCGGGCAGGGGATCCAAAATGGGCCAGCAACCGCATTTTTTTTTTGAAATCGTGGTCCAAAAACACACAAGCACCACACAGAAACATGCGAAAATTGCTATTTTAAAACTGCCAGAATTTTTACAGTAGCAGTGGGTTTTTCTTGCAACAAAATGTCTCCTCTTTCCTCTGTCCATTGATTTTATTTTATTTTATTTTATTTTATTTTATTTTATTTTATTTTATTTTATTTTATTTACACCTGCGCAATGATGGGCTGGCCATGGGAGTGACCATGCAAATTTTTGGAGCCATTCCACCAATCGCATGGCCACTTGGCCAGGTTGACCACAGAGACTTCTGGGATGTGCCAACCGGGCATAAAAAGCCCACTAACCATAGCCCAACCCCGACCCCTAACCCTAACCCTAACCCATATGCCAGTACACTGTCCTTCTAAGTGGGTCAGAGAGGCCCCAGAGGTGCACCCCAATACTCACCCTAAGCTCACCCGTAACTAGCCTAACCCTAGCCCTTGCGCTAACCCTAACCCTAAGCCAGATCTGTACTTGCATTGCACTATTAGCAAGTACAATTCCCTTCTTAGTGAGACACAGCGGGTGCAGAGAGAGTCTGCCAGTCCGCCACTTGTGGCTCTGGGTGACTCCAGCAGGCTTGGCTCGGCCGGCAGCATGTGTGACATCATGCAAACCATGCCCCCGAGGCCTGACTGATGCAGGGAAGGCAGTGGGCACCCCAAAAAGAGGGGTGCCTCTGCCAGTCTGCTGTGTCTCTGCGTGCAACTGGGTATGCAATCATAGCCATATGGCTATGCATGCATGCCCTTTTGCAGCAGGTGAGGAGAGGAGACCCCCATGTATGAGGGGTCTCCAGGAGCCTGCTTTCCCTAGCGGGTGAGGATAGGAGGCACCCACCCCCAAAAAAGAGGTGCCTCCAGGAGCCCGCTACCCCCCCCAAACCAGTTTAACGACAGATGAAAAAACGAAAAACGAAATGACAATTTTTGCGAAGTTTCGCGAAAAACGGAAATGAGCCGACACAGGCCGCCTCCGACACACGACAACTCGAAAACGTCATTTTCCCTAGTCGTGCCCATCTCTAATCGCTGATGCGTTTTAGCATCAGCTAACTAGTGAGGTACTGCACAGCAAGAACTTTTGGTATCAGACATGGTTACCCATCACACAAGCAACCACAGAATTGGGATGCATCATTCACTCCCCAGGTGCTCCACATTAATTGTTCTTCGTTGGTAATTTTGGAGGGGAAACTCCAATTACCAAAATATTGGAGAGTGTCACAAGGGGAAAGCCACAAATAACCACTTGCTTCTACTACAAATCAATCGTGTATAGGGACCATAGTTTTCTTTCACAAAGTAATTATTGTAATCAAAGATTTGGACAAAAGAGTGCTGCCACTACCAAAGGGAGTAGAAGTAGAAGGTGACAGTTAGGTGCCTTTTTCATGAATCAAACATGCATTCAGCAGAATCACATGTTACCACCAGTAAATACCAAAGAAATGTAGGTTCCGGAAACACATAATTTGTAGTTAGATTATAATGATAATTGTCACATGTAAGGATGCTTAGTAATAACTCTTAAGCTTAAGCAGTCTGAACCTAAAAGGGTACCATACTGAGTAGGGGTTGCAATGGATTGTTATCTAATATCAAGTCAACACCTTTAATCTCCGTAGTTAATTTAGTAACAAAACAGTGCAGAGCAAGAGTACTGTTTCTCCATGAAGCATTTAATTTACAGAAACACAGGGGTGCTGTGCATGATGAACAGGGAGCACTACTGCGATTTTCAACAAGGAAAATGTCATATACAAAACATATAAAATGGAGTATCAAAATTTCTAGAGATTTTAAAAGCAAAGACATAAAGAACACAATAGGGTGTGCAACTCCTATCCTTTGGGTAGATATTTAGCACACAGAAATATAATTACTTTTTACAAAAAATGCAGTAATTTTTTTAGCATTAAAAAACTACACAAACAAGGGACAGGATATTAAAAACACTAATACTAAGAAAGAACCCAAAAGCATGCATCAGAAGAGAAATACAAACAAACAGGTTAATATATAACCCCATAGGAAGTCATAGGCGTCTGCGCTTTCTGTTTCGTTGCGTCCGTAGTTGCTGGACATATTCCTCGAGTGAAGCCACTGTAAATAGAAGAAGATCAGCAGGTAAGTAGTATAACCTTCCTTCTTTAAGCAAACATGCTGGTATCAGCAGAACATGATAGGTACAGTGAAATGAAAAGTAGGGGAGTAATCCAGACCACATTTCTTTGCTGTAAGATAGTTAGGAACCTGACTGTTCCGGCTAAAACATATTTGTTGCCAACTGACTCACACTCGAGTAATGAGAATAGAATTTCTCCATCTAACAAAACAAGTGCAAATATGGAAAATGAATTTCTGCCATGTTTGGGAGATGACAGGTTGGATCTCTCAATGTTTACTTCCGTAAAATTTATTAGGACACCACTGACATATTCTTGCTTCAGTTCCTGTGGTGTTGAGTTCCCCTGGTTTTTTATTTCTTTTCCAGCTAGGTCTGGCTGAAAGTTTCATTTATCCTCCCCATGTCTGACGCTACTGAATGTGAATTATAGCTGTTTGTCTTCAACTGAAGTGAAGATGTACATAACATCTTCATACCAGGTAACATAACACAGTCAGCAAGGCCCCAGCTTTGCTGTAATTGTGAACTCCTTAGAGTGAACAAGGTGGTCCGATATGAAGGGAAACTGACCAATTGTTTTTTGGTAATGATGAGTAATGGGTAGTTACTCACATCTCTCTCTGTACCTTAATATAGCGGTCAAGAACAAGATAGTCCACTCTCTGAGTAACCGTCATCAGAGAAATAAGTAAGATCGCCTTCTTTTGTCTGGTAGTGAAACCAGTCATTAATAGTCATATCATGGGGTTCTGTAGGGGGGGGGATGAAATAATTTCTTCCATCAAAGTTCAAAGTGGGTATAGAGACCTGATTTTGACATTGTAAGCCACTGCATTGAGAGACGTGGTTTTTGAACGGACCTCTGGGTCTTTAAGTGGCAATACAGCAAAATTTATTTGTGTTGTACCACAAAGAAATACCACTTATGTCTTCTTTTAAGTAGGCAACGTAGCAAATGTATTTGAAATTGAAGTGGTATCTAGGGAGGGTTTTTTTTTTTTGGCATTCTGGACTAACAGGACGTTTAGTAAGTTACATATCCAATGAACTATCTTTTTGAAGGATGAGGACTATACTTTTTAACTGTTTTACAGTACTCTTGGTCCTTCAGTACTGGAGAAGGATAGGTAGGTTTGAACGGGAAACCAAAACCAGCAGTGCATCATGCAGTGTTTTTTAACCATTAGTTTAAAGTTTATTGATGATGTGACAAAATGGCAACAGAGTAACATAATTCTAGATTCATTACTTATGGCATACACTACACCGGCAGTGTATGTTCAAGATTGTAGCAGTCCAGGAGCTGTAGTGTTGCCCGCATAATCAGAGTCCTAGTGCATTTCTGGAATACATTAGCTGGAGGGTGTGGTAGGCTGCTTTGCACAATTTATTATTTTTGTTTAAGTTACCTGCAACTTGCTTTTCCGGGGCTGCTCCTCCTTGGGGAAAAGGCTCCCCCTGAACCGGCCCCCTGTTATGATCTTCTTCAGGAGGATCCCCATGATGTTCTTGAGCCATCTCTTGCTCCTCATCTGACCCAGGTCCCTGTTCCTCCTCATTGTCAAGGCCAAACCTGCCCTCCTCTATCTGTGGTCGGATTCCCGCTCTTTCTCGGAGACCGATATTCAATCCGGGCCCTGCTCCTGAGAAAATGATAGAAAGCGTCAGGCTGTTGAACATCTGGAATGAGATCTGTATCTTATGTATCTAGCCTGGATATGTGACACTATTTTGCTTGTAGATAAGTGTCACTTTAAACATGCTATCAAAGTAGTGTTTAAAGTAGTAATGGTCGTCAGTGCCTCAACGTGCTGTGTACTGGAAGTACATGCGAAGACAGTAACACACGCAGTGACACAGCAAAGCACTAGAAGGGGTGCACTTTTGTATATGAGAAACAACCATTTGTTAGTATCATTTACAGACGCATGTTGACAGTAATATGGATGTTTACCACTGAGAGTAAAAGCTGCAGTGAGCGAGATTCTGCTTTCAGTCACGTAACATTCTCTGATTCTTATGAGCTAATAAAGTTAAATGTGATAACTTATGGGACAGTTGAGATTTAAAAATCATTCTTACCTGCTGGGAAGTTTCTCAAAGAGCGCAGCCTCCCAGCTTGTTCCCACAGAGCCTCCAATTCGTTCCAGTAAGGGGATTCCTGTACTCAACCCAGATTTTGTCTGAAGTGGAGCATTGCGTAGTTGAATTTCTGTTGGAGCAATTTAAATTTTGACCTGCATTGGCCAGGTGAGCGGTGGAAGCCTCTTCTCCGCAACTCCCGTGAAGCAACTCTGAAGGCCTCCTCGTTCAAACGTGGCCTGCTTCTCATAACCGCACGGCCACAGTTATGCTCCAAAAGAATCTGGAGAAGGCTAGTCTCAAATGCCAACCAATATGGCATGGTTTTGCAGGAGATAGATGCACAGCTGGAGAAGATGTGTTGTCCTCTGGAACCAGGCCTCAAAATGCAGGCCAGAAGGTCTGAGGGAGCTTAAGAAGGGAGTGCATGCAAATTGAAAAATTGCTACAATTATCTGGCCAATGGCTGTAGGGTAGAATAATGCAGTTTTCAGGGTTAAAGTGTCGGTCCCTTATTTTTTGAAAAGGAGCTATACTGGAATATTAAGTATGCTGATCAGTAACATTATAAATAGTGGGATTATCTCACAAACTCAGATTCATAAGGGGGATATTATCAATGTAGCATGTGCGACCTGCATTACTAATTAAGTAAACATCTTGAACGGTAACTGTTGCAAAAGTTGTAGGGAAAACAAGCTCCCTTTACCACTGTCCTTGGATTAGGCCTTGGGGTTTATCTAACTGGTCTGCTGAGTACAGGGAGGTAGTGTTCAACAGTATACTTTCTTTTTTCAATGGAGGCGTGAGTCAGAGAGAGCAGTGTATTGGAAGACCTAATTGTTTTAAATTACAAAGGGATGTAGAGGAGCTTGCAAAGCCATTTATATTGTCCTCACAATAGACAGAATAATTGTAGCCGTTTTCAGTGCATAGCTTCCAGTTCATCTTAATTTGTGGTGAAATGATATTCCCCTTGACGGAAAAAGCAAGATTTCCTTGGTATAGATACCAGAGAAAAACATGCACGGGAATGCTGTCACATTTCTATTCAGTAGCATTTATTTATATTTTTATTAAAAATAATAGTTACTGAAAATTATTATAACCATCGTTCCTCAGAAGGGAGGTATGTGTTTCATCCTGTAGCTGACCCAATATTTGTCCTGTAATGAGGGCAAAATCTGGTTTGGAAGAAAGGGCTGCTGGAGTGAGTAAAGATGGACCCCACGAATGCAGCCGCTTCCTGTTTCTGGATTGCATGTGCTCGATCTCATAGGCAACAGACTCATTGATGGTGTTCCCTAGGTGGACTGATTTCATTGCATGGGCATCGTTGGGGAGGGAGAAGTGGAGGGCAGTCCTGTGGTTATTAAGCACCCAGTTATGCTTCTTAGCAGTGACGTATGGCTCTGTAGCAGGGCTCCGGCTAGGGGAAAAAAAACATTTAGGTGTATGCATGTGAGAGCCTGTGTGTGAACACCATCATTGAGTGTTTGTTGCCTATTTCATCGAGCACATGCAATCAAGAAATAGCAAGTGGCTGCATTCGTGGGGTCCATTCTTACTCACTCCAGCAGCCCTTTCTTCAAAAGAAGATGTTGCCCTCATTACAGGACAAATATTGGCTCAACTACCGGATGAAACACATATCTCCCTTCTGATCTACGATGTTTATAAATATTTTCATTAACTATTATTTTTAATAAAAATATAAATGAATGCTACTGAGTTAAAACGTGACTGCATTCACATGCTTATTTTTCTCTGTTATCTATACCAATGAATTCTTAATTATCCTTCCAGAGGAATAGTAATTCACCACAAATTAAAATGAACTGGAAGGTTTGCACTAAAATTGGCCACAGGTATTCTGTGTGTTGTGATGCAAATTACTATACTGGCTTTGCAAGCTCCTCTACGTCCCTTTTTTTAATGTAAAACAATTAGGACTTCCAATACACAGCTCTCTGCAGCTCACACCTCTGTTGTAGGAAAAGAAGTTTGCTATTGAACACTACCTCCCTGTACTGATCAGAGCAGTTAGAAAAACCCCAAGGCCTACTCCAAGGACAGTTTTAAACCGGGCTTCTTTTCCCTAAAACTTTTGAAACAGTTATCTTTCCAGGTGTATATTTACTTATAAATGCAGGTGGCATATGCTGCATTGAGAATACCCTCCTTATGAATCTCAGTTTGTGAGATAATCCCACTATTTATAATGGTACAGTTCCGAATACTTAAAATAACAATATAGCTCCTTTTCAGAACATAAGGGACCTGTGCTTTGAATCCCCTTTAACCTTGAAAACCACATTATTCTACCCTACAGCCATTGGACAGATAATTGTAGCAGTTTTTCAATTTGCATACACTCCCTTATTTAGCTCCCTCATATCTTCTGGCCTGCATTTTGAGGCCTGCTTGCAGAGCATAACACATCTTCTCTGGCAGTGAATCTATCTACTGCAGAACCATGCCATACTGGTTGGCATTTGAGACTAGCCTCCTTCTCCAGATTCTGTTGGACCATAACTTTGGCCGTGAGGTAATGAGAAGCGGGCCCCATTCGAACGAGCAGGCCTTCAGAGTAGCTTCACAGGAATTGCGAAGAAGAGGTCCAAATTCAACTTGCTCAGACAGAAATTCTACTACGTTGTGCACCACTTTGGAGAAAATCCGGGTCGACTACAGGAATCCCCTTTCTGGCACGAATGGAAGGATCTGTGGGTGCAAGCTGGAAAGCCGAGCCCTTTGAGGAACTTCCCAGCCGGTAACAAAGCTTTTTTAACCGTATTTGTACAATAAATAATAACATTTAACTTTAGTAGCTAATAAGAATCAGAGAATTTTACGTCACTGCAAGCAGAATCTCGCTTGCTTCAGCTTTGACTCCCATAGTTAAATGTACATTTTACTTTCAACATGCGTTTGTAAATGATACTAACAAATAATTGTTCTTCATATACGAAAGTGCACTCCTTCTACTGTCTTCGCATGTAATTCCAGTACAAAGCACGTTGAGGCACTGATGATCATTACTCCTTAATATACTACTGTGATAGCATGTTTAAAGTGACACTTAACAACAAGCACAATAGTGTCACATATCCAGGCAAGACCAATGAAGTTCAGATGTCATTCCAGATGTTCAACAGCCTGATTTTTTCGTACAACTTCTCAGGAGCAGGTCCCGGTCTGAATATTGGTCTCCGGGAAAGAGTTGGAATCCGACCACAGATGGAGGAGGGCCAGTTTGAACTTGAAGATGACGTAGAACAGGGGCCTGGGTCAGATGAGGAGCGAGAGATGGCCCAAGAACAACATGTGGATAATCCCGAAGAAGATAATGACAGGGGGCTGGTTCAGGAGGAGCCTTCTCCCCAGGGAAGAGCAGCCGCGGAAGAGCAAGTTGAAGGTAACCAAAAAGAAAAATTAAATTTAGCAAAGCAGCCTTCCACTACCTCCAGCTGATGGCTTCCAAAAGTGCTCTAGGAATCAGTTTATGCTGGCAGCACTACAGCACCTTGAGTGGTACAATCTTGAATATACACTGAAGGTCTAGTGATAATATAAATAATGAATATTGAATTATGTTACTCTGTTGCCTTGTTGTCACCTCTTCAATACGAATATGTTGAATTAATGGCAAATTAACACTGCATTCTGCCCTGCTTGCTTTGGTTTCCACCTCAAACCTACGTATCGTCCTCCAGTATTGTAGGACCATGAGTACTGTTTACCAAATAAAACGTTTCGCCCTCACGCATCAAATAGGTAGTTCTTTGGATATGTAACTAACTAAACGTTATGTTAGTCCATAATGCCTAGTAAAAATACTTACTAGATACCAGTTCCATTTCAAATACATTTGATACCTTGCCAACATAAAAGGAGAAATAAGTTGAATTTCTTTGTGGTGCAACACAAATACATTTTAATCTGTTGCCATTTACAGACCCAGAGGTCCATCAAATTTGCAGGACTCAATGCAGCAGCTTATAATTTTAAAATCAGGTCTTGATTGTACTCAATTTGAAATTGGGTGGAAGAAATGACCCCCCCCCCCAAATGTTGGTTCTCTTTCCCAAACCATAGTTCTGCCAGAAAATGCCTTGGAGGAAGAGTCTCACGGATCCTGGGGCTTAAACCAAAAGTGCCTTGCTGGAGCAGGGGAGTATGGTGGTGGGGAAGGGTGGAATAACCAAGTTCCTTGAGTATCCAATGAGTATTAATGACTGGTTTTGGTACCAGACAAAGAAGGGCGAGGTAATTTATTTTTCTGAAGACAGTTACTCAGAGAATGGAGTATCTTGTTCATGACAGCTATATAAAGGGACAACTGGCTCATCAATATAATCATGGCAGGATCGTAACTGTGGAAAAGGTCATAGTTCAAGTTTAGGTCTTCAAACATGTTAACTAGTAGCATGTGGACCTCTGTAGCATATCTCTTTGCTGAATGTGTGTTGTATCTTTCTCTGTCTTACAGAAGTCCCACCTCCACCAGTGGGCGTAATGAATCTCTATGTTCGTTGAAATGAACTGGAGAATTTCGTAGGCATTCTGCAGGAATACAGAGAGAGATGTGAGTAACTACCCATTATTCAGCAGTACAAAAAAATCATTTGGTCTGTTGTCCTTCATATCAGACCACCTCATTTACTCTAAAGACTTCGCATGTACAACAAAACAGGTACCTTGCTGACCGTTGTTCTGTTACCTGGTACGGAGATTTTATGTACATGTCTACTTTAGTTGAAGACAATCAGCTATAAATCTTAATCAAGAGCATCAGAAATGGGTAGGAAACATGATACTTTTGTCCAGACCAAGCTTGAAAAGAAGTAGATTTCCTGGGGAACTGTACACCACATGAACTGCACAAAGAGTATGTCAGCGGTGTTATTTAAATTTTAACTGAGGTAACCATTGAGAGTTTCTACCTGTAATCAACAAAGCATGGTACAAAATCATTTTCCATATTTGCAATTGTTTTGGAAGATGGAGAAATTCTTCTCTCAGTGCTTGAGTGTAAGCTAGTTTGCCACAAAAATATTTTTCTTGGAGGAGTCTGTTTCTTAAAAAGCTTAAAGCAAAAAAATGCTGTCTGGATTACTGCCCTACTTTTCGTTTCCATTCATCTATCATGTGCTGCTGATACCGGCATGTTTGCACCAAGAAGGAAGTTATTTTAACTTACCTGCTGATCTTCTTCTATTTACAGTGGCCTCACTTGAGGAAGAGGTCCACCAACTTCGGACTCCATGAATCAGAAGGCGCAGATGCCGATGACCTCCTCTGGGTTATATGTTGAACTGTTTGTTTGTATTTAAATTATGATGCATGCTTTTTTGGTTCTTTCTTAGTATTAGTGTTTTTAATATGCCGTCCCGTGTTTGTGTGCTTGTTTAATGAAAAAAGAATTACTTCCCTTTTTTGTAGGAAGTAATTGTATTTCTGTGTGCTAAATATATATCCAATGGATAGGAGTTGTACACCTTATGGTTTTTGTAATGTGTTTGTTTTTAGAAAATGCCATTGTTTTACAATCTATAGAAATGTTGATACCCCATTTTATATGTTTTGTATGTGACATTTGCCTTATTGTAAATCGCAGTATTGCTCCCCGTTAACCATGCGCAGCACCCCTGGTGTTTCTTTAAATTAAAAACTTCATGGAGCAACAGTACTATTTCTCTGCACTGTTTTGTAAGTAAGATAACTACGGAGAGAAAAGGTGTTTACTCGATATTGTAACCATCGTAACCCCTACTCAGTATGGTACCCTTTTAGGTTCTGACTGCTTTAGCTCAAAAGTTTTTACTAGGCATCCTTACATGTGACATCCAACATTAGTATAAGCAGAGATTGTACAATTCCAAATCAGTGGTTGATGGTTGTCTATCAGCCATGGCTTTTTTGCAAAGGGACACCAGTGCATAACCCCTATACGGTGCAGATATTTTAATGGATAGGTTCAGTAATGCTATTTCTTTACCTGTTTGTGCACACAATTGCAGGGTTCAGAAAGTCTTTCCTGAACATTGGTCATTGCACAGTCTTCAATCTCAACTTGCTTTTGGTTATGACAGTAGAAGTAATATGCAATGAATGGACATGATGTGGATGGCCCCAGTTACACTTACCTACTATTTGCCCATAAGACTGGTTATGTACAACGATTTACAAGCAGGATTCAAGGATAGTGATACTGTGAGTTCTCCTGTGTTCTCACTTAGGATATGTGTAACGTGAACCATTCTATTTTCTCCATTTTCGGTCAAAATCCTGGTGCATGCATGTGAGGGCCTGTGTGTGTTACGAGGAATTCAGAGAATTGCAAAGCAATCAACCACCACAACATTACTGGGTGTTTGGCAGGCTGTAAATGAGGCAAACCAATGGCAGGAAGAAGGGGGGAGGGTAAGATAAACATTGCCCCAAGGATCGCAGGCATCTGTTAACTCTTGATTGTTAGTCAGTGCTCCCTGCTGTGTACAAGAAGGGCCTTCTTAAGTTTAAGGAAGAATATTTTTTTAAAAAAAACCAGTAAGGCTTTTTTACTGTGTCCTATTTTTAATATCGTAAAGTTGCACAAAGCACGCATCAAAATGAACCCTGCCAGAGATTCTGCAATAAGGCTTTTCGATTTTTCGCGTCTTACACTTCAAAGTACTCTGGGGTGACGCTAATGAGTCATGCTGGGGAGAAAATATAAAGGAAACATTGCACCAAGGATCTTAGGCATCTGTTAACTCTTGATTGTTGGTCAGTGCTCCCTGCTGTGTACAAGAAGAGCCTTCTTAAGTGTAAGGAAGAATATTTTAAAGAAAAACCAGTAACGCTTTTTTAGTGTGTCCTTTTTTTAAAATTTCATAAAATATCACAAAGTACGCATCAAAATGAACCCCGCTGGAGATTCTGCAGTACAGCTTTTCGATTTTTTGCGTTTTACACGTCAAAGCTCCTTGGGGCGACGCAAACGAGTCTTGCAGGGGGGAAAAAGGAAGGATGTTTTTGGAAACACATAAAGTGTACTGCAGGACAAAGCATATGGGAACAGCAATACCAGATGACCACTGATATTGAGTGCTGATTATTCTTCTTTTTTGTTTAGGGGGGTTGAACTTGTGGCTCTTTGGGGGGGGATGAGTAATAAGAATGACCAGTGAAGAACAGGAAGGGTGCATGGACCGGATACTGCATATGGTGGGGGAGAGGCCATGAAAGAAGGGGCTTCAGGGGGTTATAATGAGCAGATCATTCACAGTGGAAGCACTGTAACATACAATCTACTTCATAATATTCATGGCATGGAAAGTGGTCACAGTGGTGCAGATGGGGCGTCTGAAGGTGTGGAGAATATAAAAGATAGTCACACTTTAAATTTTGCAAGCATCTGGAATTGTGGAATGCTTTTGTGTCTGTATTCTTGGTGGCTTATTTATATGGCTGTTGGGTGTTAACATCAGCAAGCTCCTCTCTTCCTGTTGCCCAAACTGGCCAATAATACGGGAAAGGTGTTGGCATGCAATAAAATGATGCAAAGCAGGAAGGGGGCAGGAGTACACCGTAAAGCACCTGTGCACTCTACATATGAACAGGGATTTAGTCATCAGCATGCATGAACTAGCAGGTAACGATGAAAAGTTGGTGGTTGGATCGAGGATGGTTGTCCCAGCTGTTTCTGAGTTCCGTCGTCACCAGTCAGCACGAGATCAGAATCAAGGGGCACAATAGGTTAATGGCCATGGTAATGAGTAAATAACAGCATCCGGGACAAAACATCCAGGCAAGGCAGTGGCTGAGTGGTGCACGCACTAAAATCTGGAGTGGAGTTTCTTAAGCGGGGGAGCTGGGTGAAACGGAAGGTTCGTCATAGTGGGGGTGGGTATGGATAAATGAGCAGTACACTAAAAACAGTGCCATCGCATGGATACATCGCTACCTAAGGGTCGACATGTGTTTGTGCTTCAACAGGAGGAATGCCATCTGGTGGTAGGCGGCATAAATACACCATGGTAACCATGCGGTTCCAGGTTTATCATTTAAAAGCGGTCTGGAGAAGACTTTGGAAGGTGGATGTGCTACCGGTTTATCGATAAATCGATATCTATTTGTCAAAAAAAAAAGGAAAATTGGTTCTTGAGAGGGAAACACGCTTCTCGTTCCGGGAGAAACGCAACCTCACAAACACTCGTCTCGATACAAGAAGCATGATGAAAAGATTCCCGAGGCCAGGGAGGGGAAAATCTCATCACACTTACATCGCAGTTCAGGGGGCGTGGTTGGGACGACCACGAAACAATAGAGCAAGGGCGTGAGGTTACATTACTTCGTACCGGTCCACAGCATGACCGCTAAGAGGGATGAAAGGAACGTGAAGTTACAGCCTAAGCCACATGATGGAACCATTGCTATCTTCCTCTCTGGGTTTCCTCAAAGCATTTGACGGGCTGCTGTCACTAGATGTAGAAAAAGGCCAGATGTAAATATGGACCTTCCATCACACCCAGCAGGGCTTTTTCCTCCCATATTCTTAATCTGCAAGTGGTCTTGAAGGTGAGACAGACATAAGTATGGAAAGTCTGGTTACTGTTTGTTTTCCACTCCTGCTGTCTGCTTCTTTTTCACCCAGAACTCATGAAGGCCCAACCACAACCTTCTCTCTTTGGCCACAGAGAGAAACTCCCAGGCCTTGGCGAGACAATGTGGGTGGAAAGAGGAAAACACTGCCTTAAAAAATCCGTCCCTTCCTTTCCCAAACATTTTCCTTTCTACTCCAGCTCCCAAATGCAGGCCTACTGGGGTTGGATCAAGGGAACATCAAGGAAAGGCTGGACAGTGTGTGGAAAAATACTAATCCAGCCACTTGGCTCCAAAGTCCCAGTGTGAGCACCCAGAGCCAGACACCGCATATAGAATTTATATGACCCATAATGTTGAGGTACAAACTAGAGAGGCACTAAGCACCTAAGCAACTCCACTGATGAGTTCACATGTTTATTTTGATTCGAAGCCTTCTTCCTTGAGGCTAGAGAAGTTATTCAGAACAGCCTGCTTGTTTCCATTTTCTTTAGAGAGTATCAATATCAATATCAATATAAAGTTTATTGTCTTGGCTACAAGCCATCACAATCAAAGATTACAGAAAAGATAAATAGATAAAACAATCATGGCATTAAAAAGAAAAAGAAAGGGAAAAAGGAAGCCATATAAATAGGGATCTCTTGAGTTGACCTCTCTTGCCAGAGAGGAGGGGGTAGAAGAGAGCACTGATACCACCTCATATCAGGGAGTCCCCTACACAGCTCACTGCAGTTGTACTCAGAAAGTTGGCACAATTTTTTCTAGCAGCTTTGGCAAACCTAGTAACTCTATAGGTGATGTAAGAGTCACAGTCTGAAAGCAGCCTACCCACTTTAACCAAGGGACTCTCTTTAGGCTGGTGAATGTATTTGTTTCTTCGCCACTGAATGGTTATCAGTTGACTCACTGATAGAGATGGGCATGACCAGAAAAAATGACGTTTCGAGTTTTCATTTGTCGGAACGGGTCCGTTTCAGGTCGTTTCCGTTTGTCACGAAATTTTTCAAAAATTTGTCGTTTCCGATTGTTGTTTGTCGTTTCCACCGCGATTTAGCACAATTTGACGTCCCAGAGCATGGGGGCATCCCACAATGACCCAGAGCAGGTGGAAAACACTTTAAACTGGGTGATGAATAATAAATAATCGTTGCATAAGACTGCATCCTATGCAATAAAGCAAACAAAGTGGGCAGAATGCAATATTCTTTTTTTCTCTAGGTCAACACAACACTGACCCTACTTGGTCTGGCTGCCTGTTATACTTTTGTTTTGTTTTGTTTTGAAGCCTTTATCCATCCCATTTCCCCTCCACCTTTCAGAGGCAGCAGGAGACACAGTATTCCGTTCCTCCCCAAATCTGGATGAGGGTCTACTGCTCTCAATGTCCCCCCCTTCTCCAATGTCACTCCTTGTAAAGCCAAGCAATGAAGCAAATGCAACCCTGGTCAACTAGTGGTTAGAGATTCAGTCTGGTAGTGGCATGGGTTAGGGTTAGGGTTAGGGTTTGTGGGCTCTGGGCTGCACCTCTGGGTGCCTCTGACCCACTAAGAATGACAGTGTACTGGCGTACGGGTTAGGGTTAGGGTTAGGGTTAGTGGGCTCTGGGCTGCACCTCTGGGTGCCGCTGACCCACCAAGAATGACAGCGTACTGGCGTACGGGTTAGGGTTAGGGTTAGGGTTAGGGTTAGGGTTAGGGTTTGTGGGCTCTGGGCTCCACCTCTGGGTGCCTCTGACCCACTAAGAATGACAGCGTACTGGCGTACGGGTTAGGGTTAGCTTTAGGGTTAGGGTTAGTGGGCTCTGGGCTGCACCTCTGGGTGCCTCTGACCCACTAAGAACGACAGCGTACTGTCGTATGGGTTAGGGTTAGGGTTAGGTTTAGTGGGCTTTGGGCTGCACCTCTGGGTGCCTCTGACCCACTAAGAATGACAGCGTACTGGCGTACGGGTTAGGGTTAGGGTTAGTGTTAGGGTTAGGGTTAGTGGGCTCTGGGCTGCACCTCTGGGTGCCTCTGACCCACTAAGAACAACAGTGTACTGGCATACAGGTTAGGGTTAGGGTTAGTGGCCTCTGGGCTGCACCTCTGGGTGCCTCTGACCCACTAAGAGTGACAGCGTGCTGGCGTACGGGTTAGGGTTAGGGTTAGGGTTAGTGGGCTCTGGGCTGCACCTCTGGGTGCCGCTGACCCACTAAGAATGACAGCGTACTGGCGTACGGGTTATGGTTATGGTTAGGGTTCGGGTTCGGGTTAGTGGACTCTGGGCTGCACCTCTGGGTGCCTCTGACCCACTAAGAACGACAGTGTACTGGCGTACAGGTTAGGGTTAGGGTTAGGGTTTGTGGGCTCTGGGCTGCACCTCTGGGTGCCTCTGACCCACTAAGAACGACAGTGTACTGGCGTACAGGTTAGGGTTAGGGTTAGGGTTTGTGGGCTCTGGGCTGCACCTCTGGGTGCCTCTGACCCACTAAGAATGACAGCATACTGGCGTACGAGTTACGGATAGGGTTAGGGTTTGTGGGCTCTGGGTTGCTCTGACCCACTAAGGACAGCTTACTGGTGTACGGCCACACAGCTTGGATTAGGCAGAACTCAAAGTTTTACAGCCCACTAAGCCATACAAGGAGTATGGGCATCCACAAGGCCAGAGTAGGGGAGGCCACAGGGCCAGAGTAGGGGAGGCCACAACGCCAGAGTAGGGGAGGCCAGAGTAGCTGAGGCCACAAGGCCAGAGTATGGACGACCACAAGGCCAGAGTATGAGACCACAGAGCCTGAGTATGGGCGGCCACTAGGCCAGAGTACGGGAGGCCACAAGGCCAGAGTATGGACAGCCACAAGGCCAGAGAGGCCACACGGCCAGAGTATGGGCGGCCACAAGTATGAGACCACAGAGCCTGAGTACGGGCAGCCACAAGGGCACAGTGCGGGAGGCCACAAGGCCAAAGTATGGACGGCCACAAGGCCAGAGAAGACACAAGGCCAGAGTATGGGCGGCCACAAGGCCAGAGTATGGGAGGCCACAAGGCCAGAGTATGGACGGCCACAAGGCCAGAGTATGGACGGCCACAAGGCCAGAGAGGCCACAAGGCCAGAGTAAGGGTGGCCACAAGGCCAGAGTATGAGACCACAGAGCCTGAGTACGGGAGGCCACAAGGCCAGAGTAAGGGCAGCCACAAGGCCAGAGAGGCCACAAGGCCAGAGTATGGATGGCCACAAGGCCAGAGAGGCCACAAGGCCAGAGTATGGACGGCCAAAAGGCCAGAGTATGGATGACCACAAGGCCAGAGAGGCCACAAGGCCAGAGTATGGGCAGCCACAAGGCCAGAATAAGGGTGGCCACAAGGCCAGAGTATGAGACCACAGAGCCTGAGTACGGGAGGCCACAAGGCCAGAGTATGGATGGCCACAAGGCCAGAGTATGGGCAGCCACAAGGCCAGAATAAGGGTGGCCACAAGGCCAGAGTATGAGACCACAGAGCCTGAGTACGGGAGGCCAAAAGGTCAGAGTATGGATGACCACAAGGCCAGAGAGGCCACAAGGCCAGAGTATGGGCAGCCACAAGGCCAGAATAAGGGTGGCCACAAGGCCAGAGTATGAGACCACAGAGCCTGAGTACGGGAGGCCACAAGGCCAGAGTATGGACGGCCACAAGGCCAGAGAGGCCACAAGGCCAGAGTATGGGCGGCCACAAGGCCAGAGTAAGGGCGGCCACAAGACCAGAGTACGGGAGGCCACAAGGCCAGCACTGCAGTGTTTTGCCTCTTCCCACCTGTGTGCTAGCACACCAGGAACCTGCCTGCACGCCAGTAAAATGTCGTTCTTGTGAGTCACAGTGTTTTACAGCCCAGAGAATAGAGTAGCGGAGGCCACATAGCCTGAGTCTGAGACCACACAGGGCCTGAGTAGGGGAGGCCAAAAGGCCACAAAGTCCCACCTGTGTGCTAGTATGCCAGGAACCTGTTTGCACGCCAGTAAAATGTCGTTCGTAGTGAGTCACAGTGTTCTGCAGCCCAGAGGATAGAGTAGCGGAGGCCACATAGCCTGAGTCTGAGACCACACAGGGCCTGAGTAGGGGAGGCCAAAAGGCCTGAGTATGAGACCACAGGGCCTGAGTAGGGGAGGCCACAAAGCCAGCAAGGCAGAGTTTTTCCTAATCACGGCTGTTTTCCAGCACACAAGTAAAATGTCCTTCTCAGTGAGTCACAGCGTTTTGCAGCCCAGAGGACAGAGTAGGGGAGGCCAAAAGGCCTGAGTATGACACCACAGGGCCTGAGTAGGGGAGTCTCATTGCCAGCTCGAGTATCCAAAGGAGCTGAATGGCCTGAGTACGGGAGGCCACAAGGCCAGATTAGGGGAGGCCAGAAGGCCAGAGTAGGTGAGGCTGAAGGAGAAGCACCTGGAAGGCATCCTCAAAGCTGTGGTCTCCCGCCCGGGGAGCCTGACAGGCGGGCAGGTAGACAGAGGGGTGGACAGGCAGGGAACCAGGCAGTCTGGCTTACAAGTAGGAAGGCAAGCTTGCAGGGTACCCACCCAGGCTAGGGAAGGCACAAAGCCAAAGTGCCAGAAGGGAGGATTGTTTTTGCCTTTGGAGGCAGTGTTTCTCCACCCCAGGAGACCGAGTTTCATCAACCCAGGAGACAGAGTGGAAGCAGGAGAACAGGGCTATTTCTTTAAGGCTGTAAGGAGGAGAGCTAGGCCCCTGCTAATCAGTCTTTGAGGTAGGTAGTTGTAAAGTGCATCCTGACCACTTTGTAAGCAGGATGGCTCCAAAACCCCAGGGAAGGGAGGAACGCATCCAGGAAGGCAGATATTGGGGTGTACTACACTCAGACCAGCCATGGCCAACGGGGAAATATTGGGCCAACACTGACCCTAGAAAAAAATAGTCCTGGGCTGCTACAAAGACCAGGGAAGCCCTAGAAAACCTGGGCTAATTATGTAGCCCTTATTACATCCATACATGCAGTGGGATTACAGGCATTCAGGCAGACAACGGTAGAAGGCAGGCACCCAGGCAGGCAGGCGAAGCATTCAGGCAGGGCAGGCAGTCATATAGATAGAGCAGACAGCCAAGCATAACTGCGTTGCGCTGGTGGAACGTTAGGAAGGGAGGCATACAGGCATTGTTTAGATTGGGTTAGGGTTAGGGTTAGGGGAAGTTGCACAGCTGCAACCCCAAAAGTCTTGTCTGGGTCAAAATTATAAACATTGAGTGGTCCTCCCTGGTTTGGAGCCAGGCAAGGAATAGAAAAATTGGGCCTACACAGACCCTTCCAAATGACACATTGAGTGGTCCTCCCTGGTTTGGAGCCAGGCAAGGGTTAGAAAAATTGGGCAGTAATCGAACCCTTCAAATTGATTGGGAATGCAGGAAGGCAGGCAGGCAGGCAGGCAGGCAGGCAAGCAGGCAGTTAGGCAGGTAGGCACAGGGCCAACCAGGCAGGTAGGCTGGTAGGCAGGCAGGCAAGCAGGCAGGTAGGCTTGCAGGGAGGAAGCCAAGCTGGGAGGCAGGCATAATTGCAGGCAGGCAGGCATAAGTGTTGCTCTGGTAGTGGATGTTAGAGCAAGGGAGGCCCGTTTTGAAGGAACCCATGGCAGAACGACTTTGGACCTAGGTCTTGGAGTGTTGGGGTAATCCCAACACGGAAAGGTTGAAGCGAATGAAAGTCAACCTTTCCACGGTCTCCGGGTCCAGATGAGAGCGGCGTGGCCTCAGGACATCTCCCATGTGGGAGAAGACACGCTCACTCTGGACACTGGTGGGTGGGATGGACAAGAGGTCCAACGCCAGAGTCGAAAGAGCGGGCCAGATATCTGTCTTTCTGGCCCAGTAGTGGAGTGGGTCCAAGGTGAGGGGTTGGAGGGGCTCGGCCATGTACTCCCTCACCATGGTCAGAGCGGGGTCCTGTTCTTCTTCCTCCCTTGCCTCCACTGAGGAAGAGACTGCCATGGCTAGGGCAGAGGCCAGGGTACGGAACCTGGTCTCTGGGTGTACCCTCCTGGAGTAGAGGAGGAAGAGGATCCTTGCGAGGATTCCTCTTCTGGATCGCTCTGGCTTCCGTGCGCCCTCGGGAACGCCTGAGCCTGATTTGAGGCAGCCCTGTGGACTTGACGGCATAGCTCCATCTTCCAGGAGTTTAGGTCGGCAGCGCTGCCCTCCAGGGAACCCTTGATGCGAGGGTCGCACAGGCATGCCATCTGGTACACCTTTTCCCTCCTCAGTGGGCTAAGGCGGGTATCCACGCCGGTCAGCAGCCTGTCTGCCAAGGCCCTGCTCTTTGGGAGAAGATCGGGTTCATCCCGGATAGTGGCCTCTAGGCGTTGGCAAAGGGCATTTACCAGGGGGAGTACGTGGCCCAGGCTGGCGTTTTAGCTGCCGAGGACGTGGGTGGTCTCCTCAAAAGGCTGCAGGATACCCACCATCTGGGAGAGGGCTAGCCACTCGGTAGCACCAATGTCCAACACCATTCCCCCAGGCAGGAGGGGAGTGTGTGACATGACGTATTCCACCACTTGCCTCTGCTCCACCAGGTGCTTGACCATTTCGTAGGTGGAGTTCCACCAGGTGGTCACGTCCTGGATCAGGACGTGCTCTGGTCGGCCCGTCTCTGCCTGCCTCTCACGCATCATCCTGGATGCCTTGACGCTGCGTGAGAAGTGCCCGACTATTTTCCTGCACTTGTCCAGCAAGGCCTTGGTCTCAAGGGTCCCCTCATCCCAGGCATCCTTTGGTGCACCCAGCCCAATGGCATCGTCCACTACTAGGTGCAGTTTGTGTGCTGCGCACACGATGCCATGTAGCCCTGCCCTATCAACCGCGTTGATCATGTTACAGCCTGCGTCAGTAACCATGAATCCACGATTGACCTCCCCCTCGGGTGCCCACTCTCGCAGTGCCGTCTTGAGGACCTCAGCAATGTGGATGCCTTTGGCACTGTCCTCCATGCTTTGTGCCTGGAGAAGCACCACCCTGTACCCTCTTGGGGTGCTCCCTTGTGGCTCCCCCTGCAGCGGTTCTTGGGATGCCCTGGTGTCAAGGACCTCCTTGGGTTGCCACCAATGAGCCTTCAGAGAGAGGTATTCGTGGTGCCCACCGGTCCAGAGGTCGGA
The DNA here is from genome assembly GCA_037367245.1 of Phrynocephalus guinanensis. Lineage (NCBI taxonomy): Eukaryota > Metazoa > Chordata > Lepidosauria > Squamata > Agamidae > Phrynocephalus > Phrynocephalus guinanensis. Next base: position 103,615,810 of record CM074734.1, on the reverse strand, counting down.
AGTGAAGTGGATCTTCCTTCCTCTGGCCGCCTGCAGCAGGGCCCGGACCATGTCCCTTACGGACTCAAAAAGGGAGGGAATCACCCGCCTGCTGAAGGTACGACAGGATGGAGGCTCGTACCATGGAGCCACGTGCTTCATCAGGTGCCTGAAGCCTGATGACTCCACAAAGGAGAGGGGCAACCCATTCATGGCCACCATTTCACCAACCACGCGAGTGGTGGTCTCCTGTGCTTTGGCCCTATTTCGCTGGCTGACAAAACTCCCACACAGTGGCACCACTTCCTGCAGAGTGGCCTGCCTCTTCCCACTCTCAGCAGAGCTGTCTCTGTCCTTCCCCATGCCTTCTTCCCCTCTCTTCTTCCCTGAGGAACCAGGGCCTGACAGTGTTCCAGGCAGAGTCCCAGGGTGCTTTTGCATGAGGTGGCTGTGAAAGCCACTTGAGGAGAGGTGTTTCGGGTCATTCCCCCTGCGCACGACCACCCCGCATTTCTTGCACAATGCCAGCCTCGGGTCTTCTAGGCTGTTCTCAAAATGCTCCCAGAGAGACCCACGAGGCTTATGGAAAGTACTGCCCCCTCTGTTACTGCCTGCCGCTGCTGTGCTAGTGGTGGTGTGGGTTGCACCCTGCTGGGACAATTGACTGCTGCTGTCACTGGTGGTACTCTGGGTGGAAAGAGGGCTGCTCCTTCCATCACTGTCTGAAGCCTGCCTTGTGTCTGTTCCTGCCAACAGGTCCTCGGAATCTGGCAGATGTAGATGCAAAGAGCCCATTTCTGATGCCATTTCCGAGTCCTCGTCTTCTTCCTGATAAAGGGTGGTGTTGTCCATGTCAAAGCATGGTGGTGTTGATGGGCTTCGTATCACCTCACACATGCTTCCCTCAGTGACAGAAGATGTTAGTGTCATGCTGGTTGTGCAGCTGCTGCATGGAGAAGGAGTGGCAGCAGTATCACTATATGCACTACTTCCTGTGCCTTCCTTCAGAAATGTGCCCTATTGATTTTCGTGGGGGTCCCCCTCCCCTTCCCTCTGGCTGTGCCACCCCTCCTCATTTTTTTCATTTCTCAAAAGTATTAGAAATAGATTGTCTGATTCTATTATTAACTTAAGTGACAAACTATTCTAATCAACTTATCCTTTTCACCCACAGGCTTACTCTCTCACACACTGTGTTCTTTTGTACAAGCTTAAATGTTGCCCTGCTGGCCTTTGGTATAATTTTCTAAATTCAGAAATCAAAAGTTGATGGATGCACTGAAATGGTATGTGCCTGGCTCTTTGCCTGTGTGTTCAGGCACACAACACACAAGCACAACAAACAAACAATGAGCTACAGTAATGAATAAATAATATTGTAAGACAGTCAGCAGCAGCAGCAGCTGGACAGGTGGCTTCACACGAGTAGTGGCAGTGTACTATGCCTCCCAAGAAAGATATTGTTGTTATTAAATGTTTACTATATTCTACTAGTAATTGTTCAGGGAAAGAAATGAAAATGAATATCACACTTCTCCTGATCCACTTGAATTCAATGGGCCTTTGTGTGTTGAACTTCAGTTCACACACACAGAACAACAGAAGTATATAAAAACAAACAAACAGTGGACTAATATTAGGATGGAATGGAATCCAAACTATGGAAATAAGGCTGATATTGTATCAGCTTCAGCAGGCAGCCTCCCAACAAGGTAGATATAGGGGTGTCTTGTAACTCAACAAGCACAGTATAGTTTTCTGGTCATTGTTCAGGCCAGGGAATGTAATAGTTAACAAAACCACAAACAAACAGTGGAGTAATATAAGGATGGAATCCAAAATCTGTTAATAAGCCAGATATCAGCTTCAGCCGGCAGCCTCCCAACAAGGTAGATATAGGGGTGTCTTGTAACTCAACAAGCACAGTATAGTTTTCTGGTCGTTGTACAGGCCAGGGAATGTAATAGTAAACAAAACCACAAACAAACAGTGGAGTAATGGAATCCAAAATCTGGTAATAAGGCTGATATCAGAATCTGCAGGCAGTCTCCTAACAAGAAAGATATAGGAGTGTCTTGTAAATCCACAAGCACAGCACAGTATAGTTTTCTGGTCGTTGTTCAGGCCAGGGCATGTACTAATGAAGAAAACAACACACAAACAGTGGAGTAATGTAAGGATGGAACCCAAAATCTGGTAATAAGGCTGATATGAATCTGCAGGCAGCCTCCAACAAGGAAGATATAGGGGTGTCTTGTAAATCAACAAGCACAATATAGTTTTCTGGTAGTTGTTCTTGTTCAACTTCAATGACAATAAAATTCAAAATTCTTCTGATCCACTTAAATGGAATGGGCCTGTGTTGTTGAACTGCACAGGGCACTCACAAACAAGTTTAAAAAACAAACAATGAAGTAAGTAATTAGGAATCTAAATAATATTGTAGTGTGAAGTAAATGTAAAATAATCTCCACTAGATAGAGGTGCTCTTGGCTTGCACCCCAAATGTGTGTGTGTGCAAGCAAGCAAATTGAATTTGGGAAAATATAAAAGAAATGATAGAATATATATATTGTATATTTTTGAAATAAATCCACACCTCCTCCCACTCCAAGTCGAACCTCCCCCTTTACCCAATTAAAAAAAAACCTCACAAACTGCCAGAGGGGGGAAAATGAATAAACTGCTGTCTACTGCTATTCCCTTAAGCAGCAGACAAAGCTGCAGCCAGGCAGGGAATCAAGGAAAAGAAACTATTTTTAAAATTCAATATTTCCCTCCCTGCCTGCCTAACTTAAATCTAAAGCCTCCACTCCCTCCCTCCAAATTTGAATAGCCAATAAATTCTAAAGCCTCCAGCCTCCCTCCAAATTCGAATAGCCAGCACGCAGCAGCCAGCCACACAGCCCTCCACCCAACACAGCCCTCCACCCCAACCACATCCGAGAACAGACTGCAACTTCTGGAAGGTGCCTCGGCTTTTTATGCCCTCTGGCACATCCAGAAGTGTCAGTCAAAACCTGGCCATGCCATTGGTGGAATGGTTCAAAAAAATTGCATGGTCCCATCCCATGGCCAGCCCATCATTGCGCAGGTGTAAAAAAATAAAAATAAAAATAAAAATAAAAATAAAAATAAAAATAAAATCAATGGAGACATTTTATTGCAAGAAAAACCCACTGCTGCTACTATTAAAAATCAGGCATTAGAAATAAATAAGTTTCAACATGTTTTGTGTTGTGCTTTGATGTTTTTTGGACCACGATTTAAACATAAATATTGCGGTCGCCATTTTGGATCCCCCCCCACCACATGGCATGGAGAGACGACGAGGATGACCTCCCCCCCAGCCTGGTGCAAGCAGCCCAGGACAGGAGAGGGGGGGAAGGTCAGGGGACACCCCCCCCAGAAACCACCCCTCTGGTAGGTGTCCTTGCACAGGCTGGCATATTTTCTCCTGCTTTTTTGGCCGAGAGTCTGTTTTTTTTTTAATTTTTAAAACTTTTTTCTGTGCTGCTCTTGGCAATGGCATCGCGCGATTGCCGTGCGATGCCATTAATGACAACGACAACCCAGACCCAATTTTTCTTTTTTCAGGTCGGCTTCGAGTTGGAGCGGAGTAATTGTTACCATTTCCGTTACCTAACGATAACGAGAACAAAAAACGGAAACGAGAATTTCGCCGCTCCTTGCCCATGTCTAATTGCTGATATTAAATATCTTGTACACCTGTCAAGAAAATGATCGCTAACCATGTATCATTGTTTGCACAGAATGTTGATAGCATCTGCTGGTTGTACACATGGCTCCTATGGCAAGGCATATGGTATGAAAGAACAATGAATGAACGTAAAAGATTAATTAAAAATAAATATTGCAACAATGTTCAGACAAAATATAGGATAAATTACAAGTACCGTTATAAATACAAAGTAATTGCTCATTCTGATATGCTTTATGACTAACAGTCATTTCTTTCTTTCTTTTCGTTTAGATACAAACCTGTGCATTCTTTTAAGTCTGGAGTAGTCATGAAAACTTCATCAAAAAGAGTAAATATATAATCTTTAAAAAGGAAATGAAACTCCATAGAGGCAAAGTTAGAAACAACAGATGCACAATATATAAAATGTAATAAATCTCATTGCAGGGAACACAGTCACCAGATGATCTGTACATTGGTGGAAGGCAACAGGGAACATAATGGCATCTCACTCATTTGGGGGGTCCCTGATTCCTGCAGAACCATTTTGATTTTAAAGGTCAGACAAAAACAAGGAGACCCACACCTCATATAAATGATATAAGTGTTTTGTAAGTGGGTTCTGTGCCATGCCTTTTTAAAACTGTCCCATCTCCACACTGTTTTTTAAAAGCTTGCCACCATCACTGCCTTCTTCTTCAGTCTGGTATGTATGTATGTATGTATGTATGTATGTATGTATGTATGTATGTATGTATGTATGTATGTATGTATGTATGTATGTATGTATGCTATTTAAAATATTTTTACCCCAACATTCTCCTTATAAAGGAGCCAGGGCAGCTTATGTTTTTAACAAGGAGCATACATCATTAAAAGACATTTAAAGTGAAAAACAATGATTAGGGATGGGCATGAAATGGGAAAATAATGTTTTGTTTAGTTTCGTGCTCAACTCAGTTTTGTTTTGTTTCATTTCTTATACTTTTTTAAAAAAAATTGTGCAAAATGAAATGAAACAAAATGAAACGGTTTCCCTGGGTCCTAGAGGCACCAGATTTGGTGCTCGGGACTCTGGGAGCCATTTTAAAGGGCTCCTGCTCTGCTATTATGAGCTGGAGCCCTTTAAAACTGGCCCAGTTGGCACCAGGGATCCCCTGGTGCTGACTGGGCCAAGTTTAAAGGGCTCCAGCCATTGACAGCTCAGCAGGAGCCCTCTGAAATTGGTCAGGAGGGCAGTTCCAGTGATCGTGCTGCCCTCCTGAGCATTTTCAGAGGGCTCCTGCTGAGCTGTCAATGGCTGGAGCCCTTTAAACCTGGCCCAGTCAGTACTGGGGGACCCTACGGAACAGACTGGGCCAAGTTTAAAGGGGTCCAGCCATTGACAGCTCAGCAGTAGCCCTCAGAATACAGCCAGGTAGGCTGCCTACATGACCACTTTCTGAGGGCTGGGTCTGAGAGTTTTTTATTTTATTTTATTTTATTTTTATTTTTTTTCTTATAGCGCCAACCAGCTGACCCACGGGCCAGGTCAGCACGTTATTTTTATTTTATTTTATTTTATTTTTATCCCCCCACCCAATCACACTAGATCGGGTGGGGAAAATGGCAGGCTTTTAAAACACTTTTTTCCTGCCAAACCCCCGTGCTACAGCTGATTGGCGGTGCCTTTGGCAGAGAAAAAAAATGCCTGTGGTTTCTCCCTTGTTGGGGGAATGCATTCCTCATGGGAAAACAAAAAACATAGCAAAGAAAATGGAATTAGCAAACAAAAAGCAATTTCTATTTTGTTTCATTTCATTTTTCTTTGATGGGTCCCTTTGTTATTTGTTTTGTTCCATCATGAAATGAATAATGAATAACAAAATGAATAACAAATTCATTTTGTGCCCATCTCTAGTGCTGAGCACAGCATTAGAAATAGGCACAAAATGATTTTTTTGTTTCATTTTTGATTTTGTTGTCTAACAAAATGAAAAACAAAATGACCCATTAAAGAAAAATTTAAAATATTTTTGCCCCACCATTCTCCTAATAAAGGAGCAAGGGCAGCTTACATCTTTGAAAGACAATATTTAACAAGGAACATACTTCATTAAAATACAACATTTAAAGCGAAGAACAATGAGTATAAAGATGTAGCTAAAACAATAAGTATGCAAATATTTGTTTGTTTGTTTGTTTGTTTTGTTTTGTTTTGTTTTGTTTCTATACCACCCATCTTCCAATGGAACACTGGGCGGTTTACAACAGTATTAAAAACAACAATACAATACATAACAAGAACAAATGAAACCAAAAACAGTAGAAGGGAAGACCCTCAGCAAGGGGGGTCTAGAGGGTGGGGGAAAAAAGATGAATTATGTTAATTAATTAAAATAAATTAAAGGTTGCCAAATGCCTCCCTAAAAAGCATGGTTTTAAGCGCTTTTTTGAAGGCAGGCAGGGACTGTGCAAGGCGCAGCTCACTCAGAAGATGGTTCCACAGCGAGGGGCCCACCACAGAGAAGGTGCGGTTGTGCGTAACCAACTTCTGTTCCTCCCTGGGTGTGGCCACTCAGAGTGAGCGCAGCTGTGACATTCTAGTGGGCCTGCCCTCAGTTGACCTTTGAGAGATACGCTCCAACAGGTATTCAGGACCCAAGCCATGGAGGGTTTTGTAAATCAAAATCAGGACCTTGAACCTTATCCGGAGAGCCATGTGCAGCCAATGCAGGCTTGTCAGAACTGGGGTGATATGATCGTATCTACGAGCACCCACCACCAGTCTGGCCACCGCATTCTGCACTCGTTGAAGTCTCCGGACCAGGGTCAAGGGCAACCCCACCTAGAGGGCATTGCAGTAATTAATCATCGTGAACACGAGGGCCTCCGCAACTATCCTCAGGGAAGCCTCATCGAAGTATGGGTGGATCAGGGCGATCCTGCGGAGATGGAAAAGAGACGTCTTGGAGACAGCCATCACCTGAGCTTCGAGGGAGAGGGCTGAATTGAAGACCATGCCCAGATTCCTGGCCCTGTCCGTAGGCTGGAGGGAGACACCCCCCAGACAGGGGAGGGGGCCATTGTACCTAGAGGAGGGTGCCCCAAAGAACTGAACATCAGTCTTCTCTGGGCTAAGTCTGAGCCCATTAATCCTGGTCCATTCCATGACCACCTCCAGGCACAGATCAAGGGAACATACTGCCACCACTGCAGAAGTGGAAAAGGAGAGATAGAGTTGTGTGTCATTGGCATATTGATGGCAGCAAACTCTAAATCTCCTGATGACCTCAGCCAGCAGTCTCATATAAATGTTGAACAGCATGGGGGAGATTGCTGACCTCTGGGGCACCCCACAAGGGAGCGTCCAGGGAGCCGACAGCTCACCCCCCAGCTTGACTCACTGGGACCAGTCACCAAGGAAGGATCAGAGCTAGCAGAACGCTGAACCCCCGATTCCCACCTCGGCAAGCCAATCCAGCAGGATACCATGGTCGACGGTATTGAAGGCCACTGACAAATCAAGGAGGACCAACAGGGTGGAGCACCCCCTGTCAGCCTCCCCGAGGAGGTCATCTTGGTGTGTGACCAGGGCAGTCTCGGTCCCATGAAACGGCCTGAACCCGGACTGCAATGGATCGAGGATGTGATTTTCCTCCAGGAATGACTGGAGCCGGACGGTGGCCACCCTCTCAACAACCTTGCCCATGAAGGGAACAATGGCAATCAGATGATAGCTGGCCAAATCATCTGATGCCAGGCCCATGAAAGTGGGCTTCACCACCATCTCCTTCAGGTGAGAAGGAAAGATTCCTTCCCTGAAGGAGGCAGTGGAAATAACTGAAGCCTACACCGGCATGCTCCCTCCAGTGGATTTAATAAGCCAAGATGGGCAAGGGTCAAAAAGGGAAGCTGCTGGCTGGCAATAAGCCAAAGCCCTGGAGGCCTCCACTGGTGAAACAGGCCCAAACGCGACCAGACGAGGAGACCAAGGGGGTGAGGCCCCCAGGATACAGGAAGAGGGATTAGGGCAACCAGAGTCCAGATCAGTATGGATGGCCTCAATTTTAGATCTAAAAAAGGCTGCGAATTGCTCATTAGTGAAATCACTAGGAGGAGGCCTAGGCTGACCAGGATTGGAGAGTTCTCAAACCACCCAGAACAACTCCGCCTGGCAGTTCGAAGCCGCGCCAATTCTCAGGGAGGCGTAAGCTGTTCTGGCATCCCTGATCGCATCAACATAGCGCCTGGTCAGCTGCTTAAGCACAGCCCAACTGCCATCTGATCATTTCTCCATCTCCTCTCAAGCTTCCTTCAATCTTGTTTCATTGCCCTCAGCTCAGCCGTAAACCACAGTGAGGAGCGGGCTCCACAGTGAAGGAAGCACTTGGGGGCGATCCAGTCGACAGCCCTGGTGGCACCCTCATGCCACCTATCCACTAGGGCTTCTACCAGGTCATCAGCCAGTCCGTCAGGAAGCTCCCCAAAGGCCTCCATGAACCGATCTGGGTCCAGGAGCCTTCGGGGGTGGGCCCAACAAGGCGCCGATGCTCCCCGCAGGGCAGGGCAGCGATCAACAGGGGAAAAGCAGATAGTGATCTGACCATGACACAGGTTGGGGAACAATATCCCCAACCCTCATATTGTAATCTGACGACATGGAGGTAAAAACCAGGTCCAGGGTATGGCCTGCACTATGGGTGGGGCAAACAACATGCTGAGATAGGTTCATGGAGGCCATGGACACCATGAAATCCAGAGTGGCTCCTGAAATTTCCTCCTCAGCATGCACATTGAAGTCCCCAACCACCAAAAGCCAGGGGGACCTCAACAGGGCAGCCGAGACAAACTCAGAGATCTCTGGAAAGGATTGTGCTGGGTTGCGGGGAGCATGGTACACCAGCACAATACCAAACCTGTCTCGCTGACCCACCAATAAGTGAAGGCATTCTAATCCAGGACACACCAATGCCACAGATCTGCTAATAAAAAGGGATTCCATGTAGACGATGGCCACCCCACCCACCCCGACCCTCTGACCTGCCCACGCACTGGACCTGAAACCTGGGGGGTGGCACAGCTGGGAGAGGGAAGCCCCTCCCTCTGCACCCACCCAAGTCTCAGTTATATATCCCAGGTTGGCTCGCACATCCACAATAGCATCGTGGAGGATGGGAATCTTATTATGAACTGACCTGGCATTGTCCAGGAGGCAGAACAGGTCAGAGGCACTGGCAGAGTGGCTCCCTGATACGTGGCGGTGGGCAGGGGGGTCAGAACGGGGGACTGGCACCAACTGCCTGACCTGAGTTCTTCTAACCCGACGAATCACCCTGCTCCGAGCATACCTCCAATGGCCAGACACCACTAGAATAGTAGTCCCTGCCAGCATGGTGATTGGGGAAAAAAGGAGAAACAAATATAATCAAATAACAGTAAAACAAATACTAAAAAGGAACAAGCAAATACTCTTTGAGGCAGTTGTCTTTCACTACAGAAGCTCCTCTCATCATGGACGTTTCAGGACCATTTTCCTTCCATCTCTTTGTGCTAAACACAGCATTAGAGATAGGCACGAAATGAATTTTTTAATTTCATTTTTCATTTTTAATTTCATTCCCTAACAAAGCAAAAAACGAAATGAGCCATCAAAGAAAAATGAAATAAAACGAAATGGAAACTTTCATTTTGTTCTGTTTCATTTTTCATTTTCCCATGAAGCAATGCATTCCTATGGGGAAAAGCCTGCAGTTCCCACCCCCCAACACGTCTGATTGGGTGGGGAAAACTATAAGATTTTTTTAAAAAAATTGCCAGCTGAAGCCCCGCACGCCAGCTGATCGGTGCTTGGGGTGGCAAAAAAAGTTGCACAAGCACCACACACCACACACTACACTAAATGAAAAATGAAAAAAATGAAAACAAAATTATGTTTTTAAAATGATTTTTTAAAAAAAAATCATTTCATATGAAACAACCCCCCCCTCCCTAAATGAAAAACGAAACAAAATGAAATGAAATTTTTCTCTTTTATGCCCATCTCTAGCCAGCATATCTAACAAATGTCATGAATTCTGGGATTCTATTTTGGAGTGAGTAGACCGAATGTCCAGGGTACTGCAGTTAACACAAAACAACAACCCTCACTCCTGGGAAGTCATCCACTGGGACAGCCTGTGCTTCAATTGCTATTGTTTCATTTCACGAAAGGGTGGGGTGGGGAGGCAGGCTTTTTATCATTTAAAAAACCCCTCTGAAAATGAGGACTCTGCATATTACTGATAACATTCTCTACATTCCCAGCACTTTAAAATGTAGGACACCTTAAGTGGGAGGGACACTTTGCTTACTTTGGATCATGGAGGATATATTACCATTACCAACCCTTTTCCTCTCAGGAAGATACGATTACACAGAGTTGCAAAGTGTCTAACTACTTCTGCCTCTTCAGCATTCCTCCCAGCTCTGGTGTAAGGAGTGGCTACATTTCACTTCTGTCTGCCCTTAACTCATCCTTTCGTGTTGCAAAGAAGTGATCTAATGAAGATCTTAAATGGGAGAGTTAGTGTGACTCTGTCTGCCATTAACATTTAGGAGGTAATCTCCCTCAAACCATAAATGCTAAATACTTTGGCATGCCCTTGACAGGTATAATTGCCTGCAGTCCTGTAAAATATAATGACCATCTGGCAGAAAGCGGTGAAATCATGAGACAGAGAAAAGAGAAGAGAGAATAGTAAAGAGAGATGTTAGTGTCAGATCAGTGTGACATCCATGGTGCAAAATGCCCAATTACTTGGCAAATGGAAATCATTTTCACTCTAACAATGTCACAGTTGTTGTCCCCCCCCACACACACACTTCCCATCATTTTTACGATCACAAGGGAAGCACCTTCCATTTTCATTTGGACCATAAACATAGGCCTATTTCACTTCTTCCAAAGCAGTGAAAAACTAGTTTCTGTTTAACTTTAACTGACAGCCATGTTAAAAAAAATCAGGCCTGTTGGAGATCAAACTCTCAAACTTACACAATTAATGTATTTTTATGTCTACAAAAATATGATGTCATTATAATAATATACCATGTAAGAAGCTGGCTTTCAAGGCTTGTCTGTTTTTCAGCAGCCTCTTTCACCCACCTCAATTCTATTGCATTTATAAAGTGGGACTGTCAGAGAAATAAACCTAACATTCTATTTTATCCGAAGACCAAGCATGTTATTGTCCTAGGATGCCCAAATTCTTTTACCACACACGGTGCCTCCACACTAAACCCAAAGGAATAAGATGGTCAAGGAGTTGACTTGACTTGGCCATTGAGACATTTCCCAGAAGATGCCCAAGAACAAGCCAAATAAGAGCTACTTGGGCTGCTTGACTAGAGAAAAGAGCTAAAAGCATAGTAGAGATGGGCACGAAATAAACTTTTACTTCATTCCGTTATTCGTTATTCGGTTCGTTAAGTAACGAAATGAGTAATGACCCCCCAGAGTGATTTTAGAATGAAACAAACAGAACCAAACAAAATTGGTTTGATTCTGTTTGTTTCGTTAATGGCGGTGATCTCCTACCTGGTGCTGCTGGAGTCTTGGTCTTCCTGGCTGCAGGCGGAAAAGCCGACCAGCCCGCGCTACAGCTATAGCACAGGTTATATGGTCGGAAGTAAAATAAATAAAATAAAAATAAAAATAAAATAAAAGAGGAGCACTGAGCAGGCCCCAGGGGTGGCCTGATTGGCATGCTAAAATCACAAAAATAAAAAAATAAAAAATAAAAAACCCAGTGCAACAGGAGCCACACAGTCGGCACTTTAAAAATGAATGTTTTTTTTTAAAACCTGGAAGGCACCACCAGAAAGAGAAGGAGGAAGGCAACGGAGGGTGCGAGCAATTGAGTGAGCCAGGGAGGGAGGGAGGGAAGAAAAAAACCTGGCCCGTGCTACAGCTGTAGCATGGTCTGAGAACCCGGAAGGTGCCCGGAAGGAGAAGGAGGAAGCAAAGGAGGGTGCGAGGGATAGAGTGAGCCAGGGAGGGAGGGAGGAAAGGGGAAAAAACAGCCCATGCTACAGCTGTAGTGCAGGCCAGGAACCCGGAAGGTAAGTAAGAACCCGAACCTGTTCGGGTTCGTACGATTTTTTTTTAAAAAAAATCCTATGAACCCGAATCCGAACCGAACTGAGGGTGGGTCCAAACCAGACGAACCCGAACCATGGGTTTTCTGGTTCGTGCCCATCTCTAAAGCATTGCTGTTTGATTGTGATCACCAACAGATAGCAATGGTGATATCTGGAAGCCATACCATTAGAAAATCGTTTACAGGGATTCTTTATATGTCAGCAGGGTCTCGGCACTGGTTAGCCAGGGGTTAGAAGTACTTCATCTGCTGGTGGGACAGCGGGACAGATTTGGCATTGTGCTGGGCTACCGAGCTCCCCGCAACCCTGCACAATCCCTCCCAGAGCTCACGGAGTTCATCTCCACTGCCCTGTTGAGATCCCCGCGCCTACTGGTTGCGGGAGACCTCAACGTGCACGCGGATGGTGGACTTTCTGGAGCAGCTCTGGAGTTCATGGAATCCATGGCTTCCATGGGTCTGTCCCAGCATGTTTTATGCCCCACCCACAGATCTGGTCACACCCTGGATCTGGTGTTTACCTCCATGTCGGGGGACTCGTGTCTGGAGGTGGGGGACTTTGTCTCTTTTTCCCTGGCGATTCCGGCCCCTCCCCACGGGGACCACTGGCCCTCTGTCTTGGCCCGCCCCCGGAGGCTCATGGACCCCCAGCGGTTCGGTGAGCTCTTCGGGGGTCTACCTGGTGGAATGACTGACGGTCTGGCCGAGGGTGTGGCTAACCTTTGGCATGAAACAGCTGTCCACACCGTAGACCGGATCGCCCCCAAGCGCCTCCTCTGTTGCCGAGCCCGGCCCTCCCCATGGTTCACGGGGGAGCTTAGGGCAATGAAGCAGGTTAGGAGGAGGTTAGAGCACAGCTGGAGGAAAACCCACACGGCGTTGAGTAAGGCTGCTGTTGATGCCCAGTCTAGTCCCTATATCACCGCGATAAGGGAGGCCAGAACATCTTTCACCTCCCTGAGAATTGCTGAGGCCTCGAACCGCCAGGCGGAGCTCTTCCGGGTGGTTCGAGACCTCAGCAATCCTAGTCTGGCTAGGCCTCCTCCTACTGAGTTCAGTAGTGAGCAATTCGCAGCCTTTTTTCGAACTAAAATTGAGGCCATCCGTGCTGGTTTTGACTCCGGTTGCAGTGGTCCCGCCCCTTCATCCCCAGTTGCTGGTCCGCCTTCGTCGCCTCGGTTGGATGCGCTTGGGCCTGTTTCTGCTGTCGAGGCCTCCGGAGCTATGGCGCATTGCCGGCCTGCCTCCACCCCTTTCGACCCTTGCCCTGCCTGGCTAATTAGAGCTGCCAGAGGGAATATGGCCGAATGGGCTTCTGCCATCGCCACCGCCTCCTTCAATGAGGGGGTTTTCCCCTCTCATTTGAAGGAGACGGTGGTAAAGCCCATTCTGAAAAAACCTGGCCTCGCGGTGGACGATTTATCAAACTATCGCCCAATCGCCAATGTCCCGTTCATGGGCAAGGTGATCGAGAGGGTGGCGGCGGTCCGACTGCAGTCATACCTGGAGGATCGGCAGTGCCTCGATCCTTGCCAGTCCAGATTCAGGCCCCGTCGGGGTACCGAAACAGCTTTGGTCGCCCTGCAAGATGACCTTCTCCGGGCGGCCGACAGGGGGTGCTCTACCCTGTTGGTCCTCCTGGATCTGTCAGCGGCCTTTGATACCGTCAACCACGGTATCCTGTTGGACCGGCTCTCTGAGGTCGGAATTGGAGGCACTGCTCGCAGTTGGCTCCGTTCCTTCCTGGAGGGCCGGCCACAGTACGTACAGCATGGGGGGGGGAGTTATCGGCCCCTTGGATCCTCCCTTGTGGGGTTCCACAGGGGTCATCTCTGTCCCCCATGCTGTTTAACATCTACGTAAGGCCGCTGGCGGGGGTCATCAGGAGTTTTGGAGTCTGCTGTCATCAGTACGCTGATGACACGCAGCTCTATCTCTCCTTTACCACCTCTGCTGTGGAAGCTGTGAGGATCCTTGATGGGTGCCTGGAGGCCGTACTGGCTTGGACTGGGGCGAACAGGCTTAAGCTCAACCCCGAGAAGACAGAGGTTATGTTCTTCGGGAGCTCGCCGTCAGGGTACGGTGGCCCCCTCCCCTGTCTGGGGGGAGTTTCCCTCCAGCTCGCGGAGAGGGTGCGGAATCTGGGTGTGCTCCTGGACCCGGCGCTTGCCATGGAGTCTCAGGTGGCGTCAGTTACCAGGTCCGCCTATTACTATCTCCGTCGGATCGCCCAGATCCGCCCGTACCTCGACGCGAACTCCTTGAGAACAGTGGTCCAAGCTCTGGTGATCTCGGGGCTGGACTACTGTAACGCCCTCTACATGGGGTTGCCCTTGAATCTTCTCCGGCGCCTGCAGCGGGTACAGAACGCAGCGGCCAGGCTGGTGGCTGGTGTGCGTCGTTATGACCACATCACCCCAGTCCTGGTCCGTCTGCACTGGTTGCCCGTTGCGGCCTGGATTAAATTCAAGGTCCTGGTTTTAGTTTATAAAACCCTCCATGGCTTGGGACCAGGCTACCTGGCAGAGCGTATCACTCAGCGGTCAACCTCGGCCTATCCCGTTCGGCAGGCGCGAGCGCACTTGCTCCGGGTCGCCACTCCTCAGGAAGCCCGCAGGACGAGTACTCGGACCCGGGCTTTCTCTGTGGCGGCCCCCAGCCTCTGGAATTCCATCCCCAGTGAAGTGCGCTCTGCAGAGTCCCTGCTGGCCTTCCGAAAGGCGCTAAAAACCCATCTTTTTCGGGAGGCCTTTGGCGACGTTTAATTTGGCTTTTCTGTTTTTTTTTCCACCATCGTAACCTGTTTTTATCTTCCATCCTTAGTGAGGTGCCATCTGGTTTTAACTTTGTATAGCGTGATTTATTTGATTTGTTTTGTTTTATCAGTCATTGTAATTTCTGTTGGCTATTGTAGCCTCGTGTAAGCCGCTTAGAGTACATAGTAGATAAGCGGGGTATAAATTCAACAAATAAATAAATAAATAAATAAATAAAAAAAGAAAATTATGTTTGCAATCCCCCTTGCCAAATGCTTGGAGCTTAAAATGGAACAGGTGAGTCACCCTGATAAATTCTCTTTATGTGACTATAAGCTGAAACAAATTGCACATTGAATTCGTTTTACTGTGGATTTGGGAAGCTAAATGGATGAGATTCCCCCCCCCATCATATAGGTGTTGGTAAGAAGGAGCAATATTCCGTGCTGTATGTGAAATTGCTGTGGTCCTATATAGTTTCCAATTAGAATCATGTTATTTGAACATTGACAAATGTTCTGACAAAAATAACAAAACTAATATGAGTCCAATCAAATAGGAGCGGATTTCCTTTCTGTAGGCTTCCATGTATTCCTTTGGCCAGACTATGGCAAAATAAATAAATAAATAATGGGATCAGACATGATAAATTTCAGCCATCAGATTTTGCAGCCTCACTGGAGACTGCATGGCAAAAAGTACCACCTTCCATTGTTTGTATTCTCTCATCTCAAAAGAGCAATGCTCTCCAAAAACATTCAACACCACTTTTGACCACAAAGTTGAAGTAAAAAATGAATTCACCAATATTTGAATTTTCTCTAACCCAGTGGTAGACAAAATTCAGCCATCCAGATGTTTTGGACCACAACTCCAACAGTCCTTTGTCATTGGCAATATAGGTTTGGAATTCTGGGAGTTATGATCAAAAACATCTAGAGGGATAATGTTTGGCCACCACTGCTCTAACCTATTTTTCCTTTCTGTACTGCTAGTATCTTTGATATACAGTAATTACTTCAGGATTTGTTTTCCTTTTGGAAATAATACCACTGCTATGGGGGCGAAATCTCATAAGTGCTAAGACTTTGATTAGACTTAATGATACTTAAATCCTTAAAAGATTTGTGTCTTAACACTCCAAACTCTACCTCTACATATAAATGAGCTTTTCTACCATAGTCCAGATTAATGATATACTTTTGCTCTGAGGATTAGGAACCATAAAGCAGCACTTGGGCTGGACCAGAATACACTTTCCCCTGTTTAGCATCACACATCATGATTTTGCCTACTTTTCCAAGGTGGGAAGCTACAGTACACCTACATTTTGTGCAGCCATGCAACATGTTGCATGGTGCTAAATCATGAGAAAAGTATCAGGAGAAAAGTATCAGGAGAATCACATTGCTCCCAAACCTGAGAGCAATTCCAAGCAAGTCGAAGAATACATCAAGAAACTAGAGGCCTTGGCAGGGAGGAGGGAAGGAGAGAAGAGCAAGAAAAGGGAAAGGAGGTTTCTGCTTGTGTGTAGACTGTAGAACTTACACTATACATAAAAAGAACCTCTCTCCTCTAGCCTCCTCCTTCATATGCCCTTTGCAACACATTCAGTATCTTAAGGATAAGACTATAAGCTTATGGCAAGAGAAGACATGATTGCTACAGTGAAACCATCACTGGTATTACTGTGAATAATGATAGCATAAAGTTAATCTGTGGGTCACCTAAAAAGACAATCGTGTCTCTTAAGAGTATTAAAGTATGAAGGGATGAATGTGCCCATATATTTTACTCCTATCAGCTGTCCCACACCTGGTGTATTTTATGATGGCTCCTGTTATTCTAGGCTACCTGGACATTATGGGAGTTGTCATGCTAGAGAATCTTGAGTTATACCTTTGTTGTGAAAACCACTGCTTCTCACTGCCACAATTGTGTGAACTAATCCTTTGCATTCCACCCCAAGTTTAAGCAGACAAAAAGGCAGTACGGTGCATACCCCCTACACCTATTTTTTTAAAGATAAAAAACGAACCTTTTCTAAGGATGTGGGGACATGACAGAAACAGGATCCATCCTATATATTCTGATCTTTCCACCTCCTCTCCTTTTTTGGTATTGAAGCAAAAAAGGGGGTAAGCCACATGGCCATCACAAAACACAATTGCAAAAATAGGTTATAGGTGATACCTTTACAGGCCACTATTAAAAATAAAAAAGGAATATTGCAATCTTTCAAATGTAAATCACCCTTCTTCAAAGCAGGTCCCAGAAGTTCAGACACAGTAAAAGTTACTCAAAACCCATTTAATAGCAACCCTGTAACAATAATATCTCAAACAAAAAATAGAATAGGAAATGAAGAAATGCTGAAGAAATGGTGCTCCTTTATAAAGCAATAATCTGGTAAACTGCATTGGAGGGCAGGTGGTGGGGAATGAGGAAGCTATAAGATCTTGTTATTATAAATTTCCAATTTAAAAAAATAGGAAATATTTTTCAAGGAAGAAAGAGCAAAGGTCATATGACAGATCAGTGACATACTATAGTTGTCGCCACTCCATGGTAGCCTAGACACCATCTAAATTTCTGAGACGTTAAGCTCATATTTTTCCCCCACAGCCACAGCTGTCTGGACCAATTTTCCACTTTTTAAGGACAAAGATTAGCAACTTTGTCAGGGCGTGTTGCTCAAGCATAGGGATATCATTAGGGAAAATTAGAAGAGCGTAACGTTTGGGGTGGGTTTTTTCCCCACCAAACTGACAGGTGGCAGAAAAGCTTATCCTCTGAAAATTTCTTTCATGGGAGTTTTCTCCTGCATCAAAACTATTTTTGATTCTGTGTCCCTTCAAAACTCTCATAGCGTTTGAGGAAAATATTGGGTTTTGTGGAATATTAAACCAAAGAAGCTGATCTTCCTTGGTTGCCCAAATCAGGAATAAGGCATTTTAATCCTCGGAGAGAGCTCAGAATCTAAATGCTCTCTCACACACATGTGCAATTAAAGGATAAAACAGCTCTGACTTGCTAAGCACAAAAACTGAAGTAGAGAATCTCACGATATCTACATCAATACAGTGAACCCTTGTATAACAAATGGCTTGTATAACATAAAATCTGTACAACATAAAAAATCCAGAGATAGCGGAAATTTGCTTAAGAGAATCGCCTTTGTATGGGGTGAATCTGTGCAACATAAAAATGGTTGCGATTAGGGATTACTCTGTTTTCAATGCATTCCTATAGGAAATTTGTATAAAGGAAAATTCACTTAACATAATTTCATTTGGAACAAATTAATTCCTTCATACAAGGTACCACTGTATAGGGCTATGTGTTTTTGGCCCTCTGCAGCATATGGGAAGATGGCAAGACCAGCTGTGTCTTTAAACTCAGAAAAATCAACTGAAGAAAGAAGAGAAACATTTGAAAAAGACCTCCATTAAACTACAGTGACCAGAGGCCCCAGCCGGCATGGCAACTGTGTGGGGCCTTCTGGGAGTCATCACAGAGCAATAAAGGACCTTGCAGGTCCAGAGCAATAAAGGACCTTCCACCATGGCACTGCAGGGCTGGAAAGAGCTGCACAAATCATTGAGACCAGCCCCATTTAAGGAGGCACCGTGGGGGAATCAAACTCCCAACCTCTGACTCTGCAGCCAGAGACCTAAACCACCTAGCCAGAAGTTCATGCTGTTGTATCGAAGGAAGGGAAGAGAGAGCGTATTCCGAAGAGTTGCTTGGGCTCCTTCCCCAACATTAATCTATGGCTACTAGAGATGGGCACGACTTAGCGGTATTCCCGTTTCCGTTTCTGTTACTCGTATCCGTTACTCTACGGAAACGGTAACGGGAATTAATCCGCCAGAATTCGAGCTCGAACCGACGAACGAACAATTTGGTCTGATTTGTCGTGCTCGTTACTTGCATCGCGGCGATCGCGCAATGCCAAGCGGCACAGAAAAAAAGTTTTTAAAAGTTAAAAAAAAACCCGATTCCCGGCCCTAAAAGTAGGCGAAAACTGTCTGAGGGCACCTACCAGGCCAGAAGGGTGTTTTATTGGGGGGGGGGGTTCCCCGCCCCCCTCTCCTTGGCTATTGCTACTGTTGCGCTGCTGGTACCAGGCTGGGAGGGCGCATCCATTTGCCATGCAGTGCGGGGGATCCAAAATGGCAACCGCAATATTTTTTTTTAAATCGTTGCCCAAAACCCCACCAAAGCACCACAGAAACATGCGAAAATTAGCTATTTTAAATGCTTGAATTTTTACAGTAGCAGCAGTGGGATTTTCTTGCAAAAAAAAAGTCTCCGTTAATTTTATTTTATTTTATTTTATTTTATTTTATTTTATTTTTTTACCCCTGCACATTCGCAATGATGGACCATGCAAATTTTCCACCAATCACATGGCCACTTGGCCAGGTTGACCACAGAGACTTCTGGGATGTGCCAATCAGGCATAAACAGCCCACTAATCGTAGCCCAAACCCGAACCCTAAGCCTAAGCCTAACCCATACGCCAGTACACTGTCCTTCTAAGTGGGGCAGAGAGGCACCCAGAGGTGCACCCCAATACTCACCCTAACCTCACCCGTAACTAGCCTAACCCTAGCCCTTGCGCTAACCCATCTTAACCCTAAGCCAGATCTACTTGCATTGCACTACAGGCAAGTACGTGAGACACAGCGAGTGCAAAGAGTCTGCCAGTCCGTCACTTGTGGCTCTGGCTGACTCCTGCAGCTCCCTCCAGGAGCCCGCTACCCCCCACACACCAGTACTAACGACAACGAAAAAATGAAAAAACAAACCGACTAATTTTTGTGAAATTTCGCGAAAAACAGAAACGTGCCGAAACGGACTGCCTCCGACACACGACAACTCGAAAACGTCATTTTCCCTAGTCGTGCCCATCTCTAATGGCTACTTTCTGCTGAGCCCAGCTTTGCTTTATTTATTTATTTATTTATTTATTTATTTATTTATTTATTTATTTATTTATTTATATTTTTGTAATTGTTAACCACCCAATTTTACCGAAGGAACTCAGGGTGGTGTACAACATGTTGCAAGAACAACTTGCTCAAACATACAACATCATACATCAACAAATAAAATACAATAATATAAAATTAATGTAACAGTATAATAAAACACACACAAATGTAATAAAATAAAAATATGCAAGCTGTATCAGCAGCCAAACTACAGAAACAAACACCGGCAAGACAAGTCAAGAATCAGCAGACGGATGAGCTAAAAACAGGCCACTGAAACCCCAAAGACTATCCAAAACATTCCCTAAAGAGCAAGGTCTTCAATGCCCTTCTAAATGCCGGCAGCAAGTCCAGCTGCCTAATCTTTGTTCCACTGTGTCAGGGCGGCCACCAAGAATGCCCAATTTCGAGTTGAAACCCTTCGGGCCTCTCTAGGGGTGGCCACCCGAAGTAATAGGGAAAGAGAAGCTCTGGTAGGCCTGGACACCGATGCCCTCTGGAAGATCCGCTCTGTCAGATAGACAGGTCCCAGGCCATGTTGGGGTACAAGCCAGCGGCAAGGAGAAGAAACATTACTTTGGGGGAGTAGAAGTATCAGAATACTTCAACCAGATTGGTTGCTGTCCACATTTGTTGGGGTACTTTGTGAACGGCCATCCTCCTAAGTAACATTTCCCTTATTTTGCCAGTGACCGGCAACAACCAACCTTAGGTTTCCTTTTCCCAATACTTTCTTCACCACTGTAAAAGCGTGGGGTTTAGTGATTTCAGCAAGCGATTTCAGCTCTGTGACATAGTAGGCTGGAGACAGCTCCTATTGTATCAACTCTTTATTCAGGAAGAGAACAAGCTGGGGACTGGGGAGAGGGAGCTACATTTATAGGAACGAGGACAGGCTAGGAAAAGATACATTTTGGAGGGAACAATTACAAGCAATCACAAAGCTGCCTTTTGGCGGAAACCAATAGGATTGAGGATCCAAATACAGCAACTAGAAATAACCAATAGGCCTGTTCCCTTTGGAACAGGAAGGCAGTTACTTCAACATAAGCAATTACAGATAATAGGAATACAGATCAATACACAGCACACGTAATCCTTAAGATATTGCGGGGCCCTGCGACTTCTAATTGATCTCCTGACTACTGGTGTTGCAGGGGCTTGAGCAGGCAGTGTCTGTGGTGGAGAGTCTACTGTAATAGCTTCATCTGACACGGAGGGTGTATTAGACAACTCAGTGTCCCTGATCTGTTCCTCGGCACCATGAGGACTTGCAGGAGCAGATTCATTTGCGGAAGCCACTGGTACCTGCATTCCTGGGGCATCTCTGCTCTGGTCTTGCAGCTGTGACTCATTAATGGGGGTAGTGTCACTCTCAGACTGCAATTCCCCCACTCCTGTACCAACTCTACCGAGCGGTCTGCGCCTCAGTTGGTCCACGTGCCTACGCCAGACCCTGCCATCTTCAATGGTCACGTAATAAGAGACTGGCCCAGACGATCTGGTGATCACCCCTGGCACCCACAGGGGACCTCTGGCATAATTTCTCACCCAGACCAAATCTTCAGGAGCAAAATACCTTGTAGAGTCACTCTGCCTGTGGAGGTGCTCTAGCATTGCGGTTTGGCATTTTGTCTGGGTGGACATAATCCAGCACCATTACCAGCCTTCTACCTAGGAGCAACTCTGCTGGTGACTTGCCCGTACTAGTACACGGCATCGCATGCTGCAAAAACAACATTTGGGCAATGCGCGTTGACCACTCACCCTCCATCAAGCGTGCAATAGATCCTTTGGCTGTCTGCACCATGCGCTCAGCCTGCCCATTGGAGGAGGGGTGAAAGGGAGCTGATGTGACCCCTCTTATGAAATTATCAGCCAAGAATGCCCTGAATTCTTGGGATACAAAGGCTGCTCCATTGTCTGACACAATGGTCTCAGGCAACCCATGGGTTGAAAACAGCTGTCTCAACATTTTGATGACTGCAGCTGATGACATGCTGGGAACCATAGCTACCTCTAACCATTTTGAATACACATCAACGATAACCAAAAACACCTTTCCTTGGAATGGCCCAGCAAAATCTAAGTGCAGCCAGCTCCAGGGTGTCCGGGTCTGCTCCCACCGGTGGACTGGTGCTCTGGCCACTTCTGGGCGCACTTCCTGACATGCCTTGCACGTCCATATCCATTGTTCAACATCTTGGTCCATCCCAGGCCACCACACATAGCACCGGGCTAGCGACTTCATCCTGACCATTCCCGGATGCCCCATGTGAAGCGTATCCAGAACCCTGTTTCTCAGTGGCGCTAGAATGATCACCCTGTCTCCCCACAGGAGACAGCCCTTATGCAGGGATAGCTCATGTTGCCTTGTTGCATATGGTCTAAATTTTTCTTCATGCGGGTCACCTGGCCAGCCCCTCCCCACCCAAGTGAGCTGGCCAGGTGACCCGCATGAAGAAAAATTTAGACCATACGCAACAAGGCAACATGAGAGAGTGGTATCTTTCCTCGTTCTCTCAGCTATTTCAGTGGCCGTTACAGGGACCCCCGGAAGTGTTTCCAGCATCATCACTCGTTCCGCTGGGGCAGGATCTGCATCGCTCACACCAGGAAGGGGCAAGCAACTTAGCGCATCAGCGTGGCACAACCTTTTCCCTGGAACATGGATCAGGGTGTACTGGAACCCATTCAGGAATATAGACCATCGCAACATTCTGGGGGAGAGAATCTGCGGCGTCTGCTTGTTCGGGTTGAACAATCCTAACAATGGCTTGTGGTCGGTTTCAAGGAAGAAGTGGCGACTGTATAAATAGTCATGGAACTTTTTAATCCCTGCCACTATTGCCAGTACTTCTTTGTCAGTTTGTGCATAGTTGCGCTCCGTTGGCGACAACGTACGAGAATAGAATGAGATGGGCTTTTCTGACCCATCCGCTTCCCTATGGCTCAGCACAGCTCCCGCCCATACTGAGAGGCATCACATGCCAGGACAAGAGGTTTCGACTCGTCATAATGAGCAAGGACGCTCCTGCTAGTCAGCATGCCCCGTAAGGTGTCAAAAGCCTTCTGCTGAGCCTGAGCCTGAGCCACACACACTTTTTTTTCAATAGTCTATGCAACGGTTCTGCTATTGAAGCTTTCTGAAGTAGGAATGAATGGTAAAAGTTAATCAGTCCCAGGAATGACTGTAACTCCGTCTTGTTCTGTGGGCGTGGAGCCTCAGTAATGGCTCCTCTGCTTCTCAGCATTCCGGATCCCATCTTCGTCGCCAGTGTAAAAGCGTGGGGTTTAGTGATTTCAGCAAGCGATTTCAGCTCTGTGACATAGTAGGCTGGAGACAGCTCCTATTGTAACAACTCTTTATTCAGGGAGAGAACAACCTCGGGACTGGGGAGAGGGAGCTACATTTATAGGAATGAGGACAGGCTAGGAAAAGATACATTTTGGAGGGAACAATTATAAGCAATCACAAAGCTGCCTTTTGGCAGAAACCAATAGGATTGAGGATCCAAATGCAGCAACTAGAAATAACCAATAGGCCTGTTCCCTTTGAAACAGGAAGGCAGTTACTTCAACCTAAGCAATTACAGATAATAGGAATACAGATCAATACACAACAACCACCATCCTTCTTAGATCATCTAAGAATTTCATGGGGTGATAATAAAAGGGAGAGGGAGGAAGGAGATAGTATCATTTTAATATTATCACCTCCCAACCCCTCAAACCCTTCCTGTCTCACAAATATGACCCACCATCCCATTCATCCACACATCTTATGTCCCCCTGTTAAAAAGGTGGTTCCATCACCCATTGATTCTGATTATTCTGATGCATTTATATAATGATAATAGCGACTCAGATCATTCCCTTCTACTTCCCTTCTACTTCAGGGATATTTTACTCCACTGGGGAACTTTTTTGTTTTGTTTTGAAACCCAGTTTGTTCCAGATTATGGATGGGCTGTTTGGAGGCCTCTGAAATGCAAGCAGCAAATCACTTACCTTCCTGCAAGGTCACATTGGGCTAAACTCTAACCAGGAAGAAGTCTCCTGATGTCATCTGTTCTTCTCCCTGGTGTTGGCCAATCAGACAGGGAGGAGGGATGGTGCATTTCCCTGCACAGCTCCTGATTGGCCAGTGCTAGGGAGAAGG
This sequence comes from Phrynocephalus guinanensis, assembly GCA_037367245.1. Lineage (NCBI taxonomy): Eukaryota > Metazoa > Chordata > Lepidosauria > Squamata > Agamidae > Phrynocephalus > Phrynocephalus guinanensis. Next base: position 103,592,090 of record CM074734.1, on the reverse strand, counting down.
ACAGATGACATCAGGAGACTTCTTCCTGGTTGGAGTTTAGCCCGATGTGATCCTGAGGGAAGGTAAGTTGATTGGCTCCTTGCATTTCAGAGGCTTCCAAACAGCCCATCCATAATCTGGAACAAACTGGGTTTCAAAACAAAACTGCACCTGGTCTCATGTGGGTCAATTTGGAAGCTACTGCTTCCAAAACAAACAGCCCATCCCTATTCCAGATGTGTCAGCCCTTTCTGTTTCTTTCTTCTAAACAAGCCCAGCTCCTTTAGGACATCCTGTGGGAAATAAATTTTTAAAAAGTGGTAAAGCCAGGAGAAGGAATGGGGAGGCCATGAGAGGGAAAGAGGTGGGAGGAAGACGAGGAGGATGTCTCATGGTGTAGAATTTCAAACTGAAAGAATCCCGGTTACATTCAAGGGAAAATTAACACAGGTATGGAAGATTGGATGTTCACGCTCTATAGGGAAAAGGGAATTGCCTCAGTCCAACCCACAAGTCTCATGTGGAAAAGCCCAGAGACACATCCATCCATTGAAATCCCAAACCAAACTCACGAAGAAGGGCAAGGACTTGGAAAAGATTGAGGAGCTGCCATTTGGGATGGCAGCTCCCAAGGAGTATATTTCCATGCACTTTAAGTGAATAGAAGGTGAACAGGGGCTGTAAGTGGCCAAGGATAAGAGGTTGTGGGCTAAACATCTAACCCAGGTTCAAGTACTTCCTTGCTCCTTGGTTAGTATGACATCCAAATTAATCATTTTTATGGAGTGAGGAACAGGTATGTTGGCAACCTTGTTGCCATGAAGCAGGAGGCAAAGATTGGAACTATTAACTTTTCCTTCTGCAGTTTAGACTTTTATTAACACTATAGAATATGATTGATTCCTCTGACAGTTTCAAGCAGATGGTTATAATATTCTCTCTTGTGTGTCTGTTGTGTCCTTACTTCTGCAGTTGGTAATGTGGATGTGAATTCTCACATTAAGGCATATAACCACAATGCCATTGATGTAATTTTCAGCATTTGCAAATCAGCATTCTAGAGGATGTAAATTATGTTCTGAAGCTACAAAGTGCAGTGTAAGCAGCATCACCCCCACTCTATAAGTGTCAGGTGGTGGATGGTACATGGAATTTGAGCTACTGCCAAGGTAATTGGGACAAGACTCCTTGATTCATTTGCCAAACCTTCACCGCAGGACAGCAAAGCACACCAGAGATGGTTGGGCCAACTCGGCATTAACTCTCAGCCAAAACAGACAGACACAGCTAACACGTTGTTCAACGTTGAGCTCTCTTTAAAAACATAAGATTGTCTGTTCTAAGAGGAACATGCCTCAATGACTATCTAGCAAATTATCTTGCTTTTGACAGGGTCATTGGGAGATAATGGGTGCTTTGCCGGAAAGGTTAGAGGGCCATCTTCCTGTCTTGGATGGGGTTGCACTCCCCCTAAGGGACAGGGTCCGCAGCTTGGGGGTGCTTCTGGAAGCCCAGGTGGATTCGGTGGCCAGGGGTGCCTTCCTTCAGCTGTGGAAAATATACCAGCTCCACCCCTACCTAGACGAGCACAGCCTCATGACAGTTAAGCACACACTGGTAACATCCCGTATTGATTACTGCAATGCGCTTTAGGTGGGGCTGCCTTTGAAGACGGTCCGGCGATTGCAACTGGTTCAGAATCATGCGGTGCGGCTGGTAAGTGGTGGCGCCGCCAGGGATCACATCACACCGATTCTGCGTAACCTGCATTGGTTACCAGTTGCTGTCCGAGCCGAATTCAAAGTGCTTGTTTTGACATATAAAGCCCTAAACGACTTAGGACCTAGATACCTGAAGGACCGCCTCCTTCCATATGAACCTACCCGGCGATTAAGATCGAGACAGGGGGCCCTTTTGAAAGAGCCATGCTTCAAGGAGGTGAGAGGGATGGCTTGTAGACATAGGACCTTCTCGGCAGCTGCTCCCAAGCTATGGAATGCCCTCCCGATTGAGATCCGCCTGGCGCCAACACTGATTATATTCCGGTGCCAGGTAAAAACCTTCCTGTTCCAGAAGGTTCTTAATTGATATAATATAGACTGTGGGTCCGCTGATGACTATTTTAGGATAATGATTTTAGTGTAAGGTTTTTATTAATGATTTAGTGATATTTTACTTTTAACTATTTTAAATTGTTTTATTCTTTGGATTGTAAGCCGCCCAGAGACCTTTGGGTAGTGGGCGGCATATAAGTTACATAAATAAATAATAAATAAATAAATAAATAAATAAATAAATAAATAAATAAATAAACCATGCCTTAACTTCTAATTTCTCAAATGCATCACTTGGGAAGATGTGTGTGAGTCACAATCAGGGCAACACCGTCGAAGGAGAAGATATGCATTTGTGTAAATCAGGCATGTCCAAAGTCAGGCCCGGGAGCCAAATGAGGCCTGTTTTCAAATTTTGAGTGGGCCACAGCCTCTTCTCCCTGCCAGCTCAGCCTGTCACACATCCCAGCCAGCTGGCCCCTCCCCGTACCAGATGGAGATGTCAGCTTGCAGTTTTATGGTTTGCCTGCCCTCCCTGCCTCTGTCCATCCCCCACCTTAGCCACCTGTCCAACCTACCCACCCCTGGCTCCCTTGCTGAAGCGTCCTCCCCGTCTCCTTACATGTTATACAGACTTGTCCAAAGTCCGACCCGGGGGCCAAATTTGGCTGAATGGTCGGCCCCCACACATTTTCACATAACCAAATCTGGCCCTCCTTGCAAAAAGTTTGGACACCCCTGGTGTAAATGATCTGCTCTAAAGAGTAGGAAGGAGAGATTTGATTTTAAAAAAGAAAACCTTCTCCAAGAAGAGACAGCCAGAATGCCCTCTCTCTCTTTCCTGTTTTCCCTTTGAATCCACCGAGGAGAACCATAAAAGTCCCAAGTCCCATGGGTAACAGATGTCGTCTGTTGTACTGTTTTGGAACAGCAGGCAGTATCCTTTCCTCTGAACTCTTATCAAAAGTGTCCCCTTTTTTCAGAAGAAGAGAAGCACATGATCAAAAAGTGTTGCCCTCCACTCCCCATCCCAAATCCTGTGTTGCTGAGAAGTAATACTGAAATTTTGAGATGTTAGGACTTACTTTGTGCTGGGTGGGTTGGTGGGGTGGGGTGGGGTGGGGTGGCATGATGGAAAATGTCCCCATGAATACTTTTAAAGGCGAGCCTCTGTCCATGTTGCAGGTGATCTTGTGTGAGACACTGCCTTGCGTCCTTTCACTGGGAGAAACATGGTGTAAAAATGCAATATTTTAATTAGATTATTTGGCTGGACACATGAGCAGCAGGGTTTTATAATTCATAATTTGTACTGTATGTTGTTTTAACTGTATTGTATTTTATAGCTTTAATAATTTTATTGTTTTATAGCTTTGGTACTTCTTGTATGCCGCCCAGAGACCTCTTGGTAGTGGGGTGACTAAAAAATCTTGTAAATAAATAAATAAATAAAACAGGAATATTTTCTGTTCTTTGAAGCTCACATAGTGACCCCCCATATGTAGTACTTAGTAACTAGGGCAGGATGACACAAATTGGTTTTCCCCCTCAGAGGTGGAGGCATTTCTTCTTATATGGCTCCTTGCTCAGGCAACGGGGCCCTGAGGAAAGTTCTGAGGAAAACTGATGGGAAATGCCCACTCCCCAGGTGTAAAGAGACTTCTCATATGGTAATGAAAAAAAGAGTGCTTTTTAATGCCAATCAAGTCTTTAATGCAAGTGTGATTGAATGCTGTTTCTGTATTAGGGGAGAAGCAGGTTCTCCCCATTTTTCTTGGCTTTGCTTCACTAGTAATATCTGAAGAATTTGCAAGAAACATGTCTGGGAAAGAACCACAGTAACTACTTCGACCTGTCTAATTGAATCCTGCAGCAGTCACCCTGTATACCCATATAATTATTCCCATATATTTTGTGCACTCCAAATGGGTATGCCAGAAATTCCTCCCTTCCTCCCTTCCCCGTCTCTCTCTCTCTCTCTCTCTCTCTCTCTCTCTCTCTCTCTCTCTCTCTCTCTCTCTCTCTCTCTCTCTCTCTCTCTCTCTCTGTGTGTGTGTGTGTGTACATAGGAAAGGGACAGAAAGAGAATGGAGAAGCAGTAGTCATCGTTTGAAGTGGCCAGCAGGAAGAGAAATTACCCCTGCAAGTGTGTTAGTCAGAAATGAATTTTTTTCTACCCACAAACTGCTAATCCAGGATAGGACTTCTTCTTTCTCAATTGATCTTGAGAGATTGAAATGTTTCGCTGCTCATCCAAGCAGCTTTGTCAGTCTGAGGAAAGATAGGTGGTTTGAGAGAGAGGTCAGGGAAGCCATTCATGTGAGTATTGAAAATCCCTCTTTGAACAGATGTAGGTAGCTCAGGCACAGTCTATCTGCTACTTATCAGGCAGTAGAGATGGGCATGAAACAAACTTTTAATTCGTTTCATTATTTGTTATTTGTTTCATTAGCTAATGAAACAAATAACGAACCAACCCATCAAAGAAAAACAAAATGAAATGAAAGGGAAATTTCACTTCGTTTTTCATTACCCCTCCTACCTTGTCCTCGTTGCCGCAGTCCTCCTGGTCCTGGTGGGGAATGTAGGCCTGTAGAGGTGCTGACTTGGGGCCAGCGCCTCAAAAGCCCCTACTGGACTTTTAAAAGCCTAAATAAATAAATAAATAAATAAATAAATAAATAAATATAAAAAAGGAGCGCTGACCCGGGCAGCACTTTATATATATATATATATATATATATATATATATATATATATATATGCATGTTAGGGTGGATTCGGGTTTCTTCCCGTGTAGAAATCTGGTTGTTTTGGCGACGTTTCGACGAGGTCTCACTCGTCATCTTCAGGCTGGTGTTCTGGCTTCTTTCTTCTTGAAGCAAAGGGTTAGGCTTTGCTTCAAGAAGAAAGAAGCCAGAACACCAGCCTGAAGATGACGAGTGAGACCTCGTCGAAACGTCGCCAAAACAACCAGATTTCTACACGGGAAGAAACCTGAATCCACCCTAACATGCATACCTATACCCGTGAAAATCTACGAAAACATATATATATATATATATATATATATATATATATATATATATATATATATATATATATATATATATATATGCATGTTAGGGTGGATTCGGGTTTCTTCCCGTGTAGAAATCTTCTTCCCGTTTCTTCCCGAATCCACCCTAACATGCATACCTATACCCGTGAAAATCTACGAAAACATATATATATATATATATATATATATATATAAAAGCACTGACCACGGTCGACGATTTAATATATATATATATATAAACAGCACTGACCTGGCCCCAGGAGCCACGCGGTCAGCACTGCAAAACAGGAATTAAAACAAAAACAAAAACAAAAACAAAAACAAAAACAAAAAAACACCAGCACCAACCCAGCCCAAGGGGTCTTGTGATCAACGCTTTAAAAACAAAAACAATTTTAAAAAGGAGCATCGACCTGGCCCCGGGGTGGCTGGGTCAGTGCTCTAAAATAAAGGAAAAATGTAAAAAAGAATCCGTGCCAACCCGGCCCCAGGGGCCACGCAGTTGGTGCTTGAAAAAAACAAAACAACCCAAGGCGCTGGCCCCAAGCCAGCACCTCAAAAAGCCCTTGCCACCGGGGCCATGATTGCCATCCTACCGCCGTCGCAACCACCGCGGCTGTCCAGTAGAGATGGGCACGACTTAGCGGTATTCCCGTTTCCGTTTCCGTTACTCGTTTCCGTTACTCTACGGAAACGGTAACGGGAATTACTCCGCCAGACTTCGAGCTTGAACCGACGAACGAACAATTTTGGTCTGATTTGTCGTGCTCATTACTTGCATCGCGGCGATCGCGCAATGCCAAGCGGCACAGAAAAAAAGTTTTTAAAAGTTAAAAAAAAAACCGATTCCCGGCCCTAAAAGTAGGCGAAAACTGTCTGAGGGCACCTACCAGGCCAGAAGGGTGTTTTATTGGGGGGGGGGGGGTCCCCGCCCCCCTCTCCTTGGCTATTGCTACTGCTGCGCTGCTGGTACCAGGCTCGGAGGGCGCATCCATTTGCCATGCAGTGCGGGGGATCCAAAATGGCGACCGCAATATTTTTTTTGAAATCGTTGCCCAAACCCCCACCAAAGCATCACAGAAACATGCGAAAATTAGCTATTTTAAATGCTTGAATTTTTACAGTAGCAGCAGTGGGTTTTTCTTGCAAAAAAAAGTCTCCGTTGATTTTATTTTATTTTATTTTATTTTATTTTATTTTTTTACACCTGCACATTCGCAATGATGGGCTCGCCCATGGGAGTGGACCATGCAAATTTTCCACCAATCACATGGCCACTTGGCCAGGTTGACCACAGAGACTTCTGGGATGTGCCAATCGGGCATAAACAGCCCACTAATCGTAGCCCAAACCCAAACCCTAAGCTTAACCCATACGCCAGTACACTGTCCTTCTAAGTGGGTCAGAGAGGCACCCAGATGCACCCCAATACTCACCCTAACCTCACCCGTAACTAGCCTAACCCTAGCCCTTGCGCTAACCCGTCTTAACCCTAAGCCAGATCTACTTGCATTGCACTACATACAAGTACGTGAGACACAGCGGGTGCAAAGAGTCTGCCAGTCCGTCACTTGTGGCTCTGGCTGACTCCTGCAGCTCCCTCCAGGAGCCCGCTACCCCCCCCAACCAGTACTAACGACAATGAAAAAACAAAAAAACGAACCGACTAATTTTTGTGAAATTTTGCGAAAAACGGAAACGAGCCGAAACGGACTGCCTCCGACACACGACAACTCGAAAACGTCATTTTCCCGAGTCGTGCCCATCTCTACTGTCCAGGAAGTCAACCCAAATTTTTTAAAAATTCGTACAAACCCAAACTGAACTGAACCAAGGATGGGCCTGAAATAGACGAACCGAAACCATGGGTTTTCTGTTTCATGCCCACCTCTATCACACAGTGATTTCAGCAATCCCCAGACAAATTTAAAAACAAAATCACACCTCCACCACCAAGGCCATAGCTAAGGAGGATCTATACCATACTTAATGGGTGTTGGGAAGGTTAAAGGTGGGACTTTCACACACCTTAGGCCATTGTCCACCTAATGGGCCTATTGAGACTATTGTCCACCTAATGAGCTTATTCAGGCCATCGTCCATCTTATGAGTCTATTTCAGCTCTTGCCTTCAGGATTTTACTCTGCATGTTAAGAGATGGTGAAGAACTGTTCTGTTAATTCCACTCACACATTCAAAATGCCACTATCCCAAGTACCTGAATAGGACATAGGAACATAGGTATTTCTAATAATTTGCTCAAGGAGGTAACTCTGTATGCTATTGAGTGGCTGACAGCAGTGGTGTAGCAAGGTTTTTGGGCACCTGGGGCCAAAGTGGTTTTTTGCACCCCTCCACCCCTCCCCAGCTCCATCCCACCCACTCAGCAATCCTACAGGCGTGGGTCATGCATGGTGTGTGTGTGTGTGTGTGTGTGTGTGTGTGTGTGTGTGTGTGTGTGTGTGTGTGTGTGTGTGTGTTTGCATGCATGTGCCTTACCTTTCCCGCTCATGGCAACGAAGCTGCCTGCCTGCCTGCAGCCGCACTCGGAGATAGCAGGCGGGGGGTATGGGGCAGTAGGCAATTTGGCGCCCCTAATTGCTGTGCCCGGGGAGCCCCACCCATTGCCCTTCCCATGCCACGCCCCTGGCTGACAGCTCAGTTTTTTGCATGGGAACAGGTCAGCTTAAATGCTTGAGAGGACAGGAACTCACATGCAAGCAACGTCCCAGTACCCCTCTGCTTGGGAACTCCTCTTTAAATCCATGCAAGCTTAGTGCAAAGTTTGGAAGAATGATTCTAAGGTGATTCTAAATAGCTGAACTTGCTTAGAAACCATTTTCAGGCTTTTACAATTAACACAATGCAGGACCTAGTTTCTCGGCTTTCAAAAAGTAACAATTTTTCCAGAAGGCACCTAATCACTTTGTAAATATGCAGTGGTTTCAGTCAGTAGCTATACTGACCGAGGGATGCTGGAGATATAGTCCATCAAGGGGGTATTTCCAAACTGTGTCCTTGGGACAAAAGCCAACTACATTGGCTTCTACTTTAAGTTCCTCCTGAGTCCCCCATATGTAGGCAATGCAATGTGTATGTTGGTGTGTTTTGGCAACTAAAGAACAAAATTTCCCCACTCTCCCCTTGTCATTGCAGATTGGCTACCTAGTACACACTATCACATTTCATTCTCTTCCCTGCTCCTTTACTAATTTCTACAGCTGTAAATTAGGAGTGAAACTTGGAGATAAGGAGCAAGAGCCAGCTCCCTTGAGAAACCTTGAAGAAAATGTCATTAGCTGCAATGCAAATCTTACATGTCATCTGACAAAGTCTTTCAAGGCATTTGTGTTCGACATCCACTTTTACAACATCAATTAAGAGGAATCGAAAGAGAGTCAGAGTTGCAATCCTTTCCAACTGGGCTTCCTTCCAGGTGTGTGTGGCAGCCCTGGCTCTTCAAATCACTCCTAATCAGCCACATGTCAGCAGAGAGATCTTGGCAGGTGCATCAAGCCTCCCTCGCTATTAGAATTCAAGCTGATGGGGAAGGTCAACCCAATAGGAAGCATCATGGGGGTGCCATCTTGATTTTGTGACAGTAGGGCTGAGTCTTAACCTTTGGTCTTGGTTGCTGCAGAAAGTCTGTGCATTCCCTTCCAGCCAGACCACCCATCTCTACACAACCCATGATGCCCATGGAGAGGTCCATACAACTCCAAGGCATTTAAATTTCCATTTTACTCACCATGGATTGAGTCTAGGTATATATTTGTTGATGGGGGTTCTCCCTTGCTGAAAGAACCCTCAAAATATATATTTAGGCTGGGCTTGTAAAACCAGAAGACAGATGAGATGATAAATTGCTGCAAGTCCAAGTCATCTTTCAGGGGGCAGTATAGGAAGAGTCTGGATGGCACACAGGATCCAGTTCACATTTATATGGCCAAGGACTGAAGGCAGTGCTGACCTACAGTAAGTGGAATGTAAGTCAGCCAATGAGGAAGGGAATAGGGAAGACCAACCTTTCAATGACTCGGCGCTTAGGACTAGAGATCCATGTTGCTTTGTCATCTCCTCTGCACGGCAGCACAGCGGCTGCATGTTCTTTTCCCTCACCTCTCTCAGTGGCACTCCACAGGCCACTCAGGATGTGCTGCTCCTTCCCTTCCCATCATGTGATTCTCCATTCTTCACTTCCTCCAGCAGCTGGCCACTCAGAGGAGGAGGAGGAAGGGGGCATGGATTCATACAGTGCTGCCTTTGAGTCGCCAGCTGCTGGAGGGGGCAAAGAAAAGAAGGCTGGGCTCCTGTAATGGGGAGGGAAGGAGCCGCGTGTGCTGGCTAATGTGTGGAGGCACTGGTGAGGGTGGAGTGAAGAAGAAGAATGCATGGCAGCTGTGCTAATGCCCAGATGAATCATAACAAAGAGGCATGTGCTTCATGCCCATCTCTGCTCAGGACCACTGGGCAGCATCATGCCAGAAGCTAAAAGCCCCAGGAAAACTTCTCTTTCTGGCCTCGATTTGTAAACTTGGTGCATCACCATGGGAAGCAGAGCTGCTTCTCCTGAAGAAAAGGGGACATGAGTCCTTAGTAGGGGGGGGGGTACCAAACCCATGATCAGCATGGAGTCCAAGCAGGCAGATGTCCTACCCATTTTGCAGGTTAGACAAGCTTCCTTTGCTGAGAGGATTGTGGCTGGAGAACTGTAGTAAAGTCATTTCTGGTTGAAAGATCTGGGAAAACTGCATCTGAGTTCAAAGGTGGGGGATCCATCAAGAAGGTGGGGACAAAGGTTTTAGAGAGAAAAGGAGGGTCCAATGGTATAAAACAGAAGAAGGAAGGAAGTAAAGGGGAACAGGATATGTGTCAGTGAGTAGAAGAGGAGAAGGAACAATTGGAAGGAGAGAAGAAAGCAAAAGACCTGGGAGGCTGCACCAGAAACAATCACACAGAGCAAATGACAGCAGCCAGCCACAAAGTCACCCTCGACGCTGGCAGTCAGTCCTACTGAGCTGAGAGACTGGAGAAGGCAGAGACGACAGACCGGGGGGGGGGGGGGGCAGGGGCAGGGGCAATTCTGAGCCCTGTGAACTTTCAAAGGGAGGATGAGGTAACTGGTCCTCTTCTTTGGACTGTGGAAGAGTGGACTTACACAGCAGATTATTTAACAGAGTTTATGTCTAAGACAACCTGCAATTGCGTCACTACCTAGTTTAGTAAAATTGAGCTGCAAAGTAAAAATGGACTCTGACTCTTGTCTAGACTGATAGACCCTTATGGACTGGTATACCCTTTCCCCATGGGTATGGTTTTTTTAAATACTTTGGAATTCTTAAGAAGGGGGTCTAAAACACTCCAGAACTCACTCAATTGAGGTTTTTCTTCTACTTTGGCAGATGATATCGAAACAAGCTCACCAATAATCTGTGAAAGAAAGACATCAAAATATTGTGCTGGGCTTTATACCAAAGCAAACAGAAAATCAATACACTTGCTTCCACCAGTGCTGCCTTCCGTGTCATATATTTCAACCACATTTCAGACGTCTTGGAGCAGAAGTAGTATGGGATTCAAATTTGGGGTGAAAAGAATGTAACACTCAACCCACTCCCAATCCCTCCTATCCTGAATTCACAAATACAGTAATGCCTTGGTTTAAGAGTAACCTGGTCTAAGAGCATTTTGCAAGACAAGCAAACATTTCTTCTAAATTTTGGCTTGATCAACAAACAATGTATTGCAATACAAGTAACTGGAGCAGGTCACATGATCACAAGCGATTCAGTGGTGCCTCTCTGCTTCTTCCCCTGCTGGATTGAGGGTGATTGTCTGGAACAATCATCTCAGGCAGCTTCCAAAGCAGAGGGAGGACAGAGAAAAAGAGGTTTCCCTTGCATCAGCCAGGAATGTTTTCAAAGGGGAGTGCAGGTTCGGGGTTTGTTTTATTTTTCTTTATATTTTTCTTCAATTTGTTTTCAACATCCTTTCTTATTTTTCAAACCATTTCTATTCATGGGGCAGCTAGTCAAGGGTGTATAGGGCTACAAATTGCACTTTATTATTGTCACATTAAAAACACAAAGTAAAATCTAGATGTTAGTTCCAAGCAGAGCAGATTCTGCAGCCAGGTACATAAACCATGGTGTGGACGTGGACTTCTAGCCAACTTCTTTTGTGAGGTTTGGCATTTTATGTGTACAGTATATGGTTTATGGGACCCCAGAACGAATAATCTGAATTTCCATTATTTTCATGGGGAAACTTGCTTTGGTTTGCAAGCATGTTTACAGAACAAATATCCCCGTAAAATAAGATATTACTGTAAAGTACAGTACTTCAGGTCAAATATACCAACTCAGTGCAACTGGGTTATACTTTGAATGCCTGATGAAACTGTGCTTTGAATCCTCTTTAAAAAAATATGCACCCCCCTCTCTACGACTCAGTCATAATGCCACTAGCCGTCAAATCCAGTGACTCCTAAAAAATATGCCATTGCCATGCAGTATCCTTTTGCTATTCATTAAGATTGGTATACTGGGTATAAAAAAGGGGGGAGCGAACAAACAGAAAAATGAAGAAAAATGAAGGGTAGAAATCCTTTCTCTCATCTCCCGGGGTCAGTTGTATTACCAAAAAACATTGACAGTCAAGCACTCTTGAAGCCTATTGATTCACCATCAGTACTGTAGTATTGTAGTAGTCGCTGTCATAGTGTTTTGACTTATATATACTGCCTCATAGTGCTAGAAAACTCTCTGGGTGGTTTAGAACCTAATTATACAGTACAGTGACCCCCCCTGCCATTTTGCGGTTCAGGTACCGTGGCCCCGCTACATCACGGGATTGCAATACCTGCACCAGGGGGGGCGGCTGGGTCGCTTCACACCACCCTCCCACGCATTCCCCAAGAAGCCACAGGGCGGCCAGTAGGGGCAGCGTGGAGCGATCAGATCAGGTCGCTCCGCGCCACTCAACCAGGCTCCCCCGGTAAGCCTCGGGGCGGCCGGGAGGGGCGGCACGGAGTGATCGGGTTGCTCCGTGCCGCTCAACCAGGCTCCCCTGGGAAGCCTCGGGGCAGCTGGGAGGGACAGTGCAGAGCGATCGGGTCGCTCCGTGCCACTCAACCAGGCTCCCCCGAGAAGCCTCGGGGCGGCCGGGAGGGGCGGCGCGGAGTGATCGGGTCGCTCCATGCCGCTCAACCAGGCTCCCCTGGGAAGCCTCGGGGCAGCTGGGAGGGGCGGTGCAGAGCGATCGGGTCGCTCCGTGCCACTCAAACAGGCTCCCCCGAGAAGCCTCAGGCCGCGCGGGTGGGCAGCGGCGGGAGGTAAGATCGCCCCCGCCCCCACCCACTTCCGCATATCGCGGATTTTCTTGCATCGCGGGTGGGGTGGGTCCCTAACCCCCGCGATCAGCGGGAGGTTACTGTACAGTGGACCCTTGTATAACAAACCAATTTTATAACATAAAATCTGTACAACATAAAAAATTCCAGAGATAGGGGAAATTTGCTTAACATAATCGCCTATGGGGCAAATCCGTACAACATAAAAATGGTTGTGATTAGGGATTATTCGTTTTCAATGCATTCCTATGGGAAATGTGTATAAAGGAAAATTTGCTTAACATAATTTCATTTGGAATGAATTAATTCCTTTATACAAGGTACCACTGTATAAGGAACACTTGGCCCCCCACAGCAAGCTGGGTAAGTACGATATTTTACTGACAGAATGAAGGAAGGTTGAGTTGACCTTCAGCTGGCTCTCTGAACCCTTTGGGATCAAACTCGGGTATTGAGCAGATGCTTGACTGCTAGACTTGCTGCATTTCCATTACATTTCCTAATCCCATTCTCTCCTATCAATGTCTGCCCACTGGAGCATGTGCCTTATCCATCTGAAGAAGGTGAGCTACAGTTAACAAACGCTCATGCTAAGCAAATGTTAACATCTTCAAGATGCCACAAACCCCTTGTTATTGTTGTTTTCTACTGTCTTTCTAGATTTCCTCCCTGCAAAAAAAAAAAAAAAACTTCCTGTACTGCTGAATAGATCGAGTTGACAACAACTCCTTGCTGTATTTTTCCGTTGCTCCTACTTTCAAAAACATGCCTCTGTGAGAGAAAACAAAGGGGAAGAGAGAGAGAGAATGAATGGCAGAACAATCATTACTATACTTATGTTAGTTCAAGGGAACATATGAGCTTGCAGATGAGGGATCATTCAGATCTATTGTGCCCATTTCTGGTGTTACCAAGATTAGGCTCTATGTGCATATCTCTATTCAATTTACATTCTAAGAGCAGAGCAAGGGGCATCACAATTGCTGCCTCTGCAGGTCAGACACTACTGCTCTTGACTTTCACTTAAGATGGGCCAGTTTGAAGAAATGAGTAGTAAGTAGGGAAAGAAACCACACACACAGGTATTTTACAGCTCCTTCTGGGGTGAGGGTATGAAAAAGCTGGGGAGGAGTGGTGTGTGTGTGTGTGTGTGTGTGTGTGTGTGTGTGTGTGTGTGTGTGTGTGTGTGTGTGTGTGTGTGTGTGTGTGTGTGTGTGTGTGTGTGTGAGAGAGAGAGAGAGAGAGAGAGAGAGAGAGAGAGAGAGAGAGACGAGAGACAAGAGACAAGAGACAAGAGACAAGAGACAAGAGACAAGAGACGAGAGAGAGACGAGAGAGACATTAATGGGAAGGCTTTCCAAAGGCATCACAAGGGCCCAAGGAGACACAAGCTTTCGATTTTGTGTGTTCTTTTAACGGAGCCTCTGATTTGGAGAGGCCCCCAAAGCCTCATAAGCCTCATTGAACTTGTAAAGCTACAAGCTTCCTTTCTTCCCCATTGGCTTTGTCTTCTCTTATCTCATTCATGTGAGACACTAGGCCTCTTTTACTCGTAACACCCCCTTGCCCACGCCACCCCCCCATGTCCAGCACTGGACATGACAATGTTGAAATGCCACTTTCTAGCATTAAATGGAAGGGCTGTGTGTGAGAGAGCAGTATTTGTGGATAACATAACAACAAATATTGTAAGCCCAATGATGATGCATCAGACAGAACCTAACAGTATTAGGAATCATTAATCAATGTGTAAGCAATAAAATGTGCTGTTTCTCTTTCTGGTATGAATCTGCAGTCTCTTTTTAATGCAGATGTTTCAAAGTGAAGTTTCTTTCTTTCTCTCTTTCTCTTTGCATTCTTGTGTCTCTCTGTGTGATATTTAACTAGAGATGGGCACAAAATTGAAATATAGGGCTTTGTTTCATTTCGTTGCTTTAGTCGTTTTGTTTCATTTTGTTACCAATGAATTTTGGTAGTTTGTATCAAAATGAAACAGAATGGAATAAAATGCTATATACCCTAGAGGGACCTTACAGGGAAGAGTCCAATGAAGCTACGCTCTGATTTCCATGCTGATACATGGATATGAACCCTATTTTTGAGTACATAATTTTTAATATGCACAAAATAGGGTTCACAGTGATGTATCACCACCAAAATGGCAGGGGAGCTTCACTGGACTCTTCCCTGTAAGCCCCTGAAATTTGGAAAGGTTTGGCGTAAGGGAGCTGATCTCCAAAGCCCCCCCCCCGGCAAGGAAAATATATTCCAATTGAAGGAAGCCAATCTGCTAATTGCTCACCTGCTGGGGGAGGGTATTGCAGTTTCCTAATTCAATTAGAATGATTTTTTTCCTATGGGCAACCCATTTGAAGTTAAATAACTCAGCCCCCTGACTGCCAAACCTCTCCAACTTTCAGGGTTTACAAGGAAGAGCTTGAGGAAGCTCCCCTGCCATTTTGGTTCCTCTTGGACAAATTGTTTCGTTCCTAGAGGGAAAAATGGTGTTTCATTTCATTTCATGACAAAACACATCCTACTGTTTCATAATGTAATGAAGTAATTTGTTATGTAACAAAATGACAAAAGAGCATATTGTTTTGCATTTTGTGCACATCTCTATATTTGACTGACAGTTGCAGGAGAGGTGAGTTGGGCCGGGTGAGTGGCTGATCAGGTGACGACGTGGGGATTGACAGCAGTAGCACCTGAACCACCACCTTTACAAACTGGCACAAACTGGGACCAACTAGTTCGTACCCATGTCTACTTGTAGATGCCTAGGATTGAATTCTTTCCCAATCAAGTACCACTGTCATTCATTCACTGAATGTATGTGTCTGTTACAAGGAGTCTGAAGAACTCTTGTAATTTCTACTTTGTAGCTAAACAATTCAGACCAATCTCCAGGCAACAACCTTGTAAGTGAGCTTTGTTGTTGGATGGTTTTAGAACGGAGCAAATGTAAATAAACACAGAGATGCCCTAGCTTTGGTGGGATAAAAAATGTTGGAGATAATAAGGAGGAGGATTCAATATGCAAGGTTCAGGGTGATGGACCTTGCGTGCTATCTTAGTGTGCTCCAGAAATCATCATATTACTTGCTCTGTGAAGTTCCTTGAACTTCTTCTCGCTTGTCTCACACATGTTCTTATTGGTTTTTTTTTAAAAAAAAAATACACTCCTTCACTCTCCTGTTCCATGTTTTGAGCACTGCAGGTACTCTTTGATAGTGTGACAATCTGAGTAGTGACTTACTGTAAATCTGTTGCTGATAATAATACAGTAACTCCAAGATAAAATCGTCAATTGTGTGTGTGTGTGTGGGGGGGAGGCCCAGCCGACTCACCCTAATGGCTTTGTCATGTTAATGGAAAATTCTATTTCAGAGATGAACAAGAGATATTTTAAAAGGCCTTATACAACACTGAAATGGTGCTGCTCAGCACAAGATGGGGGTTGAGATTCGAGGCAGTTTTTCATCCACTAAATCTCTCTCTCTTTCTTCTTGATTTCCTAATGGAGTGAAATTCTCAGAAATACCATTATAGTAAAAAAAAAAAAGTATGGATTTTACAGCCATAATGTGACAACTTGTGCAACTCAACTTTCCACCCCCACAGATTGTCCCACCACTCCCAAGAAGAAATGGAATAATAACACTCCTCATTCATTTGCCTTCAATCATGATGCACTGGAAAAGAGAGCAATAAGATCAAATACATATGCAGTAGAGGCACTTACCCTGATGGTTTGACTTAATAACATAACTACTTAATTAGGGTCCATCCTCAATTCATTTTCCCCCTGCTTTTACAAGACACCAATCAATGGAGACCTACAGGCAGGTAATTTCATTTTTTGCCAGGCAGACTAAGCGACTGAGGTGCTCAACGCTGCAGCTCCGATAATGAAAAGCAGGATTAGCTCCATGGGTTTGCAAGGCTCCAAGTCACATGGACTGAGAAAGACCAAGGAAATCCTGGAAGGGGATGAGTAACCAGGATTTGGACTTGGATCCCATCTTCCTTTCCGTGAACTAAGGCGATGCCAGATCAAGCCTTCTGCATCTTCTCCTTCATCTTATGCACTGCCCAAAATCTGGTATGAACAGGTGTAGGAAAGTTGGGGTAGATACAGGGTATGTGGCAAGAGTGGGCCACAGATGGAGAGGGAATAACTCTTCTCCCCCCCTCCCCCAGACTGAGCACCAAGCTTAGGAGTCTTAGGACAGGGAGGAAGTCCTTTGTATGCAGGTAGGATTGATCTTGTGCCTGCCTAATGCAATAGAATCTTCATCTTCAGGGGAATATTGTCCATCTTTCCCAAATTGTGTATGAGAAGAAACACTTTGCAGGAACATGAGTGTGCCATTCTTTCCAAAGGAAAAGGAATGAGCAACATTTTCATGTGTGCTTTTCTAGTAAAGGCTGTGGAAAATGGAATGTTCGTAATAGGCATCCATTTGGAGCTATTAAAATATTTACAGGTAAAAGGAAAAAATGTAGCACAACAGTATTGGTATATAGCCTTTACAAATAGGAAAATAAATATATATCATTAGGCACATTGATAAAAACATTTAGGGTCTGCATCCACTTACTGGTCTGATAATAAAGGTTATTTTATTTATTTTTGCTGTCCCATAATATGTAACATAAATAAAGAAAGCTACTTTCCAGATTCATGTACACCAATCACTGCAGCAGGGATGGTGACCTTGATGATTTTCAGAATAAAGCTAGACACCCCCCTTCTCCAATCTCAGTAAAGAGGTTACTGTAATAATACTACTATATTAGTTCAAATATCATAGGGCCTGTTTTTACATTTTAGCAGATGAGTTGTCCTCTAATTTTCCTCCCAGGGTCTCTCTAGAAAAATTTCAAATAGTGATCATACTGTATAGAGGTCGCAACCAAAGTAAAATTGCCATGTAAGATACATATAGAACTGGGGTCTTGCTCCAGTTCTCCAGAATGGAATTGCATCCATGTATTAAAGACCCAGATTACCCAATTTATTTTGGGATTTGACACATGTTTACATCCAAACCTTTCTTTTGTTTTTATCTTCCCTCCAGTTGTGCTGGCGAGGGTGGTAGGATTCCTGAGGGGAACAGTTAGAGTGAATAAAGCATACACTGGTTTCTGAAGTATTAGCATGATTAATCAAACCATCATTAATGCTAATTAGGGATGGGCACAAAATAGAAAAAATTGTTTCATTTTGTTTCATTTCATTGGTCACCTCGTTTCATTTCGTTTTGTTACTTATAATTTTTTTTAAAAAAATTGTACAAAATGAAACAGTAACAAACTGGTTCATTTCCTCATTACGCAGCCCCCTGGAGTCCTGGAGGCCCCAAATTTGGTGCATACCTTCTTCAGACTCTCCCCTTTAATACCTCAAAATTTGGTGAGATTTGGTGTTCAGGGGGCCAAGTTATTAAACTTCAAAGGGGGTGCCACCTGGAAAAAAAATCAAAGCACCATCTTCTGTACTTGGAAATACTATTCCCGGGCAGCTAGCAGCATAGAAATTGCTGTGGACTGCCCTCAAGCTTTCCCCTTTAAGCACCCCAAATTCCACTCCAAATGGGATGCCCCAGTAGGAAAATTTTTGTAATATTAAACGACATGAAAATACTGATCCCAGGCACTTAGCAGCATGGAAATCGCTGTGGACCTTCCTCAAGCTCTCCCCTTTAACCTCCCCAAATTTGGAGAGGTTTAGAGTACAGGGGGGCAAGTTATTCAATTCCAACTGAGGTAACCCCAGTAGAAAAAACTTTTATGATTTTAAAGTGCAGTGACCCTCCGCTTATTGCGGGGTTAGGGACCTGCCCTGACCCGCAATAATTGAAAATCCATGATATGCGGATGAAGGTTGGGTCGGGCCTGGGGGGCCTATCTGGGGGCCCTTGTACTTACCCACAGTCTGGCGCTGACCCGAACGGTCCTGCAAGAGCCTTCCCGGGCCTTCTGGAGGCCCCAAAAGGGCCTCCCTGTGAACTAGAAATGACTTCTGGTAAACTGGAAGTGACTTTCAGATCACTAAAAATCATTTCTGACAGTCCTAGGAAGACCCTCAGAGGCGTCAGAAATGATTTTCTACAAACCAGAAGTGATTTCCAGTTCACAGGGAAGCCATTTATGGGCCTCCAGAAGGCCCAGGAAGGCCCTCACAGACCTGTTTGGGGCAGCATCTGTCTTGGGGTAAGTACAGGAGGCAGACCTTCCCCCCCTTACCCCAGGGGGCCTTTTTTATATACTGCGGTCCCGCGATATAGTGGGACCGCAGTATATCAACCACGAACAGGCGAGGGACCACTATACTGTTGATTACTAATAAATACTGATCCCAGGCACCTAGCAGCATGGAAATCCCTGTGGTGTGGACTTGGAGCATCCTCTAACTCTCCTCTTGAAGCCCACCAAGGCACAAAGGGCTGTATCAGAAGAATTTCACTCCATCAGGCAGGCAGGCAGGCAGGTAGGCAAGAATTAAAGAAGACCAAGGCAGGTGTTAGAAATACATGGGTCTTTCAGATCCCATAAAATGCAGGTAGGCCTGCAGGCCGAGGAGGAAGGCAGGAGTTTGCCAGCCCAGAATACTCCAGTTAGGAATAATGGAATAGGAGGACTATGGTTCTATTTTGTTGGTTTTTTGAAATGGGGCCATTATTAGGAGGGATGGCTGGGCGCATTCTTATTGTGCCAGTTGAGAATGGGGGAACTGGTACTGGTTGGTGGTAGAAAACACAATGTGTGTTGGTGGGAAGGAATGTTATACTTCAAAGGTGGTGGTTGGGGGAAAGAATATAAAACCCTTCCCAACATGCCTTCTAAAAACTTTTTCAGTCCCAGTCCCAGACAAAAGCTGTGCTACTGTGTTGTGTGTGTCTTCTCTCTGAGCATAGGGAGGCATGCACACACACCACACACATTTTTCTCTGTGATTTACTTTCTGTGCCCTGCAGCACCATGGCAACAGGGATTAAGGGTTTGATTCCATAGAGGGTCCCTGATAAATACAGCTAAACTACCACCATATCCAAGGTAGACAGGCAGCAGGCACGAAAATTAAACTCTCCCATGAACCCCACACTAGTAAGCCAGGCTGCAGCAGTGAACAAAGTTCCTCTCTCCCTTTCCTTCTTCTTGTGGAGGTATAGAAAAATAACAACACAGGAGTCCATCTAGGACCTGTTGATCCAGTTATTCTGACCAGCAATGATGCTATCTTCCAATCCAAGAGTGTAGCTCTCATGAACCACCATGCAGCGTATGTTAAGTGGACCCTTTGGTTGCAAGCAAAGCTGCAACTTAATGATTTTAGGGCAATTCATACCCTGTGCAGTGGTGGAGATGAGGCACTGCAGGAAAACATGGGGAACCATGAAGTTGGCAGAAAACGTTGGGGAACCATGATGTCAGCAGAAAATGTTGGGCAGCTATGATGCTGGTGGAAACCATGGGTAATGGTCGGTGGTGATCACTTCAGCAAAGTCCTATCCCAAGCTAGAGGAAGCCTTGCTGATGCAGTCCAAGAAGTGCTGGTTACTGCACTTTGTGATTCAGCTGCTGACAGCTTGATTGGATGACTTTGTTATTTTTCTTTGCCCCCTTACTTGAACAGGGCCCTTTGAGACCCAGAAACACTGTGAGAGTAGGACCCCCTGATATGGACGGGGAAGACCTTAGAGCAATTGGGACCTTTGAGACCCTGAAACACTGAGAGAGTGGAACCCCCCAGGTATGGCAGAGGCAGACTTAGAGCAATTGGGGCCTTTGAGACCCAGAAACACTGCGAAAGTGGAACCTGCTGTTTGGATTTGGAATTGGTAGAGAGTTTTAGGGAGGGTATTATCAATGTTGGGAAAGCAAAGCAAAGCAAAGCAAAGCAAAGTGTTCTGCTTATATACCCATAGCACTTAAAGCACTATCTGAACAGTTTACAATTTATTTATGCAGGCTATACATTGCCCCCCCCCCCAGTGAGCTGGATGCTCATTTTACTGACCTGAGAAGGATTGAAGGCTGAGTCAACCATGAACCAGGTACCTGAGATTGAACCCCAGGTCATAAGTAGAGATGGGCACGAAATGAGCGATTTTTTGTTTTCGTTTTCGTTTTTTTCATTTTGTTACGCAACGGAAATGAAACAAAAATTTTTTAAAAAAAAAACGAACGAAAATGAAACGACCAAATTTGCTGTGTTTTTTGTTTTCGTTGCAGCAGATGCATTGAACTAAAAAGAATGCTAACGAAACAGCAATTTTTTGTTTTTGTTTTCGTTTTTTCATTTCGTTACCTAACGAAACGAAAACAAATTTTTTTGCAAAAAAGTCACAAAAACGAAAACGAACCAAAACGGACCCCTAAATGACCAAACGACAAACGAAACACCATTTTTTTTAGTCGTGCCCATCTCTAGTCATAAGCACAGCTATAGCTACAGTCCACCAGTTTAACCACCGCAACACAAGGGAACATTTTTTTATCACTGCCTCATTCATGTTCATGATTCCATATTCTTACTGTAAAATCGAGAATGCATAGCACTATATACAGGAAATTCGCAGAGGCAAATTATTACCATAGTCCACTTATGGAAGGTGATCCCGACCATTTCTGTTCTGATTTACACTGAAATTGTGGGTATAAAATTGCATACAGAATCATACTCAGAGGATCGTACTCAGAGAGCAATGATTAATGGCTCCTTCTCTAAGTAGGAGGGGCTATCAAGTGGGATACCCTAAGACTCAGTCCTGGGTCTGGTGCTCTTCAACATATTTATTAATGACTTGGACAAGGAAGTGCAGGGAGTGCCTGTCGGATTCAGTGATTACACAAAATTGGGTGGAATAGCTAATGCAATGGAAGAGAGAAACAAAATTCAAAATGAGCTAATAGAAACTATATTAGTTTGGTAATTAGAATGCTTGCAATGCATGGAAACACAGGAGGGGAAGTGCAAGATAAGGAAATACCTTTATTTGACCACCAAAAAGTTTAGTTAAGGAAAATCGGTAATTAACCAATCCCCCCCCACACACACACACACAGGTCAGAAGAAGAAGAAGAAGAAGAAGAAGAAGAAGAAGAAGAAGAAGAAGAAGAAGAAGAAGAAGAAGAAGAAGAAGAAGAAGAAGAAGAAGAAGAAGAAGAAGAAGAAGAATGCAACCACCAAAGTCTTGTATTCCAGGTTATTGGTTTGTATAGTTATATGTTTGTATAGCTCCCATAGAACAATCTTGGAGTCTAGTGTAGTCCCTTCAGTATTTTTCAGCCAGTGTGTTTGCCTGATGAGATAGCTTTCCATCAGAGATGAGCTAATGTAAATATTTCCTCTTTGATCTCTTTGATGGGGATTCCTGCGTGGCAGGAGGTTGGACTGGATGGCCCTTGAGGTTTCTTCCAACTCTATGATTCTATGGCATGGTGTCTCACTCAAAACACTTACTTGTTCCAAACCCCCATTTTGAATCTTTTGCATATTTCCTGTCTCTTCATTCTTCTAAATTCCACTATGTATTATCTTAAAGGAAATCTTACATAATTATTAAGCTTATTGTTCTGCAATCACGGCAAGCTGTGACATTTTCCTTTTCGGGTAATGTAATAAAAGTTGATCTCACCCTCATTTGAGGAATGAATCCTGTTCTCTCAATGTAATTGAAAAGATTCACTATGACATCTAAGTTGTCATTAGCTTTAATACTTCTGCAAAAAGATCAGTGCACCAGGGAGCTTTGCTACTTTTTATTAGCCCTATTGCATTTTTGAATTTTGATTTTATGATCCACTATTGACATCTGCTTTAATAAATTCTGTTGGTCTATTAGCTTCTAAGATATCTTTAATCTTCCCAGTCCCTATTGAGGTGTTAGTCTTCGTGTCATTTATCAGATAATTGTTACTATCCAGCAATAGTGAGCTGGGTCATTTTCTGGATATACCTGTCCCCTCCTTTAACCTTTTTATGCACATTAAAGGAATCATGAATTCCCTTTACATTTTCTATTTTCATACATTATTTGGGGGATTGTGATGACAATTTCCCTTTAATTTTGTTTTGGATGTCCTGTGCAATTCTCCATATTTGATATCTTTGTTTTTCCATTTTCCTTTCCCAATAACTATAATATTTCTTTCACTTGCTGCCCTCCTTGCTGCCCTCGGCGGAAAGGCAGCTCCACGTGAAAGCCACCTTTTGCTTTCACTTTTCTGTCTTTGAGGCTGTGGTTGTTGTCATTTACCAATACCTCTGTCAGTTTAAATAATAATAATAATAATAATAATAATAATAATAATAATAATAATAATAATAATAATAATAATAATAATAATAATAATAATAATCTGAGCCATTTCAATTGCAAGAATTATCAATACCTTTGTAAATTACTATAGATCATCATACAATGCACACACTTTCATGGCTCAAACACCATTTCATCAGTCTTGTACCATTGTGAAGATCTTAAAGTTCAAAAAATGGATGGACGACGTTGCCAGGATGTGCCTAGCAACATACATCTTGTCAAGTACTTTTGGAATTTACAACTAAGAGTAAATTTCTGGCAAAATCCAACTTGCCATGAATGTTTAGACTTTAAGTGATTCACACTAATACAAGCTTGATGAAATGGTGTTCGACCCATGAAACGTCGCATAATGTATGATGATATTTAGTGGTCTATAATGGTATCACCTGTTTTTGCATTTGCATTTTCTTTTGTATTGACCACATATGGTCAACTTCAATGAGTTAGTTCAATGTAGAGATGGGCACCTTATGAAAAACCACATATTGTAAGGTTTTGAACTGTTTTGAAAGGAAAGGAAATGGCAGTGTGTCATCTCAAACCAAAATGTAATGATGTTTTCAGTTCAGGAGGAACTGAACCAAGGAGCTGCCACCAGATCTTGCCTCAACAGCAAGATCTGATGGCTGTTTCCTTGTTCTGTTCTTGCCCACCACTGCCTCCCAGCTGGTTTTGACAGCTCAAGCTCCATTTGAATTTACCACTGCCTCCTTCCTTTTCCCATGCTCCCCCTCCTCCCAGAGGGTTTTTTGAACAGGGAGAGCTTTGGGTAGTGGGGTCAGCCCCCACTGTCCACAGCCCTCGATGTCCAAAAAACCTACCTTGGAGGGGGGCAGCATGGATGACAGACAGAAATGAGCAGGTTATTTTTACTGCTGCCTGCTCCTTCCCGCCTTTTGTCCCCCCCCCCGCCACCCACCCTGGGCTTTTTGACAGGATGGGGTGTGCAGAGGGGAGTTCCCCCTCCCCCCACATCCCAACCTGTCAAAAAGTCCCAGGTGGGAGGTGGTGGTGGGTGCGAAAGGCAAAAAGGAGCAGGGTTTTTTTAACCACTGCCTGCTCCTTTCCACTTTTTCCCTCTCCCACCTCCCAGCTGGGGCTTTTTGACAGGTCAGGGTGGGGAGAGGAGGATGACCCCTACCCCCACACAGCAGAACTTGTCAAAAAGCCCCAGGTGGGAGGTGGCAGCAGTGTGAAAGGCGGAAAGGAAAAGGTTTATTACCGCAGCCTGCTCCTTTCCACCTTTCATCCCTCTCCCCCCCCCCACCCTCCCAGCTGGGGATTTTTGATAGGTGGGGATGGGGTGGAGGGTGGAAGGGAGAATGGAGCAAGCAGGGGGAAATTCAAACCAGATGTTGCTTGCTCTGTTCTGCCTTGCCACCCGCCTCCCAGCTGTTTTTTTTTACAGGTTTTGGGAAACAATTCAGAAGCTGCCACCACCCAGGTGGTTTTACCGACAGGTGGGGCTGTCCCCCACCTCTCAAAGAAACCCCACCTGGATTGTGGCAGCTTCCAAATCATTTCATTACACATTTCATTTTTTTTACAAAACTTCTATTAAAAAGTCATTTAGTAATGAAACAAAATGAAACACAGTGCGTATTGAAATGAAACCAAACACTAATTTTCCATTTCGTGCCCATCTCTAGTTCAGTATGTGATCTTACTGAAGATGTCAAAAATTTTCCTTAGCAACACTGCATACATTTGGATCACTTTTTAATTTCATTTTTATGTTTTTCCTCTTTAGATGTTTTCTCTACTTGGTTTAAATAGTTTACACTTTTTTTGTATTTTTACATAATTACATAGTTGTTTTTTAGTGCTATCTTATGGAGATATCCATGCATATAGTATGTCTAATGATAGATGGAATGAAATATTAATAACTTCAGGTTCTTCATGAAATTGTGTTGTTCACGCCCCACATTCATGTACTGTTCCTGGTTCATTTTCTCCAACAAAATCTTCACTGCTCCTTTCGTTAACTCAGAACTGCATTCCTACACAATTCAGGTTAGCTCTTTTGGACATCAGTTTTGATTTCTTATAGAATTTAAGCATAGGTTAGCAGTTAACAGGGATGTTGGCAAGTCTTTGGGTCAAAGTCCCAAGTCCAAGTCTTTAGTATCAGGTACCCAAATCGCAACTGGAGTAGGAACTGGCAAGCCACTCCAGTATTCCTGCCAGAAAACACGGGTTTATGAAGACAGTCGGTCACGACTAGAGATGGGCATGACTTGAAAAAAAATTTTTTCGAGTTGTCGTTAGTCGGGCCGGTTCCGTTTCGGCTCGTTTCCGTTTTTCGTGAAAATTTGCAAAAATTAGTTAGTTTGTTTTTTCGTTTTTTCGTTGTCGTTAGTACTGGTTTGGGGAGGGGGTAGCGGGCTCCTGGAGGGAGCTGCAGGAGTCAGCCAGAGCCACAAGTGACGGACTGGCAGACTCTTTGCACCCGCTGTGTCTCACGTACTTGCATGTAGTGCAATGCAAGTAGATCTGGCTTAGGGTTAAGACGGCTTAGCGCAACGGCTAGGGTTAGGCTAGTTACGGGTGAGGTTACCGTGAGTATTGGGGTGCATCTGGGTGCCTCTCTGACCCACTTAGAAGGACAGTGTACTGGCGTATGGGTTAGGCTTAGGGTTCGGGTTTGGGCTACGATTAGTGGGCTGTTTATGCCTGATTGGCACATCCCAGAAGTCTCTGTGGTCAACCTGGCCAAGTGGCCATGCGATTGGTGGAAAATTTGCATGGTCTACTCCCATGGGAGAGCCCATCATTGCAAATGTGCAGGTGTAAAAAAATAAAATAAAATAAAATAAAATAAAATCAACGGAGACTTTTTTTGCAAGAAAAACCCACTGCTGCTACTGTAAAAATTCAAGCATTTAAAATAGCTAATTTTCGCATGTTTCTGTGGTGCTTTGGTGGGGTTTTGGGCAACAATTTCAAAAAAAATATTGCGGTCGCCATTTTGGATCCCCCCCCACCGCATGGCAAATGGATGCGCCCTCCCAGCCTGGTACAGTCAGCAAAACCTGGCCATGCGATTGGTGGAATGGCTCCAAAACTTTGCATGGTCCACTCCCATGGGCGAGCCCATCATTGCGAATGCGCAGGTGTAAAAAAATAAAATAAAATAAAATAAAATAAAATAAAATCAACGGAGACTTTTTTTGCAAGAAAAACCCACTGCTGCTACTGTAAAAATTCAAGCATTTAAAATAGCTAATTTTCGCATGTTTCTGTGGTGCTTTGGTGGGGTTTTGGGCAACGATTTCAAAAAAAATATTGCGGTCGCCATTTTGGATCCCCCGCACTGCATGGCAAATGGATGCGCCTTCCCAGCCTGGTACCAGCAGCGCAGCAGTAGCAATAGCCAAGGAGAGGGGGGCGGGGAACCCCCCCCCCAAATAAAACACCCTTCTGGCCTGGTAGGTGCCCTCAGACAGTTTTCGCCTACTTTTAGGGCCGGGAATCGGGTTTTTTTTTAAACTTTTAAAAACTTTTTTTCTGTGCCGCTTGGCATTGCGCGATGCAAGTAACGAGCACAACAAATCAGACCAAATTGTTCGTTCGTCGGTTCGAGCTCGAAGTCTGGGGCAGTGATTCCCGTTACCGTTTCCGTAGAGTAACGGAAACGAGTAACGGAAACGGAAACGGGAATACCGCTAAGTCGTGCCCATCTCTAGTCACGACTATAATGACACAACAACAACAACAACAACAACAACAACAACAACAACAACAACAACAACAACAACAACAACAACAACCCAAAAATCCCAACCCCAAATCCAAGTCTCAATTCCCTGTTAAAAACAAGCTTTTTTTCCTCACAGAAAAAAGGGAGGGACTGTGTGGGGAGGTCAGAGACTTATGAAACACCCACTTTTGTTCCTCTCTGCCATTCCCCTGAAAACTTTTACTTAAAAA
Source organism: Phrynocephalus guinanensis (assembly GCA_037367245.1). NCBI lineage: Eukaryota > Metazoa > Chordata > Lepidosauria > Squamata > Agamidae > Phrynocephalus > Phrynocephalus guinanensis. Next base: position 103,565,375 of record CM074734.1, on the reverse strand, counting down.
TCTTTCTGCACTTATTTTTTTCAACAGCTCCATTTTTAGGTGGGAATCTTCTAGGGAAGGATGGATGGAGAGGGGCTGCCCCAGCTGCTCTTTGTATGCCCCTGACTGAGGGAAGGAGGAGGGAGGCTGCTTCTCCAGGGTTCCGGTAGGCTGAACCGCTTGTAAACTCTTGCTATCTCTTTCATGTTGTTGCATCATTTGCAGTGTGTGTGTAGGCACTTCTTTCCTTTTTGAGCTGATCAGAAAGATGCATACTTTGTGCAAAATGATGAAAGGTTTTGGTATCATTTTGCTGTGTATGTGTGTGTGTGTGTCTGTCTGTCTGTCTGTCTGTCTGTCATTGTGTCTCTGTGTTTGTGTTTCTTGCAGAAGAGCAACTCAAGAAGAACAGAATCCACCTACCTGCATGCACCCACACTCACTCTCTGCAAAATGGAGACAAAAACTTGCAGAGACAGCTCCAACAGGAGGCTTAGGACAAGCTCCACCCTCATGCAGCCCCTGAGATGCAGCCTCCCATTCTCGGACACACACATAGATGAGCCTGGGCAAAGAGGGAAGGAGGAGAAGTCCCAGAGTCTTCTGCAGTGCAAATATGCCTCACCTGTGCAGCTGGACAACTGTTGCACCTCAGCTACTTCTGATCAGGGAAGCAACTGCACACTTGTTCATACGTTGACTGACAAAACAGTTGAGCGGTGAGGAAGGGGAGAACTGTTGTGTGACTTGGTTTTCCCCCTAAAATGGATTTTGGCCCTTCATGCAAAGTTTATGCTGTGCACATAAGAGAAGGTAGCATTTATCCAATGGAAGGAAGATCCCCAAAACAGTAGCCTTCCACAAGTGTTTACCTTAAACACTAATAAAGAAGCAGCAGCATGGAAGAAATTCTATGAAAATCATAAAAACACAGCAAAAATCAGCACCGAGATATCTATGTCAAATAAACAGTTTTATTCAGATAAGAATTGAAAATTGTAAGAAGTCAGGAAAAGTACTCTTAACTGTGAAGCTGTTTTGCCAGTGGCACAGCATCCTTTTGCTGTGCAATAGGACAGGAGTCCAAAGATATTTACCCTAGATTTACTACATATCCCAAAGAAGTATCACTACCTCGTTGCTGGAAGTGGCGCTGCCACTAAATCTGTCCTGTGGCAAGCCTACCAATGTCATAAAGTTCTTTTCAGTTTATGTACATCAGACGCTGGCCACTGGGTAGCTACACCTTTTTCTTCAGTCGATCTTATCCACATCAACTACTCCACAGTTTCCTAATTTCCTTCAACTTCCAGTTGAAAGGCTTCTTCGAGCAGAAGCCAACAATTGAGTAATTTATTGCAGTATGTTGGAGCAGTCAATATTCTGTAAATCTGTTTGGAATTGATTAAATGAGCCAGACGTGGAAGTTAGAGCCACTCTATAAAGCCCTCCCTATTCATGCCAACCCCCCCAGCACTTCAACCACACTGGGTGGGAAGAAAACAAACACAGACATTGCTTGACAGCTGCTGAAATTGTCATTACTGCAAGATGGCCAAGGGGCCTGTGTTATTTTGCTTTGCATTTCTCTGTCCCTTCTCATTTATCTTTATGACTAATGGGAATATATGGTGGGGTTGGGTGGGGGGGAAAGAAGTTAAATTCTTTAGGCAAAGAACTTGCAACAAATCTACTTTGATCTTGGGAAATGCAGCCAATTGGAAGGAAACAAAAAAATGGATTTATTGGGGCTTGCAGGTAGGTGAATATCCAGTGTGTTTAGAAAAGTGTTGGGGTAAAATCAAGCCAAGAGCATGAACCAGGAACTACTGGGTGTGAATGACACATGGCTGGCAGGAAGAAGGCATCTTTGTTTGTTTGTTCTAGGATGGAGATAACAAAGTCAATCGGTCAATGCAAAAAGCCCTGAGGGCAAATGTTGCTTTTTCCAAAAGGAGAAGAAAGAAATCTGGGTTAACAAGATCAATTTCCACAAAAGACTTGCAGTTTGGGAGCCACTTAGATCTTGTCAGTGGGTAGTGTTTAAACATTGACCGGTAATTAAATCCCATTAGTGTCTCAAGAGTAGACCTTTTAACAGTGTGGCTGGGAAACCATGGAGATCACCCAGTGATCCAACCCTTGTAACATTAAACATCCTTTTACTTCATAAATGAAAAAAACACAAAGATTCTTCTGGTATAATAATAATAATAATAATAATAATAATAATAATAATAATAATAATAATAATAATAATAATAATAATAATAATAATAGAATGAAGAAAGGTGTGGAATTTCAGTGGGTTTGCACTAAACATCCCTAAGCATTATTGAATCACTAATCCCCAGTACTTCAAACAGATATTATATATCAGGTGTGTTTGTTGGCAAAGCATTTGAGGTCAATGTCTTCACAGTGTGGAATGAACAAACTGTTTGGATTAACAGCATATGTACATTTGCCAAGAAAACACAACATTTGTACTATAAGAGAAGTTGAGTCATTTAGATGGGTCTTAAACTAATGCTGTATATATGATCTACCAGACTTTTGTTTTTGTACAACTGGGTTTAAATACTGAAAGAACAGCTAGAGATCTGTTAATATAAGTGCAAAGATACCTCATTTTGTGGCAGAACTGCTGAGACAACAGCAGTTTTCAGTCTTGTCACCAAAGTTATTGGAGCATTAATATTTCTATATTACTGGCCTTATAATATTCCACTCATATTCTGTCGTCTCCCCCCCCCCCCGCACACACATACACAAATAAAAAGCAGGTCTTAATAGTAATGAATTCCATCATGGCAAACTCAGCACATTGCAAAGAATGGTTAAAAGGCTAAAAAGCTCCTGTGATACATATGAATTTAAGTACACTGGTAGTGACAAGGCACAGGAGCTGGAAGACAACCCTGTAATTAAAATAAAGGGATTTTAAATCACTAAATATGTGTCTCAAAATCGATGTGCTCTATTTCCCGTAAGCTACAGTGGTTTCATCTGTTTTTCTTAACAAACAAACAGCCTGGGAATCTTCATATGGGTGGTTCTCACTAGTGTGAAACCGTGAAGGAGTGTGGATTATGCACTGGGAGTCCTTCTGTACTGCTAGTCCTGCAGAAAGCAGATCTTTATCACAGTGACAGGAGTAGGAAATGTGCTACAGGCAGTTCACTAGATCTTTCTTATTTCAAACCGAGGCACAGAGGGCCATGTTAGAGGCACAAATCAAAGTTCCACATTTCCTTTCTTTGCACCTCAATGGAGGGGGGGAACCTCAATCTATGTTTTTTTATTGTACATTGAAAAGAGAATGAGATGCCAAAGAGCAAGGGACAGAATGCTAGACACAAACATTCAGTGGTAGGTCCTTCCCAATCTATGGTATAGTTTTTTTTCACTATAACTTCATGCTGTAGCTGTAGAGTTCCATAATCCTTCAAGCTTCTTCATATCAAAAATAAAATATACAGTGGACCCTTGTATAACAAACAGCTTGTATAACATAAAATTTATACAATATAAAAAATTCCGGAGATAGGGGAAATTTGCATAACATAATCACCTATGGGGAGAATCCATACAACATAAAAATGGGATCACTCCATTTTCAATGCATTTCTATGGGAAATTGTATAAAGGAAAATTTGCTTAACATAATTTAATTTGGAACGAATTAATTCCTTTATACAAGGTACCACTGTATAAGCAAGAACTATGCATATTTAAAAAGGCAGGTGAGTCCTGCGCTACATCAGCAGTAAAAGACACTCTATCTCAAATAAGGAAAGGTTGAAAAATATAATGCTTTGGGAGTGTGGGGTATTCAACGTTCTTGTCAAAATGATGGACTGCCTTCTCTTCTGGCTTGCCATTTTTTGTCAACCTTGCTTGAATAAACTACGGGCACATTCCAAAATACCTTCTTGGTAACAACCAAATCTTATCGTGAAAGCACTGACAAACAAAGAGTAGTGCCAATTTATTTTAATATGTGTAAGCATGTGTGTCAGTACAGATGGCCTTGGCAACCATGAAGGAAAGGTGGTGAGGTTAGAGAAGGTGCCCTCCGCGATGGGAAAACTTTAAGGAGAATGTCAAAGAAACAAAATGCTTACTTAATAGTCTATTTCTCTGCAGCAGGGGCTCATTCAGGCGGTTTTTAATGAACTAAGGAACCTTTCACTCCTCAGGTCACTGATTAGAATTCCTCCTTAGTCAAGAATGACAGAATGCCAATAGTTTCCAATGGCTGCTCGGCAAGATGATATGAAACCGCTCAAACGAGTGTGGTGTTTATTCTAGTTGCAAGAAATGGGGATTCATTCTGACTGAGCTCAGAATACTGTTGTGCTTAATTGACACACTGATTGCCATTTTTGTCAGTGAAACCCAACTTTTTACTCATCTCTGTTGCAGGATGTGGGGATGTTTCCATCTCAGGAGCTTTCGATTAAGGTTACAAGCTTTAACTGATTAATCGGTGTGGGTAATCCATTAACAAAAATTAACTGCCAACTTTAAAAGCCTTGTAATTAACCCAAAAAAAGCCACCATCAGCTAGAACAAAAGCTGAACCAGTGCCGGGCATTGTTCCAGCCAACAGCTCAGCTGATCCGTCATTAGCTGAAATGTGGAGTGCATCAGAACTGATGGTCAGTGCACCATGCACCCTTTGTATCTTCGTGGTCACTTAAATTTAATTCACTTTATAGTTCATGAGAAAAGGAGGGGGAAAGTGCCATGGATTCTGGTACAGTTGGTTGGTATACAGGGCTATAGAACAGATAACATGGGCTGAAGAGAATTGAGAGCCTGTGTTGTGGCATAGATAAGGTGAGAAAATGGGGCTTAGTAGACCTGGTTTCAAATCCCCAGTAGGGAATGGAAACTCACTGGGCTGGGGTGACACTGGGTAAAACCATTCCTTAAAATCTCATATCCATCAAAAACCATATTTTGTTTGAGGGCTTGTAACAGAAATGCGCACTGAACATTTGTCTGAGGCTTCAAGGACTAGCATGAACATAGTTGTAAATATCCACAGGCACTGGGAATATGGGAGCTGGATTCTGCTAATGTCTTTCAAAAAACAAATCTTCATTTTTCTGTAACACTCTTATATTAAGATCAGGAGGATTTGCAGGATATCTGTGTTGCAGGATCATGCTGATGGATTAGTCTGCTAAGGGCTGAAAATAGTCCTCCCCACCCAACCTCTTCAACAAACTGGTAAGTGAAACTCAAAGGTTGCATATGTGTGGGAGTCTTCTTTTGTTTTGCCCTAAAATTTGTTAATTGAAACAGCTGGCATACTTTTGTCTGCAGCCACCATCTGCTCCCAGCTTCACACACATTGTAATGTGGATGGTGTAGTGATTGAGTATGTTTATCCCCAGAAGGGTTAAGGAATAATGGTCCTTCCTCTTGGCAAAGGAATGTGCTAGTGGACCATGTGTTACCTTTTGTTTACAAAAGCTGATGGGGAAAATTTCCACCACCCATTTCTAAATGCAGGTAAGGAATTCTATTACCAAATTCTTCCTGATGTCAAAAACCTCTAAACTGCATTGGCAAGAATGCTAGCTTAGTCTTCCTTCAGACAATACTTATTTTCTAAATCCAGGGAGATATTGTGGAAGTCTACCCACTAATCTGAAGAGATATGATCACAAGTGAACTATACCAAATCCTATTTCTGCATATGCAGGTCCATTCTCAGTGAGTTTATGATTCCAGCTTCAGAAGAGAGACTATGGGTGCTTTTACACAACCTCTAAAATCCAGTGGCAACATAAATTCGGACCAGAGATCGTGGGGGTTTGTCGCTCTTCCTGTGGTCCCACCCCTCCACACTCCATTGCTCCTGTCTGCTTGAGGGGAGGAAGAAAAAAAAGTGAGAAAAAATGCAGGCTCACCTCCGTCTGAGGGTCAAAGCAGCCTCAAGCAGCCCGTAGTAATTTCTATCTCTTAAAGGGGTGGCGGGGACAAAAAAACAAACAGAAAGTGAGGGAGCCCACCATTCACAGCTTTACAATCCACATTGGAAGATTTTTTTTTTACCTCCTGGAGGCCAGGTACTTGAAAAGTGTGCTGGGACGTGCTTAGGTGGGCGGGGTCGTACTTAATTTTTTTTAAAGTCTGGAGCTGGTGGGAAAATATTTTTAAGCTCCAGATCTGGGAGCCCTTTGCCTTGGATTTTAGGGGTCGTGTAAAAGCGCCTTATATTAAGCCACACTTTTTAAGTTGGCAGTGCTGTCCTATATCTGTAACATATGGTATTATATTTCCAATTCAAGAGCAAAACTCTCTCCTCCAAAAAAGATATTAAATGCAATAAACAAACCACACACACACACACACACACACACACACCAGCAACAACAAAGCAATATTGAAAACACTCCCAGCATCAGATATACATAATTGATGGCATGAAATATATAAAGTGCCTTAAATTATAGATTATTTAAACAGCCTTTTGATGGTCAGATATTGATATGACTGCTTAGTGAAGGACAGCAGCAGTATATCTATGGGAAAGAAGAAATGAGGGAAAGGTACCCGTGGAAAGTAATCCTGTCGCTAGAAGAATCCTTTAACCAGGTTTGGGCCATAAATGGAATTGGAGGGTCGCCCAATAATGATGGGGGTTTTACTTCATGAGCTGCCCATACATTTTAAAAAGAATGGTGCCAGAGTTACAGCATAATGCCAAGGCAATGGGAATATACTCCTGTCTTTGCATGGTCAATACTAGAGATGGGCACGACTTAGCGGTATTCCCGTTTCCGTTTCCGTTACTCGGTTCTGTTACTCTACGGAAACGGTAACGGGAATTACTCCGCCAGACTTCGAGCTCGAACCGACGAACGAACAATTTTGGTCTGATTTGTCGTGCTCGTTCCTTGCATCGCGCGATCATGCGATGCCACGCAGCACAGAAAAAAAGTTTTTAAAAGTAAAAAAAACCTGGTTCCCGGCCAAAAAGCAGGCGGAAAAATGCCTGCCGTGCCTCAGGGCACCTACCAGAGGGGTTGTTTCTGGAGGTCCCCGGCCTCCCCCCCCATCCCCCATCCTGGGCTGCTCTGGTGGGACTCGCCGCAGGCTCGCACCCAGCAAAAAGCCCAGTCTCGCCGCCAGCTGCCGCAATTAAAGCGCAAGCAAGCGGCACGGACGGCACAGGAAAAAACTTTTAAACTCTCCCCCCACCCATTCCCGGGCCAAAAAAGCAGGCGGGAAAATGCCTGCTTGACTAAGGGCGCAGGGCACCTACCGGAGGGGTGGTTTCTGGAGGGGGGGTCCCGCCTCCCCCCCGTCCTGGGCAGCCGGACTCGAGTTGCCATTTCGCCATGCCATGCGGTGCGGGCGGGGGATCCAAAATGGGGCGGCGAACACAATATTGTTTTTGAAATCGTGGTCCAAAAACACACAAGCACAACAGAAACACGCGAAAATTTATAAACTGCCAGATTTTTCACAGTAGCAGTGGGTTTTTTCTTCCAACAAAATGTCTCTCCTCTCCTCCTCTGTCCTCCATTGATTTTATTTTATTTTATTTTTTTTACACCTGCGCAATGATGGGCTGGCCGAGTGGCCAGCCATGTGGGAGTGGACGACCATGCAAATTTTTGGAGCCATCCCACCAATCGCATGGCCACTTGGCCATGGAGACTTCTGGGATGTGCCAAAAAGCCCCCTAAAACCTGCCCTAGCTCCCTAACCCTAACCCTAATCCTTGACTCCTTACCCATACGTCACAGACTGTCTTCTTAGTGGGTCAGAGAGGCACCCAGAGGTGCAACCCACTAGCCCACCGTAACCTTACCCGTCACTAGCCTAACCCTAGCCCTTGCACCAACCTACCTTAACCCTAAGCCAGATCTACTTGCATTGCACTACACGCAAGTACGATTCCCTTCTTTGTGAGACATGGCGGTGCGAGAGCCTTAGGCATCACCCTATGGCTCTGGGTTCACTCACTGATCTCACTGTCTGCAACTGGTATGCATATCCATATGGCTATGCATGCCATTTTGCAGCAGCAGGTGAGGAGGGGAGACCCCCATGTTGAGGGGTCTCTTGGAGCCTGCTTCCCCTTCCTAGTGGGTGAGGATAGGAGGCACCCATGGGTGCCTCCAGGAGCCCGCTTTCCCTTTATAGCGGGCCAGAGGAGGCACCCAGCCCACAGAGGTGCCTCCAGGAGCCTGCTACCCCCCAAAAAAACCCAGTACTAATGAAAACGAAAAAACGAAAAAACAAACCGACTAAGTTTTGCGAATTTTCACAAAAAACGGAAACAACCCGAAACGGAACCGGCCCGACTAACGACAACTCGAAAAAAAATTTTTTCAAGTCGTGCCCATCTCTAGTCAATACTGTGGAATTATACCTGATTAAGGTTCAGTGGGTCTTTGGTCTCATTACTGCTCCCATCATGAGTTGAGTATTAAGTGTGAAGATGGCCCTGCACAAACATAAACATAGGCAAGTAAGCCCCACTGACACACCAGTTTCAAAAGCAGGTATTTTGGGCAAGCTTTCCTATGCCATTCCACTGAGAGTGACATCAGATGAGGAGAAAGGATCAAGTCTGATTGAGTTGGAAAGGAGTACTTCACTGGAAGTGATCTCCCGTAGAGTGACTCTTATTGCCCCCCCAGGAATCATTCATCAGCTCCATCACCACCATCACCAAAGGGTAACTCTGCCACTGGACCAAAACAGTCCAGCCTGGGCATGGAACTGGTTAAGGCAAGTTTATTATCTGTGCATCATTCAAGGGCCAGAAAAATAACTTGCACTAGAACATGCCACAAGATGTCAAAAATGTGAGCTATTCCTCCATCTGGTCACACCTTGAAAAAGTAGAAGTCAACATTAAAATGAGACGAGAAAGAGATTTAAATAATTTACTGCTATGAAAGATTGAGCTCATTTCCCCATATGTGCTGATTTAAGACAACCTTTTCTCAAAAAACCCTACCTGTGACACTGTATAAATTAACAATTTGCATTTTTAAGAGACAGACGCTCACACCTAGATGTCATCATAGTGGAGTCCCTACATGAAATATCCCTAGAATGAGGAGAAAAGTAGGAAAAATTAGTGAGGAAATCACCAAAGAAACCATTACAACATTAACCTGATAACCAGCAATCACTGAAGTAGGAACCAGAGCCGTACATCAACCACATCCTTGCTACAAATAAATACATAAATGTCTACACCGTTTCGGCTCGTTTCCGTTTTTCGCGAAAATTTGTCGACACCCCATGGCTTTCGAAAATTTGCAAAAATTAGTCTGGTTCGTTTTTTTCGTTTTTTCAACAAGGGGGGGTAGCGGGCTCCTGGAGGGAGCTGCAGGAGTCAGCCAAGCCACAAGTGACGGACAGGCAGACTCTTTGCACCCGCTGTGTCTCACGTACTTGCAAGCTCAAGTGTTAGGGTTAGACGAACAATTTTAGGCTAATACCCATAGTATTCTGCAGTGGGCAATGGGATTTTAGTGGGCTGTTTATAGTCTAACCTGGCCAGGGCCATGCGATGGGAAAATTTGCATACGAAATGGAAAAATAACATTTTGCTTCATGCCCACCCCCATTTTCTTTTCTTTTGTTTCATTTCTTATAACCGCATGGCAAATGGATGCGCCCTCCCAGCCTGGTACAGTCAGCAAAACCTGGCCATGCGATTGGTGGAATGGCTGCAAAACTTTTTTCATTGCAAATGTGCAGGTGTAAAAAAATAAAATAAAATAAAATAAAATAAAATAAAATCAACGGAGACTTTTTTTTTGCAAAAAAAGATTCATAATGAAAAAAAATAAAATAAAATAAAATAAAATAAAATCAACGGAGACTTTTTTTTGCAAGAAAAACCCACTGCTGCTCCTGTAAAAATTCAAGATTTAAAATAGCTAATTTCCGCATGTTTCTGTGGTGCTTTGGTGGGGTTTTGGGCAACAATTTCAAAAAAAATATTGCGGTCGCCATTTTGGATCCCCCCCCACCGCATGGCAAATGGATGCGCCCTCCCATGGAATATTGGATCCCCCCCACACCGCATGCAAATGGATGCGCCCTCCCAGCCTGGTACAGTCAGCAAAACCTGGCCATGCGATTGGTGGAATGGCTGCAAAACTTTGCATGGTCCACTCCCATGGGCGAGCCCATTTTGCAAATGTGCAGGAAGCCATTTTTTTTTGCAAAGGGCTCCAGCCAAGCTTTCAATGGCTGGGGGTTTTGGGCCCCTTTGCGGTCGCCAAAATGGCAAATGGCCCAGTTGGCACAGCAGTGGCGGCGGCCCCCCCCCCCCACCCTGCAGGCCCTCAGACAGTAAGGGACCCTTTTAAAAACTTTTTTTCTGTGCCGCTTGGCATTTTACAGGTGGGCAAAGGCTGTGGTGTATCATTCCTTGGTTACAAAATGAGACTGAAATCAAAATAGCAAGTCAAACAAAGAAGCATTTGTTATTTGTTATTTTCAGAATGAACGTTTCTTTGAATTTGGGCTGCATCATTTATTTGGGGCTCATCAATATTTCATGCCACCTTGCTGTGTGCATTAATGTTATTGTTACATCACTTTTTTCCCCAGAGTAAAAAGATTATTTTTAAAAAAAAATCTGTCTATGCTGCACTTACAGATATGTCAAGGGACCAGGCTCAGTGCTGTGAAATAATAGCACTCAATTTTTTGCTTACAATCCCAAATTCACTTCCTATCACTAGGAATGGCTATTTGTGCACTCTGTTTGATTCTTGGGAAACTTTGACTTCTTTTGAATGCAATGGACTGCAGTCTTCAAGATCTAGGCATCCCAAATATAGCAATACTGGATTATACATGTGTTTAAATAAGCTTAAACACATGGCAAAGAACAGCAGTTACAAGAGAAGTCTGCTCCTTAAGTTAAACTATAAATGGTAATCATTAGGATTAGACATGGGCACGACTCAGTGAAATTGTCGTTTCCATTTTCGGTTATCGTTTCCGTTACGTAATGGAAACGGTAACGATAATTAAGCCATCAGAACTCGAACTCGAACCGAAAAAAGAAAAATTTGGACGGGTTTTTCGTTGTCGTTTGTGGCATCGCAGCGATCACACAATGCGAAGCACAGAAAACGTTTTTAAAAGTTTTTTAACCCCCCAACTCCTGGCCAAAAAAGCAGGCGAAAATATGCCGGCCTGAGGCTTTGCCACCTACCAGAGGGGTGCTTTCTGGGGGGTCCCCGGCCTTTCCCCCCCACTTCTCCTGTCCTGGGCTGCTTGCACCAGGCTGGGGGGGGGTCATCCTCGTTGTCTCGCCATGCCATGCGATGGGGGGGGGATCCAAAATGGCGACCGCAATTTTTCTTTTGAAATCGTGGTCAAAAAAACACACCAAATCACCACAGAAACATGTGAAATTTATTTATTTTAAATGCCTGAATTTTAATAGTAGCAGCAGTGGTTTTTTTTTATAGCAATAAAACGTCGTATTGATTTTATTTTATTTTATTTTATTTTTTATTTTTTTAGACCTGCCCATTTGGGCTGGGCATGGGATGGGACCATGCAATTTTTTTGAACCATTCCACCAATGGCATCGCCAGGTTTTTGACTGACACTTCTGGATGTCTCGGAGGGCATAAAAAGCCGAGGCACCTTCCAGAAATCGCAGTCGGGTGTATGGATGTGGTTGAGGGAGGGGGGCTGGCTGCTGGTCCTGGTGTGATCCGATCGAGATTGAGGAGGGAGGCTGGAGGCTTTAGGATTTAAGTTAGGCAGGCAGGGAGGAAATTGAATTTAGAAAATAATTTCTTTGATTCCCTGCAGCTTTGTCTGCTGAAGGGAATAGCAGTTTATTCTTTATTTCTTCTCTGAAGGTTTGTGAGGATTTTTTTCTGATATTGGATAAAGGGGGAGGTTCAACTGGGAGTGGGAGGTGTGGATTTATTTTAGAAATATATTATATACTACCATTTATTTTCTATTTTCCCAACTTCAATTTGCTTGCACACACACACACATTTGGGGTGCAAGCCAAGAACAGAACCTCTGTGATATCCTAACTGCCCACTCGCCCGTCCACCAGTGCCACCACCCACCTGCGACCCGCGCCGCCGCCCACCCACTCGCCTGCCCGTGGCCACCGCCCTCCCGCCCGCCTGCCTGCCCGCTCCTCCCCCCTGCCGCTGTCACCGCCCACGCCCATGCCCCCCGCCACCGCCGCCCGCCCGCACCTCCCCCCACCGCTCCCCACCCCGCCCGCCGCCTAGGGCGCAAACACCTAGCACCGGCCCCGATTGAAGGACGCCCCTATGCTCTGGGAAGTCAAATCGCACAGTGGAAACGACAAACGACAAACGACAAATGAAATGATAAATTTTTGAAAAATTTCATGACAAACGGAAACGACCCGAAACGGACCCATTCCGACAAACGACAACTCGAAACGTCATTTTTTCTGGTCATTCCCATGTCTAATTAGGATAAGTGTGGCTGTCTGTGCCAGGAATGGTTTTCTCTTGCAATGGTACATTAAGACAAACAATGTCCCTGAGGGCCATATGGCTGGCCTCCTTTGGGTGGAGGGGCAGATTTGAAGGGGACCACAGATTGGAAAAAAAAAATTACACATCACCTTATAAAGTTCTTTATGTGACTTATACATTCCTGATTTGGGCTATAATTCTTTCATATTATGTTTATGGCCATGACCCAAAAAAGGTTGTCAATGGCTGCCTTGAGATTTCAGTAAGCTGAAAATGTGGAAAAGCCAGTCCCCAACTGTCTGCCATGCAATCAAGAAGAAAATAAAAAAGTAGTAGTCATGAGAATGAAATGTGAGTCTCAAGGGTTGAAGTCAGGTTTATTCTCTGTCCCATGACATCCCCAGAGGCATCTTCAAACAGCTGGATCTTGGATCATCCCTGTTCAGGAAAGTCCTGATTAAAGGGGGGAAACCCTATGATGATGCTTAGGCCAAGCTGGCCCTTCATGAGAGGTGCGCCCTCCAGAAGAGGTTCAAGGCCAAAGAGTAGGACCTAAGAACCATCTGGCTGCAATACATCTCTGTTAGAGCCTTTTCACACGACCCCTAAAATCCGCGGCAAATGGCTCCCAGATCTGGAGCTTAAAATTGTTTCCCCACCAGCTCCGGAGTTTACAAAAAATTAAATGCGACCACACCCACCTAAGCGCATCCCAGCGTACTTTTCAAGTACCTGCTCTCCTGGGATGAAAAATTCCTGATGTGGGTGTAACGTAGTGAGTACCGGGCTCTCCTCACTTCTGTTTGTTGTTTTTTTTGACCCCGCCCCTTTAAGAGATCTGAATGCTGCCAGGGAGCAGAGCGAGATGGCAGAACGGAGGTGAGTGGCATTCTTTTTTTTCTTTTTTTCTCCCTCCCCTCACGCAGACAGCAGCCAGGAGTACGGAGGGGGTGGGAACACAGGAAGAGTGATGAACCCCCAAGATCTCTGGTCCGAATTTAAGTGGCCAGTGGATCTTAATGGTCGTGAGAAAAGGCTCTTAGGCAGACTGAAGTGTCATTTTTTAAAAAAAATTACAAATAGTGCATTGTATTGTATTTAAACTGGAACTTCCTGATGGTTAGAGCTGTTCAGCAGTGGAATAAGCTGCCACGGAGGGTAGCGGAATCTCCTTCTTTGGAGGTTTTTAAGCAGAGGTTGGATGGCCATCTGTTGGGAGTACTTTGATGGGGGTTCCTGCATGGCAAGCAGTTGGAATGGATGGCCTTTCCAACTCTATGATTCTATGATTCTATTCTAAAGCATTTATTCGTATATGCCTGTTTCTTCTGTAAAAACTTTTCATGTGTTCATGAAAATACTACTTTTTTTAAAAAAATCCATTCTGGCCAAATTTCTTAACAAAGTAGCATCAGTAACACTGAAAAGTAAAGGAAACTAAAAACTACAGCTGTAATTTAACTGAGCTTTAAGATAAAGTATTACTGAGCAAATAGGGAAGTCAAATTGGAAAGGGCTATATTTCAGTAGTGAGAGAGCACATGCTGTGCATTAATAAGGCCCCTGGTTCATGCCTCAGCATCCCCAGGTACAGCCAGGAAAAACACTTGACAGAGACCATGGAGATATGTTACTAGTCATGATTATTTTTAGATTGCAATGATGGGCAAATATTGAAGTTAGGATTTAGGACACAGTCTTCCTATATTTTACCCCTTTCCATCCCAATGAGGCATATGTTGCTAATTCCAATAAAATAAAGTAAAATAAAAAGTTTACTCCCCAGTAACTCCAATATAGGCTTGGTTTCTAGAGAAGGGGTCCAGCATTTTAAAGCTTATGGGGTGGCGCTGGCAGAGGGAAACACTCTTAATGAAATCCACAAGCCAGCATGCAAAATCATGGCTCACAATTACTGCATAAGATTAGTAGATAAGAGGATGAGGCCACTCAGTAATTCAAACCCTGCTCAGAGGTAGAGAATTTGTGACCCTCCAGATGCTGGTGAATTACAATTCCCATCATACCGTAGACTGGTCCCAGAGCTGCCAACCCCTGGTCAAGAGTGAGATGCACACGTACACATGCACACACAGTCTCTCTCTCTCTCTCTCTCTCTCTCTCTCTCTCTCTCTCTCTCTCTCTCTCTCTCTCTCTCTCTCTCTCTCTCTCTCTCTCTCTCTCTCTCTCTCTCTCTCTCTCTCTCTCTCTCTCTCTCTCTTATCATTCAAGACCCACTGTATCTTTTAATATGGTAAATCTCCCTTCTTTCAAATGGGACAGCTCCAGATGACTCTTTATTTTTACATTTTTCCCATCCTGCAACCTTAGCTGATTGTTTATCTTCCTTCTCTTCAAAAAAGCTACAGTTTCACAACATACAGTCTTGCAAGCCTCTCCTTCAGAAATCTCATAATTGATTTATCATGCAACAATTACAGAAAAGAGGACCACCCAGGAAGGACAAACAGTCCTGCACTGTTTCTCATTGGGAAAGGCTCTTTCACATTTGTTTCTCATTTTTTTAAAAAGTTGCCATGTGTTAATTTCCTTTCCTTTCCTTTTCCTTTCCTTTTCCAATTTTTTTGCTTGCCCATCCTTCTCAGCATTTGGCTACTGTGGGATAGTGACCACAACAGAAGGCAAGCTGAGAGGTGTAGTCTCTAACTTCTTCAAGTCGATTAAGAGACAAAGGGTCAGAAGACACAAGCCATTTGCTACCTTAATGGCCCACTGCTTGTTTGTTGGTTTGGTTTGCTTGTGGAACTATCTGCAGCATGCTTGGATGTGGCGAGATCATGCTCCAAGAAGGGCAGCGGAGGCTGACCGAAGTATTACAAAGCTTGTGGACCAATCCTTGTAATAATAATCTTGTTGTAATGATATTTGAATTGTAGAGCTGAAAGCGGTCCAATGGATCATCAAGTCCAAGCACAACTAGACTTTGTGTCATCCGGGGCAAACATAGATTCGGCACCCCAGATGACACAGACTTTAGTTGTGGACCAGTTGATTCCTCTCTCTCTCTCTCTCTCTCTCTCTCTCTCTGTATTGGGGGTTCAAACATGGGCTTAGAAAAGTTACTTTTTAAATTAGTCATCCCATCAGAACTGATTTACAGCAACCCTGATAGGACCTTCAAGGCAGGTGAGATATTTAAGGAGTGGTTTTACCAGTTCCTCTCTCACCACAAGTGTGCACAGCCCAGCGGCAATTTTGGCCCTGTTCACTGCACAATACTGGGCACCTCTTTTTAATATTACAACACCACACATTTCTGAGGCAACCTTTTCCCCATGTTCAAATACATGTTTAAGGAACCCTTCTCCAATCTGATGCCATCTTGGTATGCTTGAATATAACCATGTTGACTGAGGACTGTAATGTCAGTGGAAGGCCAACACATTCTAGAGGTAATATATGTTGATGACAGCTGACTTGCCATCATGTATCTGTATTCTGTAGTAGAGATGGGCACGACTCAAAAAAATGGTGTTTCGTTTGTCGTTTGGTCGTTTAGGGGTCCGTTTCGGTTCGTTTTCATTTTTGTGACATTTTTAGGTAACAAAACGAAAAAATGAAAATGAAAACGAAAAATTGCTGTTTTGTTAGCATTCTTTTTAGTTCAATGCATCTGCTGCAACGAAAACGAAAAACACGGCAAATTTGGTTGTTTCATTTTCGTTTTCGTTTTGTTTTTTAAAAAATTTCATTTCATTTTCGTTGCGTAACAAAACGAAAAAATGAAAACGAAAATGAAAAATTGCTCGTTTCGTGCCCATCTCTAATCTGTAGACCTTGAGAGAGGGGGGAGGAGGAGAGAGAGAGAGAGAGAGAGAGAGAGGTTGCTCCCAAGCAATTCTCTCTGAAACATTTCAGTTATTTAATTTTAATTTTAATTTTTGTTGCTGGTGAGCAGAGGGAGTGGGGAAAATAAACTTTCTTCAGAGTTCTAAAGCACTGACCCACCACTTCAGAAAATGCTTTGTCTCCAGTCATTTCCCACCATTTATCCAATATAGGGGATGCCAGGGCATGGCATCCAGCAAAGAAATGGGTAGTTGTACATGGGAGAAAGCAATCTTTAGATGGTCCTTAAACATGAGCTCTTTATAAAGCCTTTGAAAGTTAGGAAGCAGCACTTTAAAGGAGAATTCAAGTTGCAAATTCAGTGTGAGGTGGAACTGCAGAGAAAAAGAGAATATAAACAGAGAGTGTTGTGACATTTGGAGACTCATCTCAGATAACCAGGACTAGATAGTATGAAAGGAAGGGAGGCACAAAACTGCCAGTCATCAGCAGCTACAGGTTTTATATTATATGTTTACTTTTTAGCATTCCACTCTTCAAAAGATGCCTAAGAAGGATTTCTATCTTCCTTTTATATTGTTCTAAACCTGAGTACAGTTTTAAGGGGGCTACCAATTTCTGTGGGTCAGGGACACCACTGTCCTCTTATATTTCACCATGCAGAAATGCATCAAAAGCAAAGCATATATGGTAGCTTTTTATAGGAAATAAGACAGAGAGAGGGAGAGAAAGATGCTCACAAAAGAGATATAGAAGGACTCTGGGCATAAATCAGAGTCCAGCAAATTCTCCACCTGGATTCACCCTTTGTGAACTCATGGAACATATCATTGTATTTATTGACCAATGGAGATCCTCAAGACTGGTAGATCAAAGAGGTTAAGGGAAGCACTGTCCCTTTAATCCTGTACCAAGGAATATCTTCAAGGTCTATGGGTGATTAGATATTTTATTTATGCAAGTGGCTGCAGGGCACTTGATGGATGCAGCAGCTGCCGTCCCTTTGTGACTCATGGGTCCCTCCTCTCAAAACGTTTGATATTCCTGTCATCTCTTCACTCCTAAGGCTACAAGTGTTGGCATGCAGACAACCGAGAAGAATTTAGAGTGTTGAGAGGCAGGAAGTAGGTTCAGAAGAGGCACAGGGGGGTGGGAGAGTGAATCCTGATCTCTCTCCACCACCACACTAAGGAATATTGCAGCTGCTCTCCATGGAAGTGCTTCTCCTTTTATCAGGCCCTCTGATCAAGGGCTACGTTGAGGTCCACTGGCTTCTACAGCAGCCATCCACCCAGTGACACCTAAATATTTTGCTCTTGCAGGAGACAAAAGACTCGAAGGAAGCGGGGCCTGGCTCTTGTCAAAGGCTAGGCTGACAGCTTTACAACCACACTTGGGAGAGGAGCTGAAAGGAGGAGCATTAGATTTAATCACTGCTGACAGGGGTAGGTGATGAATATTTTTATAGCAGAGGAAATGTATCAAACAGGGGAAATTAGACTGAAAGATGATAAGGATCTTAGCCTGACAAAGCCAATTAATAGATGTTTACAAATGACCAAACCTGATAGATCAAAGGCCCTCCCGGTTCTTTTGTGCTGGGAGAGATGGTTTTCCAGTATTGTGCCATTCCAGAAGGAATGTACTAAAAGCTCAGGCATATGTGTATTGGAATTTTAGGGTTAATCCATCTATGAATGGTGACTTCTTAGACCATGCCTGCAGGATCTAAACTTTACCCTTTAGACTCACTTAACTTAGACCTAAATCCACAAATTCTATATAGGATCAAATGTTAACAACTGAAAAGTGTGTCCAAGAGAGACTACAGGGGTCCTGTAATGACAGCTTCATGTTTGGAAAGAGAACATGCACATTTTTTAAAAAAAATGCATGTCATACAATAGACAGAGAGGCAACATTAATGTTCTGGTTTGCACAACATTGTAGCTAGTTTGCTAATAAATAATGAGTGCATAGATTTTAAGATGCTTAATTGCTTAAATACCTCCCTGGCAAAGGTTGCTTAACATGGATGCATTTCAAAGAATATCCATATCTCTTGATCTGGAGAATGGGTTTGTGAAATGATTGTTTCAGCGATGGTAAAACTGACTCTTTACTTAGATGCCCTGTGTTAAGATGAAAACCTGTTGCCTGAAGGGTGGCTGTGCTTTGCTTAGTCCCCAATTGGTTCTATGTAGCTTCTAGAATCCAGGATCCTTCACAAGTAGTTTGTCCTATGGCAGATATTGAACATTGGAAGCACAAGAAAAGGAGAACATGCTACTTCATGGTAACTAAAACATAACTTTTTATTATGGAATCTGGGTTAAGATCTTCTTGCTCTTCCTGAGAGAGAGTTTACTTATTATCAGAGGCGTAGTTCTCGTACAAAAAGCTTTAAACTAAGAAGGCTGGAAACTCACATCCTCCCACCTTATTTTTCTCTTTAGGACTCAGGTCTCATATATTTATTCAGGAGTCAGCTCCGGTAGACAGAATGTGTCTGTCTTCTGTGGCTGCATAAGATTGTGTTGTCATCCCCAAAGGGATCTACAAACCCAACTGGGGTTGAGCAACGCAATTGATAATTGTAAAGGGAAGAAAGGACTGAATTGTTTCCTAATCAAGTGCTTGTGAAATATGATTGCATAGATGTCTATCTAGGAAACTTTATTCTACTTAGGTCTCTCCATTGCTTTCTCGCGCCGTTTACACACTAGACCCTGGCAAGAGAACACACCCTACATGGCTTTAATTTGGTTTTCAGATAATTACAAGCTTTTGACTTTGGGCTTCTTTCCAAAGATAGTAAACCATCTTTTCTGTAACAAGGACTACTGTTGGCAAGATTTATCTATACAGTGAGACCATTTACAAGCCACCCTCAAATCTCGTTATGCAAAACACAGTTCAAGCTACAGCATGCTTGAGGTGAGCAACATAATGGACATATGCACCAGTCTGTCTCTCAACGAGGGAGGCGGCAAAGCCTTGAGCGATCCATAGGTTGCAAAACCCATCTTGGCTGTTTTTATGATGCATCTCACAGAACACTTAATAGCCCAAGAACCCACACACGGACACAAGTTTTCCTTGCTATTCATTAACTGTCTGAGAGATGACACTGAGACACGTAGAACACCACTCAGATCTTAACTCAGAATTCAAAACACAGAATCCTGGTTTAGGTATCATGAAGTAGCCTATTCTCCTTTCCTATTTCTTAAAACTGCAGAGCTGGAAGTGACTCTGAGTATCATGGAGTTCAGCCCCTCTCAAGGAGCCACTGTGGGGAATCAAAGTCCCCACCTCTGGCTCTGCAGCCAGAGACCTAAACCACTGAGCTATCCATGCTGATTGAAAATCATCCACAAAACAAAAGACCCTAACCTCAGAAGCCAGCTTGGCACCACCTTTTCTGTTCTCTCATGTTTTGGCATGTGAGATTGCCTGTGGACATCCTTAAACAGTTTCTTGTGGGACATATTCTGTGTGGTTGCCAACTCATCCAATGTTTTTCTCTCCTGTGTAGTATGGACACACAAGTCTGGGCTCCCTTTGAAAGTACAGTGGTACCTTGTATAAAGGAATTAATTCATTCCAAATGAAATTATGTTAAGCAAATTTTCCTTTATACACATTCCCATAGGAATGCATTGAAAATGGAATAAACCCATTTTTATGTTGTACAGATTTTCCCCATAGGCGATTATGTTAAGCAAATTTCTCCTATCTCCGGAATTTTTTATGTTGTACACATTTTTTGTTATACAAACTGTTTGTTATACAAGGGTCCACTGTACTGAATAGAGATGGGCACGAAACGAGCAATTTTTCGTTTTCATTTTCATTTTTTCGTTTCGTTACGAAATGAAAACAAAATGAAATTTTTTTAAAAAACAAAACGAAAACGAAAACAAAACGACCAAATTTGCCGTGTTTTTCGTTTTTGTTGCAGCAGATGCATTGAACTAAAAAGAATGCTAACAAAACAGCAATTTTTCGTTTTCGTTTTCATTTTTTCGTTTCGTTACCTAATGAAACGAAAACGATTTTTTTTTTCCAAAAAAATCACGAAAACGAAAACGAACTGAAACGGACCCTTAAACGACCAAACGACAAACGAAACACCATTTTTTGAGTCGTGCCCATCTCTAGTACTGAAATAAGTCCCTCCTACCTGTTCAGGGTGCTCTTTAGTGTCTTGGAGTAAGTGTGACAAAATATGGACAATTTTATTTATAGTAAGGATTCATTTAAATGGAAGGCAAAGATTCTCATAATTTTAATTACAACCACCACCACCACCACCACCAATCCTATAATTCAGGGCTGACCACCTGTTACTTTCCATGTGTGGGTGGGATTATAAATCCCAGATTTCTTCCACTAGTAACTATGCTGGCTAGGGCTGTTGGGAGCTGCACTCCAACCACATCTGGTGGGCCACACATTGCCCACCTCTGATGTCACTGAATTTTATAGTAAACATGGTTGAAAATCACCACTTTGCTATCATGACAATGAAGAGAACACATCCTGCAATCTAATCCTCCCCTTCTTCTTTCTTCTGGAAACAAAATCCGTGAATAAACCCGTGGATATTCCTGAGATACTTTGGAGAGCAAAGTACTGAGGATTTTGAAGTGAGACACTTCAGATGTCTGTTTTCACTTGGGGTGAATAGTGCTGAGTGTTGGGTTTAATACATCCAGCTTTGTTTTCTCCCTTGTTGTTAACATAATCCCCCCTACATATGAGGTTGGGCCAGTTCGGTCTGTATTTGCCACCACCTTCTTCTTCTTTGTACATTAAAATATAAGGAGAAAATCTCCTTTGTACCCTTACAATAAATCCAGTCAGCAGCTGGAAAATCTACAAAGCAACCAGGCTGTAGTTGCAGCTGAATAAAGGTGCCCCATTGGAACTTGAACCAAAAGGTCCCAAGGGGAGGAAGGACAGAGAGGCAGCCAAGGCAGTCCTCCAACCTATCAATCAAATTAGAGCTTCCAGGAGAATTAAGGGGAAAGCTATCCAGCCACTTAACAGTTTTGAGTGGATGAACATTCTGCAGTACTTGATTACAGGTGTGCAATTACGACCGTCTCTGAGGCATTTGCTTCTTAATAAAACACACCTTTGGTACCTAGAAACTTGTCTTTTGGAGGCACTTCATTTAGTCTATCAGGCAAATCACTATCTTCTCTAGGAAGACGTGACAAATCTGTGTGCAGCACCTTAAAAATGTCAATACAAAAACCAATGACACTGAGCTGTTTCCATTTGCATTTCTTGAGTTTAGCAGAGACACCTGTGAGCAGAAAGGGAGTGGGAGAAGACTTTATTTTGCAAATTTCCCCTTTTTCCTACAGCTGGCCCCCATAATGAGATTCCAGTCTCTAGGAGTGGTTAGGAGCAGGTTTAATGTAGAGGCTAAAGAAAGTTAGCAACCTATCCAAACATTAAATAAATAAATAAATAAATAAATAAATAAATAAATAAATCTACATAGGAAGGTCTCTGCTGAACAAACCTATGTTGTACAAGGGTGACTCAGAGACTGAACCATTGCATGACTACTGTCATGAGATTTGTGCTTGGCATAGTGGAAAATATTGGCCTTTTTAAAAGTGATGGTCTAGAGCAGTGGTTCCCAAACTTGAGTCCCCAGATGCTCTTGAAATGCAACTCCCAGAAATCCTGCCCAGCACAGCTAGTGGTGAAGGCTTCTGGGAGGTTGGGCACTACTCTAGACCATCACTTTACAATTTGCCAGGTGCTGTTTACAGGGAATGCAAGTAATTTTTCCTTCTCCAGTGCATAAGCATCCATTGTACCTGGGGAAGTCTGCACATTTCCAGTGGTCCTGCCTTCCTGGGACCAATTGAGAGGAATGGATAAGTGGCTGAGCATCATTATTTCCTCAAGGCCAGAAAAAGGAGACTTGCTAAAAGATGGATCAAGATCTACTAATGAAACCCCTGCTCGAGTGGTAGACCACAGTAGATTTTGGTCCATGCCATCTCAGGACTGTAACTATGCAGGCACTATGACTTCAAGGCTGTCCCCTCCCATATACACCTGTGGTTGAGGTATGTGGCTGTAGAGCCAGAGATCGAAAGGTTAATTTTGCAGTGAGCATCCCAGAACAGCTGGGTCAGTGTTGCAAGCTGCACAGACCCAGGGTGCCCCCAGAAGAAGAGAATGCTAGGACACTTCTAAATACCCTCTACCTGAGAAGCATTGACAAAGATAATCATATAAATCAGAAACAAGTTGATGGAACACCTCGATGCTGCCGATGTTTAAAGTTCTTACACTTATATGAGTTTTGGCAATTTTATCCACAGAATCCAAGACGGTTTACAACATCTGTGATGTTTCTGTTTCTCTACTCTGACTCAGAATTGAAGCCCTGGGCAGGTTCTCTTTGGTTTTTATATGCTGCCAGCACCCCAGATGCTCAGAAACAAGGGCCTAGAGTTCCTTCACCAAATTAGGTACACTTCAAAAGAGTGTCCCAGAGGTTAAGGCTGAAATTAGCACTAAAACCCTCTCTCTGCTAGTCAGCAAACCAGGCTTGCCAGTTTTGAAATGTTTATTGAGAGAATAATACACATGAAGGGGGGAAAAGTAGTAAGAAGCAGATTGTTGGCAACTGAAAAGAACCATTTCAAGGTTACAAAAATGAAGACTTTGATACAGGTGTGCTCCAGCAATTTCAGAGAATTGCTTTGTCTTCAGAAGGGGTGCTCCATTTTGAAAACCAACTTTTTCACCAATGGGGGTGGAGGAGGGGAAGAAGCAGAGACTGAAGAGGGAAGCAGGAGGAAAGAAATTAGCATTGTTATCCAGACTTTCTTTTCTTTTCTTTACTCAGCCTCTCAAGAGCATATTTAAAGAACTATTCTATTAAGGACTTTTTTTACAGTTACTGTATGTTTTTACAAGGGAACAAATGGCAATGGTTTGGAAAACAGAACAGAGCCAGGAAGTGTGATAAAAGCCAGTTAGTGATCAAGGACAAGTATTATGCAATCCAAACCTAAGGGTTATTAGTAGGAATGGGTTTGGGTTGCTGCAACTTTTGGCTGTGTGCTTTTTAAAAAAAAGGTATCCTATATGAGGCAAGTGGGGGCATTAAAATCCCTTTTAAGCTTTGTGACTTAAAACAATCCTCAGCACAGGGACACCCAGCTAACACAGGAGGTCTGAAGCTGCTCTGAGACCTCTTGAAACTTCATCCAAGGGACTAGTGATAATTCCACCCTTGAGCTGCAGAGCTGTTCCATCCATTCACTGAGTCATGCATTCAAACAGCAACACGCAGTTGCTGTTGCCTCCTCTCTAGAAAGTCTGGTCCTCATGCTGGTAGGGAGTAGACATGGGCACGACTCGGCGAAATTGTCGTTTCCGTTTTCGGTTATTGTTTCCGTTACGTAACGGAAACGGTAATGATAATTAAGCCATCAGAACTCGAACTCGAACCGAAAAAAGAAAAATTTGGTCGGGTTTTTCATTGTCGTTTGTGGCATCGCGGCGATCACGCAATGCGAAGCACAGAAAAAGTTTTTAAAAGTATTTTTTTAAAAAAACCCGACTCCCGGCCAAAAAAGCAGGCGAAAATATGCCTGCCTGAGGCTTTGCCACCTACCAGAGGGGTGGTTTCTGAGGGGTCCCTGGCCTTTCCCCCCCTCTTCTCCTGTCCTGGGCTGCTTTCACCACGCTGGGGGAGGGGTCATCCTCGTCGTCTCACCATGCCATGCGGTGGGGGGGGATCCAAAATGGCGACCGCAATTTTTCTTTTGAAATCGTGGTAAAAAAACACACCAAATCACCACAGAAACATGTGAAATTTATTTATTTTAAATGCCTGAATTTTAATAGTAGCAGCAGTGGGGTTTTTTATAGCAATAAAACGTCGTATTGATTTTATTTGATCTTATTTTATTTTTAATTTTTTTAGACCTGCCCATTTGGGCTGGGCATGGGATGCGACCATGCAAATTGTTTGAACCATTCCACCAATGGCATCGCCAGGTTTTTGACTGATACTTCTGGATGTTTCGGAGGGCATAAAAAGCCAAGGCACCTTCTAGAAATCGCAGTCAGGTGTATGGATGTGGTTGAGGGAGGAGGGCTGGCTGCTGGTGCTGGTGTGATCCGATCGAGATTGAGGAGGGAGGCTGGAGGCTTAAGATTTAAGTTAGGCAGGCAGGGAGGGAACTGAATTTAGAAAATAATTTCTTTGATTCCCTGAAGCTTTGTCTGCTGAAAGGAATAGCAGTTTATTCTTTATTTCTTCTCTGGCGGTTTGTGAGGATTTTTTTTCCTCATATTGGATAAAGGGGGAGGTTCGACTGGGAGTGGGAGGTGTGGATTTATTTTAAAAATATATTATATATACTACCATTTATTTTCTATTTTCCCAACTTCAATTTGCTTGCACACACACACATTTGGGGTGCAAGCCAAGAACAGAACCTCTGTGATATCCTAACTGCCCACTCGCCCGTCCGCCCGCACTGCCACCCGCCTGCGGCCCGTGCTGCCACCCACCCACTCGCCCGCCCGTGGCCACCGCCCGCCCGCTTGCCCACCCGCTCCTCCCCCCTGCTGCTGTCACCGCCCGCCCATGGCCCCCCGCCACCGCCGCCCGCCTGCCCCCCTGCCCCCCGCCCCGCCCACTGCCTAGGGTGCAAAAACACCTAGCGCCTGCCCTGATTTCAGGACGCCCCTATGCTCTGGGAAGTCAAATCGCGTGGTAGAAATGACAAACGACAATCGAAACGACAAATTTTTGAAAAATTTCACGACAAACAGAAACGACCCAAAACGGACCCGTTCTGACAAACGACAACTCGAAACGTCATTTTTTCTGGTTGTGCCCATGTCTAGTAGGGAGGGATGACCTTTGTCTTCTCACTGCAGTTGGGTTTAAGATCCCAGATATATAGACCAGGAATGGGACAAATGCTGGTGAACTATTGTCCTGCCCCTGCTTCCCCATGGACTTTGACAATGATTGTGTGTATTCAAATCAACCTCATTAAATGATGCTCATAGGACCCTTACAAAAGTGACGCCAGTCAGTAAGTATTGCCAATGGGAGTTATGATCCAAAAATGCCTGCAGGACCACATGTTTTCCACCCTAGCTATGGTGCGGTGCTTTAAAATTTTAACTCCAAAAAGCTTTACAGTTTGAAGATTTAAATTCAAAAAGGTTACATGGTTTCCCTCTTACTGTGTTGATTGCTAGTGATAAAAGAGGTCAGTGCCACAATAGCTGACCAGACCATTATATAGGGAAAAGCCCAAAAACCAAGGGTCTCTGCCAACTTCCAGACTTGGAGGTTTGGAGATGGGAAGCATCATGACACTCAAGGGTCTTCTACTGAAGAATATGGCAGTTGTGCAGCCTTCCATATGAACCAACCTGGCAATTATAATCTAGCCAGGGGGCCTTCCTGAAAGAGACATCCCTCAAAGAGGTGAAATGGATGGCTTGCATGTATAGGGCTTTTTTTGGCATAGCTCCCAGGCTATGGAACACCCTCCCAATTATGACCAGCCTGGCACCAATGTTGATGACATTTCAGCACAAGGTAAAAACCTTTCTGTTCCAGACATTTATTAATTGATATGTGTGATGTCCATTCAAATCTTGGCTTGCTTGATATCTCATCTCAGAATTGGATTCTGAATGCATACAGGTCCAGGATGATGTCCAGGGATAATATCTTTATCGTGTTGTCTAATACTTTTGCAAGGATCTAGGCACAGTAGGACTGAGTTTTGAAAAGAACCCCCCCCCCCCCCCGCTGCCAAAAAAAAAAGCTATGTAGCCCATCAGTCAATAGGTATGTTCTGTTATACTCAATCTTTGGTCACTTGAAGTAATCTAGTTAATAGGGAGTTTGAACAGCACCTTTGTTTGACCAGTTCTTTGAGTTTGAGGGCCTAATAAAATAAGGGGAAAATAGATCCACACACTTGCTCTTCAAAATCCTTTTAGAGATGGGCACGAAACAAAAAAATGGTGTTTCAGTTTTTTGTTTGTCATTGAGAGGTCTGTTTTGGTTTGTTTCCGTTTGTCATGAATTTTTGGAAAAATTTCGTTACCGTCTTTCATTTTTTCGTTTGTCATTTCTACCCACTTTTTGCGCGATTTTTAAAGCGTTTCCGTGCGCAGGCATCCCCCAACGCCCCAGACCAGAGGGAAAACACTAAAAAAAATGGATGCTGGCAAAGACACAGTATAAACTAGGTACGCAGGGAGGCTGCAAAGGCAGCGGTGGCCATTGCCCAGGGTGCAAGGCAGCCAGAGAGTGACTGCACTGTGGGGCAAGGGAGGGTACTCACCGAGAGGTACGCAGCACGTACGCACACAGGGAGGCTGCAGGACTGAAGCTAGAGTCGCAGAGACAGCAATCCCACCCTAACTCCCACCAGAGACTGCAAGGAGGACGGGGGCTGCCAGACCTTTTTATGCCCTCTGTGGCTGCCAGACCTGCCCGCCCAGTCTGCAACCTGGGCATGCTATTGGTTGAACATGATCCCATCGAATGGCTTGCCTCCATTTTGTGGCTGGTGCGACATCCATTTTAAAGGGAAAAGAAAAATACATTGCGATGGGAGAAGGAAAAAAAAGTTTTAAGGACCCCAACCCCCCTGGTAGGTATTATCAGACAATATAAATTATTATCGCTGCCTTTTTACAGATGTCCAGGGCGTTTTTTAACATTTAAAGCAGCTCATTTCATTGTGTGTCGCCATTAATGGAAACAAAACGTAACAACCACAATTTTCATAGTTCTGTTCGTTTCGTTTCATTTTCATCACAATTTTCGTTTGTTGTTTCATTATGTAACGGAAACGACAAACGGTAACAGAAATGAAAAAATGTTTGTTCCGTGCCCATCTCTAAATCCTTTCTATATAAGATGAAAGCAAGTAGCTATCCAAAAAGTGTATTTACTCTGAATTAGCACTGATCCACATTGCTTCTGGGTAAATTAAAGTGGAATGTCTTAGTCAATGGAGTAGCAATCACTGCTGTATTTAAATATCCACTGCCATTGTAACAGAAATTGTTGTAGGAGCAATCCAGTAATACATGGCCTTGATGGGTGAGATTTTTAGACTGTGCCTTGATATGGATGAGTGGTTGACTTGAGGGCATGATGGATGATATATTGGATACCTGTGGCAGGATGCTAGACAGCTGTGCAAGTGCACATTCCTATCACCTGGCCACTCCTATTGTTCTAAAGCCCAATTCCAGGTGTTCCTTAAAGGTTCTGGCCATGTGTAGGCTCCACCTATAAGCAAGAACTCAGATTTTTTCCATGGTCCTTATTCATGTGTACAGCCCATATGAGCCCAAGAGCCTTCCCTTTCATGACAGTGAAACCATGAAACCGTTTCATGACAGTGAAGAACGAAATAGTAGAGGAGGCTGGTTCTTCACTTCTAAACACCTTTTTCAGCTCAAGTTCTTATTGCCTTTAGCAGTTCAGATGTGTAAAGTTGGAGTCGATCACACCTCTGATCTAATTATCTAAATGTGCTTAATCACCAAATTAATTGCCCAGAGAAGCCCCCCGGACTTTGTGGCTGCTGAATCCCTTTTAGGGATTTAACCTAGCAGCTGGGAATGAGTTGGCAATCACTTCACCATCACCCCTTCAGGAAATTTCTGCAGCATCAGTAGATGAACACCTTCTGAACACCTTTGTGGGAGCTTTACAGATACCTCATAATTTACCTAATGTCATCACAGGAACAGATAGCAGGAATAAATAAATAAATAACATCCACTCCGCAAAAGCAAATCCTCATGGCATTAACAAATTCATTTGTCTTTGACATGCCATGAAACTCATTGGGTTTTTTTTAATAATTAGAAAAGTTATATCCAGCTTTAAACAGTGTATGACTTGACTGCAATTCTTGTTTAAAAGCTTGAAGGTGAGCACTGCAGTATTCAAGCTTTTGAACACACACACACACACACACACACACACACACACACACACACACACACACACACAATTTCTTTTTCCCATTTCTAACATAAGCAAAATCTACAAAGGAAAGAGGCACCACATGAGACCTAAAACCTTTAAAGAGGAAGGTGAATATTTTTTTTCAGGCAGTTAAGAGAGGGGTAGATTGCTTTTAACTGTTACTGACAAGACAATTGTTTGTTAATTTGCATTTACTGGTGAGTATCCCATCTCAACAGAGAGGAGAGAGCTCATTAAGGATAGATTAGGGCTGACATGACTTTACAGCCCACAAAGTAAGAGGACCATTAAAACATGCAGCTTGATTGCTCCTCTCTCATTCTTTTCCCGAGGTTACAGTCTTTTCGATGAGCATCTGTCCTTCAATAGTCTCATCTGAATAACTTTCCATTCTTTCTGCCCACTCTCATCTTGGTGTCCTGATTATCTTAGAGACAGGCACAAAGGTAAGTTGCTTTGAAGCCGCAGTATCCCCATTATCAGGTAATTGCTATAATTAAATATGCAAAGTATTGACATGGAGCTATTTAGGGTGCCAAGTTTTCTTTAATGATGTTGCTCTTGGGCCTTTTGAAAGCAGGGGAACATGTAAAGGCTTAACAGGTGAACCTTTTCCTGGCAGAGAGGAGAAGCGATTTATTTGTTTTTGTTTTTATTTATTTTATTTCATTTTATTTATATACAGTCCATCTGGCTAGCAAGGCCGCTCTAGGCAGTTTAGAAGGGGAAACTCCCAGTGGAAAGGAAAACTTCATTTGGCTGTTGTGAGTTTTTTGGGCTGTTTGGCTATATTCTGGAAGTTCTTCTTCCAGACATTTCACCAGATATCTGTGGGTGGCATCTTCAGAGGGCAAGGAGCTCAGGGAACTAGGAGTTCTCTCTGTGCTCTAGGTAATGCTTAAGCAGCTTTTACAACTGCCCTCCAACTTTCTGCCTCTAAGGAGACTCCTGCCCTGGCTGCAACATCATCTAGCCATGGACTTTAAGAACATCTTCTAACCAAGGACTTTAAAAGTAACCCCCTGGTAAAGCACATCTTTTACCATGTCTGAACTTCTGGGACCTGCTTTGAAGAACAGTGATTTACACTCAAAAGTTGTGATGTTCTTTGTTTTTTATTTTTATTAGTGGCCTATAAATGTATTGCCTGTAACCTATTTTTGTAATTAAAGAGAGAGAGAGAGAGAGAGAGAGAGAGGCAGTGTGTGTGAGAGAGAGATCTCCCTGACAGCTCAGTTCATCTACAGAGTATGTCATATAGAAAGGTGGATTAGATTCAGCTAACAAAGGAAGGAAAATTGGTGCAAGAAACGTCAATAATTTAAGATATGCAGATGACTGGCAGATACCAGCAATGCCTTGAAATGATTACTGATGAAGTTAAGGAAGAAAATGCAAACAAGGGATTATGTTGACTGTTGGGCATTAAGAAGACAAAGATAACAAGTCTAGAAGAAATGCATAACTTTAATGCAGACGACTTCAGATACTTTAAGTTTTTCTGCAACTTTGTCAGTGATTAGCCAAGATGTAAACTGCAATCACAAAAAGAGAGAGAGAGAGAGAGACTGAGACTTGGGAGAGCAGCCATGATGGAACTAGAAAAGATCCTTAAGAGTTAGAATATGCTATTGGAAATCAAGATTATTCAGACTATGGTGTGCCCATTTGCCATGAAACGTTGGTAGGAAAGACCAACAGTGAAGAAGGAGGACAATTCAATTTGAAATATAGTGTTGGAGATGAGTAGAGATGGGCACGACTTGAAAAAAAATTTTTTTGAGTTGTCGTTAGTCGGGCCAGTCTCGTTTCGGGTCGTTTCCGGTTTTCGCGAAAATTCGCAAAAATTAGTCGGTTCGTTTTTTCGTTTTTCGTTTTTGTTAGTACTGGTTTTTTGGGGGGGGAGCGGGCTCCTGGAGGCACCTCTGTGGGGTGGGTGCCTCCTCTGGCCCGCTATAAAGGGAAAGTGGGCTCCTGGAGGCACCCGTGGGTGCCTCCTATTCTCACCCACTAGGAAGGGGAAGCAGGCTCCAAGAGACCCCTCTACATGGGGGTCTCCCTTCCTCACCTGCTGCTGCTGCAAAATGCTATGCAATAGCCATATGGATATTGCATAACATAATGTGCAGACAGTGAGACCAGTGTGAGAGTGATAGAATCATGCCTTCCCTGCACAAGGCTCTCGCACCACCATGTCTCACACAGAAGGGAAGTGTACTTGCTGCGTGTAGTGCAATGTAAGCAAGTAGATCTGGCTTTAAGGTGGCTTAGTGCAATGGCTAGGGTTAGGCTAGTGACGGGTAAGGTTACGGTGGGCTAGTGGGTTGCACCTCTGGGTGCCTCTCTGACCCACTAAGAAGACAGTCTGTGACGTATGGGTACGGAGTCAAGGGTTAGGGTTAGGGTTAGGGGGGCTAGGGCAGGTTTTAGCGGGCTTTTTGGCACATCCCAGAAGTCTCCATGGCCAAGTGGCCATGCGATTGGTGGGATGGCTCCAAAAATTTGCATGGTCGTCCACTCCCACATGGCTGGCCACTCGGCCAGCCCATCATTGCGCAGGTGTAAATAAAATAAAATAAAATAAAATCAATGGAGGACAGAGGAGGAGAGGAGAGACATTTTGTTGCAAGAAAAAACCCACTGCTACTGTGAAAAATCTGGCAGTTTATAAATTTTCGCGTGTTTCTGTCGTGCTTGTGTGTTTTTGGACCACGATTTCAAAAACAATATTGCGTTCGCCGCCCCATTTTGGATCCCCCGCCCGCACCGCATGGCATGGCGAAATGGCGACTCAAGTCCGGCTGGCCAGGACGGGGGGGACGCGGGACCCCCCCTCCAGAAACCACCCCTCCGGTAGGTGCCCTGCGCCCTTAGACAAGCAGGCATTTTTCCACCTGCTTTTTTGGCCCGGGAATGGGTGGGGGGAGAGTTTAAAAGTTTTTTCCTGTGCCGTCCGTGCCGCTTGCTTGCGCTTTAATTGCGGCGGCCGGCGGCTGGCGAGACTGGGCTTTTTGCTGGCTGCGAGCCTGCGGCGAGTCCCACAGAGCAGCCCACTAGGACGGGGGATGGGGGGGAGGCCGGGGACCTCCCTCCAGAAACAACCCCTCTGGTAGGTGCCCTGAGGCACGGCAGGCATTTTTCCGTCTGCTTTTTGGCCGGGAACCGGGTTTTTTTTAACTTTTAAAAACTTTTTTTCTGTGCCGCGTGGCATCACGCAATGCAAGGAACGAGCACGACAAATCAGACCAAAATTGTTCATTCGTCGGTACGAGCTCGAAGTCTGGGGGAGTAATTCCCGTTACCGTTTCCGTAGAGTAACGGAACCGAGTAACGGAAACGGAAACGGGAATACCGCTAAGTCGTGCCCATCTCTAGAGATGAGTTTTAAGTGAGGTCTAGATCAAATGAAGTCAGCTCCCTCACTAGAAGATAGGCTGAGGAAAGTGACGCTATCATACTTTGGGCATATCATGAAAAAACAAGGTCTCATTAGAAAAGACAACAGTACAAGGCAGTAGAAAAAAGGACAATTGAATATGAAATGGGCTGATTGAATAAAGGAAGCCATGGCTATTGTTGTGCAAGATTTGAGCAACACTGTTACTAATGGGGCGTTTTGGAAATCATACGGTTACTCAGGGCCTTTTTACACGACCCCTAAGATCCGCTGGCCACTTAAATTCAGACCAGAGATCTTAGGGGTTCGTCGCTCTTCCTCTGTCCCCACCCCCCTCTGCACTTCCTGGTTGCTGGCTGCGTGAGGGGAGGGAGAAAAAAGAAAGAAAAGAATGCCGGTTTACCTCCGTTTTGTTCCCGGCAGCATTCAGATCTCTTAAAGGGGCAGGGCACAAAAAAAGAACAAACAGAAGCCAGGAGAGCCCCGCACTCACTATCCTTACACTGGATCAAATATTTGTCACCTCCAAAAAGCAGGTACCTGAAAGCTGCGCTGGGACGCGCTAAAGTGGGCGGGGTCGCACTTAATTTCCTGTTAACTCCGGAGCTGGTGGGTAAACATTTTTAAGGTCCGGACCATGCAGCCATTTGCGGCGGAGCTTAGGGGTCGTGTATAAACACCCTCAGTTGATTCTGGTTGGGTTACGCATAACACATACATTTTGAAACTATAGTGTCTTGATTTTCCATATACTTTAAGCATCGGAGCTCCATGAATTGCCACTGACATTTCATTATCAGGATCCCAACCTTGTCATTCTGACATTTCCCAAGATGGTACCCTTCATGTTTCCTTAGGTCTGTGTAGTATTTGCTGTCAAAGGGGCATGAGAAGACACAACTCATTGGAGAAGGCAATAATGCTAGGAAAATTTGAAGAAGCAGGACAAATGAGTAGTAGATTGGGTTTGCAAGAGATGAGTAGTAGAGATGGGCACGACTTGAAAAAAAATTTTTTCGAGTTGTCGTTAGTCGAGCCGGTCCCGTTTCGGCTCGTTTCCGGTTTTCGCGAAAATTTGCAAAAATTAGTCGGTTCGTTTTTTCGTTTTTCGTTTTTGTTAGTACTGGTTTTTTTGGGGGGGGGGAGCGGGCTCCTGGAGGCACCTCTGTGGGGTGGGTGCCTCCTCTGGCCCGCTATAAAGGGAAAGTGGGCTCCTGGAGGCACCCGTGGGTGCCTCCTGCCACTAGGAAGGGGAAGCAGGCTCCAAGAGAGACCCCTCTACATGGGGGTCTCCCCTCCTCACCTGCTGCTGCTGCAAAATGCTATGCAATAGCCATATGGATATTGCATAACAGAATGTGCAGACAGTGAGACCAGTGAGAGTGATAGCGTCATGCCCGCCCTTCACAAGGCTCTGGCACCACCATGTCTCACACAGAAGGGAAGTGTACTTGCTGCGTGTAGTGCAATGCAAGCAAGTAGATCTGGCTTTAAGGTGGCTTAGTGCAATGGCTAGGGTTAGGCTAGTGACGGGTAAGGTTACGGTGGGCTAGTGGGTTGCACCTCTGGGTGCCTCTCTGACCCACTAAGAAGACAGTCTGTGACGTATGGGTATGGAGTCAAGGGTTAGGGTTAGGGCTAGGGCAGGTTTTAGGGGGCTTTTTGGCACATCCCAGAAGTCTCCATGGCCAAGTAGCCATGCGACTGGTGGGATGGCTCCAAAAATTTGCATGGTTGTCCACTCCCACATGGCTGGCCACTCGGCCAGCCCATTATTGCACAGGTGTAAAAATAAATAAATAAAATAAAATCAATGGAGGACAGAGGAGGAGAGGAGAGACATTTTGTTGCAAGAAAAAACCCACTGCTACTGTGAAAAATCTGGCAGTTTATAAATTTTCGCGTGTTTCTGTTGTGCTTGTGTGTTTTTGGACCACGATTTCAAAAACAATATTGCGTTTGCCGCCCCATTTTGGATCCCCCGCCCGCACCGCATGGCATGGCGAAATGGCAACTCGAGTCTGGCTGCCCAGGACGGGGGGGAGGCGGGACCCCCCCTCCAGAAACCATCCCTCCGGTAGGTGCCCTGCGCCCTTAGACAAGCAGGCATTTTTCCACCTGCTTTTTTGGCCCAGGAATGGGTGGGGGGAGAGTTTAAAAGTTTTTTCCTGTGCCGTCCGTGCGGCTTGCTTGCGCTTTAATTGCGGGCGGCCGGCGGCGAGACTGGGCTTTTTGCTGGCTGCGAGCCTGCGGCGAGTCCCACCAGAGCAGCCCAGGACGGGGGATGAGGGGGGAGGCCGGGGACCTCCAGAAACAACACCTCTGGTAGGTGCCCTGAGGCACGGCAGGCATTTTTCCGCCTGCTTTTTGGCCAGGAACCGGGTTTTTTTAACTTTTAAAAACTTTTTTCTGTGCCGCGTGGCATCGCGCAATCGCGCGATGCAAGGAACGAGCACAACAAATCAGACCAAAATTGTTCGTTCGTCGGTTCGAGCTCGAAGTCTGGCAGAGTAATTCCCGTTACCGTTTCCGTAGAGTAACGGAACCGAGTAACGGAAACGGAAACGGGAATACCGCTAAGTCGTGCCCATCTCTAATGAGTAGGCCTGCTGAAGAAAGGACATTCTGGAGGTTGCTAATTTAGAGTTGCCATATGTCAGAAGCTGCTTGAGGACACATTATAACACATTATAACAACAAAGTGCTGACTGGGAGCATGTGCAAAAACATACATATATACATATAATAACAGGAGGACGTCAATTTTCGTGCACACATGCCCAACACAGAGATGCACAGATTGAGGTATCCACAGTTAGTTAGAATTAAGTTTACACTCTTAAATCCCAGGTCTCCAAAGTTCAGAGCAGCAAGCAGAGAAGCAGGACCCTATAAAGAGACCCGGGTGTGTTCTATTGTGGATTTAGTATAATGGGTTCTGAGTGGAGAAGAAATGAATAGAACAGCAACAATTCCAAACAGTTTTCTCTTTTTACACTCACCTTGGAAAGACAAACCTGGGAGGGTGTCCTTCATATCTACATAAATTGCTACCATTACCACTGCCTTAAGCAAACCATCAGTATCTGAATTCATAATTTCAGCAAACATTTGAGCAAATAGTTAACAGCAGGGTGTTGATTTAATTTGTTTAAATTAAATTCCTTCCACAACATTAATTTCGAAATGTTTCTTCCTAACATCTGAACATGATTTCTTTACCTCTTCACTTCGCAGAACCGTTTTAGTCTGCTCGAACAAACAAGATTTCAATATAAAGAAAATTAATTTGCCAGCATCTTTGCAAGCGAAATCAAAGAAGAGAGAGAGATCAATGTGAACAACAACTTGTGTTTTTACATATTTCCAGATTTGAGGGTGGGGGCTGAGTGCTGACTGAGTGTGAACTTGCCTCTAAGTCCTGCTGCCGTCTCTGTAGCTTTTATCCTGGCAAGATTTGTTGCTAGATAATTCTAAATGACCATCTCCCCACAACAAAGCTGCCCCCTTTAGATGTGTGCAGATGATATAGAAAATGGGTGGTTCAGGCCAATTTCATGAGGCCCTAATAAATCTTCAGTAAATTAAAGCTCATCCCCTCTCCCCCGCTCCTCAGGCTTTTGTCTTGCTAATACACATTAGGCCTTGGCTGGCTACACACTTTGAGGCCTTTCGGAGGTGAGGACCCTACAATGCTGCAGATGTGGGGGCCTTCCAGGACCTTTGCCCCCCAATGTTAGCCATTAACATCAGCCGTGCCAACACAGGAATTTCATCACAGTTCTCCCTTCTCAAAAAGAACTCGGAGTAACAACTTTGGCTTTTGAGGGTTGAAAAGAAAAAAAAAGGAAGGAAAAGAAAGGGAAAAATCAGAAAGAAAAAAAGAAGAAAGAGAGAAAAAAATGAGAGGATGAGGGTGAGGAGTGGAAAGAAAAGTTTCAAAAGGAGGGCTGTCCCCTTGTAAAATCCAGTTTTGCTCATTAAATCACTGGCTACATCTGAAATCTGAAATGGTTTAAGAAGACGGTGAATTAATGCTTTTCAGACTGTGATGCCAATAAAAGCATTTACTAGCATATGATCTATCTTCTCTGCCTCTGCTACTTATCACCCTATTAGAGTCAGCCCACATAAAGGATGCCCAGAGCTCTTTGGCACATTCACCCCACACATATGGTTATTTCTGTTCCCAAAGTCTGAATAGAACAGATTATCCAATTCCTTAGTTGGAAACAAGCCTGAGAGAGTCTTGGTTCGACAACACCCTTAGAAGGGTATATGCCTGCCCTGCCACTGTCACTTTCTACAAGCACTCACTAATGAATCTAAAAAGAAGAAGGTTCCTGCTCAGAAGAAGACTTTCCATGCAAGCATGTTTTTTACCCCAAGTTCTGCCGGGAAGCACCTCTCCTCATGTACAGAAATGATCTTCTTCACATTCATCATTGAACAAGACAATGGAGCAGGCAGGCCCTTCCCTCTAATAAATAAATAAATAAATAAATAAATAAATAAATAAATAAATAAATAAATAAATAAATTTCCCTCTAAATACTAAATCAAAAATGCAGCAGCTAGACTTCTGACTGGGGTGGGGTACAGCGATCACATAACACCCCTATTAAAGCAGCTCCGCTGGCTGCCAATCAGCTATCAGGCACAATTCAAGGTACTGACCTTGACCTACAAAGCATTGTATGGCCTGGGTCCTAGCTACCTCTCATGGTATGAACCAGCTCAGGTGTTAAGGTCATCAGGAGAGGCCCTTCTCTCTATCTCACCATCCTCTCAGGTAAGTCTTGTGGGAACCCATGAAAGGGCCTTCTCGGCTGCTGCACCCAGACACTGGAACTCCCTCTCACTAGAGGCCAGGACTGCCTCATCTCTGTTGTCCTTCTGGAAAGAGGCAAAGTGTTTTATCTTCAGGCAAGCTTTCCCTGAATGATGGACTACCTGTTATGTGTCTTTTATATGAATCGATAGGATCACATAGACTTGTGTTTATAACTACTTATAATTTTATGTATTTATACTGACACTATGTTTTCAATGTTAGTTTTCCATCACTCATAACTTTTACATGGAATTTTACTCTCTTTTTAACTGTGCACGTTTTCTTGTAGCTTTAATGTAATGTTGTCTATTAATGCTGTAAGATGTCCCTCAGTTCTCTGTTCTCAGTACCTGAACATGTCTTAATTCATTGTACTGGACTGTATATTATCCCTCATTACTGTAAGCTGCCTTGGGTCCTTTTCCAAGGAGAAAGGTGGGGTAAAATGCTCTAAAATAAATACAATAAATAAAAATACTGTCAACAAATCAGGATTCTCTAATGCCCGAAAAGAGGTACTGAGATTTGCCAACTTGCAGAAACGTGCAAGAGCTAGGGTGAGATCTCTGGAATGAAAGAACAAAAGTAAGTAACTTTATAAGCTCAAAACCAAATGTTTGCACTCTGTATTATCCAATGAAAAGCTCTAGTCTGTCAGTAGTTGAAATAACTGCTCACTTTCCATATGATATTCCATTTATCCCTAGTGAAAAACCATTAAGATTACTACGAGAACACTTTATAGAACTGAAGTGAAACCTGTAATTGCTTTGTCTGTTGATCTGAAGGCGTTCTACATTCTCTACCGACTGTCCTCTGAATCAGAAACTCAAGAAACATTTTTATTTCTCTGTTGTGTTCCTTGGAGTACAAGTGAAGACATAACAGCTAAACCAGCATCCACCTTTGTTGCGAATTATCAGGTTATATTCAGAAAGCAAAGCAATGAAGGCAAGCAATCATTAATAGGAACACATTGTACACAGTGCAAATGTTCGCATTTGGGCCAAAACAAACAAATGTGCAAATGTTCGCATTTGTATTTGTATTATGATTGGACTCACAAATCTGAAGATTTATGTTACTCAACGTATACAATCTTCCTCCCCTTCAAGCACATATTTTCTGTCAAGGTTTAGATTACATAGCAAACCCTATAAACTGAAAGATTACATAATACAGTGTACCCTTGTATAACAAACGGTTTGTATAACATAAACTTTGTACAACATAAAAAATTCCGGAGAGAGGGGAAATTTGCTTAACACAATCGCCTATGGGGCAAATCTGCACAACATAAAAATAGGATCACTCTATTTTCAATGCATTCCTATGGGAAATTTGTATAAAGGAAAATTTGCTTAACATAATTTCATTTGAAACAAATTAATATCTTTATACAAGGTACTAGACATGGGCACGACTTGGCGAAATTTTTGTTTCCGTTTCCATTTTTCGTTTCCGTTACGTAACGGAAACGGTAATGATAATTAAGCCATCAGAACTCGAACTCGAACCAAAAAAAGAAAAAATTTGGTCGGGTTTTTCGTTTTTGTTTGTGGCATCGCGGCAATCGCGCAGGAGGCGGCAACCTCCCTTGACACTTATTCTTGCCTAACAAAAAAACAAACCGCCACCTTTCTATCGTGTCCTCTGGAAATCCTACTAAAGAGCCTCAATTGTTTTCGCTTTCCGCCCATTAGTGAAGGTGCTTCTTCTGTCCTCCCCCCCTTCCCCAAAAGCGTTAATGGCAAAGCAGATGAGCAGCTCCGGCCTCCCTTTTCTCACCAAAGCCTCCCCCCTGCAAATGCCGGCGGCGGGACAGGAAGGGCACAACGCCAAGCACCAGCGGAGGATTAAGTGAGGAAGGCGGGTTGCTCGGAGGGAGATCTTTGATTGCCGCACTCTCTCTCTCTCTCTGCCCCCCCGCAGCCTGCAAGGCTGGAGGGCGGCGTGCCTTCCTCCTCCTCCTCCCAACATGGTGGAGGTGTGTGTGCATGCCGGAGCCTGGGCGCGCATGTGTGCGCGTGCATGTGTGTTTGCTCCAGCCGGGGCTGCTGCGCTGCGGCTCCTTTGTGTCTCCCTGCCTTCCAAGGGCAGGCGCGTCCAGCCTCTGCGACGACGAGGAACCCGCGGCGGCGGCGGCGGCAACGGGAGGAGGGATGAGCAATCCCAGTCTCCCCCCTCGCTGACGCGTGTGTTCGCACACGGCTCATCAATGGGACTCCGGGCTCGGCCCGCCTGCGGGTTGGTTTATACTGCAAGGAGCGGGAGCGCATGGAACCACTCTCCCTGGGTTGCACCTCATTCATCCCAACCAACCCTCTTGCACCACCGCCCTCGCCGGGGCAATTACCTGTCTGCCTGCTCCGCCTCCCTCGCTGATTGATGCCCTGGATCACATGAGAGTGGGGGGAGAAGAGGCGGAGGAGGAGGAGGAGGAAGAGGCGAGGATGGCGGGGTGGGCGCTCGCACCTGGAGCTGGAAGAAACAGGAACACCCGACGGGGATGCGCTCGGCTGGATTCGCCGAGTATCTGCGGTGAGCTCTCCGGGTAACCCCTCCCGCCGCTTCCATCTCTTCCCCTTTCAATGCTAACAATGGGCTCGGCCCGCCACTTCCATCTCTCCCCCTTTCAATGCTAACAATGGGCTCGGCTCAGGCGGTGGAAATGACAAACGACAAACGTCAAACGAAATGACAAATTTTTGAAAATTTTTGCGACAAAGAGAAACGACCCGAAACGGACCCGTTCTGACAAACGAAAATTCGAAATGTCATTTTTTCTGGTCGTGCCCATCTCTACAAGGTACCACTGTATGTATGTACAAGTGGTCTTCAAATCAATGGAATTTCCATGTGTAGAATCCAAGACAGGATTCCAAGTTTATACTAATGATCCATGGTGGTGAACCATTGGCACTCCAAATGTTTTGTACCACAGTTCCCACAGTCCTTTGTCCTTGGTAATCTAGGCTTGGAATTCTGGGAGTTGTGGTCCACAACATCATGAGTGCCAATGGTTCACCACCATGGTGAGTATTTGCCTCTCATGCCTCTCATGTTGTGTTACTCCTGAACATTGGAGGAAACTTAAATGAATAAGAAGAATAGTAGAACAGGATGACCCAGCACAGGCAAAAAGTGGTAGTCCTGGCAGCAGCTCAGTAAGACTAGATGTTGGCACCTTCCCTGGTCCAAGAAGCAAGCAAGACACCTGTCAACAAGCCACCATTTATTTCTGAGAGCACTGCCAGATGCTGCACGCTGGCAAGTCTGTCCTGCCCTTTTGAGGGAAGGTGAAACAGAAGTAGAGGCTCTGACTCATGGGAGCCAATTAAATACTCAAGTGGTCCACTGAGGGACATTATGACGAGAGAAGCACCCAAACACGGGCAACATTTGGAGCACATGATGATAGGGAGCCTGCTTTGAACAGAAGCAATCAGTGACATTTGCTAATATCAGCTGGTTCAGACATGTGAGGACAAACATGGCTTGAAGTCTGTTAGTCCATGACAGATAATGTTTGGCCATTGAGTGTGAGAACTGACCCATCTGGAAGCTAACATTGTATTGGAGTGTATGCAAACTCTTAATGAAACTTTCATTTGTAAGACCTACAATAGGAGAAGCCTCGTGGCGCAATGGTTAAACTGCTATACTGCAGCCAAAACTGTCCTCATGACCTGCACTTCAATCCCAGGTAGCTGGCTTCTGGTTGACTCTGCCTTTTAAGTATGGCAGTTTGCCTGTTTGTTTGTCACTTAGTACTGAATATCTACGACCCAGTCTTCTATCTTAAGGCTACCAATACGAGGCTATGCTCCTCAGTTTAGAAATATGCTGAGGACAGATATGTTTTCCTCTCATCTCCTCCCTGACTTTGAAAATATACTTTAAATGTTTTGTTAAACTCACTCTTAGATCTAGAGCTGGTTGCCTTTCGCAGTTTACCAGAATCTTATTAAGATAAGGGGCATCTTTCTCTGTAGATACTTCTCTTCTCTCTCACTGCAGCCTGTTTTATTGTGTCCCCACTGAGCAAAAGTGTTTTAATCAGTGATTTGTGACTTAAGGGAGGTGACCAGCTCTCTCCTTTCCCCGTTATTCTAGTAGCCCATGGGGAAGTGAGGGTGTCAAAGAAGAGATAAATTGGAATTCTTCCTCCAGACAGCTAGCCTATCTGATCTCTGCTTAGATTACACCTAACATCCTCCTCAAATCAGGCTTAGCAGACAGCTCTCTGTGGAGGATAAAGTACATTGTGATAGACTTTGTTAGTTTACTTCTCAGGCACGTGACAGAATTTATGACTATGAGTGTAAAATACAAAGATACTTCAGGGTCCTTCTAAGAGCTGGTCGAACACGAAACAGCTCCTCTGCTAAAATGAAAGAAATGTTCTGACAACTTAAGGAGTAAACCAAAATACCAGGCACATTGTATCCCATAAAATGACTCTTGAAAATACCATGGGATTCCCCACCACCATCACTGCTGTGCCCACTGTTTTCGACATGCAGCATTCAATGCGGTTTCTATTTCCAGGCCTAATTATGTCTCTGCCATGCCCACAAGCATTTAAGGAAGGCAAGAGAGTGCCACAGACTTAGAAACCCAAGGAAGAAATTTTCATTAATACGAAGGTAGCCAATATGGATTCTTTCTAGCTGGCAAACAATATATAGAATAATGTATATAATGCAATCTCAGGCAGCCTCAGCCTGGATTAAAATCTGTTTCAAGGTGGCTTACAAAATGGTAGGGGCTCTGGGTTTTTTTTTTCTTTGTGACAGTCACCCCCCTAGATTTGGCTTCAAGGCAAACATCTCCTTTCATTTCCGACTGGCCGACATGGCCGCATGGCATTTTCTTGTTAGCTCCTCTGGATTTTAGAGGTTACAAAATGGAGTCCCAACAGCTTGTTGATGGCACTAAATAGAACAAATTGGAACCATTTCACCTACTTCCATCCTGAACCCTGTGATCTACATGGCATATTGTCTATCTCTTCCATAGTCTAGGGTTCTGGGCCTGCGGGAATTTGCTCTAGCCATTTAGTTCCCAAAATACATGAAAACCCTGCTCTTGGTTCTACATTTTTGCACCACAGTGATCTATACTTGCTCATTGTGGTTGATGACCAGTTGCTTGTTTTTCTGGAATGAAGCCCAATTATAAATCACAGTTGCATAAAATGTGGTTTATTATATTTCTCCCCAAAAATATGCAAATATCTACAACATTGAAACAAAACAATACCTGCATACTGCTATTAAAACTGTAAACCGCCCAGAGACTACTTGAAGTGGTATGGGGCGGTATATAAGCAGAACACTTTGCTTTGCTTTGCTTTGCTTTACTGCACCCATCAACAAGAAGTATATATTCAGCTTTGCTAACTCTACAATACCTGCTTCTCTTTAAGATATTGGTAGTATTTTTCTTGGCACTTCTATAGGATTAATGTACATTACAGAGTTTAGACTCCTTTTACTTATGGAAGAGAAAGTAGGGGCAAGCCTATTCACTGAGTCATAGAAAACAGCAGCTGGTCCCCTTAAGAGGCTGTCTTCTCTTTGTAAAATATATGTTTAGCTCTGCTGTACCACAGTGTTTTTCTTAATAAAGGCCTTTCCCCTGTTTTAAATTCCTGAATACTCTTTGATGTCCAGTCTGGAACCCCCTTTATCCTACTGTATCCCGATCCATATTAATAAAAGGGTCCTGGCTGCTATTTTACTTGCACCCCTCTATTTCAAAAACACCAAATTGTGTGTTTCATTTCCCTACCCTAGTTTGAACTTTAGGAGCTAACAATGTGAAATGTGTTATGCTAGTTTTAGGTTGTGAAACATCACATTATTCTAAGGGAGTGGTTCTCAAACTGGGTGCCGTGGCACGCTGGGGTGCCGCAAGTGTATGCCAGGGGTACAACAGCAATAATATTTAATATTCCCTAAGATTTAGCAATTTAGCAGTAGAATCTCTTTTATAACATGGCAACACCATTATCCCCTTGTGCATGCTACGTCTGCCACTCGCCGGCCATTGCCCCGCGAGGACGGAGAAACGACGTGAGACTCAGTGATGGGTAGAACAGGGCCAAGGTTTATTAGCCGAACCAGGAGTAAGCCAATTAGTTCAATCTGTCAATGCCAATAAATGCAAAGCGCATATCGCAAAGGAGGGGGCGACCACAGTGCGGAAAGGGTGAGTGGGGGGGGGTCCAGCGGGTCAGATCGGGACCCCCCCGGGTAATTTGTTTGGGCGAGTGAAGCGCCCCGCGGGGGTGCCAAGTTTAAGTTGGCGCCCCCAGCGGCCGGCGGGTGCTATGTAACCTCCCCCGGAAGATGAGTGCCCTCTGCAGGCCTCTCACTTCCCCCGAGGTAGGATCAGAAACTTTAATCCTTCCCCTGCCCGTGTGCTGTGATCTCCAGATTCTCGGCACCCGAAGGGTTCAGGTTTCATAGCTCATGTGCTTAATACTCACCATCCATACCCACTTTTCCGCACTACCCGCCTCCCGAGATTCCTTGGCCAAGGAATACCCTACCCGGCTGCGAGTGGGGGATAGGCGAAAAATCCCAGCCCCAGGACGGCCAATCCCCCAGGCCGGGTAAAAATTCCTATCCGGCCCCAACAGGCGAACAGTTACCTCCCACTCGCTGCTCCTAAAGGGTGGGTGGGTGGGTGAAGCCGCAGGAAAGAAAGAGGCCGGGCTGGGGGTGGAGGCTGCCTTATCTAGGCTGCAAATCTCGCGCCGCCTCCCCCGGCCTCGCGAGACCGGCTGGCCAGCCTCGCGCCTCCCCATCCCGTGCGGCAAAGGGGGCTCCACCCCCACAGGTAGGTGGCGGAGCCGGCCCTTTTTGTGGTTGTGCGTCATTTGTTTTGAGTGGCACCAGGTTGTTGTCATCTCAAAAATAAAGAGTCCAGTGGCTTTGCTGGTAAATTTGTTTTTTTATTTTCTTTTAAGAGACTGAATATTTAGTGAGTATAATGTTTACTATATGGCTAGTAACTGCATACGTGCTTATATTTTCATCATAGTTCTATAAAATTAAAAATATTTTGACAAGAGGTTAGTTTTTAAGTTATAAGGTAGACGAATTTGCAATGAATCACATATACTAACTCAGCAGATGTAATCAAAATCAACACATAACCATGATAATGTTTCAGGAGGGGGCTGCAATGGAATGAAATTTTATTATTTATTTGAGTCCCTACTTTTATTGCAGAATTATGGACAATTGGCTAAAAACTGGGCCTTTAAAATGGAAAGGTAGTGAACTTAGGGTATTTGTACACGACCCCTAAACTCCGCTGCAAATGGCTGCCAGCTCCGGAGCTTACAATTGTTTTCCCAACAGCTCCGGAGTTTGCAGGAAATTAAGTGCGACCACGCCCACCTAAGCGCGTCCCAGCGCACTTTTCATGTACCTGCTCTTGGAGGGTGAAAATTCCCAGATCTGGATGTAATCTGGTGAGTGCCGGGCTCTCCTCGTTTCTGGGTTTTTTTGTTTTTTTGTTTTGCCTCCCGCCCCTTTAAGAGAAGGAATCAGGATGACGGGTGGCTTCGGAGGTGAGCCTGCATTTTTTCCTCTCTTTTTTTCTCCCTCCCCTCACGCAGACAGGAGCAAGGAAGTGCAGAGGGGTGGGGACGTAGGAAGAGCAACGAACCCCCAAGATCTCTGGTCCGAATTTAAGTGGCCAGCGGATCTTAGGGGTTGTGTGAAAAGGCCCTTACTGAACCTTCTGAAGTGACTGATTCAGTGACAACCAGCATTGCCAAGGGATATGAAATCTCCCAGCAGACAGATGTGTGCGTAAACCATCCAAGTCTGTCTGCCTCAGTTTGCTGAAAGGCAACTCATGACCAAAAGGAAATCTGAGGAAAAATAATAAAATATGATCCTAGCTACCTCACATTGTTTTGGCTTTGCTCTGGTTGAGAATGAACAGGCACCGGAAAGGCAATGTGTTAACTGTCATAAAATTGTTGCTAATGGCTGCTTGGTTCCATCCAAATCAAAAAGACACCTGGAATGCAATCGTTCTGATTTAGTAAGGTAAAGAGATCTTCAAACACTGCACTTTATCTCTTCAGGCAGGGTCATCCATGATGAAGAGAATTTCAAAAATGAAAATGAAAACACAACTGAAGTTTCATCTATTGTCAGTGTACACATTACAAAAGCTGGAAAGCCCCCATACTATTGCCGAGACACTGATTAAACCTTGCGTGAAGGATGCTGTAAGTTGTATGTTAGGTCCAGACATGGCCAAGAAGATTGAGACTGTGCAGCTGTCAAACAGCACTATAAGCAAGTGAAT
The DNA here is from genome assembly GCA_037367245.1 of Phrynocephalus guinanensis. NCBI lineage: Eukaryota > Metazoa > Chordata > Lepidosauria > Squamata > Agamidae > Phrynocephalus > Phrynocephalus guinanensis. The sequence goes on along the minus strand of CM074734.1, from coordinate 103,520,487 downwards.
TTACACAATTTCAGAGTCTGTGGGGAACGAGCTTATAAGAAGATTGAAAACTTGTGAATTTTTCAATTTACAGCTTGATTAAAGTACCAATGTTGCAGGACTTGCTGTTCTTTTTGTGTTTGTGAGGTATCTATTTGAAATGTAAATAGAAGAAGAAATGTTGATGAGTGAAGTGCTTGAAACTTACACCACTGGCAACGAAATTTTCAAAGCTATCGACAAATGTATACAGAAAAAGGATTTGGAATGGAGCAAGTGCGTGGATATTTGCAGCGATGGAGCATCTGCAGTGGTTGGAAAAGTGAAGGGAGCTGTTTCTAGGATGAAGCAAGTGGCAGGAAATGCCACCAGCAGCCACTGTGTCGTCCATTGGCATTCTCTGGCAACTAGAAGGATGCTGCAAGATTTAAAAGACGATTAATCATGTTAAGAGCTGCCCACTTCAAGCACACCTTTTAAAACTTACCACTGAAGATTTGGGTGTGGATCACTTCCACCTCTTGCTGCACACAGAAGTGTGGTGGCTATCAAGGGGAAAATTTTAGCCAGACTGTTTGAACTAAAAGATGCACCGGTGGCCTTTTATCCAACAATTAACTGATGTCGATTGGCTGCTTAAACTGAGATACCTTTCCAACATCTTTGAAAAACTAAATGAAACCACAACTTCTCTTCAAGGGAAAGGGGGAGCACAATTAGAGGAAATGAAAACCTTGTGGAAAATAATTACATTTTTAAAAGCATGTGTTGAGAGCAAAGACATCTCCAGCTTTCTTCAGTTGCAAGAATTTGTCAAAATTCTCCCTCCCCATCTTCGTTCAGGGTACATAGGTTCTTTTGCCTAAAATATCATGATGATTAATCCCCTTTGGGCCTCTAAATGGGGGGGGAAATAAAATAAATGAAACTGAGATCTCTGATTATCACATCCATGAACTGGCCCTCCTTCTCTCTCCTCCCCCCCCTTTCACTGACATCCTTTACACAACAATGCAAGAGACCAGAAAGGAAAGGAAGCACCCACCCTCTCCTTTTTCAGGCATAAAGAAATCACACTCCATTTCAAGAGCCTGCTGTCACCTAGTTCTCTTTGGGTCCAGCACATTGTTCAGGAAGGAGGTGTTGTTTGCAATTCAAATGCCCCGAGCTCAGTAAAAACCAATAAACTTAAAGTCACAAGAATCCTGAACAAGTGGGAAGCCCTCCCTCCCACCCACCTCCTTTCTGTTTGGAGCTGCAGAGAAGCCACTAGACAAGAGAATAACAGAGCACTCCTGGGACTGAGCGCTTTTCACTCAATGAAGTCCAAACAAACATATTCTGACCTTTAGATGATGCCTTTAAGCAAACACATTGAGTGTACATACAGAAGGTGTTTGTGTATATATGTATGACTCGTCTAAGTCAAGCAAGTCCCGGTTCCTTCCTCTTACCTGCCTCCTTAGTTTCAATTACATCATTGGCCGTGAACTGAAAACAGAGTTTTAAAGTTCCAGTAAGTTTTTTTAAAAGTTGTTTTTAGCATCTACTCGTACTGTCAAGAATAGATCTCTTCAGTCAGGCACTGCCTGATTAAACAGCAGGTCACTTGCTTGTATTATTTGGTGAAGAAATGACTTCATTAAATTGTAAACAAGTCCTCACTTTTGACTAACCCTGCTTTTTCTGAGTTACTAACAAAATCCAAACATCGTATGGAGGTTAGGATGGAAGAAAGAATCGAAAACAAACAAACCCAACAACAGCTGAGGTCAGTTGTGGGAATAAAGCATGATAATTAACCTGTAACATAAAACTTTGGAGAGATAATAAAGATACAATAATGCTACTTCTAATATAACAAACACCAAAGTCATTAATTTTTAGTGTAAAAAGTTGCATTAACATCACTTCTCAAATGTCCTTGGGGGCTGTTGGTTTGGGATATTTTTGGCCATTTAAAATGTTTTTGTAGCAGCCAAAACAATATTTAAAAAGTAGCATGTTACCTTGATCACTGCAGATGGCGAATGCAGCAATGAAATAAAAAGACGCCTGCTTCTTGGGAGGAAAGCAATGGCAAACCTAGATAGCATCCTAAAGAGCAGAGACATCACTTTGCCAACTAAGGTCAGGATGGTTAAAGCTATGGTTTTTCCAGTAGTGATGTATGGAAGTGAAAGCTGGACTATAAAGAAGGCTGATCGCCGCAGAATTGATGCTTTTGAGCTGTGGTGCTAGAGGAGAGTCTTGAGAGTCCCCTGGACTGCAAGGAGATCAAACCTATCCATTCTGAAAGAAATCAACCCTGAATGTTCACTGGAAGGACAGATTTTGAAGCTGAGGCTCCAGTACTTTGGCCACCTCATGAGGAGAGAGGAGTCCTTGGAAAAGTCCCTGATGTTGGGAAAGATTGAAGGCAAAAGGAAAAGGGCATGGCAGAGAATGAGACGGTTGGACGGTGTCATCGATGCAACCAATATCGATTTGACAAAACTCCGGGAGGCAGTGGAAGATAGGAAGGCCTGGTGAGCTCTGGTACATGGGGTCACGAAGAGTCGGACACAACTGAACGACTGAACAACCATGTTACTAATGTATTACTTCACATTTTGAAAAAGAATGATCCAGGGTCTGAAGTTTCTGCAGAACAGACAGCGTACCTTTTTTTGTAGGATTCTGTATTTCACCAGTCTAGAGTAACATAATAGAATGAGATAAAGTAGTATGAATGTATCCATATTTCAAAATCAAACAGTACCAAACTGATTTCTTCAAAAGGAAATTTCTTCATGGCAAAAGTTTTCAATTTCCACAGGGATAAATCATGAGGATTTGCAATCTCTTCAAATATATTCCTTCGATAATCCGAAATAAATATCATTCGTCAGCCTCATCTATTGTACTGGAGAAACCAACGCTGATGAATAATTATCACAAAATTTGCATACCACATTCAGTGTCTCTAAAGCCATATGGATCTACAGAGATAAGCATGTTGTATTTGTGTTTTGCCAGATAGGTAGGGATCCCTAAAATGGTTCCTTGTTCTACATGTGCTAGTTGCTGCCCATCTATCTAACTAACTTTTGTTGCCTGATAATGTCAAAAGTAAATTTGAAGGTTGGGAAAGTTACTTTTTCGAGCTACAGTTGGAACATTTTGTGTTTTGTCTGCCAAAAAGTAACTTTCCTAAATTCTCAATAAATTAATATCAATCTGTTACAACTTTGTAATGTCAGCGCTAGTAATTGGAATGCCTTCATTATAACAGCTTGATAGACCATCCCTTTTCTCAGAATGAACCTAGCCAAGATTTTTAGTAAGCGAAAATGTATCTTTCCTTCTTTTCCTTTTTTGAGCAGTTAATTACCATGCTCCCCTGTGCCTGGAACTGATGACTTCTCTTAATTGAAGTGTCTGATGGAAAAATAGCCCGAGAAGCTAAGGGAAGACGGAGGAGCGGCACAATTTGTGTTGGCTTCTTTGCAAACACAAAAGTTAGACTACAAAAGAAAACATGGTCTAGCAGAAGCTTTGAAGGAGAAAGGCAGTTCACATGCTCTTCTGAATGCACCTCCAATGGCTGAGTTGTTAAGACATTCAGCACTATTAATGGGTAATGTACTGTCAGGCTCCATTGTAACCCACCCTTTAATCCCAGGCCTGTCAGATTTGAGGGGGAACTAAAGAAGAGACAGTAGTGCAGCAAATGGATTTCCATTGTGTATTCTCTTTTCCTCCACCCTCCTTTAAAAGAAAGACTAAGTTCCTTCCTAAAGGAAACTCTGTCCTACATTAGCAATCTCTGTTCCTCCCACCCACCCCCCTGCCACCCCCATCCCACAATGGCTGGTGACAGGATTTTTGTTAAATCATTTGGTTGTAAAAAAAAAAATCTTGGTGTCATCCAGTCTCACATCCTTCCCATATGAACAGGAAACAGTGGGATGAACAGTGGCACTCTATCCCTACGATGCTCAAACATCATCACACGCACCCAACTACAGGCCCTTTAGTTATTAGGTGGCAGGAATTCGATGGCACCAAGACATCAGAACATGCCACCAGGACAGTATTGTGTTGATCTCTGTCCACTGATAGGAGACCAGTGTCAGGGAATGTCCACTGTCATTTTGATGGAGCAAAAGACACATCACAGGAGGGCAGAGCTGGAAGTGAAAGGGAAATCCCTTCAGCATCTCCATTCTCTCCCTACACACACACACACACACACACACACACACAGACACACACACACACACACACACACACACACACACACACTTACTTGCAATTACGTATCAGGTATTGCTGGAGATATGTTTGTAAATACTGATTATTATATGCTATTCAAATACTGCATAGCGGACCCCACCACCATGTGGTATAATCACTAAGAGAAAGAAGAAGATTCAAATACTGCTGCCACCGACAAATAGTAATTTAGCTAACCCTGCCTCAACTTTTGGGGACTGACTACTTACAAGATCAGAGACATAACATGCCCTAAGTACATCCGATCTCGCCTGATTTCGGAACCTAAGCAGGTCTTGGGGGGGGGGATAAAAAAAAATAAAAAATAAAAAAATCCCGATCCTGTGTGTGGGCCCGGTACTGGCCCGCAAGCACTGGACCCAGCCCGCGGGCATGGAACCGGCACGGCCAGAAAAAACAAACAAACAAACCCAATCCAGTGCATGGGCCTAATACTGGCCCACGAGTACCGGACCCGAACCATGGGCATGGAACCGGCATGTCTGGAAAAAAAAACCCAATCCGCCGGAAACAAAACAAAAAAAAACCCGATCCACGAACACCGTACCTGGCCCGCAGGCCACGGTACCAGCCTGGCCGGCAAAAAAATGAAAATAAAAAATAAAAATAAAAAAAGATGACTGGCCCGCGCTGGGGGGGGGGCAATAAAAATAAAATAAAAATAAATTTTAAAAAACTCAAAACAAAATACAGAAAAAATAATAAAAAAATAAAACCAGCGCCAACCTGGCCCCAGGGCCTGCATGGTCAGCACTTGGGGGAAAAAAGGAGTGCTGACCTGGCCCCAGGGGTGGCCAGGTCGGTGCTCTAAAATCAAGAATTTTTTTAAAAAAATAAAAGAAGTGCCCACCTGGCCCCCGGGGCTGTGCAGTGGGTTCTTGAAGAAAAAAAAAGAGGTGCAGGTCCCATGCCACTGCCTCAAAAGCCCCTGCTACAGGGGCTAGGATCTACCACCGTCACCGCCACCACCACCACCAAGCTTCCGCCGCCAGTAAGAACCCAAACCCGAACTGAACCAAGAGTGGGCCCGAACCAGATGAACCCGAACCATGGGTTTTCTGATTTGTGCCCACCTCTACTAGAAATGTATGACTGGCTATCTCTGTGCAGAGCTATGAGAGCCACTTTGTGTGCCTGGCACTCTGAACCACAGAGCTCACCTTCCTGCATGGAAGAGGTTAAGAAAGGGTTGCCAGTGGGGGGAGTGGTTTACAGATGAGGGCAGGTAAGATGGCAGCAGAGATTGCAATGATGTTTCTTTTCCCTCACCAGGCAGCAGCATTGTTTAGGTACTGGTTCTCATCTGGGTGTGTGCATGATTCCTTCCACAGTTACCTTTTGGCTCCATGTTTCAATTTCCATGAACAGACACATCTAAGAGTTAGGCAGGCTAATCTACCACAGACAGCCATCAAGTACCAAAGTAATTAGGAAGCTGGAAATGACCACAACATAGCAGAATCACCCTCAAATCATATTGCTTCATCTCTTGAAGTGTTGTCCTTAACAGCTACAGCTTCCTGACTTTCTGGGGATGGAGTGAACATCGAAACACAGGTTAGCACAGCAGATTAACTCCAAAGAGTTTTTATTGATGGACTATGGGATTCTTAGCTGTCACCAACATCCATCATTTTTCAGACTTCCTATGTAACCACAACACTACCACTTTAATGTAAACATTACATCATTCATCGTCCAGATGCATGGAATTCCAGGGAAGAGGACTTTTTTAAATTTTTGCACCAAGTGCAATAGGTAGAATTTATGATTAAATTAAATATATATATAGGTCTTGAAAGCCTGAAATTGCCCATGCTGGTGTGCTGGCAATGTAAATTGTCACAGACTCCTGACAATGGAAGAGATGGTGAGAAGTGTAGGGGAGCAAGGCAGCAAGGATTTTGATTATGCCTATTTTTCTTCTCAATGGGAAAGGTTTCATGGTAGTACACAAATAGCTCCCAAGCCTTTCAAAGGCTGGTTAGCACAAAGGTTACAGGCTATGAGTGAGAAACACATCATCTATCCAGCAAAAACAACAATTTAAATACAATTTGGGCAGAGATGTTAAATCCCCACCAAATGGCTAGAATTGCCTGTGGGCTGATGCTGGGCCCACAGCAATTCATACAGTATAAAAACCCATATCTTTAAGGCAAATGCAAGGAAGATAAAGGATGGTACAGGTTTCTTGCAGGTCAGATGTTTGACTTCACAGAGGCCTGGAATTGGCAATGACTCAAAAGCACAAAGCGGCTTATTGGACTGTCGGGCTATTTACAGCGTGAAGAACAATGCTGTGCACTGACGTTGTGTTGTGGTCATTCTAACCGAGAATGACAGATTATTCAATAAGGTGGAAAAATAAAGTCATCCGGGTTTGTGGATGGAGAGGGAGTGGAGGAGGGAGCAATTTTCACAGGATATTGGCTCATCCATCCCTCCCTTTTCTGCCCTGGAAAGATCTGTTGCTTTTCATGAGTCCCAAAATGCAATTGGAAAGTTGCATGGTGGGGGCGATGGGAGGCAGGGTGAGGAGGGGATCTTGAAGGATAAACATCTATGGTAGGAAAAAAAGGGGGAGTGGAAGAGAGGGAACTGGGGTGTGAAGAAAGAGAGTCTATTTCACAGCATTTTTGAACGCTCTCTAGATAAATAAAAGTGGAAGGAGAAGAAGAAAAAACAAGCTTTCCTTCACAGTGGGGATCCTGAACTTTGCTGGGCCTTCAGCTTCGCAAGACTGACACAGGCCTAGAACCACTCAGAACTATAGAAAACAAAGTTATATAAAAGTTTTGGGAGGGGAGGGGAGGGGAACTAGATATATATGGAAGGGTTAAAATGCAAATTCCTAGATTTTTTTCTTTTTTTTTTATGGTCAAGGTTTGCCAATTTCTTCCTCCTCCACCTCCCCCCCATCCCAACCCAAGACTCCCCCACCCCTGGTTTTGTTTAGGAGGGGACAGTCCGCCATGGCCGAGGCAAGGGAGGCTTTGTGCGGGCCTTTCAGTCAGCCTGAAAAGGACTGAGCAATCCCAGTGGAGAGAAGAAACTTTTGGAGGTCACTTTGGTCAGCTTAGAATAAATGTGCTCCATTGTTTGCATTAAGGGGAGGATCTCAGCAGGGAGCCCCGGAGCCACCGCTCACAACACCCGGGGACTATTTATTCAGCACTGAAATATAAGGACTCAACTAGCAAGGAAAACATAAACTGTGGCAGTAAAGAGGAACGTCTCTGGTCCCCGGGGGAGGCGCAAACGCCGTCCCTTCATATTTATAGATCATAAATAAATATAAATGCCTGCACTTAACCGGCAACATGCCTTCATCAAGAATAATTATAAAGGAGAGTTAAGTATTTTTTAAAGGATGCCCTTTTGCTCTAGAGATAAATGGATCAGTCATTAAAGGGCCTAAGAGAGAAACAGTTTGCTTTATCAGTGTTTGAAAACAACCCTTTGTTTCCATGGCAAATGTACAGGCCCCTTTTGGTTTGTCTCCTCTAAACAAGTGTCACGGCCCCCCCAGGGGGGCAATGAGGGGTCCTCAATGCAAATGGAATGCAGTTTTGGGCGCTTGAGAGGCTGGAGACGGGCAAACATGAAATCAAACTGGAAAAGCGACACAAAGGGAGGGAAAGTTACCACTAGGCTCCTACTGGCTTCCCCAGAGCTATATCCCATAATAAGGCCCCAAAGGAACACTCAAGGAGGGTGAGGAGGGAAGCATTCCCAAAATCCCAGGCATCAGGGAGCTTTACATAGGCCTTGCACTCTTCATCCTCATTGTCAGAAGTTTTTGCTTCTCTCTGTGTTGTCTTCTATGTGACTATCCAAGGGTATAATGAACACTCCTTGTGCCAATTTAAAAAAAAATCAAAATGAACTTCAAGCAGCATATTCTCAAATTATCTTCATTAAAAGTTCAAAACACAAAATATAAACAACAATCACTAACCTTCCACCTTCCGCCTTCCACCACATGTTTGCTTTTCTGCAACGGCAATGCATTATTTTAAATATACTTTCCTATTTCTGTCTTTATAGAGTCATGTGTTGCTGTTCAAGGGTGTTTTTGTTCTACTTTATCTCTTATTTCTGTTGGTAAGAGTTTATTTATCAAACATTTTTGGATATTTGTGAGCCACGCATCACACTTCAGCAGTCCAATGGGGTAGGACTGTATTATGGCCATTATTTGTGGGCTAATGCTGAGCTTGGGTTCTGCAGTAACATAAAAACACACTGACTCATTAGCTCCTGGAGAGATGTAACGGCCACAGCTTTATTGACATCAGATGACAAGGAAGAAACTGCAGTACTCTGGACAGGCATTGGGTCGGATCCGTTCCATCGGGGGACCTGCCTGCCCCCCAATGCGCCCAATAGCACCACAGGGTGGCAGCACCCTTCAACCCAGCTTCAGGAAAAACCCCGTGGGTGTACACTCCTTCGGGATTTCCTCTGCTAAGCTGAGCGGAGGAGTTGCCTGCTGTCCCACCCGAGCTGGGACCATCCGTGCTCCCTCCTGGGTCCGCTGTCACTACCTGTTGCTTCCCAGCTGCGCAAGCTCCGTCCTGCAGCCACATCAGCCTGGATCCAGGCCCAATGCCTCCAAACCGCCGGATGCAAAGCTGTGACGAGTACAAAGAAAAAATTATTAAACATTACACACTACAACTACAGTCTTGAAGCCCCATGGTGTGGGTGGGTGGGTGCCGCTTTGCCGCCAGGCCCAAATGGTGCTGCCCAATGGGTCCGCCCCCCTTTTTTAAAATTGCGCCTAGGCGGACCCGGGCGCATGCGCCGGCAGGCTGGACCCAGATGCCTGCCCGTGCCACGTGAGGGGGTGGTCGCCTGGGATTGGCCGGGGTGACCTGCGGAACCCGGATGCGGCCTCCTGAGCGACATGTGGCTGCCGCCATCTTCCTTCGCCACTCCACCAGCAGACCCGTCGCCGCTGCCACCCACAACGCTGGTCCCAGTGAGTCGGGACCATTTACTTTTCAGACTAGTAACAGAGTTCCCTTCCTCTTTTTGTTTTTCTCCTTTTGCATGTGGGCCAAAAAGTCTAGAGTTTGGATGAAACAAGAACCCATTCTGTACTGTAACACCAGCCATAGCTACATCTAGTAAAATCTTTAATGCACACTGAAATATTTCTCAATCATATGGGCCTTTTGTAATCATTTATAATAACTGTGTTAGAACCTTATACATCATACTGGGGGAAAACATACTGATTGGTGGCATTTACCAGCCTATCCAGAGTCCCTGTGGCTAAAGAACCAGAATAGCAGGTTTTGCAGAAGAAGGCTGGTTGATGTGTCCTTCTATATCACCTTCAAGATATAGCTTCAAAATGGCACCCTGTGCTTTGGCGTTTGTGGATAAGCCCATCCTGGGTTCCCTGTAGGTGTGAGGAAGAATAAACTACAAATAGACCAGAATAACCTACTATGAGCTTTTTGTATGGCTGCAGTTCTGTACAGCTGTCCTGATTCACTTCCTCTGCTTTGGATACCATTTTATCTTCTGACACATGGCTTTCCATTTCAGCTACCGCATCTGTGACTATTCTCCCGGCCCACCGCATTCTAGCAGTGTCTCCAAATGAACACATCCACAACAAAGAACACATGCCATAGCCAAGCAGTTAACAGACAGCAACAATCTGAAGCTCTGCTTGTTCCAGGTTGACTCTACCCTCTTGCCTCCCATCCCAGTCTCTTTGTTCCCTATCTTTCTGCCAGAATCACCTGGAGAGTGCATGATCTGGCCCACCCAAGCCTCTCCATTTCCCTTTCGGCTTCCCCCTTCTACAGATTCAAGAAGGGCAAAAAATTAAGTTTGTCTTCAGGAGGTTGCCCAAGAATCGACACGGGACTAATCCTCCACATGGAGCTCTGCAAACACTAAGAACATGAACATAAGAGCCCTGCTGGATCAGCCCAAAGGCCCATCTAGTCGATCTTCCAAATGCGTCTGGGAGTGCACGAGACTAGATATCTGTCTCCTGATACCACTCCTCTGCATCTGGCCCTTGAAGTACCCTGGTTTTAAGCCTGGAGATTACACATCTCCATCATGGTTTGTAACCTGTGATGGACTTTTCCTCCAGGAATTTCTCCAATCCCCTTTTGAAGGCATCCAGGCCAGATGCCATCACCACATCCTGTGGCAGGGAGTTCCACAGACTAAGAACACGGGTAAAAAAAATATTTTCTTTTGTCTGTTCTCACTCTCCCAACCATCAGTTTGAGTGGATGTCCCCTAGTTTTGGTATTGTGTGAGAGGGAGAAGAGCATCCCTCTATCTACTTTACTCATGCCTTGCACAATTTTGTACATCTTAATCATATCCCTACTCAGGCACTTTTTTTTCTAGATTAAAGAACCCCAAATGTTTTAGCCTTTCCTCATAAGGGAGGTACCCCAGCCTAGTAATCATTTTAGTCACTGTCTTTTACACCTTTTCCAGTTCTACTATGTCGTTTTTGAGATGCAGTGACCAGAATTGTACACAATACTCCAGGTGCTGCCTTACTATTATATTGTACAATGGCATTATAATGTTGACTGTTTTATTTTTAATCCCCTTTTTGATAATCCCTAGCATGGAATTGGCCTTCTTCACCACTGCCACATACTGGGTAGACACCTTCATTGAACTGTCCACCAGCACACCAAGATCTCTTTCGTGATCCATCACAGATAGCTCAGAGCCCCTGAATTGATAGACAAAGTTTTGATTATTTTGCCCCAATATGCATTACTTTAAATTTTGCTACAGTGAAATGCATTTGCCATTTCGCAGCCTATTCCCCCAGTAGAGATGGGCACGACTAGGGAAAATGACGTTTTCGAGTTGTCGTGTGTCGGAGGCAGTCCGTTTCGGCTCGTTTCCGTTGTTTGCGAAATTTCGCAAAAATTAGTCGGTTCGTTTTTTCGTTATTTCATTGTCGTTAGTACTGGTTTGGGGAGGGGGTAGCGGGCTCCTGGAGGGAGCTGCAGGAGTCAGCCAGAGCCACAAGTGACAGACTGGCAGACTCTTTGCACCTGCTGTGTCTCACGTACTTGCATGTAGTGCAATGCAAGTAGATCTGGCTTAGGGTTAAGACGGGTTAGCGCAAGGGCTAGGGTTAGGCTAGTTACGGGTGAGGTTAGGGTGAGTATTGGGGTGCACCTCTGGGTGCCTCTCTGACCCACTTAGAAGGACAGTGTACTGGCGTATGGGTTAGGCTTAGGGTTCGGGTTTGGGCTAAGATTAGTGGGCTGTTTATGCCCGATTGGCACATCCCAGAAGTCTCTGTGGTCAACCTGGCCAAGTGGCCATGCGATTGGTGGAAAATTTGCATGGTCTACTCCCATGGGCGAGCCCATCATTGCAAATGTGCAGGTGTAAAAATAAAATAAAATAAAATAAAATAAAATAAAATAAAATCAACGGAGACTTTTTTTTGCAAGAAAAACCCACTGCTGCTACTGTAAAAATTCAAGCATTTAAAATAGCTAATTTTCGCATGTTTCTGTGGTGCTTTGGTGGGGTTTTGGGCAACGATTTCAAAAAATATATTGCGGTCGCCATTTTGGATCCCCCGCACCGCATGGCAAATGGATGCGCCCTCCCAGCCTGGTACAGTCAGCAAAACCTGGCCGTGCGATTGGTGGAATGGCTCCAAAACTTTGCATGGTCCACTCCCATGGGCGAGCCCATCATTGCGAATGCGCAGGTGTAAAAAAATAAAATAAAATAAATAAAATAAAATAAAATAAAATCAACAGAGACTTTTTTTTGCAAGAAAAACCCACTGCTGCTACTGTAAAAATTCAAGCATTTAAAATAGCTAATTTTCGCATGTTTCTGTGGTGCTTTGGTGGGGTTTTGGGCAACGATTTCAAAAAAAATATTGTGGTCGCCATTTTGGATCCCCCGCACTGCATGGCAAATGGATGCGCCCTCCCAGCCTGGTACCAGCAGCGCAGCAGTAGCAATAGCCAAGGAGAGGGGGGGCGGGGAAACCCCCCCCCAATAAAACACCCTTCTGGCCTGGTAGGTGCCCTCAGACAGTTTTCGCCTACTTTTAGGACCGGGAATCGGGTTATTTTTAACTTTTAAAAACTTTTTTTCTGTGCCGCTTGGCATTGCGCGATCGCCGTGATGCAAGTAATGAGCACGACAAATCAGACGAAATTGTTCATTCGTCGGTTCGAGCTCAAATTCTGGTGGAGTAATTCCCGTTTCCGTTTCCGTAGAGTAACGGATACGAGTAACGGAAACGGAAACCGGAATACCGCTAAGTCGTGCCCATCTCTATCCCCCAGTTTGGAGAGATCCTTTTGGAACTCTTCACAATCTTCTCTGATTTTTACCACACGGAAAAGTTTTGTGTGAGCCGCAAACGCGGGCACCTAACTGCTTATCCCTGTCTTCAGGTCATTTATGAACAGATTGAAAAGCACCGGTCCCAGGACAGAGCCCTGGGGCACACCGCTTTTCACCTCTCTCCATTGTGAAAATTGCTCATTGACACCTACTCTTTATTTCCTGGATCTCAACCAGTTCTCATTCCATAAGAGGACCTGCCCTCTTATCCCCTGGCTGTGCAATTTTCTCAGCAGCCTTTGGTGAGGGACTGTGTCAAAAGCCTTCTGGAAAAAAAAGATAGACAATATCCACCAGTTCACCCAAATCCACATGCCTGTTGACCTTTTCAAAGAATTCTAAAAGGTTTGTCAGGCAAGACTTACACTTACAGAAGCCATGCTGAATTTCCCTCAGCAAGGTTTGTTCTTCTATGTGTTTTAAGATTTTCTCTTGAATGGGCATTTTTTAAATATTATTTATTATTTTTCCTTAGCCCCCACCAGTCACCCTGGGGCTATTCGGAGGTTTTTTATTATTTTATTGTTTTTATCCCCGACCCCAGCTCCAGTCAGCTGGCCTGCAGGCCGGTCAGCCACTTTTTTAAAAAAAAATCCTTAGCTCCTAGCAGCTGACCCTGGGGCTTGTCAGCCATTTTGTTTTATTTTGTTTTGTTTTTTAATTTCCTCTGTGCATGCTTGAAGCAGGTTAGGGCTGTGGGGACATAAGGGAAGCGGAGCAGAACCCAAAGGATGTGGGAACTCCAAACCCGTTATCTTCAATCACGTGATCAGGTAAGGACAAATGCCAGAGTTTTCCATGCCCCACATCTTCCCCCTAGTGTGATAGTGCCCTTCATTTGGCCTGAAGACAGGGTAGTACAAGGCGATTGCCCTGGCATCATTATGACTTTTAATTTGAGCTCCGAAGGCAGATGCTTGCCTTTTTGGATAATATGCTCATTATGGTCTACTGTGGTAAGAACCTTGGAAAATGCTTATTCGAGTTATGAGAGTCCCAATAAGCTATGAAAGTTATGCAAATATGAATGGGCGAAAATAAGCAAAGGTATCGAGATAATATGGTATTTTCTCATTTTTTATTGGCCAAAGCTTTTTCTGTTCCAGCTCTGCTTCTATTCCTCCCTCTCTCTCTCTCACACACACACACAGAGAGACACACAGACAGTCTCTCTCTCTCTCTCTCTCTCTCTCTCTCTCTCTCTCTCTCTCTCTCTCTCTCTCTCACACACACACACACACACACACACACACACACAGAGAGAGAGAGAGAGAGAGAGAGAGAGAGAGAGAGAGAGAGAGAGAGAGAGAGAGAGAGAGAGAGAGAGAGAGAAAGAGAGAGAGATGTTTATCCCATATTGACACAGGGCAATCACTTTACATAAATGTCCTGAGCCATGATTTATCACCAAGCCTTACGGTTTCTTCTTGCAACAAATTTGCCAGAGATTTGATAGGATTTTTAAAAAAATTATTTGGGGGAAGTATTTTGCACTATAATTGGCTTCAGAATTCTGAGAATTGTATTTCAAATTAATTAAGTGGAGGTCAGGGCCAGGTTATCTCCCCATCCACCAGCGCTTCAGGGGAGCTAAGACAAAGACAACAGCAATAGCGGCTTGCACATGCCTTTGATCCAAGGCAGATAGCCAGCGAGTTGCAAAAACAAACACCTAAACATTGAAACTTTCTGATCTGAACAGTTTGAAGTTGAAATTACACAAGACCTGAGCTGTATGCAATGAACAAAAGGACTCACCATCTGATTATTCTTTGTTGTGCTGTGCTGTTACAGTGGTATCTATGACAATGAATTTAATTCATTCTCCGAGGCAATTCGTTATCTGAAAAAATCGTTATCCGAAATGCGGTTTCCTATTGAAATGAATGGGAAATTGATCAATCCATTCTGGAGGTCATAAAAAAGCTGCCCCCCCAGACCTCTTTATAAAGTGCATTTTAAAGGCTTGCAGTGCTGGAACAACCCCCCAGAGCACACTCCCTGCAATGCAATGCAAACATGGACAAAAAGAAAGCAGCAAACACTACCCTTAGCCTGTTCCCACCCAAAGTGCAATGCAAAGCAGTTCAAAGATCTCCCGCCCAAACTGCAATGCAATGCCAGTCAAAGATCTCCTGCCCAAAATGCAATGGAAAGCAGTTCAAAGATCTCCCGCCCAAACAGTATTGCAAAGCCAGTCAAAGATCTCCTGCCCAAAGTGCAATGGAAAGTTCAAAGATCTCCCACCCCAACTGCATTGCAAAGCATGTCAAAGATCTCCTGTCCAAAGTGCAATGGAAAGCAGTTCAATATTCCCACCAAATGCACAGAAAAAAGCCAGGACAATTCTTAGCTCACCCCTCTGCACTGCAAGAGAAAGCAATGCAAATGGACAGGAAAAAGTAAGGAAACCTCAGCTCCCCGCCTTTCCGAGTTCAAAAGGTCCAAATCATTCAGCAAAAAATGTCCCAAATGACTTCAAAACACCATGAAAAAAATGCTCTAACTCCTTCCAACCCTCCACAAACTGGGGGGGGGGGTGTTCCAACACATCCTGGATACACTTTTTTTTGCAAGGCATGATGAAACATTTGTTATTCAAAGGCAGCCCATAGGGAACATTCATTATCCAAGGCATTCAATATTCGAAACATTCGTTATCAAAGGCATTCATTATCAGATGTATTACTGTATTTGCAAAATGGCTGAAGACTCACCATAAACTCTCTTTCAATGACTCATGGGCAATGTTCATGTTCAGTCAATAGCTACTCATATTTATCTCAGGTGATACTGAATTTGCGTCTTGTGAATTCTAGAGCCACCTTGAGCAGAATTCCAGATCCCTACTGCAAATCTTGTTTGTAATATTAGAGTGGAGGATTAAGCAAAACATGATGGTTTATATGGAGCAAATGAAGACTTAAACTCATGTGCATGTTTATGAGTTTGAATCTACAATTGCACCTATCATGTAGCAAGAAGACAATGAAGGTTTGCAGAAGGTTTGCAGACAATGAAAGTTTGCAGATGACACAAAACTTTTCCGTGTGGTAAAAACCAGAGAAGATTGTGAAGAGCTCCAGAAGGATCTCTCCAAACTGGGGGAATGGGCTGAGAAATGGCAAATGTGTTTTAATGTAACCAAATGTAAAGTAATGCATATTGGGGCGAAAAATCAAAACTTCATCTATCAACTCATGGGTAGAGATGGGCACGACTCAAAAAAATAATTTTTCGTTTTTCGTTTTTCGTTTAGGGGGTCCGTTTCAGTTCGTTTTCGTTTTTCGAGGGTTTTCTTGCACATTTTTCGTTTTTGTTTTCGTACGAAACGAAACGAAAAAAACATAAACGAAAACGGAAAATTTTCGTTTTGTTAGCATTCTTTTCAATGCAATGTGTCTGCCGTAACCAAAACGAAAAACACGGCAAAATTTTTCGTTTCGTTTCCGTTGTCGTTTTGCTTCTGAAAAATTTTTCGTTTTCGTTTTCGTTGCGAAACGAAACGAAAAAACGAAAACGAAAACGAAAATTTCGATGAGTTGTGCCCATCTCTACTCATGGGCTCTGAGTTATCCGTGACGGATCAGGAAAGAGATCTTGGTGTGTTGGTGGACAGCTCCATGAAGGTGTCTTCCCAGTGTGTGGCAGCGGTGAAGAAGGCCAATTCCATGCTAGGGATTATCAAAAAGGGGATTGAAAATAAAACAGCCAACATTATAATGCCATTATACAAAACAATAGTAAGGCCGCACCTGGAGTATTGTGTACAATTCTGGTCACCGCATCTCAAGAAAGACATAGTGGAACTGGAAAAGGTGCAGAAGAGAGCGACCAAAATGATTACTGGGCTGGGGCACCTCCCTTATGAGGAAAGGCTAAAACATTTGGGGCTCTTTAGTCTGGAAAAAAGGCGCCTGAGGGGGGATATGATTGAGACGTACAAAATAATGCAGGGCATGAGTAAAGTGGATAAAGGGAAGCACTTTTCCCTCTCACAAAATACCAGAACTAGGGGACATGCACTCAAATTGAGGGCTGGGAGAGTAAGAACAGACAAAAGAAAATATTTTTTCACCCAGCGCGTTGTTAGTCTATGGAACTCCCTGCCACAGAATGTGGTGATGGCATCTGGCTTGGATGCCTTCAAAAGGGGATTGGACAGATTCCTGGAGGAAAAGTCCATCATAGGTTACAAACCATGATGTAGATGTGTAATCTCCAGGCTTAAAACCAGGGTACTTCAAGGGCCAGATGCAGGGGAGTGGTATCAGGAGACAGATATCTAGTCTCATGCGCTCCCAAACGCATCTGGTGGGGCCACTGTGAGATACAGGAAGCTGGACTAGATGGGCCTTTGGCCTGATCAAGCATGGCTCTTCTTATGTTCTTATGTTCTCAAGGTTAAATTATGATAACCCATGGCCTGGGTCCTGATTATCTGACAGAACATATCTCCCTACAATCAGAGCTGGCCCGACCCACCCGATCCTCTATGGCTCTCTCGCTCCGGGTGGCCACCCCTAGAGAGGCCAGTAGGGTAGCAAACCGTAAATGGGCCTTCTTGGTGGCCGGCCCAGAGTTGTGGAACAAACTTCCAAGTGAGATATGCCAGGCTCCCTCACTGGCATCCTTCAAGAAACAGCCCTTAAAACCTGGCTGTTCAGGGATGCCTTTGGCAACTGCTAGGATTGTACCAAGGTGTTTCTTTTCTTCTTCTTCCTTACTGTCAAGTTTTATGCCTCTTATCTAATACCTCTTATATATATATATTTTACTGATGTTCTTGTTTTTAACCTTTTTGTGTGAACTGCCCAGAGTTCCCTTTGGGAAATGGGAGCAGTATACAAATGCAAAAATAAATAAATGAATAAATAAATAAATAAATAAATTGGGGTGCACGGGTGAGGACTGCAAGGTGGCTCACATTTTGCAGTCCATTTATTAACCTGTCTGAAACCAAAACTGTTAGGGGAAATGTGCTTCAGTTGAACTGTGCAGGAAATGGAGTGCCTACCTATGCATTATTAACAAAAGGCAGGCTCAGGTTTGCATAACAATTCCATGTGAGAATTCATATGTGCAGATGCAAGTTTAAGTACTACAGTGGATGCCCGACTTAAGTGCCGCTTGACTTGCGGCATATTTGACTTGCGTCTACTAGGGGCCTGTTTGACTTGCGCCGCGAGCTCTGACTTAGCTGCGGCGGAAGGACCCAGAATTGGGTGGTAGCCAGGACGCAGCATCCCGGCTGCCACCTCCAAACTGCTCCTGCCTTCTTCCTCTCCTCCGGCGGAGGGGAAGATGGGCTGTGAGCTTGGGGCTGGCCTCGCCGGAGCTGTTCCTCGGCCTCATTGAAGCTGCCGGCGGTGGCAGCGAGGCCAGCTCCAAGCACTCGGAGCTGTTCCTCGGCCTCGCCGAAACCACCGCCACTGCCGCTGCCGTTGCCGGAGGAAGAGAGGAAGAAGGGCCAAGCACCCGGAGCTGTTCCTCAGCCATGTCCGGATGGGGAAGGCTCCTCTTTCCCCCCAGAAGGGAAACTGGGCTGCAGAGAGGAGCCCCCCCTCACCACCCCCGGCCCACTTGGTGAGGGAAGTGCGTGTGTGTGTGTTCAGAGCTGTGGCATAAAGCAGGAGCCCGTCATGGAAGCAGCCGGCCACCAGGTTCTTCTGCCATGGGTGGGTGGGGGCTTGGGAGAGGGAGGGGGAAAGGAGAGGAGAGGGACATTTGGGTCCAGTTGTGGTACAAGACTCTGTGGCTGAGGAGGGCGTCCCTCCTACCCCAACCTTTCCCAAGGTGAGCGCGGGGCATGCACCCTGAATCTGCCTCCTCCCCCCTGCTTTCTCTCTCTCCCCCTGCTTCCCTCCTGCCCTCCAAAAAGCCACAAGCCAAGGGATGAGGGGGTGGGGTGGGGGTCCCATTGCACCTGTATGGCAGTTGAGGGCAGGAGTGAGCAGAGCCAGGATCGGGCCCTGCAGGCCTGGAGCCCCCCTCTCATCCATCCCTGGGAAACTGGCGGGGGAGGGGGAGGAAGCCTGGGAAGGGGCCCCAGGGGAGCAGGGTGGGAGGGGGTGGGGGAGAGTGGGGGGAAGCGGCAGGAAGTCCGATCAGAACAGAGGGAGCCAAAGGGAAGCCAAGCGGCCTCAGCTGCGGGGGTGGGGTGAGGTGGGGCGGTTTTGGAGGGCCTCGTGGGCCACCGAGCCTCCCTTGGTGGGCAGCAGGGTCACCCCCAACACACACACACACACACACACACACACACACACACAAACACACACAGGGGCGGCGGCGCCAGGGGCTCCCTGATCCCTTCAGACTCAGCCTGGCCCTGGGGCTGCACCCCAACCTTTCCACCTGCCAAGACCCCTCCTCAGGTCCCTCCCGGCCTGTTCCGTCCACGTGCACGGTGGCTCCCCCTTGGTGGCCTCTCCTCTGTCCCTTGAGGCCCAGCATTAACTTTCCCTCCTATCCGGGGGAGGGGGCACCCAATGCCATTAAGGGCCATCCTGCAGTCCTGACCGGATGGAGGGCTGGGTCTACGGGGCAGACTCTGTTTGCCCCCCCACAGCCGGCTGAGCCTGCATCCTTGCTCCCCCCACAGTAGACCACCAGGAGGGGCGGCCCATGGGTTGCACCCCTGGGAAATGGGGGCCCAGAGTCTCCCCCAGCATCTTGTCGGCAGCCCACCCAAAGGGCACCACCACCCCTCCCCCTATCATCCCTCTCTCACAGGCAGCCACCCGTGGACACTGCCAGCTGGATTTGCACAGAAGGGCTCTTAAGGCAGGAGTGTAAGCAGAAGATCTAAATAGCAGCCCTAGATTTTTGCCTAAAATCTGCAAAGCTTCCAGCCCTCTAGGAATGGGCTGGGTGTCAGTCCAGCTGTCCGGTCTCTCGGGCCATCGTAGCTGACTCTGGTAACAGAGAGTTCCACATGATAGACAGACAACACGGGAGTTGTGGGACACAGTTTCTTTCTAAATGTCCCTTTCAACTTCCTTCATCAGCCTCCTCCCCGCCCCCCGCCACACAACTCCCACCTCCTACCTGCTCTGACCTGGCCCACAGAGGAAGCCCGTGGCTGTCTGTGGCAGCTCAGGCAGTGCCCACCGGAGTCAGCGGCTGCCTCGTGTCTCATGCACGTCTGCTCTCTCAGGGAAGGCACCCAGCTGGTCCCCCTCCTGATCCAAGGGGGGGGAGGTGGCTGGACCCCCAATCCTGCCACAGGGTGGAGAGGAGCCACGGTCTGTGGGTCAGGTGGCAGGGCTCATGCCTGAGAGAGCCTCCCCCCTGCCTCACCCTCCAGTTCATCAGGTGGCAGGAAGATGTGCTACACTGGAGTGGGCCCAGCCTTCCTCCTCCTCCTCCTCCTCCCAGCCAGGCCGAGCTTTGCCCAAGTGAGCGCCCAGCTCTGACCCGGGCTAGGCCCACTTCTCCCTGCCACATTCTTCTACCTCTCCCTGGCGGGCATAACATTTGTTAATTTAATAAAAAAAAATTCATAGTACAGCATGGATTATTGCTGTCTGGTTAGAGAGTCAAATTTGTGTTAAATTGTTGTTTTCGGGGGTCTTTTTCATCGTCTGGAACAGATTAATCCACTTTCCCATTACTTTCTATGGGAAAAGTTCATTTGACTTAAGGCATGCTTGACTAGACCTCCAGAACGGATTAATGACGTAAGTCAAGGTTCCACTGTATTAGTATACTTTTAAAAAAAGCTTTGTAGCTCTTATGCTGTGGTGTAGAAGACTATAACCAGGTAATCTGTGTGCTTGACCATTCTGATACTCAGGAGCGAACAGCTGATTTGCAACTATGAGGTTGATGTTCTTGTTTCTCATGACTTTTTTTAACCATTAGAATGTTCTTGGACCAGACAATTTTTCATACAGACAATTGTTTGTGAATAGCCCTGGGAATTTAGGATAATCCTTTGAAAAGTAGAATATCCAGCCAACCTGGGGGGGGGGGGGCAAGTAAATGGTAGGTAATAGGAGGGATCCATACTCCCCATCCATGTATCTTTATTGCTCTCAAAGTGGATCAAATAGGATCAACTAGATATGCTTCTGTCAGGTGTCCTTTGAGCCAGGAGATCACAACCCAGTGAGTACTTTGATGTTTCCAATGCCTGCCTTTGCTATGGAAAACTTTGTCTGAAGCCTTTGCTGCTCTGTTTATGGGAGAGCTCCTTCCTACTCCTTCCCATTGTTCAGTGTTTCCCTAAATCCTTTCTTTTGTACAAATGCCACAGTCTGGACTGTCATTAGTTCCATCACTTCCAGGGATGGAGGGGCTGCTCCTTTGTATTGCTCTTATCCAGAAACAATGCTATCTTTAATTATTATTATTATTATTATTATTAAACTGACCAGCTTAGAGCTGAGCCTACCTGGCCTCCAAATGAAGGCAAGAACATTGGGCTAATAGTCATTACCATCTGAATGAGGGTGATTATCCCATTGAAAAGCTCTTAAGTGGTATTAATTGCTGGCATAGGCCAAGGGACTTCAGGGAATTAAGTGTTGGTGAATAGAATCAAATATCTTAAAAGGTAAGAATTAATCATAGGAAAGACTATCTGCATTCAGGTGTTAAGTAGAGGACAAGTGGCTATGTAGTATTACTAAGCTATGACCTTAGGAGGACAAGAGGTCACAAAATGATGTGTTTTTTTTTTTTTTAAGAAAAAGAAAAACAGGTAACAGTGCTGCCCGAGTAATAATTGACACTCTGAGTTATAGCAGCAAAAAAACATCTTTCAAATAAGGGACCATATCCTTGATCTTCCTATCCCATGATAGACCTAGAAAAAGATGTAAGCTGATGTATAGAAAGTATTTATGAGAAAAAAGATTGTGGGGTCTAAAACTTAAGCTTCCTCGGTCATGTAGACTATAATATTAAGCATGCTTGCTTGGGGAGTAAGTACTCTTGTATGCAGTAGGCTTGCTTCACAGAGAACAAGCTGGGTTCCTATATATTTTCGCGAGATTTGTGATGGTGAAAGTGTTGAACTGGAATTCAAGAGACAGTGGCTCAAATCTTCATTTCAGCCATGAAAATGTGTCACCTGAACTAGGCATTGTTTTTTCAGGCCCATCTTTCTTCCGGTGTTCCAGGGAGAATTAAATAGGGAAGAAATAGGGTAATATGAGCTTTCTTGGTGCCTTTGGAAGGGAAAAGCTGACCCACCTCACTATGCCATGGCAGCACGACAGACATACATCCCTGAGGATAAGGACAGTGAATACACTGAATTGGATGCCATTGGAGGCATCCATTCTACAGAAAGGAAAGGTAATGAAGACACTATCTGTGCTTGTGGCACAGTGTTAAACTGCAGCACTGCAGTCAGAGACCTCTCATGAGTTCATTCCCACCGGGATCAGGTAGCTGCTCAAGGTGGACTTCCATCCTTCTGAGGTCAGTAAACTGAGTAACCAGCTCGTGAGGAGAGGTGTCGGCTGCAAAATAAATTGTAAACTGCCCAGAGAGTCCTTTCAATGTTATGTAGTGGTATATATGCACCACATTTCACTTGCCAGCTCTGATTAAGCTGTGTCTCCCTCTGTGCCTTGTTCTGAGAAAAATGGGGAGGCAGGCATCCCCAAGCCCCTGAAGTAACAGTCCTAATGATGCTTTCAGCCAGGTTGGCTGTGGGATGGCAAACAGTCACATATGCTAATTTAAATTCATCAGAGGAAATCTGAGATAAATGCAAGAATTCTAAACAAAAAAGAAAAGAAAAAAGATTTGAAGAAGTATACTTATGATTAGAGATGAGTATGAATAAAAATGAATTGCAAAATTCATGCAAAAATTGTTAACTCAAGGATTTGTATTTATTCGAATTTATACCCCCAATGAATGGGAATTGAAAAATGTTTAGCAAATTTTGATTTGTCAGTTCATTGGACTATAAAATGGTCCCCAAGACACCTAGAGATACCCCATTTGCAGGACTCTTTTCTACAATCTCTTCATGTTTGGGGAAGATTGGATATCTGGTGTCCGAGTTGTGCACCCCCCAAAGAGGCCTCCCTGAGGAAACTTCCCCCAGACATCTAGAGACACCAAATTTGTGGAGAAGCTTCCTCTGTCCTCTACAAGTTGGGTGAAGTTTGGTTTTTCCCAAGTCAGTTGCTAAAGGGCAATTTCCTAGGGTGGCTGACCTCCTTTGTGGTTTGTATAACTCTGGGGTCTGAAATCTGGTCTTCACCAAACTTGGAAGAATTATAAAGTTGTGGGAAGTGTTCTTGTGAATTTGGTGCCTCTAGGTGCCTTGAAGGCCATTTTACGTGGTTTTAAATAAATTTACAAATTAATTTGTTGTTTCATCCAAAAATATGTATAAATTCATTCTTTATTTGTTGATGTTAATGAATCGTGAATCAAAATGAACCACCATTTTTTTCTCATTCATTCCCCATTTCTCCTTATTATGTTTTCACCATCTGGATACAGCTCTACAGTAAACAGATGTATGATATATACTTCTACAGTTGTTGCCACTACAAACAATAAAGGTTTGTTATGCAACTAGGAGGCATAAACCTTCTGGTGTCAGTAATGGACTAGATGAGGGCAAAAATGTTTAGTGCAGACAAGATGCAAGTGCTTTTGGTCAGAAATACAGATCAAAGATTCAGGATTCAACTTTCACGGGATGGTTTTAAAATCATCGTAATGATGCAAGCACACAACTTTGGCATTTTCCTGGATTTATACCTGAACCTGAATTTCCTGGATTCTCTAACTTGGAGTGAAGGTACATAAAAACTACAACACACAAAGCTATACTTATCCCTAAAGGTACCTGATCTGCCAAGATAACACATGCTCTGAATACATCTTATTACTCTGACATGTTCTGTGGGGCCGTGTGAGACATTCTGGGAGTGTACAAAGTGTCCTAGGAAATAGCTGTTGTGAGTTTTTCGGGCTGTTTGGTCGTGTTCTGGAAGTTTTTCTTCCTGAGGTTTCACAAGACTCTGTGGCCGGCATCTTCAGAGGGCAAGGAGCTCAGGGAATGAGGAGTTCTCTCTGTGCTCTGGAGTATAGAGTGAGTGAGACTGTGTGGTTTTAAAGTTGTGGGGAAGAGGATTGCAGTGAAACTTCTTAATCCCTCCATCACAATTATATTTATTTATTTATTTTTGTATTTATATACCTCAATACAATGACTAACACCTATTCTCCTGCATAAGACAAGTTTCCTCTTCCCCACAACTTTAAAACCACACAATCTCACCCATTCTATACCCCAGTGCACAGAGAGAACTCCTAGTTCCGTGAGCTCCTAGCCCTCTGTAGATGCCAAACACAGAGTCTGGCGAAATGTCAGGATGAAAAACTCCAAGAACACGGAAAAACAGCATGGAAAAATCACAACTGCTATCAGATCCTGGCCATGAAAGCCTTTGAGAATACAGGTCCTAGGAAACTTTAGCTGCATACAGTTTGTTGACTGAGCACCATTTAAGGGGAACATTTCTGCACACAATTCAAAAATGATGATTATGGCTTCTCAGTCTCATGGACCTTGGAACTCCTTGCCCAGGGAAGCTAGGCTGACCCCTCTCCTTATGTAATCCCAGGGAAAAACAATGACTTGTCTATTTAGGCTGGCCTTAGGAACTACTTGACTTAATAAGACAAATAATGTAATTATATTTATTTACACATTTACTATTTGGGTATTGACAGTTGCAGATTATAGAATGCCCTCCCAAGTGAGACCTGCCTGGCGCCAACATTGATGACATTCCGATGCCAGGTAAAAACATTCCTGTTCCAGAAGTTTTTTAACTGATTATTGTGGGTCCTGATGGTGATTTTAGTGTAGTATTTTAATATATTGTATTTATTGTATTTAAATGTTTTATTGTTTTAATTTTATTGCAATTTGATGTTTTAATTGTATGAATTGTTTACTTTGCGAGCCGCCCAGAGACCTTTGGGTAGTGGGTGGCATATAAGCTATATAAATAAATAAATAAATTTATTTAATTGATTTAATTAAGACAGTGACTTATTTTTCTTTTACTAGTACTGTAGTATCATTGCTATATGTTCTGTCTATACACATACTGGCATATCACCAGGACATTTTAAAAATGATGGGAAGTGCAGTCATGTGCATGTCCACTGAAAAATAACTCCAATTTTCTTCAATAGGACTATATCATAGGTAAGCATGCACAGAATTACAGCCGAAATTCTTGGTTATGTGGCCCTGCTTTTTCTTGCAATTTGATAATGTGAAGGCTTCACTGTGAAACCATATTGAAACTTCATTGAATATTACCCTTTCCTTCTTTAATGGCATGGCCTTCAACTCTTAAAAGCTCAAGAGGAATTCAAGGCTATTCCACGTATATATCCCATTGAGTCATACCGCTGCAGAGGGGTTTGACCTCTAAATGGAAGTCATTGACCTTAAAAGGACTCCGTACTCTTCAGGTGCTGCTGATATTTTTTCAAGGTTGGTTTGTTTGCTCTTTGGTGTCCAAGCACAGAACCTTTCATTCTCTCAAAATGACATTCAAACTCAAAGAAATCTGAACTGAATCACCTTTTTGTTATGATTCAATTTTCTTCATCCAGAACCTCATTTTGTGACTTATGCTGCTCTGGTCCTGCCTACAAACCTGCCGAGAAAAATTCCAGGGACTTCAAATGAATCACCAGTATGTTATGTTGTCTCATAAAACAGGGCAGGGCCATTTGAATCATATTTGTTCAGATGTTTGACCATGCTATACAGTATATATTAATTTATTATATGTTATATGTTGCAAAGTTGAGCATACATATAACATTCTCATCATGTGAAGGGCGGATTTCAGTCTTGAAAACATAATGGTCCAAACGAAGCTGATTACTGTTACAGGTAAAAAAAACAAAACACTAAATGATTTTTAAAGCATTTTCCTTACAACAAACGTCAGTCTAAACATATACGGCATAATTTGTAACCTGGAATAATTTTAAGTGGAAAGACCCTATTCATCTATCAGATCATTCAAACAGTACTGGGGTGGGGGGGTGGGGATGAGTTGCTTTAGAAAACCAGTTACATGAAGGGAAAAAAAGGATTTCCCCAAGTAATTACAGAGCTGTCCAAAAGCCAGTCCTTGATTAAAAAGAGGAAACAAGTAGGGTGTTTTACTCAATCAGGTATTAAGCATAATTTTGGATTAACAGCCAGCCAGGATGTTCACTGTCTGGCGGATAATGACAATTATAGTCTAAAACATCTGATGTGTGAGAGAAGCCTATCCCCTCAAAAAAGGCATCTCTAATTCTAGTTTGTATTTATATGTTTATATATTTGTTCATTTTTTCTAGATAGCTTTTTTTGTGGAACTGTGCCCATGATGCATCATCAAAAACATCCGGGAGTTGAGTCATGGCAGCTGGATTTCTATTCTTGTGGGACCAAAACATTTGCTACACATCCATCTTCAGTCTACTTGAGTGCGTAGTGAAGCATTTTGATCCCGCAAGAAAAGAAGTTCAGTTGCCATGACTTACCTTTTATAGTTTTAATATATTGTATGCCACGCAGAGACCACTTTATAGTAGGGTGGCTTTAAAAATCCTGTAGATAGATAGATAGATAGATAGATAGATAGATAGATAGATAGATAGATAGATAGATAGATAGATAGATAGATAGATGAACAAACTCCCAGATAACCTCAACTGGATGACTGAGAATAATACTTTGAAGTTTAATAGGAAAATATTCCACAGCTGGATAAAAACTTTCCTACTTTCTTGGAGAATGTGAGAGCAGGGGTAGACCTGATGCCAGTCAACAGATTAAAAAGACCTACAATTTTTTTTTGCAACTTTAGCTTCCAAGTAAAATACTTTTTTTCAAAAAAAAAAAAACACCTTTAATACATTTTAAAAGGTCAAGCTTTCAGCATGTACACCTGTCATGCCATCTTCAGGATTACAGGAATGGAAAATACTGACTACATTGTATGTTAAAGATAACTGAACATTCAGGTGGACCAGTTTGTTCAGTCACCTTGGTGCTGACCTCGTGAGATTAATTACAGGCAGCCACAAATGACTAAGTTTTTGTCCATCCTCCCGGTTCACCACACCCTTCTTCAAATGTATCTCTCAAGAATCCCTTATCAGCTTTAAATTCCAAGAAGATGGCATGACGGTTGTGCATGCCGAAACTTGGTCTCTTATAGTGTTTTAAAAGTTTCTTAAAAGTTTTTTTTTTTAAAAAAAAAAACTTGGAAGCTAAACTTGTGCAATTTCTGTAGGCCTTTTCAATTTGTCGACTGGCATAGGTCTACCTCTGCTACGGCACATCTCAGTACCTCTTAAATGTATACGCAGAGGAAAAGGTAGTACACATAACTATTTGAGTAATTTCAATACGATGAATGAAAAGAAAGGTGTTTTTTTTTTCACTCCTTGCCTGGGGAGACTTTGTTCTTTCCAAATATGTAATTTTTAAACAGTCTTGCCAGATCTTCTGAGAGGTATTCCCTGGTTTTGAATGAACCCTAGAATCCTACTTAACTTGGGTTTGTGTACATTGCTCCTGGTCCTTTCCCTTTTCAAAGTTTGTCTGAGTGGCATCAGGGAATTCCTTCCATTCCGCTAAACATTTCAAGAGAATGGCAAGCTATGCCTTAAAAGACTGAAAATATTACTTTGCCCCAAACATGTTTTTTTTACACAAGATATTGGGTTTCTTTTTAATTGCCTGCAGACTTCAAGGCACAGTAGATATTGACCTATTGGTATTACACTTCCATATTTACCTGGTGCCCCTACTGTTAATCTGATTGCCATGGAAATTATCTGTTTTTGCTTGTAACTGTAGCAGAGTGAAAAAATACACTTTAAAACAAATCAGCTTCGCTATCAAATCTAATCTTGAATTCTGTGTGTTTTGCTGAGGATTTAATACCCCATAAAGACCAGGAGGAATTAGCAGGCAGTTAAGTCAAAAGTATGGTATGGAAGGCAGGAATGTGTCTTTTCTCAACTCAACTCTAGAGTGCCTGAGCATAGCAAAAGCCAAGTGTGCTGCTTGTACATGGCCTCGTAGTGCTTAGAGACCTCTCTGGGCAGTGTACAGTTTAATTAAGCAGTCTACGTATTACCCCCAGCCGCAATAAGATGGGTACTCAGCTTCCTAACCTCAGAAGTATGGAAGGCTGCATCAACCTTGAGCTGGTTGAACTCAGGTCATAAGCAGATTTTTTCAGCAGCACTACAGTTTAGCCCAGTGTTGGCGAACCTATGGCAAGGGTGCCAAAGGTGGCACTCGGAGCCCTTTCGGTGGGCACCTGACATCACCCCTTCACAGCCACCTGTATACAGGTTAAATAGCTGTATTGGCACTTTGCAAAAAAAAAAATTAGTGGGTTTTGAATCACAGTTTGGGCAATTGGTCTCTAAAAGGTTCGCCATTACTGGTTAGCCACTGCACCATGAGGATCTTCTTATTGATGCTTTGGGTAATACACATTTTAAAAAGCAGTATACAAATTGAAATAAATAAGTGTAAATATGTTAGGGGATGTGGATAGGTGTGAGAGCACCACTGGTGAAATGGAGATATAAGATGGCACTGGGCAGCTTGGAGATGCATTCTTATCCACCTACATGCCATATAACATTCCTTGCACCCTCACATACATTTTGCTAGTATGTGTGGAAGTTCCTTCTCAGTTACAGTAGGAGTGATTCTGTTGATCTACAACCTTTCTTCTGACTGTGAGCCCTTTTGGGTAACAATGAAACAATATAAAACTACTGTAAAGTCACTTTTAAAAGCATTTAATGATTAAAGCAAAACAAAAAATAAAACAGCAAACTTTAAAGACTGGAAGTGAGGGCATCATCTCCCTAAGTCCTGAATGCCTAGGATTTAAGAGATCACAAAAGTAAAGACATAGTTGGCACCAGCTGAGGCTCCAGTATGAGAACATTCCCCACCTGGGCTCTTCATTCTCAAGTTGTGTATGTGTGTATAACAAATTGGGGAAACTAAGGAGTAAAAGGTTGGTGCAGAGTTTTGAATTTCTGGAAAAATTCTTTTTGCTACGCAGTAGAACAGGCCTGTCCAACAGGTAGGCCGGGGGCTACCAGTAGCCCGTGAAGGGTTCAAAAGTAGCCCGCCAGGTATCAATTAAAATGTGAGGGGATAAGTTCTCTACCTCCTCCCTCCCCCACCCCAAGGACCACCACTGCCCCAGCAAAGCTCTGGGTCTGTCAGCCCACTGTCTCCGCTGAGCGGGGCAGTTCAAGGGCCATGGCACAGTCCCCTGCCCATCCACACCGGCTCGAGCGGGTATAAGGGAAGCGTGTGCATGGTCAGCCTTACCATAGGAATGCATTGAAATATGTTCCCTCCAGAAAGGATTACCATATATACTCGAGTATAAGTCGACCCGAGTATAACCCGGGGGCCCTAATTTAAACCCCCAAAACTGGGAAAATTTATTGACTCAAATATAAGCCTAGGGTGGGAAATGCAACAGGGCCTGGCAACTCCTCCTTTGTGAGCTGGGTGTGTGTGTGATGTTTAAAATGACTTTTAGCCACTGAGGCAAGTGCTTGAGTTGGTGGCTAAAAGTCACTTTAAACATTGTTTTAAAATGACCTTTTAAAAAGTCATTTTAAACATGGGGGGTGTCAGGAGAAGTGGCGCACAATGTTTAAAATGACTTTTAGCCACTGACCCAAACTTGCCTCAGTGGCTAAAAGTATTATTGTGTTGGATGTCCTTAGGACCAGAGGCTCAACCCCAATCTTCCAAAGAGGGGAATATTTCCCAGGAAATTTATCTCTTGTCCATTTAGTGCACATGTCAGATTTGTGGATTTAACTGGACTCTCCTTCTATTCTGCTGCTGGGGTTTCTGAAGGAAGGGTATCCATGTTAATCTGTTGCACTCAAGATGTCTTGTAGGAACTTAAAGTCTAACATTTTGATTGGTGTCCAGTTTCATAGACCTCAGACATTTCAGAAAGCTTATACCAGGTAAAACTTAATAGTCTACAAGGTATGTCCCTTTGTTGTTTTTCCCTCCTGGTGTGCTCTGACCTCTGTGCCATGGAGATCACAGTTGTCTTTGGGATGGAATTTTTCACCATTCATAATATTTAAAACAGCTGCCTAGATGCCCTAAACACATCCAATCTCACCTGATTTCGGAAGTTAAGCAGGGCCGGGCCTGGTTAGTACTTGGATGGGAGACCACCAGGGAATACCATGTGCTGTAGGTGCCTGGAGTAGGGACAGGCAAGACACTTCAGTATTCCTGCCAAGAAAACTCCATGGACATGGGGTCATGACACAACACACACACACACACACACACACACACACACACACACACACACACACACACACACACACACACACACACACACACACACACACACACACACAGAGAGAGAGAGAGAATCTTTAAAACAGACAGGTGTTTTCTGTAACATGCTCTTTGTCCTTATTTTCCCACTGCAATGCTGCATCTGTATCTATATCTATATCTTATATACACATCATATTGGATTAGCAATGAGATGTAGGCTGGGCTGCCTGAGTATAGGGCTCCAGGTGCATTGTTAATTCTTGTGTGTTATGCCTGTGGTGCAGTTGCAATGACCAGGGTATATGGAGAAAAGATTTCTTCAGCAGATACTTCCAAGCTGCTTTAGCTCCTACCAAGGACGGGCTAAATCTAGAACCTCCCTCTAACATTCAAATACTTTTTTAAAAATTCAGGGAGTTTTGTTTTTAGCAATTGGCTAAAATTGATAACAGGGCATGTTACCATGTAAGTGCTTTGCTTTTCTTGCAATTTGTCTCGATTGTAAGCTCTTCTTTGAATTTAATTCTGTTTTCATAGTCAATCTTGTAATGTGTTTTAATTGTTTTAATTGTATTCTTTTACCTAATAATAATATGGTGAACTGTCTTGAGTGCCGTTCTTATGTTGTTAGATGTATTATTAGATGCTGGGGTGTGTGTGTGCGCACTGTGTGTGTGTGTGTGTGTGTGTGTGTGTGTGTGTGTGTAAAATGTTTGTTTATTTATTTATACACATCAAACAGCTCTACTCTTCTGATGGGCAGAATTTTCCATAAATCCTGCTCTTACTACAAACTTCAGCTGTAGGTGTTCCAGAACCCATGGCTTCACCAGCTCTATCCACCTCAGAATGGCCAGTCTCCACCCCTTTACTACCTGTCTCTCAATCGCACCAAAGCTCCGCTTCCGAAATTTATGTTTCAAACAGTACCATACCAGAAATATGGCAAAGCTTTGTAACAAAATTATATGGTACAAGGAGCCTCTTCAAACTGCATATGAAATTTCTGGTGAAGGCAGGAATCTTCCTTATAGGATTCATTTCACTGCACAGGCAATGAACTTCCTGAAATTAAGACTTTCGTTTGCATTTTTAATTATACACTCCTCCTCCTTCTCCTCCTTCTCCTCTTGTGTTTGTCTTCTGTCTTCTGTGCTTTAAGTAGTTTTGAATGTGGCTATTATGAAAATGGCCTGTCTGTTTTGTGACAGCTACCCTGCTCAGCCAAAAACCTTCTATTCAGGCGAGGAGACCCACATCAAACCAATTCATTGTTGAGTCTAAAGTGCCCTCTAGTGGATACAGCTAACAGTTCCTTCAGAAGGACAGATGGGATAAGGAAGCCGCTTCCTTCTTTCGGAGTTCAGTATCTAGGGTCCCCTGTGATATCGTGGGTGATAGAAGAGGGTCAGGGAAACAATGTTCCAGACCCCAAAGAGCCACGGAAACAGATGGATGGGGAGTGGCATTGTTAAACAACAAAACAAAACTAAAAACATTTCCTTTCCTTGAAAATTGGATTATGGTCGCTGTAACTTGACAACAAGTGCCATAAACAAAAAACAGTATATAAAGCAAGTGTGGGACAGTGATCTGGTAGATGTACGAATGGATTAACAAAAATAAGAAAGTGACAACCTCCTTCTGGAATTGGAATTGGAATTGGAATGCAATTTATTGTCATTGTATAAATACAACGAGATTAAAAGTGCCATCCAGTCAGTCATTCACACAACCCAGCATAAAATCCGAGACGTAAAATCTACAATTTAAGAACAAACCATCTATACACATACTCCAACATTCACATGCCGAACATCAATTATTCTTCTGACAAAACAACGTGGATTTGCACATGTAAGATCTATGAGCTGTTGAGCAGGTTGGTACTCAAACAAAATTCATGATTTTTAAGTACTAATTTATGCCAGGTAAATCTTGGTTCATGGATTTCCATGTTCCACTAACAGATAGGTCCCCTCCAGACCTGAAGCCTATTTCTCTGGGGAGAGTGCTCTACCCTCTCCTGGTTTAGATCTGTACCCTTGATTGCTAATTCACTTTTCCTTTGAATTTTCCTTTATGCTTTCCAGCTTTGCCACCCTTGCTTGTACTGTAAAGTAACCCTCCAAAGTGAACCAAGTAAAGCAGAAGTGGATACTGTGGAAAATGCTGGCTCTCCTGATTTTGCAGCTTGGACACTCCAACCAGTTTAATGCACGATCTCTTTATTTGTCATAAATGGAAATGCATTCATTAGAGACTGCCAAAAACAAAACAAAACAAAAAGGATGAACAGCAACCAGGAATGGAATATGCAATTTTTAGAACAATTAGCTACAAATTGTTTGTGTGGAACTTCATAAGACCTCAGTCTGGGTGACGATGCAAACAGGATAGTGAACTCTGGATATCAAGAGTAAGGCCTCTTGGTATCATATATTAAATCTAGGTGTTTCTATTCTTAAGCTGCCCAAATACCTCTGTGGGTTGGCTCCTTGGCTGTATAGCCAGAGGTCCCATTTCCCATGGTGCCTTGTAGAAGAAGAGTCATCCTGCGTGGCCTTGGGCAAGCTGCATGGTCCCCATAGTGCCCCAAGCAGAAGGGAATGGTACATCACTTCTGTGTACTCTATGCCTAGAATACATTGGAAAAAGGTTGCCATAAGTTGGAGTTAATTGACTAGTATGCAATTATTATTATTTTTCTCCAAGCAGCTCAAAACTTGTGTGGTACTGTACACAGGTGACTGTCCATTTTACCCACTTAGCCACCAAGAGCATTAGGCTGGATTAAGTTAGGCTCAAGGTCAGTGACTGGCTCAAGGTCAGACTGACAGCTTTATGGCAGGGTGGAGATTTGAACCACGGTCCTAAATCCCATTGCAATGCTCTAGAGAGGACCAGCCCTTTTGTCCCCTTCTCAACATGACAGATCTCTAAACCCCTTCTATCTTTCTGAATGGGTGTGAATGGTGTTATATATGCAAGGCTGGTAGAAGGAAAGCATGAGCGCAATTCTGATTTGTATACAGGTCTTGGGATGGGTTCTGTTTTGTTTTTTCCATGTTTGACTTAATGGCTCCTAACAGCTGCAGCAAACCGAGGTGATGTTTTCCAGCCCGCTATCTCTTAAGATCTCTTTCTTTACTGGCACCATACATAAACACAGAGCAAGGCTGATTCCTCCCACCAGTGAACTGTGTTTAGATGGTTCTGCATTACACTGACACACCCGGCAGATCTGATGAGCAGGCAGTAAAAGTCCGCACAAAGGAAAAGGACAAATGTGCTTTCTCTCTGTCAGAGTTTGGCCTCTGGCCATTCATTCAGTGCTTCTCCCTAGAGAGCCCAGGAGGCATCCAGGCACAAAGACTGAAGCAGCTTAGATGGAAGGTCTCGTGTTTGATGGGAAACACCACAGGCTTGTCTGGTAAATATTTAACCCAGAGAACTCCGTTCCATATGGATCCAACTTGCTGAGGTGGCAAAGGGCATGGAGCCCTGGGGAACATGCCAGCACTTCCCAATACGAAGGCCTTTTGCGGTGATAAAAACCATCCGGGCACATGAGTGACATGTTGTCATTCCATGCCGGGACTAGAGAGGAACAGGCAGAGGAGTGGAAGGCAAAAGTGCCTGGAGGAACATCAGGCAACCCCCTCCCAACTCTCCTAATGCCCCCCTCCCTGGTGCTTCCAAACGTGAATATGAATAGTTACACTGGGGGAGGCACAAAGGCCCCTCTGTATCTGGAGCAAGTACAGATTTTGAACACTAATGTACCGACACATGAGCCACTACCTAGATGCGCAGAAGGTCACGGTGCTGTCTCGTCCATCCATCCAACCTGCAGAGGGGTGAACTATGCCTGCATGCCTGCTCCACTTCTGGAGGAGCTATTCACTTAAGGTGATGGGGCCAAGGCTCTGCCATAAGAGTAGAGCCACTGGATCAGACATGACCTGCCATCTGAACCGAACCTCCTCATTTCCTAAAGGGAAGCTCACAAGCAGAGTAGAAGGGTGGCAACGAGAGCCGTTGCTTCCCAGTAAGTGGTACTTAGAGGCAAGCTGCGTCTAAATCTGAAGGGGACATACAACCATCATGTTTGGCAGTAACAATATCGTTAGCCTCCACTTAATTTATCTAGTTGTTTTTCAGAGCCATCAAAGTTGGTGAACCTCAATGCTTCTAAAAGAGAATTTCATTCTTCAGTCATGTGCCTTGTAAATAAATTCCTCCTCTTCCTCCTCCATGTTGTGTCCTAAACAGAGAGAGAGAGGGAGTTGTGTGTGTGTGGGGGGGTGCTGGCTGAGCTTCCTAATTCATTCTGGGATCATAAATCTCACAGGGTTTTGGGCCTTCTAGAGATTTCCTGATGGCTCACTTTTGGCTATGTCATCCTCACAATAAGTTATTTACCTCTAATTGAGGGAAACTGGCATACAAGCAAATTTGGAAGTATTTGCATCTTTGGGTAGAAATGGTTCTCATCCAAAGGTGACAGAGAGATCTCTGTCATATGCCAGATATGCCAGTTTCCCTCAATTAGAGGTAGGTAACTTGTGGGTAGAGATGGGCACGACTTGAAAAAAAAATTTCGAGTTGTCGTTAGTCGGGCCAGTCCCATTTCGGGTCGTTTCTGGTTTTCGTGAAAATTCGCAAAAATTAGTCGTTCGTTTTTTCGTTTTTTTGTTGACATTAGTACTGGTTTTTTGGGGGGGTAGCGGGCTCCTGGAGGCACCTCTGTGGGGTGGGTGCCTCCTCTGGCCCGCTATAAAGGGAAAGTGGGCTCCTGGAGGCACCCGTGGGTGCCTCCTGCCACTAGGAAGGGGAAGCAGGCTCCAAGAGACACCCCTCTACATGGGGGTCTCCCTTCCTCACCTGCTGCTGCTGCAAAATGCTATGCAATAGCCATATGGATATTGCATAACATAATGTGCAGACGTGAGACCAGTGTGAGAATGATAGGGTCATACCTTCCCTGCACAAGGCTCCCGCACCACCATGTCTCACACAGAAGGGAATTGTACTTGCTGCGTGTAGTGCAATGCAAGCAAGTAGATCTGGCTTTAAGGTGGCTTAGTGCAAGAGCTAGGGTTAGGCTAGTGACGGGTAAGGTTACGGTGGGCTAGTGGGTTGCACCTCTGGGTGCCTCTCTGACCCACTAAGAAGACAGTCTGTGACGTATGGGTACGGAGTCAAGGGTTAGGGTTAGGGCTAGGGCAGGTTTTAGGGGGCTTTTTGGCACATCCCAGAAGTCTCCATGGCCAAGTGGCCATGCGACTGGTGGGATGGCTCCAAAAATTTGCATGGTTGTCCACTCCCACATGGCTGGCCACTCGGCCAGCCCATCATTGCGCAGGTGTAAATAAAATAAAATAAAATAAAATCAATGGAGGACAGAGGAGGAGAGGAGAAAGATTTTGTTGCAAGAAAAACCCACTGCTACTGTGAAAAATCTGGCAGTTTATAAATTTTCGCGTGTTTTCTGTTGTGCTTGTGTGTTTTTGGACCACGATTTCAAAAACAATATTGCGTTCGCCGCCCCATTTTGGATCCCCCACCCGCACCGCATGGCATGGCGATGGCGACTCGCGAGTCCGGCTGCCCAGGACGGGGGGGAGGCGGGACCCCCCCCCCTCCAGAAACCACCCCTCCGGTAGGTGCCCTGCGCCCTTAGTCAAGCAGGCATTTTTCCGCCTGCTTTTTTGGCCCGGGAATGGGTGGGGGGAGAGTTTAAAAGTTTTTTTCCTGTGCCGTCCGTGCCGCTTGCTTGCGCTTTAATTGCGGCGGCCGGCGGCCGGCGAGACTGGGCTTTTTGCTGGCTGCGAGCCTGCGGCGAGTCCCACCAGAGCAGCCGAGGACGGGGGATGAGGGGGGAGTCCGGGGACCTCCAGAAACAACCCCTCTGGTAGGTGCCCTGAGGCACGGCAGGCATTTTCCCGCCTGCTTTTTGGCCGGGAACCGGGTTTTTTTAACTTTTAAAAACTTTTTTTCTGTGCCGCGTGTGGCATCGCGCGATCTCGCGATGCAAGTAACGAGCACGACAAATCAGACCAAAATTGTTCGTTCGTCGGTTCGAGCTCGAAGTCTGGGGGAGTAATTCCCGTTACCGTTTCCGTAGAGTAACGGAACCGAGTAATGGAAACGGGAATACCGCTAAGTCGTGCCCATCTCTACTTGTGGGGATCCCACTGCAACATGGGGAGAAAATATGGGACCATGATTGGCAGAAAATATGGGGCCATGGTATTCCATGTTCGACTGTACCTTGAGAGCTCCAAGGTTGAGTTGTCAGTGACTCATGAAACCCTCTTGGTGACCTTGCTCTTTTCACACCTGATTTACCTCACAGGCTTATTGTGAGGATGACATAAGGACGAGGGGAATTAAATATACTCCCTCCAGATCACTGGAGGGAAGGCAGGGCATAATAAATGAATGACAAAACTGAAGACTTAAAAACTTAAAAATATAATGTACAGTGCAGCAGGCAACCACTTTTGCTTGAAACAGTTGGCCACTTGCCGGTAGCATTTAGTCAGTCAATTGACTCTCTTGCGAGTCATCTTGCATGTGGCTTAGCTTGTTTCCTGCTACAGTGATTCGTTCTCCTGGTCCCTGCAGAAAGATGGTTGTGCTGCCTAGTGCTGAAATTATCTTATCAGACCATTTAGCCCTGTTTAAGATGTCATCAGTTCATTCCCATAGGTCAGCCAGGGATGCATCCCTCCCTCTCTGTTTCCAAACTGTAGAATGGACATATTAATCAGGCATCATTTGCTTATAGCTGTGATTTAAATGGATGTTATTCTGTTAGTGCAAGTGCCTGTGATGGGAAGGAAGCAAATGGGGCTGCACATCCCTTCTGTGGAAGTGCCACCCCTTTCTTTTTAAATGGCTTGTTGTCAGATTTTACTGTCTGAAAACAGCGCTTTTCAATCAAGCTAAAAATAATCTCAATAATATAAAGGGGGAAATGGAAGAGGGTGGGGAAAGGAGATTGCCAGAATGATAAATATTTTATGTTTCAATCTGGAGTTTAGCATAGAGGGGAGTAAATATTTTAAACTCCGACAGCAGCTCGGGTGGCTAGAGAGAAAGCAACACTGTTCAATATTTTAACATCTGGAGACACTTAGTGGCAGGAAGAAAACACTTCTGATCTAAAGTGATAGGGCCGCGTTTCTCTGGCTGTGCATAATGCCCACTATGTTAGTTAAACAGGACTGGTCTCGTGACGAAGGGATGCCCCAGCGGTGTTCGGGGATGCGAGTATTTTGAGCATCGTGTGTGAGCCACTTAGCACATCATCTGGACTGTGGTGCAGACGTTAACAGAAAATTACAGCTCTTTGGTTTTAATTAAGACTGAGGGGGAAACAAGGGAGGAAAAGATTCCAGCCTTCATGGTTATATTGCGCAGCTTGATCATATATGGAGTATTTTCTGAAAAGATCTTGTCGTGGGGGTGGGGGACAGAAAGTAACGAGGGCCTGAGGGACAGCAAGCAGTTTACAGAATACAGTATAAAGCTACATTTCCCGTCCACAGCTGTGCTCAGTTTCTGTCCTTTAAACAATTACTTATACTATGTTGGTCGACCTGCTACTTTAGATGTGTTCTCAGATATTGGTACCCAGTCTGAGTCTTGGGGAAGATTTATGCCAGGAAGCTCATTCAAGAGACCTTTGCGGTCTGAGGCAAAGCAGCCCATTCTTAAAGTTAAGGTGTGTGTGGTTCCCTGGCATCTGAGGCAGACAGCCCGACTCCATCTTCTTGCCCATCAGAATGCCATAAGGAGGCACTAAGTAAACAACCGTCTCCCTCCAGGCCTTTGTTGTAGCTTTCCATAAGCAGCTGCGTTCATCTGCCCAGGCATATCCAGACCCTAAGAAAAACGAAGAAAGGGAAAGAGAAGCAAAGGCAAAGGCAAAGAAAACCAACAATGTTGCAACACCTGAAAAGGCTAAAGTGTTATACTTTTCACTGTGTGAACATTTCATGTCAGAAGTAGTGGGTGTGCCCACAAAGGCTTCTACTGATTGAACTCTCATAATCATAACCTCTTGGTGACCCACTCCAAATCTTCTATCTGAGGCTGCTTACTCTGCCTTTCTTCCCAAACTGGTATGAAAATAAAACCATATGAGAGAGAGAGAGAGAGAGAGAGAGAGAGAGAGAGAGAAGAGTTGTGGGTAAAATGTAAAATGTATAAAATTAATAAATGTTAAGCATACACACAATTACAACATAACTAAATAAACAATTTGTTAAAATATTATTAACAGAAGCAATGGGAAAATTTAACAGTAAAGAGTGTATACTTCCCCAAGCAAGCCTGCATTTGCCTGAAGGCCACCTGAGGTGAATGGTCTTCATGTGATCCACAGCAGTCTTCCTGACCTCCTCACCTCCATAGGTGTTAGATTAGGCTGCCATTTCCAGGCACCATGTCCTCCACTGGAGATATCACATCCGGCTCTACTAATCTTGGCCAGAGCTGCAAGGTACTAAATCTTTGCACATATTTCTCATGAGCAATGGCATTTTAAAAAGTAAATGAAACAACACTCGGAAAGCACCAGTGTTGCAAGAGTTGGCAGCTAGACAGCACGGAGT
The DNA here is from genome assembly GCA_037367245.1 of Phrynocephalus guinanensis. Lineage (NCBI taxonomy): Eukaryota > Metazoa > Chordata > Lepidosauria > Squamata > Agamidae > Phrynocephalus > Phrynocephalus guinanensis. Next base: position 103,481,847 of record CM074734.1, on the reverse strand, counting down.
GGCTACCAGTAGATTTGGCTATATTTCTTTTGGAGTCAATTGATTAGTCTGGCTAATTAAACATATAACACATTCTACTATCAGGCACTCACTGACTCGTCTAGAGCTCTTGCAAATATGCTTTCTATTACCCAGCTTTGACATAACACATAGGGCCATTACGAAAGCCTCTGAAGAAGCTATTTTTTATGGATTGCTCTTTGCTAAATTGACTGCTTAATCAGGGTTTTATTAAAGCCCTCCCTCCCCTCCCCACTTTTGTCTGGTTACATCTGTGGGCATTCAATGTAGGACAGGACCAAAGATACCACCCACGGCACTGTCATGCATGGCTTTCCATCACACATGCACTGTTTCTATTTAAATTTATCCCCCACCAGAGAACTATAATCATGAAGCACAATTAGTTTATAGTGTCTCTGGTGCAAGAACAGGTTATTTCCATTTGACAGGGCCTACCTTCATTTAGGTCCATATTCACCTTATATGAAACTAATGAATAGTAATCAGTGAATTTGTTCAGTTGATTAAACTAAAGGGAGACTTGAGTTTGCATATGAAAGAGACACCCCTACTGTCTGAGAAAGCCCCACTACACCTGTCTTCTTGTTCTCTTATGATCCCAAGATGTAAGTCTAATGGTGGAGAAGGGGGAACAAGTAGGTACCCTTCAGATGCTTGGATGAAAACATTGCTATCATTTTACCAGCATATCAATAGAACATGAAGAATAGGAGCTGTCAATTAAAACATTTGAAGGGCACCAGGTTGCCCAGCCTGTTTTTGAGGGTCTAAGACTCAGGGGGAAAATGTGAACTCAAAAGCTTCCCAAGAATGACCCCTCTCCATTTTAGGGGGGGGGGGGAAGGGGGGGGCGAAGGCCTGAAACCTTGTCTCTAATATTGGTGCCCACAAGAGTGGTGTTTTTGCAGTGGGAATATTGGGGTGGTTCCCAAAGCTTCTTCTGACTGAAAAAAACTGTACCAGGAGTGCCTATTGAGGGAGTTGCTATTTCAATCACCACCAGCACCACCACTACCACCCCTCGATAAAGAGTAGGAGATGGCTGTTTCTGGATGTGGCGTGGCATTTAACAGAAGATGGAGCAACTGAGTAGCCTGGAATGTCCCCATGGTTAATTACCATGAATTTCCTCCTTGTTCATTTTATCCATCCATACAATACAGTGGAACCTTGACTTACATGCCGCTTGACTTGCAGCATATTTCACTTGCAGCAAGAAGGGGCCTGTTTGACTTACGCCGCAGACTCTGACGTACAGCTTTGAGCCCCAGCGCAAGGCCCCGGAATCAGGCTGCAGCCACAACCCAGCATTGCAGCTGCCGCCTCCAAACTGCTCCTGCCTTCTTCCTCTCCTCTGGCAGTGGCGGCTTCAGAGAGGCCAGCTCCGAGCACCTGGAGCTGGTCCTCTGCCTCGCCGAAGCATCTGCTGCTGCCGGAGATGAAGAAGGGCCGGGAGCTCGGGGCTGGCCTCGCTGGTTAGATAGTCGGCTCAGTCTTGTAAAAAATCTGGCTGCATAAGTCTGGTCCACAATGGAAGCATTTTAGTTGGGAAGTTGTACAGTTATGGGACTCTAATGGTAAGCATAGGGTTGTTCAGAACTTGGGACCTCAGGTTAAAAATCAGTAAAACTTAAATGTTAGACATTGTTGCTATGAACATTAAAAAGTGGAGGCGTATAACTTGTGGACTATAATTCCACTGCCTCCTCCTTTCTTTGAAGAGACATTTCATTTATATCACTGGAAGGAATCTCCTATCCCAGTCAAATTTGTGTTAAATTGCTGTTTTGGGGGGTTTTTTTTCATTGTCTGAAACGGATTAATCCACTTTCCCATTACTTTCTATGGGAAAAGTTCATTTGACTTAAGGCATGGTTGACTTATGTCTAGACCTCCAGAACAGATTAATGACGTAAATCAAGGCTCCAGTGTACTCAGTTTCTAGGAAGTATTTTGGTCCTTGAATGAAGTAGAAAACTAGTAAAGTCAAAGTCAAACTCACCTTTATTGGCATAAAAAAGTCATTAAAATAGTTACAATAGGCAAACCTCTCCGCGCCTGAATAGCAACCATATTAATCTGGGGTTACCATAAACCAAACTTAAAAGGAAGCAGGGCTACTCTTTTGAGAAACTAGTAATAAATATTTGGCTACTAGCTCTGGCTCTGTCACGCTTTTATCTTTGTCTGCCAAGAGAGTAGCAGTAATAGTAGCTGTGACTGGGAGGGACTTTTCTGGGCTGCCTTGACTGTTAATCTATGCAGCATGGACCAATCTTTCCTTCCCTGCCTCTCTGCTTTGCTTTTACCTCATTCTGTTGTCTGCAGGTGGTTAGTAGTCTGTAGAGGCCTGTATTTTGAAAACAGTTAGCAATGCTGTTAGCTTTCTGTTGCCTGGTGTATTTTTTCTATGAATGTTTCAGAGTGAATTATGGAGACTGTAAATGCCAGTTGATGAAAAAACAGACTGAACTGAATTGCAGAATTTGAAGCTCATTCTCCTCTGTGAATTCCTGCACTTCTGCTGCACAGAGTTTTGAATTTAACCAACATTCATTAATATTTGAAATATAATCAGGGAATAATGCATAAAGACAATTCTAAGAAAAGATGGATGACTGATGAAATTTTTGAAATTGTGAACAATAGACAAGAAGCAAAAATAATGACAGGAAACAGAGTCAGATTGATTGAGAATTTGTATTGGAATCAGCGTGCTGATGTCTGGACAGATGGTCAGATATCAGAAGAGGTGTCAGTTATGAAAGGCGTTCATCAAGGTTGCATTCTCTCACCTCTATTTTTAATATCTATTCAGAAAGAATTTTCTGGGAAACTCTTGAAGGAAAGAACCAAGGTGTGAAGGTGAATGGAGTTTTTGTTAATAACAAGGTAAACTGATGACACTCTCCTGCTTGCAAAAAATCTGGCAGATTTGCAATGATTATCGAATTATGTTGGTGCAGAAAGCAGTGCCATGGGATTGCGACTTAATGTGAAGAAGACAAAATGGATGGTTATCAGTAAAAAACTAAATGGTTCACACAGCCTTCTCAAGATCGGCAGTGATATAATTGATAGAGTATCATCTTATAAATACTAGGGATGCTTTGTCAAGGATAACTGGGATCCTTCATGTGAAAATCACTGTAGAATTGAACAAGCTAGGAATTCCTTCCAGAAAATGAGGAAAGTCTTGACAAACTGGAACTTATCTATCAGACTTTGTACTCAAATCCTTCGATCCTATGTATTCAGCATAGTTCTCTATGGTGTTGAAACTTGGACCTTTACAGAAATTTAGGATGTGTATTTGACATGTTACTATGACATGACTACTAATGAAGATTAAAGAAGAATGTGCAATTAACCATTAAGAAGAAAACATCATGACTGGAGAATAAACACCTAATTTGAGTGATGAGAATGGAGAAATTGAATTTATAAATATATTGAATCTGAATTTATATATATACCTAAGTTCAATAATCAATCAAAAGAGTGACTACAGCCAAGAAATCAGAAGAAGACTGAGACTTGTAAGAAGAACCATGAAAAAACTAAAAAAGACCCTCAAGGGTAAAGAAAAAGGCCACCACAATCCATATTCCCAGTTACTAGGTCTTGATGTGAAATCTAGACAATGGGGAAAGTGCGGGTCAGAGGAAAGAGGTTTTTCTTTTTTTAATGTACTATTGGAGGAGAGATTTACCAATATCATGGGCCACCAGAAAAACAATTAGACTCTAGATCAAATATAGCCTGGACTCTCTCTAGAACAGGGGTGTCCAAACTTTAGCCCTCCAGATCTTTTGGACCACAACTCCCAGAATTCTAAGCCTGTATTGAAAATGACAAAGGACTGTGGGAGTTGTGGTCCAAAACATCTGGAGGGCTGAAGTTTGGACACCACTGCTCTAGAACAGTGTTTTTCAACCACTGTTCCGCGGCACACTAGTGTGCCGTGAGATGTTGCCTGGTGTGCCGTTGGAAAAGCTGAAGAATATCAGCTTTGTGTTCAGCCAAACAGGCCCAGGTTGCGCACTGAATAAAGTATTTTATAATTTTTCATATTTCTGTTTACTTACTATTTCATAATAAAGTAATTATAAAATACTTTCTTTGTGTTTATTTGATTCCTATTCAAGAGAATTACTTTATATATAGTCAATATAGGCACAGAGTTAAATTTTTTAACATTTTCTAATGGTGGTGTGCCTCGTGATTTTTTTCATGAAACAAGTGTGCCTTTGCCCAAAAAAGGTTGAAAAAACACTGCTCTAGAATAACCAAATTTGTCTGGACTTGTCCGGAGAAGACCAGTCTCCATAGAAAAGACAATGATGTTAAGAAAATAGGAAAGGAAGGCAGCAAGGATAAAGGGAGACCAATTTTGAGATGCAATGAGTCAGTGGCTTTTAATTTGCAATACCTCAGCAGGAGTGTTATTGGAGGGACTCCTTGAAGGTCATTATTAAAAGATATACACTGGACAGAAATATTCATATCCTTTCAAAATAAATCTACAGAGAGAGAGAGAGAGAGAGAGAGAGAGAGAGAGAGAGAGAGAGAGAGAGAGAGAGAGAGAGAGGTTGCTCCCAAGCATGTCCACCAGACAGAAATTCATGCAAATCCACAGCGGCTGGAACAGGGAAGACTTGTCAATCCACGAAGGCACTCCATGCAAGCCAGAACCTTGGATTTTCTATGTTTTGGGTCACATGGAAAGTGTTCATGAACTGACAAGCAGTTTCCCCACTCTCCTTTCTAAAGGGCCTTTTCACACGATCCCTAAGATCCGCTGGTCCCTTAAATTCAGACCAGAGATCTTGGGGGTTCGTTTCTGTTCCTGCGTCCCCACCCCTCAGCACTTCCTGCTCCTGTCGGCGTGAGGGGAGGGAGGGAAAAAAAGGACAAAAGAAGCCTTTACTAACCTGCCGGTGCCGGTCGAAGTTGCCACGAGCTCCGTTACTTCCTGGTTCCTTCTCAAGGGGCTCTTAAATGGGCGGGAGGCAAAAACAACAACAGACAAGCGAGGAGAGCCCGGCACTCTTATCCGCATCAAATATTTTTCACCTCCAGAGAGAAGGTACAAGAATAGTGCGCTGGGTCGCGGGGTCGCACTTAATTGTCTGCAAACTCCGGAGCTGGTGGGGAAACATTTCTAAGCTCCGGAGCTGGGAGCCATTCGCAGCGCAGCTTAGGGGTCGTGTATAAACGCCCAAAATTACTACTCAATGCCTATGCGCAGGAGTCTCTCTCTCTCTCTCTCTCTCTCTCTCTCTCTCTCTCTCTCTCACACACACACACACACACACACACACACACACACACACACAAGCCACACACAACTCTGTTTGGGAGTGAATGAAACACAGAAATAAAGGCTAGCTCTCTCTGTGATAGACTATATCTATCTATCTGTGTCACCTTGCACTACAGGTGAGGGACTCATGGGAATGATCATTCCTCTACACAGAGAAAAGATGTTCCCTGCATGTACAAAATGGGTGTGTTGGAGAGAAGGCTGAGACAGGTAATATACTTCTGAATACCAGCTAGTTGAGAGTAAGAGCTGTTGCTCCAGTGCCCTGCTTGTGAGCCTCCCATAAGCATCTGGTTGGTCTCTGTAGACTTGGAATACTGGATTAGACAGGCCTTTGATCTATGATGGCAGAGCTGTTCTTATAGTCTTCCTTCTTCCCCTGACATCTACATTCCCACAGGGTGAGGGGTGGGGAGGTATTCCCATAACCTCCTCGGAAGCATTTCTCCTTGGATGGGAACAGCATGAGTTATGTTTGGAGCAGCTAACAAAAGAAAAAACAGAACAACTCAAGACAAGACTATATTTCAAAGATTCTCTTTTCAGCAGCAGACCATTGTCGATTTGCAAGCACCTTTCAGATCTGTTGCAGAGCAGTCAATAATAACTGTGTTGCTGTTGTTTAACATTCTTATTTGTTTTCAAGACATATATATCAGATGAATATAGCTGGATGGGAAAAAACACTGAGAAAAATAAAGAGTATCAGTGTTAGATCTTGAAAGGGGGAGCCCTTTGATCCCCCTCCCCACCTGTCCCTTGGTGACAGAACCTTACTCAAAAGATAATCAAACAGGTTGGTGTGGGTGTTGGTGTTTTACAGCAATCATATGTGTTTTAAGTAAGACTGATTAATCCCATTCCTTCCATGAGCTGTTGTTCTCCCTTCTGGCACAGCCCTGGGGCTGCAGTTTATTCACCCCAGTTCAGAGTGCTCCTGATTATGCCATTCTGCAGTCCATGTGTTTGTTTCATTCACTCCCAAACAGAGTGGTATGTGGTGTTCTTTTTTGTGAAACTCTTGTGCATAGGCATTGAGGAGCAACTTTAGAAAGGAGAGTGGGAAAACTGCTTGTCAATTCATGAACACTTTCCCTGTGACCCAAAACATAGGGAAACCAAGGTTCTGGCTTGCATGGAGACCCTTCGTGAATTGACAAGACTTCCCTGTTCCAACCGCTGTGGCTTTGCATGAAGAAAAATGATGATTCCAGAATGGACAGAGCTAGGGGGTTGTCTTTCCCTTCATGCTTAGTCCACCTAGAAACTGAGTGCGATCGAAGGCAAGAGATTATGACTGTTCTGATTAGGATTAGATCATCATTGGTTTTGATGTTAACATACAAAGCCCTAAACGGTTTGGGACCTCAGTATCTGACAGAGCGGCTCCTCCCAAGAAGAACCGCGAGGATCAACCGTGCTAGCCAGGCAGGACACCTGGGAGTCCCAACCCCGAGGGAGGCCTGGAAAGTTGTAACAAGGAGTAGGGCCTTCTCGGTGGTTGCTCCCCAGTTATGGAACCATCTACCCCCTGAAATTTGGCTGGCACCCTCGCTTCAAAAACTGTTGAAGACCTGGTTGTACTGAAATGCCTTCCCTGATTCTTCAAACATTTAATAAGGCACATTTTTTACCACTTTCTTCTCATGTCTTCCCCACCCCAATTTTATCAATCTCTTGCTAATTTTATCTTCATTTTATCTTCATTTTAGTTTTTGTTGTTGATTTATGTATACTTTATTTTATTATGTACCTTGTATTTTGGTTTTTAATATGTATTCCTTTGTTTAATTGTTATGTTATCATATGTTGTAAACCGCCCAGAGTAGCCCTAGGTCCAGATGGGTGGTATAAAAGTCAAATAAATAAATAAATAAATAAATAAATAAATAAATAAATAAATAAATAAATAAATAAATAAACTTTCTTTGCAGGTGAAATCTGTTAATTTCTTCATAAACATTAACTGACTAAAAAAAAACCACCCTTCTCAGCAATCTGATATTTTCACAATCTACCACTGGTTTTTATGGGGATATTGCTAGTAAAATAAACCTTGCCATTTTAGTTGTCATCATCCATTGCATTAGAAGCGAAACACTGTGGTTATTAAAATGAATTATGTGCATGCTTTGATGTGCACAACAACAACAAATTTAAGTAGCCAAATTTGCCAACAACACTAAATTATACAGGGTAGTAAAAACTGAGAGAGATTGTGAGGAGCTCCAGAGGGATCTCTTGAAACTGGGGGAGTGGGCTAAACAGTGGCAAATGAGCTTCAACATTAGTAAGTGCAGAGTGATGCATGTTGGGGTAAAAAAAAAACCCAATTACATTTATAAACTAATGGGGTCTGAAATCTCTGCAACAAACCAAGAAAGGGACCTTGGTGTCCTGGTGGACAGCTCAATGAAGGTGTCAACCCAGTGTGCCGCAGCAGTGAAAAAAGCAAACTCGATGCTAGGGATTGTTAGGAAGGGTATAGAAAATAAGTCATCAAGTGTCATTTTGCCTCTTTATAAATCTATTGTGAGGCCCCATCTGGAGTACTGTGTACAGTTCTGGTCACCATACCTCCAGAAGGATAATATGGAAATGGCAAAAGTGAAGAAGAGGGCAACCAGAATGATTAGGGGACTGGAACACCTTTCTTACCATCTGAGGCTGCAACAGCTGGGCCTCTTCACTCTTGAAAAACGGCACCTAAGAGGTGGCCTGATTGAAGTTTATAATATCATACATGGTGTGGACAAAGTAGATAAGGAAAAACTGCTTTCCCTATCGCACAACACTAGAACTGGGGGGCACTCCATGAAACCTTTGGGTGCTAGATCTCAAACAAATACAAGAAAGTACTTTTTCACTCAAAGGATCACTGGTCTGTGGAACTCCCTGCCAGAAGAAGTGGTAACAGCTGTCAGCCTTAACAGCTTTAAGAAAGGATTGGACATGTTCATGGAGAACAAGGGGATCAATGGCTATCATTATGGATGCCTAAGGACAACCTCTGGGTTGGAGAGAGAGGCAGGATATCTCTCAATGCCGTTTACAGGAAATCATAAGCAGGTAAAGACATCTGCCTGGGAATACCCTGAAGCAAATGGTGAGCCACTGTGTGAGACAGATTGCTGGACTGGATGGGATGTGGCCTGTTCCAGCAAGGCTGTTCTTATGTTCTTATGTTCTTATGTTAAGTGGTCCTCCATGATACCCAGCAGTCTTGAAATTCTCTGGGAGGAGGGGGAGAGAGCTTGAGAAGCACCAGTATATAATTTTTAAAATCTGGCAAATGTCAGATACCATTGATAATGACAAAACGATGAACAGTGAAATAAAAATGATATGTAATCGGGCTAGAGACAATTTTATGATTTCTGCTATCCAATAAACTCTCGGGTCTAGAGCAGAGGTTTCAGAATGAATAGAGGGCACAGACAAAGGAAAACTGAAAGGAAATTCTGCAGGGGGAGATAGCAAATTAATCTCTTCACCTGTGCAGTGGCTTCCTGGGTCACTCAAATATGCTGGTACACACAAGAACCAAGAAGAAGTAAAAGTAGGGGACTTCCATGCTGTCTATGCTTCTGATCCCTGATGGGAGTTACATCCATCCAAAGCATATTGCCTCCTGACATAGCCTTAAATTGGGGTTGCACAATACTTGACTCTTGGGACATTGTCAGGACTGCAACTCCCATCAGGGATCAGAAGCATCAACAGCAGGGAAGGAGGCTGGCTGCTCCTGTCCCAAGGGCCATAAATTGCCACCTCCGTCCTCCAAGACACACAGTAACTGTGGAGTGGTCCACTTGCTTCCAGCAGGTGTTATGGGAAACAATTGCTCACTATTTATGTTCCCAACCAAGTCCTCATATTCATCTCTGGTGGGATTTCACAAGACTAGCTGAGTTCTCCTTCAAGCCTACCAAATCAAACAAGTGGCTTGCTGCTGCCTCGATAAATACAGAGGGTTTTTTTATTTTTTGCTTTCTGTCTCTTGCTCTTGACAGGCACAGTATGTGTGTGTGATTAGTTGGGTCATGAGAACTCCATGCTGCTCCCACTGCACACAATTATCTACCACATCTGTAGGTTTAGTTTTTCAGTGTGTCTGTGCAATGGGTTTCTGTCATTTCTTTTATGCAGTAATTCGCATAGACATCTGAAGCAGAAAGATTGGGGATTTTCCAATTATTACTTGGTCTCTAGACATAGGCCTGTGTTGGAATTCATGTCTAATCTGGCAGCAGTTTAATTCAAAAAGTATTATTTGCCATGCAAATAGATATATCAGACGGAACCAAAGTAAACTTAAAGAAAAAAACACAACTGAAATGTGTCTTGTGGTAGTCGTTTAAACAGTTTAAGAATATAGTACTTACTGTCTTATCATGCAAAACTGTAGCTGAGGGAATTCAGACCAGCCAGAAGAATAATTCTTGATCGGCTGGGTTGCTTACTATGCTGCCCCTATTAATATCTGCAAGTAAGTGAAGCCTACAAGTTTGGATTGAGCATTGCTAATAACTAGGTCAATTTCTTCACAACAAGAGCTACAACCGTCTATAGCAAAAAAAAAAAAAAAAATGTCATCTGTGTAAAATAGCAGATTACCAGATCTGTTTAAGATTAGGGGCCTGTGGCGATCCTGCCTATGAAGGAACTCATAAATATCATTTATATAAATAAAAAAGAAATGGTGCTAAAATACAGCCTTTGTGAGTGCTTTTGAATGTTAGGGTTGGATATGAGACAGCATTTTGGGCTGTGAGATAGGCTTGAAAGTAAAGAGCTTTTATTTGAAACAACAGACTCAAATGTATGTTTGTGTTAAGGATTCCCCCCCCCCCCCGAGATATCACCTATTTAGAGACTCAAAGGCTGCATTAAGTTCAATGAAAGTGGCAAAAAGCTGTCCATTTTCCCTCATATATTTCTTTATCATAGCAAGTGAAATGCAACAAGGTAGAGCTCTCCGTCCTAAACCCCCTGTATCCTTCAACCAGCAAAGCATGTACTTCTGCCCAGTCCTCTGATTTTTCCATCTGCTTTTTCTGGTCATTTAGTGGCATTATCTTAAAAACAGTTGTAATTCCCAAGGTTCTGTAAACCTTTCCGATTAGCATGATCCCTTTGGCTAGTGTGTCCAACACAGGAGAAAATGAGTTGCTACCTCTTCAGCAACACCAGAGGGGAACACTCCTGCTTCTTTAGCTTTGCAACATTAAGCTAACATTCCAGATCTTTTCAATCCTTCTGAACCCAGCCACAAATTTCCTTCTGCCCATTCACTTGCCAAGATTTCCAAGCATCCAGATTAGGAGTTTAAAAGTTCCAACCAAGGATAAAGAATATATTTTCCAGATATAGATAGATATAGATCCCTTTGATAGATAGATAGATAGATAGATAGATAGATAGATAGATAATAGATAGATAGATGTGTTGTGTTGTGTCATTACAGTCATGACCGACTCTTTGTGACTCCATGTCCATGGAGTTTTTTTGCCAGTTCCTACTCCAGGCGCCTACAGCACGTGGTATTCCCTGGTGGTCTTCCATCCAAGTACTAGCCAGGGCCGACCCTGCTTAGCTTCCGAAATCAGGTGAGATCGGAAGTGCTTAGTAGATAGATAGATAGACAGAGCTTGAAAAAGAGGTTCCAACAATTCTGCTCCAGCAACAGGGAGCAAATAACAACCACAGAGAAAACAAGGCTGAAGAGTGGTTTGGTTTGGTTTGGAGTTAGCAACTGAAAGAAAACAGAGATAAAGCGAAAGGATGGTAAGCAGTCACACCCAGCCAGCCCCATGCATTAGATTGAATCAGAGACAACAACAAAAAAGTAGTTGCAGATAACTCTGTCTTGGATAACAAGAACTGCAGAGCAGAAATGGACCCTTAAGATCAAGTCCAGCCCAGTCCTTGTCAAGGAGGTGCAGTGAGGGAATCAAACTCCCAACCACTAGCCCTGCAGCCGGATATCTAAACCACAGCAAGAGACAGCAATAGAGATGGGCACGAAATGAACAATTTTTCATTTTTGTTTTCATTTTTTGTTTCGTTACACAATGAAACGACAAACAAATTTTATCTCTAAAATAAAACGAAACGAACAGAAACACTGGAAATTTTGACGTGCGTTTCATTTTCGTTACGGCAATGCAGTGAACTGCTTTAAATGCTAAAAAAAATCACAAAAAATTTAAATAAATGGTAACAAAACGGTAACAAAACGAACGAAAACAAAAAATGAATTTTTTGCAAATATTCGCAAAAAATGGAAACAAACCAAAACAGACCCCCTAAACGACAAACGACAAACGAAACACCATTTTTTGATTCGTGCCCATCTCTAGACGGCAACATAGATTAAAGCAACAAAGATATCTGATGATGGGCAACTGCCCTAGTTACACGTGACAATGTGACTGATACGACACAGTAGTTCTCTAAATTTACAACATTTTATGCCCCCCTTTCTGGTCCCCGCTTAATATTTTGGAATAGCAGAGTAACAGTAACACCTTAAATGCAACACAAATCCATATGAATGTTCATTTCTAGAACTTACAATGTGGGGTTTTATAACTTTAAAAAAAATCTATGGGTCTTTCTAGAGTTCTGAAATCTGTTCCCAAGATTGTGTGATTCATTTCACTTCCAGTTTAGGGCCCTAAAGGTAACTACTTCCCCAAGCACCTGTGCAGAATAATAGCCTTCAAGACATGCAAAATGAATGCTAAATAGTCTCTCTCACTGATAGCTTTCTGTTGCGAAAACCTCTTCATGGTTTTTGTTAATTCTGGCTGAGTATTCAGAAGGCTACTGAGAACATGCTTCCTGGGCCTGCGCTTTTATAACAGGGAACCCAACAAAATTGGCTATGGATATTCTCTGGAGGTATAGCCAGGAAGAGTGAGAGTTGCTTCAGCACCACGGCTAGGGCTTGGAGGATGACAAAGTTGCATTTGGAGATGCGGAAGAATGACAAAATGAAGGGAGGATTCGTAATTATCTGCTCATTGATATTCACAGACTACAGGAAATCCCGAGTATTAACACTGATAGATATATTCATCCCCCAGTGAGCTTCATCTGTTGGTGAGGGAATGGATGAGACATGTAATTACTTTCCCAAGCCTGGTATCAAGAATTGTTGGGTGCTGCAACTAAGATTTGTGCATCAGAAGAAAGACTGTGCATTGCTATATCATATTTCTATTTCTCTAGAATCAATATATCTACCAGTTTTCATGTAACTGTTATGTTGAACAAAAATGGTATATCATGCGTATATGGTGTCATAAAAATAATTCAAAAGTAGCACATAATACTATTAAAACACAAATTTATACATCTGGTCCACAATCCAGTAACAAACCAGGGGAGAGTTCATAAGTTAAATAATAATAAGGCAACAAAAGTTGGTTCAACACCTAAGTCTTCAACTGATACAAAAAGCCTACAAGATTTGGTGCTAGCTATATTGGAAGGGGGATGAAATTCTACACTCATGGTAGTGCCATGCCTTGGGAACACCACCTTGTACCAATAATACCCCCTCACTAACTCTTCACATCCAGGCATCAGGGAGAAGGTGCTGATCCAGCACTTAAGCCATCATTGCTTAGATGTAAGAGCCATCCCTAGCTAGTGGCACCAAGCCTGAATTCATTGCTGTGTTGTTTGACAAATCTTCAGATGTTATTTGTCCACATTCTGTCTCATTTCATGAATTTCCAAGCTTTTTATACCGGTTGGCCTGACAGAAGCATCAAGGTGTAATTTACTGTTGTTGTCTAGTGTTTTATTGCAGGTTTTTAAAAATGCACATAGAAAATTCATGTTATGTCATACTGACTGAAAATGTATTGCATTATTGCACATGCAGAAGGTAAACTGCAAAACATCGGTTCACTTCTAACTGGCAGTTAAAGAGTCCCAGCTGAGATACCCAAGCCCACACCCAGCCAGGGTGCACACATGCCCCCTGAAAATCTTAGCAGGGACTTTTTAATTCACAACTAGAAGCAACTTACACATGTTTGCTTCCCACATGTGTAACAAAGCAACAGGATATCAGCCCATGATTGGAATGCATAGTATATTTTTAAGGCAGTGTAATGCAGTTGGGATAAATCTCAGTTTAGACTTGCCACAAGAAGTCAGTGTAGGCATTTGTGCTGCATGGCTTGGTGGACAGTAGCAGATGCCTATGCTGATTTCTGAACTCAGAGCCATTCATAGCTAAGATTCATGTTGATTGTGTTCATATTAGCAGGTGAAACATGTAGCAATATGGACACTTTTTATGTATATTCAGTTTTACAAGCTGTCATGAATGCCTAATGCAAAAGAGTGGAATGCAATCCAACAATTTGTTAATTAACCACAACTCATACTTGACTGTCTTGCTGGCTTCCTCTGGCTATTCAACTCTTATTGTCAGCCCCTTGATTTGAGGAAGCATACACAACATTTGCTTCTCTGTTCCAAACAAACAGGAACTCCACCTCTGAATTATGATCCTGGAATAATTTAATTCCATCCCTTCTGTCTCAGAAAACTGACAGGAAAAAGCAGGAATGATTCATTAGAAATATGGTGCTGGAGGGGAGCTTTGAGGATACTTTGGATTAAGAGAAAGGCTAACAAGCGAAACCTAGATTAAATCAAGCTAGGAACTATAAGACACCAATGTTGAAACTGAAGCTGTCCTAATTTTGGAACATCCTGAGAAGGCAAGTTTCTCTGGAAAAAACAATAAGGCTGGGAAAAATATGTGATAGGAATAAGAATAGGAATCTTTATTGTCATTGCCCCCTTGCAGGAACAACGAAATTTTGTGGTTGCTATATTCAACCGACTCCCTAAAAGAGACCATGGGCTTAAATCTGCAGATGCTGAACAGGGGTGCTTTGGACATGCTATTTTGGAGAGCACTCATTCATAGGGCTGCCATGAGTCAGAGGTGACGTGGCAGCACATAACAGTAACATCCCTCCTCTGTGACAAGATAGTACCAGTTTAAGTCATTCAATGTTATTTGTTCACACATGTGATGACTGTTGGAGTGTGCCATCACCAAACACAGAAATGAGTGATTAAGCTGCACCCTCTCAGGGATGTTTACAGAGTATATTCATACACTGAATAGCAGACAACCAGATGATGGAAAGAAACCTGTCCAGAATCAGGCCTTCAAAGGAATCAAGCAAATGTAAAATACATTTGTTCAATAACAACAAAAATCATGGCTGCTGAAAGAAATGTATCAGCTCAAAGCCTTCTTGTGTATCTAACAAGGCACCCATGTTTCTCCTTGGGGAGCAATGTGCCTGGATTTCTCTGATGCTTAAAATGGAGGATATTGTTGAAGACAAAGCAAATGGGCTGGAATGAATTTGAACCATGAAAGTGTTCACAGTTATTGATCTGCTTTCTCTCTCTCTCTCTCTCTCAACAATTGTGCTCTTTCTTCATAACTTTTCACCACTTATCTTCCCACACAAAAAATCCCAAATTCAAGATCATAAGTCCATCCAAGTAATTAAATCTCCCCTGCTGTACCAAAGAGGCATCTTCTATGTGCAAGGAGGAAAAAAGGTGAAGTAACAGATGCAAAAGAGCCTGGAAATTGCTAATCTCACTCTGCAGTTGAGTAATTTGTTTTTGGCTGTTGGGATATTAAACGGAAACATTTTGTGGCCGGTCTTTCATGAAAGGGCTTTAACTCTTTGATTGACAACTTCCGTAATAACTCCCCCTCCCTTTAATAAGGCATCACATTAAGTTAATCTTTAAATGAAGTCAATTACAGCCTCTATCTGGGAGATCAAATGCTGTTTTAAATCCTGTGGGGTGTGGGGGGGCATGGAAAGGATGCCCTTTATGTAAATATAGCTATTGGCTGTGGCTGAAAATGGATGACAGAAAACTCATAGGAAGGCTACCTTGAGTAAAATACCCCCAGAATAAGATGGTGTCTACAGTAAAAGGCTTGAGATCTTGTGGCAATAAGCGGTTGTGTTCATGCTTTGAAGATTTGCTTTTAACTGGAGGTCGACTCCCAACATCTTACACGGCCACCGTTCTTTTTGAAATGCTTCAGGTATTATGATAACAAGTTAAGACCTCGGCTTCTGTAAGATCCTTATGTAGACAGCTGTAATTTGATTATGGGATATCCCTGGCATAATTAGTCCCAAACATAACATTCACACAATGGCACCAACAGGAGTTAGCATCGGTGATAATATTCATGGAAGTGTATTCCTGCATGGATCCCCAGTGCGATGCAGTGGATAGAGTGATGGGCTAGGACTCAGGATGCCTGGATTCAAATCCCTGTTCAGCCTTTGAAGCTTACTGGGGGAACTGAGTTGGCAAAACCACTCCTTAAATGCCTCACATATCATGAAAGCCCCATTAGGGTCACCGTAACTCGGTTCTGATTTAACAACACATAACAATTTCAATACACTCATTAACAGGAGTAACTTTTTGAATGTAATGGGAGGGTACATGATAGTTGGCCTACAAGGAGTGTGCTAGCAGTGGCTTGAATGGTAGTTCTGAAATTGGTGCTAGGAGGAGACCCTTGATGGCTGGTGTGCAAATTCTCCTTGTTGGTTTGTCACCAACTTTATGATTTCTGTAACCTTCAAATACAGTATACAGTAAGATCCCCAGAGGATCAGTTCCAATGCAGATTTTATGGTAAAATCTATTTTAATAGTGACTGTGACTGCTATGTATGGCATAATTTTTGGCTCCCTCTAATGTCTAGTTCTGAAAATTTCATGTTTAGAAATAAATATTTCTAGGATTTTTCTTTTAATATTTTAATATTTTCAGGCCATGGATAAACAAATCAATTGATTCTGTTCCAGTGGGCACCCACTCAGAGGCAGCACTTGGAGGAGGTGGGGCAAGGAAGCTGGGGGGTGGCCTCTAAGTGGGCACCTACTGGAAGAGGTGGGGCTGAGAACCATCAAATGCTTGTTCAGTCAAGAACTGAACCAGCACGAACCCCTGAACTGGTGGTTCGTGCCCATCTCTACAAGCTACTGATCGGTTTCTGAGACTAATACAAAGTAGTGGTCATTACACATGAAGCATAATTATTTATTTAGCTTAGATACAGGCTATCTATAAAATATTTCCATATGTATGCTTATGAACCTCCCTGAGAGGGTCTATTCTCTTGTTTCCACCACCCTCACAGGAGCTTCTGCTGAGGACGCAAAATAAGGCCTCAGTTGTGTCCATGCTGTGGGACTACCTTCCAAGAGAAAAATCAACGGAGACTTTTTTGGAAAAACCCACTGCTCCTACTGTAAAAATGTCCATCTGGGTGCACAAAAAAAAATATTGACCTTTCCCCCGCACTCCTCGATGGCAAGCTTCTGGGAGCAGAACAGGCCACTTAGGAAGGGCTTTTAATGGGGACACTGTGTGACAATGCCAAACCTTGCTTTGATGTGCTTTTACATCCTTTTAAATACGGTAATTTTAATTCCAGTTTTGTTTCCACAATATTGCTACAGTTCACTGATTTTTAATATTATAATGCACTGGCTGAAATTCTGTGGCTTAGCTCAGCAAGTCACAGCTGCAGTAGGTCCTTTGAGATCACAGCACTTATCAAGTCACTTATCATCTGATCCCCACTGATCCAGTGGGCTGACTCTCATGCAGCTTGCTACACTGAGCAACAGGATTCCAACCACCGCCTGTTTTTAGCCATATCTGTTCTTACATGTTTTCTGAGCTGACCACATTATCAGCTTGCAAGCTCTGACCTGAGGTGCTCCTGAGAATTGGTGGGCATTAACAGTGGCTCACCGAGTTGTGACCTTTCACATCCCTTTCCATCCTTGAGGTAGGTGATATGACCTGACTGACTGCCTCCTTCCACTTTCTTTTTTTCTTTTGTAGATGAGGAAGCATGTCACCCACCTCTTCTCTTTTCAACCCGGCACTAAAGTAGCTGGCAGTCCAACCATCTCGTATTACACCCAGACTCCTGAGAAATTTCCAGCCATGCCCCATCTCCCAGGGGGTGCTCTGTTTTTCTTTCCAGTAATGGTACATCTTTAATAGAAGCCACAGCAGCCACCTAGGATTAAGGAAGGCTGTATTCATTGCTCCCTTCCCTGTCGTTCAAGGCAGATTTGCAGCAGGTGCCCCATTCTGCATTCCACCAGACCCTTCCTTGGACGCCAGCCAGTCTGAAGGCAACAGGGAGCAGCTGTCTATGCAGTCTGATGGGACAGGGGAGTCAGGGCTCCCATATCAGCAGGAAGGACACCGTGGCCTTAGTTCTGAGCCAAGCTAATTCTTTTTAAGTAAGAGGATCAGACTTGTATACATACAGCATCACAATGCTCGCTAAGCCCAAGTTGTGTGTGTGTGTGTGTGTGCAGAGGCACCACCATTGAAAATACAACCATCCAATGGCACATACATTTAAATCCCACATATAACAGCCAAATTTCAAGCAGGACATCCTTATTTCTAGCAAAACATTTCAAGGGACTTAGACACCTGGTGCCTCTTCATGTCTACTTCAAAGCCCCATCTCCCAAATGTCAACATCAGAAAGTATTTTGGAGATCTGATCTTTTGAGGCTCTCCTTGCCCTTTTTTCCAGGAGATTCGGTTTCCCCTTTTCGCATTTATAGCAAAGTGGAAACAATTGGGAATTTTACTGCCCACTAAAAAGGCCAAAGGCAAACAAATGACATTTCCATCCATTTAAAACCTGCCTTGAAATGGCTACATTCCGGTGGTCAATAATACACATGTGCGTGTTTCCAGCAGATGACGGCATACTGGGATGGACTGCTGTTGTTTTAGGAAGAGGTATTAGAGCTTGGAGGTAAGAGCTTGGAGGTATTAATAATATAGAGCTGCTGTAGATTATTAATACATCCAATTCAGCTGCATCACAATGTGGAAATCCAGTCCCAGTGCAGATTAAATAAATGGCTCACTGTGCCACCTCCCAGCTTTGCAATTGCCTGCAGTAAGTCGGATGAAGAATAGGCAATGTTTGCCTAGATTTCTCATCCTTTATTTCAGAGCATTATCTCTTCAATTTACTCCAGTTCTGTAAAACACCATATCATGTAGCAAACCCAGCCTTGTCATCACCACACCCCATTCTAAGGAAGGATTATACTCAGTTTTCGAAACAGTCTTGAACTGCGCGATTCCATCAATTTTTACTCGGAAGTACAGTGGTGCCTCGATTTATGAATTTAATCTGTTCCAAATGCATGCTCTTAAGTCGAACTACTCTTAAGTCAGGGTACCTATCTAAAAAGCTGAAAAAATATGTTAAAAAATGAAAAATGACAAAAAATTGTAAGTTGTGCATACCATATCTAAAATTTGGAAGGCGGAAGTTAAAATGCCAACAGTTTTCTGCTCTTAAGTCGAATTGATCTTAAGTTGAGCTGCTCTTAAGTCGGGGTACCACTGTATATCTAATGGTGAGGAATGGGACTTATTTCCAGGTATGTATACATTGCGTTGCAGCCTAGGTATGCCAAGGATTCCATTTTGGTATTGGACTGTAAGTGATGAAGACCCTAAGACTTGGCCTGTACGGCTTAGAAAAATCCAACAAAGCCAACTGCTGCCCTCTGTGCTTGTACTGAGGCCTGTCAAATATTTTGACAATGCTCTTCTACGATTACAGATTTATGTATGTGCCAAAACAGAAAACCATAAAGGACCTTGTAGGCCACCAGAGGTAACTGGCCATTAGTTCTTCTTTTCCATCAGTATTTTCCAGCGGTTATTGACCATGATTCCACACAAGTGTCAGAGGTGGAAAGTGGAAAGGATGTCACTCTTCTGCAAGGGGTGTAGAAAAGGCCCTCTTGCCACTCGAAGACCAAAGCCTTTTGTTTTGTGTGTGCCTCTAGGATTTAACTATAAACCAGTAGAAAACAATCATCAGTCTGGTTCACACTTCGGTGTGGTGCCCTCCAGATGTGCTGGTGGACTACAGCTCCGATGGTCCCTGACAATTTACTGTACTGACAGGGTGTAATAGAATTTATAACTCAAAACATCTTGAGGAGCGGGGCCTCAGTATGGAATATCCTATCCATATTTAGACTAATGGAAGGCAGAGGGGAAAGAAAAACAGGAACATTGCACACACCCCAACTCTGGCTAGCACAAGCTTTTGCAGACTTGCACAGTCACTTAGAGATGCAGTGATCTGTGTAAAAGGCAAGGGAAGTAACATTTAACAGCTGTTTCTTCACCTGTCTTACAGCCAAGATAGACCTCTTTTCAATGTCTTTTTGACTTCAGTCCTACACACACTTGCCTGGGTACAGATCTCCACAAAGTTTCTTTTGAGAGTTATATATCCCAGGCTTCTCCAGCCAACATGTCCACTGGTTGGGGATTCTGGATGATCTAGGTTAAGGATGCCAGCCTCCTCCTGAATGTCAACTCTGTTGAATTTAGGAGGGTTTACTTCTGAACAGATTTGGCCAGTTCATCAAAATTCACAGATACAAATCAATGAATTTTAGTGGTTTTTGATTCGTCAATGTATCAGGCCATAAAATGGCCTCCGAGGCACCTAGATACTTAAATTTAGAAGGAAGCTTCCTCTGACTCTCCTCTACAATCCCTCCAAGTTTGGTGAAGATTGGGTTTCCCCAACCTAGTCGCTATTGGGCATTTTCCTAGGGAGCCCCAATATGTGGGCTCTTCACATGTCTGAAACCCAATCTTCACCAAAATTTGAAAGATTGTAGAGGTGAGTTAGGAGAAGTCTCTCTGCAGGTTTGGTTTCTCTAGGTGTTTTGGGGGCACTTTATTGCTGGTGCCCTCTTTGTGGGTACATAGCTCAGAGGTATGAACCTCAATTCTCATCAAACTTTGTAGAGGAAAGTCATGAGGTGCTTCCCTCCAATGTTAGTGTCTCTGGGGGGCTATTTTATAGCATTTTAAAGTGGAGATAAATTGATTCATCAATGCATCAATTTATCAATTCTCCACTGGAAATTTGTCAGTTCATCAATTTGTTGATTCATCAGCCCCGGTGAATCACAAATCACTTTTTAAACAAATTCATCCCCACCTCTAGTTCTGATGCTTCCCCATTCTCATGTTTGAGTGGTCTCTTCTATGATCCTAACAACAATAAAAAAAACTCATAACCTCCCTGCCTCTAATCCAACAATGAGGAGCCTTTGGCTTTCTGGAATTATTGGCTTCTATTTGGATTTTGCAAATTGAAGCTCCAAAACATCTGGAGGGCCAGTTTTGCTCACCTCCAAGTTTTAAAGCTTGCTCTCCAGAGCAACAAGTTCCTAGTAAAGGATGACGGACAGAAGTTTCAAGCACACATTTCCATCAACTGAAAAATAAGCTTGGCAACTCTAGTTTCCCTTCGGTAAGGTCCTTGTCCTTCATCTCAGTTTCCCTGGACATGGTGACACAAACCCCTCTCCCTCCGCCATTCCTCATGACATGCCTCCTGGCATTTCTACTAGAGTTTGGATACTCAAAGAGAAGCAAATAAATAGGTAATGGAGGGCCCCATCTCATGGCCTCCTATCCTGGACTGGAGCTTTCTTCCACATTGCTTCCGAATGCTGCTTCCCCGAAGATAAGCCTCTGCCATTTCTCCTCCCAGCCTCCAATCAGGTATTATCATAAGAAAGTGCAAGGCATCTATCAGCCACACAGCTCGGTGATTTATGTTCAAAGTTAGGATTATCTATTCTGCGCCAAATCCCTTCAAACAGCAAACTGGATAAGAGAGAATCACATTCACCCGATAAAATTGGAATATAGGTTCATGTAACAGAATGACAGGCAGGTCTTTATCTCTGAACTGCTCCAACCACCTCATTTTGTCAGGAATTGTTCTTTCACCCCATCATGGGCCTCTCGGAGTGATCTTAATGACACCCTGGTTGTCCCCCCACACACACACACATACACCGTGTTCAGCAGAGCCGGCTGCTCACTGGGTTCCTTTTAGAGTAAAGGGTAATATCCCTGCAATAATTCATGAACCAAGCAATAAAAAGCGTAAGGAGTTCTAGGCATGAAGTCAGGAAGACAGAGGAGGGCCAGCCTTCCTGGGATCTAGCTGCAGAGCAATGCATACTGTTCTTCGCCTGTTATGGGCTATGACCTGGAAATGTATCACATTTAGGATTCGGGTTCAGGGTACACAACAGCTCTCAAGGTACAAAGTGATTGCAGACTCCTGCCTAAGATACATGTAGTGTTCCAGAAGTAGTGTCACCTGGTTCCTGACCAGGTGTTCCAAAGGTGGAGCTCATCCAAGAAATGCAGACATTCCTCTTAGGAAATAAGTAACTTGCAGTTCTGCAACCACTGTTGGACAGCAGCCTTCACCATCCTTCGATCATGGTTAAGCTGGCTAAGGCTGATGAGACTTGTAGTGCAAGAGCAGCTGGAGGGCCAGCATATTGGTCAGTCCCATCATAAGGTTTTGGTGGGTCTCTGACAATTTGGGTGAAATGCTCCAATGTTCTACCCTGGCTACCTATGGAGGATAGGATTTCCCTAGCTTTTGGTTTAAGGAGATTCAACAAGGGTCAATGAACTTTAGCAATGGACTTGATTCATGGGCTTGCCCAGACAGGAACTCCTGATTCTCTGAGATTTCAGGTCCCAAGGCGGGATCCAAACCTGTGGTGGATCCTTATCCAACAATTGCCAGAACAGGACGTATGTTTGTGTGCGCACATGAGAACTTGAGATAAGCAATATGGATTTTCTGCCCTACTTTCTAAATGAGTATTACAGAAGCAAGGCACATGCAAGTGCCTTCAAACTGAACCCCAGCACTGAGAGAGAATGACGAAGAGATAGGAACCCAAGGGTTAAATACATACACCATGACCCATTAAGGAAATCTTCCTTTCTCCAGCATCCTGAGATCTTGCTCCTGAGAGAGCTGCTTCTCCACCTGAGCCAAATCAGTTACCTGGGACTTTCACTCTGGCACTCTGTGCCCCGTCTTCTACATTGAGTCTCCTTGTTGGATCTGAAGTTGATGCCATCTCTGCTAGACCCTGAGCCAAGAATGACAAAGCGAACCTTATGTTACCTTTGCCTCCACTGAGTGCTACTTCCTCCTCTTCCCTCACCTCAGGCTCTGAAAGGATCATCCTTCCTGGTAGCCTGCTTAAGAGCTCCAAGCTGCATCTTTTAAAACACTGTTATCCTGAATAATCAGAAGGGTTTGGTTTTTTAAAAAAGGCATGTGTTTTTTTTTATTTTTTGCTGTGCTTGATTGAAAAATCCTTGGGAGGAGATTAAGCGAAGGAGTCCTGAGCCATAGCCAGCTTTGAGCTTTCCCAGATAAGAGGACAGGTTCATGGCACGAGTGGTCTATAATTTATGGTGTGCAGCATTAAGCTTTGAGAGAAGTCAGTCTGGCTTCAGAAAAGAGCTCACTGTCGTTTAGAATGTTTCTCATCTAAGCCAAGAACAGGGTGCAAATCAAAGTGAAAGAAGTCAAAAGAGATGTGCACTCTCAAACCCCCCACCCACCCCCAAGTTCTTTTGCTCTAAAATACAGATGGGGGCAATTTTTTTAAAAAAAAATGAATCAGGATATTCCATGAATATCCCCAATTCATTAAATATCCATCCTTTCATATCTGTGGGGCCCTAAGGACTGCCATACAGTATTTCCTTGCCTTTATTCATCCCTTCATGGCTTTTATTTTAAAAAGACAGCTCATGGCTGCCTAAAAACCCACCCCATGCCCCACTACCCCTTTCCTACCTTTTTGGCACTGCAGATCCTGTGTGTGTGTTCTCCTTTATTAGCCTGGGCTGGTAGGAACATCGATTCATGCTCCCTACATACCAACTGGTAGGTGGGGGACATGAACAGCTGTTCTCTGCTAGCCCCTGCCCTGGCAAGGCAAAATGGAGTGGGGAGTTGTTGTTGTTGTTGTTGTTGTTGTTGTTGTTGTTGTTGTTGTTGTTGTTGTTGTTGTTGTTGTTGTTGTTGTTTTACTATGCCAGCCCTGGGGCTGACTGGGAATGTCTGCACATGTCTAGCTGTTAGGTGGGGACATGTGCAGACATCCCTCTGCTGGCCCAAGGGCCAATAAAGGAAAAGAGTTTTTTTCTGCCCCCTTCCTATGGCATAGGGGCCTTTCCTGTGCCTTCTACAGGGGCATTTTCGGGAAAAACAAAAACGTACAAAGGAATGCAGAAAACTCCTGCTTCCATCATAAGGTGACACAAATATATCACCCTAAAAGGCAGGGTCATGTGGTAGCAGAGGGTAGATGGTTGCATCTTCTTTGTTGCCTTGAGCCTTGGGACTTCTGTGGCACTACTGGCCAAGGGCTGTCAGAGATCCACAGGGAATTCATCCACCCATTCATTCCTTCTGGGCGGTTTACAGCATAAAACAAACTGTTACAAAAATATACAAGAATACAAGAATCCCTCAGAGGGCTTTTGGCTCTGGGCCAAACTGTATGACGGAATTAGCTTGACATTAGAACTGAAGCTACCTTAAACTGTGTTTGTTGATCATAGCATGAACTTCCATCTTCTTTGCAGGGGAGCAATTTCCTTTCTTCAGTTGTGTGATTGGTCATCAGGAGTAGAGATGGGCACGACTAGGGAAAATGACGTTTTCGAGTTGTCGTGTGTCGGAGGCAGTCCGTTTCGGCTCGTTTCCGTTTTTCGCGAAATTTCGCAAAAATCAGTCGGTTCATTTTTTTGTTTTTTCATTGTCGTTAGTACTGGTTTGGGGGGGTAGCGGGCTCCTGGAGGGAGCTGCAGGAGTCAGCCAGAGCCACAAGTGACGGACTGGCAGACTCTACACCCGCTGTGTCTCACGTACTTGCATGTAGTGCAATGCAAGTAGATCTGGCTTAGGGTTAAGACGGGTTAGCACAAGGGCTAGGGTTAGGCTAGTTACGGGTGAGGTTAGGGTGAGTATTGGGGTGCATCTGGGTGCCTCTCTGACCAACTTAGAAGGACAGTGTACTGGTGTATAGGTTAGGCTTAGGGTTCGGGTTTGGGCTACGATTAGTGGGCTGTTTATGCCCGATTGGCACATCCCAGAAGTCTCTGTGGTCAACCTGGCCAAGTGGCCATGCGATTGGTGGAAAATTTGCATGGTCCACTCCCATGGGCGAGCCCATCATTGCGAATGTGCAGGTGTAAAAAAATAAAATAAAATAAAATAAAATAAAATAAAATCAACGGAGACTTTTTTGCAAGAAAAACCCACTGCTGCTACTGTAAAAATTCAAGCATTTAAAATAGCTAATTTTTGCATGTTTCTGTGGTGCTTTGGTGGGGTTTTGGGCAACGATTTCAAAAAAAATATTGTGGTCGCCATTTTGGATCCCCCACACTGCATGGCAAATGGATGCGCCCTCCCAGCCTGGTACCAGCAGTGCAGCAGTAGCAATAGCCAAGGAGAGGAGGGCGGGGAAACCCCCCCAAAATAAAACACCCTTCTGGCCTGGTAGGTGCCCTCAGACAGTTTTCGCCTACTTTTAGGGCCGGGAATCGGGTTTTTTTTTAACTTTTAAAAACTTTTTTTCTGTGCCGCTTGGCATTGCGCGGTCGCCGTGATGCAAGTAACGAGCACGACAAATCAGACCAAATTGTTCGTTTGTCGGCTCGAGCTCGAAGTCTGGCGGAGTAATTCCCGTTACCGTTTCCATAGAGTAACGGATACGAGTAACGGAAACGGAAACAGGAATACCGCTAAGTCGTGCCCATCTCTAATCAGGAGATAAACAGGGACTGCATTTATAAGCTGATCGCTCAAACATGGGGGACTGGAGAAATAAGGTCCAAAGAAGAAAAATGTACTGGGTTCTAGTGAGTGTCAACTTGTATTATACAGCTTGACCCTCAGTCACATGATGCTGTTGCATAGTTCATTCAAGGTTTGGATTTTTGTATGCATAGACTGCTAAAATAATTAAGGAGATAGGAAAAATGCAATCTTGAACATGTACATCAGGCTTAAAAATGAGGTTTGAACAGTGTGCTAAAAGTTATTGCAAAACATTTGGTGCTCCAGCCAAGCCAGACAACAAGGCCAATGTAAAAAATACTGTCCTGCAAAAGAATCTTGTTAGTAGGTGACAAATGAACGTGTAAACATTTGCTAAGGAAATAAAAAAGAAAAGGAAAAATTATTCCTATTATGTGAAACATTGCTCTTCGTTAACATGACCAGCTGATGTAGCAAACTGCTGAACTCATAGATTATTCCTCTAATTCACACTAGCACCATCTTGCTTATCCCATAGGTGCAGAGACTAGTTACTTTAAACAAAATCCAACTATCTGTCATAGTAGCAAACTTGTAGTCTCATAATTAATGGGGTTCATATTTGGCTGCCTCAGTAAAAGCAAGAGATTTCCATTCATTTTTTTCTGATTGTTTATACAGTAACACCCTCTATCACAGGGGTTAGGGACCCACCTAACCTGCGAAGATTGAAAATCTGTGATATGCAGATGCAGGTTGGGTGGGGCCTGAGCTTTTTAAACCTTTCCTCCCCTTCCCTACGCCCCAGGCTCCAGCTGATTGGCGCTGGGGTGGGGAATAAAAACCTTTTGTTTTCCCACCCCAGTGGCAATGAGCTGGAGCCTGGGGAAATAAAGGTTTTTCTCCCCCACCTCAGTGCTAATCAGCTGGAGCTCCGGCATGGCGCCGCTCCCACATGGGGGTAAAATGCCTTTCGGGTTGCACTGTATTACAGTCCTGCGATATAGTAGGACCACAGTATATGAACTGCGAAAGGGCAGGGGACCACTGTAGAGGCCAGCAATTTCTTATGCCAACAAAATTCAATTATTTACATTTTAAGGGAACTAAAGACATTTCAGGGGACTATAAATATAGAAAGGTGTGCCACGTGGCCAGCATGGCTGCAAGGAAACACTGTTTTAACTTCCCACTTTTTCCCAGCAGTATCTATTTATCTACTTGCATTTACATGCGTTCGAACTGCTAGGTTGGCAGGAGCTGGGGTTATCAGCGGGAACTCACTCCACTGTGTGGCACCCAAGATTCGAACCGCCAAGCTGCTGACTTTGCAGCTGACAGTTTTCAGAGCATTAGTCCATTGAGCCTCCATGCCCCTGTACTGGACTGTATATTATCCCTCATTACTGTTAGCCGCCTTGGGTCCTTTTCCAAGGAGAAAGGTGGGGTAAAAAAATGCTAAAATAAATAAATAAATAATACAAAATACATAAATACATTTTAAAGGGGAGATGAATCAATTCATCACTGAAAATTTGTCAGTTTGTTGACTCATTGATTCATCGATTCATCAGCCCTGATGAATCCTGAATCATGAGAAATTATCATTTTTAAAAAATGGGTGATAATGTCATAGATACAGTGGCTGCTTAAAAATGTTAGCAAATCATTTTCAAACATCGGGCTGGCACTTGAAATGGAAGGGAACACCCTGCCATAACATCTGGGGGGGGGGGGGACTCTTTCTGCTCCACTGCTGACCACTCAGTGTCAGTTCTTGAATTACTACAGTAAAGGCTCTGTTACAAGTATAGAAAAGAAATACTGCTGCAACATAATTATTTATACCACCATAAATCTTTATTTGCCCCACTCCAAACCCTCACCCTTTTCCGGACTAAAAAGATAAATACATCCTTCTTGGCTCCAGAAGTTTTTCTCTCTTAGTTTTGTCAAATTCCCTAATACATTTTGCTCCCATTACCTTTCTCCTTTCTTGTCCAGGACAAGGGAATGTAGAAACAGTTAATCATCCATCGGAAACAGAAGATAAGCACTTTACATTTATTGCTACTTTTAGGTGCAGTATCGTTTTACTCCTTTTGGCCATGATCTGATGCATTTGATCTTTCTGTTTCATGCCTGCTTCCCCCATTAACTTCTTAACTTCTGCAGTCTACTGTACTTTGATATAAAAAGCACACACACACACAAAACACAGATGCCCATTATCTGTGCCTTAGAACTTGAATCTAAAAGGAATATCAAGGTTTTTGCTGTCATTTAAAAACATTTTCCCCACCTCCAGTATATACATGTTGAAGCAAAATAAGTTGAGGAGCCATATAGCCATCACAAAAACCAAATACAAAAGGAGAACAGGTGATGCATTTACACTACTAGAGAAATAACAAAAAAGTTGCTAATATTTCAAGGACAAAAACCCTCTTCCTTAGAGCTGTACCAACAGGTTAAAACATGGCAAAAGATGGAGTTGCCAGGAGTTATTTCTTAGATGTAAAGTCCTTGGCAAGATGGAAAATATACCCGGTAGTTTCTTAGTTGAGGCCCGGAGCTTAGATGTTCTGAGGCTGCATCTGAAGAAAGGGTAGTGTTTTATTGTCCCAGTCCTTCAGACCACATGCTACAACTCACGTGCACACTTTCACACACCCTCATGTTCATAACATGCCTTTGAAAGTTTGGAGTTAAGATATCTTCCCATTGCATAGTGTGTTTCTGTTCTTTGTATACAACACCGTGTGTGTGTGTGTGTGTGTGTGTGTGTGTGTGTGTGTGTGTGTGTGTGTGTGTGTGCGCGCGCGTGTGTGTGTGCGCGCGCGCGCGCGCGCGTGCGCGTGTACAGACATATTATATTATGAGGCATCATGAAACCTATAGCAATCCTACTGGGCTTTTCAAAGAATGTGAGAAGATATTTAAGGGCCAGTTTTACCAGTGTTCCACCCAATGGCTGAGGAAGGATTTGAACACAGGTCCCCTGAGTCCTAGCTTATCTCTTTAGCTATACTATCACATTAGCAGCTCATTCATTCATTCATTCATTCATTCATTCATTCAGACAGAGACAGACAGACAGACAGACAGACAGACAGACAGACATAATAAAGAAGAAGAAAATGCAATGTTAAAAAACAGAGCTTGGAAGTATTATTATTATTATTACTATTTTGGACCATAATTTCCACATGCTCCTAACCAAAGCATGCTGAGTGGGGATCTCAGGTCTTCCAAACTTTTTCCAAGGTCTGTTAAGACTTCTCCCTGTTTTCTGCCTGGACAGATAGCAGTGCTTTTATTATTGCTGCAAAATGAAAGTGGAAGCAGATAATAAATCGCTGACCGATGGATCATCCTTTGGACCTCTGGTGGGAGGGGATAAAGCTGCTTTCTCTCTCTCTCCCCCACACACCGCCTTTTAGAATATTTCAGACCAGTAGCAGCCTTCCAATCTCAAATATATTACTTAGATAAGATGGGAGAGTTTTAAGGGAGGAAAAGAGAGAAGGTGTTTTTCTGCAAAAGGAAATAGCAATTTGCTGTTGCTATCTTTACAAATGATGTTGTGAGACATGCAGATAAGGAGTCCCTGGGTCCCTCAGGAAGGTTCAAAGAAATAGTGGGAGATGTAGAGGCATCAAGCTTGGCAATAGATATTGAAGAGCAAAGCAATCAGGCTTGTGATAATACTGGAATTTTGGGGGTGACGACATCAAGAACAGATAAATTGTAACATTGCTGCTGCTGCTGTAGTTATGTGTGCACATTTCAGCAAAAATTCTACATGTGTGGGTACGCAAAGGAGAAGAAAGTTCAAGTGACTCAGCAGATCCATCCTTTCTGTGCATAACAGTGTTGCTGGAAGACCTCTGGATGAATGAGGAGATGAGGCGGGATAAACTTAGACAGATAAAGGTATGTACAATGGTAGAGCCCATGCTTGTATGCAGAAGGTCTCTGACACTGTCCCATATTTGATTAGGATAGACTTCAGCACACTTCAAGGCCAGTCACCAGAGCTGTACATTCAGGGGTGGCACCGGCCGGGTATTTGACCTTTCAGATGATTTGGTTTACCATTTCCACTCTACTCCACATGGTCAATGACAAGGGATTGTGGGCTCCCATCTAAAAGGAACATCTGGCAAGCCCCATGTGCCCCATTGTTGACCTAATCCAATCTTCCCATCCTGAATTTAATCAGGAGAGTTAGAAATAGAGATGCACACATGCCATGTCAGCCGAATCTGGTCTCCCCCCCCCCCCCGAAAAAAAAAAAAGAGTTTGCAAGCATGATCCACCAGCAGCAGTAGCCTGGTTCTACAGAGTCTTAGGCAGATCAAACTGTAAGCAGAAAACAAGGAAAATGCTGACAAATGCTAGGAGAGAAATCCTGTGAGTCCACTGCAGCAAAATGGCCAAGGCTAGCGGATTTATTGTGGGACAAGATTTTATGGAGCACCGCCTATTTGGATCTGGAAGATGAGTCATGGCAACTGGACTGAGATTGAAACAGAGCTGTCAAGTGTCCCGCTTTAGCCAGGACACTGCTGGTTTTCAAGCTTTGTCCTGCCGCTGCCCCGGAACATTTATTTTCCTGGAAATGTCCTGCGGAGGGGGAATGAGGTGGTGCGGCTGCGGCTCAGTGGGGTGGGAGGCGGAAAATGAGTGGTCTCTGTGTGTGTGTGTGTGTGTGTGTGTGTGTGTGTGCATGTGTGCAGGGTGGGTGGGCATGCTTGTGGGTGCACTTGCATGTGTGGGCGCACACGTGTGTGGGCGGCCGGTGGGGCGTCTCTGTTTGTGTTTGCACATGCGCACACTTATGCACATACACACATTACACCTCTCTCCTCCTGTCCCTGCAGGCGCTGGGACAAACTTGATAGGTAAGGATTGAAATGTTTCGTTGCTCATTCAAACAGCTTCGTCAGTCTGAAGAAAGCTAGTTGCGAGACCTCCATTTTATACCTCACTTTGACCTCTGGTCTGAAATAGCCTTGTTCCACATTCACCCTTATACCTGAAATTTTTAAATTAAGGAGACCCTCAAGTTCCAGGAAATTATCGCCCTGCTAGCTTGCTGTCAATCATGGGGAAACTTTATGCTCGACACTTAGCAAACAAACTGACAGCCTGGATGGACAACCAAAAGATATTGGGCCCAGAACAGATCGGGTTTTGTAAAAACAGACATACATTAGATCAGTGCATTGTATTGGCTCATCTTGCAGAAAAGTATAATACTTTGGGTGGGGGGGAGACTGTTTGTAGCTTTTTTCGATCTAAAAGGGGCCTTTGATTCAATCTCAAGGAAATTACTGTGGGCCAAATTGGAAAAGTCCTCAATAGACAGGAGATTGCTGTTTCTTATTCAAATGTTGTATCTTAATACGAGCTGCCAGGTTCGTTATGGACCTACTGGTAAATTGTCTGATACGGTCCTGAACAATAAGGGGGTTAAACAGGGATGTATCCTGGCACCCTATCTATTTAACCTTTTCATTAATGATTTGAGTGATTCTCTAAAACAAGTCTAAAGCCATCCCCCCCAAGCTTGGCCCTCAGCAAATCCTATTACTCATGTATGCAGATGACGCTGCAGTTATATCTCTAACCCAATTGGGTCTAAAGAGGCTTATAACTGCCTTTGCAATTTACTGTGACAATAACTGTCTGTCCATCAATGCCAAAAATCAAAGATCCTAGTGTTCTCAAAGAGGTGGAAAAGAATGTGAATGTGTTGGTTAGCGGAACGGCTAGGGTTAGGCTACAAAATGACATTCTGGAGCAGGTTAAAGAATACAAGTATCTGGGGATTTCCTTTCCCAGAAGTCTCTGTGGTCAACCTGGCCAAGTGATAAAATAATATGAGCTGGTAGCCCATCGAAATTATGCCCCATTAACCTTGCAAAATGTAGCTCGCTAGCAGTGGCCCAGTTTTTTGCTATAGGAGTGGAGGACGCTATGTTCCTTCAGCCATACAGGTCTTTTTCATGCAAAAAAAAGGGCACAATTGGATTATATTGCATCCCCATCTGGATCAATGCATTTTATAACCCTGACGCTGAAAGAGCATTCAAATCCATTGTTTTCGTCGCGTTGAATTCTTAGGGGCCCGGATACGAGTAACTGTGTAAGTCGCCAATGCAGTCCCATGTGCCTTGGAGTAGTGGAAAAGTAGGTCAAAATGACCATTCTGGAGCAGGTTAAAGAATCTGGGGAAACTTCTGCTTGGTATTCAGACTTTTCAAAGTTTTGGCTCAGATTACATTTCTGTGCAGATCAACTGGGGTAGCCTATGTGTATAACAGGCTGCTTCTGCTTGATTCTTATCAAAGCCAGTGGCAATTCTGCATTAAACAAAAAATAAACAAAAAATTAGGTCCATAGGTATCCCTCTTGAACATATCCTGATGCTAGGGCAGAAACAGGCCCTAAGAATTCTCACCCAGAGGTTATGTGACATAGAAAGGCAGGAACTCCTTTCGCAGGCACACAGAACCTGCTCCCCTTTGTCACAAGGTGTTTTCCCATCATATAAGACTCCTGCAGCTTACCTAACCTCACTCTGTTCACCACAGGCCTGCAGGGCCTTTATGCTGGCCAGGATGAATGTGCTGCCTTCAGCACTGCTCCAGGGTAGGTTCCAGGGAATACCACGCCAAGAGAGATTTTGCCCATGTGGAAACGAGGCCCCCTGAGTTTCTTCAGCATGTGCTTTTATTTTGTCCACTTTATGAACAAATTAGGAATTCCCTAATTTGTCCATTGTTGAATAAATTCCAAGGCCACCCTTCCAAGTGGTTAGTTCAATACTGCCTAATAGACAAGAACCCACACATTACAGCACAGGTTGCAAAGTTCTTTCTAGCTGCCATTTGAAAGAGAGCAGAGATCATTTTGGTCACCCTGATGCTCCTATTTATTAGTATTTCTCTTTGTTTTTCTTCTTGCCTTTACTGTATATTTCCATATATGGGTCATATGACTGCAATAAACTTGACTTGACTTGAAATGTTCCTCACTAGATTTTTAGCGAGAAACAAGACATTCTACACCTCACTGGTCCCCCCCCACACACACACACAAATCCAACTGAATATGAAGAGGTCCTCCTTTGCAATGGATGGAGCTGGGAGAAGAAATAGGACTTAATCAGAAAGCATAGATCTGGAGCCCTCCCCCACACCTAGCCCTTTGTATGAAGATTTTTATTTATTTATTTATTTATTTATAGGTTTGTTTATTTATTTATTTATTTATAGGTTTATTTATAGGTTTATAGGTTTATAGGTTTATAGGTTTATATACTGCACCAGTTTTCCCAAGGGAACTCTTGGTGCTGTACAAGCAAAGCGAGCAACAATTAAAAACACCCCAATATAAATCAAAAAGAAAATCTGGCAAGAGGCACAAATAAACACTAACAGAAAACAAACAAACCACAAGGGACACAAACAGACATTAGCAATCACCATAAGCTTCTCTCACAGCCACATTTTCAGTAATTTCTTAAAGGCTGTGAGAGAAGGGGCCAGGTGCATATCAGTGGACACTTTATTCCACATGGTTGGACCAACCACCAAGGCCCAATTGCGAGTCACAACCTTATGGGCCTCCCTGGGGGGTGGATACCCGAAGTATGTAGGCCAATGAGGCTCTGATGGATCTGGCCAGCTCTGATCTTTGGGAAATATGCTCTTTCGATATTCAGGACCCAAGCCATGGAGAGTTTTGCAAACCAAAACTAACATCTTGAACCTTATTCAGGAGGCAACGGACAGGCAGTGCAGGTGAGCCAGAATTGGGGTGATGTGGTCAAACCTGCCCACACCAACCACCAATCTGGCCACCACATTCTGCACCCACTGCAATTGCCAAACAAGGTTCAAGGGAAGCCCCATGTAAAGAGCATTGCAATAATCTATCCTCAACATGACCAGCGCCTTCACAACCATCCTCAGGGAGTTGCCATCAAGGTATGGGTGAATCTGAGTGATTAGCCTAAACTGATAAAAGGCCGACCTGGTCACAGCTGCCACCTGGGGTTCCAGGGACAGTTCCGGATCCAGGACAATGCCCAGACTCCTCACTCTTTCACCCACTGTACCCATCCCCCCCCTGAAGAACAGAACCTCAGTTTCTTCAGGGTTGAGCTTAAGCCTGTTGGTCCTGGTCTACTCCAGAACCGCAGCCAGGCAGTGGTCAAGGGCCTGAACTGCCATTGCAGAGGTGGAAAGGGAGAGATAGAGCTGTGTATCATCAGCATATTGATGGCAACAGACTCAAAAACTACGAATTACCTCAGCCAGTGGCCTCATATAGATGTTAAAAGAGCATGGGGGGGAATCACCAGTCCCCGAGGCACTCCAAAGGAGAGAGTCCAAGGAGATGATAATTCTCCCTCCAAGCTCACTCATTGGGCCTGTCCCTCAAGGAAGGACTGGAGCCAGTCAAAAGCTGGACCCCCAATCCCAACCTCAGAGAGCCTGCCCAGGAGGATACTGTGGTTGATGGTATTGAAGGCCGCTGACAGAACGAGAAGGACCAGCAAGGTAGAGCAACCCCCGTTGGCCCCCCTCAATTGGTCATCAAGCAATCCAAGTCTAAACTAGGACTGGAATGGATCCAGGATGAGGTTCTCCTCCAGGAATAACTGGAGCCACATGGCAGCAACTAGCTCCACCACCTTGCCCAGGAAAGGAACATTGGTATAGGATGATAATTAGACATATTGTCTACAGCCAAGCCAGGTCTTTTAAGAATGGGTGTGACCACCATCTCATAAAGCCAACAGGAGAAAACCCCATCCCTGAAGGAGGGAGTGGCAATCAATGAAGCCCATTCAGACAAGTCAGGCAGCAGTCAAACAGAGAGGCCACCAGTCTGCAGTACGCCAGCACCCTGGAGTCCTCAGCTGGAGTAACAGGCCCAAACTCAACAAATGTTGAATACACTTGTCTGAATACAGCTTATGTCACTGACCGATTACCACATTTTAGTGTTTGTTTCACCATGTTGTTTGTTTGTTAAGTTAATATGTATGGATTTTCAAGTCTGGTTTATCCAGTGTCAACAGAAAAAATGCTTTGGAGGTTATTCAGGGTTCCTGTATCTACAATTAAAAGCTTCCTACTTGCTAGTTCTGGCTTTTGTCTTGCTTCCTGATAGACACAGCAGTGGGAATATCAGTTAATTTCCCCTCAATACCTGTCTAAATTTCCCTCTTGTCACTTTTTCTTCTCTTGAGAAAGGGGCTTAAATTTATTTATTTATTTATTTATTTATTTATTTATTTATTTATTTATTTATTTATTTATTTATTTATTTATTATTTCCAGTTTATGCAGAACAATAGCCTTCAGAAAAGGACTGAACCTGCCATGGAGACTTGGCAACCCAGTTCACACGTACAAATGAGCACAGTGTGTTCCTTCTTGGGTACTGTAAAAAAAGTGCCATAATGACTGGGAAAATGCCTGTGGGCTATTTCTACATTTCTACATATAGATCTTGGTTCACCTTGGTTCACCTCACTGCAGTTCCATACACAAGGACCACATAAAGAAGAGAAGCAGCTAGTTTCCACGGGCAAATCTAGGGTAGGTGACAAATGAAATTACATTTATCATCTTTCTTAAATCTCTGAGAATAAGGGATTAGGTACGTTGTTATTTTATGGCTGAAATCCAGTACTTAAGTCAAAAACCAAGCTAGGTCTATTCAATCAATAGAAATTATGGAAGAACTGGCTCGCCAAAATCCCCACTGATTCAATGGGTTTACTCTAGTTGTGAGTTACTATTGGCTTTCAGCCATTATTCATAAACGGAAATCTCTTTTGTTGTCATAGGAAAGGGGCTAATTCTCTCTGACATTTTGGTCTACAATTCTTACAAGCCATAACCATTGACCGTTGTTGGCTGAGGCTAATGGAAGCTATAATCCAAACATCTGGAGAGTGTCAGTATGTTTATGTCGAGGCATGTCCTTGAACCGAACACAATGGATCCAGCTGATTCCATCCGGAATCTTGGTGTTCAAGCCAATGGGCATTCCTCTTTCATGTGTCATGTAGAACCAAAGAGAAGCAGTAAAAGAACTGTTTTCTGGTTCCAGAGCTCCCCATTTGATTCAGTGGGCCCCACGGAGGATGGCTTTTTAATACATGGTGCTCCAGAAATTCTCTAGTCACGTGGTCTGAAAGCCTAACAAGACTTGTGAGGAGAGGGTGTCATATCCTTCACCTATACAGTACTACAGGTAGAGGTGGGCACCTACAGCCATTCATATATTTTGGAACTACCACTCCCATAACCACTTACTATTAGCCTAGCTGGTATGGATGATGGATATAATGAAGCAAAAACATCTGGAAGTTGTCCACCTTCCTGTATAAATTCTAGTACAGCTTGTTTGCCTGCCTACTTGAGTTATCAGCATTTCTATTTCACAGGTAGCAATATTATTTGTTGTTGAATTGAGTTGGGTAACTTAAAGTACATTGGCTTATGGGCTGGATGGTCATAATCTAAGAGTTATCTTCATCTGCATGTGTGTGTGTGTGTGTGTGTGAACTTGTGATATGTTTAGGCACAGGGAACCTTGAATGTTTATACCCAGATTGCATTGACTTGAAAATGTTTATTACAAAGGCTGGTGGATTCTTAGGAGCACACACTGTTGAACCTCAGAAGAAATAACAGAAAGATGAAAACTTTGCAACTAATCATTAATCATTTCAAAGCTTCTCCAACTTGTACCAATTACTCACATTCCTGCATTTAGGGATTTGGAGAATAGAGGTTTTAATGCATTCTTATCTTTCCTTGTCTGTAACTTCTTCAGGTTTACAGCCATGGTGATCTTTTCTGCCCTGCTTCTTGTTCAGATTGGAATAATTTGTCTTCAGTGGATAGACAGTTCTGTAACGACTCCTAACTTTGAAATAAAAAGAATCACACTCGCTTGGAAGGTTATCTCCCGGGCCCTGCAAACTAGACACAACTACTGAATGCTTAAGAAGA
Source organism: Phrynocephalus guinanensis (assembly GCA_037367245.1). Taxonomy (NCBI): domain Eukaryota; kingdom Metazoa; phylum Chordata; class Lepidosauria; order Squamata; family Agamidae; genus Phrynocephalus; species Phrynocephalus guinanensis. The sequence continues at coordinate 103,445,660 of CM074734.1, read as the reverse complement.
AGTTAAAGACAGGAAGAAAGCTAGTAGAAAGCTTTCTTAAAGTGACCCATAAAAGCTGAGATACCAGCTTTTTTTAGGGATTGAGAGGGCAGATTCTCTCATAACATTTTTACTCAGGAGCTAGGAAAAAGAAGCCAAATGTGGATGAGGTTGTTGGGTCCTGTTGTGATGTTTTTAATAAGGTTTTCTGTCAGAAGGGTTCTGGAATTGCTCCCAAAAGTGCTATGTGAACTATATATGGTTTGATTAAACAATGGCAATCAGCACAATAAATTTATAAAAGGGGAGGAAGGTTCTTCGGTCTAAAGCATGTTTAGAATCCTCAAATGGTATTTTCCTGTATAAAATGGATGCCACATTGATGCAATTCACCCAACAGGTAGAGAGATTATTATATCTTGTCTACAGACTAACATAGGGCTTATAGAGAGGACCAGGAGAAATATATTGTAGCAGAGAACTGTATCAGAGTGTCCTGTGCTGTTAAGTTAGAACTCTCTTATGGTGATCCTAACAGGGCTTTTAAAATCAACAAATTATTTAAAAGAGTGGTTTTACCAGTTCCCCTCCTCAGTAAATTTCTTCAGCCCAAATGGGATTTAAATCCAGGTCTGTGGCATCCTGTTCCATCATGCTAGCCTTCTCAGCTAGCAGCTCCATCTGCTTCATAGTGTGAAGGACTTCCAAAAATTTCCTTTTGTTAGGTTCAGATTGCTGAGTGCCTTTGATATAAAGGGGGGGGGGGGTTGAACCTTGTAAATGCCAGAGGGAACATAAAGGATTCTGGGCAGTGTTACTCAGAACAGGAAACAACAAGGAGTGGCATGATACACTCCCTGCCCACCCCCAGATTATACAAATAACCCCATATATGTTCACATATTGATCCAGAAAACAGGGCACATTATCAGTTTGGACTACAACAACTCCTACAGGCCCTTACTATTGGGGATAGAGATGGGCACGAAACGAACAATTTTTCGTTTCCATTTTTGTTTTTTCATTTCATTACATAACAAAACAACAAACGAATTTTGCCTCTAAAATGAAACAAAATGAACAGAAACACCAGAAATTTTGTTGTGCGTTTCGTTTCCGTTACTGCAATATGAGTGAATTGCTTAAAATCCTTTAAAAAAATCACAAAAAATGAAATAAATGGTAACAAAATGGTAACAAAATGAACAAAAATGAAAACGATTTTTTTTCAAAAAATCGCGAAAAACGGAAACAAACCGAAACGGACCCTCCAAACGACAAACGAAATGCAATTTTTTTTATTCATGCCCATCTCTAATTGGGGATACAGTACTGTCTGAGTCTTCCAAATGAAAAAAATCAACATGCCCCATCTGTACCCTAGGCATAATAGATAACCCATAGAACCTCAAGCTTTCAACCTGGAGAAGGTGTATTGATTTTAAATCTTGCCGCTGAAACAGGAAATGAAGTAACTGAGGCCACTCCTATCTAGGGCAGATCTATGAAACTAACTAAGCTTAAACTTCAGGGCCCCTAATCCCAAAAAGGCCCCCAGAAGTGATTTTAGTCCACCTTTTTTTTAAAAAAAAATGTGGTGATCTGTTAGGGAACAGCCTCATTGATTAAGATAATAGCGGTGACCCAGATCTTGTTGTTGGTTGCAAAGACCCATCCATGACAGTTCAAGCTTCAACCCGTCCCTTCCCAGCCCCCCCAAATGTAAATCCACTATTGCTCTCAGCAGTTAATCTTATTGTCATTTTTTCATAGCCTCTTCTTCACAATTCATAACAATAAAACAACATTTCTGCCTTTAGTAGCAGCTTCCTTCAGCTTTAAGCCCATGGGAGGAAGCTGCTTAGACTGAAAATATAGACAATTTGTATTTTCTCACAAAATAGGCAAATATTGTACAAAATCAGAATAATCCATATCTGTAGCTGTGCCGTTGTTTAAGGCCAGGTGGATGTGCATGATTGCACATCCACCACTGCACACCACATGGGAGGAAAGGAGAAATAAGGAGTCTTTTGAGACCTACAGCAAACCTACTACTGCATCCACAAAGGGGGAGAAATTATCACCCCTTCAGGATTTCTCTGCGTGAGCTTGTGGAACAACAGCCTCTCTGCTGAGGTCCTGAATACAAGCCCCCTTCCTCTCAAATGGGGAAGCAGCTAAAAAAAAGGTTAAGGTCCAGTAATCCCAAACAAGGGAAAAAAGGAGGGACATGCATGCAAGATGAGAAGGGGGAGCCTTCAAAGACCAAGAAACCTGGCAGCTATGCCCCAGTGCAACTGCTAGGGCCCACTCAGACCCATTTCAAAGACAGAGGTGTGTGTGTGTGTGTGTGTGTGTGTGTGTGTGTGTGTGTGTGCGTGCGTGCGTGCGTGTGTGTGTTCTTCTTTGAGAGTCAACTTGCAAGAAGAGTGAACCACCCCCACCCACTCACCCACAGACTGCCGGCCTTTTCCTATCTCTCCGTTTCTCCATCTCTCCCTCCCACTGAGCCCATCCGTCCTCTGCTCTGTCAGGCACAGGAGAAGATGGATGGCATTTGCTGACCGCTGGTCAGAGATTGGTAGCAAGGGCCATCTGTTGCTGACTGAGGACATCCCCTGAACAAAGAAAAGGAGAGGAGAGCCCTGTGACTGTCCCCCAACCCCCAGGGAAGTAGCAACACTCATCAATCACCCCAAGCAGACCATGAGCTCGATGCTACCCAAACCTTTTACCAATTCCCCCAAAGTTTGCAGTACTCATAGCAAAGGAGGAATTTCATCCCCTCCCTCCCCTCCTCCCTACAAACCCTCATTCTCTGGAGGGCACTCTCAGTCATACCTGTCTTTACTGTCTCCTGACTTTGGTGTATTTTTAAAATCTAATCCCCTGCAGATGCAGCTACGGGTGTCTTTGTCTATTGTTATTAAGCACAAATTACCGTACACAGCAGGGCCTCTTCTCTTGCACCCTGTTGATGGCAAGGGGCATTTGAGGTCCTCTTTGAAGCATAGCCCATCCATGGCCTTTAAGGTGAATTTAGAGAAGGAGCAGGAGTTGAAATTAGCAATGGAGAAACCTGTAACTGAAAACAGTCCCTTTTCTTACAGGAACAGAACAATGAAGGGAAATAGATCTTGGCCACTCTCATGCATATTGCAACCACATTTCTTTCTCTAGAAGTTCCTGCCATCGTTTTCTGCATGCCCCTTCCATGTGGGTTTTACTCTTCCTTCCTCTTCCTTCTATGGTCTTTTAATACCAAGGACGTGGTCTGACACTCCTGCGTGGCCATGTGACAAGAGCCATCAGCAATGCTGCCGCAAAACTCTTAGCAATATTTGCAACTTTCTCAAGACGCGCACACATACTTGTCATTAGAGAAATAACTTAATAAATATGAACTTCAGCTACAGCAAATACACAAAGTCAGTTGAAATAAACTTCTGTCACTCAAAACAAATTCTTGCATGGGAATGGGCTGATAAATTTGCTGCTGAGCTCCTGCTTATTACGTGGTAGTTATTTTACAAGAAATGGGGATGTCGATGCAAATTAATAAGGCAGAGGAGTCTGGAGTACAAAATCAATATTTTCTGATTTAGAGAGCGACGTGAACCTTGTTCTTATTGTTGTTTAGGGAGGTTGGCTTCTCGGTTCTCTTTTAGGAAAAAAAGAGAGAGATAGGGAACGAACCTCAAAAGAGTGAGACTTGCAATCCGTAACTTGGCAGTTCTGCTGGAGCCACTAAAGTGGCTGCACCCAACCTCTACCCCTCTCTCAGCGACAACACAATTCCCACATGGCAAAGAACCATTACAGAGCAAATGAAGTAATCCTTTGATAAAGTGCCGTCATTTATTTGAAAAGTGTAGCCTTGCCATTAAAATGCAAATGAAATGAGTGCTAATATATTAACTTTGGAGAGGAGTTGAAATGTTTTATGACAAGTGGGCTTTCATGTGGAATTTGCTTAAGTGCTAACAGTGGACTCCTGAGGGGGAATAATACCCAGCTGTGGATGCTTGTTTATTGAAGATATTAATGAAGGACAGTGATTGAAGTGTTTGAGTCTTCTCGCAGTCTTTCATTAGTGCTCTGATCCTTAATCTGAAACTGAGACTTCTCTCTCCCTCTCTTCTTCCTGAAGGGATTCTGACTGGAAAAGATGGCTCTTTGATCTGAGATGTCTGAAGTCCGCAGAAGAGCTGAAACTGTTTGACAATAACAAAGTTTCAACTCCCTTATGTCATCTAACACAATGTATGTAAGCTATCTAGCCAGTATTTGATTTCTAAAAAGAGCCGCTAGGGGCTGAAAGCCTGCCCTGAAGAGTCTCCTCCTCTCCATTCTAAGAGATGCTGCCAATCTCAGATGGAAAGAAGGGAGCTGTGGCTCTCGGACAATCCCCAGGGGAACTCCCCTGAAGGGTGTCTTCTTGTGTTCCTCGGCTGGTCCCTCCACTTTAAGAGCAAGTTCTGAGGCTCTGGCACCCATCGATGTGGGAATGGAACTCATAATCCATGGGTGTCTAGCTTTCCCCTTGAAAATAAATAAATAAATAAATAAATAAATAAATAAATAAATAAATAATGGTAATCCATCTTATATAGTGGCCCAAGTGATGGACTCAGACTCTGGGGAACAGGTTGAGAATCCCCACTTGCCTACAGAAGCTCACAGGGGTTGTGGAGCTGGTAAACTCACTCCATAATTCTCTCAACTTGAAGGCCCTGTTCCGGTTCCTGTAAGTTGGTCCCGACTTGATGCCACCTTACTAACTAACTAGTATCCTAGTACCAAATGCCTAGTGGAAAAGATATAATTGCTGGGATGACAGGCTCCCAATTGTGTGGACAAGTGTCATGAGAATGGTCAATCTACAAGGGTCCTTCCTGCTGGAGCTTATGCCATTTCCCATCTGCTTTGCCTTTAATAAGGTAACAAATTAGTAGCCAGAGTCTTTAGCACAAAGGTCACACACACACACACACACTGCCATAGAGGTTTTTCTCCTGAAACACTCATCTGCCTTTTCTAACATAATAACAAGGGATGCTTGGACTAGCACTGTAGCAGCAGCTGGAGTGCCACAGGGTTCATTAAACTCTGTTTTAGGAGCTAACGTTGACTACCTTTAATTGATTGTAGATTCTCGGATGGGGTGGGTGGGATGTGCAGGTAGTGCACTGTTCATTCATTTTGCAAGCAACAACCCTGCCCTTCTGTTTCAGGCCTTTTAGCCAATGAATGAAACAGTAAAAACAGGAATTAATTATATTTCTGACTTGGGTTTTATGCTCCAGAAAAGCACACACACACCCAACTCCACAAACATACGAGCACTGCTAACAAAGTTAGGCCTCTCATTATTATACTTCTATTTCACAGGCAAATCATTTATTTATTTATTTATTTATTTATTTATTTATTTATTTATTTATTTATTTATTTATTTATAAAATAATTAGCTGCCTCACTACCAAGTACTGTTATTTTATAGTTTTAATATGTTAAAACTTTATTTTATAGTTTTAATATATTGTTGTATGCCACCCAGAGACCGCTTGGTAGTGGGGTGGCTAAAATTTTTGTAAATAAAATAAATAAATAAATAAATAAATAAATAAATAAATAAATAAATAAATAAATTTACTTGCAAGAGCATGAATTGTGTCAAGACAGCCCCACAAAGAAGCCTCGTCTTCTATTCATTTTGCTGAGATGGAAGAATTATAGAATTATGAAGTTGGAAGTTGGAAGGCAGCCTGCAAGGCCATCGAGTCCAACCCCTTGCTAAATTCAGGAACACAAATCCAGAGGCGTAGCCAGGATTTGGAGCACCTGGGGACAAAGTTCATTTTTGCTCCCTTCCTGCCGACCCCCACATCACACCCACCCAGAAACGGGGGGGGGGGACCCTGCAGGTGTGGGGTGGGTGCGTGTGCATGGATGGGTGCACATGTGTGTGCATGCAGGCAGACGGGCGGATGGGTGTGTGTGTGTGCATGTGTGTGCAGTAGTGTGTACATGCCTTACACCTCTCCCACCAAGACAAGGGGGAGGAGGAGGAAGAGGGCGCCACGGCCACAATGCTCCTGCCTGCCTGCCTGCCTGGCCACATGAGTGGCAACGAAGGTGGCGGAGGGGGTGCCGTCACCAAACCTTAGGAAAAGGAGGACTGCTGGTCAGCGGGAGGGTGCACAGCTTCCTCCTGCTGCTCCCCCTCCAGGCGCCCCCAGATTGCTGCTCCCAGGTCAGATGTACCCTTCTCCCCCCCTCCAGATACGCTCCTGTACAAGTTATTGGATATCTGCCAGATAGTTGTCTAAATTTCTCTTGAATGCCTCCAGTGGTGAAGCTGTCACTGTCTGCCCAGCTTAATTGGTTCCATTGCTGCCCTGCTCTAACAGTTTTTCTGGTGTTCAGCCAAAATCTGGCTTCCTGCAAGTTGAGCCCATTTTTGTGTGTCCTGCACTCTGAGATGATTGACAACGGATCCTGCCCCTCTTCTGTATGATAGTAGGCAAAATCTTCTTTTCTCAAGAGTAAACATGCCCAGTTCTTTCAGCTTTTCTTTACAGAGCTTAAATTCCAGTCCCGTAATCCAAATTCAGTCCTCCTCTGAACTTGTTCCAGTTTTTCAACATCCTTCTTCAAGTGTGGTATCCCTTGCTGGACACAGTACTCAAGATGAGGCCTCACCAGGGCTGAATAGAGGGGAACTACTTCCTCACGAGATTTGGAGAATATACTTTAGTTCACGCAATTGAAAATAGCATTTGCGTTTTTGTAGCCACAGCTGGCTCATATTTGGCTTGTGAAGGAAGAAGATTCCAAGATCCTCCTTGCTCATAACATTGCTGAGCCATGTATCCTCCATCATATAACTAGTGTGTTTGGTATCTTTTTTCATAGCTGCAGTACTGTGTATTTATTCCCGTTGAATTTCAATATATTGTTTTCACCCCAGTGCTCAAGCCTATTTAGGTCCTTTGGAATTTTTGCTCCTGTCTTCCTGGGTGTTCAAATGACAACACTGTGGTAAAGCAATGTTGTCATTCGGCTTTTTTGAGAAATGTTTCTCACAGAGAAGGCCTTGTTGGCCTTGGTGGTTGCAGCAGTTCAATTAACAAAGGGAGTTCCAGCTGTAGGTGGAACACCTGCTCAGCCTGTTGAGAAGAAATAATAGACCCATGACAGCGAGCCTTGGGGAAACGTTACCGTTGCGACTACACACCCCACAATCCTCTTGCCAGCACAAATGACGGAATGCTCGATAGATAAACCTCAGAGGTCCAGCCCCAAAAAACAATTTCCCCAAGCTTTTGTAATCGACACATTTCTTGGTGCCTTGGACTTCCCAGGTCAATAGATCTGATGCCCAAGCCTCACTGCTATTTAACTGCAAGCCCTCCCAGAAATTGTAAATTGCTTGACTGTACTCAGCTCCCATTTCATTCTTAAACCTAGGGGAAAAAATCCTGGATTTATCTCTGCTTGGAGACAGTGTGAGTCCCAGATCATATTAGGGTCAGTATCAAACTATTGTTATTGCTTTCAAATTTCTGGCAGTGCTTGGACCATTAACTTCTTCTGGGACACTTTCTAATATGTCTTCTTCACAAGGCGTTTGAACTCCATTACTGAGATCACAAAAGATGTCTTTATCAAAGGCCCGGATTCCCTGTAGAAGGGAGCCTCAACAGCAAGCATACTGGTTCAGGTCAGGTATAACAATGTTCTGGGTTTTCAGTAGCCTGCACCGAATGTAACCAAGTTGACCTTTGATCCTAAATTAATGACGATCACCTTCATGTACTTGCAAGAATAACCCAGTGAAAGCAGTGAAAATAAACTCTTCCACTGTTTGCTTTGGAATCAGTATAGTAAGTACCGTAGGTGTGTAAATTACACCCTAACAAAGCTTGTATACACATGCATAGGTGCTAGGTTGCCATTATATATTCCAGCAGTTGTGACAATACAATGGGGCTGGGCAAAGTAAGGGGAGAGATCACATTGAACTTATTGATGAAGAGAAAGTTGGCGTGATAATGAAATGGGGGATGGGGAAGACACATGTCCACCATCTCGAGCTCCTTGAAATAAGGTCTGTGTGTGTGTGTGTGTGTGTGTGTGTGTGTGTGTGTGTGTGTGTGTGTGTGTGTGTGTGTGTGTGTGTGTCAGAGAGAGAGAGAGAGTGATTAAATATAATAAATTAGTTTCAGGCTCCACGTAATGTATATTACAAAGAAGACTTGGTTTATCTATTCCCACAAATTTCAGCAGGATTGTAGGACTTCCAGTCAATTTACAATGTGCTCAGTCCCCTTTAACGACACAACAGGTCAGTCCCCTTTAGAAAGAAGATACCAGCCAAGAACTGTTGGCTGGTGGCAATGCAGAAACAAAAGTGAATTGTTGACCAGCCATTCGGATGGAGAGAGGGAGGTCTGAATTCCCTCCAAGGCCCTTGATTTATGGCTTCTGATCATATGTGGTGGAGCACCACAACCCAGAGTGCTGTGCGGCATGACCTGTAAAAATAAGTCTATTAACCCTAATCAATCTCCCATTATCCACCCTTGCTGGCAATTTAGCCAGCAAAAAGCGTCACCAAGGGGCTCTCAGCCTAGTTTGAACTAATCCTATTGTCTTTCATAATCAGGGGGTCTTAGAAAGAAAGTGACTTCTTTCCTGAAGCTGCCATGCAATCATCCCATGTAGCTTTTCGAGCCCTCCTCCCATTTCATCTTTTAATGAGAAAATGGAGAATTGTTTTCTTTCTGAATTGCCAGGCTAATTGAGGGCTGGAAGTCTTGTGGTGTTCCAGGCCCCAGTGGGTTTAGGTTCCCAGGCCTTCACAACACACTTCATCTCAGTAGTAGGTAAACATTTCTTACAAAACTTCTTCCTCAAACCCAGGGAGAGAATTTGCTCCTATTAAGTGCCTGATAAGAGCAGCCAATTATGAAGGCTATCACAGATTGGACGTGCCTCGGAAGGGGTTCCTTTGGCCTTTTTGCTGATATGTTGCCCTTTGTGGTCCACTGCTAAGGCATTCAGCAGAAATTGTCACTTGAATCCATACTAGGCCAGCATGGCTTACAAAAACTTTGTCTAGTTGAGACCTTTTCTGTCCATTTGTGAAGAATTTGGAGCTTATCTGAAACTGATATTAACTGTGTTAATTTTAAATGTTGATTCAGAATACAGTGGTACCCTGACTTAAGAGCAGCTTGACTTAAGAGCGGAAAACTGTTGGCGTTTTAACTGCCACCTTATAAATTTTAGATATGGTCTGCTCAGCTTACAATTTTTTTTATTTTTTATTTTTTAAACTTATTTTTTCAATTTTTTAGATAGGCACCCCGACTTAAGAGTAGTTCGACTTAAGAGCATGCATTCAGTAAACTGTATTCAAAGGGTTTCTGTATTCAAAGGGTTTCTGCCACTTTATCTTAGCATGATCTTACTATACACTATTCCTTCATCAGGGATAGGATTGTTTTCTCTTTAATACTATATCCACTTCTTACTTTGTTTGGAAATATTTATGATCTTGTCTTCTCTCCCAATGCTTTGAGGTGGATTTCAATGAAATTGTAAAAAAAAAATATTATGAAGACCTAAAATGAGTCCCAAAAAAACAAAACAAGAAAACCTTTCCCTCCTTTTCCAATTTTTGCTTAATAACGTGAAGCATGTTCACTTGTACTTAACCAAGAGAAAAAACAAGGGATTTGTGGGGGGGGGAGAGGTAAAAGCTGCTTGTCCCCTGTTCTTAAATACAGGACCCTAAAAATTGGTTGTTGGTCCATTAGAGCATAGGTGCTGCCCCACCTCTGACTAGACGTAGCCAGCCTGCTCTGGCTCCTTACCAGATGGTAAGTGATCCAAAGCACTGCCTGTTTTCTCTCATCAAACTCTCAGGCCATAAAGAGAAGGGGCAAAGGAAGCAACAGCAGGCATCTCCCTTTTCACTCCATTGGCTGCTGCACCTTTTAGCCTAGCAGACCCAACATTCACCAGGGACAAGGGGCCCATCAATCAAAAAGGAGGAGGATACTTATGCAAGTAAACAGGTGTCATATGAACCCATTTGTCAATGTATTTCCTTATGGTGTATCACTTAGAAACAAACACATTGGTGAGGCAGACTGTGTTTATATATTTATAATCTGAGTGTTGTGTGGATGAAGCTTTCTTAGACCACCTGCTGGTGATGCAGCAAAAGCATTCTCGACAGAAATCAGGAATAGGGAACAAGGGACAGGCTTCTGCCGTAACATTCCTGAGCAATCGTGACAAATAATTGTAAATCAGTTGTGTCTTCTTTGCCAAGCCATCTGATATGATTCAAAAACACTGAAATAATATACATGGAACCTCACCATTACAAAACTGATTTTAATACCATAGCACTGGAAAACGTAATAAATAGGAGATTAATGTCGTATTTGCTTCTAAGTGGCTTTTAAAGGCACTATTTCATGATTTGTGAGTTTAGTCATGTCAGCTATATGTTTTCTTCCCTTTGTCTTCTTCTAATAACAAGCTTAGCAGGTGTCAACAAAGCTGAAACTGAAACAAGGCCTCTGAGGAACAAGATGGAGCTATCGGGATGCTCAAGGCATCCTGGAATTTGCAGAGGTATTGAACAGAAACAGAAACAGAAAAGAAAAGCTCAATAAGCCAAGATGGATCATAACAAAGCCCTGTTTAGTCTGTCATTTGGTTCAAACAGTGTCCAACAAATGTTGATGGGAAGCTCAGAAACAAGAGCTCAGCACCACCCATGGAAGATAGCCATGTTGAGTGACCTTCTGAAGCCTCAGAGTGTTGGGTGCCAGTTGGAACAGGAATACAGGGGCAGTTGTGAATTTGAGCATTGACTAGTTAGCCAAAGCATGAAAGGAAGCCACCCAAGACATCAGGTACCATATGTCCATGAAGGATAAGGATGGCAAACGACTTCAGGGCAAACAGAAAATCCTGCATCAATGGCAAGATCATTTAAATGGAATCCTCAACATTGAATTTTCACACCCACCCATCCCTGAAGGCATGTCAGCCTATGGAGCAATTCTGTCGATTACCACCAGAGAAGACACCAAAGCAATAGACATTATGAAGAATATGAAAGCCCCTAGACTCAATGGTCTTCCCTCTGATTTCTGGAAACTACAGGGATCCCAAGACATGGGAATACCTTGGCTGGCAGAGTTCTTCAATGCCATGAATAGCAAGCATAACAGTCCCTATATTCAAGAACAAGGGTGACACATCTGAACACACCACAACTATCTCCCAATCTGCCTCCTCTCCCACACTATGAAAGTATTTAAGAAAATTCTGGACAAGTACATTTGCAACATTGTCTAACTCACCACCAACCAATGAGGCTTTGTCAAAGGAGCCGGAACAACCAATGCCAACCAATTTCAATTTGCCGTCTCATAGAGAAACACTGAGAGATGATCCAACCATTGCACATGGCATTCCTAGACCTGGAGAAGTCATGTGACCATATAGCATATAAATTGATCTGGCGTGGTGACAAGATCACACATGGAATAACCAGCTTAACCACTTTGGATTCCACCTGAACATCTAGAAAATTCAATTACCTAGAGACAGTTATCACTCATGGTAAGCTCCAAATAAATGAGAAAACCTAATGAAGATGGATATCTTCCAATATCTTGGCTCCTATCTCCAAGGCAATGGGGGCATTGGTGGCAACTGGTTGTGACCATAAGAACTCAGCTGTGTGCTTTGTAATAAATGAATGCCAATCCATCTCAAGTCCAAGATTTACAGGATGATTCTCTACCCTGTTTCACTGTATGGCCATGGAAATGTGTATGCTCTGTTGGATATTGGGTATCTCCCTACCCGACCACATCACAAATAATACTACCCGACAGCAGTGAGGCATGGTATCAATATCAGAGAGAATGAAAGAAAGCCAACACTGCTGGTATGGACATGTCCTCCGAGCAGCAACTTCCACCATCAATTCAAGCTTCACACCATCTGGAAATGTATGGCTGGTGGACGCATGAGTGACCAAAGCAGAGATGCCAGGACATTGTCAATAAGGAGATGCAAATCATTGACCTGTGCTCTGGCGACACAATGAGTTGAGCTAAGTGGTATTTTGGGATCCGTAAAGTGGACCCCACACCTAAACATTAAAGAAGTTGTGATTTTGCAGCTTAAGATGTTTGCTACATACTAGCCAACCTAAGTCTTGTAGTCTACTGGAGGAAGATGTGGCTATCTGGCTGAACTGTGACTAGCACACTCCTGTTGATTTTGTTGCAGGACCTTTTTAAAATCAAGCCTGAAAGCTGAGCCTTTCAGCATTTTAATGAAGTTGGCATATTACGCAACACTTTGTTTGGCAAAGAGGACGGTTTAATCCTAGGTATAGTTAATACTAGAGATGGGCACGACTTAGCGGTATTCCCGTTTCCATTTCCGTTACTCGGTTCCGTTACTCTACAGAAACGGTAACGGGAATCACTCCCCCAGACTTCGAGCTCGAACCGACGAACGAACAATTTTGGTCTGATTTGTTGTGCTCGTTCCTTGCATCGCGCGATTGCGCGATGCCACGCGGCACAAAAAAAAAGTTTTTAAAAGTTAAAAAAACCCGGTTCCCGGCCAAAAAGCAGGCGGAAAAATGCCTGCCGTGCCTCAGGGCACCTACCAGAGGGGTTGTTTCTGGAGGTCCCCGGCCTCCCCCCCAGCCCCGTCCTGGGCTGCTCTGGTGGGACTCGCCGCAGGCTCGCAGCCAGCAAAAAGCCCAGTCTCGCCACCGGCCGCCGCAATTAAAGCGCAAGCAAGCGGCACGGACGGCACAGGAAAAAACTTTTAAACTCTCCCCCCACCCATTCCCGGGCCAAAAAAGCAGGCGGAAAAATGCCTGCTTGACTAAGGGCGCAGGGCACCTACCGGAGGGGTGGTTTCTGGAGGGGGGGTCCCGCCTCCCCCCCGTCCTGGGCAGCCGGACTCGAGTCGCCATTTCGCCATGCCATGCGGTGCGGGTGGGGGATCCAAAATGGGGCGGCGAATGCAATATTGTTTTTGAAATCGTGGTCCAAAAACACACAAGCACAACAGAAACACGCGAAAATTTATAAACTGCCAGATTTTTCACAGTAGCAGTGGGTTTTTTCTTGCAACAAAATGTCTCTCCTCTCCTCCTCTGTCCTCCATTGATTTTATTTTATTTTATGTTATTTACACCTGCGCAATGATGGGCTGGCCGGGTGGCCAGCCATGTGGGAGTGGACGACCATGCAAATTTTTGGAGCCATCCCACCAGTCGCATGGCCACTTGGCCATGGAGACTTCTGGGATGTGCCAAAAGCCCCCTAAAACCTGCCCTAGCCCCCCTAACCCTAACCCTAACCCTTGACTCCGTACCCATACGTCACAGACTGTCTTCTTAGTGGGTCAGAGAGGCACCCAGAGGTGCAACCCACTAGCCCACCGTAACCTTACCCGTCACTAGCCTAACCCTAGCCCTTGCACTAAGCCACCTTAAAGCCAGATCTACTTGCTTGCATTGCACTACATGCAGCAAGTACAATTCCCTTCTGTGTGAGACATGGTGGTGCGAGAGCCTTAGTTAGGCATCTCACTATGGCTCTGGGTTCAGTGCCATCCACTAGTCTTCACAGTCACTGTCTGCACATTATGTTATGCAATATCCATATGGCTATTGCATAGCATTTTGCAGCAGCAGCAGGTGAGGAAGGGAGACCCCCATGTTGAGGGGTCTCTTGGAGCCTGCTTCCCCTTCCTAGTGGGTGAGGATAGGAGGCACCCACGGGTGCCTCCAGGAGCCCACTTTCCCTTTATAGCGGGCCAGAGGAGGCACCCACCCCAGAGAGGTACCTCCAGGAGCCCGCCCCCCCCAAAACCAGTACTAACGACAACGAAAAAACGAAAAAACGAACCGACTAATTTTTGCGAATTTTCACGAAAACCGGAAACAAGCCAAAACGGGACCGGCCCGACTAACGACAACTCGAAAAAAAAATTTTTCAAGTCGTGCCCATCTCTAGTTAATACTGTTATGAGTTAGCGATTCTGATGCATTCTAAAAATGAATTTCTATATCTCTTGGAACAAAACAAGAGCTGTGTGGTCATTACACAATTGAAATGAAGTAGCATTGGTAGAGGTACCTTTATAGAGGTACCTTTACAGACCACATAAGGAAGCACACAATCTGCGAGCTTTCATGGATCAGCAATGCCCACATCCGCGGGCATGCACCAATGTCTTTGAGTCCAAAAGTACTCAGCAGTTGGATTTTGCCAGGCATTTAGAGATGGTGCAGCCTGCAATGGAGTTGTGGCTTTAAAGTTATAGCTGAGGAAACTATCGATTGGGTTGTGGAAGAAATGAGCTTCTAAAGAAGATCATCCAGTCATCCCAATACTCTTTTTGGGCTATGCTTCAAAGGGATGTATCCTATTTGCGGGCTATGTTCCAAGGAAGAAGCAAATGGACCATCAACAGAGACATGACAAGACTGCAACACTGGGTAATCTCTTTCTTTTTTTATTTGATCCAATTGGCTACACTCAGTAGACTTTTCCAAATTTTATCCCAATCCTCAAATGAAATGCATGGGCCTTCTGCACCAACCCCCCTCCCCCTTCGCTGGCAAGGCAGGGGCCATTGGCCTCGATGAGCCACATTGAGGAGAGGTGTGAATGTGTGTATGTGAGCCCAGCAATGACATGTCTTTGGGAGGACTGGGGCAATAAAAATACCTCCCACCCTTCATTCCAGATGCAGCCTAAGAATATCCAAGCTCCAAGCCTCAACTAAGAAACCGCCTGGCTTTTTCCCATCTTGCCAAGGACCTTACATCTTAGAAATAACTCCTGGCAAATCCATCTTTTGCCATGTTATAACCTATTGGTATTGCTCTGAGGAAGGTGGTTTCACCCTCGAAATATTAGCAACATTTTTGTTATTTTTCTAGTAGCCTAAAGGTATCACCTGTTCCACTTTTGTGTTCCACTTTTGGTTTTTATGATGGCTACATGGCTCCTCAACTTGTTTTGTATTTTCTCTGTGAGAGTTTCTCAGTCAACCAACCAGAGTGAGAAACTGCTCCTTTCGATAGACCTGTAAGGACCAGGACTCTGAATGAATGGCAGGCATGTTCCAAGCTGGACCTTGTGTTTTCATTCTCTACCTTGACTGCTTTCAGGCTCAGAAGCGTTTGCATGGACTTTGCTCTGTACAGGAATATATATACACGTTGGCTGGGTACAAGAAATGGTGAAAAACACAATTAAAGAGGCTAGTGAGAGGACATTTACAAAGGTCAGGGCAGATACTGAATATTATGGATCTGAGTTTGTTATGGGACTTATTTAATGAGTTTAAATCCCCAAGTGTCATTTATAGAGTGTCATCAGAGATAAATCCATAATTCATCCTTCTTGGTGGGAATTTCTCACTGTTCTGAAGACGAGGCATTTATATTTTTTTAAAATGTCTGCCATGGCAAAAGGAGAGAATTAATGCTAAGAAGTCAATGACAATATGCTGGCTTATGGGACTGATTTATTACCCTGAGACACACATCCTGAGCCATGGACAAATCCTTTGGCACCTCAAGCTAGGCTGAAGCTGCCTTTCTCAAACCGTTCCACATCGAAGGTTCCATTAATGTTTTTTTCTGATTTAACCTTGCCATTTCTTTTCCATACTTAAAATATGGACACTTCCTTCTGTGCTGTTCTTTCCTTCCCATAAGAATAACATGCCAGGGTGTGTATAATAACCCAGAGAACTCTGGAAACGGGAAAATTCGAGCTCGAACCGAATTTGGTCACTTTGCTCTCTGTTGCGCAATGCACGGCACAGTTTTTAAAAGTTAAAAAAAAAAACCCGATTCCCGGCCCTTAGGCAAAACTGTATGAGGGCACCTACCAGCTGATTTGTCCCCGCCCCCCTCTCCTCACACCAGGCTGAGGGTGCATCCATTTGCCATGCATGCCAAAAAGGCCGAAGGGTTGCCATGGCAGCAGCACCGCAATATTTTTTTTGAAATTTCCACCCCACCAAAGCACCACAGAAACATGCGAAAATTAGCTATTTTAAATGCTTGGGTAGCAGCAGTGGGTTTTTCTTGCAAAAAAAGGGATTTTATTTTATTTTATTTTATTTTATTTTATTTTTTTACACCTGCGCAGGCAATGATGGGCTCGCCCAGGGAGTGGACCATGAAAGACCATTCCACCAATCGTGGCCAGGTTATTGACTGTACCATCCGCATCAGCCATGCAGTGCCAAAATAGCGACTAATATTTTTTTTGAAATCGTTCCCAAAACCACCAAAGCACCACAGAAACATGTGAAAATTAGCTATTTTAAATGCTTGTGCTTTTATGTAGGCAGCTCATGCAAAAAAAGTCTCCATTGAATTTTATTTTATTTTATTTTATTAAAGGTGCGCATACCATATGATGGGCTCGCCCATGGGAGTGGACCATGCAAAGTTTTTTCCAGTTCGCATGTCCAGGTTTTGCTGACTGTACCAGGCTGGGAGGGCGCATCCATTTGCCATGCGGTGGGGGGGGTCCAAAATGGCGACCGCATTATTTTTTTTTAAATCGTTGCCCAAAACCCCACCAAAGCACCACAGAAAGATGCGAAAATTGGCTATTTTAAATGCTTAAATTTTTTACAGTAGCAGCAGTGGGTTTTTCTTGCAAAAAAAAAAGTCTCCGTTGATTTTATTTTATTTTATTTTTTTACACCTGCACATTTGCAATGATGGGCTCGCCCATGGGAGTCAAAATTTTCTCCATATCATGATCCCTTGCCGTGGTGCTCACAGAGAAAATGCATGATGTGCCAATCGGGCATAAACAGCCAGGTAATCGTAGCCCAAACCCGGACCCTAAGCCTAACCCCCATACGCCAGTACACTGTCCTTCTAAGTGGGTCAGAGAGGCAGGCACCCAGAGGTGCACCCCAATACTCACCCTAACCTCACCCGTAACTAGCCTAACCCTAGCCGTTCCGCTAACCCGTCTTAACCCTAAGCCAGATCTACTTGCATTGCACTTCATGCAAGTACGTGAGACACAGCGGGTGCAAAGAGTCTGCCAGTCCGTCACTTGTGGCTCTGGCTGACTCCTGCAGCTCCCTCCAGGAGCCCGCTACCCCTCCCCAAACCCAGTACTAACGACAACGAAAAAACGAAAAAACGAACCGACTAATTTTTGCAAATTTTCGCGAAAAACGGAAACGAGCCGAAACGGAACCGGCCCGACTAACGACAACTCGAAAAAAAAATTTTTCAAGTCGTGCCCATCTCTATTCACAGTTATTCATTTGGAGAAGTGTGCTTGAATGCATGGCAGCTCATGGAGAAAAAGAAACTAACCAGTCTTAAAGGTGCTACCATACTTCTGGTTTCTCTTTTTTTGCAGTTTCAGTCTTTTCCCTTCCCTGAGTCTTGTAAGAGACCCATTCCTGTTCTCTGTGCTGGGACTCCACATCCCTTCAAAGACTCCATATCATGATCCCTTGCCGTGGTGCTCAAAAGGCATTCCCTTCTACCTCCAACGTGTATAAAAAATATAATGATCATGTCCCATCAAGTCTATTCTGATTTTCTAGAGACCCTTTTGGGGGCATTTCCAGGTAGATAATACTCAGAAGTGGTTTAACCATCCCTCTTTTCTGGGCATATCCTAGGATAGTGCAGTTTGCCCAAGGCCTCACGGGCTGGCTCTGCTCACAAGAGAAACAGTGGGGAATTGAACCCCCAATGTTTGTCTCTGCAGCTGGACCATGTATCTATCCAGCCAGCTCCGCCATGTGTAGGCCATGTCTATTCACTACAGGAAAGGAAAGAAACTACTTTCACAGTCATAATTTCTACTAGCTACTGAAGCACCCATAGTAAAATCACCCTGCATTGTAGACTGTGCATTGCTCATTGGTCTTGAGAAAAACAGGCAGCACATGCAATGTTCACTCTGGGTCTCTCTGTACCTCGTGATGCTATCCTTTGAGTACATGGCAAAGACTTCTATTTGGCCAGGCCTCGGGAAATCAAATGCTTCAGATCATAAGAATTTTAATCAGTGCACTGGGTCTTTTTTTAAAGGAGAACTACTTTTGGTATTTTTAATCAAATGTTTTGAAGTGTATCAATTTTAATATTAAAATTAATCCACTTCGAAACATTTGATTAAAATTAATCTTATGTCAGCATTTGTAAATGCACTGTATTGTCTTTTAATTTTCTAGCATTCTAAAACAATTCTGTAAGCCTCCTGTGTCCCAATTCTGAGACAATGACAGATAAAGATACATCAAGTAAATAAATACATAAAACAAATGATACAGTTGTGTTTCTAATACCAGAACCATGGCTTGGTTCTTCTGTGTTCATATTTGTTTCTCCTCCCTGATGCATCAGTATTTCTGTATTTTTTAAAGTATACTTTTAAGGACAATCTTTGCTTTGCTTTCTTATTTTGCTTAGGTTCTCCGTTCTGGAATAGAGTACAGGCTTCTCACCTACCCTTATAATAGTTGCCAGGTGTTAAAATAAAGGATGCCTTTCATGTGCCTTAACGCCAAGGGGTGAGGAAATATAGTGGCAATGTGAGATCTTGACACTGTTGCAACTATTACCTATTAAATCTATCAGTACTATGTGCTATGGCCATTAAAGAGCAATCGGCATCAGGCTTTCTTGTGAAAGGAGAAGGAAGCCTGGAAGTATTGCAACACGCTTGGATGTGTAAATGGTGAAACTGCCCCATATTGGTTTGTTTTAGAATATGGTAGTATTGTGTTGTGTGCATATTATGTGCCGTCAAAACCCTGATAGAGCTTTTAAGGTAAGTGAGTTATGTGCGTAGTGGCTTTGCCATGCCACAGGACAGCTCAGCCACAGCTAAGTGTCACCCGTGGCAAACATGGATTCTTAACCCCCTGCCCCAGCAGCTGGGCTGTGGAATATTACAGAGTACAAATACTATTTTGTTATTTTGCTCCCCCAACCCCCAGCACAGAACCCAGGACACACACACACACACACACACACACACACACACACACACACACACACACACACACACACACACACAATGCAGCCCTGCATATACTGGCCACAGGTATCAATGGCCAATGACGGATCCAAATCCAGGTCTCCTGAGTTCTGTTCCACCATTCTAACCACTCTACTGGACTGAGTAGATCTGATAGTAGCATTTGGAAAGGAGTTCTTTCAAGAGCCTTTTCTAAGAGGGGTTATGATGAACCTGGATCTATTGCACTGCCACCTTTAAATAAATAAATCACTATACTCCGATCAAGGTATCCCCACCAAAACACTAGCAAAGTACTAGGGACTCGTATTATGAAGAATGGACTTCAACACCAAGATTTATGATTTAAAAATAAAATATGTAGTTTTTATTCATGAACACACAGAATTTCAGTGTTATTGATACAATAGCATAGTCAATGTTATTACATATGTTCTTAATGACTTATTAATATAACAGTGCTTGTCTATAACTAAACCAGATATCCTTGCCAGTTATAGCCTCCCAGTAGGGATGGGCACGAAATGAAAAATGAAATGCTGTTTCATCATTTTGTTACATAACATAACGAAACAGGCAGCACCCTTTCATTACAGATGAGACAAAACTCATTTGTTTTTGTTTTTTGTTTTTTGAAACAAATCATTTCATTATGTCTGCAAAAGGGGCCTCTTACCTGCAAGGTGGCCACTGCCGCTGGAGCCCAGGAGAGGAAAGAGGAGAAGGTGGGTCACCACCACCACTCTGGCGCTCCCCACCTCCTCTCAGCCTGGCTTCTGGCCTCCTCTCAGCTAAGAGAAGGATAGCATCCTAGAGGCAGGGGATTTTGTGCCGGGGAGCCATTTTCAGAGGGCTCCTGCTGAGTTTTCAATGGCTGGACCCCTTTACAACTGGCTCAATTGGCACCAGGGGGAATACCCTGGTGCTGACTGGGCTAGTTTTAAAGGGGTCCAGCCAATAATAGCTTGGCAGCAGCCCTTTAAAAATGGCTTCCAGGCACCAAATCTGGTGCCTCTAGGATCCAGGGGAGCCGTATCACTTTGTTTCATTTTGTATGATTTCTTTTTAAAATGTAAAAAATGAAATGAAAAGAAAAGGGGGTGGGCAAAAAATGAAATGAAATGTTATTTTTCCATTTCATGCCCATCCCTTCCTCCCACGCCTGATCAATGGGTACACCAGGGCGATTAACTGAGAACTCTGATGCCACTACTGGTTAACTCCCTAGAGTGACCACCCTTAGGCCACAAAGGAAAGAACACAGTCCCTTCTTAGAGTACAACTTTATATCCACCAGCCATGCCCAACAGCTCAGTGATTGGCTAGGCAACTTCCATTCATACATATTCATCAACAACAATAAATATTCATACATAAGCCCCTCCGTCACAGGGCTTTTGAGAAATAATAACAGTGTTGAATTGTTTAATGCAGCCAGAGGTTTTATAATGCAGTTCCTATGACCCCCCATCACCATTGCCACTTGAGAAGTTGTGAGCAGGGGTGAGGCAGGGGTAGGCTTGTTTAAACTTTCCTTTCAAGTAAGGGAGTCACTATAAACCCAATGGAGATAGAACAGTGAGGTTATCTCAGTGGCAACCCTGTTCTGGGACAGCAGCTGTGGGTCTCCCATCACAGCATTTTTTCAAGAGTCTTTGAATTCTTTTTACTCATTGGCTGGCTAAATCAGATGGCTGTTCCTCATGCTAGCGTCCACACTGCAGAAATTCTTGATGCAATTGTGGAAATTTCCAGACTTTTGTGATTGTGCATTCTTTCCTGTTGTTTCTGCAGTGGAATATGGTGAGAATAGGAGGTGTGAGCCGTCCTCGGAAGGAGAAAGTAAACCAGGAGAACATGATATGGTGGGCAAAGGAGACATTGTACATAAGATGGAGAAGATGAGAGTAAATAACAGAGAAGAACAAGCTGGGAAGAAACATGATAAAGGAAGAGATTTAATAAGTTGGGATGAAGGTGTGAAGATTGAAATGAGAACATGTAACACAGAGGGCGGAGATAAGCCAATAATAGAAGGGTTATACGTGATAGACATGTCTATAAATGATTGGGAGGCATGGAATAGTAGACAGGAGGGTGCAGGAGAAGGGTTAAAAGGGTTGATAGATGTTGGGGTTCAGGCAGAGACAGCTGGAATCAACCAAGAAATACAGACAAAGCATAAGACTGTGAGTTTGGTAAAGAAAGGTATACAGACAGAACAAGAAAGGCTGACAGCAAAACACATTGCTCTGCTGTTGCCATTACCTGTTACACTACCTCAGCAGTTATCCTTTTATTAAGTAAGGCCACGGTCACACCAGCATTCTCTGCGTCTATAAATTTCATGTTTTTTTGGGGGGGGGGGTCATGTGGTTTTTAATGTGCAGTTAGTGTCCTCTCTTCTGCGTCGTATTTTCCTATTCTGGTTCTGTCTCTACCTGCCTACTTCGCCCTTTTTCCACGGGAAGATGTCGAAAAAGGGGAACAACTGATTTTACTGCGTATTTTCTGTGTCCTGTCATGGTTACAGAAGCAAATAAGTAAGCATTTTCGAGTGAAGTTTCTAAATCCAGCCCCTGGCGGTGGTTATTGAAACTTCACTGAAACTGCTGTTCAAGGGGCGTGGTCGGCCTGGACTGGAATTTACTTGTCTTCGCAGTTAGGACGCAATCTTTTTATGTGCAGTTAGCCGAAGGGAAACTACGGAGAAAATGCAGGTATGACCACGTCCCTAATTAACATTAATCGGGGGGGGGGGCAGAGTACGGCAAGATGGATCCCTGGCTGGGGATAGGAGGATGCCAGAAATATGGTGAGGCATCACTGCTGTGCCACTCGCTGTCCTGGTCCAATCTTATCAAATATACATCTACACCCTTCCATAAATATTAATAATCCTTTCATACAAGACGTTATGTTGGACCAAAGTTCAGGTCCGAACCTGTTTGATAGTAACATTGCGTTAAACCAAGTTAAAACAATTGAACTGGAAAACAAAGAAGCCATGAACACAAACTTTGTTAATAAAAGTTTATTGCAATTTAATAATAACTTTGAGCCTGGAAATATTTCTTCACTGGAACTGTTAATAGTCTTAACCGAATCCTCACAACTATGCATTTGTAGACAATGGTAGAATTGCTACAAGCAGTTCCTAAAGAATGTAAATGTTTGTTGGGAGCTGCCATTTTGAATCCCATAGGCACAGAATTAAAGTTGTATCAGTGAGCTCTTCCCTTCCAAATTGCCCACATCTCTGGGGCAGCTTAGTGTTACCTATCTAGGTATGTACCCCTTTGTTAAGCCCCCACCTGATGTACATCACTGGAACTGGAACCTGGTTAGTCATTACAGGTGGAAGTATCATTTTTCCATTGTTTTTGTTCTAAATGTATTAGGTTCAGACTGCACCTTTCCTGAAAGTTCCTTTCTGAGTATTCAATTTAAATTTTAGAATCTCCTATGCAGAAAAACAAGGAAATATCAATGGATTATCAGGGTGACCATTACCATCTTCAGTAAATCACATTTTCTTTGGAATAGGATTATTGCTTTTATTTATATCTCATTTATTAAATCTAAAACTTCTGAAGCAGGGGAAATATCAATGCAATAAAGTCATCCGAAAAAAGATACTGGATTAGCTGGACAAATCAGCTACCAGACTTTTTATGCTATACACAACACAGTGATATAAAACAGTCAGAGTATGGTGTGAGTCTGGAAATTTCAAATTGAACCTACAGTAGGACCCCATATCCACTGATTCGTTATCCACTTATTCAGTTATCCATGGTTGGCAGGGGGGAAATTATCTGAATAATTCAGCAGCCGCAGAGCAAGCTTCTATCATAAAACAGCATCTGTAAAGCAAGCTACTATCATAAACAGCAGCTTTAAAGCAATCTACTGTCACAAAACAGAAGCCATATAGCAAGTTACTGTCACAAAACAGAAGTTTGGGGTATTTTTGGTGTTATCTCTTATCCACGGTTTTCATTATCCATGGGAAGGCCTGGAACCAATCCCCAGCGGATAGTGGGATCCTACTGTATTGTGGAACGTTTATTCAAAAGTACCATTACAATACAAAAGAGAGGGGTCTAAAACTTTGCCTGTCTGTCTATCTATCTATCTATCTATCTATCTATCTATCTATCTATCTATCTATCTATCTATCTATCTATCTATCTATCTATCTATCTATCTATACCATCTAGTAAAACTGCTACTCTCAGTGGTATACAAGTTTAATCAATCAATCAACAATAGTTGATGTACAAAAATACCTGAGATGAATACTATTAAGTGCTCACTAAACACATTTACCCCACTCTTGACTGCACAACCTCAGTATTCCAAAACTAAAATTATTCTGTCTCAAGCTTGGAATGTACAAACCCTTTCTTAAATCGTGTCCATAATAGATTTGCACATATTCACTTATAAACCTTTTCTATCCAATGTCCATGCCATTTTGTGAATTCAGTTTTTTAAAACACTCAAAAGACCACAAAATTTTGTCAGGCAGTTTTCCATAATTTACGCAACGTTTACCTCTTTCCCTAACATACACATTTTGGTATATAATTTCCACATATATACTTCTTCATGCAGCAGTCCCTGAAATGCACCATTTGTGTTGTCATATTTTCCAGGTAGACATATATTTGTATGCGGCATTTGGAGGGAGAACTGTGTCCCAAAATTCAGAAAAACGAGGCATCCAAAATCAAGAGAAAGATCATCCACGCTCTTGTATTTCGATTTTGATCACCATGTATAGGTGTGAAAGTTAGACAGTAGAGATGGGCACAAACCGCCAGGTTGACATTTCATGCCCGTTGGGCCAACAGCGCATCATAGATTCTGCAGTTCAGTGTCCCATCCCCACCCCTCTGCCAGTGGGAGCAGGGTGCCAAACTGCAGAACATCTGTTGGGCCATTTGCCAAACTGGCATGAACCTCCAAACCAATGGTTTGTGCCCATCTCTACTGGACAGTAAAGAAAGCTGACCAAGACGAAATGATTCATTTGACATCTGGCGCTGGAGGAATGCTTAGGCTTGCAGATACCCTGGACTACCAGAAAGACGAACATGAGGATTCTAGATCAAATCAAGCCTGGAGTTTACAGGCAAAAAAGTTAAAACTGGGTCTGTCCTACTTTGGGGCACATCGTGAGAAGGCAGGATTCTCTGGAAAAGACAAAAATGAAGGGAAAGGTTGAAGAAAAGTGGCTAGAGGGACGACCGTCTCCCTCTCACAAAATACCAAAACTAGGGGACATCCACTCAAACTGTGGGTTGGGAGAGTAAGAACAGACAAAAGAAAATATTATTTTACCCAGCATGTTGTTAGCCTTTGGAACTCCCTGCCACATGATGTGGTGATGGCATCTGGCCTGGATGCCTTCAAAAGGAGATTGGACAGATTCCTGGAGGAAAAGTCCATCACAGGTTACAAACCATGATGGAGATGTGTAATCTCCAGGCTTAAAACCAGGGTAGTTCAAGGGCCAGATGCAGGGGAGTGGTAGCGGGAGACAGATATCTAGTCTCATGTGCTCCCAGACGCATCTGGTGGGGCCACTGTGAGATACAGGAAGCTGGACTAGATGGGCCTTTGGCCTGATCCAGCATGGCTCTTCTTATGTTCTTATGTTCTTAAGGCAGCAGGAAAAAAAGAAGACCAAAAATTGAGTCTGCAAGAGCTGAGCTGGATTATTGAGGACAGGACATTTTGGAGATTGTTTATTCATAGGTTCCCCTTAAGTCTGAGGTGGTTACTTCACGTCCTTCTTTGTTCCGCAACTAGTTTTGTACCGTGACAGCGTTGGTCACAATCACGTGGTTTTATCCCTATTTCATTGTTCCCATGGTCATGATGACTTGTCTCGTGACAAGTGCTACCTGATGGTCTTGAACCATGACAAACACTGAATTTGTCTAGCTTCCATTTGCCTTTTGGGGGGGCTTTAAAAATTCTTTTTCGATATTTCGCCTCTGAAAAGTAAAAAAAAAACCCCCCCCCCAAAACAAACACAGTTTTCTGAGAGAAACAAATGTTTTGTTGCGTTGCAGTCATTACTACACAGCGGCTTGTCTCAGAACAGAAGGTGGGAACAAAGAGTAACAAGGGAAAACCCTACCCCAGCACCAGGTACAGTATTGTCGCGCTTAGCACCCATTCCGGGGGTGTGGTAAAGACATATTTCAGTAGTTGTGCGATGGATGTGAAGTGATTTTTTTTGTACTGCTCCTAAATGCAACACTAATAGAGACAAAGCAGACATGAAGTAACCACCTTAACATCACATAACAACAGTGAGTCCAAAGGCTAACTGGATGCCCTTACACACACACACAGACTTGAAGTCCACAAAGTGTGAATTAGCTCTGCTCATCATGAGATAAGAGTGGCGAGACAAAATTCTCCAGCATGCCTGGCATCAGCCAGACCAATCAGTGGAGCCCTTAATAAAAGCCCTCCTACTGGTCAAATGTCCAAACAGCTATCTGAAGAGATTATGGAAGCACTGGGTTGTCCTGGAGCCCATTTGGCTGGCAGATGGGCAAAATGGAAAGCATGTAATGAAGTCCTGTAGAGGGAAGAAGAAAGTATTTGTCGGCCTGCTTTATAAACATGGGGAAAGGAATGCTGCTGTAGAAGATTTCAGCCATTTTGCCAGGCATCAGTGAGCATGACTTCTACCAGCCTCCTTGGAAAGGGAAGTGTGAAAGCTGATTACCTAGACTCGGTTTCTCCCTTGAGGAATTTCCATCATTCCCCATTTGGCTTTTATTTGATCTCATGGAAACCCAACAGTAAATCAGAGCTGTGCTGCCTTCCAGCCCATTGTAGATAGGCTCTTTCAGCCAAAAGGGGTGGGAGGGGGGAAGGGGGGAGCAAGGTAATTTATTTTTAGTGACCTGTTCCCATGAATCCACTTTCTTCTTTGCCGTGATGTTGTATATGTGCCACACTTCTAAAAAGGTCTCTCTTTATAGGGATTACAGTGCATAATGGGCATTTAATAACAAAAAAACGAAATAAACATGCATAGCTGAGAACATGTAGAGTAATGCTGTAAATCAGGGCTAATCCACTAGTTACCATATTCCCTGGAGAACCAAGGCTCCATAAAGAATAGGCTTGGCCCAGAGTGACGGGGAAACACATAACACCACAGTGTTCTCAGGCCAGTTATTCACAGTTGTTTCTTACACATAATAATCCAAAAACCAAGCTTCCATATGGGTAAGCAAGTAGATTAAGTTTATCTTTAATTATTTTATTTTGCTTGACTTCTGCCTTTAAAGTAGGCTATGTAGTTAAAACTCTGCACTGTATCCTAAATTCATCTTCTCTGTAAAGCACCCCCTTCCTTTTGACCTTTGAAACAGCTTACATGTGGAAAGCCCCTGGATGGCAGGATGCGCTCACCACAAAACCACATGCCTGACACCTCGCTACATTAGAAATAGACTTTATGTACTCTTCAGCTACTGGAATGTGCTATCAAGGTAGAGAGAATAATAGGATATTAAGAAATTAGTGACCTTTAATCTTGCTAATTCAGATGGGAAAGTATCACTGATCTTTAAGTTTGGTTGCATTAGGGAAAAGGAACGTATATGTAATGAAGTTACATGCTTTCCACGGCGGCAAATTGTAACCAATCCTGAGTTTGTTCTTTGTCTGTTTTGGTATGCTGAAGAGTATTTAAGACTGGACATTCCATAGAGGAAGTTGTCCCTGTGTTCAGGCACCCCTTGTGCACAAGGTATTCTGAAAGGATCCTCTGAAAATACTGTAAATCTGCATTCCCAGGAGTCTGGTTTCTCTGTCCTCCATTTTATCAGCCACACTCAAATGTGTGCTGACTGTAAGGAGAAACCCCTGCTTGATACTGAGGTATGACTTGTTTCTCACAGTGCATGGGCAGGGAGGAGTAAGAGGGAAAGGATCCTGCCTACCCACCCAAGACATACACCGATGAATGACAAAGTAAGAAAAATAGTGAGGTAAGCTCCTTTTCCAAAAGGAGAAAGTTTAGGTAAAATTCTCTAAAATAAAAATTAAAATAAAATAAATAAACTGTCAAAAATGTAGAGGAAACAGAGTCAAAGATACAGAAGAAAAGTTCTGATCTGGGCAAGGCAGGAAGAAAGACTCAGCGGAGAAGAACGGGCCAGGCAGAGCAGCTATTGGTTTTTAGATCATTTAGGCATTGATTGATTAAATGCACTATATGTGGATTCCTGCTCTCCACATCCCAGAGAAAAATGGGTGTACATTAGAGATGGGAATGAAAAGGAAAAATAGTGTTTCATTTCATTTCATTTCTTTAGCAGTTTTGTTTTATTTCGTTTCTAACAAATTTTTAAAGTAATTTCATTATGAAACAAAATGAAATGAAATGAAATGATGTGCTCCCCTGGGTCCTAAAGGACAAAAATGGCAGGGAAGCTTCCTCAAGCTCTTCCCTGGAAGCCTCCCAAATTTGGAAAGGTTTGGGGTTCAGGGGGCTGAGTTATGAAGCACAAAAAGGGGTGCTCCTAGGAAAATAATCTTTCTATTGGAATCTGTCTGTGAAAATTCTCAGTCAACCAGGTAGGTTTATCTGGAAGTTGAGTCATGACAACTGTAGTTCTTTTTCTTGAGAGGTTGAAACATTTTGCTGCTCATCCAAACAGCTTCATCAGTCATCACCATTGATGTGAGTAGAGATGGGCACGACTTAGCGGTATTCCCGTTTCCGTTTCCGTTACTCGGTTCCGTTACTCTACGGAAACGGTAACGGGAATTACTCCCCCAGACTTCGAGCTCGAACCGACGAACGAACAATTTTGGTCTGATTTGTCGTGCTCGTTCCTTGCATCGCGAGATCGCGCGATGTCACACGCGGCACAGAAAAAAAGTTTTTAAAAGTTAAAAAAACCCGGTTCCCGGCCAAAAAGCAGGCGGGAAAATGCCTGCCGTGCCTCAGGGCACCTACCAGAGGGGTTGTTTCTGGAGGTCCCCCGGCCTCCCCCCTCATCCCCCGTCCTGGGCTGCTCTGGTGGGAATCGCCGCAGGCTCACAGCCAGCAAAAAGCCCAGTCTCACCGCCGGCCACCACAATTAAAGCGCAAGCAAGCGGCACGGACGGCACAGGAAAAAACTTTTAAACTCTCCCCCCACCCATTCCCGGGCCAAAAAAGCAGGCGGAAAAATGCCTGCTTGACTAAGGGCGCAGGGCACCTACCGGAGGGGTGGTTTCTGGAGGGGGGGGTCCCGCCTCCCCCCCGTCCTGGGCAGCCGACTCTCGCGAGTCGCCATCGCCATGCCATGCGGTGCGGGCGGGGGATCCAAAATGGGGCGGCAAACGCAATATTGTTTTTGAAATCGTGGTCCAAAAACACACATGCACAACAGAAACACGCAAAAATTTATAAACTGCCAGATTTTTCACAGTAGCAGTGGGTTTTTTCTTGCAACAAAATGTCTCTCCTCTCCTCCTCTGTCCTCCATTGATTTATTTTTATTTTTATTTTTTTTACACCTGCGCAATGATGGGCTGGCCGAGTGGCCAGCCATGTGGGAGTGGACAACCATGCAAATTTTTGGAGCCATCCCACCAGTCGCATGGCCACTTGGCCATGGAGACTTCTGGGATGTGCCAAAAAGCCCCCTAAAACCTGCCCTAGCCCTAACCCTAACCCTTGACTTCGTACCCATACGTCACAGACTGTCTTCTTAGTGGGTCAGAGAGGCACCCAGAGGTGCAACCCACTAGCCCACCGTAACCTTACCCGTCATATCCTAACCCTAGCTCTTGCACTAAGCCACCTTAAAGCCAGATCTACTTGCTTGCATTGCACTACACGCAGCAAGTACAATTCCCTTCTTGTGAGACATGGTGGTGCGGGAGCCTTGTGAAGGGCGGGTATGACCCTATCACTCTCACACTGGTCTCACGTCTGCACATTATGTTATGCAATATCCATATGGCTATTGCATAGCATTTTGCAGCAGCAGCAGGTGAGGAAGGGAGACCCCCATGTAGAGGGGTCTCTTGGAGCCTGCTTCCCCTTCCTAGTGGCAGGAGGCACCCACGGGTGCCTCCAGGAGCCCACTTTCCCTTTATAGATGGCGGGCAGAGGAGGCACCCACCCCACAGAGGTGCCTCCAGGAGCCCGCTCCCCCCCCCCCAAAAAAACCAGTACTAACGACAACGAAAAAACAAAAAAACGAACCGACTAATTTTTGCGAATTTTCGCAAAAACCGGAAACGACCCGAAATGGGACTGGCCCGACTAACGACAACTCGAAAAAATTTTTTTCAAGTCGTGCCCATCTCTACATGTGAGCATTGAAAACCCCTCTCTCAACAGAGGTGGAGGGGCTCAGGCACAGTCTATCTTATAAGGCTATGATTTAAAAAAAGACTGATGAAGCTGTTTGGATGAGCAGTGAAACATTTCAATCTCTCAAGAAAAAAACCTCCAGTTGCCATGACTCAATTTCCAGATGCTATTGGAATTGGATCTTCAGAAGCCAAGCTGTGAGCAAGCACAATGCTGCTGTGGCTTGGCTTCCAAATCCAATTAGAAGGAATTTTTCCTAGGGGCACCCTTTGGTCCTTAATGATTCAGCCTTTCTAAATTTGGGTGGCTTACCTAGAATCTCTCCCCTGCCACTTCCTCTAGCACTAATTGTTTTGTCCTAAAGGGGGAAAATGGTGTTTCATCACAAAACAAAATGAAACGCATCCTACTGTTTCATTAGATAATGAAGTAATTCATTACTAGACATGGGCACAACTTGGCGAAATTGTCGTTTCCGTTTTCGGATATCGTTTCCGTTACGTAACGGAAACGGTAACGACAATTAAGCTGTCAGAACTCGAACTCGAACCGAAAAAAGAAAAATTGGGTCTGATCTATTGTTGTCGTTCCTGGCATCGCACAGCGATCACGCGATGCCAAGCGGCACAGAAAAAAAGTTTTAAAAATAAAAAACCCCGATTCCCAGCCAAAAAAGCAGGCGAAAATATGCCTGCCTGAGGGCACCTACCAGAGGGGTGGTTTCTGGGGGGGTCCCCAGCCTTCCCCCCTCCTGTCCTGGGCTGCTGCTACCGGGCTGGGAGGGGGCATCCTCGGCGTCTCCATTTGCCATGCGGTGCGGGGGGATCCAAAATGGCATCCGCAATATTTTTTTTGAAATCGTGGTCCAAAAAAACCACCAAAGTACCACAGAAACATGCAAAAATTAGCTATTTTAAATGCTTGAATTTTTACAGTAGCAGCAGTGGGTTTTTAATAGCAAAAGGTCGCACTGATTTTATTTTATTTTATTTTTATTTTTATTTTTTTACACCTGCGCAATGATGGGCTGGCCATGGGATGGGACCATGCAAATTTTTGGACCCATTCTACCAATCGCATGGCCAGGTTTTGACTGACACTTCTGGATGTGCAAGAGGGCATAAAAAGCCAAGGCACTCCCAGAAGAGTCGCAGTCCGGGCTTGGATATGGGTGGGAGAGGGCTGTGTGTAGCTGGCTGCTGTGCTAGACTAGTTTCGATTTCGCAGAGCCTTTAGATTTCAGTTAGGCAGGCAGGGAGGGAATTGATTCAATTGAATTTTTAGGAAATAATAATAATTCCTTTCATTCTCTGTCTGCTGTGGGGAATAGCAACGCAGTTTATTCTTTTTTATTCTCCTGCAGTTTGTTAGGATTTCTTTTCTGATAGTGCTTCAAAGGGGGGGAGGTTTGAGTGGGAGGGGAGGTGTGGATTTATTTTAAAAATTTCATTTGCTTGGTGGCAAGCCAATTTCCTTTCATACCCTGCCTGCAGCTCTGCTGTGGGTGCACTGCCCACTTTGTTTGCAATAAAAATTGCAATTGCTTTATTCGATGCAGTCTTGTGCAGCAAGTCAGATTAAAGTGTTTTCCGCCTGTTTTGGGTCATTGCGGGACCCGCGCCCACCGCCCGTCCACCCGCCCCTCCCCCCTGCTGCTGCCGCCGCCCGCCCATGGCCCACCCGCCACACCACCCGCCGCCTACGGCGCAAAAACACCTAGTGCTGGCGGGACGCCACTCGCGGACATCAAATCGCGTGAAATCGCGGCGGCGGTAACGACAAACGACAAACGACACGACGAAACGACAAATGTTTAAAAAATTTCGTGAAAAACAGAAACGAGCCGAAACAGACCTGTCCCAAAAAACGACAACTTGAGAAAAAAAACTTCTGGTCGTGCCCATCTCTATTCATTACCTAACAAAACGATGTAACAGCATTTCATTTTGTGCCCATCTCTAGTGTACATAAGACCTCTGTTCTGCATGGGTAGTGAAAGACACCAGAACTATCTCCTCCTTTCACATTGTTTCTGATGTGAAATAGTAGGAATTGTGAAGTACAAGGTAATACCTGAATGAATGAATGAATGAATGAATGAATGAATGAATGAATGAAGTGGGGGTTCAAGAATCAGATATGGGCATGCTGCTGGCAGACGAAGCTGCAGGGGCAAACACCCCTGCTGCAGGGACCTCATAGTCAACCTACTCACAGACAGTCCATCAGCCCTTATCCTACACCTCCTCCTTCCTCTGTGCCATGCCACACCCAGGTACAGGTGAAGTTTGGCTGTGTCTCTCAGGAGGATTACTGCACCTATGGGGCAGCTGCCACTAGTGGAGACTATGGGGGCATTGCAAGGGAAGGCGCCCACACCACACTACTCCAAGGACAGTTGACGTACTTGCATAAAGCACCTCTGTTGTTGCACTCTGTGCCTGGCTCACCTGAGAAGTGTCCTTGAACAGGAGATAGATAACTCCCAGTGCTGAGGGGGTTCTCTTTCCTGAGAGTGAAGTCAACTCCTTGGTGGCCTTTAAAGTTCTTACGTCTGCTTGGCCCTATTGGCTCTTTTAAGGAATCCAACTGCATTAATAAAGAGTTTGTTTCTGCATGATAGAAGGGGTGCCCAGAAAGAATTCTCTTTGTTGATTGTTAAGGCTTTCTTAACTTGCCTCAGTTTCTTTGGAGCCACAGGGTAGAGTCTGGCTTTGTTGCAATGTTTAGCAGAATGCATGTTAAAGTTAATTGGGAAAGATGAAGCACTATGATCACACTCTGAAGACTTGCAGTGGTTTAGAAAGCTGATTACCTCTCTCTGTTTTGCTGGTTCCCTGGTCAGGGATGGGTGTACTGTAATTGATATTGGGATGTTACACTGTATCCACCTTAACACTGGAGAAGATGAAGTGAGACCAAAGATTTCCATTTCATATACAGTATGTAAATATGAAATATTCACTGGGGTTTGCAAAAATCACTACTACTTCAAAAACCTCCACCTGATGTTAGAGTTATATTTGAATTCCTCAGATGAATGCTGTCAGTGAGCTGCAAAATCCACAGAGAGGACAGTTCGTGATCTCAGGGTTTTTATCATGATTAAGCAAACAAAGTGACCCAGACCTTTGATACAAGCAGCCACCAAACAGAGCTCCCAAGGTCAGTTTTCTACGGCTAATAACATTATCAACAAGGTCAACTGAGAAAATGTTGCTAAAGCAGTAAGAAGCCCAATAAATAAAGATAAAGGAATGCTTCAAACTCACAAAGGCTTCTACCTGATTGCTAAGTATAATTCAAGGGCAACCCATCTCATCTGAATTTAAACTGTGAGAATTAACATTGCGGATGTGGCCAAATATTTGTCTGGCTTTGTCTGACACAAATCTTTAGTGATTTACCCCATCACTGCCATGTATGTTCAACACGCACCAAGCAAAGCAGAAAAAGGGTTGCCATAAATCAGATTTGACTTGATGATACATCATCATCATCATCATCATCATCATCATCATCATCATCATCATCATCATCATCATCATGGGGTCCAGTTTGAGCTCTGGGATAACAGATTTCAAAATGTACCAATTCAGTTCTTCCCAGTGCTAACTTTCATGTTTCTCCCTCTTACTACTTCAGACATTTATTTAGAGACGTAGGCTACTGAGTTATTAGAGTTAGGAAATCAATGGTCCTCATATCATATATGTAGCTCCTACTGTTTTGCAGATCTTTAGGGAATAACAAACTGTGCAACTACCCATGATTCCCTCCACTTGCAAGAGTAGGTTCTCCACCTTTCCAAGTGTCGGTGGTGGTGGGATTCCCAACCCACGGTTCTGCATTGGCAGCAGAGACGCAGGGCAATGTCCTCACGTCATAGTTGCAGCTATGGCTGGGATGAGGAGAGTGAGTCAAGAGAGGAGGACTGCTGGGCCAGTACTCTAGACTGGCAGGTGCTGAAGGCCCAGGAGGAGCTGCTATTGCTGGAGCACTCAACAGATAACTGGGAGACCATCCACCACTATGATGCCAATAGTGGATGATGAGTGGAGTTCCTGGTCCCATTGAGGAGGCTACTGTAGCTCACTGGGATGGGACTAGACAACATGAAGTGGGGGTTCAAGAATCAGATATGGGCATGCTGCTGGCAGAGGAAGCTGCAGGGGCAAACACCCCTGCTGCAGGGACCTCATAGTCAACCTACTCACAGACAGTCCATCAGCCCTTATCCTACACCTCCTCCTTCCTCTGTGCCATGCCACACCCAGGTACAGGTGAAGTTTGGCTGTGTCTCTCAGGAGGATTACTGCACCTATGGGGCAGCTGCCACTAGTGGAGACTATGGGGGCATTGCAAGGGAAGGCGCCCACACCACACTACTCCAAGGACAGTTGACGTACTTGCATAAAGCACCTCTGTTGTTGCACTCTGTGCCTGGCTCACCTGAGAAGTGTCCTTGAACAGGAGATAGATAACTCCCAGTGCTGAGGGGGTTCTCTTTCCTGAGAGTGAAGTCAACTCCTTGGTGGCCTTTAAAGTTCTTACGTCTGCTTGGCCCTATTGGCTCTTTTAAGGAATCCAACTGCATTAATAAAGAGTTTGTTTCTGCATGATAGAAGGGGTGCCCACACAAACAAGCAAGCAAACAAGCAAACAAACAAACAAACAGAATATGTGATTTACAAATGTTATACCCAGTTATTTCAGAAGGGAATTTATTAGAACGAAAATTTCATAATTCTAGTTCCTGTCATTTAAGTATTTTCTTTTCTTTTCTATTTTTAAGCAAGCACATAACCTTACAGAAGTATTTCTTGGTAAATTCGGGCCAGCTTGCGCAGGGGCTCAGGAGCGTCCTTGTGATGCAGTCCAGGATGCTTTGCTCTTTAAAGGTCAACATGCTACCTTGATATTGGGTGGGCTGCAAAGGAGATGGGAGAGCCTTCCTCTCCCTGATATGGCCTTAATCACATGAGTGGCTAACCCTGTTTCTACAGAGAGCTCTGAGGATTTGCAGGGGTACTTTGAGATCTCCCAAATGCCAAGGTTGGAGGTGAATCTTGCAAAGCTGTACAGTCCTAATCTGCCAGGCGGCAGGGAGGAGGGGGAGCAAACGCTAATAAATACATGGGCAAAAAAAATAATAATCACATGATGCAAGAAAAGCACACACAGCTGAAAACCGGCAAGACTGAATACTTTAGTAGCCTCCAGGAAGGGAGATGAAGCTGTAGAACAGAATTGGTCAACATGGCTCATTAATCAGCGGCACACAGCGCTTAGTTGATGTTTGGAGTCCCTGGACACCCTCCTCCCCAGGAAAGTTAATGTTTTGTTCTAAAAGAAGAATTGTTGCTGCCAGGAACAAGAATACAGTATTCATTTCTGGTACTTCTTGCCAGGAGCAAGGAGTATCTTTTTCTGGTATCTTTTCAAAACTGGAATAGGACTGCTAGTCACTTCCAGTAAGGGGACTATGGGCATGAAAAGAAGTGAAAGGTCTGGATTTATTTTGAGGCCTTTGCCAAATATTATGGACAGTTCATGGGAGGGGGGATATGCTGCCTTTTAAACAGAAGTTGTTTAGCAATAATTTGCAAACTCCCCAGCCGATGTGTATTTCTTAAATCTCTGAAGTGCACAGAATCCCACCCACCCTCTGGAGAAATTGACAATTATGCTCTTGAGTAGAGATGGGCACGACCAGAAATTTTTTTTTTCGAGTTGTCGTTTTTCGGGACGGGTCCGTTTCGGGTCATTTCCGTTTTTCGTGAAATTGTTCAAAAATTTGTCGTTTCGTCGTGTCGTTTGTTGTTTCTCGTTACCGCCGCGATTTACTGCGACTTGACTTCCCAGAGCATGGGGTTAGGGGGTAAGGGCTAGGCTTAGGGTAACGGTTAAGGTTAGGGTGGGTTAGTGGGCTGTACCTCTGGGTGCCTCTGGCCCACTAAGAACACAGTGTACTGGCGTATGGGTTAGGGTTAGGGTTAGGATTAGGATTAGGGTTGGTGGGCTTTTTATGCCCTCTCTGGCACATCCAGAAATCTCAGCAAAACCTGGCCATGCGATTGGTGGAATGGCTCCAAAAAATTGCATGGTCCCATCCCATGGCCAGCCCATCATTGCGCGTGCGCAGGTGTAAAAAAATAAAAATAAAATAAAATAAAATAAAATCAATGGAGACGTTTTGTTACAAGAAAAACCCACTGCTGCTACTGTAAAAATTCAAGCATTTAAAATAGCTAATTTTCGCATGTTTCTGTGGTGCTTTGGTGGGTTTTTGGACCACGATTTCAAAAAAAATATTGCAGTCGCCATTTTGGATCCCCCCGCACCG
This sequence comes from Phrynocephalus guinanensis, assembly GCA_037367245.1. Taxonomy (NCBI): domain Eukaryota; kingdom Metazoa; phylum Chordata; class Lepidosauria; order Squamata; family Agamidae; genus Phrynocephalus; species Phrynocephalus guinanensis. Next base: position 103,409,860 of record CM074734.1, on the reverse strand, counting down.
CATGGCAAATGGAGACGCCGAGGATGCCCCCTCCCAGCCTGGTACCAGCAAGTCTCAGCAAAACCTGGCCATGCGATTGGTGGAATGGCTCCAAAAATTTGCATGGTCCCATCCCATGGCCAGCCCATCATTGCGCGTGCACAGGTGTAAAAAAATAAAATAAAATAAAATAAAATAAAATAAAATAAAATCAATGGAGACGTTTTGTTGCAAGAAAAACCCACTGCTGCTACTGTAAAAATTCAAGCATTTAAAATAGCTAATTTTCGCATGTTTCTGTGGTGCTTTGGTAGGTTTTTGGACCACGATTTCAAAAAAAATATTGTGGTTGCCATTTTGGATCCCCCCGCACCGCATGGCAAATGGAGACGCTGAGGATACCCCCTCCCAGCCCGGTACCAGCAGCCCAGGAGAGGATGGGGGGAAGGCTGGAGTGGGGACCCCCCCCCCCAGAAACCACCCCTCTGGTAGGTGCCCTCAGGCAGGCATATTTTTGCCTGCTTTTTTGGCCCGGAATCAGGGTTTTTTTTTTATTTCTAAAACTTTTTTTCTGTGCCGCTTGGCATCGCACGATCGCTGCGATGCCAGGAACAACAAGGACAAATCAGACCCAATTTTTCTTTTGTCGGTTCGAGTTCGAGTTCTGGGGGAGTAATTGTTGTTACCGTTTCCATTGCGTAACGGAAACGAGTAATGGAAACGGAAACGAGAATTTCGCCAAGTCGTGCCCATGTCTACTCTTGAGACAGAGTATACAAGGTCACTTCTTTGGATTACAGATCTCATTACACCTTGAGCTGCCAAGGCCACTGGCTTAAAACAAAACAAAACAAAACAAAACAAAACAAAACAAAACAAAACAAAACAAAACAAAACAAAACAAAACATTGAAAAAGGGGGGAAAGAGTAATGTTTCCAAGCTGTATTACATATACAGTGAAATCCATTTTGGAAACCTGAAGCACAAATGAGCAGTACACTAAAACTTCTGTTCTAGAGATCCATGAGGTCCTTTTGCGTCAGAAAAGTGGGATAAAAATATTTTAAATAAAATAAAATAAATCTGCAATATTTTTGGCAAGGACAGGGTTGAGGCTCCTTTGGGTGGCTGCTCCCAGGCTGTGGACCTCCCTTGCAACAGACAACAGGCCGTCCCTCCTATCCTTCTGTGGCAGCAGGTAAAAGAATTTGTATACAGGTGGGCCTTTGTCAAATAAGTTTGATGCCTCTGGGAGGGATTCATATGTATATATACAAGTAGATGCTGAGAGAGAGGGAGAGAGAGCGGCATAGATAGATAGATAGATAGATAGATAGATAGATAGATAGATAGATAGATAGATAGATAGATAGATAGATAGATAGATAGATAGATAGATAGATAGATAGATAGATAAGGTTTTAATTGTGGTTCTTAATTTGCTTCACATTTTAACTGTATTGCTTGATCTTCTTGCACCCTTCTTTAGAAGAATGGGGATAGTCATGCAATGAAAGGAAAGGAAAGGAAGGGAAAGGAAAGGGAGATACATTGGGTGACAAGTGGCTGACAGTGTGAACAGTGATCTACATTCTGTCCATTCCCTCACCTGTTTGGGGAGCAAATATTATGTTGGCTTTTCCCAAATCTGGCACACATTTCATCCTCAAGCAGTGTGGTGTTGATTAACAGTCCTAAGGACTCAAGGGCTCATCCATTACTCCCATCAGTCCAACAAGGGGCACTTTGTATAGATTCCTTTGTTAATGGGGCAAAAGAAGACAGACTGTAACCCAGAAACATTCTATAGATAGGAATATTCATTTATATGTCCCTGGATGAGGAGCTGAACAGTTACAGTAGAAAATGTTTAGAAGCACAGTTAGAAAGTGCTTATTACTTGATGCCTTGTGTAATGGGAAAAGAAACTCAAAACACTTTCAAACTGCATTGATTTTAGCAGTAAAGAATTCAAGTGTGTGTTTCACTCTATCCATAAAAAGGAGAGTGCTTTTTTGTTTGCTTTTAAGGGGACGCTTAACTTGGTTGGATCATGTCCTAAGTTTATAGTAAAAAAAATGAATTTGATTTAGGTAGCAGTGGGTTTTCTTCAGTGTTCAACAAAGTTCCTAAAATATAAATAAAATATGGGAGAGATGAGAAGGAATGGGGCAATAAAGAATATTTGAGCCAGATGTGGGAGAAAGTATTATTTTTCCAACAAATAACTGTGCATTGAGGAAATGTCCTACCGTGAAGTTGTACTGAATGAAATAACATGCAAAAGAACAGCAATGCTGAAGAATTAATTAAATATCATCTTGGGGGAATTAAAATATTTAAGGGCACTGTTGTGTCATTGAGTCAGTTCCTTTAATCATGCTTCAAATATGTACAAGCTTCCCCTCTCTCTCCTCACTACATTTATGTAGTCAGCTACTGGGTATTTAAAACCTTCAAAATGAGTAATTACATGTAATGAAAACAAGACAGCAGTGCCAACACGAAGATTTACAGAGTAAACCTATATACATGTCCACTCAAAGATATGCCCCATTGAATACCATTGGACAACCTTCCTCTCAAAAACAGAGTATAGAATTTCAACTATACGGAGTATATTCAATAAAACTGTCATGCAGTAAGATCATCAAATAGGCCATTGTATAGTTGAGGTTCTAAAAAATGGATGTTTTTTTTTAAAAAAACGAATTGGGCACCTACTTAATAACTGAAGAAATGTGGTGCTTTCCTATATAGAACTGGAGGAACAAGGTTTATGCAACATTTTTCCATCTTGGTCACATGGACCTTAATTGAGAGTAAATATAAGTGGCGGGTGGTTAGGCTGCAAGCATGTTGTTCACACATACCAGGGATTAAATCTTACTAAACTCAGTGAAGCTTATGTCTGAGTAGATACCCATAGGATTCTGTCTGCGTTGTACACCTCTTTTACACCGTATGCAAGATGTATCTGGTTATTTAGTTGATATTATTATCATGTCTACACTCTGCCTTTCCCACTCTGTGGTAAATACTCAAAGTAGGTTCCAATGGGAAGACTTAACATACCATTCAAGCGATAACAAAACAAATAACAGGCACAGACAGCAGCACAAAATAATCCTGAAGCTCGCATTAAATGAATCCAGACAAATTTATTTTTCCCATATCACAGAGGCTTATAGGTGTTACATGGTATAGTTCAGGCAGGTCCAAACTTCGGCCCTCCTGATGTTTTGGACCACAACTCCCAGAATTCCAAGCCTGTATTTCCAATGGCAAAGGACTGTGGGAGTTGTGGTCCAAAACATCTGGAGGGCTGAAGTTTGGGCATGCCTGGTATAGTTAGTAAGCTGTAACTCATTTCGATGTGCCTAAAGTTGTCACATGAAAAATCAGAAAGGGTTCTGGTACCCGTCAAAAGGTTTGGAGATGGCTATCCTCTTAGTCTTCTCTTCCAGAAAGTGAACATACCCAGTTCCTTCAACTATCCTTCATGAGACTTGGTTCCCAAACCCTGATGCATCCTGGTCACCTACTCTGGACATATTCTAGCTTGCCAGATTCCTTCATAAGCTTTGGTGCTGAGAACTCAGTACACTATTCCAAGTGAGGCCTGAGCAATGCAGAATAGTGTGGCAACAGGCATTGTTCTTTCCCTCAATTTGAACCTTAGGCTTTCGTTTATTCAGTCATTGTTAGATTTGGTTTTTCCTGTTTTAGGTTCTTTAAGAGCGAAAGGGAAAACAGAAATATTTTAAATAAATAAATAAATAATCACACCCCATTGTTGACTCAGGGATAGCTTGTGATCTTGTAAGGCTCCAAGATCTTTTTCACACATACTATTGTCAAGACAACTTTCTTACACTATATATTTGTACCTCTGATTTTTTCCTGCTTGATGCAGAAGAACTTTATACCCCCCATCCCCATGAAACTTATTTTATTTATGTTGGCTCAGGACACTTGTCTGTTATAATCTTTCTGGATCTTCATGCCACCTTCAGAGGTACCAGCCACTCTTCCAACTTAGTGACACCTGTGATTTCAGAGAGCACCCCTTCCAGACCCAAGCTTTTGATAAGAATGTTGAATGCACTTGGGCCCAGGACAGAACCCTGTGGGAGGCACCCACTAGCAACTTGTCACCAGGATGGGGAGGAATTCTGCCCAAGCATGGCCCATCAAGCAGCTACAAATCCACCTAACAGCATTGTCTAGCTCACATTAGACCACTGGCGTAGCTAGAGTTTGGAGCACCCAGGGAACAAGTCAGGTTTTGTGCCCTCTCCTCCCCCCCCCAACTGTGTCTCACCCACACAGCAAGGGGGTCCAGATCCTGGGGGAACAGCTGGATCAGGCCAAAGGCCCATCTAGTCCAGTTTCCTGTATCTCACAGTATCCCCACCAGATGCATCTGGTAGCCCACGAAACTAGATATCTTTCTCCTGATACCACTCCCCTGCATCTGGTCCTTGAAGTACCCCGGTTTTAAGCCTGGAGATTATACATCTCCGTCATGGTTTGTAACCTGTGATGGACTTTTCCTCCAGGAATCTGTTCAATCCTCTTTTGAAGGCATCCAGGCCAGATGCCATCTCCACATCCTGTGGCAGGGAGTTCCACAGACTAACAACACGCTGGGTGAAAAAATATTTTCTTTTGTCTGTTCTTACTCTCCCAGCCCTCAATTTGAGTGGATGTCCCCTAGTTTTGGTATTTTGTGAGAGGGAGAAGTGTACCCCTCTATCCACTTTACTCATGTCCTACATTATTTTGTACGTCTCAATCATATCCCCCTCAGGCACCTTTTTTCCAGACTAAAGAGCCCCAAATGTTTTAGCCTTTCCTCATAAGGGAGGTGCCCCAGCCCAGGAATCATTTTAGTCGCTCTCTTCTGCACCTTTTCCAGTTCCACTATGTCTTTTTTCAGATGTGGTGACCAGAATTGTACACAATACTCCAGGCGTGGCCTTACTATCATTTTGTATAATGGCATTATAATGTTGGCTGTTTTATTTTCAATCCCCTTTTTGATAATCCCTTGAATGGAAATGGCCTTCTTCACCACTGCCACACATTGGGAAGACACCTTCATTGAGCTGTCCACTAGCACACAAATATCTCTTTCCTAATCCATTATGGATAGTTCAGAGCCCATGAGTTCATAGATAAAGTTTGGATATATTTTTTTGCCCCAATATGCATTGCTTTACATTTGGATGCATTGAAACGCATTTGCCATTTGGCACCCATTCCCCCATTCCTTCTGGAGCTCTTCACAATCTTCTCTGGTTTTTACCACATGGAAAAGTTTCGTGTCATCTGCAAACTTGGCCACCTCACTACTTATCCCTGTCTCCAGGTCATTTATGAACAGATTGAATAGCACCGGTCCTAGGACAGATCCCTGGGGCACACCACTTTTCACCTCTCTCCATTGTGAAAATTTCTCATTGACACCTACTCATTTTTTCCTGGATCTCAACCAGTTCTCAATCCATAAGAGGAACTGCCCTCTTATCCTCTGACTTTGCAATTTTCTCAGCAGTCTTTGGTGAGGGACTGTCAAAAGCCTTCTGAAAATCCAGATAGACGATATCCACCGGTTCACCCAAATCCACATGCCTGTTGACCTTTTCAAAGAATTCTAAAAGGTTTGTCAGGCAAGACTTACCCTTAAAGAAACCATGATGATTTTCTCTCAGCAAGGTTTGTTCTTCTATGTGTTTTAAGATTTTCTCTTGGATGAGGCTTTCCACCATCTTCCCTGGGACAGATGTAAGGCTAACCGGCCTGTAGTTTCCTGGGTCCCCCCTCCTTCCTTTTTTAAAAATTGGTGTGACATCCGCTGTCCTCCAGTCCTCTGGTACTATGGCCATTTTAAGAGACAAGTTGCATATTACCATTAAGAGGTCCACAATTTCATTTCTCAGTTCCCTAATAACCCTTGGGTGGATGCCATCTAGGCCTGGCGACGTGTTGATATTCAATTTATCAATTAGTCCTAAAACATCCTCTCTTTTAACCTGTATTTGATTTAATTCTTTAGTCAAGAGGGGCCTTTCGGGCAGTGGAAACTGCCCAAGGTCTTCTGTCATGAAGACAGATGCAAAGAACTCATTTAATTTCTCTGCAATTTCCAAGTCCTCCTTAACCTTCCCTTTTCCTCCCTCACCATCCAGAGGGCCAACTGGTTCTCTGGGAGGTTTTCTACTTCTAACATATTAAAAGAAGCTTTTATTATTTCCCTTTATATTGCTAACCATGTGTTCCTCAAAGTCTTTCTTTGCCTCTCTTATCATCTTACATTTCTTTTGCCAGAGTTTGTGTTCCTTTTTATTTTCCTCATTTGGGGAGGATTTCCATTTACAGAAAGACCTCTCCTTGCACTTTAGAGCCTCTCTAGCTCCACTCATTAACCATGCCAGTGCCCTCTTGGACTTAGGTGAGCTCTTCTTTCTTTGTGGTATGCACTTGTGCTGGGCCTCTATTATCGTTGTTTTAAACAGGCTCCATGCACTCTTTTTACCTTCCCTTCCAATTTCTTTCTAACTAGTTTCCTTATCTGAGGGAAATCTGCCCTTCAGAAATCAAGGGTTTTTGTGTCTGATTTGCTTGACACTCTTCCTCCAACATGCATGGCAAAGGAGATTGCAGCATAGTCACTGTTCCCCAGAGGCTCAAGTGACATCCACATCCCTGACCAGGTCCTGAGTATCACACAGTAATAGATCCAGAGTTGCCTGTTCTTGAGTGGGCTCCATGACAAGTTGCTCTAAGGCACAATCATTCTGCATGTTGAGAAACCCGTTTTTTCTTTCTTGTCCCGAGCTCACATTGGCCCAATCAATGTGGGGATAATTGAAGTCCCCCATGATTACTATCCTATCCCTCTAAGATACCTCCATGATTTCTCTCCTCATTTCAAGGTCCCCCTCAAGTTTTTGATCTGATGGACGATAGCATACCCCAACTATGACATCACTCCTTGGACCTGGTAGTTTAACCCACAGTGATTCTATGGTGGAGTCAGACCCGCCGTCAATCTCCATTCTGCTGGACTTTACCCCTTCTTTGACATAGATGGCCACTCCCCCTCCAACCCGGCCCTTGTACAATGAAGGATCTCTCCTTCTCATGCCCTCTTTGTGGGTCTCCTTTCCAGTTAAGGCTCTCCTGCACAAACCACCCAGCATGTGGATAGTGCCAAGCAGGCAAAGTTTTTTCCCCCCCCCCAAGCATCACCTCCGTAGAACGCTTCCCCCTTGCTAAGGCTTGGCAATCGTTAGCCCAGGTAAAGGAGGAGAGGGAAACAGGCAATTGGACTTTTTTCCCAAGCTGCACCTCCGTCACATGCTTCCATCTCCTCCTTTCCCCAAGCTAATGATCACCAAGCCTTAGCAGGGGTGGGGGGAAGGAGGAGGGGAGCAATTGACAGAGGTGCTGCTTAGGAAAAAAATGTCTGCTTCCCTCTCCTCCTTTCCCCTGACTAAGGATCGCCAAGCCTTAGCAGGGCAAAAGGGGGATTGCTGGCAGGACAACACATGGCTTCCTCCTCCTGCTCCCCCTCCAGGTGCCGCCAGATTGCTGCGCACCCTGGGGCAAATGCATTCTTCTGCCCCTCCCTAGTTACACCAGTGCATTAGACCAGCCTGGTTACAAGAATTTCATGAAGGACCTCTTCTTGATTTGCTGTGTCAACAGCATTCGCTTCATCAACTAAGCTTGCAACTTTTGTAAAAGAGAGGGGGGTTGGGAGGGAGGGAGATTAGTCAAACAGGACTTGCTTTTGAGAAGCTCATGCTGAGTCTTAGAAGCTCTTAGAAAAGAACACTATGATTTCTAAGAGCTCATGGGCTGACTGTTTTATGATCTCTCCTAGGGCCTTTCCTGACACTGAGGTCAAACTGACTGATCAGTATTTATTTATTTATTTATTTATTTATTTATTTATTTATTTATTTATTTATTTTAGAGGGTTTTTTACCCTGCATTTCTCCTTGGAAAAAGTACTCTAGGTGGCTTACAGAATGAGGAATAATATGTAGTCCAGTATAATTAAGACATGCTCAAGTATTGAGAAGAGTAGTTGCCTGGATCTTCTTTCTTTCCTATCATGAAGGTAGGGTGGACATGTGCTCTCCTCCAGTGTTCAGAGGCCTCATCTGTTCTCCAGGCCTTCTCAGTGGCTCTCCTGTTAACTCTGCAAGTTCATTTCATACCATGGATACAGCATGTCTGCCTCTGGAGACTTGAACTCACTTAAGGATCTAGCAACGCCTTTGAGAATGTCCCTTATTACATTCTTGTCCACAAGGTGGTCACTACCCTCCTCTTGTGAGAAGAACTGGGAATGTTTGGCCTTTCAAAAAGAAGGCTGAGGGGGGATATGATAGCTATATCTGAAAGGATGTCATATTGAAGAGGGAACAGATGTGTTTTCCAAGGCTTTAGAGACTAGGACTTGGGGCAATGGTTTCAAACTACAGGAAAAGAGATTCCATTTGAACATTAGAAAGAACTTCATGACAGCTAGAGCTGTTCGGCAGTGGAATATGCTGCCACAGAGGGTGGTGGAGTCTCCTTCTTTGGAGGTTTTTTAAGCAGAGGCTGGATGGCTACCTCTCGGGAGTACTTTGATAGGGGGTTCCTGCATGGCAGGGGATTAAACTGGATGGCCCTCGAGGTCTCCTTCAACTTTCTGATTCTATGATTCCATGATTCTATAATCCTAAGTAGGTGTCCATCAGATTTGCCTTCTCTTTGACATCCATTAGTACTTCTCCATCCTTGCCGTGCAGCACATCAGGTTGCCCCGGCAACGGCTTGTCCGGCCCGGGTGCGGCATTGCCCACCCCCGGAGGATGGGGCGAGACCAACGTGGCATCGCGAGATGGGGAGGGGGCTGGGCCCAGGGTGCCCCCCTTTTATACCCAGCCCCTCCCCTTCCTCGGCCTCTTTTCACCTGGTCAGCAAAGCAGCCGGACCTTCGCCCAGCGAAAGCGCTGTCGGAGGCCCCGGCCACGTGGCGTCCCGGTCTCATCGAGAGGAGCATCGGGCGGAGCGCATCAGCGCCCCGCACGGTTTGGGGACGGGCCCCGGGGAGGGAGGGCAGCCAGCATTTACCTAGCTATCGAATTATTTCCCAAATAGCGCCCTAACCATCCATCATCCTTTCCTACCCCTCCAGCAACCTTCCACCCATTTTCCAGGGGTGGGGGCGGGGTGGTGGGTACAGCTACGCTCCCGGGACTGCAGGTCGCCGATTGGCGGGGGTGAGGGGCAGGAAATCCAGCTAGGCGTGGGGGAGGTTCGCTTGATACCGGGCGGCTGCCCAACAAGGCGGTTCCCCCCCCACTCCTTCTGCTGCCCAGAAGGCCAGCCCCTACCCTCGCTTCCTGACTTCCTCGCCCGCTCGCCCGCTCGCCATCAAGGGGCGGTTCCTAGCGTTAACCTCTTTGGGTAGGAGCCCTCGCGCCGGCCTTTTCCCGGGGGATTCCCTGAGTTAAGGGTCCTCGTGGTGCGAGTGAACACCCCTCCCCCTTAGGGCCAGCAGCCGTTTACTGGCCCACGGCAACTTCAATCCCCCCTCAGCCTCCGCCTTGCGCCCAACACCTCCGCCGGATATTGGCCCCTGGTACGGCCATACAGGGGGAGGGGCAGGGAGGGGGTGAGCTGCGCCCGGAAGGGAGGCACCCGGGCATCTGGTTCCCTCTGGCCACCAGGTGGCACTGTGCAGCTATACTGCATCAAGGCTGGGATCATTCACTTAAGTCAACAACAGCAGCTAAAACAACAAACCCATACTACCTCAAACCATTACACTGGCAAGTCAGCAGACTTAAGACGGATTGCTAAGGCAAACAAGCAAACAAACAAACATATACACAACAATTAATCGGAAATAGAAATTGAAATATAAAATATAAAATAACATACTAATTTAAAAAAAAAAAAAAAAAAAAACTCAACCAACAAACAGATAAAACCCACCAGCCGGGTACACAACATTGCCTCGCAATGACTCCTAGGAAGGCCACAGCTAAGTCCAACAAGCGGCACCAGGGAACCTTATCCCCCAGGGGGTCGGGGTCGGAGGACGAGGCGGAACAAATTATCGAGCAGCTAGCCTCCGGTGTGGGTCCCCTAGAGAACATTGTTGGGGGGATAGTGCGATCTACCCACATGGGCACTGCTGAGCCGGCCCCCGCGCGGGCGGCCACGGCCCCCAGCGCAGCACAGCGTCCCTCGCGAGCTTGTAAGCGCGCTAGGATTAGGGACATTGCGGCTGATCTCTTGGTTCGTTATTCCAAGCTTCAGGACCAGTTGGAAGCTCAGTCGCGGCAGCAGAACCAGCTTCGTGATTTGGTGGCCGCTCAGCCTCAACACCAGGAACAGCAGCGGCAGGCTGAGCGGGACGACCAGGTAGCCACCCAGTGGAACCCTCACCACAGCCAGGAGGAGCACGCTCCCCAGAACCAGGAAGGCCAGGAATCAGCCGAGGCCCAGGAGGACCAACGCACAGCTGAGGCCGCCGCCGACCAGGGCTTCGACCCGGGGGAGCCTGGCCCCTCTACACAGGTCACAGGTGAGCCCACTCCTGCCCCAGCCCGTGCCGATGCCGGCGGCCCAACCCCGGAGGGAACCTGCAAAGGACTCTCCAGCAGGCAGGGGGAAGGATGCTCCTAACTCTGACCAGCCCACGGCTACCACCGCGGGCCAGGCCTTAGCTACTACCTCGGGTCTGCCCTCAGCTACCACCTTGGGCACGGCTAGGGAATCCAGCAGCAGCACACCGCCAACGGCGGCTGCGGCTGGCACCCGGCGGGTCCCCCTGCATGCGATACCCTACAGCGACCCCGCCTCTCCTCTGGGCGATTACCTGGCTCCTTCCACTAGGGAACGCATTTTGCGGGGGGATTTTGTAGACATTTTTTCACTCCACAACACCGAGGTGGAGCTGCGGGAGGGGGAGAAGGAAGATGAACAAGACAGAGAGAGGAGACGCCGGCGCAGGCCAGATCGTACATGGGCCCACTGGCTGCCGGGATATGTGATTTACATGTATGTGATAATGAAGGAGCAGCCCCATAGGGGGCCCGAGTTGGCCCACTACCTTTTCCTGATATACAAAGCATACACTGACTACCCAGGGTCAATTTGGCTTCAGTATGACGATCAGTTCCGGAAAAAAGCGGCCAATAACCCGCAGCTCAGGTGGGATGAACCCCTGTCCTCCTTATGGCTTGACACCATGTGTCCTGCTCGCCCCATACAAGGAGAACGCTTTGATAGTGGCCTCCTCATTCGGCGTGCTCCACAGGTTGCTAGTGCCCGCAGCAATGCGGGCCAGGCGGTTCAACCCCGCGCAACTTGCTGGGACTTCAACCAGTCTTCCTGCACCAGGCGAGCCTGCAAGTACAAGCATGAGTGCGCCTTATGCGCAGGCCCCCACGGATCCAGCACCTGCAACAAGGGCAGGGGGCAAAGAGGGGGGGGAAGGGATGGGGGTAATGGAAGGAAACAGGGTGCCTCCCCATCCGCCCCTCCCAAGGGGACCCAGCCCAATTAAATTGCAGGTCCTCTCCCGGTGGCTGCAGCAATACCCGGACAGAGAGGCAGCCAGGATTTTGTTGGACGGCTTCCGGGAGGGGTTTAGGATCCCCGCACAGGGGATCCGGCAGGCCATGATGGCCCGCAATCTGAAATCCATCATTGGCAACGAGGCGGTTGCCAGGGCACAAATTGGTAAAGAGGTTGCCGCTGGGAGAGTCCTTGGGCCCTTTCGATCCCCGCCTTTACCTAATCTCAGAGTGTCCCCACTGGGATTGGTCCCTAAAAAGACACCGGGGGAATTCCGCCTCATTCATCACCTGTCCTTCCCGGAGGGCCACTCAGTTAATGATGCCATCCCCCGAGATCTATGCACAGTTCACTACACTTCATTTGATGCTGCTGTGCGCACTGTCAGGGCCTGCGGGGCTGGGGCTGAGATGGCCAAATGCGATATCAAGTCTGCCTTCCGCCTCCTTCCCGTGCACCCGGATGACTTTGATCTCCTGGGATTCCACTTCGAAGGCGCCTATTATGTCGACCGGGCCCTGCCGTTCGGCTGCTCCATATCGTGTGCGGCCTTTGAGAGGTTCAGCACATTCATGGAGTGGAAGCTTAGGTCGGTTGCGCGTTCGCGCGCCACAGCCCATTATTTAGATGACTTTATATTTTGTGGGCCCCGCCAGTCTGGGCAGTGCCGGCGCCTGCTGGACACCTTTCAGGCCCTGGCGCGGGAATTGGGACTGCCCTTAGCAGAGGACAAGACGGAGGGTCCTACAACAGTCCTCACATATCTGGGGGTGGAACTGGATACTTGGAAGCAGGCATCTCGACTTCCATCGGACAAGCTGAACGACTTGCGGGCCCGCCTGAAGGTTTTGGCCGGCCGTAGGAAGGTAACACTCAGGGAGCTGCAGGTCATAATTGGCCATTTGAATTTCGCATGCAAGGTGGTGGCACCAGGGAGGGCATTTTTGCGGCGCCTTTGTGCAGCCACCCAGGGCCTAACCCGCCCCTTCCACAGGACCAGAGTGACGGCAGGCATGCGTGCCGACATACAACTGTGGCGGCAGTTTCTGGACGACTTTAACGGGGTCTCATTCTGGCGCACCGAGCTGCGCTTGGGAGCCGACTTTCAGGTCGAGACCGATGCAGCTGGCTCACGGGGATATGGAATTTACTTTAGGGGCCAGTGGTGCTGCGGTCGTAGTGGCCTGAGGCATGGCATAAACAGGGTGTGACCCGTGATCTTACCTTTTTGGAGCTATTTCCCATATTGGGGGCATTGCGCCTCTGGGCGGGGACTTGGGCTAATTCCACTGTAAGGTTCTGGTGTGACAATCAAGCTGTCGTACACATCATTAACACGCTCACAGCCAGGACTGCAAGGGTTATGAACCTGGTCAGGGCATTTGTCTTAGTAACGCTTAAGTACAACATCCTGGTGCATGCCAAGTATGTTGCATCCACGGACAATGCCTTAGCCGACGCCCTTTCCCGCCAACAGATCGAGCGATTCAGGGAGCTAGCCCCTGGGGCTGCCAAGTACCCGATGAAGCTGCCAGACGACATGTGGACGATTGGAGAGGTGAAGCCGAGCGCGCCATAGGCCTCTCTCTGTCGCCCCGCACCAGGAAGGGTTACCTGTCCGATATAAAGGGATTCAATACTTTTAGGGTAGGGGCGGGCCTACCGCCCCTGTGGCCCGCACCGGTGGAACACATTCAGCAGTTCCTGGTCATGCAATATAGAAAGGGGCTGGCCCCCAGCTCTCTCCAGAATAAATTGGCGGCCCTGTCCTTCCACGCCAAAACCCAGGGGTGTCTGGACTCCACCCGCGATCCCAGAGTGAGGAAGATGGTCGAGGGCTGGGCCAGGGAGCGCGGAGCTAGGCCCGACAACAGGGCACCATTGTCACCCAGCCTTCTCCTACGCCTAGATTCTGTGTGGGCTCAGGTGTGCCATGATAACTATGAGGCCCACCTCTTCCGTACAGCGGCCTTAGTGGCCTTTTTCGCCGCCCTCCGGATATCGGAGTTGGTGGCATCCAGCAAGGGCGACGCACTTTGTCGAGCCTTGCAGGCAGACGATCTGGCTTGGGAGGAGAATTCGCTGGTGCTGCGGATCAGGCGATCCAAGACGGACCAGGCGGGCAGGGGAGTACGCATTACCCTTAGTCCCTGTTCACTCAGTGCAATATGCCCAGTCAGGACTGTGCGTCAGTACATGCAGATGCGGGGGCGGGATGGGGGCTTCCTATTCCGCCACCAGGATGGGTCCCCCCTGACGAAATATCAGTTTTGGAAGGTGACTTCTCTGGCACTGGACAGGGTGGGGGTGGGCCATTTACGCTTTGGAACTCACTCTTTCCGCATAGGGGCAGCCTCGACGGCGGCTGACCTGGGTTATCAACCAGCTGACATCAAGCGTATTGGCCGCTGGGCGTCACGGCGATACCTGTCGTACATCCGCCCACTACACAAGTGCTAAGGCCACCATTTGGGCGGCGGCACTCCTTCCTCTGGCCTTCCCCCCTCCTGTCTTCCGCTTTGTTTTCTGTGTGTTTCCTTTATGCAGGCATTGGTGCCCGGCGCAGCAGAGCCAGAGTGATGATCGTGGGTCACAGCTTCATATATTGGGCAGCGAAGCATGCGGCTCAGTCCAGCTGGGGGCAGCATCTGGGACTGAGCGAGGTCGCTACGCTGGAGTGGAGGGGATATCGCGGCATGCGGTGGAGCCAGGTGTTGCCAACCGCTGTGCAGTTGGCGCAGGGGCGCCCTCCGGATATCCTCGTCATTCATGCTGGAGGGAATGACCTAGGTCGCAGGCCAGGAAAGGATCTCATCCTGGCCATCCTTGCCGATTTGCAGCTGTGGCACCAGCGGTTCCCAGCTGTGCGGGTCTTGTGGTCTACTATCATACCTAGGAGGGCCTGGATGGCGGGCATCAATCGAGCGCGTCGGGGCGTGAATCAGGAGGTCGCCAGGGCCATTCGCAAGGGCCGAGGCGGGGTCATCGGCCACCCGGATATCACGCCCAACAAGCCGGAGCTCTTTCGTGCGGATGGCGTACATCTCTCCGAGATGGGCATGCAGCAGTTTTTGGACGACCTGCATAGGGGGCTGCTTGCGGCCCTCGTAGGGCCTGGAGGGGAGGCTTGGCCATAGCTGAGCTTGGCCATGGCCGTGGCGGGTAGTGCGGGGAACTTGGCATTAGGTGGGCCCCAAATGCTGGCCAACAGGCCTCTGACCCCCAGGCGCTGCCGACCCTGAGATCACAGCGACTGGAGCGAAGGGGCATTTCAAACCCAAGCAGAGCAGGGGCCGCCAGAAGACGGCACCCTGCTCCCGTGGGGAAGGTTAGCTTGGTCGGCCCGGGGGGAGCCGCATTTGAACGGAACCCCTGGGGACCGGGGGCTCGCCCATATCCGATAATGCCCTTGGGCGGGGTCAAGTTCATTACCCCAGGGCCAAGGGTTCCCCGCACAGATGCAGCCCCCGCATGGATTATTAAACGTAATAGAACTTGAATAAAGCGTGGCCCGCAGTGGCAACCCAGCTCCTTGTCTCGCCTATTATTCCGACCTGGGGGGGCAAAGGTTGCCCCGGCAACGGCTTGTCCGGCCCGGGTGCGGCATTGCCCACCCCCGGAGGATGGGGCGAGACCAACGTGGCATCGCGAGATGGGGAGGGGGCTGGGCCCAGGGTGCCCCCCTTTTATACCCAGCCCCTCCCCTTCCTCGGCCTCTTTTCACCTGGTCAGCAAAGCACCCACCCGCCCACCGCTCATTTGATGGCTAGTGTGGCTTTATGTGGTCGCCTTAAGGGGCCGGATAGGAATTTTTTGCCTTGCTCCCTGCAATTGGCTCGGAAGGGTACAAGGATTTTTTGCCTATCTCACACTAGCTTCGGTGGCGCGGCTTTGGCCACGCTGGCGGGTAGTGCGGGGAACTTGGCATTAGGTGGGCCCCAAATGCTGGCCAACAGGCCTCTGACCCCCAGGCGCTGCCGACCCTGAGATCACAGCGACTGGAGCGAAGGGGCATTTCAAACCCAAGCAGAGCAGGGGCCGCCAGAAGACGGCACCCTGCTCCCGTGGGGAAGGTTAGCTTGGTCGGCCCGGGGGGAGCCGCATTTGAACGGAACCCCTGGGGACCGGGGGCTCGCCCATATCCGATAATGCCCTTGGGCGGGGTCAAGTTCATTACCCCAGGGCCAAGGGTTCCCCGCACAGATGCAGCCCCCGCATGGATTATTAAACGTAATAGAACTTGAATAAAGCGTGGCCCGCAGTGGCAACCCAGCTCCTTGTCTCGCCTATTATTCCGACCTGGGGGGGCAATGTCATTTCCTTGTTCTTCCTCTGGCTACCAGCATGTCTTCCTGCTATTTAAAACTTATCTTGGTTGTCTACACTTGTATTGAGCTCTAGCCTCCTAACATTTCTTACACAACTGTTAGAGATATAGGAGCTCTGGCTTCTTTGTCATGGGCTCACCCTAAAGGCAACTTTCCCAAGAAAAGGCTTTCCAAGAAATTCCTTGTCCTGAACTCTGTGGAAGGGTATTGTACAAGAGCCTCTTCCATTTGAGCCTCGGCTGTAGAGCAGGTGAAGCAGAGCTTAGAAAATTCACTTCTATAGAATTATAGTTCCCAGAATCCCCTGCCCCCTTCCCTCAGCCACTGCCTTTCGTAGGTTCTGCAAAAGATGCAGGTGCTTTGTTTTCATGATCAATTTTTGCTTCATCTGTGAATAACAGCATCTATAGCATCAGAGTGGTTTCACCACCCTAGCATGGGAGCTTTTAAACATTTTATCTCAGCGTTTAAAGAATAAATAATAATAAAGTTGAGTTCTAAAAATAATGTGCTTGTTTTCTTTTTATGGGCAGGGGGGAGAATTGATGCTTTGTATTTCAAAAGTGATGACGGAATGAGCCCACAGTCTCTGTTTATTTAAATGATGAGACCCGTGCTTTCTCTCTCTCTCTCTCTCTCTCTCTCTCTCCAAATGAAACCACTGACTTTTTGTGGTGTGTGTTTTGTACAGTTTAATTATATGAGACTGTTGTGATTAAGGCCATAAACAGATGTTTGAGATAGCTGATAATTAAAGCTGAAAGCCCATGAGTGTTGGGGGTATGGCAACCGAGATAGCAACACTTGGCAACACTTTACTGGGTGTTTAAGAACAGCCTTCAAAGGAAGCGCATGCTGACGTGCTCAAGACCAATCAGCAAATGAAGCGAGCTAATCTGCATACTTTCTGAGATGAGAGAAACTCCTGCTCTTGAACATCTCAAATAAGATGTTTGCATTAGTTAAGGTTTTTTCCTTTTCAAGTCACTGGGCGAACTTGAAGACATCTGTTTCTGGCACTCTAGGTACGGTGTTGGGTAAGCTTGCCATTCTCTGACCTGCGCCTATCAGCAAGGCATTTCCCTCTCCTGCACCATTTTCTTAATAAATCGGGCTTCATTGTTTCTATTGTTAGAGCACTTGGGCCCACAAAATGGGACACTCCTCTTAATCCCTCAGAGGGTTCTGACCAAGGAGGCAGAAGGTGAGAGTTTGTCAAAAGGAAATGAAGGGGAACGAGAGTGACCCCTCTCCAAAAGGTGCTGGCATGAATTCCAGTGGAAACAGGGCTTGCTGGTAGGACAATGCTTCGTCCTTTCACAAGAGGGGAAAGTTTTGTCATGGAGAAAAGCCAGATTCCCCTCTGGGTCATGGGACACAACCCTGCAGACCTCTAGGTCACATATTTCAAAACCCAGTCTGGTCAGCAGGGCCCCCAAAGTCATTCCTCAACTAACTAGTTCTCTGGTGACCCTTATGAAACAAGTCAGAGATGACATCACTGCAGTGCTGACCCCATCCAATGCTAAGTGCCGTCTCTGCTGATAGACAGGTAGGCCTGTGGTTAAGCCTGCTGAGATGATGGAACTTTGTTGTACATTTCAGGAAGATCCTCCCCCAACAAGCTCCATTTCACAGGAGGAGGTTTGTCCTTCAGAAAGATTGTTGGTTTTAGAGCAGGTATGTCCGAACTTCAGCCATCCTGATCTTTTGGACCACAACTCCCAGAATTCCAAGCCTGTATTTCCAATGGCAAAGGACTGTGGGAGTTGTGGTCCAAAACATCTGGAGGGCCAAAGTTTGGACATGGCTGTCTTAGAGCTTCCCTTTCAGTATCTTATGGTAGAGCAAGGCCACCATCACATATTTAACAAATCACTACAAAGGAGGGAGAGAAGCCTTTTGGTTGCCAGACCACAATGGCAGAACAAGTGGCTAAGATGCAGCCCTTTGGTGATGGATGATCAATTCTTTCCACCTCTGGCATGAGGTGACTGTGACATAGCAGGATATATGTATCTGTTACATTTTCTCCACATGGAGTGAAAAAGACCATGTATTTTTCAACCTGGCCAAAGGTATTGATCACATTTTGTAAAACGGCATGTCGCAGATCATTACTGTAAGGGGAGGGGTATTTTGTGGAAGGCCAAGTAATACACTATAGAGGCATTTGCCCATAAATCATAGGTTCAGCCACAAATGAGCCTAAATGTGGCTTACAACTAATCACCATTTCACACAAGATGGATATCTTACAAGAGCTCAGCAAGGGGCATGAATCAAGTTCATGGTCTTGATTGCAACTTCTCCTAATGAGAGGACAAATCTAGCAGTTCTGGTTTCCAGACTTAAGTTTTGTGTGAGCTTAATCTGGAGAATAAGAACGGGACGACACCTGCATGTTCATGTTGCAGCTGCATGCAATTTTGTATGCTTTTTGATAACTGTTGCAAAATTTGGAGGCATGTAAATACTGAAGGATAACAACACTAGCTTCCGTATGGGGTCAAAAATGAAAGACTAGGTAAGACAGTGCAAAACAACAAAAGCTGAAGAAATATCTCCTTCATTCCCTCCCTACCCACATCATACGTCTTAGTACTGCTCCTGCAATATAAGATTAGCAAGGACTGAAGAAGGAATGAGGAAAGGTCAAAAAGACCATCAAACAAGTGGCTTGGTGGTGGTGATGAAGCAATCTATTATATTTTTCAAAGTTATCATGTTTCCCATCTTTATATTCAGGCTTACCCGCTACCTCCTACGTGTAGATCTGGAAAGCAAAAGATTTGTAGGAGGATTGCTGCATTTCCCCTCCAAATTACTTATATGAATTGCTTTCCTTTGTCATCTCTCTGTTCCTGAGGGTCTGATAGATTTTGCGGATGACCTTGAGAGCTCTTTGTATGTGGGCAACACTTCATCCCAGTGGCAAGTTCTAAAGAAGGTAACCTTTGTATAGATCTAAACTCAGCTGGTCGGAACTCTTCTAAACCCTTTTTAAAAACCATCTGAATTAGCCTGGTTTCTCTTGGGTGGAAGGGAACGGCGAGTGAAAGGCCAATTGCCCCATAAAGCCCTTGATTTTGTCTGTCCACAAACCTTTCTCAGAATCATCCCCACCACCCCATGGATTTGTCCCCGTCTTTTTTCCAACTAGCACCAGTAAATGTTGTCATCGTGCTTCAGAAGATCAACAAAGAATATGCAGAATTTCAGCTGCCATCCACCAGTACTTTGTCGGGCTGGACGGGAGAGGATGTGGCTCAGACAGCATTTTAAGCAGAAAAGAACAGCAGCAGCAGCAGAAACAGATAGCATCCCATCTGTAAAATGAAGGGAACAAAGACTGAAATGCTTAGATGCAAAAGGGTAACAGTTACCTCATCTGGATTCCCCATAATCATAACTGTAATTGTTTGGTGGGAGTGGACCGAGATCCCTCTTGCAGAGGAAAGAGCAGCATGGAAGCAAGTAAGCTGGCATGTGCATACATGATTAGAAATGATGGGAATTGTAGTCCAATATAGCTGGGGAGGTGGCATCATTGTAGCCTAACCAATCTGGAACCTGCCAGATCGGAGAAGGCTGCTGTTGTCATCAGGCTAGCCTGCTTTTGCAGAAAAGTCTTGTTTCCATCCAGGCCTTTCCTTTACTAAAGGGTGCCTTCTGCTTGCCTGACGCTTGCAGGGCTGGGAAAGGATGGTTCCTAGCAGAGCTAATTGGGTCGCCAAGGGTCCTTGATGTACCCCTGAAGACGGAAGCAGCGTGGGTGTACAATTTGCTGTTGATGGCTAAGATGGGGGCTGAAACGATAAAGAACAAAGGCTTACACACTCAGGAGCGGAGCAGTTGCGGAGCCAAATCCCATTGGAAGTGGGAGGGCAGTGATGAGAAACAAAGGACCAGGAAGGCCTAAAGCTATACTACACATTTGCACTAGAAAAATCACTTATGGAAATAGAGTTCAGAAATGGATGCTAAATGCTAGGGGGAAAACTGCAGATTATAGATAGCACTCAGCAGTAGAGAGCAAACAAAATACTTAGCTTGTCCCGGCCATTCACAGGAGGTGGTTGCCCTCCCCTCTGCCATTTCAGATATGCAAAGAAGGTGCCCTTCTACTTCTTTCTGAGGCACGTTTTTGCCTATCCTCTACAGCATTTGTACACTGTAAATTAATGAAGAAATAGGTAGGACACATTGGTCCTTGTTGTTGTACATTTCAAGAGAAAGCATGCCTCAAGTCACCAAAACAAACTCTTTCCCATTATTATCAAGGCACTCCTAGCCTCCAGGGACCAGATGTCTGAGGTGACCAATAATGAGATCAGTGGCCTTTGACCACCAGGCCATTCATCTGAATTTGAACCTGCTCAATAGCTGTTGTTGCCTGACAACCATTTGGCCTTGTATCAATGTATCCCGATTGGAGTCTGGTTGTCACTGGTGAGAAGCGCCTGGACTACACACACAATATGAATCTGGATTTATGTCATGGAGAAGAGAAAGTAGTCAGGTGGATTGAAGCTATCCTAACCTTATTGCCACTTTTGTATTCTGCCTCTGCTCCAGAGAGGGCCACGAGACTGAGGAATTCTGGGAGGTGTTGCTCAGCAATGTAACTTTTCCAACCTCAGCTTTCCTCTAAAGTGTGTGTGTGAAATGTTTGGGGCATCATAAACATGTATTCAGGGGATTCATGGCTGAAGAGTGATTGCATGACAGAATTCCACTACCCTTACGTTGAAGTGGCACTTTGGCTGCATGACAGAGTGCTCCCATACAAACAGAAGGGATATTTTCAGAATGGAGTAGGGAACAAATCCATTGAGGCAAGAAGATGTGCCAGGGTGAATTGGACTCAAACGCCTGCAATCAGACCATTTCCTCCAGCATACCGTAATCAAAGAAATCATCCATGTGCCTCTAGGGCAGCGTTTTTCAACCACTGTTCCGTGGCACACTAGTGTGCCGCGAGATGTTGCCTGGTGTGCCGTGGGAAAAATTGAAAAATTCTAAAGAAATTCAACCCAGGGCCGGCAGGCGGCCCACAGCTGGGAGGCGCTATAAATAGCGTCCAAGGGCCAGCTTGGCTCCTCCCCCCCGAGGCCCGTGGCGCTGGCGTCACTTCCTCCCCGGCTGGACCTGGCCCTGCTCATTCTCTTAGTGTTTGCCCTGTGCCTGCCGCAGCCGCCACAACTTGCTCGCTCCCCTCTCCCCCCTCCTTTTTTTACCCTGGACCACCACCACCCCTTTCCTGGGAGCTACCAATGGACTGAGCCGCCCGACAGCCCGCCCACCAACACGAGCCGGCCCGGGAGCCCCAGCCCAGAACAAACCACCAGGTGAGGGGAAGGGGAGGAGGGGCGCCCGGCTGCCCCATGAGCACTGCGGCAGGGCTGCGAGGAGGAGGGGATGGAGGAGGCCTCCGCCGGGCCTGGGCTGAGGAGGTGGGCGGGCGGGGGGGGCTACTGGCACGGCTGGACGGCCGGCCGGCCGGCCCTTAGGGTCCAGGAGGGGAAGAGCTGTCTCTGAGGGGCCCCGCGATGGGTTCCTTGAAGTCTTGCCCGTTTCTTTCTGTCTTGGGTCGCCCTCTTCTCTCTCTCTGTCTTTTCTTTCTTTTCCCCCCCCACCGCTCTCTTTCCATTCGTACCCTTTCCCCTCTTCATAGAAACGTGCTCATTTCTAGCCTGCATATGTGTATGTCTAGCAGCCTGCCTACTGTAATTAAAACTGTAAACCGCCCAGAGACTCCTTGAAGTGGTATGGGGCGGTATACAAGCAGAACACTTTCTGCCTTCTTTCCTTCCTGCCTTCCTTCATCCTCCTCCCCTTCTGTCGCTGGACTTGCTGAAGGCATCTGCCTTGGCCACAGTGTGGAGAGCAAGATGGGCTTTTGGGTCTTATTTGTGTTCCTGGAGAGTCAGTGCCCCTTCTCAGGTCTCCACTGGACACAGAAGTCCATGCAGGGCAAAATGTCTTTAAAAAAACAACACAGGTAAGTGGGAACTGGGTGCTAGAGAGCGGGCTGCCTCAATCTGTGGCCCCTCTGTCCTGCTTCTCCCTACACCAGCAATGGCGAACCTTTTAGAGACTGATATAGGCACAGAGTTAATTTTTTTAACATTTTCTAATGGTGGTGTGCCTCGTGATTTTTTTCATGAAACAAGTGTGCCTTTGCCCAAAAAAGGTTGAAAAACACTGCTCTAGGGAGACCAAGATATATATGTACAGTATGTATGTATGTATGTATGCATGCATGCATGCGTGTGTGTGTGTGTGTGCGCGCGCGCGCGCGTCCGTGCATGTGTGTGCTTTAAATGGTTTTTATTCTTATTAACGTATTAACGATTAATGTTTAATTGTTTTATTCTTTTTTTGTATAGTATTTTAAACCCATTACTACTGTACAACTGTAATGGTTGTGAGCCGCCTTGGGTCCTCTATGGGAAGAAAGGCATAACATGAACAAAATAAAATAAATATTGAAATGTTGTGCAATCCACTCCTTCAGACACACAGAATGGAAGCCCAGGGCTCATAGTGTGTGTGTTGGGCGGGGGGGGGGTCCTCAATGAGAGCGAAGTTGGATCCAGATAACAATTGCAATTTTAGCCATGCAAAAGGATTTCTACCAGAAATTCCAAGGTCTGCAACAATAACTCCATACATAAATTTTCAGTTTGTTAGCACAAATAGTAAAGTGGCTGATATATATGTACAACTCCGACGGTCTGCTCCACTCTTTTCTAAGGTTACAGGAAATGCAGCCAAAGAGACATTTGTGGAAGGATTCATTGATTCAACTGAATTCCCAGATAATGAAACACTGGGTGATCAACTTCCTTAATCTGGGGCCATACCAATGTTTGAGACCACTGGTAATCTGGCAAGGAATGGTGGGAATTGTGTAATCTAGGATGTCTAGAGGCTGCGGGTGTGTGTGCAGTGGGTGTTGGGGAGGCCGAATACAGAAGCATCATGAACAGGGCTGAAGACTTTTTTTTTCTTTTAGGAATGAGAGGAATTATCATCTGTAGAAGCACAGCCTACTACGCGGATGAAGGTGGAAGGTAGTCATTGGTGTAGTTGAAGAGTATTTCATAGAATCTGATCTAAGCAGGAAAGCAGCTTCCTAGACGGAGGGCAATGAAGTTTAAAAATACATCCTATTTGCATTGTTATTTCATTGGAAACAGGAAATTAAGCAGTCTGTGTAGTCTTGAAAGTATTTTGCTCCTTTCCTCTTTTTTGGAAATGGAAAATCTCCTTTTCCTGCATAACACTACTGAGCAGACTTTCAGCAAACCAAGAATGAAAGGAAAGCAGCTCTTTCCAACACTTCCAAGCTTTATTTAGTTAGATTAAAAATACTCTGTGGGTTGTTTTATTTAAGCAGCAGCAAGTTTTTTTTTTAAAAAAAAACCTTTATTTGAACATAGCAGCTCCAGAAAGTCGTTAACATGATAAATGTTGGCCAGGACTGGTAATACTGTATGCCTTGCAAATAAATAAAGAAATCAAAACCAAACCCATTTTTAATCTGCAAAGAGGAAATGTATTTCCTCCATTTATAAAATGAAAGAAACCTACAAAGGAGTAACAAGCAATGTTAACACAGTTGGTTAATCAGCACATTTTATTCTGGAAGGTTTATAGGAGAGTGCTCAGAGCACATTTCCATACTGTTTTCTATGGAAGAGGGGCCCACTGCATTCCGTGGGGGGCGGGGTCTTACTCCTTTGTAAAAGCATTTTGGACTACAGCTATTAACTGGGAGCACGTCAACCCTTTTAATCAAACAGGAGGCAAGTAAAAGCTTTTTCTTTGGACTACAGTTCCCCACATCCCTTCAGTGGGAAGCTTTTATTGGCTGGGCAGTGTTGCCCAGAAAACAAACTGGTTGAAGCACCGCATAAAATGTTCGCTGCTGTGTGTGTGTGTGATTCAGATCAAAATTAAAATTCGGCTTTCAAAAGCCAGAGATACCTGGCTTTCTGGACCCAACTGATAGAATTTACAGAGGGAAACATGATCCTCTTTCTAAAGCAGTTTCAAGACGAACATATTATCCGGGAATCAGACAGCCTGCAGACCGAGAGGCTAGGACCCTCCGTTAGGGTCTCCGATCACGCCTTGGAGAGCAGGTGAAGGGGAAGCAAGCCTGGGTTCGGCGGAAGAGAGCGTCTCCGTTCCCCGAACCCTCTCCTTCCTCTCCGCCCTGGGAGCGCGGCGGCGGCGGCGGCGGCGCGTCCAAAGCCTATTGATTCATTCACCGGCGGCTGACACCATTAACCTTGTACAAGTGTAGCCTGTGTTCTGCCTCTTGAAGATGCCCCCGAGGATCTCTCAATGACACTGGCTAATTAACGCCTCATTAACAACAACCGCGTCCCGCTCTTTGATGTATACAAGTTAATTTGTTAATTGCACTTTAATTACCCAGTTATTAAGCGCTCCGAGGCGCTTCGGCAGATGACGGCAATTAACGCGGGCAGCAAATATACAGTAGCTCCCACGCCTTGGGAGATGCTATCAGAAGGCCCATTCCCTGCCCCGAAGGGAAAGAGAGCGCTAGGAGGGAGGGATGGCCTGGTAGGCTCTGCCCTCCCCTGCCCTGGGCGCTGGGGCGGCTGCCTTCGCCTCCTCGCCAGATGCTGAGGTCGGACTTGTTGGAGCTTCACACTAGCTTCTCCAGGAAAAAAAACAACAGCTGCCAATAAATTATTATTATTATTATTATTATTATTATTATTATTAATAATAATAATAATAATAATAATAATAATAATAATAATAATAATAATAATAATAATAATAATAATAATATACACCACGTGTGACTGTGGCATGTGTTTAAAAATCACCCAAGAGGTACTTTCCTCTTCCAAAAAGAGAGAGAAAGGAAACAACATATTCCATTTGATACCTCACAAAGAAAGAAAGAAAGGAAGGAAGGAAGGAAGGAAGGAAGGAAGGAAGGAAGGAAGGAAGGAAGGAAGGAAGGAAGGAAGGAAGGAAGGAAGGAAGGAAGGAAGGAAAGAAAGAAAGAAAGAAAGAAAGAAAGAAAGAAAGAAAGAAAGAAAGAAAGAAAGAAAGAAAGAAAGAAAGAAAGAAAGAAAGAAAGAAAGAAAGAAGAAGAATACAGCCACTCTTGGGAGAGGGGCACAGTATGGCTAGTCAACAGAGCTGGGTGCCTTCATACTCTTTGAATCTCCCAAAAGCAGGGAAGTCTGGGTATCTGTTGAAAGGTGCCAAGGTGTGTCAGAGGTGAGGAGGGGAGCTGTCTTTTCCTTCTTAGTTGAAACTGACATGCCAGAGCTTGGTCAAGTTACTTGATCATGGCAGAGCTGGCTGGGGAATTCTGGGAGTGCCCATTTTCCAATGTGTGTGTGTTGTGTCGTTACAGTCGTGACCGACTCTATGTAACTCCATGCCCATGGAGTTTTCTTGGCAGGAATACTGGAGTGGCTTGCCAGTTCCTACTCCAGGCGCCTACAGCACCTGGTATTCCCTGGTGGTCGCCCATCCAAGTACTAACCAGGGCCGACCCTAACCCATTTTCCAAATTGTGTAATAAATCTGGCCTAGGAGGTGGGAACACCATAAAATCTCAGTGTGGTGGTTCACTTTGAAGGGGTTCCATGTGTGGCTTGGTGATCGAGAGAAGGTGTCGTTTTCAGGGATTGAGGAGGGATGGCAAACAAGCCCCTGCTACTGAGTACCCTCTTTATGGGCACAAAATAAGATGCATTTGCAGGATGGACACCATCCTGAGGCGGGTGCTCTGGCCTCCCTCGAGTATAGTTTCTCCGTTGAGAAGCATCACAGGCACAACAAACTTTGGCGAGACTGTACGTTTTGCTGAATGGCGCTCTCCCTGCCTCCACTTAATAATACATGCCACTCATCTTACTGTATATCTTTTTGTTTCTTTCACTGTCTCTTTAGCAGGTGGGTGACTTGTGACTGCCAAAACACCACCACCCAGACCGATGAAGCTGTTTGGATGAACAGCGAAACGTTTCTATCTCTCAAAAAAGAAGTCCAGTAGCCATG
The DNA here is from genome assembly GCA_037367245.1 of Phrynocephalus guinanensis. Taxonomy (NCBI): domain Eukaryota; kingdom Metazoa; phylum Chordata; class Lepidosauria; order Squamata; family Agamidae; genus Phrynocephalus; species Phrynocephalus guinanensis. The sequence goes on along the minus strand of CM074734.1, from coordinate 103,383,892 downwards.
ACTCAACTTCCAGATAAACTCACCTGGATGACTGAGAATCTTCACAGACACCACCCATACCACCTATGCTGGGTTAAACATTAAGGTGTGTATGAAGTCTGACTAATCATAGGTGGTGAGAAATCTGACTAATCTTATAAACAAAAATCGGGGGTTGTCCCCCCCCCAAAAAAAACAAAATTCTTTCAACATCTCACCTCAGGAAGGATACACTCCAGAGCTGATAGTGCTATATGAGTTTGAAACTAACGATGGCCTGATGTATAAGATCCCCAAAGGAGTCGCAACAACCTCTCCTATCCAAGGAATCTGCAGGCAGAGTCTTATTATAGTGTATCTTGTGTTTGCACTTGTACATTCCGGACTATGTATAAAAGAAGAGCCCATTGTAGCTGTCCAGACGTCCTTTAACTGCAGTCTCTGACATCCTTAAGCATTAGCCATTGTGACAAGAGTTGATCGGAGTTGTAGTCCAACAACATCTGGAGGTCCACATGCTTCTCATCCCTAATATATGATTACGGTCCATCTTAGTGGGCTGCAGTGGGGAATCAATGAACCAGTGTTTTATACACATCTGGGCTGAAAGGATAGTAGGCCTACGATAGTCTGTATGTACGTATTGTACACACACACACACACACACACACACACACACACACACACACAGCTGGAACAAGCAGCAAGAAGGCTAGTAATAGCATGTTACAGCCCCATGACTGACAGTTCTTGCCTTTTTATCACACCCTTCTTCCATGAAGCTAAATCAGACACAATTCTACTTCCTGTCAGTGTTATTATCACTGCAAACTTGACAGGAAGGTTGGAATAAATGATAGGAAGTGGTCCAAAGTCACTCAGTAAAATTCATAACCAAATGGGAATATGAACCAGGGTAGTCTCAACAGTGATGTATGAGAGGCAGCATATGGATTTACCCCTGCTGTGTCCTTATGAGTAGGAATGTGATATCATCCGCCATGCCCCTAGGCCAGTGATGGCGAACCTTTTAGAGACTGAGTGCCCAAACTGCGATTTAAAACCTACTAATTTTCCGCAAAGTGCAAATATGGCAATTTAACCTGAATACAGGTGGCTGTGAAGGAGGTGATGTCGGCTACCCACAGAAAGGGCTCAGAGTGCCGACACTGCTTTAGCCTCACAGAGGACAAAAGAGAAAAATTGTTGCAACCTATCCCTGTAAGTAATGCATAGTGTTTGAGAGCTGTCTGGTCTTGAGCAGCAATTAATAGATATTAACCTTACTAAAGGCCTGTTCCTCAGCTCACTTCCATTTTTCCTAACATTACTGTATATCTTCCAAAACTCTGCTTAAATTGAATCAGTTTCCTGTTGATCTTCTTCAGTGTTCAGGTTTCATAATCATACACAGTAATGGATACAAAATTATACATAATAATAGTGAATTTGCCAAGGCTTCTAGAACACATCCTTGCTCTTAAATATATTTTCCAGTCTTTGAGCAGTTGCTTTGTATTCCATATTGCCTACGGGAAGATGGGTGGGGTATAAATGCAATAAATAAATAAATAAATAAATAAATAAATAAATAAATATTTTAAGGTTATAATAATAATAATACCTTTAGTGTCAATGTACAACATGTGCACAATGAAATTGGCTGAGTCTCCCTTGCCCACCCCAACCCTCATCCCACCCCCATCCCACTAGCAACCACTCAGTCTTATTGCACCCTGTGTACTTGACACAGTATGTGTCAGCCCACAGGTCAGTTCTTCTATACTTGTCCTGGGATTATTTCCCATTCAGCAGTCTGACAGCCCATGGATAAAAATTGTTCTTCAGTCTGTTGGTGCGGCAGGCTATACTACGATATATTCTGCCTGATGGTAACAAAGTAAAGAGGTGCTGACCGGGGTGTGAATCATCCTTAAGAATTTTTCCAACCCTCCTGAGGCAACGATCCCTAGCAATGTTGTCCAGTGCACTTAGGGGACAGCCCGTGATATATTGAGCTGTGCTTACCACCCTCTGTAGTGTCTTCCTGTTAGCCACTGTCAATCCAGCATACCAAATGGTAATGCAATATGTGAGGATGCTTTCAACTGTGGAACAGTAAAAGAGATCATCAGTTGTTGCTTCACTTTGTTCTTACGCAAGACCCTGGGGAAATGCAGTCTCTGCTGGGCCTTCCTGACTTCTTTGGTTGTATTGATTCCCCAGGAGAGGTCTTCACTGAGGTAAACTCCCAGAAATTTAAAGGAAGAAACTCTTTCCACACAGCCCCACTGGATGTACAATGGGGCTGGTTCCTCTCTCTTCCTCCGGAAGTCCAGCACCATCTCCTTTGTCTTGGTAATATTTAGATGCAAGTTGTTTTCTAGGCACCATGTGGATAATTTTTGTTCCTGATTCCTGTACGCTGATTCATCTCCTCCTGTAATAATACCCATTATGGTGGTATCGTCTGCGAACTTAATAGTCACAGTAGATGGATCAGATGATACAGTCATATGTGTACAGTGAATACAGGAAGGGACTAAGCACACAGCCCTGTGAGGAGCCAGTGCTAAGCTTCAGGGAAGTAGATGTAAAAGGCCCAACCCTCACTGTTTGTGAGCGGTCCCTTAGAAAGTCCTTGATCCAATCACAGATGGTAGAAGAAAGGTCCAAATCAGCCAGCTTTTTAATAAGAATGCTTGGTAGGATGGTGTTAAAAGCTGAACTGTAATCAATGAAAAGTATCCTAACATAATTTCCAGGTTTCTCCAGATGACTCACTGCAAGGTCTAAGGCAGTAGCTATGGCATCATCTGTTGATCTGTTTCTCCTATAGGCAAACTGATGTTTGTCAAAGTCTGGTGGAAAACATTTTTAAGGTATTGGAGAACCAATCGTTCAAAGCATTTCATCACTACAGACGTTAATGCAATAGGTCTGTAGTCATTTAGGCAATTAACTGCTGTTTTCTTTGGGACTGGGACAATGGTAGCTGCTTTCAAACAATATGGAACACAAGCTGTTTGCAGGGAGATGTTAAAAATTCTTGTCAGGACCCCTGCTAACTGTTCAGCACAATTTTTTTACCACTATACCCAGGATCCCGTCTGGGCCTGCAGCTTTACTGGGATTCACAGCCCTCAATGCAGCTCTCACTTGATGGTCATATAGAATGAGTGGCTGGGAATTTGAGGATTTGCAAGCAGGTACTATGGGGCCTGGTCTTTTAACCTCATAGCGAGCAAAGAAGATATTCAGCTCCTCTGCCAGTGAGGCATCAGCCTCAGCCATGTTCCTCATCTTGCCCTTATAGTTGGTTAAATGCTGCAGTCCTTGCCACACTCCCTTTGTGTTGTTATCAGCTAAGTAGTTCTCCACTTTATGTTTATATTTTTGTTTTGCTGCCTTTATACCTCTTCTAAGTTTAGCCCTAGCCTCTCTATATGTATCCATGTCCCCTGCCTTAAAGGCAGAGTTCCGGGCTCTCAGAAGTGACCTTACCTCAGCAGTCATCCAGGGTTTACAATTCCCATAGACTCTGATACATTTATCCGATGTTACATTGTCAGCACACACTTTGATATAAGAAAGTACAGCATCAGTGTATCCATGTAGGTCTTGGTCTTCAAATACACTCCAATCAGTTGTTTCAAAACAGTCCTGGAGCTGACTAAGAGCACCCTCTGGCCATATTTTAACCATTTTAATAACTGGCTGGGTTCTTTTCCTGAGAGGGATGTACTTTGGGCATAGAAGAAGTGAAGAATGATCAGATGTGCCCAGATGGGGAAGAGGGATTGCCCTATATGCCTGTTTCAGATTGGAGTACACATGATCCAATATGTTCTTCCCTCTGGTGGGGAGTTTCATGTACTGTTCAAACTTAGGGAAAACAGTTCTTAAACAGGCTTGATTGAAGTCCCCAGCCACGACAAAAGCACCCTGTGGATGGATTTGCGGCTGCTTAGAAATGATGGCATATAGCTTGAAGAGTGCCTCGCTGACATTGGCATCAGGTGGAACATATACAGCTATTATAATTATTATCACAGAGATTTCTCTAGGCAGATAAAATGGCCTACATGTGACTGCCATCACAATTCCACATCTGGGGAACAATACGTATAAACTACTCTGCAATTGACACACCAGGCATTGAGTATGTAAATACAGAGTCCTCCTCCCTTGCTCTTACCGGAGTTGCTGTTTCTGTCTGAACGAAAAAGAACTCGGTTTGTCAGCTGCACGGCCTCATTGGGAACAGCTGAATGTAACCAACTTTCCATGATAATGATCGCACAACTCTCACGGAGGATCTTGCTTGCTGCCATCTGCAACTCCAATTCATCAATTTTATAGACGAGGGATCTGACATTGCTCAAGAAGATGCTTGGCAGTGCTGGTCTATGAGGCTGCTTACGGAGACAAGTTAACAGACCAGCTCTACAGCCCCGCTTTTGTTTTCGTTGCTTTCTCTTCTGCTTCTGTCAGCAACTCCCCCTCCCAAGAACAATCCATAGAGATCCTGGAAGCCTTGCTATGCAGTTCGGTATGCTATGAGCCTGCTGAAACTCTGTTGTTACTTCCAATTTTCTTGTGAGCCCGATGTTTAACAGCTCTCTGCGTGAGTAGGTGAATTCTGCTCCTTGCACCACAGTGTGCACACACAACCACACACACATTATTCCAAACAAAACACACCAATCTTGGGAGCTCAGAGGCGCAGCATGTGAATGCGCCGCCATCTTGGAAAGGTTGTGATACATTCAATCTCTGCAGCTTGAAGAGACTGGCAACAAGTTAACTTCTGGTGATTTATTTCTTCCTAGTACCCTGAAACCAGCTTTCATTTCAGTTTCTAAAATCTAAGAGTCTTCATGACAGAATTCTTCTACAAAAAATTGTCATCCTTGCATCTCTTCTCTACAGTATTTCAGTAAAATGTTTAGATTATCTTAATCAGATAATGTATTTTTCTGTGATTCTTTCACTATTGCTAATCTTAGCACAAATCTTCCTTTGAATCTTGGTTCTTGTAGAAGAGACCTCTTGTGTTTTTATCTTCTGTTGTTCTCGTCTGTTCTTTTGCAGTGTTTATTATGGTAGTTCTTTTTTCTTGACTACATACCAGTTGCTGAAAGTTTCTTTTATGATTTTGATCCTATATCTGTCACCCTCTCCTTTTGCTTCTTGTCTCTTTTTTATTGTTTTAATAAGTTTAAATTTTACCAGTTTATTCCAGGCAGGTAGATATAAAACCATCAATAGGTTAGAAAAAATTGCATGTCTAGTTGTATACCTAACTGTGAGCAGGCCAGAATTATCTTTACTCAGCCATGGCCTAATATTCGGTCACAGCAAAAACTAGATTGTGTGTGGATTCAGCTACAATCAGTCTGTATACCTGGGACAATACTGCTTATTTATTTATTTTTAAGTTTATATACTGCACCGATTTTCCCAATATCTGTACTCATTCCAGCCACTGCAACTACAGAAATGAACAGCTTATTTTACCTTAACTTTACTAAGTCTGTTAATAAAGATAGCTCTAGTCTGCATTCATAGAGGAGGAAAGTGTTGTGTGAACCCACTTCCTGGTGCAATCTTAATTATACACTTAACTGTAAGTAAGAGCCATCAAATCCATGAATGTGGGTTATGTAGTAGTAAACAGCCAATATGTATTTACTGCTATTTATAGCGTGACAGCAGAAACTGATGGAAGTCAACATGCGTTAATCTGGCACAGGTTACAATAAAACTTACAACAGCCAGTTCTCCGATTTCTAAATTGCCCAGGGCTTGTCAACCCACAGAGCTAGGTGACTTGACAGAATATCACATTCCCAGAAGCTTGTAATCACAGTAGCCTTTGCATCTATTTTTAAAACTTTTCTTATTACTTACCGCCCAAAATGCAAATAGCAGTCCATTGTTATGATATGCAACAATACAGAAACTGGAGCTGTTCTCAAGCTACTTCTTCATATAACCCACATTCATTCTCGATTCATCCTAGTGCTGTGAACAGACTTAGGAGAAGCTCCCACCTGCACACCCCCAGCTGCCATCATCACCTTCTTCATGATTTGAGCACCAAGGCTCGACAGAAGAAGAATCTTGCTGCTGTGCAGAAAATCCAGGTTCTCACTCACGTCAACAGCCTATATACAACCAAGACCCATATCAGGTTGTTAATAGGCATAGAGACCTCACTAGACCTTGTCAATTTTCTTTGCCACTGAAAATGAGCTCATCCCAGGGCAAGATTCTGCTGAGCGAGAGACAGACAGGAGAAAAAGCCGGCTGGTTTCGGTTTGTGTCCCTTTCTCAATCGCCTGGGGCCCACACTTGCTCAGTGTTGTCAGCCAACTCTGAGATGTGTAAGCAAGTGTCAGACCCTCCGGGTCTTTCCAGGAGCTGACTTTCAGCTGGGCTCCCTTCAGTCTTTTTAATGTAAGTTCTCCCTGAGTGGAGAACAGCAAAATGACAGAAACTAAACATACGGCTGCTGCAAAAGGCGTTTTTGGTGTGAGGCAAAGAAACCAAGCAATGAATCCTCACTTCACCCCACCCCACCTCCACCCCTAAACACACACACACACACACACACACACACACACACACACACACACACACACACACACACACACACACACACACACACACACCATGTTCCCCCTGTTACTGGGACCTCTCAGCCATTAGCCTGTTACAGAATTCAGCTAAAAGCCAAGAAAGGAGAGCCAAATACCTGTCAACTTCTCTCACACTGAGCTTTTGCCAAGAGGTCTATAAAAATGTCATTGTCTGTCAGCTGCTGGTGATTATGTTCCCCTTTAGTCTGGCTCTTGGTAACGTACATATATATTTTAAAAAGAGTGAGTATCGCTTTTGCACCACTCGGGCCTACCCCTGGCCTTTTTCAAACAATAATATGCTAAATATGAAGAGACAGAAGCTGTTACAGGAGTCTTTAAGCGGTGCCAAGAAAAATGAATAATTAAGAGCACGTTACTTGCAAAAAAATGGACGCTAATGCTTTTAAGTTAGGTCTTACGACCATGGCTTTCAGAAGACATGGCTGCTTCGGCCCTCCCTTCTCCGCCCCCTTCATCTTTTACGTAGTATTCATGTGCTTTGGAACTGCTTCTGCTTAGCTTAAACTTAAAAGGAACTCCCCCTCCCCCAGAAAAAAAAGAAAGAAGGAAGGGAGGAAGGGAGAGATTCTTCTTTCCTCTCCCCCTTTTACATCCGAGCAATAATATAGATAGGAAAAGGATGAAAGTGTTTTGTTGTGTGCCTGTCTATTACCTTCAGATGCCTCGTTGCTGTTTCTCTGCCAACCAGAACTAGATAATTTCTTAGAAGCCAGCATGGAACTATGATGGGGGGCAGGGGGGAGAATATAACGACGGGTTTCAATTGAGCTGAAGGGAAATCATAATTAGAGCTGAACCACATTTGGGACAAATGTATGCAAACTGCTCTACTTGGGATTTGTTTGCAACCAATCCAAGTTATGTTCCTTCATTTTGAATTAGATTTCTCTCACGCTACCCTCACTTTTCCCGAAGCTGCCAGAGTGAACATCCAAGGGGGGGGGGAGAGAGAGACCCCAAAAGACACATGATAGACACTGTCAAAGAAAGGAGGTGGGTTAGAAGTGACATTGCTATAACAGTAAGTTAGAGGAGCCCATGAAATGATGCTAGCCATCCACTAAAGTGTTACTGTAACAGGCTTACCCAATCCAGCACAGGAAGGGAATGGATCTGGAAAACCAGATCTTTCCTTAGGCCCTCCTGACACCTTGAAAAGCCTGAGAGGCTTCAGGTCAGGCCACAAAAGAAATGAGCTGGCTGGGTCCAGTCTTCAGATGGAGGCATCCTGCCAAGAAGCTAGGTGGGATAGATCACCTGAGTGATCCTGAGGTTCCTGAAGACTTCCCCAGGGTGGAAGAGAGCCCTAGCAAGACTTGGAATGTAAAGGGGGGATAGACTACTTTTAATTACCTTAAATTAAATGCTTCCAGCACCTCATCTAGATTACATGGCACCAAGTTATGCAAAGCATTTTGCCCAGTGGATCAGACCAGGAATGTCATTTCCACACATGGTCCGTACAGATGCTGGGGGAGGGCATGGAAACAGAAGTCTCTTCCTGTTGCTGCTTCCCCCCACCCCCACCCCAGTGAGTTGTGTTTCCTACATGGCAGCAGTCATATCTGAGTACCAGACTCACATCAGGCACATATGTGCCACTGCTGCCACCCCAGAGGCTCTCACCAGTCCCAGGAAGGGCCACATCCTTAGCACATAGTGTTGTCTGTGCACGACACTGTCTTATCTACATCTGCATTGCATTCTGCATCCCTTTGGAGAGTGGCAGCACAACCATTTTTATGTTGTACGGATTTGCCCCATAGGCAATTTTGTTTAGCAAATTTCCCCTATCTCTGGAATTTTAGTGGGTGATCACACTCCCAACTTCTAGCTCCGTAGCCTGAGACCTAAATCACTGCCCTATCCAGCCTAGTTGTGCTGTCCAAAAACCAACAAATAGATTATAACACTATATGCTGAAATTATTAAGATAGTCATTAGTCATGATGACTATCTCTCTAGAAGTTTTCTCAATGTCCATCACCATGGAAGACAACTGGACTTTCATCAGTGTAGGGCTAGTTACATCAGTAGAACTGACTGGATTATGGATAATCTAGATCCATTTCAGAGCAATTTGAAGCCTGGGTTTTGATAGCGAACCAGCCTTAGTCATGCTGATGGATGACTCTCTCAAAAGAAAGGCAAAGGGAGCATGACCCTGCTTATTGTCCCTTGCCTTTCAGTGACTTTTGATACCATCAGCAGTGGTGGATGATGGATCTGCTGTAGAGTCTGGATGTAGGAAGCATTCCTGCCTAAAAAGTCAGATTCAGAAAGAGGAGCCAAGTGATTTCTTGTCAGTCTCATGGCAATTGAACTCTTGGGAGATCTTTCAGGGTTCCGTCTTAGCTCCTATGTTTTTTGACATCTGATTCTGTAGAAAGCAACTGAGTGGTGTCGCATTGACATCTGAAGTGAAATGCCAGCAGTAGGCTGACGGCACACAGCTCTCTTTCTTCATGTCAGCTGAATCAGACGAGGCCTTGCAAGTCCTATGCCATTGTGTGGATTCAATAAGAGTGGCATCAATCTGCTCAATTATGATAAGGCGAAGCCTGTTTCAAGGATAGCACTGATGTCTGCATTCTGCCAGTTCAGGATGGGGTTACACTGCTTCGTTTAATAGCCCAGTGCAAGGACCTTTTGCATACCTCTGTAGTGATCAGTGCCCTGGAACTCATTTAAGGTAAGTAAGGTGGTGACTACATGGATATATTCCACACAGTTTGGTCTACTGTGGGGACAGGTTAGCTTGCCCCTTTTGCTGGAGACCAGACAACATAAATGCCAGCACATGCCAGTTCATCCTCGGAGTGTTCATACCCATACCTTTCTGATTCCTTGGCAGGAGCTACTCTTCTGGGTAAGATTGCTCCATTTTTGGTTTATTTCCATCATGTGCAATCACTGGGATTGAACCAAAGTGGAGCTTGCGGCTTTATCTGGTTTCAATTTCCAAATAACCTAAAGCTTAACCACTTAGAAAATTAAAAACTTCACCTGCTCATCCATGTTTGTAGGATGAGATAGCCCAACCGTTTATGCTTTGCTCCATGGAGAGGAAGCAAAGATTTCTTTTAATCCTAATGTACTCTATCTTTGGGGTAGTGGTGGTGATGGTAATGAAATTCCACTATTTCTTCCCCGAAGGAGCAAAGAGGAGAATTTTTCTTTCTTTCTTAAGGGAGGTGGTCCAAACAGGGTCTCTTTAAATATCTATCCCATGTGGATGGAAGGATTAGACTGAATGATATTACCATAGCTCTAGGCCACCTTAAGCAACCCTATTTAGCCTGGTCCAGCCTGTTCAAATTGGACTGTTGTTTAGTCAAGCCCTAACTCTTCCTTCAGAAATTCCCCTGGCTTGAGATTCTCAGTGGAAGTCTCTTCTCCACATACATGTATTACATGTATGATGTTACATACAGGGAGAGGCTTCTCATGTGTTTTTCAACAAAGGAAGAATGTTCTCCAGGTGGAGGTAAAGCTCGTGCCATCTTCATGTTTTCTCTGCAGTTCCAAGTATTTTTGTTTGCCTAGGTATTTTGATCTCGGTTCATCAAGCCAAATACTGTAGCTCCTTGTTTTAGACATTTTCTCTCTTTTTCTTTTGCAGTGTGTTATGCTGATGGCAGGAATTTAAATTTTTTGTTATATTTTATTAGCCACTTTAGTGCAGGAAAATAAAGGGCAGTATATAAATATCTGTTATCAAATACATACATAAACAAATGGAAGCTTGCAGCGTAGTGCCTTGTTGCCTTGGGAATAGCCCTTTCTCTTCCTCCCTTCTCACCTTTTATAAACTTTTCCAGATGTTTACTTACATTCCCACATCAAACATCCATTTGGTGGCAGAAATGGCCCTTACCATTAGGCAGAGTGAGACTGTGATCATAAAAGAAAAGCAAAATGTTACTTTTTTTCCTTATTGTATTTTTACTGCCGTTGAGCCGTCGGTACAATAGCCTTGTGATTCTCCCCCCCCCCCGCCTCAGCTACTTATATAATTTGGCCAACAAATGGGCAAAAAAAAGTGTGCCTTTTTGTTTAGCTTGGTCAGGGTGTCAGTCCAGTAGGGAATTGGGGAATTTGCTTTGTGCCAGCATGGTTACCCTTGTTTGTGTAAATAACTTTGCTGGTCTTGGACACTTTGCATTTTGACAGGTTGCCTTGAACTAATCTGGGGTGATTGCTTCTTGTTCTCATTTTTAATATCTAAAATAAAATCAATAAGACATTTCATGTTATGTGATATTATTTTGTGAGAGAAACAACACATTGGGCAGTTGCAAAGAAGTGACTGTAGTTAAATTAATTGATGGTATTCTAATTTAGAATGGATCAAACTGCATTAAACACACACACACACACATACACACACACACATACACACGGTATACCTTGACTTTCTTTTTTCTACCTTTAGGAATAAGAAAAAAATATCCAGTGTTCATAGGGAGCTTGAGATCAGAGGAGGAGACCATCCCCCCCCCCAAAATGGAGGAGGGGAGTGAGGTGACCCCTCTTCTTTGACCCATGATCACCCCCCAATGCTAAAGTTCCATTTCTTAAAAGCATGCCAATGTGCAGATAAAGTTTGCTTATGCACACACATGTAAATATACAGAAGGAGAGAGATGATGTCTGAATCAAACAATATTGCACACAATATATGTCACCCATTGTTTGTTGATATGCTCTGTATCAACTCTTTATGTTCAAGGGCTCAGCATTTCTTCTCCAGGGCATTACCCATGTGAGCGTCATCCAGGCAAATTTTAATTTCTCCACGAATATTCCTTAAGTGCCAACTGTCACTCTGGTGTTGATTTAGTATCATGGCAGTGGTGTATAATGGTTCTCTGGTGATTAATACCAGCCATTTGTTCAAAGCTAACAGCCCCAGTATGACAGGCCCAGATAAATTAACAACGTTAGAAATATGCTAAAGAAAACATTTATGCAGTGGATCAAGTGTAGTATATGATAGCTATATACATCAGTTTTGTATATAACAAGCTATTAATGATGAGTGCAATGCGTTTTACTAATTCCCCCTTCCCTCCCCCCATTCCTCTGTAATTGTTCTGAAGTCACTCATATGGAGCTTGATAAAGCAGGCTGGTTTGTGAGGATGTTAATGGGTTTCATGTGCTTGGAAGTGGGTATTGCAAGCAGACGGAGTGGAGGACAATTTTGGCATTATAGTTCTTGAAGAAGCATTTGTTCATGCTCAGCCAAGGTACGGAGCTGATCTGAGCTGTAAATTACAGAGCCTTTGGTAGAGAGCACAGTATTTACTGGACAACAACATTCCCCCTAGTGATTAAGGCTGTCAAAAACAGTTCCGTATACACTAGCTTCCCTTTAGTCAGAAGCAAGAACTGGATCTGCAATGAGAAATAGAAGGAAAGAATGACTGATGGACCTATGAAGGGTTTTATGTCTGTCCATGCAAAAGAGGGAGGATAAGATCATGAAGAATTGTAGTTATTATTAATGATTCTTCCTAATAATCAGTTTCTCCTATCTGTAATTACTTCATTTATTGCACATCACCTGAATACTAGCCAATAACACAGTGTAGACAGAATCGTTCTTTGTTTTGTTTGCTATGAAGCACCACTGCTTATAGATCAAGTCTGGGGTGCTATGAAATCCAAATCCACATCCCCAATCACTTTGGGGACACGTGTTGGGATTCACACTCAGATGCATTTCCCCACCTTGGGTTGGCATGCCAGCTGAGACTTGTCTTGGATGGAGGCATCTTTGGCATTGTCACCCATGACTTAATAATAGCTTCAATGACTGTAGTGTGCAGTCCAAGGGAAGGTCTTTTAAGACCTTTCAGAAACTTCATTCAAGGCAAATGATCAGCTCATCTGATGATGGACACATATGGTTTGGAGTAGCTTGCTTTTCTTAACGAATCTCACTGGTTCAATGTGTATTTACAGGTGCCATTCAAACGTGATGGGCTTGACCTAAATATGGCTTGGGGGCCCAGCATCATAACCAGTACCAATTCCTGTCTATGACCTTAGGTACTCTGGGGAACCTCTTGATCAAACACAGCAACTTGCTGGTATAAAGAGGTGGTTATTAGAACCCTGCTTTCCCAGTGATGACTGTCCATCTTTGGAAAACCTCCCATACTCTTGGCCACCTGGTTTGCATGCCTTGCACGCAGAGCTGAGTTTCAGGCATCAGGTTAAGATTTTTGTTTTGTTTTGTTTTTACCGACCTTTCAATTAAGGCTACTGTTGTTTCATCTATTATTATTCTTAGCATGCGTTTGTGTTTCTTTATCTGCTGCAATTTCAATAATTTCCAAGCTTCGGTTGGCTTTGTTCTGTTTGTTCAATTATAAAAGAACCGTGTGGTTTTTATTGCTTTGTGGCTCATTAAATTCTATTTTACAGTATATGTAAGCTGCCAAGAGGTAGAAATATATTAAATGAACAGCTGAAATAATTAAATGGCATTAAGTGTAAGTCTCACAAAGCTCTACACAACAGGCAGAGGCATAAGTATGTGTTATTGTTTGTCGTTGTGTGCTGCCAAGCCCATTCTGACTTATGGCAGTCGTTTTCAGGGTGTTATAGGTAGGAAACACTCAGAAGTGGTTTCCCATTCTCTTCTTCCGGGGGCATCCTGGGACTGCACAGCTTTCCCAGGTTTCTGGTCTTCCAGGAATTCCTTTCGGTTGTAAAAGCTGGCTTGACTTCATATACAATGTGTTATTTTTAAGGACCATTATATATGAAGTCAAGCTAGCTTTTACAACCTAACAGAATTCCAAGAAGTTTAGAAATCAAATCCTTCTGGTTCAGGCTAGCAAAAGGGAATGAGAATTTGCATGAGATCCTGACTCCATAAGCCCCAGTTTAATGTATTTGTATGTATGCATGTTTCCTAAGGCAAGAGCTTCGTAGATACTATCTCTATGGGATGCAACTTGGAAGCATGGTTATACAGTGGCTCCAGTCCTTCCTAGAGCAGAGAACCCAGAAGGTGATGCTGGGGGGTCTTGTTTGACACCATGGCTGCTGGTCTGCAGGGCCACTCAGGGTTCCGTTTTGTCTCCTATGCTGTCTAACATCTTCATGAAACCACTGGGAGAGGTCATCCACCAGAATGTGGATGAGACCTAACTCAGTCTCTCCTTGCTATCTAAATCCAAGGAAGCTGTTTCAGTTCTAGATCAGTGTCTAGAACCAATAATGGACTGGATAAGGTTAAATAAAATGAAACTTAATCCAGACAAGACAGAGGTGCTCATGATCAGTTGAAATATAGACAAGGAACTTGGGTACAGCCTCTGCTGGATGGGGCTGTAACAGACAAACAAAAAACATGTGCAGCTTCATCTCTAGCCCTGGATGCATAGGTATCAGCAGTGGTCAAGAGGACCTTTGCACAGTTAAAACTAGTGCACCAGTTAAAACAGTTGGTGCACCCATTCCTAGAAAGTCCAATCTGGCCACAGTGACACATGCCTTGGTGACATTCCAGATGGATTACTGTAATATATACTCTATGTGGGATTCCCTCTGAAAACTCAAGCAAGTCCAAAACACAACAGCCAGATTGCTAACTGAGGCTGGTCACTGGGATCACGTAACCCCCCCCCCCCATTACATCAGCTCCTTTGGTTGCTGATCCATTGCTGGGCATAATTCACTGTGCTGGCACTGATCTATAGATCCCTAAATGGCCTGGATCTAAAAAGCAGATTGTGGATCTGATCTCTGAACTCTTTCTTTCAGCACAGAATGGTGAATGCTGAGCTTCCAATGATCCCTGATTAGGCTTGTATCCAACAGTGTTTGTCTACCAACAAATCAAAGTAGAACTGGTCCACTCTCCATTCCCTTCCCTATGGCTCATAGATCTGAAGGATATGCAGAGGGCTGCTGGATGGAGAGGGGAAGAAAAAGTCTCCTTGTGTAGCAGAAGTTGTCTTCATGTAAAGTTGAATGTAGACCTCAGGTTCTCTTATTCACTTTCTTTTGGTATAGTCGGGTCAGGTCCTTTTTAACACTTGAGTCTCAAAGAGTCACACTTAACTGCAGTATTGATTCAGACAGAGACAGAAGCATATTCAAAGAGCTAATCGCTAATGCCAAACTTCCTGGGTTGCATTTTCCCCTTGCTGTCTGTTTGCTAAGAGAAAAATATTATGGTTAGGTTTTCTTGTGGTGATGTCATTGTTGTTGGTAGTAGTGGTACAGTATTCATTTCCTGAGAAACATTAAGAATGAAAAATCATTATGCCTTGACTATGTTTAACTAACTGCTGTTCAACCATTCTGGTTCTGTATGTTTAGACTGGCCACTTGGTCTTTATGCTTTGTAAACCCACCCCACCCCACCCCCCATCTGCTTCCATACCATCGCCTTTTGCCAAGTGGAGAGAGGACCTCCAGCCTTTTCTGAAGTGGCAACTCTGAAGTGCACCTGATGCTGTGTCCAAAATGGAGTTGATGGGAAGCTTGAGCCCTCTTGATTTAGAGAAAGTTGGATGAAGCTTCAGATGCTCTGGTGTTATTCAGTGTAGGCCAACGTCTGCCTAAGGTTGCTGATAGTTTCCCCCAAATCATGTCAATGTTTTATATTTCTGGACATTCTTCTCACCATTCACCATTTCTCACTTGTACCCCAAACAAGATGTCTTCTGTCTTTCAAATCTGCTTTAGCTTAGCTACTCTTACTTGAAGCCAACTATAACCACAATGCATTTCATTTAGAAAATGATTAGGATATTATTTAGGAATGCTTAGGCAACTTGTGGCTCAAGAACCCTTTGCTGCCTCAGGGGAAGTAGCATCTTGCAAACAGCCACCAGCTTTCCCTGAAGGATAAACCCCCTAGGAGCTACAGAACAAGTGAGGATCCTGAAAACAAACATTGTAGAAGAGGCTTTTTGATCACCCCCTAGTGCTTCGCATGACTTGTTTGCCTGTTTGTTTGATCACACTAGTTGTGCCCTGCCAGGCTCTTGCAAGATCTTTGCTGCAACTTGTGTGCATCCTGTTTTGTATGACCCTTTGTTTAAGAGAACAAGGTACAGGTTGGTGTGACATAGTTATTTATTTATTTATTTATTTATTTATTTATTTATTTATTTAGAGTAGTTTTACCCTGCCTTTCTCCTTGGAAAAGGACTCAAGGGACAACATACAGTCCAGTACAATTAAAACACATTTAACTTTGAGAACAGGGAATTGAGGGACATCTTACAGCATTGAAAGACAACATTAAAGCGACAAGAGAACATGAGCAATTAAAGAAAGAGTAAACATTCCATGTAAAAGTTATGAGGGATGGAAATTAACATTGAAAACATAGTGTCAGTGCAATCACACAAGGTTATAAGTGGTTATAAACAGAAAGTCTATATGATCGTGTATGGTGGATTCTGATAAAAGACACATAATAGGTAATCCATCATTCAGGGAGAGCTTGCCTGAAGAGAAAGGTCTTCGCCTGTTTCCGGAAAGACAGCAGCTATGGAGCAGTCCTGGGCTTTAGTTGAAGGAAGTTCCAGAATCTGGGCGCAGCAGCTGAGAAGGCCCTTTCATGTGTTCCCATGAGATGTATCTGTGAAGGTGGCGGATACAGAGAAGGGCCTCTCCTGATGACCTTAACATCATTCATTAGTCTAGCCTGGACGTCACTTGGGCATGTGTCAAAGTGGCCAGAATAGGTTTCTCAGGAATGGACATAACTGGCATACTAGCTTTAATTGTGTGAATGTGCTCCTAGCCACTGCTGTGACCTGGGCATCTAGGCTCAATGATGAGTCCATGAGCATCCCCAAGCTGTACACCTCTTTTTTCAAGTGGAGGGTGATTCCATCCAGTTGCAGGTTGCATCCCTATCCCTTGTTCTCCCTTTTGACTGACTAGAAGCACCTCTGTCTTGTCTGGGTTTAGCACCTAGAATCTAATACACATTGAGGCTTCATTGGCAGCACTGCTATAAAAATGTAGTAGGCACGTGAATGGCAACTCAAGAAGAGGCTGAATTGTCTGAAGTTGCAAAGAACAGCAAGCATTTCTAAACATAGGAGAGGAATACAAAAGTATTTTTGGCATGCCATTTAGTAAGACATAGATAATTCCTTTAAGCCTTAATGCCAAAGCTTGGCTTACCTGCTATCTTTTCCCTAAGCAATCCATCTGAAACTTTCAGCGAGCCAGGAGGCCTGTAGAAGATGATGCGTTCCTTATCAAAGCCAACCAAACACGGTCTCCTTTCCAGAGAGCTACTCACCAAGAGCTTTAGAAAGGCTAAGAACCATCTGGTCCAAGATCCAGAGGGGCCAGGCAGATGACACACCAACACTCACAGTAAGAAATGCTGAGATAGCCCATCCCTCGTCCTTGACTCCAGTGTCTAGCAATTAAAGCAAAACTGTACAAAATCTGACTCATCCACCATAACGATATGGGGCTTTAGAAATAACTAGAGCTCAGCACCACCTGCATCTCTAAATCCATCTACTGGCTGGATGAACACTTTCCCTGGGAAAGGAAGGCTGACAGGGCTAATGCAGGATCTGCCAGCCACTTTTTTTTCCTGTTTATATACCACCCCATACCACTTCAAGTAGTCTCTGGGCGATTTACAGTTTTAATTACAATATGTAGGCTACACATTGCCCCCCCCCCCACCAGCAAGCTGGGTCCTCATTTTACTAACCTCTGAAGGATGGAAGGCTGAGTCAACCATGAGCTGGCAACCGGGGATTGAACCCTGAGTCATGAGCACAGATTTAGCTGCAGTACAGGAATTTAACCACTTTGCCACGGGGCTCCTCACTTCTTAGTCTGGATGCTTGAAAATGTCTTTGAAACCTCCTGCACGCTTCTCTCTCGATGGTCTTGTTGTCTGCCTTCTTTCCTCACCTGAGGAGGTGAGGGAGCAGGCTGGCTGCTTTTCCTCTCTCCCTTCAAGAAGGGAACCTCAAGGGCAGAGCCCAATGTCTGTGGAAAGGAGTGGCAGCGCTAGTGCATGAAACATGTTAGGGTGACAAGGGTAAGGTCTTTTTGTTAACGATAAGGGAGCTTTCTCCAGTTTACTGTCTTTCACATGTTAGAACTCATTTCCCACAGTCTCCAGACTGCACTGTTTTTCAAAGGAATGGCTGAGAAGGACACATGTTGTGATTCAAAGGGCAACAGGTTGTGAACGGTCGTCAAAGTAATATTTTCCCCCAAGCTTCAGTTTTGCCTTCTTGTGATGAATGCTAGAAGTTGCTTGTGTGTGTGTGTGTGTGTGTGTGTGTGTGTGTGTGTGTGTTATTGTATATATCGGGGTATTTTTCACAACAGATATTCCTTTTCCAAGGAGAAAGAAGGGGTAAAAATACTCTAAAAAAAAAAAAAATAAACAAATTTGCAACATACCCATGCACTGTCAGGACTTTTCTTCTGTGTGATTTCTTGGTTGGGCGTCACCAGTCAGTAAGGAGACTTGGAGTTCATCTGCCCTCCTTTGTTAGAGCATTTTTGGTATCATTATGAAATCGGTGCCTCATTTCTGTGGAATCCTGGGAAGTGCTCAAGTGCTGTAATCATCATCATCATCTTTGAACTGCAGAGATGGAAGGGACCCTATGGGTCACTGAATTCCACCCCCTGACAAGGAGGCACAGTGGGGGAATCAAACTCCCAACCTCTGGCTCCGTAGCCAGAGAGCAAAACCACTGAGCTATCCAGCAGAACACAACAGCTGCAATTTCCTGAATTCCAGTAGAGAATTCCGGGAAATTTACAAGGTTCCAAATTCCAGAACAGATTCTGTAGGAAGGAGGAAGTGGAACCAGATTGCTGTAACTTTGTAGTGTATAGAGTTATACGTATATGCATACAGGGAAATGCAGGTTAGAGGCATAGCAAGGGTTTGGAGCACCTGCGGACAACTTTCATTTTTGCCCCCCTCCTGCTGCCCACCCACCACTGCATCACACCCACCCAGTAAGGTGGACCCAATCCTGCAGACATGGTGCATGCGGGTGTGTGCCCGGGCATGGGTGGACAGGTCTCCTCTCTCTCTCTCTCTCTCTCTCTCTCTCTCTCTCTCTCTCTCTCTCTCTCTCTCTCTCTCTCTCTCTCTCTCTCTCTCTCTCTCTCTCTGTGTGTGTGTGTGTGTGCGTGCACGCGCGTGTGCACCTTACACCTCTCCTGAGTCCTGTGGTGGCCCAAAGCAAGGTGAGGGAGAGGGGAAGGAGAAGGAGGAGGAGGAGGAGGAGGAGGAGGAGGAGGAGGGTGCTGTGGCCACTGTGCTCCCCGCATGCCTGCCTGCCTGCCTGCTTCACCGCTCAGCTGGTGTGCGGTGGTGGCGGCGGCGGCAGGGGTCCCGTAGCCAAGCCTTAGCCATGGGAAAGGAGGATTGCTGGCGGGAACGCACACAGCTTCCTCCTCTTGCTCCCCCTCCAGCCACTCCTGGATTGCTGCATCCTGGGGGCAAATGCACCCTTCCACCACCACCACCCCCAGATACGCCCTTGGTGCATGTGTGCCATGGAATGAAAAGGAGGAGGTTTCAACTTGTTGAGTCCTTTGGGCTAATTGGGGCCATGAATATGGTTAATTTTTTTTTGACAGAAACTCCTTTTCTGGGGGTTTCTACATTTATATGGAGAGAATATCTGAGAAACCGAGCTAAAACAGCATGCCAGTCTGGAACAAAGAGCAGTAGGTTATTCCAAGGGATCTAAAGCTTCAGCTACCCTGATGAGTGCCTGGATTAGACCAGATTTCTAATGAACTGCATTATTATTCTCCCTGTACATCTGAGAAGATATTATCTCTGTGATTCAAACAATATAAAATGTATTTGTTCTTTCACATGGGCAGTGTGCACAATGTGCCATTTTTAAAGTTCTGGGTGAAGTAAATCTGGAAAAGCCAACAGCCAGTAATGCTCATGGGTATTTGAGAGCCTAGTAGTTACTCATTTTGTATGAAAGCAAAATATTTAGAATGTTTGGCAGGGTTTCCTTTCTCTTTCACTAATGAGGCAGTAACAAAAGAGCTGAAGGCCTAGGTTTGGTTTGTGTCAGTTTCATGTGCATACGGTCATACGTCCATCTACCCTGTTCATATGAATCTCTGCATTAGAGATGGGCACGAAACGAGCAATTTTTCATTTTCGTTTTCGTTTTTTCATTTCGTTACGTAACGAAACAAAAAACGAATTTTGTCTCCAAAATGAAACGAAATGAACCGAAACAACAGAAATTTTGTCGTGTGTTTCATTTTCGTTGCGGCAAATACATTGAACTGTAATGAATGCTAATGAAACAGCAATTTTTCATTTTCGTTTTCGTTTTTTCATTTCGTTACGTAACGAAATGAAAACGAATTTTTTTGCAAAAAATTCACAAAAAACGAAAATGAACCGAAACGGACCCCCTAAATGACAAACGACAAACGAAACACAATTTTTTTGAGTCGTGCCCATCTCTACTCTGCATGACTGTTCCAGAGATAAAAATACTATGTGGTTTGCAATGTTGCTTGTTGTAAGGCATTGCTTCAGTAGTCCCAGTTTCCAGAGGGACAGCTGTATAATTTGCACCCAAACCAATCATGTTTGTTGGTCCGTAATAGAATATTGTGCATTAATTTTGGAGTATGTCACACACAGGCTTTAGTCCTGTTAAGCTATACCTCAAAGAACTGGCACTGGATGCCTTGGGGTGTATTTCTGAGTTCTGCTACAATATCTTGTCATTCTGATAGAAATACTAAAGACACTTCATTGAGATTAGCCTAGAAATGTGCACAAAAGCTCTCTCAAAATCCTCCACCCTCTACATGGTAGAGAAATAGAGGGGAAACCCTTCCACCAGGGAAGAAAAATTCAGCAGCAGTCTCCTACAAGTGGCTACAGTACAGCTTCATATTTTTATTTTAGAGGCATCATAATTTGTAAATCTATAGTTCATTCCCATTGCAGATTCTTTAAATACTACTTCCTTTCACATCCTGTAGCAAGTGCACACAAGGACATTCTACCTCCAGAAAGAGCCCAAGCTATTGATCCTTGATTTGCCCTCTCATTTCTCTACATGTCGTTTCCCCATTAAAAATTGTTTCAATTTCCCCGCTTTACTCTCAGAAGACTTTTGGAAATGTTTGCAGTGATATCTTTGAACTTACTATAACATTGTAAGGTAGCAAGAGTCATCCCTATCATATTGGTTTTAATAGTTCCTTCTCATCTCTTTTATTAATCTTTTTTTAACTTCTATTGTCTTCATTACCATACAGTTTCCTTTGTGTGCCCACACATGTTTTCAACTGGACCTGGGCTCTAGAAACACCATGACTAAACATCTCAATTTCAGGTGGAGGAGACATGATATATGCTGTCCACAAAAGAGAGGAGGGAGCAGAAAGCAGTAGCTGAAAGTTTTCATCCACCAAGTATATAGATTCCACCACAGATCTACACATCTCCCTCCCTACTTAAAACACAGATATGTTGGTGCAGCTTTTGGATGGATCCCTACTGGTTTCCATGGAGAGGTTTGTATACCTACCTACCAAGGCTAATTTTGGCTAATTTATAACACACTGAGGTACATTTCCCTCAGGTGTGGGACCAGGCATATGATGAAGATGCAGTCTGGCAGTTTATCAGATAGCTTTGTCAACTGGCTGCAATTAGCTCCAGTCAATTATGCCTATCTCAGGCAAATGTCAATAAGACCCCGACCTCTTTGTGCTTTAACCTGGTAGTTAACTATACCTTGATTATAGTTCCACAAGATCCAAATAATCTATCATATACTTTAATGTTTATAAGTCACTGGAAATAGTTAGCAGCCACAGAAGTTTCAGACATTCTTGAAAATGTAATGACCCTGAGAGTTACTGACATTAAGATTATTTCACCACCTCACAAACAATGAGACAACAACTTGCATACAGAAAAAAATATGTTTATCCTTCACTGACTCTGAAGAGTTCAGCTCTGAAAACTACCTGATAGAACTCCTATAATGCTAATGTTTATCCTTGCTAACCTGCTACCATCAGGGAACTGTGATGCAGGTGATTCTGTGAACTCTGAATTACGGATTACTTGAAGCCTAATGCCCTTTCTCCCTCCCTTCCATTTTGAACTGTGTTTCCCTTTATGTGGTTTTCAAATGTCCCTGTACTCCTCAGATTTATTTATTTAGCTATTATTTTTTCCCTTTGAGCACCTGGTTTTCATATGCAACTTGACGTGAGCGGAAGCTTGAGGTTATGCCATCTCCTCCTAATGCAATTCCAGTATCCGTTAACACCAGAAAAGGGTTTTTTTTTTCTGTTCAGAAATCGTATAATAATCAAGGTGGGGGAGGGAGGGGAGAGGAGAGAAGAGAAGATGTAGAATGCAGGAACAGAATTCTAGTAAAAATACCATTAATAAAGGAGACTAAACGTACCAAGCAAGGGACTTTCAAGTGCATTTTAATCCGCAGACTGTCCACAGCACTTTGCCTACTAACAAGTAAATGGAACCTATCCTAGATTACTGCACTCTGTCAAGGGTAGCTGAGCTGTGTGAAACCGCTATTCTATGCTTCAGGAGAATTTAATTCCCAGAACCAAATGGCCTGCATAGTCTTTGATTCAGCATGAAATTATATTTTCCCCATCAGCAAAATGGACTCCCCCCCATTGGCAAACGGTCACCCCATTTTTCCCAGAAAATGCTCATGAGGCTTGCCCACTGATCTATTTCTGAAGAATTTTATTTTCAATCTTTTCCTGCTCAAAATTAAAGCAAATGAAGGCAGAGTTCAAAAAACCCACATGTATAACTATATTCCCTTTGAAAATAATTCAGTCCACCTCATTGAAAGATGTGTGAAAATATCTGGAAGGTGAGTCATGGCAACTGGACTTCTTTTCTTGAGAGATTGAAACATTTTTCTGCTCATCCAAACAGCTTCGTCATTCTGAGGAAAGCTTGTTGTGAGTCCTCCATTTTATAGTTCACTTTGAACTATAAAACTTTGAACTACAGTACGACCCCCATATCCGCTGATTCACTAACCACGGATTCAATTATCCGTGGTTGGTGATCAGCAGGGGAGGGCGGCAACGAGGGGGGAAATTAAAAATAAAACTTACCGCCACTGATGGCCACAGCCTTCCTCCCCGCTGCCGCTGCCGCAGCCACGAGCCAACCAGTCAACCTCCAGAGGGTGACTGGCTGGTTTGCGGCAGCAGCAGCGGCAGCGGCAAGGAGGAGGGCAGCGGGCAGTGGAGTGGTTGGCTGCCACCACTGCGGCGGCAAGGAGGGAATAACACTTTTTTCTTTCTTTTTCTCCTTGGCGCAGCTGAGCAGCAAGGAGAAAGGGGGGGAGCTTTATTCCCTCCTTGCCAATGGGGGGAGGGTGCTGGGGCAAAAGCTTTCACCCCACCACCCCACCACCCCTTCCGCCACCATTATCCTCAGGTAAGAGCGTTTGTTCTTATCTGTGGGGGATCCTGTAACTGATCCTCCACGGATACGACGGTTGTACTACAGTATATAAAATTTTCACTTCAAACTATAAAATGGAGGACTCACAACTAGCTTTCCTCAGACTGATGAAGCTGTTTGGATGAGCAGTGCAATGTTTCAGTCTCTCAAGAGAAAAAGTCCAGTTGCCATGACTCAACCTCCAGATAAACTCACCTGGATGACTGAGAATCTTCACAGATATAGTGTGTGAAATTAATTCATCTCACTCTGGATTTGGGAAAGCAAAGCTGGGAGTATATTTTACAGCTGGAAATTATATATTTCCCAGGGGCAGTGCTTACAATAGAGTAATTTCCTCATCTCATTCAGCCTGTTTTTTCCCATTCCCAAAAAGAAGTGGGGGGGGCACTTGGTAGTTGCTTAGAAAGCAGAACTTCTAATCTGCTACTGCATATTCAGCCAGTGCATTACTGCTGTCTAACAGACAGAGTTAGTGCTGATGCAGAAACCCACTCCTGTCTTTCCCAACTGAGTGCTGGATTTCCGTAAGAACCTGGAAGTCTTTTGTTAAAAGTATCAATCCTGTTCTTGGCGTTGGGCTTGTTGTTGCTGCTGTTACATGCCATCACGTCACCTCTGACTTATGGCAATCCCGTGAATGAGTGATCTGAACAATGCCCAGTTCTCAAGACCCCTGCTCAGCTCTTGCAAACTCTTGCAAACTGTGGCTTTCTTTAGGGAGACGATCCATCTGGTACAGTATTTGGTCTTCCTTTTTTTTCTCATGATCCACACCTTTCCCAGATTTATTATCTTTTTCATTGCCTCTTGCCTTCTCATGATGTGACCAAAACAGGTCAGCCACAGTTTCATCATTTTTGCTTCCAGAGACAGTTTAAGGTTGATTTGGTCTAGAACCCAGCTGTAGGTCTTTCTGGCAGTCCAAGGTATGCACAACACACACCTGCAGCACAACAATTCAAATGAATCGGGGGTTTTTTTCCCCTATCAGCTTTCTTAACTGTCCAGCTTTCACATCCTTATAGAGTGAGCGGGAACACATGGATGTTGGTAACCTTGGCTTTGGTCTCCAGTAACACATCCTATTCCTTGCATTTGATGTTCTTTTCCAATTGCTGTCTTTCCAAGTCTCATTTATTAGCTGCACTCTCCATTTGGATTGTTGTTTGAACCAAGGTATACAAAATCTTTCACTGTTCTTAATTTCTCCATTTTCAACAGTAAAGCTGTGTAGTTCTTCGCTAGTCATGACTTTCTTCTTAGGGTTCAACTGCAGTCCTTCTTTGGCACTTTCTTCTTTCACTTTCACTAAATGCCACTTCAAGAGCTTGCTGCTTGCTTCCAGTAAGATGCTAGCATCTGTATTTCTTAGATTATTAATGCCTCTTCCACCGATGTTTGCTTTTTTACCTGAATCTAGTCTGGCTTTTTGTATAATGTGTTGGGCAGATTGAACAAACAAGTGGATAAATGCACCCTTAAACCTTTGCTTATAGGAAACCATTCTGTCTCTCCATGTCTCTCTCTGTCCTAATGGTAGCTTCTTATCCACAATACAAGTTATGCATCAGGATGATTAAGAGCTGAGTAACACCCATTTCTTTGTGTGTGGGGGGGGATGTTTTCTCGTGATCCATACAGTCAAAGATTTTGGTGTAGTCTGTAAATCATAGACTGATGGTCTTCAGAAATTATTTTGTGTATTCCAGTAGCCAGAAAATGTTTGATCTCAAGTTCTTCTTCCTTTTTGGAATCCAGCTTGAACATCAGACATTTATCTCTCCTATAAGTTAAAAGCCTTTGTTGCAAGACAATGAGCATGACTTTGTATGCATAGGAAAATAAAGCAATGGTCCTGTAGCTACTGCACTCATTAGCATCTCCTTTCTTGGGGATTGGGATATACTGTATATTAAATGTTTCCAATCTGTTGGCCATTGTTTTGATTCCCATATTTGTTGGATTCTGACAGATTCAGTTGCTGAGGCTTCAAACAGTTCTATTGGTACTCTATCTATTGGTGATTTATTTATTCCTAAAATTTCAAAGCAGCTTTCACTTTACTTTCTAGAACTGCAGGTTTTTCATCATAGACATCCTCTTCAAAGGAGTCTGTCAAATGTTTGACAGAGTATGGGAGGGGGACATCATCCCATGAAAAATTCTGGGAATTAAACTGGGCAGTTGCTCAGTAAAACCCTGCGCTGGACGCATCTCCAATTTGCTAAGTGCAATTGAACCACAGCTTTGATAGTCACCATACCCTCACTGTTTAACTCTTATTGAAAATATCATGCTTGATATATTCAAATAATAATGTGTGTATGTATGTATGTTCTCTGCATGCATGTGTACGCTGTGTATATAGAACAGGACCAGAAAAAGAAATGCAGACCACATTTAGAGTACAAGACTGTGAGTGCAGTGTTGGACGAAATGTTTCATGGAGGTCTAGGGAATGTAAGTTCACTTTCTAGTTCAATGACAGAACTCCCCGGTGGTCTGGTGCGAGCCATTGCCTCTCAGCTTCAGATTTCTGCCTGTAGCAGACAGGAGGGTACTAAGAGCTCCTGCCGCGAAGCAATGTTTCTAAATCAAAACATCTCAAGCAGATCAGACACTTTGCATCAGACAACTGTGCCTCAGGCTGTTGTCAGGGGGAAGCAAGATGTAGTGCTTATTCTAGGTTCTTAGAATAAGTTTGAAAACCTCTCCGAACCATTGAAGAGAGACACTGTCAGGCTGGATACTGCAGCATGAAATACAAGGTCTGCCTTTGCCGAAGTATTTTCCTAAACAGATTTCATCATTTGAATCTCTTAAGAGGCGAGCACCACTCGGTTGGGGTAGACAGTTCTCCAGTCATGGGTAACGCTGTTCCTGGTGTACAGGGATAAATCAAATTGTGTACCTAGCACATCATTGGAGGGAAAAAGCATTAGATCCATACACTACCCATTCTCAGCACTGGGTCTGAAAATTCAGGATGAAAAATTCTTGAGGAGCATCACACAAAACACCGCCTGCAAATTTACAAGCAGGAGGGAACCAGAGAAACCTACAGAGGGATGATCAGATAGCGTTTAACCTTTGAAGAATGGGCAAGGCTGTGCTGGAGAAGTAGGAAGATGGACCGATGTGTTGTGATATCACTGATCTCTTGAAATGCTACAGACCCCAGAGTGTGTGGTGGAGTGAATAGTGCAAACATCACTGGTTTCATGGTAAAATGCAAACATTCATAGTTGTTGTCCCCATAGCAGTGATTTCAAGGAATGTAAAAAACAAAGAAAGAAAGTTGAAGACAACTGTAGATCCATATCAGCGAACCAGCTTTCATCCTTTAGGGGTCTTTTATAAACCTGATGGGTCTTAAATAGCCATTTTTTTAAAAAAATTGTGAAATACAAGACAAAGTGGTGCTAAGACCCTTCCCCTCTGCCCCCCCCCCCATCTACTGTAAGGACCAGATATTCAGAAAGAGCACTGTGCTATTAAATAGAAATATAAAATTCACAGGAGAAGTTGTCCAAATTTCTGGACATGAATGTGCTACATTTTTTTGCATATAATCTACTGTGATGCATGTCATGGTAACATAGCTAGGTTATTATAAAATGCACAGGTTTGCCTCTTGAAAGTGTTTGGAAACTTGTGCGGATCCAAGAAGCTGAGGATGGAGGACAGAGTGAAGCTGCTTTATGGGGAGAAATACAATTACTCCTGACAACAGCATAACTGGATCTCAGTCCATTTCTGCATTCAATTTGAAGTTCAGGGTTTAACGTATACACTTTTAAATGAACCTAGCCCATTTAAAGGACTGGATTACTCAGTATGAGCCTTGTTGGGTGTTTGGATATTTGGAGGGGTCCTTTATCTCTGTTTCAGTTGTCTTTTTATTTATTTATTTATTTATTTATTTATTTATTTATTTATTTATTTATTTATTGCTTCCATCACAGGCATACCTGGTGAGGTAAAGAGACGGGCCTCTGTGGCTGCTCCCAGGTTTTGGAACTCCCCTCTAAGGGAGGCCAGTTGTGCCCCCCTCCCCCAGCCATACACACACACACACACACACACACACACACACAGAGAGAGAGAGAGAGAGAGAGAGAGAGAGAGAGAGAGAGAGAGAGAGAGAGAGAGAGAGAGAGAGAGAGAGAGAGAGAGAGACCCCAGCAGACAAAGACCTTTTGGTTCAGGAAGACTTGGGGAAACTGAATGGGCATGAAATGCCAAAATGGTGTTTCGTTTTGTTTTCGGGTTGGCGTGTTTTGTTTTGTTTTGATTTTAATTCTCACACCGACAACCTGGTCTGTTTTTTTTATTTTTTTTTTATTTTATTTTATTTTTTTATCCTTGTGCTGACCAATTGGCCCACAGGCTGTGTCGGCGCATTTTATTTTTTATTTTATTTTTTTATCCCCCACCCAATCAAGCCCGATCGGGTGGGGGAAAGGGCTGGCTTTTAAACTTTTTTTCCCACCGAAGCCCCGCACTCTAGCTGATCGACGGTGGCTTCAGTGGGGGGGGAGCCTGTGGTTTCCCCTGCGTTGGTGGGGTGGGTGGGGAACCGCCGACTTTTTCCCAAAGAAATACATTGCTTCAGTGTATTCCTGTGGGAAAACGAAAAATGAAGCAAACAAAATGGAAATTTCCACTTCGTTTCATTTTTCTTTGTTGGGTCCATTCGTTATTCATTTCATTCCGTAATGAAATGAATAACGAAACTAATAACAAATTCATTTCGTGCCCATTTCTGCTGCTGAGAAAGGGGTTTTAATGAGAGCTTGCATGCAGGTTAACCTTTTACGATACACTTTAAATTTCTGTAGCTGTGCTTGTCTTTTAAATACTTGGTAAGGCATCTTAAGACAGGTGAGTAAAGATAACATGAAGGAAGGAAAGGGAAGAAAGAACAAAGGGACAGGGATGTTTAGGGGGCAGATGACAGCCTCATCCCTGCTAATCAACATATGCAGGACTTCAGGGCTTGAGTTGTGACCCTTGTCTCCATGATATAGTTCCACCTCACAGGCTCTTGGGGCGTTTATACACGACCCCTAAACTCCGGGGCAAATGGCTCCCAGCTCCGGAGCTTAAAAATGTTTACCCACCAGCTCCGGAGTTAACAGGAAATTAAGTGCGACCCCACCCACTTTAGCGCATCCCAGCGCAGCTTTCAGGTACCTGCTCTTTGGAGGTGAAAATTATTTGATCCAGTGTAACGATAGTGAGTGCAAGGCTCTCCTTGCTTCTGTTTGTTGTTTTATGGCTCCTGCCCCTTTAAGAGCTACTTTTACAGAGACGAGAGGCAGAACGAAGTGAATGGCATGCTTTTCTTTCTCTTTTTCTCCCTCCCCTCACGCAGCCAGCAGCCAGGAAGTGTGGAGGGGGTGGGGACACAGGAAGAGCGACGAACCCCTAAGATCTCTGTTCCGAATTTAAGTGGCCAGCGGATCTTAGGGGTCGTGTAAAAAGGCCCTTGCTTGATCAGACCCAGAACTCACACTGGGTTGCAGATCTGCCAAACAGAACTGGGAAATCGGGTGTGACACGAATGTGCTGTGGATTTCTGTGAGACTCTTCCAGTGAAGCATTCTTTATGCGCAGGGATATTTCAAGTAGCTTCCTTCGGTCTTTCCTTTGGGGGAAATGATTGAATTGCAGATATTACCCATGTAAGAATACTTTTTGTGGCTTAATGGTTGCAGCAGTACTAGTCACATCCTCCGATTCCCTGCTGCTCAGTGCATACGGCCTCAGGAGATTCTCAGCAACAAGATAAGGCAGAAGCAGTTGTCAGGGTTAAGGATGAAGATCTTATGATGCCACGAATCCATGAGTGTAGCTCAAAGCCTCCCTCTAGCGTCAAGAAGCTGAAGAGAGAACCCCCACCATCTACCCTCCATCTCTTCATATAGGGCAGCTGCAGGAATAATGTGACATATTTTAAACAGCAACATGCTTGCCTTCTAGGTGTGCGCACACCATATAGGTTCACTTTAAAGTGATCCCAGTCCTGGGGAAGGAGATCCAGTTTTGCCATCACCTCAGCATTCTTCCTCACAAAAGCTAAGGACAAGCCCTTAAAAAAAACTATCAAAATCCATATTATGGCAAATTGGCAATAGGTTTCTTCTTAGGCCAGCTGAAATGGCGCAGAAATGTGGAAATGGTTTGGAACTCTTGACATCTCTTCATACAAGATGTTAGCAAAAGAGCAAGCAAGGGGTAGGTAGGGTGGGGACACTCGGTCCTAATCTTCCCAGCTGAAGCCTGACAAAGCTACTGGATCCCACAGACATCACTAGGACATGTGTCTAAAAAGCTGTAATTGGGTGAACGTATGAGTTGGTCTCCATGTCATAGCTGATGCTTCCAGGGATCACCTAAAATGCCTTTGTTTTGTAACTCCATCAATGTCATTCACAGAAGTCACAAGGCAGGGGAGGGGGCAAGCTGAGATGTTTGTGGGAGGAACTGGAACCCTACCTTTGTTACCAGCCCACCAATATCAGACCGTGTCTGAGCAGGTCAAGTGGCAATGCCACAGCCTAGGGGTAGAACCTGTTTACAGAAGAGAATTGCTGGCTAGCTCAGTGGCTTAGGTCTCCGGTAGCAGGGCAACAGGCTGGGAGTTTGATTCTCCACTGTGCCTCATTGAGAGGGGTTGAGCGTGATGATGCACAGGGTCCCTTCAAGCTCTGTAGTTCTATTATTATTATTATTATTATTATTATTATTATTATTATTATTATTATTATTATTATTATTATTATTATTATTATTATTATTATTATTTATTAACCACACAGTTATCTACGCTGGATTTTGTATTACCAATCACTAGTCGAACGCTTCCCAAGCGTTTAGGACTCAGTGATGTATCGGCAAATTTTGCGAGCAGATCCCAGTAAGGTGGCTTTCTGCATCTGACTGATGGTGACTTTGTCAACTCCAATTTCTTCTAAATATTTGCTTAGCTCTTTGGGCACTGCACCCAGCATGCCGATTACCAGTGGGACCACCTGTACCGGTTTATGCCAGAGTCTCTGAAGTTCAATTTTGAGAATTATTATTATTATTATTATTATTATTATTATTATTATTATTATTATTATTATTATTATTATTATTATTATTATTATTATTCATTTGGAACTGATAAAAAAGATATGGAAAGGTGAGTTTTGCCACAGAAGATGAAATAGCTTTGAGGATGCCTTTGGACATATTTTAGGTACAAGGGAAGACCTCTCCATCCTGACCCAGTTTCTGATTTCGAAGAGTAATCTGTGGTTCAAGTTGGGGCTGGGGAAACCTCTCCCTGAAATGGTGGGGCAAGGTGCTCCCTGCCAGCGTGGAACACAATCCACTTTTGCCGACTTCCCCGTCGCCACCAGTGTACTCTAAATGAAAAAAAAATGTGAATGTAAGTCAGGTGTAGGTAATATATGCTCCACCAGATATTGGCAGTATCTTATTCTCAGAGCATAAGAGTAATCGCCCAAGTGTTTTCCCATTCAGGCACATCCTGTTGGACAACTGGTCAGGCAACCAGTTGCACAAATATTTTCACAAGTAAAGGGAGACCAGTTATACAAAGGGAAGCCTTCCAGAGTTTGGGGGTGGCCGGGGAGGTTGAAGGCTTACAATGTTGCTCCTCTGTGATCCCGTAATGCAACAGCATGTTGGCCTGCAATTCCCAAGTTTCCCCACCATTTTCTGTGATGTTTAGATTTGATGGGAGTTGCATCCCAACTATAAGTGAAGGGCCACATGTTTCACACCCTTGCTACAAACACGTTAAATGTCCTTCTTGGGAATGGCTTTTAATTTGAATCATATGAGACTTAGGTTCTTGGAGGAAGAGTTACTGACGGCAGATAAGATAGGAAAAGTTGTGAACCAATAGTGTAGAAGTGTGTCAAATGACCCTCAGTTACTCAGGATATTTGAGTCTG
Source organism: Phrynocephalus guinanensis (assembly GCA_037367245.1). Lineage (NCBI taxonomy): Eukaryota > Metazoa > Chordata > Lepidosauria > Squamata > Agamidae > Phrynocephalus > Phrynocephalus guinanensis. The sequence continues at coordinate 103,352,760 of CM074734.1, read as the reverse complement.
GATATAGTACAGACTATAAATTGCTACCAGTCATTCAATCCAATTCATGTCATATGCATATGCTCACCCTAGTTCTTACTCTTGGGTTCTAATCAAACATTGTGCTGTCTGGCTTGTGTGGTTGGTTAGACTTTTACTACTGAGTTCCATAAGTGAGTTCCATAGTTTGTTTAGGCATCCAAGATTCCACTCCCCTTTTAGTTGGGTGAGATGTTGTTTGATGGAAAAAGGAGTCAAGCTCTGGGATTTTCTTTTGCTTGGTGTCTCTTTGTGGATAGTAGTGAGCACAAGAGAGGACAGCAGCAGGAGCAGATAAGCCAGGCAACCTGGGCAGCAGGAAGGGAGCAGGCGGACCACCCAAATTTGCTGGATCAAATGAAGCACTACATGGGGGTGGGGGTGGGGGATGTGGTATTTTGTTTTGCTTTGCGAACCCCAAACCAAGTCACGAACCAAACCATGAACCAGCCCAGTTCATCTTCCCCCCCCCTCCTGGATCTCATTTTGTTTCGTGTCCATTTCTACCGCTGACATTAGTGTCATCTGAGGGGAGTCACTGGAGAAGTTTAAAGCCAGGCTGACCCTGGCCACAGAACAAAGAACAAGCAGACACAGACAGATCCCTTTTCTGGTCATCAGAGAATGCAAGCACACACACAAACCCTGCCATGTTCCTCTCAGAAGGCTCTGTTTTTATTCTCTTATCAATGTTTATTAGCAAGACATTAGAGCGCTTACAGAAGCAATAGCTCAGATAGGGGACAGGTGCCCTTTAGCCTTTTGGCCCTGCCTCTAAGCAAAAAGTCAGGGGAAATAGAAGGTCACTTCCTTTCCAAATCTACAACGTGGCACCAGGAGCGTGTGCACTTGCAGTCCCTGCAGTCCCTGCAGATCACACCCTTCAAAGTTTCCCACAGTCGTCCCCATTCTGGCCACCCCTTCCAATGTATAGTTTAGCATCCTTTTTCCTGCTGATAACTTGGACACGATATTATGTGTCAATATCTGGTCATTTTGAATCACGGAAAGAGAAACACAATACCCAACATTCATAAGCCAGAAGTCTTTTGCAAAATATAAATTTCTACTAAAATGCTGTAGTACTCTAGTTAAGGGGAGAACATTAGATCTATCAATGTAATACAGCGGACCCTTGTATAACAAACAGCTTGTATAACATAAAATTTGTACAACATAAAAATTCCGGAGATAGGGGAAATTTGCTTAACATAATCGCCTATGGGGAGAATCCATACAACATAAAATTGGGATCACTCCGTTTTCAATGCATTCCTATGGGAATTTGTATAAAGGAAAATTTGTTTAACATAATTTCATTTGGAACGAATTAATTCCTTTATACAAGGTACCACTGTACAAAGTTATATAAAACATCCTATTAACATCTATTTAAAAAGATTTATTTTTCATGCACACACACACACAAGCACCAACACACACAGTATTCAGCTCTACCATTTATTCAACAATGATTTAAATTTCAGCATTCCTGTGTGGGATATTAATAATTTCTCTGCAAAACCCTATAGTCCATTTGAAAGCACTTTATTTATTTCTCCCACTTCTATACCACCCGGTTAGTGCAAATCACTATTCTGGGTGGTTGACAACAAATCCATCAAATGCAATAATAAAATAACAAAAGTAAATTTTAAAAAATGCAAACATAACAGTCAGTAAAACAGCATCATTTCACACCTGGAACTTTCTATTGCTGCTAATTAATTTCTATACTTCAACAGACAGAAAACGTCGCTTACGGATGTGATGGCAGATGTTCCCTTTGGTGATGACCCTGCAGCAGAATGTGGCCCCTGTATCATTCAAATGGCACTTTAATCAATAAAGTAAATTTCAATGAATACAACATTTGGTCCACATGAGAGCTTAAGATGTGTGAATTACAGAGTATTAATTCATAACTAGTTTTCCTAATGGACGCCAGCCTTTGGCCTCCTGCCTAACAACAGTGTGGTGTAAATTGATTCCACACACCCCAATCCACACCCCCCCATCCATTTCATGCATGGTCACTCCTTCCAATTTAAATATGATGCAGCTCCTGAAAGGTCATGAAGAGATTCAAAAGGGGTGGAGGAGAGCAACCTGGGCACAAAGATAGCAGCTTGTTCTCTTGCTCAATTTCTTGTATCTTCCTCTAAAACATCTGGTGCTGGCTGCTATCAGAGATTGGCCACTGTGCCTTGTGATGGGCTGACTTTGGTTCAACATCACCAAGACCGCTGGCAGTTGCGATAAAGCTCTGCTGTCAATAGGTCAGCTGGGTGGCAAAATACAGAGTATTATTTTTATTAAAAAAAACTTTGCAATACAAGATCTGAGCTAGATAGGGAATCTACACAAACTGACGACGGAGTATTATACCACCATCCCTCCTCTTCCGTTTCCCTGACAAGACCACTAGCCAACAGAAAAGCAAAAGACATAACATGTCTGTTTTGCCGAAGTGCTGTGCTATCTCAGAAGATGCTGGTCTTAGCTTTGCTCTTTCTTTGCTTTTCGCAGTCCCTCCAGAGCTGGCCTTGCTTTGGTTCCTGAAAATGAGCGACATGGGTGCTAAATTGCCTTCTTCTGGCAGAAGCATCTCTTAAGAAAAGCTTGCAAGCTTCCAAGACACTCCCATAGAGGAGGGGAGGCAATATATGGCCTTTCTGTTCCCCACTTCCACCTCCCCCCCCCCCCCCGATTATCTGCTCTGAATGGCTGGAGGGGACATACACACACTACAGTGAGAATACACCAGAAGGAGAACTGGCAAAAGTCACCTTCCCTATATACTACAGACAATAAATATCTGGTACGAAATGCATATCCCATCCCATATTATATTGCACACCTCATTCTGCTGCTATATATCTGAAGAAGTGGATGTGTCCACAAAACGTTACATTAAAATATGAAAGTTAGTCTTTAAGGTGACACATGTTTTGTATCTTTTGTTTTGTTTTGTTTTTCTTTGAGTTTTGCCTGAAATGCTCCCTTTCAAAGCCCAAATGTTTCTGGACAGAACCCAACCCCCTCCCACCCAGATGCATTTCTCATTCATTCTCTTCCCCCACCGCCCCAGCATTTCAGAGATGGATAAGAAGGCAAGGTAACCAATGTCTCTCTAACACCTGTCCTTACATTATTCTTCCTTCCCTTAGAGTCAGGCACCTTGCAAAAAAATGACATGCTGTTTCATCATTTTGTAAGCTTTCAAAACATTACAAAATGAAATGGGAAATAGCATTTTGTTACAAACTGAAACAAAATTCTTTTTTTCCCCCCTTTGAAAATGGAAACATTTTGTTACTCTGTAAAATGGCTCCCTTGTTATTCTGTAAAATGGCTCCCTCTGTAAAATGGCTTCCTGGTGCCTCAGGAAACCATTTTATAGAGTAACAAATTATTTCGCTATTGTTTCATTTCATTACATTTTTTTTTTACAAAAATTCATTTAAAATCAATACAAAACAAACCGTTAGTCGAAACAAAATGAAACTAAGCTCTATTTTTTCATTTCGTGCCCATCTCTTCTTCTCATTCTTCTGCACACTGTACCTATCATTTGGCACTGATATCTGCATACTGTAGTTATTGATAATGTATTTTGTCATACCAGTGAGTGGCCATAAGGGGCTTCCTTTTAAAAGCAGCTTAGGGATATGACCCAGAATGCCATGATCTTGCAGTGAGTTGGGGTTAGTAATAGAACAGCTGGAATGCAAATGCCTTCAACCACATCTTTTAGTACTTGGTTACATAGCATGTTTAGGCGACAGGCAAGCACTGCTGAATGGCATCTCACGCCAGCCCTTATGAGCAGAAGAGGAATGAGGAGTGCTAGGAGCTGTGGCCTATGATCCTTTGTAGGACATCAGTGTGTCCAGTTTTGGTTGGACAGGATGGTGGGGTGCCTTTTACATGTGAACAGATTTAGGTAAAATCCAACACACACTCCACACCTTGACCAAGTGTAGAAACTGAGAACTGGCTGGGACCTGAGGTGCTTTTATCCACACACACACACACGTACAAATGCATATTTCCCAACAGATACCCCTATCTCATTCACTCTTGTCTTGAAAAAAACAAATAGGGTCATTACAGGACGTGAGAGAACAAAAGCTCTCCTTGGTCAAGATCAACGCCTGGAATTTATATTAGCAATGGCTGTCCTGCCAGGGCTCTCAGGTCTAGGCTGAAGTTATAGGAATGTGCATCTTTCCAGATGTTTTTGGACTGCCATTCCCATTGGTCCAAAAATTGTATTCAATGTTGAAGGGACAGAGTTGCCTACCACTTTTTAAGGCAGAGATTGGCCATGCAGCTGCAGCTTTCTTGGAGCCACAGCTTGAAAAAGTGACTTCTGCATGCTCAATTTTTAGGCCATAGGCTTGGCTTCATTTCTTTCCAGCTGTCTTGAAAGTGTTCATATAGCTCCCTATTTCCAAAACCAAAGGTTCATTCCACCCAGGAGTTAGTAGAAGAGACTAAGCATTCTGTTACATTTCAAACTATCCTTCCTGTTAGTCCGGGTTTAGCATGGTGTGAATTGATTCAGAATCTCCTGACTACACGGCACTATTATAAGCATGGGAGAAACTCTCATCTTACAGAAATCATTTATTTTTGAATGCCTATTGGGATGTTGTTTATTTTAAACCTTTCTGCATAGTGTTGTTTATTGATTCATTTTTGACTGTATGAACAGCCATGTCAACATATTCTGTTTGCGTAAGCATTCACCTGTGCCGACACATCTTGGTGATGTTTTTGAGGTGCTGCGGGATGGTCTTCCATTGCGAGGCCATGCCTGCTATCTGGAATGTTCCTCTTTTAATTTTTTTAAATGGACCATTCCACTTAAGTGCTATTTCATATGCATAAGTGCTGGAGTTTTTCTATCTTCAGCAGTGATGAAGTGCGATTGTATGTTACTAAGGACTGAAAAGAGAGTGAAAGTTAATTTAAAGATAAACAGTTATGGACAACGGCAGAAGGCAGAGGAGGTTAGGACAGACCCATAGGCAGATTGAAGTGCCAAACCCAGTTCTATTCAATGCCAGTTAAAGACCGGGGCAGTCCCTTTTACCAAACTAACCCTGTTCAATTGAAGCTGCCCCATGAGGTCAGGGACCACAGAACAAAGAACATATGACATGAACTGATACAATAATACTCCGACAGAACTCTCAGATTTAGTTGCAGTGTGAGGCTGCAATATATGCTGCCACGGAGGGTGGTGGAGTCTCCTTCTTTGGAGTTTTTTTAAACAGAGGCTGCATGGCCATATATCAGGAGCACTGTGATGGGGGTTCCTGCATGGCAGGGGGTTGGGCTAGATGGCCCTTGAGGTCTCTTCCAACTCTATGATTCTAGGATTCTAGGATTCTAAGATGACAGTGATCCATACGTGGGGCCCCATTAGCATTATCCAATAGCGCCCAGCTTTATTTTTTATCCATCTCTCAAAGTTGGTCTCATTTCAGTCCAGGCTGGATAAGGCCCAATGGCTTGTATTCACTATGGTGCAAAGTAAGCTTTAATTAAGAGGTAAAATTATTAAAGCCACAAATTATAATAGCCTGAGGATGTTCCAGTCCTAGTGATACCAAGCAGATGGTTCAGAGCAAGCAGAAGCCCTTCAATAAAAGAGTGTTTGCAATTCATGAGCATTAATTATGTCCACTCCTCCCATCTTCAAGTGTTATGCTTGTCAGGACTAGCATTGTGTGGGGCAAGGGAGCATGATGAATGAGGCAAACCCCTTCTGGTTCAGGACATGGCCTTTGTGTGGAAAAAATTAAAAGTATTATCTCCCAGAAGATAGACTGACTGGAATGTTCAGGCCTCTGGTTTTTCTCTCCTCTGGCTTTAAAGGGGGGGGGATCGATTCTCTACTTCTGCATCTTCCCTTTCCTTCTTTTCCCTTCCTGTTTAAGTTCATTTTTTTAAAGGCTGAAGAGTACTGTGGTCCATATGTACATCTTTCTGCTTGTACTGTCATAACTCATAAGGGATTTGCATGTATGGAATGATAGCATGTTTAAAAATGGGGATGGAGGGAGAATATTAAAACATCTGATGCATACAAAGTCTGAGAGGAAAGGAAGCAAACATGGCACTCTGTTCAAATTATTGACTGAACATGCAGGCAAGCGCTGGTATGTCTTGTGGAAAGTGGCTTGTGATATGTAAAACCACATCTGCTAAGAAGACATTGTTTCTTGATGAGCCACAGAGCACAACCTGGATTTAGTGTTTGTTAATTGGCTTATAATAAACTCTGTCTGGTTTCAACCATGGTTTGTTGTGATTCTGACTCCTGTTACTGTCAGGTCAAGTATGGCCTGATTTCTCAGTGTTCCTCAGTGAGGGAAGCCTAAGGAACGATTGTAAGGGCCTGATGAAGACAGTCTGGATTTTCTTTTCTGAAAGCCTTTGTTGCCTGACACAGCCCTGAGAAAGAGCGTAGCACTCCTTGTTCTGAACAATTTGTTTATGAAATATTTACCACTTCGACTGTGAACTGTGAGAACTGGCACAGATAATTTATTTGTACCATGGAAAATTGGCACTATGTACTGACTTGAACAAGTGGTATAAAAACCTAAATAAATAAATAAATAAATAAATAAATAAATAAATAAATAAATAAATACACTCTTAGATCAGTTTTTGACTGTAACTACCTGCAGACTCTGATTAATTTATCCTTACTTAGGCTAAAAAAAACCTCCTTGGTTTAACATCAGAAGACCTCAAGTAATGTCTTCACTGATGTGAGAGGAGTACATCATGTGCCATTTTAGAGAGTAGTACCCCTTTTCCCCAGGGAAACAGCAGTGGGATCAGGCGATCTGCCAGAGGCCTCCCAGTTTGGTTCCTCTGTACTGAAAGCATCATTTTCATGACAACATGCTGTCTACCATTTTGTTTTGTTTTGAAACATGTTGAAACCTTACGAAATGATGAAACAGCATGTCTTTTTTGGTAAGGTGCCCATTCCTAGTTCCTAGTGCTTTGAAAGCCATGGCACAGGGCAATTCAACCCATAAATATTTTCCTTTCATTTTTTTCTCTATGCCATTTGTTTCCTCTTTGTCAAGAAGGAAATCTAGCAGGCCCTTATTTAGGTATAAACTGTATGTTAGAGGTTTTATATGATGTAATTTCCTTCAGTCACCAACTTAAGGAATAGTAGGCTTTCTGGTGGGTCCCAAGGCTTTCTCTGTTTGGTGGGGCTGACTCCTTCAGTAGCAGAAGCCACATTGTCTTAAGGCCTCAGGATGAGAATTACATATACTCTGCCTTCAGTTCCCTTTGATATACAGCCCCATCTGGGTGGATGGCATACCTGTCAAGTGTCCTGTTTTGGCCAGGACACTACTGTTTTTCAGCCTTTTCCCCGCCATCTTCCTGGAACACTTATTTTCCCGGAAATGTCCCAGGCAGCAGCTGTTGACAGGGAGGATTTTTGCTGACATAGTGGTGAGCCGCCAAGCATGGAAAGTGGTGCCTGTGAAGCTGTCCCAGGTTTGCCTGGGGACTGGGTAGAGAAGGGATGAACTGGTGTGGCTGCAGATTAGTGGGGTGGGAGGGGCAAAGCGAGCGGTGGGTGCACATGCATGTGTGCATGTGTGGAGGTGTTTGTGTTTGTGTTTCTGAGTGTGCACACTAGCGCGCACACACACATTACACCTCTCTCCTCCCATTCCAGCCAGCACTGGGGAAAACTTGACAGCTATGGTGGACAGAGATATCTTTTAGCCTAGCAGTGAGGAATGTGGGCCCTCCAGATGCTTTTGGGCTACAGCTCCAATGCCAGCATGGTCAGGGTCTATGGAGCATCTGAAATGCTACTGAGCATCTGAAGGGACCTAATGTTTTCAAGTCCTGCAGTAGCCTTTTGACTCTCAGCTGGATTCTCAGTATATGCCAGATATTCTATATTGGGGCCTCCCCTGTGAAGCCCAAACACAACTGCTGTCTTACAGCACTCCACCCCCTATCCCAAAAATCCTGCCCACAAGAGTGTCCCAGTGTTAGGGAAACAATCTTCATGTCTGCTCATATACCATCACATAGCCCGTTGAGTGTCTTTGGTTCCATTTCGGGTTACTGTTGTCCGTTGTGGGTTTTGATCTTCCAGCATTGCATGGGCTACTACTGGTATGGTGTTGGAGCTATACACATTGCACTGCCTGTGGTAGAGCAGCCTATGGCACCCCCCACTCATATAAGTCAAGGTGAGTAGAATTCAAGGCCAGCCAAGATATTGTGGCATATGAAAAGCCGCAGCAGTAAATGGGCAAAACGGTGTGCACAACTTTGCACCACATTATCTGAACCAGGTGTGGAAAGCATTTAGTTTAAGGTAATTAAAAGCTCCCTGCCCTCCTTTGTTTAGGTTTTGAGCAGACATGGGGATGAACTGAACAACAAATTGTGTTTTCTGATGAATCTGGCTGGTTCACCAAAATTTCATTGATTCGTATTCCTCATAAAATCCCCCAACAAATACGAATGGGAGAATTTTAGTGATTTTTGATTCATAAATTCATCAGGCTACAAAATGGCCCCCAAAGCACCTAGCGATACCAAATTAGGAGGGAAGCATCCTCTGATGTTCCCCTACATTCCCTCCATGTTTTGCAGAGATTGGGTTTTTGATGTTTAAGTTATGCACCCCTAAATAGCACCCCTAGGAATATTCTCCCCAGATACCTAGAAACTACAAACTTGCCCATTTAACCTTTAAAAAAATCAGGCGGAGGAAGCTTATGCAATGCAACATTGTGTGAACAGGATTTTGTCCAATGTGTAACAATACTTAAAATCTGTGCCAATTCTTCCTGTGTACTAGTAGAGCCAGCTCTGACCTGCAAGGAATCTATCTCTTACCACCATTGCAATCTATATGCCATCTCTGTTGCTTTTATCCCTTTTGGGGGGCACAGAGAGGGTGAGGCGAGAATCTAGAAGCAGAGCTTGTTTTCCAAAAAGTCAAGCCAGTGATTTTTAGTTTTATGTTTAAAAATGTGATCGCATGCCTCTTTTCGTAAATGCATAGCACAAATACTGCAGGGACTCAATGAGAGGGCTGTACTGATTTGTTAAACTTAGTTCTTGTTTTCTCAAGATCCATAGCTTGCTGGCCTTGCAGTAGTCTGAAGGAAGAGCTAACCTTTCCTCACAAGGGAACACATCCACCTCCTCTCCAGCACTGTGAATATCAGAAAGGCCGCTTGCTAATCCTGTTAATAGGAACAGTGTGCCACCAACCTGTTTGGTTACAGTCATTTTGTGACACAGGCTTCCCCCTTCCGAGCCTTCATTCCCCTTTCAGCCCCCACCTCAGCTGCCTCCTATCCACTCTCTGGTGATTTCATCCAACTCAGAAGCCCAGTGAGTAGCCTGCCCGGAGGGCCAATGTAACTCCACGAGCATGAATGATGGACTGCTGAGCTTTTCTGCCTGAAATCCCCAGGCTGCTCCACCTGCTTCTGTGTGGCGCAGGGTCAGGTGCAGCTCCAGGCCTGTCCCAGGCAGTCAGAGACACCAGCGCTCCAGGCGTGGGTCATGGCAAGACCCTGGGGGGAGGAGGGGCGGCTGCCGTGTCTCTCATTAAAGGGGAGGGAGGGCAAACAAAAAAGATTAGACACAGATCAGCAGAAGGAAAGCCATTCATTATCCAGCCTCATTCTCTGGTCCATTAAATACTCCCCTCGCCTTGGCAGGGGAAGGGGGGATGAGGTGGGGGTGGGGGAGAGAGACCTGGTGCTAGGGCAGATGGGATCACATCCAGATCACACACACACACCCAGGTGCTTTGTGCTGCATTCGTGGCAAGGGACAAAAGCGAGGGGGAGATCGGGTGGAGGATTCCTCCAAGGGTTGTGCTAGGCCACAGCAGGAGGTTGTGAAGTTCATCTGTATCACAAGACACTAATTTAGTTTCATTGACTTCAAAGGGTGACTTGAATGCTGAGGGGAAGAGGATCAGCTCGTTTCTCTTTGGGGAGGGCCAGAAGAGACCGGGAGAGAAAGAAGACCTTCTTCTTGAACCTGAGAGGCCAAAGATACCATTACAGGGGTGGCAGGGGTCTGGTGGGGAGACAAAAAACACCAGCAGGAAAGCATGGCCAGGGAAAGCAAAGCTGGCATCATAAGGGCAACACAAATTAGAGAATCAATGTCATCACCATCTTAGAACTCCAGAGCTGAAACTGACCTTATGAATCTTGAAGTCCTAGCCCTGCTAAGGGGACACTGTGCTGAACTGAACTCCCAGCCTCTGGCTCTACTGTCAGATACCTCCTAAACCACTGAGCTATCCAGCAGTAGATGGCCCAAGAGCAGTGATGGCGAACCTTTTAGAGATGGAGTGCCCAAACTGCAGTTCAAAACCTACTTTTTTGGCAAACTGCCAATACAGCAATTTAACCTGTATACAGGTGGCTGTGAAGGGGCGATATCGGGTGCCCACAGAAAGGGCTCTGAGTGCCACCTTTGGCACCCATGCCATAGGTTCACCAGCACTGCCCTAGAGATATAGAACAATGATAAGCATGTTTTAACACAAGCATACACACCCACAGGCGCACACATGTATGTAATGAAGGAAACCAAATATTTGATTGATTGATTTTTGACTGACTGACTGATGCCTCTGGAAGAGATACTTATTATTTGACAGCTCCCGAGATCCCCCAGCCAACATGGTCAGCAGCAGTGGAAGCTTTGATGGCAAATAAGCCACATACCTGCTCTAGGCTGTGGCTAAACTTCAGACAGCCCATTTTCTCCTCCTTACCTGCCTCCTTTCCTCCAATGACTATGTGGGCACTGTGTGTATGGGTCAATGATATACAGTCGTCCCTCATTTATCATGGGGGTTAAGTTCTCTGACCGATAAAGGAAAATCCGTGATATGTGGACACCTCCCATTGCCTCGTTTCCAAAGAGGACTCCTCCACAGAGCCTCTCCCCACCCACCCCTTTTGCTGCAGCCAGGATTCCACCTCTGCCCCAATCACCTCATTTCCAAAGAGATCTCCTCCACTGAGCCTTTCCTGACTCCTTCTGCAGCCAGGATTCCCCAGTCCCAATCACCTCCTTTGTGAAAAGATCTCCTCCAGGGAGCCTCTCCACTCCCCTTCTGCAGCTAAGATTCCTCAGTCCCAATTGCCTTCTTTGCAAAGAGGTCTCCTCCATGGAGCGTCACCGCTCTCTTTCTGCAGTGTGGATTCCCCCACCCCAATCAACTTGTTTGCAAAAAAGATCATCTCCACGGAGCCTCTCCCTACACCTTCTGCAGACCGGATTCCCCAGTCCCAATTGCCTCCTGTGCAAAGAGGTCTCCTCCACGAGCATCTCCACTCTCCTTCTGCAGCGTGGATTCCCCTGCCCCAATCACCTCGTTTGCAAACAAGATTTCCTCCAAGGAGCCTCTCCACTCCCATTCTGCAGCTGGGATTCCCCAGTCCCAATCACCTCATTTGCAAAAAGGTCTCCTGGCTACATAAGGAGTAGGGAGAAGCTCCATGGAGGAGATCTTTTTGCAAATGAGATGATTGGGGTGAAGGAATACTGGCTGCAGAAGAAGAGTGGAGTCTTGTGGAGGAGACCTTTGCAAACAGGTGATTAGGACTAGGGAATCCCAGCTGCAGAAGGTGTGGGGAGAGGATCCATGGAGGATACCTTTTTGAAGCAGTAAAAAAAGCCAACTCAATGTTAGGGATCTTTAGGAAGATTATAGAAAATAAGTCAGCAAGTGTCATTTTGCCTCTTTTTAAATCTATGGTGAGGCCCCATCTGGAGTATTGTGTACAGTTCTAATCACCATACCTCCAGAAGGATATTATGGAAATGGCAAAAGTGCAGAGGAGGGCAACCAGAATGATTAGGGGACTGGAACACCTTCCTTACCATCTGAGGCTGCAATAGCTGGGCCTCTTCACTCTTGAACTACAGCACCTAAGAGGTGACCTGATTGAAGTTTATAAAATCATACACAGTGTGGACAAAGTAGATAAGAAAAAAACTGTTTTCCCAATTGCACAACACTAGAACTAGGAGGCACTCCATGAAACTTTTGGGTGTTAGATCCCCAAAAAATAAGAGAAAGTACTTTTTCACCCAGAGGATCACTGGTCTGTGGAACTCCCTGCCAGAACAAGTGGTGAAAGCTGTCAGCCTTGACAGCTTTAAGAAAGAATTGGACAAGTTCATAGAGAACAAGAGTATCAATGACTATCATGGATGCCTAAGGACAACCTCCAGATTGGAGAGATAGGCAGGATATCTTTCAATGCCATTTGCGGGGAATCATAAACAGATAAGGACCTCTGCTTGAGAATACCCTGAAGCAAATGGTGAGCCACTGTGTAAGACAGAATGCTGGACTGGATGGGCTGTGACCTGTTCCAGCAAGGCTGTTCTTATGTTCTTATAAATGAGGCGATTGGGACTGGGCAATCCTGGCTGCAGAATGGGAGTGGAGAGGCTCTGTGGAGGAGACCCCTTTGGGGAAAATGGAGAAGGTGGTAGCCAGGATGGTGGGGAGAGGCTCCTGGAGGAAGCCTGTTTGCAAATGGATTGGGGGGAGGGGGATCCCGGCTGCAGCAGAGGCTCCACACACATAACCTGTCTATAAAGGAAAGTCCTCAATATATCGGGACTGCAATATACGAACCACAATATATCATGAGGACTACTGTATATCCTGTCTGTGAGGATGACTTCTCTCCCGCCTCTTCTGGACCTACTCACACCACCAACCACAGGGGGCACAAATTGCCATCGGCTTGTGGCACCAATGGTGGGCTTCCACTTTGGTTAAAGGCTGCTCTCTGTAAAAATTCAAGGCATTTAAAATCGCTAATTTCCGCATGTTTCTGTGGTGCTTTGGTGGGGTTTTGTGCAACAATTTCAAAAAAAATATTGCGGTCGCATTTTGGATCCCCCCCCACCGCATGGCAAATGGATGCGCCCTCCCAGCCTGGTAAGTCAGCAAAACCTGGCCAATTGCGATTGGTGGAATGGCTGCAAAACTTTGGTTGTTGCCATCTGTTTCCTAATATGTTGCCATTGGTTTGCTACTGATCCTGCTACAGAGGAAAAGGCAAGACACACTTCCAAAATGGCTTTTAGGGATTGCAGAAAAGTGCATGTAGCAAACTGTAATCACATTTCTAAGATGCTTGGACATTGCACCAAGTTTTATGCTTCCCTGTACCAAAGAATATGTGACCCATCTGGTTTACCCTGAGGATGGAACGTGTCTTGCTAGAGCACAGCTCCGAGCATCCCACCAACACCACTAGCTGTGTCAGCTAAAGCCCATGGGAATTGTAGTGCCAGCAACCCATGAAAGGCTGCCAGTGACTTCCCTCTGGTTTAACTAATGGGCAGCAGCTTTCCAGGCCTTGAGGGAGGAATCTGTTTTTTCCCCAGCACGGGCTGGTGATGCTGGGGACTAACCCTTTTGACAGGCAAGATACATACTCTCACCTGCTTGGTTGTCCTTTCTTATAAATGACATTACCTGGTAAATCCACTGTCAGCCGCTGATGATATTTTAACTCTACCAAGTGCTGTGCTGCCTAATCCAAGAGTTGCCATCTTTGAGATATTGCAGGCTCCGTGGCATTGCAGGGCAACCTTAAGCACACTGTCTGGATCGTGCACTGTTCCTCTGGCACCCATGAAAAGGTAGTGGCCTTTATATAATTGCTGTAGTTTCTTCTGTACCCAGATACATTTCCATTAAAAATTAAGTTTTAAATAGTGCAGAAGTTTTTTTTTAAAATAATGAAAATCAAAACCAGTGTTCAGATACGGTGAATCTATTACACTCTGAGCACAGGAACCCAGATTCCACTTACTGGTAATTTGTCACTGCTGTTTGCAGTGTTTTAGCATCAAGAGCAAGCCGTGCAGTAAATTTCACCCAGAGCCACTGAGCCCTTGCTTCAAAGTTCACCCCGCTCATCACCACCAAAGGTTGTCTGAATGCACAGTTCTGACAACAGGGTGGAAGAAGCAGAAGCAAATAGCTTTAAGTGATCAGAGAACCAGGGCAGTATTGAGCAGAAAGGATGTGTTTTGGGGTGGTCTGAAATCCTATTAAGATTCCTGAGGCTCCCCCTTCCCCTTTTAACCCTATTTCTAAAGATGAAAAGTGTTCTTTGATGGATGAAGCTGTGAAAATGAGTGAATTTCAAGCAGAAGCTGATGGGGGATGGCAGGCGGAGTCTGTGCAATCAGATTTTTCTTTAGATATTATTTTTTTCCACACGTCTTGTCATTAAGTCATCTTTAGGTGCAAGGGTTCCCCTCCCTTTTTAAAAATTCCTACCATGTCTACTCTCACCCTCTCATATATGTGAAAATTCTGAAATTAGGTTTCCCCTAATAGAAAGTGGGATAGAGGAAGAGGAAAAAGGCAAATGCACCTACAGATAGCAAGTGACATTGATGAATGTAAAATGGGAAGCAGAGACCAAAGCTGAATAGGTTCGGTGACCTCCTGCTGGTGGGACACAACAGCTAAAACAGTCTGGCCTGGTGCTGCAAAGAAAGGCCCTCTACACTGTCATCTCCAATGCGTGTCTGGATGTTTTGAATGGGCAGTCCTTTGGCCTCAAAGATTGGGCGTCATCATACCATAATATGTTCCCCCCCCCTTTTCTCAGTTACAGCCAGAAATTGAAATCTGTTCTTTGACCGTCAGGGCATTGCCTGGAGTCTCAAGGAACTGCCAGACTTTGTGAGGTCTCCTAATGGGAAACAGCTCTCTCCATGTGCAACACTGGAAAGGGAGGGAGGGCGTGGATGTGGGTCTGTGGGAGGGTTTTAAAGCTGGACAGAGACTTTACTCTACCCAACTAGCATTTGGCCTCTGTGGCTCAGCCCAAAGGTGTCTTTACACAGGGCATGCTTGTACCCCATTGCCGCACAAAAAGACTAAAGGCAAAGAGTGCAGCAGCAGCATCGTACACTTGGAGACTTTTTATTCCAGAAGCCTCAACAACAGCAGTGCAGGGCGGCCACATTACCTAGTTAACTTCCCTCCCTTCTTATATTCCACAATCCATTCGACGGAAGCCATTTCTGATCCCCCATCCAGTTCAACACTCACATCTATGACATCACAAGGATCCATGCACACACCCCATATTCATCATGGGGCCCTGCCTCCTGTTCTTGGGTGTTGGTTTTGAAATATCAAGACATGGGATTCTCCTGACCAGGCAGACCTGGTCTTTTGCCATTGTGACTTTTGGTTTCAGTCCCAGGCAAAGAGCAACATTCTCAGTTTAAAGGCTTGAGAGGATCAATTGATTGGTAAAATATATTAATCAGGCACCTGCCGAAAAGGGGTGTGGGTGTGCAGCTGTAATTGTAAGGGGCTGAAGAGATTGTAGTTTTTTGTCCAGGGTAGGATTAGGAATGAAGACCTGAGTGATCTTCTGAGAGTGGCTGCTCCCTGCTTAGCTGCTGAAAGAAACTGTTCCTATTTACCTGTAATTCTGACACTATGGGATCTGATCTGATTTAGGGGCATGCAAATGGTGCTATAGCAGGGGTGCCTTTGCCCTTCTCTGTTATCATGCTGATTTTCCTGAATTTTCCATCTTCTGTTGATTCTTTGTGCAGCTGGATTCTTTTGTGAGCCTGTTTAGATCAAGCAAGTGGCAAGAGAAGCAAAACAATATCTACGTTGTTTTTGTCTCACCAATGTGACCGTTGCATCCTTCAATGTGGTCGATTTTCACTAGCAATAAATTATATCGAGGAAAGTGGCACAATAAAATTTCATGCCACATGAAACAGCAAGGGTGAGAAAAGCATCCTCCTGAAAGATACCAATAAAAGAAAATGCATCTGTTGTAGCTCAATTTATTTCCCTAATAAAAGCTTGAGTAAGCTTTGGCCAAATGTATCACTATTGGGCAGAATATAGAAGCTATTTATAGAAGCTATTTTGGTTGGGTGATTAATTATGTGTAGCTAACAAACTTTGTTGCTTTGCTAATTGACTGCAATAAATCTTCTGCAGTCACACACCAGCAGCCAGAGTTGTGACAAGGTGTATTCAGAGGGCGTAGGAGAACAGAGCGTAGAGTAAACATTGCTGTATAAGCTTATCAAAAGCAATGAAAACACAATAGCATGATTCCCATATCTCTCTCTCTCTCTCTCTCTCTCTCTCTCTCTCTCTATCTATCTATCTATCTATCTATCTATCTATCTATCTATCTATCTATCTATCTATCTATCTATCTGTGTGTGTGTGTGTATCATCTTGTATCTTTTTGGATTGGAACTATATTGAGTGAATGATTACACCCTCCTCCTTCTGGAATATTTTGCTGGGTGTGTCTGTGGAACACAGATCAAGACATTGTGTGATGCTAAACACATTTATCTCTCCAATTTTTACAATTTATAAAAAAAAGGATTATACGGTGAGTCTTTTGCTAGATCTGCTGAGGTTTTTTTTTTAATACTGCTAAAATATTTCAGTGCCATATTGTTTGTGAATTCTTCAAAACAGGCTTTAAATCAATACCCATGTTCAACGGCAGCAGGAAGTACAGGTATGGGGTACGAAATACAGGTATGGTTCCCCTGAAATACAAATTTGGGGAAACCATATATCTTAAATTGTTCTTTTCACTGATATGATTGCTATCCTTGTAAATAAATACCTCTGTCACCACCACCCCAGACTCCTACTATGGGAGGCCAGGCTGGCCCCATCTTTGCTGTCCTTCCACAAGCAGGCAAAGGCCTTTCTCTTCAGGCAAGCTTGCTCTGAGTGGCTGGCTGCCTGAGTGTCGTTTTTAAACGCACCATTGTGCCTTAATGCTTTAAATGTGATTTTGGTGTTGCTTTTGTTTACTGCATTTTTTAGTGTGGCACTTGTTTACTAGTTGCATACTTACTGTTTTTAGCTTTAAATGTTGTCTTTAAATCATGTAAGCCGCCTTCCACCCTTCTTAAGGAGAAAGGTGGGGTAAAATATTTTAAATAAAACCAGCTGTTCTTCTAAGTCCTCCATGAAGTCTTGTGAAAACTCAACACCCTCCCCACTTTCCTCACAGCCCTTGAATTCTCACACTTCTCTCAGTCTGGTTCCACCATCTGCAGTATGACTTTCACCTCCTTATGAATATCTTGTGTGAGACAGGGCCAGGCCATTTTGCTGCTTATCCAATGTGAAGAAGAACTGTATTTGACTGACTGTGGAATGTTATTTTAATAGAGGAATTGAACACCATTCACCCTTGCCTCGATGGGCCACAGGTATTTTATGGCATAGCACGTGTCGTGTGGCATGTGGAGATCTGTGCTCCAACAATCACACCGCTCCCCTTCCTGGCTACGTAACATCTTCTGCTCTAGAATCAATATAAAACACAACCGAAAAGAGGACTCTCCAACGGAAGGAAGCAAGCACCTGCAGCA
The DNA here is from genome assembly GCA_037367245.1 of Phrynocephalus guinanensis. NCBI lineage: Eukaryota > Metazoa > Chordata > Lepidosauria > Squamata > Agamidae > Phrynocephalus > Phrynocephalus guinanensis. The sequence continues at coordinate 103,335,255 of CM074734.1, read as the reverse complement.
AAAGAGGGAAAGCCTCAAACTGCAGACTACCATAGATGTTTGAATAATATGTAGCAAATTACGAGTGAGCAATTTAACCAGGCACAGTGGGGAAAATAAGAAGGCAGACTAAAGTTTGGCCAGTGTGCAATAGTCTAATGAATCTAGATTGAATGCAAGACAAAACAGTGTCATTAGCTTTTGTTGCTGTTTTCAAGTCTTCATCAGAAATAGAGTCAATGCATGTTTACACAAGAAACACGGGTGAAGGATAGTGTATGGCAGAACAAACATACATCTGTCACCACCACTGAAGTAATTATATAACTACCATATATGGTCCTCAAGGTGGATCTCTCTCTCTCTCTCTCTCTCTCTCTCTCTCTCTCTCTCTCTCTCTCTCTCTCTCTCTGTGTGTGTGTGTGTAAAGAACTAGAACTAAAACTTTAACAATAGTAGTGATTTCACAAGCATCAGGTTCTTTAAAAAGTTCAAGGAACCTTTAGAAGCATAATTTTGGAAAATTATGAAAACTCTTACCTAGAGTTTCCTTGGGTACAGATTGACTAAATATGTACAACACGTGCACTAATGCAGTGGTGTAGTGTGGAGGTGTCAGAGGGGCAGTCTGTACAATTTCTGGGGGGTGCAATTCACTGTCCCTCTCATCTGCCCACCTGCGTGTGCCCTGCCTGCCTGCCTCCTCCCTTCCCTCCCTCACTGGCTCTCTCATGGCTCAGATCCCATGGCCAGGAGGCACCATCTGGTGGAGCTGACACACCAGTGGATGAGGCAGGGATCAGTCCAGGGGAGAGGGACAAAGGGGGGAGGGGCAGGCCATGGTGAGAAGGAAAACTGGCCCATCCTGTGTAGGGACTGAGCCCCTCAAATTCTTTTGCTCCCTTTTCTACAGCTCTCCCATAAGTTGCCTGTGACTTCTGCACTAGGAGAAATGCTCCCTTGCCCAGCAAAGGAGCTGGCTCACCAGTCCCTCCTGTTCCACTGCTACAACACTGAGGGTGCAATGCTTTCCTTGCCCCGGGTGCTGGCAACCCACTCTGCGCCACTGCACTAATGATAACTGCAATGGATTCAAATCTCAGTTCTCACGTAACCACCACCTAGGTGGTGTAGCACTTTCCGAAATATATGTGCAATTCACATATTGTGAATTGGGTGTTTTGCCAGAGGAGGAATCCCTGTCAACGCTCATCCCCGTGGCATCTCCTCACCAGGCTGGAAATGCCCTCTGTCTGAAATGTTAGAGAGCTTCCACCATTCATTGTCAACAGTACTGGCCTGGACAGAGGAATGGTTGGACAAGGCTTAAGTCTGCTTCCTGATTCCGCCTATGGATAGTTGAACCTGACCTACAACACTCTTGCCATTCCAGCCGGGATGATTGCCCTCTTACTTCTGATCACTGACTGGAGCTAACAGCAGGAACACACTGCATGCTCTACATTCCCAAGAGGGATGACCAAACGGGGCATGGGAAACTACTCTGCGGCAGGGTGGGAACTGAGTCTTTGGATGGGTCATGTTTTGGGGAAAGGAAGCATTTACTCGAGCCCTGGGTGGGCCTGATTCTGGCTAGGGACTGGCATTCCTCTCCCCTGTCTTTAAGCGGTTTGTAGATTCTTTCTCTTCCCTTGGAAATGACCTGGCTTGGCTTTGCCCACCTTCTCTCTGCCCACAACAAGGAAGTGTGGTCTGGGGCACCCCCTGTTGGCTACAGAGCCCCACTTCCGTGATGACGGTGGTATTTCCAGGTCTGATCTCTTTACGCCTCCCACAGCTGAGCCTTGCTACTGCATTGCCAAGGAAGGATTACTTGGCTCTGAGATATAAACAAAAGGTATTTTTTTAAAAAAGCTTGATTGTGTCTAGGATTAAATGGTGGCATTTTCAAAACAGAAAGCAAAAGAAGGAAAAATTGCTCAGCCCGTGTTGCAAAAGCACTCATGGCCCCGTGCACAAAGCCGTTGTTGAAAAACTCTTCAGAGCCTGTGGACACATGAAGGGAATTTAGCTTATGTCACAATATAACAGTATCTTACATCTTTCCCAATAGGTAGTCTTCTTTTGGTTTTGTGTGTGTGTGAGTTTTATTGTCGTAGTCTCTGTAACACATAGTTGCTGTTTCCTTCAGCTCTTATACCAAAGCACTGGGCCGTAAATGAGCACACACAGTTATATAGAGGCCCTTGAGTTCTCCTTAGGTCCCAGATGTCTACATTCTGCCCTGCAAAAGAAAGACCTGTTATGCAATCTAACCCAACCCATGGCTTCATTAGAAAAAGGAAGTCCATGAATCTTTGGAAGATTCATGAAAAGACTTCCAGGCCTTTAAAAACTAGCAGGCTACAAATTCCTTCTTCGATAAGCTCTTTGTGTCACAATAATAGGGAATAGTCTTTTGTGGAGGTGGGATGTGCCTGCAGGGGTGGGGGAATGTAGACCAAAACAGGTCAAAGAGGGGAACACTCATTGGATTCATGCAACCACCTGGTGCATAAACTTGCCATCCCATTGAGGTTCTAAGGAGAATGAGTAATGTAAAATATTTAGGTAATATTCCTAAAATTCCTAAAACATTTCTAAAATTCTTAAGAATTAGGTGTTTCAAGCACAGTTAATTGCCCTCAGAAAGCAGATGCTTTCAAGTTGCACTCGGAAGCATGTGCTGTTTTATTTATGATATGTAAGGTGCTTCTCAAGATGCTACTCCCACCCTCAACAGTTGTTGGCAATGCTACCTTGCACCACAAGAGGGCCACCTTCCACCATCTTTCTCATTACTTTGGCACACAGACTTGAAGAGTACAATGTTTCACTTCTGCTCAGGGGCAAGGTCAGCATTTTCTTCAATGTCCAAATGTCTCTGGAACGCTGGCAAAATATTTGCCAAATATTCTCCCAGCTATTTCTCTGTGAAATTCTCAGATCAAGCATTTTTCTATTAAAACCATGTTAGAAAACACTCCCCCATCCTGCCTTGGAAAAGTGAGATGTCACACCTTCTAGAGTGCATTTTTACCTGGAGAGCAGAGATTTGGCAAGTGAAGAAGAGAGTACCCGGAGTCTACAAAAATTTCTGTTTGCCTTGCAAGACAACTCTTGACTCTGCTTCTTCAAATCATGGAAAAATGTTCTGAAGGAAGGGCAGCTCCAAATGGAAGAGGCACGCGTCGTCAGATGATACAAACTAAAATGCTCCTCAGAGTAATGGACCAAATTATTTCTTCTCTGTAGGTCACTGGTCCCCAGCCTTGGGTAATTCACGTGATATTGGACTGCAGCTCCCAGAAGTCTTCACCACTAGCCAGGATTTCTGGGAGTTGAAGTCCAACTCTGATTGGTTTCAGCGAAGAATTCAGCCTGGAATTCTTTTTCCTAGTAAAAAGGAAAACATGTGTTTCTGGAAGTGATCCATAGACACTTGAAAGTTTTGTTAAGAAATTGCAGATGATGCCCTGACCCACAGCATGGGAAAAGAAACTGTGTTAGACTACACTTCCCAGAATCCCTGATGATGTAGCTCAAGGATGTCCAAACTTTTTGCAAAGAGGGCCAGATTTGGTGAGGTGAAAATGTGTGGGAACCAACCATCCAGCTGCATTTGACCCCCGTGCTGGACTTTGGGCAAGCCTCTATGACATGCAAGGAGGTGGGGAGGATGCTGCAGCAATGGAGCTGGGGCGGGTAGGCTGTGCGGGTGCCTGGGGGGTGGACGAGGACAGGGAGAGCAGGCAAACTGTAAAACTGCAAACTGATGTCTCCATCCAGTATGGGGAGGGGCCAGCTGGCAGGGATGCTTGACAGGCTGAGCCAGTGGGGAGAAGAGGCCACAGGCCACTCAAAATTTGAAAAAGGGCCACATTTGGCCCCCGGGCCTGATTTTGGACATGCCTGATGTAGCTGGACTATTCTGGGAGCTATCGTACTTTTTTTGGATGGGGGAGGGGTGGCAGTGCCTCCCAAATAATAGATTGTTATAAATGGGGGTAGGTTTCTGGCAGGCAGTAATAATCCTGCAATGTTCATTGAGAGCTACATCCACTTGTTTGGCATGTGCCATACGGCACTGGCACGTTCTTATGGGGAAGAGCACAGAGATACTAGTTGTCACAGTTGTTTATGGGTGTGTGCAGCCTGGTCTGACCCAGCTAGTTTTCTCAGTACTGTATGTTATTTCTGGCAGAAACCTTCTGTTTGGTGTTTAGACAATTTTTTGTAGGTCAGGGTTCGATCCAGAGTGACATCCGGATACTTTGACGTTAGGCAGTGTTCCAAAATCTTGCCTTCCCACCTAACTCAGAGCTTCCTCTCTCCTTCTTTGTTCTTTAAGTGGAAGGCACAGACCTGCATTTTAAAGGACTTTTTTTTAAAAAGAAAGAACTAGATTTCAGCTGGCAGTTTTTATAATACAAGGAAATCTAATGCAGAGGTTAGCAGGTGCTCACTCCTTCAATTAAGTTCTCTGTTCTTTCTCTGAAACCCAAAACTTTCCAAATTTCAAGGGGTTACAGGGGAGAGCTTGAGGAAGCTCCCCTGCCATTTCCTCAAGAACAGATTGCTTTGTTTTAAAGGGGGGAAATGGCATTTCGTTTCATTTCATAACAAAATGCTGGCTGGTGTTATGTTTCATTTGAAACGTTTCGTAACCTTACGACAAAACAAAAGTGTGTCATTTTTTGTAAGGTGCCCATACAGCTCTGGCCAGGTCTGGAAGTAGATTTTAGGTCTACACAGTTCTTATTATTCATTCAAACACTTTGTATAAATGGCATAGCAGCGAGATTGGTCTGTAGCTATTGGGGTTCTGATGCTTTGCCTGGCTTCAGTGATTACTTTGAGAGTCCACCATATTTTTGGAATATTTCTTTGTCCAGCAGTGACTAAAGCGCGGAAGGAACTCCCTGTCACAGGTTGTGGTGATGGCATCTGGCCTAGATGCCTTCAAAAGGGGATTGGACAGATGGAAGCATAATTCAGACATATGGAACCCAATCTTTACAGAGCTTGCATAGCTTGTAGTGAAGAGTTGTAGGAAAAAATGTTGTTTCTCGGTGTCTTGGAGGACATTTTATATGTTTTTAAAAATGGATTTGTAAAGCAATTCATCAGAATTTTTTTTGTAAATTTGTTCTAAGTCATTGAGAATCACGAATCAAAATGGATCACCATTTTTCTGATTCATCCCCATCTCTAGTTCTTACTATCCCGTTGTGTTTGTCCTTCCTTCATCCCATCACTATCTAGGTTCCAATTCTCCTTTCCCAGACTACTCCCACCCTCTACTCTTCATATTAGTTGCTTATTTGAGTGAGTCTATGAGTTGGTCTCATTGTAGCCCTTCTATTAAGCCAGTGGTTCCCAACCTGGGGGTCAGGAGCCCTTTGGGGGTCGAACAGCCATTTCACAGGGGTCGCCACGAGCCAGTGAAGAAAAAGGCACAAACGGCTTGAGTCTGGAGGAGGAGGGGGGAAGGAAGGAGGGAAGAGTGAGTTACAGCTTGATAGGTTGGAGGGGATGTCAGTAAATGACACCGAAGGCTGCCATTGGTTGAAGGTGCCTGTAGAGGGAAGTTCTCTATGGCACCTGCAGCAGTGGCCTGCCAAAGGGGGTTTGTGGCCTTTTCCAAGCGGTGCAAGGGGTCACCACAACATGAGGGATTGTATTAAAGGGTTGTGGCATTAGGAAGGCTAAGAACCACTATATTAGACTGTGACATTTCCCTTGACTCCTTATATTCCTCCTTGCACACACACACACACACACACACACACACACACACACGTTTTTACCGCACTTTTCAACGTCATTTTTGATCTTGGTTTCAACCTGGTTGCTCAGTGTGTGACAGAAGACATCTTAGCATTACATGTAAATGACAGATCCCATCGTTGTTCAGGAAAACAGCCCATATGCTAGTAAACTTCCAGCACATTAAAGCACATTTTAAATCCTGGACAGCCTAAAAACCACTAGTCCTGTCTCTGAAGAATTTTTCAGAAACCATCCACTAAAAAAGAGCGACAAAGCCAATCATTTTCATCTGAAGAAAGAACAAAATACTGTTTATAATAAAAATGTGCATCTATTTCTCCAAAGCATTAAATATATTATCTTCACTGAGGTGGGTATGCTATTTCCAGATTTCATGCATATCCATTACTACTCCCTAAAATGGCTGTTTCCTCAGTGGAAATCAACAAAAGGTTTTATGAGTCTAATTTCTAATTTACTTGTTTGATTTATATCCCTCTTTTCTCCCATAAGCTGAGATGTCAAGTGGCTTACACCATATTTCTTTTTAAAAAGTTACACACACACACGAATAATCAAATTAATTTAATTTAATTATATATATGATTTAATTAAGTGAGTTAAATTTAGAGTTAGATTTGGATCAAAATTAGAGATAAAACAACCAGGCAATAATCAAAATTTCAGATCCCAAAGTGAAGCAGGGGGACATTATGTACTCATGGTGAATATTATCAACCTTTGAACAACCTTCTCACTGCAATTACACAATCTTGCTTTAAGAAGAAAAGTGACTTCAGGGATCAGACAAGATTTGCCTTGTTTGGAATTCTTTACCAAGCCTTCAGAAATCAGCAGGTTCTAAGCAGTCCCTGTGCAGAGTGAGGTCTGTCTACTTTGAAAGAAGGGATAGTGTGCATGGCTGCATTCTATGAAATCTGATATATGGGATTTCTTTGAGACACAAGGATTTGCAGATGTCCTGGGTGCCTCAGTCAGACCAATGCTACAAGCTGTTGAGCATTTGAACAGTTTCTGCAGCACATTTGGCTAGAGTGATGCTGCAAAAGGCTCCCAGAGTACACATACTAAATCAGAAATTGTTCCTCATCCCCCATGAAAGAAATAGTCAAATATGTCTTCTATGCAAGCTTGGAGGTGCATCAAAATTCAAGAGAATTGCCGTTAAAAATGGCCAAACATTTTTTTTAAAAGACCACCTTGGAGGTATGGGATCTTCTGGGCTGCTCCCAAGATCCCAAGACACAAGGTCCCCCCAAATGATGGGGGGGGGGGAGTGTGGACCTGTGGCAATGGTGGAGATACATTTAGGTCATGCAGGGGCAGTGGGGATGGGGTGAGCACAATTGCACATCTATCCATCCCTTCTGTTCATGTACCGGCCAAAGGAAAAGAGACAGCAGACAACCAACAGCATTTGAGTTATTCTGACTTTTATTTTGTTGCTTCTTAGTCCACACAGTTGGTATAAAATCAGAAAAGCAAAGCAAAAATAATTGGATAATGATGTCTGGAGTCTTAGCATCAGAAGGCACCGCTGACACATCTACATGCGGCTGCCAGTACATTTCATTGCCAGACACACTTTTGAAAGCACAGAAGATTACAGAGGGGCTTGTGGGAGAGGAATTCTACCAGAGGGAAAGTGGGGGAGGTTCTAGAAGGCTTCCCTCTTGTTGATGAAGCGGGGAAGGGGGGGCACTTTGGTTATAAATGCTTTATTAAAAAAATAATAGTAATAATATTGATAATAGCAGCTTCCCTAAGTACAAAAGCAGTTATAGGCAGTATCTATTACACATAATTATTTATCATTCCTATTCCATGATTTATCTCAAAATTGTTATCTGACTTTCCAGTGAGTAAAGGTTAAATGGCTTAGTGATATAAGGAATGGTAAGTAGATAGCACCATTTCACAGATTTGGTATTCAATTTCATAGAGGAATTAAGGAGAAAAGGGACGAGGTGGGGAGGGGAGAGTTTAGGAGGCCTGGAGCTTTGAAAACCCCATTCCTTCTTCTCCCATTTTTAGCTTATTCCCAAGGAAAGGGAGGGAATTCCTTTTATGAAGACCACGGTCTACCTATGCCACTTCCAACAGGCAAGGCTTGGAAGGAAACAAGTGGACATGCTTTGTTTTTATTTTTCATCTCATCAAGATGCTCCTGTCTCCTGGCCCAGCTTCCATTGTAGCCTTGCCATTATTTAAAAAAAAAAAACACGCAGAGAGGCACTGAAATAGTTTGTACAGCTGGAAGAAGCTGAACTCTAACTGCAAGGGTTTCCCTCTGAGACAGACTGATGGGTGGCAAAAGATGGCAGTTGTACCCTGCCCCACTTCAAAGAAGCTTGGGGGGAGGCAATCAGTGGGGATGATACTTGGAGATGAGTGGCCAAATTACACAGCTTTGGAATGAGCGGGTGGGAAGGCACTTGACGTACCACACAACATCCTGATCCTCAAAGACCCACGAGCCAGGTTCACCAGCCCATACTTTGGTTATCAACTTGATATTTTGGTAGACTATTATTTGGCTAATATCAGCGCACTATCATAGGCACACTATAAGTATTCTGGGTGCCCAGCCTGTGGTTCTGGACTAATATTTGGATTGGGTTTGAAGTGGAAAGCTTTGGAGGAGGGATCCATTTGCTTCCACAGCAGGAGAAAAGAAAAATCCGGCACTCTAATAATGATGTTAAGAGTTAAGAATTCTTAGGCACTTCCTTTAGGCTTTAAACATGGCTGCATGTCAACAAACAAAAGCAAACAGTACTATGTACATATATGTAAAAAGTGTTATAAATAGGTTTTCTTAAACCATAGATACTATATACATCTTCAATAAACACAGTAACCCTTCTCTCAGTTTGGATTCATTCATTCCTTCCTTCCTTGTTGGGTTTCGGGTGTGTCTGTGTGTGTATGCATGTGTGTGTGTGTGTGTGGTCGTGTGTTGTTTTTTTGTTAGCTTCCATTTTTCCCCTTCCATTTTCTATCTGAGTGACGCCCCCCTTGTCCCAAGTGCTCTGGTTTTGGTGGCCTCAACTTGACACTTCATTCGCGCTTCCTCAGGATGATGTAGATCACCCCACTAATGATGGCTAGTGGGAAAGCCACCCAGGCCAGGATGTACGTGAAGCCAAAGGAGACATTGTCAGAGGCAGGATGCCAGTCTGTATGTCTCACTGTGAAGATAGCGGCACCGCTCATCACACACAGGCCTGCAAAGTGGAGAAGACAAGAGAAAATAAGCACAGACATGTAAGCAAGCAGATACACAAGAACATCCATCCATGATTGTGATGGTGGGGGGATCTGGCCAAGGGGGACCTCTGCTCGAACACTCCTTCACCACCTATCTTCCAGTCATTCCTGCAGGGATAACAGGAACTTAACCACCATTTCATGCAAAACCAATGTCCATGTGGACAAGAGGATTCTGGGAACTGAAGACCTAGTACAGGGGATTCTTCTGGTTTTAAAGACAGTTACCTTGCATTTCCAAGCATACAGACATTAGGTCAAAACAACACACACACACACACACACACACACACACACACACACACACACACACACACACACACACACACACAAAAGGAATCAAGAAGAGGACTAGAAAGGGCCATTCATCTTTGAAACCTCAGCCTTCCAGCCATACAGAAAAGATAGGTTACCTCTCTTTTAAAACAATTGAGAGGACATGGGTGTTTTGTTTTGGAAGAGGTCCTGTTCCGAAACAAAACATGTCAGCACAGTTGCCATTCAGTACCAGGATCCACTTTCCAAAATGAAATCAACCAGTCTCTTACCTTGTTTTGGGTCCCACGGGGCTAAACTCCAAACAGGAAGCAGCTCTGACACGTCATCTTTCACTCTCTCTTGCACTGGCCAATCAGGAGCTGTGCAGGAACATGCATTAGCCTGCCTCCCTGTCTGATTGGCCAGTGCCAAGGAGCATGAAAGATGACGCATCAGAGGCTGCTTCCTGGCTGGAGTTTAGCCCTGTGGGACCCAAAACAAAGTAAGAGACTGGTTGATTTAGTTCTGGAAGGTGGGTCCTGGTACCGAATGGCAACTGTGCTGACATGTTTTGTTTCGGAACAGGACCCCTTCCAAAACAAAACACCCATGTCTAATCCACTTGTATTGTCATTTCAGCATAAAATATCCATTGATGCCTGACCAAAAAACTTGGTTAAGCACTCTCTTCATACTGAGGCAGGCTTGGATAATTATTGTCCATCCTGGATCCAGTTTGTCTGGAGCCCAATCCTGTAAGGTACACACAGTGCAATGCTTAGTCCTGTTTTGATGCTCATAGTTTAAACAGAGCCTCTCTTCGCCCCTTTGCCTTTCCCCATCCTGCTGCCTCTTTTGTCTAAAGTCCGTCATCAAAATGCAAGCTATTCAAACCCTGTCTCCTCCCCTTAATATCACCCAGTCCAGTTGTGCCCCTTCCCCCCATTTTCTTGGGACTGCCATATCAGCAGCTACAGCTCTGAAAGTTATTCCAATAGCCCCCCCCCTCCACCCAAAGAGAGAGGCAGAGAAAGTACCCAACGCGAGGAACTGCCAGAACTACACAATGGCTCCTCTATGCTCAGCCCAGAACAAGGCCTTTTCGTTGATCCCAGCAATTCCAAAACCTGCTCAATGCGCCACCAGAGCAGCCTATGTTCCCAAAGCCAGGCTGGAGCGGCAGACGTGCCCTGGGACCACCTACACCTAACCACAGTGATATTTGAGCTGTTCTTTCCCTGGACACTGGCCCCTTTGTTCCCAGAAAGTGCAGGAGTAGGAATGCATTCAACCTCACAAGGTGCTGAGGCAGCTCCCGTGCTCTGGGTCATGAAGAGGACCCACCCACAGCTCCAGCAAAAAAGTCACGTGTGGCAACCAAGGGCTATTGTGTCTTGGTTTGGGAAGGAAAAGGGGGGGGGAGGTTGAGGGTCATACCACAAATCACCTACAGCCTCTAGACAAGAGAGCATGGATTGTACCCTTAAAAGAGCCAGGCAGGAAGCAGGGATGCTGTGGCCATTTTGACTGGGTGTTACAGAAAGGTCTCAGGAGGCCTCCACACCCATTAACTCAGAGAAATGCCTTCAGTGTTCCTTGTGATGAAAAAGAAAACCTCCAGCTTGTTGTCAGGAAGTGTCAACTGCATAATAATTCCTAAGGCAGTACACCTGTTGTGGAAGCAAAGTCCAGTGGGCTCGGTTCTGAACTCAAAACATGAGGTAAAGTTCAGTTCCGGTATACAGTAGCTAAAGAGGATACGCCAAAACTGGGAGCATCATCCCAAAGGGGATACACGTCCATGTGGTGGTCCAGTTTGTATGCATTAACCCTGCCACCTGACCACCAGCCATTCTGCCATCTCTGTGGTCACTTGGGCCATCCCTTCTCACCTATCTGTGATCTAATTCCATTCTGAGTCTTCGTGGGTGGACGGACACTGGAGAGGAACCCCATAAAGACCTATGGCAAGAACTTAAGGCAGGTGTCTGACCCAGACATCACAAGGACCCCCATCTCCCTGTCATTTGCATGTTCCAAGGTAACTAAGTTAAAAGCCTGAACTCTGCAGCCATGCCATTTCCCCACTTTCCAGAGAACAAATAGGGAATTTTAGTGCTACAAAAAAGTAGCCACAATTCTTCCATTTAAGCATGATCTACACTGGTTCTCACTGCTCTGAAATCTAACCATCCCACTTTTCTTTTTTCTCTCTCTGGAAGAAGCCACACAAACATATGGCTTTTAATTAATTAATTAATTTGTTTTAATTATATGCTGCTTTTCTCCTGATGAGGGAACCAAAGGTAACTGACAATATTGAAAGAAATACAGTTAAAAATGCAATAAGTTAAACATTTTTAAAATATGTAAACTACATGATGATTAAAATGCAAGTCAGCATTAAAAATTATTTCAACTATAAAAAGTAATTCAAAGACTCAGTCATGATTGTTAAAAGCCTGCCTGAAGATGTGGGTCTTTAGCTGTTGGTGGAGGTATAAAAGGGAAGGGTCCAGCATGATCTCCTGAGGGAGAATGTTCCACAATCTGGGAGCTGCCCCATCAGCTGTGCCTGCGCTGGCAATGGGGCGGAGAGGAGGGCCTCCTCTGTGATTTTAACAGCGGAGAAAGCTCATATGGGGACATAAGCTCTTTCAGGCAGCTTGTATCCAAGATGTACAGGGCTTTATAGATAATGACCCAGCATGTGGAATTGGGCCCAGAAACAGACTGATAGCCAGTACAGTTGTTGTAACAGGGGCAACATGCTCCCTGTAACTATCCCCCGTCTAATTTGACTGCTGAATTTTGCACCCGCTGAAGTTTCCAAACTGACTTCACAAGCAGCCCCACACAGAGCTTACTACACTAGTCCAAGTGGGATGTAACCAACATCTGTCACTGTAGCCAAATCAGATGCCTCAAGGAATGGGCACAGCTGACACACCAGTTTTATCTGTGCAACCAGGATCCAGGAATAAACCCATTCTGTGTCAGCCAGCTTGAGTGTTATGTGCCAAACATATTGGAAGCACTGAATAAATTATGATTTCAATGTTTTGTTGTAACTTACTGCTTTGAATGACTTTTGGTATGACTTGTGTTTTTTTCTTATGATATTTGTCTGATCCGTTTTGGATATTCACTGTTGTTAATGTTAAATACTGTCTTTTAAGGATGCAAGCTACCTCAGTTCCTTCTTAAGGAGAAAGGCGGAAGTGAACAGATCTTAAATAAATGTAGGCACACTTCATATTGAAAACCATTAAAACCATATCAGCAGCACTTAAGATCTTGGATGCAGCTTCAAAAACCTAGGGCTCCTCTAAAGATCAGTAGCTTTCACACAAATGCAAACAGGTCTGATTCCCTACCATCATCACCATCCCTGAAGATCTACAGAAACATCATGTCTCTCCTGAGGCAAACAATGTAAACAATGTCAACCTGACTTTACAAAAGATGTTACTCCAAGATGCCCCCACCTTTTGCATACTAAATTTATGTTGCAAGTGTGATTTTTCAGCTCTGTGTTTCTAACTCTTTCAGGGTATGCTACAGTGAATTTCTGGAGCATCTCTGATCGAGCCACAGACCAGATCATCTTAAACAATAACAATAAACAAACATAGATTATTAGAATGCCTTTGGGCTGAAAAACAGGGCTAATAATTCTCAGAGAGCTACTGTACTTGGCATCCAGGTTCTTCCTGACTGGCAGGAAGATGACCCAGCATAAAGCAGCAGTTCTAACTCCCCCTGCCCTATCCCTGCCCATATTCACCCAGGTCTGTTGCCTGTTTTGTGTCTCCCAAGGAAGTTATGGTGCAGCCCTAAAACTGCATAGCCAAATCACTGTGTGCAAATGTACCACACACCCAACAGCCAATGATTATTTGGTGTGAAACTGATGTTCCATTCAACGTTTCATTCTGTTCCCCTACGTCTGAAGAGGTGGACTTGATCCACAAAAGCTTACATTAAAATTCACTAGTTCCTCTTGAAGGTGCCACATTTTGTTTTTTGTTTTGTTTCGATTTCTTTGGATTTTGTCTGCAACACTCTTCTTTGGTGCAGTCCAGCTGAGTCAGAGGTCAAAACATTCTCTGACAGGCCAGATTGCCTCCAAAAACCAAGGATGGTTGGCTTGGAAAGTTGATTTCTCACAAAATCCTTCAGGGATGATTGTTAAATACCCCATCCAGCAAAAACAAATGGTTCCCTCTGCTCACACCGAGATATCTAAATTGGTAGAACATAAACAAGGGCCATCGTTATGCTGGCTACAAAAGCTCTGGAATCTTCAACTATTCTGGCAGTTATATTTCAAAGTATGAATTACTGTAATGTCCACAAAAAGTCCCACAGGAGCTATAAGGAAACAGGGAGACAAAGGATGGGCAACAGAGAATAAAATGGTGTGCTACATTTCATACCACATGATATGGGGGGTGTTATGCCATGGTGTGCTCCTGTACCCCATACAGACTTGTTTTTTTTGGGGTAGTCTACTGAGCTGTGTGTGTGTGTGTGTGTGTGTGTGTGTGTGTGTGTGTGTGTGTGCAGAGCAATTAGATTGTGCTGGAGGGGCAGGAAGAATTTAAGCCTGATCCTCTGAAGTCCACAAACCCTTGTTTCTTCCCAATATGCTACATATTTGCCACAGATGATCCACTCAGGTCCTGGAAGCAATGCCCTCAGGGTTTACTGTTAGGGAAATGAAATGTTAAAACTTGTTTTAAAAAAATTCAAAATTGTTTTTTTTAATTCGAGCAGTGTTTAGTTATTGTTTTTAATATATAGTTTTGAATGACATTTTTGTTATTATTGTATTGTTTTAATTGTTGCCAGCTGCCTCGGGTCCATTAAGACAGAAGGGAAGCACATAAATACTATAAATAATAAATAAATAGAATCATTCTGTGCTAAATTCTGAGTCAGGCTTTTGGTTTGCTCCAACCACAGCCTTGTTTTACCTCAGAGTGCCTTTCACCACCCTGGTTCAATACCGGCAACATACCAAGGCAGCTGGCAATCTCAGACAAGCATATCTGAGGAAGTCAGACTCATGAAACACCCTTGGGGACACATAGGACACATTTTCCAAAGGAGGCTTTTCACTCTCTTCTAAGAACCAAGACCCATTTCCACGTCCATGTTCCCAGAGCCAAGTAAGAACCACTTCCAAGGCACAGACAGAAGTGACCTCCAGAGCTACCTCCAACGTTACTCCTAGGCCTTACCCTACTAGACTGCTTTCAGAATAAGAGTCATGTGCTAAATTAAAGGCCCTCCACATGTCGTTAGGTTGTAACTCCCATCTTCCTGGCTGGAAGTGGCCTCAAGGGTGCAAATGGAGGGGTGATTCCTCTCCACACAACCATCAGTATCATTGGCTTTTCTGGTGGGCTTATTGGGATTTTCAGTTCAGTAACACCTGGGTCACAGCATGTATGTCACTAATAACACCTCACACATCATCTCAGGCTTACATGTAGAAGTCAGGTAAGTGCTACACTGCATATTTCCTCTTCCTCACTTGAATTTGGAGAAGCCACTTTACGGCCTGACCCTCACCAGTATCTGGAAAACTCTTGGAATAGTGAAACCGCATTGCATTGCCTTCAGGGGGCATCACACTTCTCATACAGGCAGTGCTGCACAGAACTATGATGCTGAAATACATTCTGTGTCAAAGTGGTTGTTCCCAAAATACAGTTGGAAAAGTGATGACGGTGTAGGCAGGAAAGATGCCGCGTGGGTCGGAACAGGCAGTAAAGCCATCAGATTGTCCCAAATGGTCATCCTTTGTGTTGAACTTTCCTTCAAATGTCCAGTGGCTCAAAAATGGCTCAAATGATATAGGTCCGGCTCTGCCAGCTTCTTTGCTTGGCTCTGTCCCTACGCCTTTGGCCTTGTCCACTGGTGGAATACACAGATTTTCAAAAAGGATTGTGTTACTCCACCTCAAACCTGCCACCATCAAAGCATCAGGCTGTGTGTGGTTTTACTCTTACCCTTACTTTCCATCATCAGTCAGTCAGCTATGCTCCCGCTTGGGAAGGCTTTCTTTTGCAATATCCCCAGGCGTACATTACCAGCCCTGTTCCACTTACCCGCAAGGATCTGGAAGAAGCCAGTCAGGTAGAAACGTCCACCCTTGGTGAGAGTGAAGAGCTGGCAGAAGAACAGGAACAGAGACATCACGCTGAAGATGATGGAAAGAACCATCAGGCCCTGGACAGACTGCAGCCATTCTGGGAAGAGAAAATGAACACAAGAGTGACCAGGACAAATCATGACCTGAAATTGTTGTTTCTGCAAGCAAATCTATAAACAGGGATCCAGCCAAGATTTCCAGCTGCTTCAGTTACTGAGAGCTGGATCTAGCAAAGCAGACTGCAATCAGAAAGGATTAGCATAAAGCAGAGAAAAGGGGCCGGAATCTCTGGTCCTGGGGCAGAATCTGGACCACAGGTCCAAATCCTGCCTTCTGGATTTTCCAGATTGTCAAGAACCCTTTCTCTGTAACACCATTGGTAGGTGGTTTCCCGACTTCTGTAGATTCCACCAGCAGCCCATTCTAAAGGGCTGAAGTGTCTCTGCCAAGGCTTACGTCACTGACAGTAAGAGCTTCAGGGTAAAAACTTGATGGCATTTGAGTTCAGCTCTTTTGTTGTTGGCCACCCCTGTGCCTAGAATGCAGCCAAGTACTCCTCTGAAGCCGAATTGAGGCCTCAGGTAGACAGAGGTGGATGTCTTTCCTATAGACACGATCTCCTATCCACCCGGTGTTTGGTGTGAAAATTACAGGAGATATCTGCAGCAGCCTCAATTTCCACATTAAAAAGGGGTCATGGCTGTTACCAATGCAAACATTCCTCTATGAGCTTGGGATAGATCCTTTTTGGAAAGTGCTTTTGGACAGGTAGATGTGATGGCTTAGAGATTCTTGGAACTGTAGTCCAAAAATAACTTTTGTGAGTTTCTGTTTCCTTCCCAGTGAAGTCACCAAACCAAGGCCTTCCCAGAGATTGCGGCAACAGAAGGTCTCGGAAATTCAGCCGTAATCTTTCAAACAGGGTTGTAACTTGCTATTTTGGCATTTGGGGCAAGTGGCACCTTCCCTCGTGTCCTCCACACTGAGACATGGGTTTCCCCTACAATAATGGAAGAGAATGCTGTGTCCCCACTTTAAAAAAAAGGGGGAATTTTTCAGTTTTCAAAAAAGTTGTGAGGGAAGGGGGCTATTGAACAGTGTGGATCAAGAAATGTTGTCATCTGCTCACCAGTTGATTCATTTCTAGATTTTGGCACCCACTAAATGTTGTGTCCCAGGAAGAGCCCCAGTTGCCCCAACATAGGAAGGATAACAGCAAAACAACAACAACAATAACAACCTGTTTCTTATTGTT
This sequence comes from Phrynocephalus guinanensis, assembly GCA_037367245.1. NCBI lineage: Eukaryota > Metazoa > Chordata > Lepidosauria > Squamata > Agamidae > Phrynocephalus > Phrynocephalus guinanensis. The sequence goes on along the minus strand of CM074734.1, from coordinate 103,318,537 downwards.
AATCATCAGAAAAGCTGAATGATGAGGAAATTCAGAATATATAAAACTCCCCCACCCCACATGTAGTTCAAACTTGAGTATGTGCTACCAAAAGCTGTAGCAAACAGCTTAAAAAGGGAATTGGTAAAATAGCTAGTATAGTTAGGATTATCTCCTGTGTCGTAAGACTCTGTGCCTCTAATGTCAACTTCTGTGTGACAGCAATGGGAGGGGCAAAGCCATCACTAGAAATCATGGAATCCAGAGTGAATGATACCATCTCCCACAGACTCACAAAAAGGAGCAGAATATAGTGTCTCCTGTACTTGAGAGAGGGGGGAGGGAAGAAGGGAGTGAGACTGAAATTTTATGCATTCCATAAAATTTAAGTGAATAGGGATGTGAGATGCTGCTGTTTATTTTTCTACTACTAGATTTGCCTCTAGATTTTGGTATACTCAGGGTCATGTTCCCGTGGCCCCACACTAGTTTCAGCTCTTGGTAGACATGCCCTTCCTCTGCACTTCTTATGGCCTTCAGGGGACAGGCCAACATTGGAAGAGAAGACTAGCCCAAAGAGGCCATTGCTCTTTGATCCAGCACTGCTCTTCTTAAACTACCCCAGGACCTAGTAAAAAGATCAGGTACTAATAGTAGTACTCCTGTCATACTTGGTAAATCTGCATGTTAAACCTGGAATTGGTGACAGCTCATGTTCTATACTACCTTCTGTATCTCACCACGGTGATCAATCAACCAGTTCTCTCCAACACCACCCCACCCACCCACCACCACACACATACACATTCAAATTCCTGTAGTCTCTCAGCTTCCAATATATTCAGGACACTTCCCTTCTTAGCAAAGCACTCGTACATCCCATTCATCAATGGGTGTGTTCCAGTTGGGGAAGCATTGAGAAGGGAGGAGAATGCATACAAAACAACTGCTTTGAAAATTGTTTTTTGTAATAATACTTCAGGCATTTGGATGACAAGCAGGGACTGGGAGTTCAGTTCCTCACTTTACCTCCTTGGCAAAAGCTGGACTTGATGACCCACAGGACCCCTTCCAGCTCTGCAGTTCTAATATTACTGTCATCATTTTTATTTGAGCACATCCAATCTTGCCTGATTTCGGAAGCTAAGCAGGGTCGGCCCTGGCTAGCACTTGGATGGGAGACCACCAGGGAATACCAAGTGCTGTAGGCACCTGGAGTAGGAAATGGCAAACCACTCCAGTATTCCTGCCAAGAAAACTCCATGGACATGGGGTCATGAAGAGTCAGTCACAACTGTAATGATGCAACACACACACACACACACACACACACACACACACACACACACACACACACACACACACACACACACACACACACCCCAAATTATGCTTGAAAAATAATGCTAACAGGAGTTGTGGTACAGTGACCCCCCGCCATTTCGCGGTTCAGGTATTGCAGTCCCACTACATCGCGGGACCGCAGTACCTGCACCGTGGGGGGGGGGCAAGGGGGCCAGGTTGCTCCATGCTGCCACCCCCGCACCTCCGAGAAGCCTCCGGGGTGCGTGGGAGGGCGACGGGGGGGATCCGGTCACTCCGTGCCGCCCTCCCACGCACCCCCGAGAAGCCTCCAGGGTGCGTGGGCGGGCAGCGGCGGGCAATCCGGTCGCTCCGCGTGGCCCTCCCACGCACCCCTGAGAACCCTCGGGCTGCGCGGGTGGGCGGCGGCAGCGGTGGCGGGAGGTAAGATCCCCGTGCCGCCAGCGGCGTGCCGCGCAATCGCCCCCGGCCCCCACCCGCTTCCGCATATCGTGGATTTTCGTGCATCGCAGGTGGGGTGGGTCCCTAACCCCCGCGATCGGCGGGGGGTTACTTTATTTCACAAGAGTGATGACCCAAAATACCGGTAGTTGCTACATGCAATTTGACTGTTCACAATTGACTGCACTCATTCACCGTAATCAATTAGGCTGACTCACTGAAATATTACTTTGATAAATAAATAATGTTGTGTTGAAAGTGTGTAGACTGTTTTAAGCTGATTACTGTATTTATTGGCGTATAACACGCACAGGCGTATACACGCACCTTCATTTTAAGAGGGAAATTTTAGGGGAAAATATTAAATTTCAAATAAAGAACTTTGAAGCAAAATAAGGGTAGCTCAGAACTTTTTTTTATTAATAATATCCTTTCCTTCCTTCCTTCCTTCCTTCCTTCCTTCCTTCCTTCCTTCCTTTCTTCTTTCCTTCACTCCTCCTCTCCCTTCTTTCTTTCTTTCTTTCTTTCCTCCCCCCTCCTCCCTCTCTCCTCTTTCTCTCTCTCTTTCTTTCTCTCCTTCCATCCCCCCTCCCACTTTGAAGAGCCAGAAAGGGGGCGAGGGAGATGAAACGGGCTCACATCCTGAGGGGAGCGGACAGCGGCGCCTCAGCTTCCAACCAGGCGGTGATGGTGGGGGCGGCGGCGGAAGCTATGGCGGTGGCAGGGCGGGGGTGATTGCCGGGGGTTGCGGCGGCGGTGGCGGCGGAAGCGATGGCGGGGCGGGGGTGATTGCCGGGGGTCGCGGCGGCGGCGGAAGCGATGGCAGGGTGGGGGTGATTGCCAGGGGTCGCGGAGGTCGACGCGCTGGGCAGGCCAGGTGTATACGGTACTTGTTAATACTGTAAAAACATGGCTTCTTAACATTATATCGGCGTATAACACGCATACATCATTTGCCCCCTATTTTCAGGGGGGAAGTGCGTGTTATACACCGATAAATACGGTATATTGACTGCCTCCTGAAGATCTGGGGATATATGATGTACAGTACTGTATATGAAATACGTATATCAATAAACTGCAATAAAAATAAGGTTGCAATGACATTTGACTTCAGTGAGTTTTTCAATTTCAGTGAGGCACTTACAGCTAATAATTCAGCTCCTGGTTAGGTATGCCAACAAATATTTTACAAAAATATCTGGAACAATACCTTACCAAAAGCAAGGACCAGCTGTCATTCCATTATTCTGACTAACTCTTAACTCCCACATACGCATCCTTACATTTCTGGATGACCTTCAGAAGCACCGACTGTCTATTACAAGAGTACAGTTTACACTAAAATGAATGGATGTGACGATAAAATATCTCAAATAACCAACCATAATTCATTTTCTAGCCGTCTTCCCTTTTCTGATTTTAAAGTAAAGAAACGAGTTATGGTTCCTAATAATGCATTGATAAAAGAGGGTTGGCAGGCAGTTGCTGAGAAAGGTGGAAGTTCCTTTCCCAACATGAGGGAGGGTGGGCTGTGGATGAGTGACACAACCTTGTGGGTGGGGGCAGGTGGCATGGGGCATCCCCACTCCATCCAGCAGGCACTAGCAGGGTTCCAACTGCAGGGGGGGGAAAGGCCCCTGAGATCTCACCAGCCCACAAGGGCGGAAAGAGAATCCCACACCAGAGAAGCCAAGCAAAACCAGGGTTCTCTGTTGCTTTATACAGTTGTCCCCTGCCCTTCTGCGGTTCATATAGTGCGGTCCCGGTATATTGCAGGTCTGCAGTATATGAAAAAAGGCCTCCTGGGGTAAGGAGGAAAGGCCTTCTCAGGTCTGTCATAGGCCCCAAAAGTGCTTCCCCCGCAAACAGGAAGTATCGTCCGGTAAACCAGAAGTGACCTCCAGATCACTAGAAAGCACTTTGGGGCCTCTGGGGGACTGGAAAACTCCTTACAGGCCCATTTGGGGCAGTGCCAGGCCTGGGGTAAGTACAAGAGCCCCCAGAGAGCCCGCCCAGTCCTGACCTGACCCAGCATCCGCATATTGCGGATTTTCAATTATTGCGGGTTGGGTTGGGTCCCTAACCCCCATGATAGGCAGGGGTTTACTGTACCACAGAATGACCATTGGAGCAGAAGGTAATATTTCTGAGAGAACTACCATACGCAGTCTCCTGAGAGACTGGCGCAACACATAAATGGTTTTTAATGTCTCCTTATCGCTGGGAGCTCTTGGGTTAAAAGAAAGCAAAAGATACACTACACACATTCCCTCAGCCCCTTCATCCTGGAATGAGCTCTGAAAAATATAGCCCCAGGAAGACAAGAGCAGTTAAAGTGTCACTGACGTAGGCAGCTAAGATACGGTATTATAAATAAAGTATTATCCTCCAGAATGCAGCCTGTCAGGGCAACAATACTGCCACTGAAAGACTTCACAGTGCTGACTTTAAGACGGTGTGCTAATTTTAGCTTACATAGTCATGACCAACAGGGAGAGGAGGACACCCCATTGCTTAGTGTGCGAACCCAGCTCCTCTAAGTCCATAAGGCCTTGATTTCCATTCTTTTGCCCTTTCCTTCAGATGCTTCAAAGGTCAGCTCCCAGGGCTTCTGACCCTTGCCATGAGGTCTGGGGCTGATTGAAGTAGAACTCCAAAACATCAGCAGGGCATGAGGTTAGAGAATTTATTTATTTATTTATTTATTTATTTATTTATTTATTTATTTATTTATTTACTGTCCATCTGGCAGTAATCATACAGTGATTACAACATAAAACAAACCATGTACAATGTACACTATGATAAAATAATAACAGAACGTAATAATAATAATACATTAAAAATTAGATCTAACCCAGCGAAACACACTATCGCAGATAGTAGGGCTTAGGGCAGTAAAAACTGTCTTGAGACTTGCAAAAAAGACCGAGGGCCAACTATACAGTAGTTCTTGGTGGATGACTGGCCTGGCTTAATTCAGTATAATGAAACTTTATGCAAGGAAACATTAGGAGAAAGGGGGTAAAGGAAAGGAGACTTGGTATGTGGTGAAATTCTATCTAGGTTAATAAGTATCACAATTTCATTCTCTTTAAAAAAAACAGCTCATCAAACACTCTGGGAGCTAGGCTTAGTTTAGTGGACGTCCGAGTGACTCAAACAGGCAGAGACAATTCTCCACAGCTAGGAAAAGTTACTTTTGTGTAACCTCCCAGAAGCTCTAGCCACTGCTCTGTATGCCAAGACAGAGTTATACTTTTTTTAAAAGTTAACTTTTCCAAGCTCTGCAATAACCAACTGCACATCAGTACCTGCTACAACAATATTCTGGTCTCCATAATAAGTATAGGTATTCCATTCAGCACAAAACTCTAAAACTCAATAGTGTACCTAATCAAATTAACCAATCTTTTGAGACTAAGCAGCAGTTAGTGTGTGCAAGGGTAATCATGGAAGAACATTTTATGTTGGGTTTGTGGTTTTTTTTTACTTGCCTTGTTTAAACTACAGGGTGTTAGAAAAAAACCTTTGGAGATCCTGCAAATTATGAGAGATCTTACTTGCCTAGCCCAATCTGAAACTGTTCTAATCAAGGTTTTTCTTTTGAAAATAATTTCACACACATTTGTTTCAAAACCAGTTTTAACAAAACAAAGTTAGGCTCGGTTTAGGCGTTTACGTGGGAATTAGAGATGGGCACGACTCAAAAAAATGGTGTTTCGTTTGTCGTTTGGTCGTTTAGGGGTCCGTTTCGGTTCGTTTTCGTTTTCGTGATTTTTTCAAAAAAATTGTTTTCGTTTCATTAGGTAACAAAATGAAAAAATGAAAACAAAAAAATGCTGTTTCGTTAGCATTCTTTTTAGTTCAATGCATCTGCTGCAACGAAAACGAAAAACACGGCAAATTTGGTCGTTTCGTTTAAAAAAAATTTCGTTTCGTTTTCATTGCGTAACGAAACGAAAAACGAAAACAAAAACGAAAAATCGCTCGTTTCGTGCCCATCTCTAGTGGGAATACCTCTCAACTGGATGGACATTTGAGAAGGCAACTCCTTGGCAAGCATTCTCAAATACATCCTGTGTTGAGTAAAAGTCTTCAGCGGACTTGAAACCAGTATCCAAACTGTGTCATGCATGGAAATAAAAAATGTTTTTCTTCATCCCCAAGCCTGAGAGGCAGACAAAACAATAAAACAAAAGAGAAATAGAGGTGGCATGTTGACACAATAAAACAAAATGTAGTGACCTAAGGGAAGGCGGAAAGAATGTAGCAGGCTTAGATAGATGTTGTTGTCACAGTGATCCGTTAACAATGGAAAGAATGCTGAGAGTAGAATGAAAATAAGTACTAGAATGGGCATAAGTTGGTTTGGATAGCCTAAACACAAGTTTATTCTGGGGTACCACACCCTAATGCTATTTAATACTTTTTTTACACGCTAGTGCCAGAAAGCAATTTTAGGGATCAAGTCCAGTTTCTTATGTCCCCATTCCATGACAGGTCTCTGGATCCAATCCAAACCAATCACAAAACAATACCCACCCCCCAAAGTACCCTATTATAATCAAGACAGAACACAATGAGAAAGATTGCATGGAATGATTGAATTTTTTTTACCTTTGCCTGAAGGAATGGATTACATTGCTTTCCATTCACATGTTTAGGCAGAGGTGATTAATCCTGGAATTCCATTTCCATAGTTCCTTCCCTCATGTATGAAAGACCCCAGCATAAGGTGCAGCCCCCACCTCCAAGGACCAGCTAGTAAAACATGTGCCCTTTTTTCTTACCGTCCAGCTGATAAGATCAGTAACCAGGCACAAGAGTTCCGCTTCGGAAGATGGGCGGTATATAAATGTAATAAATAAATAAATAAATAAATAAATAAATAAATAAATAAATAAATAAGAGGAATTCCAATGAGTAATTCTCAGGAGGGGTGGATAAGGGAAAGGCATCCTACAAATCACTGCTGCTTGTGGCTTTGCCCCCCCCCCCCCCCAGGAACACACCCTTTACACTGGCGTGGTCAAGATCAGCAAAAGAGGAAAGCCATATAAAGGGAAATCAGTTACGCACAACTAGAGATGGGCACCCAGCCACCAGTTTGGCAGTTACCAGCATCACACCTCCTCTGCTGGGTGCCCACTCAGAGGTAGCACCCTGCCTTCCCTGCCCAGCCTCTTCTTCTCCGGGCCCTGCCTCTGGGCACCTGCCACAGAAGATGGGGCTGGAATGCGCCAGAGGCCTGTTGTCCAAAGAACGAACTGACAGGAACTGTTGGTTTGTGCCCATCTCTATGCACAACACAGCCCTCCCCCCCCCAATGCATTCATCAAATACTGACTTAATGAGCCAAGGTATGTATGAGCTTTATGTAACCACGTGATTCAACATCACAATGGCTACCCCACAGAATAAGCCAGGAAGCTCCAGATAACTGTGGTTTTCCATTCTAAATGAAACAAACATGGTTATAGGCTACCAATAAAACAAGAATTCTGGAACCAGTTTATAAATTGTCTTCGAAATCCTGTCCTATCTGAAACTAATCCTAGTTCCAAATTGACACAAACCAAGAAGCTACATAGAACTGCAGTATCCTAGTTTTCTGTGAATGTCACGGCAGGAGTAACACATCGACAAAGAAGCTTAACTGAGGGTCTCGTTGTCCAGCCTGGGCCATTATATGAAAGGGTATCTGGATGCAACTTTACCATGTCCAGCTAGAAGAATTCTTTCCTTTACTCTGCCTCCATTTCTCCCTTCTCCTTATTTATATCTCCCTGCCAAATTGCAGATTTCAAACCTTTTGGGACCTGTGCTCTAGAAATGAGAGACAGACAGACAGACAGAGACAGACAGACAGACAGACAGACAAATAAAGTCAAGTGGCGTGAATGATGGGCATCCCTCTATATCAGTGGCCCTCAACCAGTGGGTCCCCAGATGTTCCTGGACTGCAACTCCCAGAAATCCTGGCCAGTTCAGCTAGTGGTGAAGGCTTCTGGGAGTTGGAGTCCAAGAACATCTGGGGACCCACAGGTTGAGAACCACTGCTCTATATAACTGATTTTTGTGGCCCAGCAAAGAGTGTGGTCAAGCTTATGCAACTGAGCATCTGGCTATGATTTCTAATTTGACATGAATGAATCAAGAGCAGGATTGGGACCGTGATGGGGAGAGCAATATCGCTGGCAGCAATCCAGGATGAGAGCCAGTCCTTCCTGAGTTATTTCGGAGCCAGTTCCTTATGTCTTATCCATAGTACTGTGGGTTGGTGTTTTGTTCTTGTTTGCTTGTTTTTCCTGTAAAGTACCACTTGGGTAGGGGATAAAGAGTTTTGAGTACTTTCCCAAGGAAGAACCCTTCAACTCTCATAAACTGAGGCACCCCTACACCTTTACAAAAGGCACCCTCATGCTGAAATGCTGACCGTCACTGGTGGCTACTGTCTAACTTCAAGCCCTCTCTTTTCAAGGGCAAATCCTATTTAGAATGGCTGATATGAGGGGTCAAAATGTGGCTTTGCCAGCAAAATAGCATGAAGGTTGTAGAAGTGGATGCAGCCTCCAAACACGGGCAGGTGGGTCTGATGGACCCTGCCAATCCTTGACTTAAAATTATTATTTCAGGAGCAATGCATGTCTTTTGTCCGTTAAATGAGTTGAAATAAGGAGAAGTATTTTTCTTGCCAGTTTTATCTGTACTTGTAAGATAGTTTGCTAGATTTATATTTTTCCTGGAGCTCACAGCCAACAAAGGAAATACATGAAATGAATGAGCTATATTTTTTGTTCCGATTGCTATCATGCAGTACCAGGCTCTCCAGCAGATTTCATGTCCATCCTCTTAACACCAGTCATGCTCAACTCCAAACTTGGAATTATTGGCCCAGAATTCTTCAAGAGCAGGAGAGAAAGGAGCTATAAATTGAAATTATTCTCAGAAAGGAATGGCAAGAATGCACTTCTGGGTTCCCTTCTTCAACTGGTATCTTGAAGTGCAAGCAGAAACCTCTGAAAGATTTCAAACAGATTAGAAAGTTTGGTGGGATGTGTGTCCTCATCCAGAGGCCTAAAGCATTCCCTAGGCTGTTCTCTGTGGGGCAACCTGATCTAAACATTCCAGGGAGGAGGAGAAATGTCCCAAGGGGATGCCTCACATGCCTGAATCTAATTGACTCGAAATGTCTCTTAACTCCCTTTGGTCCTACCATAAAGGACACTTGGAGGGTACTTCATAGTTCTCTTAATGGAGGCACAGCAATGCCCTCAGACAGGATCGTGCTCAATATGTGCCCATGTCACTCATGTATAGGGCTCCCAGTTTTTTTCAGCTGGCCCCCAGAACCAGCTTCTGGCATAGATGGACTGTGATGGGGGGGAACTTTATGAGCCTGTGTCAGGCTACCACTAAAAGAACAGGGACTTTCTCAGAAAAGAGAGCAGGGAGATGAAATGGAACCCTAAAGATACTCAAATCATTCTGCAGCAAACTTCAACTGGATGGGTTCCTTGCATATATCAAGCCAACACAGCTGAAGGTCAACTGTAGTCCAAGTAAGGGCAATGGAGAGAACTGTTCTACATCCAAGTTCTCATAATATTACTTTTCAAGCTGGGCATGAACCACATGTTCATTCAGTGGTTCATTTTTCGATCTAACAGGGGCTCAGTGCTTCCCAGCCCCACCTCCTCTGGTAGGCACACATTCTGAAGCCTCCCTGTCCCGCCTTCTCCTCACACTGCCTCCCGAGTGGGCACCCATTCAGCCAAAAAATGAACCAGCAGTTCGTGCCAGTCTCTAGTTACTTTTTGAAAACTCCTTATTCACAGAAAAGGACATGGTGCAGGTACAAAATAAAGCTTTCTATGAAAAATAATAACTACAAAATGAAAACTGAAACCCAAGATGTGTGATGTTTTCAGTGCTGGCATGTTTATTCAAGTGTGAGATTCTGTCTATTACAATTCACTTCTTGTCTGAAGAAATGGATTGTAGTTCACAAAGCTCCACACTGAAATAAAGAAGCCACCTGGAAAATGTATACAAAGTAAGAGTAAAGAAAAGTCCTTGGCACCATCCCATGCGTAGCTTTCTCCTTGCCTGATGAAGATTTTCCTATATGTCCAAGCCCTTCAAGCTGCTTCAGTCTATGTATTTTTCAGTTTTTTTTTAGGAAGTATCGTTTAATTTAGGGGCTGGTACAGTTTTTTGGGGGGTATTGTGTTTGTTGTATATATGCTACCCTTGATGCTTATTTTATATTTGAATTGTTTTATGTTTATTTATTATAAACCATGTCAATAACTTTGTTATGGGGCAACCCAAACTTTTCACACATAAATATATTGAAATAAAAAACAGGCCTGCCAGGTCCCTGCAATGACAAGATTTTCAGAACACAAATCTCTCTGAGTTCATACAAGGAGATATGAAGTGGTATCTGAATTGTAGGTGACTGCTGTCCTATACCCCTATTCTCTTCTCTGTGCAATGCATAAGGCTCCAGTTTGGGAGACACATTATCACAGCAGTTAAGTTCAGGACTTTTGGCAACTGACCACATAGGACAGGGTTGGTGGACCTATGGCACAGGTGCCAGAGGTGGCACTCGGAGCCCTTTCTGTGGGCACCCAACATCGCCCCTTCACAGCCAGCTGTACTCAGGTTAAATGGCTGTATTGACACTTTGCAAAAAATTAGTGGGTTTTGAATCACAGTTTGGGCATTCAGCCTCTAAAAGGTTCGCCATCACTGACATAGGATATTCCTTTTCTCCTTCAGTAATGACATAACATGGGGAAACTGAACAAGTGATACTACACAGAAGAGAAATTCAGCAGCTGATGTTTCCCTGTCCCTATATGAAGGAAAAGGCACAGGAATACTGTCAAGGAATTGGGGTGCAGGGTGAAGGGGAGGTGACATCCAACCAACTACATTGCAAAGCAAAGCAAAGTGTTCTGCTTATATACCACCCCATAGCACTTAAAGCACTCTCTGGGTGGTATACAATTTATTTATACAGGCTACACATTGCCCCCCCCCCCAAGCAGCCTAGGTACTCGTTTTTCCGACTTCAGAAGGATAGAAGCCTGAGTCAACCATAAGACAGCTACCTGGGATTGAACCCCAGGTTGTGAGCACAATTTCCGCCATGGTATAGCTGTTTTAACCACTGAGCCATGAGGTTCCTTGAATTAAGCTAGCCACTCCTGACATGTTTGCAACCTGAGATCAGGCTGAAGTGAATTCAGTTGCAGAACACTTATTACAACCTGACATATTACAAGGAATATTTAGCATACTGAGGTTATTCATCATCTTCACTATTCCATTGCATTCTTCTAAATCAAGATTCAGTGCCTAATTAAGAATGGCCTGCCAGACAGAAATTCAAATGTATCCAATAATGCAAGGAGCTGTACCAGTTGAACTTCTGCCACTTAGAAAATGCCTTGAAGACACAACACCTTTGTAGTAAGTTTTTAAAAACCCTGATTCAGCCTAAGTCCTTATCTCTCAATTTCAGCTCTGGTCTGCTACTCATTAGGACAGGTGCATAAAAGGCAATGAATTAACAAGCATAACAGATGCACCCAGATATAACAGGCATTCACAATATTGACCAGCTAAGTTGTCCCTGCTGTTTCTACATCTTCCAGGTTCAGGCTGGGGGCAGTTAGTCATCTGCATGTCCATCAGTGTTCCGCTGCTAAACCTTCAGCTGTTCTCTTATTTTTTTCCCTCACCTTCCATGGAAAAAGACTTCTTTTGAGCTTGCATTAATGTTGCAGCCCTACCAGTTGGAGTTGCTCCTGAGTCTCCAACATAACCTGACACTTGAATAATAGCCAAGTGAAGGGGGCTTTTTTGCCCCACTGATGTCCCTTCCGCAACATCACGTCTGTGCTTTAGATTCATATTAAAAGAATGGTGGAGTGATGTATAGTCTACCAGATGCTATTAGACTGCGACTCCTGCCGTGCCTCACTGTTGGCTCCTCTGGCCAGGTCTCATGGTAAGTGAAGTCCAACAACCTCTGGAAAGCTACAAGCTGTCCACCCCTCTTTTAAAGGCACATGGACATGAACAACAGGAAAGGGGGGGCAAACTTAGTTCTCAGAACTCAGCAGTTCTAAGACTCAAGGTTCTATTTCACTGAACAAAAAAGCATGCCTTGTTAGGTTATTAAGAAGGCAAAGTGGAGATAAGAGCTGTATCTTAGCCCCTAGAAGTGTCATTTGAAGAATGCAGTGTAATCTCCATGGAGTGCTTATAATTCCATGGGGGGTTTTGGCATCCTTCTACTGCTTTCCATGGTGCTGCTTCATCTGAAAATCTGACCGACAATCTTCTGATGTAAAAGCAGGGATCACTCCTGAATTCCTAAGATAAGCCTACACAAGGAATGTTTGGCAGGACAAATTAAACTTTTGAGTACAACATTTGTACTTCTGATTGTTACATACTAATGAGTTAACGGAGGAGTGATTCCAACCAGTAAGAATGTACTTAACCCAAACAAACATGTTCCAGATGTGGAGTCTAAAGCAAGTAGGTGTGCCACTAGTAGCAACATACCCTTTTCTAACACCACTTTCTGGCTATCATCATTGTTAGAGGTTCAGAGTTGAGTAGCTAATTTTGTTCTGTAGAGAAGACAGGGAAAGTGGGCAGGTGGGGCTGATCCCCATGAGAGCAACAAGAGATTAAAGGTATGGCAGTTAGTCTGAGAGGCTTTCTGTGCAATTCCACAGAGGCTAGCACACCATAATCCATTGCGACTCCCACAGATCTTAGCCCTGCCAACCCGTTTCCCTGCTTTTCTTCACAACACAAAAATGGCTGCTGCCGTCGGAATTCATTAGTTTAAGAACTTGAAACCATCTGTCACAACACTGATTTCTTGATCAAAACTCTTGCAACCTTCTGGGGGCTGTGATCTATCAAGTCCAAAAATCTAATGCCTACTGTTTATAAGCTCTTTCCATTTTGTATTTTGTATTTCTTTCATAGACTGCATGATTTTAACACTGTATTGTATATAACACCATGTATATAACACATGGAAGGAAGCATTTCCCAAGGGGTGGAGGTGGGATGGAGGAGAACCCAAACTGACCTTATGTTTCCCTTCCTTTTTGGAAGCCCTCGTTTACTCTTCATATCCTGAAGACTCCTCTCCACTTTGCTTTTTGCAAGTATCAGAGACTTCTTTTTAGCAGGAAAAGGCTTGGGGGTTGAGCAGCCCATTAAGAAGTCCCTTTCCATGCTGAAAAGAAGGCTCCAAATCCCTGCAAATGCAAAGCAGAGAGAAGGGCGATCAAGCACTGCTGGAGAGGAAATGAAACAGTGAGATCAGTTTGGTTCTCCTCCACCAGCCCCTGCTGGTTTCTTTTCTTTGTTGTCTACAGCTCTGTTAAATGGCTAAGAAGCATGAGAAACTGTGGCAGAGAACTGCATCTCTCCATTTCCTAAGATCACTGACAAGAAATGGCTGGATTTCATCTATTTAGAAGGGAGTCACCAGAGAACTAAAGAATGTGGCACAGTATTACACTGGATTAAATGATTCCTCAGTCCACTCTTTAGGACAAAAAGAGAATAGGCTATGTTTTTAAAAGAAAATAGATCAAGTGGATGATCTTGCTTTCTATGGATTTGCGGGGTCAGGGAGGAAACAACAGAGTGTTGTGGAAACAAGAGAAGCCAGTCGCTTACAGTACTGGTGATTTCTCAGTTCACAAAGGCGCTTCTCAGTTGTGGTGACAATTCCATGTTGCCTTTTCTTCCCGTTTCAGTAGACTTCTCCATGACTGCAAGTGCTACTACAGATCAGTGATATCCACCACAAAAGTGGATACATATTAGGATGCATATCTCCCTAACAGTAAATCTCAGACAACGAAATTACAAAGTTGCTGTTGGGGTTTGGCTTTAAAAGCAGGTGTTGGCACAGCAAGCCCTGAAAGCCTTTTAAGGTTTGCATGTTATGGTTAAAATACTGCCTGCCACCCAAAACAGTCATCCCAATATACAAGTGGTGCTACCCTAGCCTGATCAAGATTCCCCATACCAGCCAGCAATATTATTTTTACAAGAGTCCACAAGCTCCTCTTAGTCTACATAATAGAAATTTGCAGTCTAGTCAAAGACCCATCTCAGTTTAGGCTTTGTTACTTATACACCCATGCTTATCAAAAGCGTACAGAGCAGAGCAGAGAGCCTTGGCTATCTATCTATCTATCTATCTATCTATCTATCTATCTATCTATCTATCTACCATCTGCAATGCTTGTATATTTCAGGCATGCATTTGACTCCTTCACACATCTGGATTTTGGCATAGTCACCCAGCATTTGAATTTAAAAGATTTAGCTAGATTTGCCCTTATTTTCCAATCTGTGTTTCTGAAACTACAGATACTTAATTTCTCACCTTGGCAGATAAAGCGAAAATTCTAAAGAGATATATGTTGAGGGGAAGGATACATTTGAGTCAGTCCAACTTTAAAAGTAATTCATTTGGGCATGGAGACAATTCTTTGAGTTTCTGAGGGGGAAAAAATCAATTTCACGAAATGCCCAGAGGAGTGGAAGTTGCTTGTTTTCTATCAAGTTCTTCCCTGCCCCTTCAGGGGAAGATTTAGAAAAGGCTGGTCATCATATCATGTTGCTGGCTGGATGGCTCAGTAGATTGGGTATCTGGCTGTAGAGCCAGAGGTTGGGAGTTTAAGTTGCCTCCCGGCAGGTAAAGCCAGCCTGGGTGGCCTTGGGCAAGCTGCACAGTCTCAAGCGACCCATAGAAAAAGGAAGTGGCAAACCACGTCTGAGTATTCTCTACCTGGAGAACTCCAAAAAGGGTTGCCATATGTAAGAACTGACTTGATGGCACATCATCATCATCATCATCATCATCATCATCATCATCATCATCATCATCATCATCTCCACCTCCTCAGAAGAACACTATCTGTACTGCCTGCAATTAGGTTTGAACAGATGACACCCCTTCCCAAGCTTGGGAATCCCTCTTGAATCAAGCTGGCCTTATTTTCATCAGAACACTCGTGCCATCTGTCTGACCTAGGGATATGATGTTGGAACAAAAGGCATTGGCTCCTACCAAGTCCACGTATTGTTCCATCCCCAAGAGTGAACAACTTTGCTGTATCCTGGAGCCAATGTTCTGCCTCTGAGATCCTCCTGCCAAGACCACAGAAATTGCACACTCCCCATCCCCAGTGCAAAGCAGAACCAGACATTTTGGGGAAATGTGTATTTTGGAGGTTTTGCTTGCTTAAAAACAAATGCATACATGTCCCTTTTGGGGGGACACTAGAGTCTGATGGGGGAGGTTGAGTGCATAAATAATCAAGCAGGGGCTGCATATTGCCTAGGATTGTACTTTGACCATTCTTTTTCCATGCAGGTCTACACTGCCTCTTCCAGGACTGCAGAAGGCATCCTTCTCAGTCCAAATAGAAAAGCCTAGGATGAAGCCTACAAGTTCAACTCTTTGGCTCTGGCACTGAAAGGCCATCTCTAGGGGTACTGTCACAGATCACGCTACAATAAAAATGGTCAGTGACACGGAACAGGTACAAGGGGGTCTTGACATGCAGCCCAGCTGCATGCATCTCTACTCCAATATTAATCCCCAATTGTCTTCAATTCAAATTACTCCTGGTAAATGTGCAAAGGGGCTGCAGCTTTAAAAATCCAGTGGCTCTAATGGCTTTTTACAGCCTTTCTCCTTGAAGCCATTTCTTGTCACAAGAGGTCTGGGTTGTTGCAACAGTCCTGTTGGGTGTGTTGGCAGAGATCACTCTGGATCAGTCTCGCAAGAAGAAGAAGAAGAAGAAGAAGAAGAAGAAGAAGAAGAAGAAGAAGAAGAAGAAGAAGAAGAAGAAGAAGAAGAAGAAGAAGAAGAAGAAGAAGAAGAAGAAGAAGAAGAAGAAGAAGAAGAAGAAGAAGAAGAAGAAGAAGAAGAATTTCATGGATGATTTTGAACATCAGAGTAACTCATGATAGCTGATGCTTCTGTACCCTGCACCATGGGGGGGATACAATGTTGTTTGTTGCTGTTTTGTTTGCTTTTTCCCCAAAGAGGACAAGGTTTATGAATGACAAGGATGGGTGGAAGCATCAGTAACTCATGGAATTCAGCTGGATCAGGGCAATACAGAATCATGAGGGGTTATTAATTCAGTCTTGCAAACCCATGCCAATGTTGTGGCTGATTGAGGAAACTGATCGCTTCCCAGTAATGGCCCTTGAACAGCAGAAACTGAAACAACTCCAAAATTAACAATGCCTTCTTGGAAAGGAGTAGCATTTGTTATTTCAGCCACGTACCAGAAATGTCTACAGCAAATCAATTGCTCTTAGACACGATGCCAGCTTCTGCATTAGGAACTTGGTTCAGCATTGACAACATCGGCTCTCTGTCTGCTTATGTGGAGCCGGAAGCAATCAAAAGGTGGAGGCATTTGGCACCACAGGTACCCAAACTCACCTCATTTAGCCTGCAGTCTCTGCCACACCCTCAGTGAGTTACATACGCCATGCCCTTCAGGCACGGCCCCGGTTCTTCTGCACCTCCCTCTTTGCCCATTGAAGGGTTTGTTCCATCATTAGAGCCACACTGAGATGTGGACCTCAGCAGGCATGGGATGCCACTTTTCATTGTCCTCGGACCTTCCAGGTGTTTTTCGCCAAGAGCTCTTTCCAACCTTCGCTGACACAGTGGATGGCAAGGAATTAGAGCAGTGGCAGGGCAAATGGTAGTTGTCCAACATTACCCCTCAGGGTTACCTGATCGTTTATGCACACAAGTGAAGTACAAGTGAGCCTGGCATACCTGGTTGCAGGGCACAATGCCCACCAGAAGGCTGGCATGGAAAAGCAATCAGGAAACAGAGCTTCAAACTCTTTCAGCACCCCTTCTCTTGAAAGTATTGGGGAAATTGCAGTCCTGCATGCCTTAACATGGAGGGGGAGCAGCCTTTTGCTCCTACTACCCGCCATTGATTTGATTAATAGAATTCTCCTCAACCCCTTTGTCACTAGGTTGGCTCCTTCTTCCCACTTGCTTTTGGTTCCTCTGTTGTGGTTTGCCTCTCCTTCCCTGACCAACTTTCTAGAAACTCAGTGTTTGTCCTTGTTCTTCTGACTGTAACAACAGCTGATAACTATGGAGGGGGATCCCTCTTCTTAAAACAAACTTTTTTTATTAGAAAAGGGGTGGTCTGGGCATCCCAAGGGAAGTTTAGTGAGATTGGGCAAACATCTGACCATGCTTTTGTCTTGGGCTGATACTTCACGTCCCTCTCGCTGCAGTTCGTGGCCCCGCTGGAGAACGGTTCGAAGGAACGTAACCTCATGTCCTTGTGGGGTCAATCCGAGTTCGAAGGAATGTAACCTCACGTCCTTGTGGGGTCAATCCGAGTTTGAAGGAACGTAACCTCACGTCCTTGTGGGGTCAATCCAAGTTCACCCCGACCATGCCCCCTGAACTGCGCTCCAAGCGGGGTGAGAGATTCCCATCCTGGAGCTCGGGAATCTTTTCAATCCACTTCTTGATCCGTGTTGAAAACCAATTTCAACACGGAGGCAAGTTCATCTCGGCTCGAGGAAGGACGCGAAGTAACCACCTTGGTCTTGAGAATGGCTCTATTCAGCGATTATTGTGTTTTGATTTATCAGCGTGGTTAGAAAGGAGCTCCTATCTCCACCTACCTCCCCACCTCCACCCCCTGCAACCTGTTGTTTTCTCTAGGAAAGCAGCGATGAATCTCAAAAGGAGAGGTTTTTGCTTGCCTCTAATCTCTGCAGTTACACAAGAAGCAGGGAAAGTCATGAGGAGGGCCTACATGAGAGCAGGAGCCTCTGCTCTTTGGACTCACCACAGCTTCCACAGATAAAGGAAGATAAATCATAATGCTCAGTTGGAAGTTTTTAAGCTTGCAATTAGGAGAAATAAGTCCAGCTGTGGACAGAAGCAAGCACACTTAAATTGGCCTTGAAGAGAAGAGAAGTGTCCAAGGACACAGAAGCAAATCTCAGAAGCACAGATGTGGAAGGAGCATATGTCATGTGATTATAAGGTGAAGAGATGGTGGGTAATGGAATCTATATATACTGCATGCGATGCATAATGTTCTTGCTGTCTGTTGCTGACTGCCACTGGCTGATGCCATGATGTTGCTGCTTGCTGTGGTGACTAAAAATGGAGACATTCTAAAATGCTTCTGTTAACTATGAAGAAGTGAGGACTGAGGTACTCTGAGCAAAGGTATTGCCAATGAACTGTAAATCCTGTAAATAGCACAAAAAAACAGCAACTAGTCTGTTGTGTTTTCTGGACATCGCTGTTTACTCTGCTATGAAGATATACATCATATACCTGACAGGGGCGACCAAGGCATTCCCCTCCACCTGTGATTGTGACCATAGATACTGCAACCCCTGAAATGGGGTAAGAAAGAAGCCGAACAAACCACTTCCAACCACAGGGGGTTCATCTTGAAAATGGTTCAAATCCCCCATCAGGTTGCCTCAACTTTTCCCACCCTTTTTGAACACAGTGATTCACAAGACAGCTACCCTACATATGAAGCAGAAGTAAACATCTTCCATGTCAAAAGCCGTGTTCATTGCTTACAGTGAAACTAGAAGCCAATGAGGCTTCAGTCCTCGTTTATGCAGCGGGAATTAACTTTCAAGTACCTGTGCCCAGGATGACATCCTGAGTCCCACGCCTTCGAGCCACAAAGCATTTTTCTCAAATCTTCGACACTGAGCAAATCTCCCACCTCTTTCATAAGCACAAAGGGCTGCTTTAACCTTTGCCTCACACTCCAGGCTCCAGGATTGTGTGAGGGTGGAATTCCAAGCCTGAGGTAATTTTGGGGAGTGTTGTGGCACTGCGCCTTGTCTATGCTTTCTTAGACACTAGTTTTACACGCTCATCTCCCAGAGAGGTGCCTCCCCTCCCCCCACCATTCAGAATTCATCATTTAAAATGTCCATGCCTCCTTGTGACCATGGTTGGTCCTGACTGTGGCACTTTAACAAGGATCTCAAACACCTCAATATGACAATACCCTAAATCACAGATAAAACCCAGCCAGCAGTGTTGAAAAGAGCTGAGAAGCCAGCCAGAGGCACAAGGCCACGCCCACTCAACAAACACAAGGAACTGGTTTCCTCCTCAAAAGCCTGGGGAAATAGGGTAGACATTTGCCCTGGGGCCAAAGAGATCATAAGGCAGATCTCCTCTGGGAGGAAATTTCAGAATTGGGGGGGAGGGGGGCTATACAGGCTGGCATACTCAAAGGTCTTCGCTTGGGAAGCCAACTGGCTATTAACTTCAGCAGTAGCTGAAGCACAGAGTGTGTCAAACTGCCATGTGGGGAGAATCAGATGCACAGATTCTCTGCAGCTCAAAAGAAAAACTGTGGCACCCTCTTTGGAACAGGGAAGGCATGATGGTCCTCATTCGGGAACACTGGTGCCCTGCCCAATACGAGGAGCAGAACACTTGTTTGTGCTGAAACATATTAAGCAGGATCCTGTGGCCAAAAGGAAGGGTGGGCCTGGGTGGGCTGTATTTTGCCGGGGGGGGGGGGGGTTGTTCAGCTTATGGGAACTGGCAGGAGAAAAGCAAGATTTATGAGGGCCAGACAGGGATGTGAATTTGATTATCCAGAAGAAACATGGAGTACCCTACAGGAGTCTTCCTTTGAGAAAATAAATGTATTTATTTCCCCTGTGTTTGTGCTTCGCTTCGGTGTACATTTCCACTGCGAAAAGCGGGCATTCCCTCATCGTCCCCAGCTGGGCAAGCCGCCTCCCCCTTGCTCTGATACACAGGAAGCAATTAAGAGGAGCATCTTTTATATGAATTACTAGCACAGCCAAATTCAGCCCCGCATGAATGACTCTGAAATGGCTTGCCTACCCTGCATTTACAGCTCCGGTACCTAAACTAATGCCACCAAATGCTGATTAAGGACATCATGACAGCCCAGAAATCAGCGACATTATTGTGAAAAGTCCAAACACCCAGCCTCTGGCCATGCTGAATTTTTACCACTAGGGGTCAGCAGTGAGGCACAAGAGTGCCTCATGTACACACACCCATATGGCACAGAGCAACCTCTATATCAGCATTGCACCAACACCCTCTAGAGAGGAAGCACTCGAGTGCACCAAAGGCTCCTCCCAGGCCTCCTTGTCCACTTCGCCTGGTTGCAAGGATGCAGGCCAGACCTGGTAACACACAGCTGTCACTTCCAACACCTTGCTGCCAACTCCCAGCTTCTATCACCTGAGGTGACCCCCCCTCACTCACCCCCCCCAAACTGCAAAGACCTCAGTGTCCCCCTAAGCTGCTTCACAGAACACCCCAGCAAAACTAAGCGCAGAAAAGAAGTGGCCCACTTCCATTATTTATTTTATATTTATATTTATATTAGCTCTTTCAGAGACCCACAGCTGCTGTTGAGATCCCTGAAGGTGCAATGCTCAGTGTTTTGAGCTCTGTGGAATGTATTCCAAATGAGGAGATTTGAAAATAGTGGCCTCAGGATAAAAACCTAATGTGCTAAAGAGAAAGTAGACTGGAAGTTTCATCCTCAACTCCAACTGTATGAGGATACTGTATAGCATGCCTAATGTGCTACACAGCTTTCAGATTCATCGAGGTCATGAATGGCCATCCTTCAACGGAATTGCTGCTTTCCAAAACGAGGCGAGAAGCAAATTCAACCACCTCAACATTTCACATGCAAATTTTAGAATACAACAGGGAAACATAGGACCGGAATCTCATCCCAGCATGCTTTGGTACAAAATCAAGCCCCTTTTATATTGAGAACAAAAACAACAGAGGGTCAAGCTATACCTGGTTTCAGCTATATTTAAAAGCTATAAAAGCAGAACACTTTTATATAAATGTTTTCCTTGTTATTTGTTCCTTCTTCTTCAAACCAATGAAAACTGTAGTCTGTGCTGGATGCCTGCAGGATCGAGTCCTTTATCTCCTGGTCTATGGATCTTTCTCAGATGAAAAACTGCCCCCTTCCCCATTGCTTTTCACCCTTGAGGGCAAAAGCACACTTCTCCTTCCATGGGATAAAACAACAGTTCACAGGGGTTAGGCAGAGATGGATTTTAATCTGACAGCATCCAAAAAAAAAAAGGCAAACATGTTATGTCTCCTAAGGCAGAGATCAAGAGGGTGCCAGCCCCCAACTCTGAAACAGGCAGCTGAATCTTGCTCTAGCACTGAAGACACCTTGCACACCCTCTACAACAACTATAGAAGGGAATGTAGGACACACTGCCTCGAACCTACAGCCTTGTTCTACCAACAAGTATTTACAGAGAGGAAAGCGTTGCCACTGGCCATTCAAAATCTAGCATAATAGGGCTGGCATGAGACAGCATGCAAAGAAAATAAGCTATGTGAATGTCTGTTAGAACCACTAAAACATGGCCCACCCTGGCAAAATCCCCCATGCACCTGAGCATCCTACTTGTTTGGCTTTCAATAAGTCTGCAACATACGCTTCCCTCAACACCACCTTCAAGCTATCATGTATTACAAATAGAGCTTCCACCATGGCTTTTGCTCTTCTGTCCATATTTCTCAGCACTCAGCCCAAAGACGTTCCACGAAATCTGAAAGCTGGCTCTGTATTTCTCTATAGTGTGGAGAAATCCCCATTTGGGGATCTACCCAGACATCCCTACTATAATCTCCTGACATTTTTCTCCTTCTAAGAATGGTTTCATGTATAACTCAATTTGGTCATCACACAAGGGATAGACCTACAAAGTTGTCAGGTGGACCCCTGCCTCTGGATGAAGGCATCTAACTGCATTATTTTAGCTTCATGGCTCCAAAGCCCATCGTGCTGGAGGTTTTTTGGATCGTGCTGGAGGTTTTTTTTTAAAGGCCCATATATTAGAAATAAATTCTTAATAGCAAGCCTTCTACTTGAGTTTCAACCCTGCTTTAAAATAAATAGCCCTGGGGGATATATGGAAGTAGGGTCATTTGTCCTGTGTGACCTGCTGAACGAATTGCCCTAGGGTATGAATCTCTTGGTGACTCAATGTGAAATCATCCAACGCAGATAACTAATCCAAGTTATGATCAGAAGAACTCCATTCTTTGCATAGCTAAGGATGGAGCAAGACACTTTAACAAAACTGCATTATTTCAAAGACATATCACCTAAGAAACATGAGAAAATATGTGAAGCAAGATCTGTAATACCAACGGAGATGCAGCTTTTTATCCTTAATGACTTTTTTCAGAGCAATAGTGCACTGTGCACAGAAAGATTGTTAATAGCAGCAAGGAAGCTTTTATTTTCTCAAGATTATTAAGTGGGTTAGGCATAGCGTTAAGGAGGTGAACTAGAGAGAAATGTTTTTGTTTCTTTTGGTTTTCTTTTCCCTGGTACAGTTTGTGCTAAACAGGGGTACTTGAGGTGTCATGTGGTCAATCAGTGCCTGTGGATGCTGCGTATTATGTTAAAAGGATCCAAGTTCTAGTGGGATTCATTTAATGGATATCAATGTCAATTCAAAAGTAGACCTGCTGTTAGGCAAAGTGAGGCAAGACCTCAGTCAGACTTGGGGTGTGGGTGGCAAAAGAGGTGTTTGGAGGATACACCGCATGTACCATGCAGCCCACCTGATGTTCTCAGATGTGGAAGACAACACTGTCCCATTGCCAGAACTGGATTAATTCATCCAGCTAGCTTCTGTGTATAGCACTGGAAGCAGGGGCCATCACATCATTTACACTAAGCACAAGATGTCTTCACCTGATTTTTGTCTTACTCCCTCCACACTTTTTCCATCACCGGACACAAAGTAGAACGCTCTAACGTCTTCATTATCCGCTCTGATTTACTATAACAAGGTATTCCTGGCCATAAAAACATTTCCCAAACTGGAAAGTTCCAGACACAGCTAGGAACTGTAGGGAGTTGTGATTCAATTCTTCTGGAAGGTCACAGGCAAACACTGAAATATTTTTGCTATAAGTCAAAACAAAGTATGCGGAGAAGCTACAGACAGGGCCATGTTAACAAAGATTCCATCAACTGCTAATAAGGAGGTTGGGAAACAAAATTTTAGGTTTAAAACCCCTTCCCCCCCCCCAACCTCTTCGTCTGTTCTGTGGAAGGGCAGAGGAAGGAAGTTTTAATTTCCCTACATAATTTCTTTATTTCCCTATATCATTAAGTAGTTAATATGTCTGTTTAATCCACTGATAATGTGGTGATATTGAAGCCAGCTGGGAATTTGAAAGCAGGAAGCTGACATTGGTTCAGTCACACATGCTAAAAAGGAATCAAAACTGAAGACCAAAAAATAAAAATAATTTTTAAAAAAAAATAAAGAAAAGAAAAGAAAAGGGGAAAAATCAGAAGCTCCTGACAAGGATCCAGAAAGGTGCAGGGCAAATGCTCTGGTTCCCTCTGACAACCACATCATTTGATGGCTAGGAAAAAGAGTGAACCAGCCTGTCCTCACAGCAGATCCACACAGGCCCATCTAACCACACCCTATATCTCAACCTATCAAATGTCCTTGTCCAAAAGAGTAGAAGGAAACCTCCTATGATCTCCGATAGTAGAAATATCTTGTTTATACAATTGTTACTGCATTACTTCTTTTGTTGTCACATAGAAGTAATGATATTATTACAAAGTAGCAGGTGACAAGGTAGATATAACAGAAGGACACAGAAGGGGTACTTCATTATGTAAAAGCATTGTTCAGTCCTCCAGTTCTAGAGAAGACATCCAGGTCCTTCACAATACCACAAAATAGACACAACCCACAGACTTCATGGTCTTACCCAGAGGACCAACAGCCAATCCCTTTTTTGTAAGAACAGGAAGCAAGCATCTGCATCAGTGTCTCTAAGCAGCAAGGACTCTCTGACCAGAAGATGCAGGCAACCTTCACTCAGTTTGCTGAAAGGTTTATAGCAGGCATATCCAAACTTCATCCCTCCTGATGTTTTGGACCACAACTCCCAGAATTCTAAGCTTAGATTTCCAATGACAAAGGACTGTGGTAGTTGTGGTCCAAAAACATCTGGAGGGCCGAAGTTTGGACATGCCTGGTTTATAGGAATTTGAACAATACACATTCAAGTGGAAAAGACAAGGGTACGGACATCAAAGTCATGGGCTTTTTGGCCAGAAAGCCAGCAGAGCGAGATCATGGTCACATTCATTTCCAAGCTATAGCCTGCATTAGCAGAGTCCCGAAACAGGACGAGACAGGTTAATAGAGGTCAGAATTCTCACCATTTGTAGACGATGTTGAGCAGTGAAACAGACTCGGGGATATTCCGATGGTGCAGTTCTGCCAAAGGTCTGCCATGTGTCCATTCCCAACAAGCCATTGCTGTGTGGGCAAAAAACAAAAGTCAGCAGAGGATGGAAGCTCGGAAAGAGATGGAGCCAAATGGAAACTAAACACCCAAGAGAAACTGTGGGATGGACCAACAAATCTCAGTCTTAATGCCAGCTGTCTGGCAGGGTCCTTCCGAGTTCTGAAAACTTTTAAAAGCTTCAGTGAATCCACAATTTAAAAAAAAAAACACTTGAGAACTTTCTGAAGCTCTCTGTGGCCACTAGAAAGACAAGCAAGTGGATTCTAAATCATATCAAGCAGGAACTCTCCCTAGGTGTTTTTTTTTTAAATTACGCTACTGAGGCTATCAGGCTCAGGACACGTCATGGAAAAGCAAGACTCGCAGGGGAAAAATATAATGGGAGAAGTTGTAGGCAGCACAAAAAGAGGTAGACCAAATGTGAGCTTTTTGTTTGCAGGAGCTGAGCAGGGCTGGCAACCACAGGACCATTGAGAAGCCACCTATTCAAAGGGTCACCATAAGCCAGAGGAACTACCAGGCTCCTCCATGCATAAATAAGGCATCTTTTCCCAGACTCATGGCACAAGATGTGCACACCCTTCTTTCATTGGGAGGCAGTGTGGTCCTCTTGTTATGCTGCACTTTCTTTCCCTTGACCCCATTGTGATTTAGAAGAAAGAAGGGGAAACTACCCTTGCTCTCTCTCTCTCTCTCTCTCTCTCTCTCTCTCTCTCTCTCTCTCTAAATCTCTCTCTCTCTCTCTCTCTCTCTGCGGCAGAGCTATGACAACTCTTCCTAACACCTCTGTTGCAGGTGAGGAGAGTTTGTGCATATAGAGATACAATGTCTTTATGAAAAATGCACAGGTGATACAAACTGACAGCAAACTAGCTGTATATCCAAGGCATCAGACACAGGCTTTTGGGGATGTTAATCTCCAACACAGAAACAGAACTTTGGCTCAAAGCTTCCTCTAGCACTCTGGAAATCTTTCTCCATGCTGTGGAATATATGAGGGCTGACAGTAGTCACCTGGTAGAGGAAGAAATCAGTCTACCCATATTCCACTCAACTCTCTTCCTTATCACCTCAAATTTGTTCCTGTTTAGATTTAGCCAACCTTGAATCCTAACACCCTTTTATTTTAAACTACAGAGATTGGAAAAGGAGCCTGCCAAGGACTCTTACATCCACATGATTACACATCTAAAAAAGACTGAGTCCTCTGAAATGCAACTACTTTGCCCATCAGCTTGTGGTATTGAAAACCAAACTGTTCCAGACAATGCAACTTCTACATATTTTCCCCCTTTCTGAGAAATTAGATTTCTACATGGATTATCTACCCAGGAAAGAAGCAAATGTGCTCACAAATGAGCCATCCCAAACCTATGCTCATCCGTACATGTTCTGTCCCGATGAACAAGATTTATTCCCAGGCAAGCAGGCATGAAAGAACAGTTGCTTGGAAGCCAACTCCAGTTCCTGGACCTAACTCCATTGCAAGATAGAGACCACTAGACCAGATTCAAAGGACGGTTAAACACTGGATTATTTGGGAGGAATAAGGACAAAAGTGGTACTTACACTGACAATTGTCGAAACGAAGAGAAGGACGAGAACGGAAACGTGAAGCACGATGATTCCCAACAACAACAGGAGCATTTTGGCAAGAGCGCTGGTTTGGTCTGGAATAAAAAAAAAAGAGAGAAATGCATTCATAAATAAATGGATGGAGGCTTGAGGGACCTGGGGCCAGTTGTCCTTTGTGTGCAGAGACCCTAGGATGAGGAGACAAGCTTATCATTTAGAAGCCAAATACATACCCTATAAGGCTTAGTCTCAGGTGGCTCAATAAACCCACAAAATATATCTCCACTTAATGAACAGGGGGAAGTTAAAACTGTGCGTGGGGTGGGGGTAGGGGAATCAAACGTTTTCAATTTTTTGAATGAAGAGTTCTAAATGAACAGAGCAGTTACAATTGCAAGGAGCTTCAAGGCATGCATATCTGAAAAATCCCATCCAAACTGGTAAGTCTGAAGATAAAAGGGGGAAGAGTTATGAAATAAACCAGAAAAGATTGGGTGTAGTAGTCACTGCCCCACTGAGAAAAGTAACATCAGAGCTGAAGAGGCTGCAAGAAAACAAGGCAATATTTCCCATCCATCGCACACCTCGGGTTATTTGCTTTCCTGTGACTGGATTCCATTTTCTTCCAGATTTGGAAACCTTAAGGCGACTGCCGGAATATGAAGGAAACTCAAAAGGCATCAGATTCCTCAGACTTTCCATTTGGTGCTAAGAAACGGGGTGGGGGTGGGGTGTATCTACTCAATAACAGGGACCAGACAAAAATCAAGTATCTGTTCTCCAATAGTGTGCCTAAGAGCCTGGGTCAAAGCATTCAAAAGAGAGAGAGAGAGAGAGACCAAGGTTTAAAATAACTAGGAAAACAGAGCCGCCTGCTTAGCCCAGCCCAGCCCAGCCCTCCTGGGGGCTCAGGGGGGTGTAGGAGGCGGGCAATGGAAACCGTTATGCCACAAAGCCACTATTCTTCTCCAAATATCATCAGCATTTGGAGTTCATTAAACCACCAGCCAGGCAAGCGAGCGCAGTCCCGTCCTTCGCCACCAACGAAAGGACAAACCCCGCCAGAGAAATTTTAAAAATTAGGAGTTCTTTGGGAAGGAGGGGGGGAGTAGGCGGATGTCAGCGATGGGCCAGATGAAACGGGAGAGGGGGGGGGCATTCAAACAGAGGAACCATCGAGCCCAAATCAGTAGACAAGTGGGCAATTTAAGGGCTAAATAGGTGGAAACAAACACACACACGCGGGGGGAGGGGACGGATTCGGAACTTGTTGGAGGAGATCCGAGATGGCAAGAGAGAAAAAGTCTTCTTGGGCTAAAAACCAAAAGCCCGGCCGCCGCCGCCGCCTCTGCTCCAACCCATTACACACATTTCAAAATCTGCCAAGCGACTGCGACGAGGAGCGAAATTCAGACGGCGGGGTGAAGGGGAGGGAGGGAGGGTGGGGGGGAGAGAGAAAGATCTACGTGCTACAATGTTTCGAGCCGTTTCTAATTATATCAGCCCCAGCCCGGGCTGAAAACGCCTGCTCTCCCCCCCCCTTCTCAGGAAGCGAAGCCCCGGGGCACTCCGAAAAACCCGCCGCAAGAACCCCAGAGACGGAGGGTCAGACGGCGAAGTGACCCCCCCCCCACGCTCCTCTTTCCCCAGGGGACCTCCCACCTCCCCAGCGGTGAAGCCGGCACGGGAGAAGCCACGGATCCAGGTTGCCGCCGATGTTCTTCAGAGCCGAAAAGGCACCGGCAGGCACCCGCAGAGCCCAAAAGCGATGGTGTTTTTTTTTTTTTAAGCCGGGATCCCGGAGGGCATTTGGGTAGACAGCCCGCCCGCTCCCCCCCCCCGCGCGCACCCCAAAACTAAGCGGGCCCGAGAATGTATACCTCTGCTGTCTCTCTCTCTCTTTGCAATAGTTCGCTTCTTCCCCGGCGATCCCGCTCGTTTTTCCCAGCCCGGGCTCGCTGACTCCCCAGGCGGATCCGATTCCAAGGCGGGCGCTGCTGGCGTAAGAAGCGGTCCCGAACTCGACTGAGTCCGGCAGGGGGCGGGGCCTTGGAAAGTTTCGCCTTTAAGGAGGAACAACGCCCCGCGCGTGGCCCCGCGCCAAACGGGGTGTGTGCCGCGCCAGCCGACGCGGACAGGCCGAGAGGGGCAGGCGGGCCCGGGCCCGGGGCTATAAATATTACCTTGCCCAAGGGGAGGGGAGCGGAGCGGGCGGAAGAGGAGAAGGGGGCTCCAGCCTGCGAGCAATTATCCTGGGTCTCGAACCGCTAGGAGCTCGGCCCAGGGCAACCAGCCTCTCCCTTTCCGCCTCCTCGCAACCACGGGGGGGGGGGGAGAGATCCCAATCCGATAGAACTCGTTGCGCCGATCCCTCTCAAAGAAAAGGAGTGCAACGATCTATCCCCCCTCCAATCTCCCAAACGCTGGTCGGCAGCAGCCCAGATCTCGGTTTAAGGACCGGCCCTTAAGTGGTTTCGGACGCAACCCACCACCCGCGCAAGGGCAGGCTCCCGTGACGCGCCTTAAGGATCCGAGGGATGCCGCGGATCGGACATCATTTACGCCGCCCTAAAGTAACCCCAACTGGCCTCTCGCATTTATTCAGTGACACCTTCCCAGCGGTGTTACCAGGGTGGAAGGTTTCGCTCATTCACACGACCCGACTTCCACGGGATAACCCCAAGTCAGAGACCTCCGGCTCCGAGCTATGTTTTCCTCCGCAACTGTTCTGTTGAACCGATCGCTGGGTTAATGCAAGCCAGGCCCGGGAGCTTCCAAGCCGCTTTTCTCTCGTTTTAATTCGTGCAACACACGCGCAGCAGTGGACTTCGTAGCCAAAAATACAGCCCCAAGTAGCTCCTGGTGTTGCTGCTTTCCCACCTCCCCCCCTCCAAAAAAAATCCCCCATCGCTTGCCCGCCGTGCCATCGCTCCGATCTTCCAAAGCAGCACCGATCGCATAACTTTTTCCGATGGCTCGCGGTTTTTTCCTCTTTTTTAAAAGCGGAGGATCTGACGGGGCGGGGGAAGGGAGGGAAGGATCGCGCGCCCTTGAAAATAAATAATGACTTTTTTCTCGTCCTGGTCGCCACCTGTAAGAGAGCGTCCGGTAGTCCTGCGCCCGCTTTCGGCGGACCTGTATACACCGCCCGCCCGCACGCTGCTCGTGGGGACGATCCGAGTTTAGAAGCAGCTACCGTTTTTCACGAAGCGGCGACGCCCGGGAAAATTTGGGCAAGCCGGGCTTTTTTTAAAAAAAAAGTCTGAATCTGCCCTAGATCGGAGCTGGGCGCCCGTGGTGATTTTTTTTTAAAAAGCGGAACTTACCCGGGGGCTAAAAAGCGCGCGAGTTTTCTTCCGCTAGGTATTCCCTTAGAAGCCGAGCGTCCAGACGGTCTAAAGTCAGGTCGAAAATCCCAGGCAGAGGCGAGGGGCACGGAGCCGCCGATCTTGGCAAGGGATGCCGGGGGCGGGGTACCTGCGGGCGGTGGTGTGTGTGTGTGTGTGGGGGGGGGGGTGAGTCCTCGCCGCTCGCTAGCCCTTTACTGCCAGCGGCGGTCTCGTGCTGGCCCGGTTTAATTCAACCCCCCCCTCCTCCTCTCTCTCTCCTCTCCCCCGGTCCCAACGCCCAGGGATGTCACGGTGGCCGGCGAGAGCACACCCTCTCGACTATTTAAAGGGCCAGCGCCTCTATCTTTATCTCCTGGCCCAGAACACCGCCGGCACGCAGGGCCTATTTAGGGGCAGCGGAGAAGGCCGCCGCGAGGGAGTGGCTGGCTTGGCCTCCGACAGAATGGAGCGGCTGCGGAGAGAGGGGGGGGAACGAATGCCCGCTCCAGTGGCGTCTCTGGAAGCGGTCCTACACGGGCTCAGGTCGAGGGGGTCGCACATCTGGAGGATATCCTGCGCCTCAAGGAGGGGAACCTCTGTTTCCTTACGCCTTACACACACACACACACACACACACACACAAATACAAATGAATCTGTTGTAGATTTGTAGTCTGCAAGAATTGCAGGCAAAAAATCAAAACAAAACAAAACAAAAGACAAAAACATGGAACATTATTATATTTTAATGTTTGCTTTTGTAGATACGTCCGCTTTTTCATACATACAGTAGCAGAACTATATAGACATATAATCGCACAACAAGTGGATTTGCTGGCTTTAGAATTTTAAAAATGGGGATCAGATACAGTGGAAAAAGAAAACACCTCAAGGGACTTTCCTCATGTTGCCTTTTCATCACATGGGGAGGTGTTGCTCCTGGCCAAACCTTAGGACTCTTTTTTGTTTGCTTGCTCTATGAAAACATAAGAAGAGCCATGCTGGATCAGGCCAAAGTCCCATCTAGTCCAGCTTCCTGTATCTCACAGTGGCCCCACCAGATGCGTTTGGGAGCACATGAGACCTAGATATCTGTCTCCTGCAACCACTCCCCTGCATCTGGCCCTTGAAGTACCCTGTTTATAATGTTCGCTGTTTTATTTTCAATCCCCCTTTTAATAATCCCTAGCATAGAATTGGCCTTCTTCACCGCTGCCATACATTGGGGAGACACCTTCATTGAGCTGTCCACCAATACACCAAGATCTCTTTCCTGATCTGTCACAGGGCCTTTTCACACGACCCCTAAGATCCGCTGGTCCCTTAAATTCGGACCAAAGATCTTAGGGGTTCGTTGCCCTTCCTTCCTCCCCACCAGAGAAAGAGAGGAAAAAATGCAGCTCACCTGGAGGAACTTCCCAGAGCTCTGTTTCTCTTCCGTTTCTCTTCTGCTTGCTTTTTTCCCTCCCACCTCTTCTCTTAAAGGGGCAGGAGGCAAAAAAAAAAAAACACAAGCAGAAGCCAGGAGAGATTAAATCCGGACCTGGGGATTTTCACCCACCTCAAGCAGGTACAAGAAAGTGCAGCTGGGTCGCGCTTAGGTGGGCGACTTAATTGTCTGCAAAGTCCGGAGCTGGTGGGAAAACACTTGTAAGGTCCGGACCTTGCAGCCATTTCCTGCGGAGCTTAGGGGTCGTGTATAAAGGCCCACAGACAGCTCAGAGCCCATGAGTTGATAGATAAAGTTTTGATTTTTTGCCTCAATATGCATTACTTTACATTTTGCTACATTGAAATGCATTTGCCATTTTGCAGCCCATTCCCCCAGTTTGGAGAGATCGTTCTGGAGCTCTTCGCAATCTTCTCTGGTTTTTACCACACGGAAAAGTTTTGTATCATCTGCAAACTTGGCCACCTCACTGCTGATCCCTCTCTCCCAATATCTCTATTTTGGATGGAGCACTCAAAGTTGGCTTAGAGTATTAAAAACAAACAGAATAAAATATAAAAGCAAACAAATTATTATAATATTTTAAAATAATGAAACAAATTTCATGTTAAAAACTCGCTGTGCCTTTGCTTAAGCTACTTAATTTTAAGAACTGGAAAGCTTCTTTGCTGCTGGCCTGCAGAGGAGAAGGGAAAGGAAGTTTTCCATTTCTTTTTAAGTGTTGCTACTGCATCAATGAAGTTTTGAAAGGCCTTTTTAAAAGCCCTTTCAAAGCACTGCTGATGCACTGGGCTGTTACCAACATTAAACAGAAATAGAAAACATTCTCTCCCTTCCCTTCTATAGGCAAGGAAGCTTTCTATTTCTCAAGATCTTTAAGCAGGTCTCGAAAAGCACTTAGGAGAAAAAAGGAGAGGGGTCTTTCTTTTTGTTTTTGATTATTAAATAGCGTTGCTTGAGGTATGACATGATCAATCTTCAATGTGGATGTAAGGATTGCCCCAAATGACACATCACACCTCAAAGTGACCCTGTTTGGAACAATCTAGACAAGTGAATCCCAGCCTTGGGTAACCAAGTTGTTCTTGGACTTCATTTCCCAGAATCCTCCACCACCAGCTGTGTTGGCCAAGGTTTCTGATAGTTTCAGTCCAATAACACCTGGGTTACTCAAGGTTGGGAACCACTGGTCTAGACCAATCCAAGGCTATCTAGTCACTCCAAACACTTGTTGGTGCTTGTCAAAACTTACTGATAAGGAATTGAACCCCAGTTGCCAAGTGTTCAAGATGGCCTGCCAATGCAAGAATCAATTTCTGCATACTTTTAAAATAGCGAAATGGTTCACATAAACCAGGCATGTCCAAACTTCGGCCCTCCAGATGTTTTGGGTCACAACTCCCACAGTCCTTTGCCATTGGCAATCTAAGCTTAGAATTCTGGAAGTTGTGGTCCAAAACATCAGGAGGGCCAAAGTTTGGACATGCCTGACATAAACTGTTAAACACAAGCTCTAGTTAATTGTTGTTCATGCCCAACATCTCATATAGCAGTGGTTCCTACCTCGTGGAGGACATGATTGGACTAGACTTCCCACAACCTCTTCTCTCTCTCTCTCTCTCTCTCTCTCTCTCTCTCTCTCTCTCTCTCTCTCTCTCTCTCTCTCTCTCTCTCTGTGCGTGCGTGCGTGCACGCGTGCGCACATGTGTGTGTGTGTGTGTGTGTGTGTGTGTGTGTGTGTGTGTGTGTGTGTGTGTGTGTGTTACAGTTGTGGCTGACTCTTCATGACCCCCATGTCCATGGAGTTTTCTTGGCAGGAATACTGGAGTGGTTTGCCAGCAACCACTTCTACTAACTACATTTACTCAGTTTTCTGAGAGATGTAGTCCAATGCCATTGGAGGGCCCAAAATTGGAAATAAGTATCTTAGGGGTGTGCATGAAGACATGCTTTGTTAAACACCTTCTTCCTTGCAGTCTCCACTTCCAAAGGAGACTTTAGTTGCTCTCTCTGTTGGTTTCACAAACAGGGCCGGCGCTTCCATTAAGGCGAACTAGGCAGTTGCCTAGGGCGCCAAAATGGAGAGAGGGCGCTGGACAGCCTGCCGCCCCCCCGCCGCTGGCCACTGCCATCCGTACCCCCACTGCCCGCCCGCCGCACCCCGCGCCCATCACCATCCCCTGCCATCCACCACCCCACCACCCTCCTGCCCCCTGCCCTGTCCGCCCACCACCCCACCTCCCCCTGCCCCCCACCCACCACCACCCTGCCCCCCCTGCGTAGCAAGGTTTGGGGGCGCCTGGGGACAAAGTTGATTCTGAGCCCCTCCAACCCTCCCCAACCCCAATCTGTTTCTTGACAGCTCTTGAAACAGAAGAAAACATTACTTTTTCTTATCTTAATTGGTGCAAGGCCTCGGCGATATTCTACCAGGATCTTTAAAAATTCAGTTCATTCAGTGGAGCAGCAGAGAAAGCACTCCATTTACTGATATCCTGAAGTCACCAGTTTATTAAGCCACTTCCAATCAGATTGTGCTTGACAGCTGTGAAGATTCACTTTTGGTGCATTCCCAATGATCACATATGCTGGAAATGAACCAAAACAAAGTAATCTTTCCCACACCAAGAAGGTAGAAGTCCCTGACAGGGCTCAGAAGGGTGCAGGTAGGCCCACTCTGGGGACGATTCAGTTCATTCTAGGGATCATATTGTGAGATCACCAGGAAAAAAGAACAAATAGACCCATCCCTGCTGCATACTTAATGCCTATGTGATTAAGCCCTCAGTCACTCAATAGCCATTTCAACCACTAGGCTGATAGGAGCTGAGGGTGGTCCCCCCCTCTCCTTTTGAGCCCTTGTTGCAGAGAGTAACCTTGGGCGTTTATACACGACCCCTAAGCTCTGCCGCAAATGGCTGCAAGGCCCGGACCTTAAAAATGTTTACCCACCAGCTCCGGACTTTGCAGACAATTAAGTGCGACCCCGCCCACTTTAGCGCGACCAAACAGCAGTTTTCTTGTACCTGGTCTTTGATGGTGACAAATATTTGATCCGGTGTAAGGATAGTGAGTGCGGGGCTCTCCTGGCTTCCGTTTGTTCTTTTTTTGCGCCCCGCCCCTTTAAGAGATCTGAATGCTGCCGGGAACAAAACGGAGGTAAACCGGCAGTCTTTGCTTTCTTTTTTCTCCGTCCCTCAGGCAGCCAGCAACCAGGAAGTGCGGAGGGGGTGGGGACAGAGGAAGAGCGAGGAACCCCTAAGATCTCTGGTCCGAATTTAAGTGGCCAGCGGATCTTAGGGGTCGTGTAAAAAGGCCCCTTAAACAATATAGTCACTTGTGGAGGGGTTTAAGTCTTTGTTACACATGAGTTGGTCCTGATGTGGAGTCAGTGGAGTGACAAGTAAAAGGAGGTCCCATCCCATTCTATATACAGTGGACCCTCATATAACAAATGGTTTGTATAACATAAAATCTGTGCAACATAAAAAAATTCCACAGATAGGGGAAATTTGCTTAACAGAATTGTTTATGGGGCAAAGCCGTACAACATAAAAATGGTCACGATGAGGGATTACTCTGTTTTCAATGCATTCCTATGGGAAATTTGTATAAAGGAAAATTTGCTTACCATAATTTCATTTGGGACGAATTAATTCCTTTATACAAGGTACCGCTGTATATAAAACGCAGTATGTAAAACTAGCATACTGCAATTCAGTTAAAGTAAGGGGGACACTGACAGTGGACTTGATGTATCTCAGAGCAGAGAACCGCTAGGATTATTGGGCTCCCCAACTTCCCGTTTTGCTCTCTTAGCCTACAGTTGGCAAATCTGAAGGAAGACGAGAGAAAGTAAATAAATATTTGGCAGCCGTAGCATTCCTTCACTTCTTACTTCATCCCCTTCTGGCGTGAGGGAGCTGATGATGTAGAAAATGAAACCGCTCTGTGCAGCACTTGGTAGTAGCCCTATGCATGATTGCAGTTGGCCACATTTTTCTCCCTCCCTTCCCCCCCCCCCCCATTCATAAAAGTTGTGGCCTGTTTATTGGGTTAGCAGACAGCTGACAGCTGTAGCAGCTTCTGTGGCCAAAACTTGCATGGCTTTAAAATGAAGCAGACTGAAGACTTCATTCTGAAGTTGCTACTCAGGGTATAATTTTGGCCTCTCTCTTTTTGGCTGAAACATGTCATTTTTGGCCACTAAACACTTGTGATCACACTTATTCTCAATTAAAATTAGCGTTAGATCATGAGTAACCCCAATGATCCAACCACAGGAGACCATAACTCCCAAGTGAAGCATCCCTCACATTGGTACTCTGGATTAGATAAACCCAGAATGTACAACAAATTATTTGCAGGCAGTAAAACACAACTGCCTTGTGACTGAAACACAGTAGTAAGTTACCACTAGAGTAGACCCATTGAATCAGTGGGTATTTGGTGAGTCAACTCCTGTGTAATTTCCATTGATTCAATGGACCCTACTCAATTTATGACTAGACATGGGGACGGATTAAAAATGAATTGCAATATTCAACAAACATTGCCACTTTGTTAAATATTCATTCCTTCATATTCATCATGTCCACAGACCCTGATGGGATGAATATTTCCTTGTTTTTAGTTATCCCTTCTCTCTTGTTTTAAAAAGGCAGCCCATGGCTGTCTAAACATGCATACACAAACACCACCAGCACCACCACTACTGCCCCATCTCCACTCTCCCATCCCTCCCTTGTCTGCATCCAATCCATTCTTGCTGGTGCCGGCCCGGGGTGGTGTGTGCTTTGCCAGCCCGGGGCCAGCCAGGGACATATGTGCAGACTTCTCCTGGCTCGTAGGCCAGCAAAGCAGAATAACTTCATTTTGTTTTGTTTTTTAAATATGCTGGCTTGGGGCCAGCTAGAGGCTTTGGCAGTGATGATGCCAGCTGCAGCAGGCTGTGACAGACCAGCAGCAGACAAGATAGGAACAGGGGAGTGGGAATGGAGTGGGGGAGTAGGCGAGGGATGGGGGCTTTTTTTAAAAGCCTTGATGAACCTGATTGTGGTTTGCTTGTTGGCAGGTGGGAAATTTGTGTTTTGTGTGGATGAGGGGGGTGCTGTGAATGTTGCTTATCTGGACTTCAGTAAGGCCTTCCATAAGGTTCTCCATGGTATGCTTGCTAAGAAGTTAGTAGAAAATGGAATAGATAGTGCTACTGTTAGATGGATTTGTAATTGGGTGACTGATCACACCCAAAAGGTGATCAATCATAAATGGCCTCTCTTCAGCTTGGAGAGATGTGACCAGTGGAGTGCCCCAGAGTTGTGTTCTGGGTCCAGTGCTGTTCAAGATCTTTATTAATGACTTGAAGGAAGGAATAGAGAGTATGCCAATTAAATTTGCAGATGATACCAAATTGGGAGGGGTTGCTAATTCCCTAGAGGATAGGATGAAAATCCAAAATGACCTTGACAGATTAGAGTGCTGGGCCAAAGCTAATGGAATGGGTTTCAACAGAGGGAAATGTAAGGTGCTGCATCTAGGTAAAAAGAATGAATTGCACAGATATACGATGGGAGCTACCTGGCTGGAAAATAGTACATGTGAAAGGTATCTGGAAGTCTTGGTGGACCACAAATTGAACATGAGTCAGCAGTGTAATGTGGCGGCCAGGAAAGCCAATGTGATTCTTGTTTGCATCAACAGAAGCATAGTGTCTAGATCAAGGGAAGTGATAGTACCACTCTATTCTGCTCTGGTCAAACCTCACCTGGAGTACTGTGTCCAGTTCTGTGCACCTCAATTTTAAAAGGATGTTGACAACCCCGAGGAGGGCGACCAGGATGATTGAGGATCTGGATGAAATGTCTTACAAGGAATGGCTTAAGGAACTGGGAATGTTTAGCCTTTCAAAAAG
The DNA here is from genome assembly GCA_037367245.1 of Phrynocephalus guinanensis. Lineage (NCBI taxonomy): Eukaryota > Metazoa > Chordata > Lepidosauria > Squamata > Agamidae > Phrynocephalus > Phrynocephalus guinanensis. The sequence goes on along the minus strand of CM074734.1, from coordinate 103,282,080 downwards.
GGGGTGGAGTCTCCTTTGGAGGTTTTTAAGCAGAGGCTGGATGGCCACCTGTCAGAAATACTGTGATGGGGGTTCCTGCATGGCAGGAAGTTGAACTGCATGGCCCTTGAGGTCTCATCCAACTCTATGATTCTATGATTCTATGTGTGTTGTCACCATTGACAAGCCACGAATCGGGATGACCCGCCATTTTGGTGGTTCAACCACATCTCTGCTTGTGACTTACTACTGGATTTCAGCCAAGGAGTCAGTAGTTTATATGTTAGCAATGGAATCTGTTTGCACAAAATTAAGTTTGGCCAAATGCAATCAGACCTGCTCACTAGCAAATATGCTTAGAAGTGTGGCACATGAAGCCCATGTTTTGTTAAAACTCCTTTTCATTCTCTGAACGTTGACTTTTACTGCATATCTGGTTCTCAAACATTGATGATAATGTCCTGTGTGTCAAGCATTTGGGTCTTGATGTGAGGGATTGCCAAAAAAGCTAGTAGTTACGGGCTGCAGGGTTGGTTGGTTAGGGTATAAGCTGTGTCTTGTTCTCTGTCCAACAGAAACAAGCTGGGATGAGCTCCTTTATTCTGTTGATGCCAAACATGGTTTTTAAATTAAAAACTAAGCATAAACACCCCCAAGTCTGATCAGAGTAGCCTTAGGCTAAGGAAAACACTACAAGCACCATTTTATGGATTAGGGAATGAGAAAGAAGCATAGGCAAGAGAACCCATTCCTGCCAATTATCCTGTCTCAGAAAGGGTTTTGTCTGATTTTGAGAAAGATACATGGTCCAAGTAGACGGAGGCCCCTGGACACATTTATTGAGCATGTGGTTTCCATTATAGCTCCAGGGATTTTTGAACCATGCTGCTTCCAAATATTTTGGATCATGTGAACAAGCCACAAGGAAAGCCATTTTAACAAGCAAAGGCATGAGGGGGCATGACATATTCAGATTTTTCACAGGGAGCAGATGGAAAGACACTTAGCTGTGGTACATACAACGATGTATGGACTTTCAACACAGATAAAACAGAGCAAAGTGTGCTGCTAATATACCATGCCACAGCTCTTAAAGCACTCTCTGGTCAGTTTACAATTTATTTATCTATAGTTATTCATTTAATTATTTTTATATTTCTATACCGCCCATCTTCCAATGGAACTCAGGGCAGTTCACAACACTATAATACTATAATACTACAGTAACATCAAAATCAGAGTACAAGCATAAAATAAGAAATTGGGGAAAAAACCCAGCAAAGATGGCGGCAATCCAATTATGCATGTATACACAGACACACACTAGCACAAAGGGCACAGATTTACACCCTGTACCCAGCCGGTACAGCCAATGGTCATAACCTCTTGAAGCTGTATTCCAAAAACATCTGGAGCCCCAAGTTCGAGAACCAATGCACTAGGTTGTAAGTACCACTGAGCACTGTAGGATTCTCTTCCTGGGTTGGTGGGGGGAGGGGGATATTGAGCCAGACATATATAGGATATCCACAGGCTTCTTTCCTGCTATTCTAGAGGGCAGGACTGCAACTCTTGTATAAACTTCAGGGAGGCAGATTTTGGCTAAATATTAGGATAGAATATCTAAAGCTGATTGGGAGTAAATGAGATGCCCCTGAGAGATGTGCTCTTTAGCTGATACGAATCCAACTGCTTGCAATTTTGGACTCTGCACATGGTAGCTTTGAGGTCCTTCATGATAAGTACCCATGCTTCTAAATTTGCCACTACGCCACTGTCTGATAAGGATGTTGTGGCTAAAAGATCTCAGTGAAAAAAATGGATTTTTGAAGATTTCTCCCTCCTTATCGTCCCCATGAACAAAAAGACAAACCAGCATGTTCTTTTCGTTCTCCTTAGCAAACTTTTCCCTCTCAATACAAGCATATCCTTAGTCTGAAATCAGCACCAGAGTGGTTTAATGTTGCCAATCTAATTATCCAGTGTATTTTACAGGCATTGCCTCAATGCATCTGCACAGGATATTTGAGGGGAGGGGATGAAAATCCCAAAATGGGATGTCTGGATTCATCAAAGACACACATGAGTGGAGTTTGTGCAGATCCCCTCTGCAGATCCCTATGTGCTGCAGACTGCAGCAGCACTAGGGCGCGGCTGCCCAGGCAACCTAGATGTAATGCTAGGGTGGATTTCTCCCCTCCCACCTCATGCCTCTATCAGGAAACAGGTCCCCTACGCTATAAGTGACCTACGTCTGCCTTAAGCAGACAGCGGTGAAGCATGGGGGGAGTTGCAGTCCCACAACATCTGGAGGGCCCCATCTCCCCCATCCTGGCCATATAGGTTGGTTCCATTTGTCGTGTTTCTATCCACAGAGAGGTCCCTGGTCATCCTTTGGCATAAACTTAGACTGAAACAATAACAGGTGAATTCAGCTATCATCATTGTGGAGTTTGTGCTGAAGTCATGTTGTTAGCTGTGGGCACTCCCTAAGTACTGGATGATCTCAGCACAAAATTTTCTCACCTCCTCTAGCTTGCGTTGCTCTGTGATTGGTCACTGGCGGGTCTGGGGGAGGGGTAAACACAGACCTTGTTTGCATGTCTAATAACTGGCCAGACGTGAAGCTGAGAGAGAACTGGAACATGAATGCACGTTCAGCTTCTAACAATGTGCTCTCTGTGTTGGCGGGTCTCCATAGCATTTCCTGTGTTTGCTGCCTTCATAATTCCATCAGCTGCATCCAGGGAATTGCCGCTGGCTGTGTGCTTACCCAGTGTGCACATTTTTCTCTGTACACGAGTGTGTGCCCCAGGGCTGAGTCTTGGGACAGAGAGAAGAACAATTGAGTGACCATGCTTTGGCTGTCATTGCCATCGCTGAACAAGGATTGGACAGTGCACAGAAGCACTCTCGTAACTTGTGCAGAAAATGATGAGCCCGTTGCTCCCTACCCCACCTACCCAAACTTAGTCCAGAAGATTGGGCTTTTCACCAACAGCTTTGTGCTTCCACCGGAATCTTGGAAATGGTTTTCTCATTTCCTCTGCTGGGGATTAAAACCATGCAAAGCAGGGGGAGGGGGCAGTGGAATGTGCTTGAGAAAGGGGGAGGTGTAGTCAGAACGTCTAGCTTGAGGTCAAAAAGCATGGAATTTGTAAAGGGCTTGGACAACGGGTGTGTGAATGGAGATCGAGAGGCTGCGGAAGTTGTGTTTGTTTAGATAGCTGGACAGGCAGGAATGTATATTGCAACTGGGGCTTCCAGATTCAAAACACATTGACTGCTAAGGCTGCGCTTTGCGTTGCTCCAGAGTCTGTTCGGGAACTGGCAGACTATCCACGTGAAAGTCCCAGTCATCTTTGTTCATCGGGCTATGACTTTCTTCACCCTTTGAGCATGGAAGAAAAGAAGAAGTCCAGTAGCCATGACTCAACTCCCAGTTAAACGAACCTGGATGACTGAGAATCTTCACAGACGTTTTGAGCATGGAAAGTTATTTTTTTTTATAAAATACTCTGCTAATATTGTGCCTGAAAGCAATTTATTGCCATAATAACGCTTTCCATTCCCATTTCTCAAAAGCAACTAAAATAGTTATTTGGAGTTCATTTTTTTCCATCTGAAAGCTACATCCATATATAAAATGTAATTATTTTCTATATTTTCTTTCCCTCAGCACCAAGAACAGACTATGAAACTAGTATGAGCCAGCACTTGAGCCATGTAATATTTCTCCTCTGCTCTTTATTTAGCCCATGCTCCATAATGAAAATGATAATGTAACTTAATTGTATATTTTTATTGGAAAAAGGAAGAAGTAAATTGTTACTGGAGGGGTGTGTGTGACAGACTATAGTCTATTATTTAGAACTAGTAAATGATGATGATGATGATGATGATGATGATGATGATGATGATGATGATGATGATGATGATGATGATGATGATGATGATGGATGATGATGATGATGGATGATGGATGATGATTTGGTTCCACCAAGTCAGCAGAGATTAACTGTTCCCCCCCCCAGGCAGATAAGAGTCACATACAGTATGTATATTTAGCCACTATTACCATGCACATTGTCACCATTTTCAGTGTCAAATCATAGCTAGTAAGCATGTTGCATTTATTTAGTCAATATGCTGAAAGCTCTTAGTGTACAATCCAAAATTTTAATATTCTTAACACATCTTTCATAATGTTTTCTGGGCACCACCAGAAATTTTCATCGCTACCATGTGAGGTAAATTATTCAGAAAAATAGCTTCTGGACTCCACAATACTACCATAAATGCTTCATAGGAAAAGAAAAATTCAAACTTTTTCCTTCCTGTTCCAAGGCTAATTTTCTAATCACCATCTAACACTGGTTCTGAAAAGCAAAATACATGTAGCCTTGCTATCAGGAACCTATAGTACTACCTTTTCTTTCCTTATTATGACATCTTTTTAGGTCTTAAATTCTTATATTTCAGGAACCCTAACACGATTGCTTAAGTGGAAATTGTACAACAATTTCTTCAAAAGCTGTATATGTTCCATTCCAACCTCACTGTTCATTTTGAACAACCCTTGAGAAAAGTTCTGGGTCATTTGTCTAGTCAATGTTAAACTTACCTGTCTGCGTGAATCCTGCATTATCTCTTTCCTGCAATTACACACTGACAGGCTGCGTCTTCATTAATATTTTTGTATTTTCTTTCATGTATATCTGGCACATCCTCCACTGGTAGTATATACAGGTAGTATATACAGTGGACCCTTGTATAACAAATGGTTTGTATAAGATAAAATTTGTAGAACATAAAAAATTCCAGAGATAGGGGAAATTTGCTTAACAGAATTGCCTATGGGGTGAATCTGTACAACATAAAATGGGATTACTCCATTTTCAATGCATTCCTATGGGAAATTTGTATAAAGGAAAATTTGCTTAACATAATTTCATTTGGAACAAATTAATTCCTTTATACAAGGTACCACTGTATGACTCTTCTTCTTCCCATTGAAACAACTGTGAGGTTGCCAAAGAAAATCTGCAACTGGCTCACAGTCAGTCAAACAATTTCATTTCTTAGTGGAGATTAGAACCAGGTTCTCCCATGAGTCAGCCCAGTCCCCTAACCATTATGCCACTGAGACCGTATGCCACATGGAAAACACCATGCAGCACTACCGCTTTTTCTTTCTCTTGATCTAACAGGGGAGCATGGAACGGGTGGCTCTTGGACTCTATTGGCTTGCAGCTCCCGTCACTCCTTGATTGAAGTTTGGGCCAAACAACGCCTCAATGCAAATATTCCCCTTGAGTAGTCATGTTAAGCTTCAGCCCCCCTGGCTTCTCCAGAATGTTGGAGCCACTCCAAAGAAGGCCTAACTTCTAGTAGATGATTTCTTGCCCCCCCCCCCCGGAGTGGTTACCAGAAGGATCATGACCTGGAAGGATTTAATGCAGGCATGTCCAAACGTCAGCCCTTCTGATGTTCTGGACCACAACTCCCAGAATTCTAAGCTTAGGCTGCCAATGGCAAAGGACTGTGGGAGCTGCGGTCCAAAACATCTGGAGGGCCGAAGTTTAGACATGCCTGATTTAGTGGGTTGGGTGAATGAGGGCTCCAACAGGAAACATTGTCCCAAACTGTGAAAGGCTTTATAGGTGATCATCGAAATCTTGAATCTGATTTGGCAGGTAACAGGTAACCAGTGCAGGCAAGCCAGAGCTGTGGAGATGTAGTCAAACCTGTGTATACTAGTCATTGGTCTGGCTGCCATGTTCCAGACCCACTACTATCTCTGAGTCAGACTCAAGCGAAGCCACGTATGGACAGCATTGCAGTGGTTGATGAAGAGAATGACCAATGCATGCATTGATGTCTTGAGGGACTCCCTGTCCAGGAAAGGGCAGAATTGGGCAATACCCCTCATCTGAATGACAGCAACTCTGTACTTAGTTGTCATCTGGGAATCCCAAGAGAGAACTAGATCCATGATCATGACCAGATTATGAACTTGACCAGAAGGACAACACCATGATGTCTAGGGGGGAAGCCTCCTGCCTATCCAAGGAGTCTCCCCAGAAACAAAAATCTCCATTTTGTCCTGGTTCAGTGTGAGCCTCTTATCCCTGGTCCATTGCAAGAACAACTCCAGGCAATGTTGGAGAGTCAGGACCACATCCACTGCAGTGGTGGAAAAGGAGAGACAGAGTTGTGTATCATCAGCATACTGGTGATACCTTACTTCAAATCTCCTGATATTGCTCCTCCCCATGGTTTCGCATAGATATTAAACAGCACTAGGGATTCTGAGGACACCTGGGTCAACCCACAATTGAGGGTCCAGGGGGCCAATAGTTCATCCCCAAAATGGACTCTCTGAACATGGCCATCCAGGAAGGACCAGAACCAGCTAAGAGCCTGTCCTCTGATCCCCAACTTTGAAAGCCCGTTCAGAAGGATACCATGGTTGGTGGTACTAAAAGCTGGTGAGAAATCAAGGACTTCCAACAGGGAGGATCCTCCCCTATCAGCCTCCCTTAAAAGGTGTAACATGACCTGTGCAGTTTTGGTAACTTGTTGCAGCCTGAACCAAGATATTAAAATGCTTTGTTTGTTTATTTGTTTGTTTGTAAGGGCATGAGATTGTGATTTACAATTCTGAAATAGAAAACCAGCTTTGAAGATATGAACAATTTTATCATGTGTTAGAAAGTTGCTTTGCTTTAGCAAGGCAGAGATGAGATCGTATGGCTATTACATTGGGATGGGAGGGAATAGACAGTGAAATAAACAGAAATTGCTTTGAAGCCATTTGAATGTTAAAAGGTTTTGGGAAACCTGCTCTTGTCAGAGTACATGTGCCAGTCTTAGTGAGAACCCAATGCCAATTCTGTTTATAGGATGCAGCAAGGACCACATCAAGTGCTGGGCTGGACAATATCCAAGACTTGGCTGAAGTGGTTTTTGCCTCATAGTGCTTAAAGCTCTTTCTGGGTGGTTTACAATACAGGCTACCCATTCCCCTCCCCATGTGCTCCCCAGTGAACTGGGACACAGTTTACCAACATCAGAAGGATGGAAGGTTGAATCAGCCTCAAGCCGGATACCTGAAAGCTGCTGGAATCAAACACTGACCATGAGCAGCATTTTGCCTGCAATACTACAGTTTGATCATTGCACTATGATGCTCCTGGAGATCTTGATGCTGGAGTCCTTTAACCACCACTAATCTGGTGGGCTCAGATTTAAGATCTGGTTTAGGGTGATTCCAATGCTGGGGTCCAGCCTGGTTACTGTCATATCTATCTCTGGTACAGTTAATCTACCAGATCCAACTAGCCCTTGACCACCAAACTGCAGTGAGAAAAACCCAGGGTGCAGTTCATGGTGACTTTCCCGATAATGATCCCCCCCTTATGCCTGCCAGCACATAACTATTTAGTACTTATCAATTGTTCTGGGTCAGACTCCTGGCCTCATGTTTGTCCCTAACGTCTCAGGGAATGGGATACTAATATGGCAACCCTATTAAATGGGTGTTGATCAGAAGTCCTTAAGGATGTGATTTCAAGTTGGAACTGACTTAGAGTGACTCTAATAGGGATTTCAGGGTCAGTGAAATATTTAAGGAGTGGTTTTATCATTTCCAATGCTCTAGATACATTTATTGTCTTAAACTTTGTATTTTCAGTGTGACAATCCAAAGAGAAATAAAAGTTTTCCCAGTAACCAGCATCTACATCATGACTGGCTGATGGTTCAATGTGTAAGCCACCTTGGGCCCTTTTCAAGGAGAAAGGTGGGGTTAAAATATTTTAAATAAATAAATAAACATAAGTGGGCTTCCCAGGCTGAATGGAGGTTTGGAGTTCAAACCTCCATTCAGTCCTAGTCTAGCACTCTATCTACAATACCATATACTGGCTATTAGAGATGGGCACGACTTGAAAAAAAAATTTTTCGAGTTGTCGTTAGTCGGGCCGGTTCCGTTTCAGCTCGTTTCCGTTTTTCGCGAAAATTTGCAAAAATTAGTCGGTTCGTTTTTCGTTTTTTCGTTGTCGTTAGTACTGGTTTGGGGAGGGGGTAGCGGGCTCCTGGAGGGAGCTGCAGGAGTCAGCCAGAGCCACAAGTGACGGACTGGCAGACTCTTTGCACCCGCTGTGTCTCACGTACTTGCATGTAGTGCAATGCAAGTAGATCTGGCTTAGGGTTAAGACGGATTAGCGCAACGGCTAGGGTTAGGCTAGTTACGGGTGAGGTTAGGGTGAGTATTGGGGTGCACCTCTGGGTGCCTCTCTGACCCACTTAGAAGGACAGTGTACTGGCGTATGGGTTAGGCTTAGGGTTAGGGTTTGGGCTACGATTAGTGGGCTGTTTATGCCCAATTGGCACATCCCAGAAGTCTCTGTGGTCAACCTGGCCAAGTGGCCATGCGATTGGTGGAAAATTTGCATGGTCTACTCCCATGGGCGAGCCCATCATTGCAAATGTGCAGGTGTAATAAAATAAAATAAAATAAAATAAAATAAAATCAACGGAGACTTTTTTTTGCAAGAAAAACCCACTGCTGCTACTGTAAAAATTCAAGCATTTAAAATAGCTTAATTTTCGCATGTTTCTGTGGTGCTTTGGTGGGGTTTTGGGCAACGATTTCAAAAAAAAAATTGCGGTCGCCATTTTGGATCCCCCCCCACCGCATGGCAAATGGATGCGCCCTCCCAGCCTGGTACAGTCAGCAAAACCTGGCCATGCGATTGGTGGAATGGCTCCAAAACTTTGCATGGTCCACTCCCATGGGCGAGCCCATCATTGCTAATGCGCAGGTGTAAAAAAATAAAATAAAATAAAATAAAATAAAATCAACGGAGACTTTTTTGCAAGAAAAACCCACTGCTGCTACTGTAAAAATTCAAGCATTTAAAATAGCTAATTTCCGCATGTTTCTGTGGTGCTTTGGTGGGGTTTTGGGCAACGATTTAAAAAAAAAAATTGCGGTTGCCATTTTGGATCCCCCGCACTGCATGGCAAATGGATGCGCCCTCCCAGCCTGGTACCAGCAGCGCAGCAGTAGCAATAGCCAAGGAGAGGGGGGCAGGGAATCCCCCCCCAAATAAAACACCCTTCTGGCCTGGTAGGTGCCCTCAGACAGTTTTCGCCTACTTTTAGGGCCGGGAATCAGGTTTTTTTTTAACTTTTAAAAACTTTTTTTCTGTGCCGCTTGGCATTGCGCGATGCAAGTAACGAGCACGACAAATCAGACCAAATTGTTCGTTCGTCGGTTCGAGCTCGAAGTCTGGCGGAGTAATTCCCGTTTCCGTTTCCGTAGAGTAACGGATACGAGTAACGGAAACGGAAACGGGAATACCGCTAAGTCGTGCCCATCTCTACTGGCTATCCATAGCTACTTTCTGAAATAACATATCCTTTAAACTTGATCCTCCATTGGGGCCCCATCTGATGCAGCTTAAAATCCTGTCATCAATATTTTTAATATACAGACCGGTGGCATGAATGTCTCTGGCCTTGGTGAAGTTTCCATTTGTTCACCTTCTGATCTATTACCAACATTCTTTACTCAGGTTGCTACAAATAACTTAACAAGAATACACCAGAATGACTGGCGACATGTGCCAGCAGGAAGGGTGGGGAATAATATCGTTCTCGGATGAAAGGGAATTTCCATCCGCTCATTCTATCACACTCCCTAATTGCTGAGCATGACGGCTGCCCTAGTGGCAATCAAACCATTTGGGTAATTCCAGGAATTGTGACAAGCAGGAGAACAGGAAAAGTTAAGGAAAATAATTCTTTACTGATATGGAATGCCAAAGGTTTGGCAAGTGGAGCTAGTTGTACCAGAGGAAATCTGACTCAGCTTCGCCTCTTGTAGAATTATTTGGGCACTAATCCAAATTGTGTGTGTTTGTTTGTTTGTCTGTGTCTGAGTGGGGGAGCCCTGAATGGCTGGTAATGCATATCTAGCTGTTAAAATATTCACAAACCAGTCGTTACAATCAATATAACAGGCTGATCCCTTGTTCTTCTGATTCGGGACACTGCTTTGTTGAACAGCCACTTTGGTTATCTACAGGCCTTAACTTAAGTGATTAGACATGGGCATTTCATTTCCGAAGGGAACTGGTTCTGAAACAAAACTGCCAGCACAGCTGGCACTCGAAAAACAGTCCCACCCTCTGGAATAAAATCAACCAATGTCTGACCTTGCTGTACCTAGCGCAGGTAGAGATGGGCACGACTTGCGAGTTGTTGTTATTCGGGCCGGTTCCGAAAAAAAATTTGCAAAATAGTCGGTTCGTTTTTTCCGTTGTCGTTACCAGGCTCTGGAGGGAGCTGCAATCAGCCAGAGCCACAAGTGACGGACTGGCAGACTCTTTGCACCCGCTGTGTCTCACGTACTTGCATGTAGTGCAATGCAAGGATCTGGCTTAAAATTCGCAACGGCTAGGGTTAGGCAGCCGGGTCGGTGAGTATTGGGGTGCGCCTCTCTGACCCACTTAGAAGGACATGTACTGGCGTATGTGCTAGGCTTAGGGTCTTTCCCGATTGGCACATCCCAGAAGTCTCTGGGTCAACTGGCCAAGTCAGCGACAAAATTTGCATGGTCTACTCCCAGGGAGGTGCGGGCAAGAAAAACCCACTGCTGCTACTGTAAAAATTCAAGCATTTAAAATAGCTAATTTTCGCATGTTTCTGTGGTGCTTTGGTGGGGTTTTGGGCAACAATTTCAAAAAAAAATATTGTGGTCGCCATTTTGCCCCCCCCCACTGCATGGCAAATGGATGCGCCCTCCCAGCCTGGTACAGTGCAAAACCTGGCCATGCGATTGGTGGAGAGGCTCCTGCATGACTCCCATAGCCCATTTGCGAATGTTGTAAAAAAATGGATGGTAAAACCCACTGCTGCTACTGTCAAAAATTCAAGCATAAGATAGCTAATCATGTTTCTGTGCAGTGGGGTTTTGGGGGCAACGATTTCAAAAAAATATTGCGGTCTTTTGGATACTGCATAAATGGATGCGCCCTCCCAAAAGCGCAGCATAGCAATAGCACGATCTGGGGTTCAACACGCCTAGGGCCGGGAGCAGGCATTGCGCGATGCAAGTAACGAGCACGACAAATCAGACCAAATTGTTCGTTCGTTCGAGCTCCTGATCCGAGGTAGGTAAAAACGGTAACAGTACGGAAACCCGCTAAGCTTGCCCATGCGCAGGGCAAAATTCCAACCAGGAGGGCCTCCGGGAAATGGAGGCGGGATGAGCATGCCTCTTTGCTGTGGTTGAGAGTCACTCTAATTTGTGTTGTAAAAAAAGTCAAACAGTAAGAGCCTCATGGCGCAGTGGTTAGATGCCGCTGTAGGTAAAACTATTCACGAGGGGTTCAAACCCAGGTAGCTACTTGAATCCTTCCGAGGTAGGTAAAATGGGTAGCTTGCTGCAGGGGTGGGGGGGAATATAACTCTAATTTAAAAAAACTGTAAACCGCCGAGAGACTACTTGAAGTGGTATGGAGCTGTATATAAGCTTTGCTTTTCTTTGCTTACTGATCTGCGTGGTTGGGTTTTCTGTAAACATACAGTGTATTCCAGGCCACAGTCAGATCTAATGATGACTGCACAATCCAGGAAAGCCAGCCTGTTGTCTTGGGTAACTTCCCTAGTGAACTTAATATCTGGGTCCAATGCATTGATGTGGTCTGTAAAGGCCTGTACTTCCTGACTCTTGCTCTTTATCCAGATGTCATCTACATACCTGAACCAGTGGGATGGTGTCATCCATGGGAAGGTGTTGAGTGCTGTCTTCTCCACTTCTTCCATGTATAAGTTATCACCAATGGGTGACACTGGGGAACCCATGGCACAACCATGCTTCCTTCTGTAGAATTTCCTTCTATACATGAAATACGTGGTGTTCAGACACAGGTCCAGGAGGAGGCATATATGATCTGGGTTGAGGCTGCTTCTGGTGGTGAGGGTATTGTCTTCTCTTAGTTTCTTTAACGTTGTTAGGGAACGCTGGCGGTGAAGAAAGATGTAACATCAAAGGATACCATGGTTTCGTCTGTATCCAGTTTCTCAAGAAGAGAGGCCTGGTGTCGTGTGAGCGGGACTCTGCTCCCACAGAATGCTTCAAGGGTACCTTATTTCACAAGGGGATAATGCCAAAAGATCACTTCCAATATAAATATGGGTTGGTGGCTTGCAGGCCTCCTGTAGTAATTTCAAGCTGCTTTTTTAACATCCCCGGACTGTGCAATTTCCCAATGGCTACACAGGCTGGCTCTTCCCTTCAGGAGGCTCAGAGGTAAATCCTCTAACCTCTGGATCCATGGACAGATCCTTAAAGGTCAAAATGACTGCTGAGTCAGATACTAGGTTATCGTGACACAATTCAGCAGCAGTACTTGAGTTTTCAATACATTTACAGTCCATACTAGGAAAAGCAAAGACTAGAGATGGGCACGAAATGAATTTTTTTGTTTCGTTATTCATTATTCATTTGGTTACATAATGAAATGAATAACAAACCTAGGGGCAAATTTAACACGAAACAAACCGAACCGAGAAAAATTGGTTTGGTTAGGTTCGTTTTGTTAATGGGGGGGCAGAGATCTCCCCTACCTGGTGCTGATCCGGAGGTCCTTTTGTGCCAAGCTGCACGGAGGGAGCACGCACCTCATCAGTGCCATCGAGGGATGCGGCGGGCTCGAGCCTCAGCCGAGCCCCGGGAGGAGAGATAAGAAGCAGGCTGTGTTTAGGCGGCCAGAGCAGCGCGGCTTTGAAGCCCCCCTTGCGCCTCCCTCCCACAGCTCGTTATTGCGGGGCTGATCAGGAGGGGAGATAAGGAGGCCGTGCTTAGGCAACCAAAGCTGTGCGGTTTCAAAGCCGCCTCCCCTTGCGCCTCCCTCCTGCGGCCTGTTATCACGGGGCCAATCAGGAGGGGAGATAAAGAGGCCATGCTTAGGCAGCCCCCCAGGGGCCGTGCAGTGGGCGCTGGGGAAAAAGTGGGTAAAAATGAATAACGAATTAACAAAACAACAAAATGATTTTTTTCACAAAAATTCATGAAAATGAAATGAAATCAACCAAACTCCTTAACGAAATGAAACGAAATGAAACACCATTTTTTTTATTTGTGCCCATCTCTAGTAAAGACAGGTGGATGCTTTTTTTTTTCTTTGAAGAAATGAAAAAGAAAAGGAATTGATAGTTCCTGTTACTGAAGGAGAGGCTGGCCTGGAAAGAATGTAAAATGCCCTGAGGAAAATATGAGGGTTTTTTAAGGGTTGAGACATCTGCTGGAGAGAAGATGTTGGAAAAATTTGACTCAAGGGGAGAGAAGGGTTACAAAAGAAATCAGGGTGAATGTGAGGCCAGTGGAGCTGATTCAGTGGCTGAAATCCTGATGCTTGCCGTAGTAAGTTGCAACTAGAGTAGGCCTATTGGAGAAAGCAGTGCCCCCTTCAGAACAACTTGCTTTAAAGCCATGTTCATGCATTACAGCAACACACCTTTCATTTGCCCTGCTTTTTCCCCCCAGCCATTGGAACCTGCATTCCTGTGTCTGTTCCTCACCATATACTGTATAAATAAACAATCATTTTGGAAAACATAGGAGTGGCAGTATAAGCAGCCCCATCCCTAAACTGATCTTTGGGTTGTTGTTTTTTAAAAGCCTCCCGCTGTTGTCCAGAGAAAAAGTATGTGTTTTAGAGCATGTCAGAAAGAAAATGCATAAAAGCCAGATTTAATGTGATGATGGGTCTGCGGAGATTGCTGCTCCACCCCATTAATGTCTCTGGGCACTTTACTCTGCCCTGTGGTTGCCAATATGAATCTGATTCGATTCATATTTATGCACTTATGCATAATAGATGGGGTCTGTATTAAAAATGGAAGGAAAGGCAAATCAGTGAGGGTGAATAAAAAGAGTCAATATTTGAAGGGAAAAGGTCAGGCAGGCTAAACGTCACACTGAATTCAGACTTATAAAACAGGTTGAAAATGGGGGTGAAAAGAGAAAGGGGGTCCAGAGGAAGAATGAAGCAGCAGCAGAATCACTGAATGGTCATGCCCAAGAAATGCTCCTGCTGCAAAGAGAAGGTACAGTTGCTGGACAACTGTTTTGCCATCATCTTCTCCCAATGGGAAAACAATGTTGAACCTCAGGAAAACAAAATCATGGACTGAACTGCAATCCAAGCTTTGTAGAAATGGAGCATGGGAATACTGAATTGCTTTAGATGAATTCAGGTTTCTCTGATCTGCATCTCAGGGTACCATGGGGACTTGAAGATTTAACATTGTCTATAATCATTCAGAATTATTAGTGTACAAATGAGATTTCCGAAGAATAGAGGCAGGCAAATATCTTTATATTTGAATAGGGTGGGTGGGTGGGGAGGATTCAGCACTGATAGGAATTTAAATGACTTCAAAAGTGCTTTGAAAGTCCAGAATGAAAATAATATATTCTATGGAATTAGCCTTTTCATGGCTCAATTTGACCATTGACCGGAGGAGTGAGGTCTCTGAAATTAATTTAATTAATATTTGATAATAATTTCTCCACAAGATAGGAATCATATGTGCATATATGGGAAGGGTAATAGCTGGCTCAGTGATAATACATGTGAAAAGTAGGTAGAGGCCAGGCTTAGTAGATTACAAGCAAAATAAGAGGTGATATGGTGTAAAGAAGCTAATGTATTTCTAGGATGCATTAGAACCAAAAACCTGGAAAAAATTCAAAGAACTAGAAGGGAGAGGAGGGGAGAGGAGAGGAAGGACAAAATAAAAAATTAACAAAGAGACAAGACAGGAAAATGTCCAGTATAAAGCAACACAGAGACAGGCAGGCAAGCAATACAAAATGAGAAGTAGCAGGAATCAATCTAGTTCCTTTTACAGCTTCAAAATTCCACCTCTCCCTTCTTACACGTTCTGATTGATTACTGACAACAGCCCTCACATCCACATTAGATGAAAAAAAATCCTGGACAATTTGTCAGAAAAGGGGTGAAAGAAAGTGTAAACGAAGGAGAGAAACAACCCACCAACCTCCATCCTTCATGTTCCTCTTGTTCATTGTCATGAAACATTTGTGTTTAAGATACTCTTTTGGCAATCAGTAAAAGATCATGAACATGAAAGTTAGCACCCTTTTTGTGGGGGTTCCCACCCATTTATATTAACAGGAAAATCTCACCACAGGAGAAGATAACACGAGCCCCCTTGCCCTTTTCGGGTAGTAAAAATACAATCATAAGAAATTAACAAAGTAAACATCTACTGCCCTTTCATGACATCCAACATCTGCTTCCTAAAACAGTTGCTTCAGTCTGCCTGGGTTGGCCCACCCTAAAATTGAGAATGCTGTTTTTAAGTCAGTAATAACCTCTGAAATTCCTGAGCTAAGGAAGCTCCAGTCAAAATAACCCTTGACCAAAAGAAACAAATACCAGCACTGGCGCATGGAGCTGATGTAAGAGCAGATACCAGGGAAGTGAAAGGTCTACATGAGTTCAGCATATCCTTAGATTTATTTTTGGGTTGATAAGATATTTTAAAAGGTGCTGAGGGGGGGAAGAAACAAGTAGTGGGAGGAAAACATCCCAGGGTCTAACACTGCATTGGACCAGGCAACATGGTGTTATGTTGGTCCTCAAACACTCCATCTGTTCTTCAAGAGTAAATCTACCTCCCCTAGATACATTCCTCATAGTTACATAGAAAGCAGAGAAAGACTATTTTTAGCCTTCAGAAGGCCTAATTCTTGATGCCAAAGGCCATAAGGAATAATGACTTCCTGTTTGGGCCTGCTATCCTGAGAGGACCTTCTGCCAAGAGGCAAAAATTGCAGGACAGGATCTTGCCAAGGCTAGTACTCCACAATAAGAAATTATAAACAACAGAGGCATCCTTACAAATAAACATCCGTGGCCGCCCAAGGGCTTAATTGTGCCACTCCGCTTGGGGATGGTGGGAAACCTAACTGAGACTTGAGCCAAGAAGCTGTCAAGACAGCATAAGCTTGTCCATGGGACCATGTTTACCTGATGCACCCACCTAGGGCAGTGAGGTCCTGCCTGTTCTCTGCTGGACCTCCATCAGCTTCCTGTATTGATCCTAACATGAGATGCCCATATATGCAGCGCCCATGGCTTAATGTTGTTGTGTGTTCTTTTTTCTCCTCTCTTGATCTTACTGCCCTTAGGATTCTGATGGGCGTTGTCACATCATGTATTGTGTTCCCTTTCTGTACATGTAGTCGCCTTGAGTGTGCTGTGGGAAGCAAGAGAAACGAAGCTGGTGCTTCTAGATACACTGAAATGGTATGAAAGGCCCAAGCCCCAACAAGGGCTGTCATGAGAGACAGAAATCTACAGATTTTCTTCTATAAGACATGCCTGAACCTTCAAATACAGCTATGAGTCCTGACAAGTGACGAAGGGTGCGGTTACACTATCTACATAAATCACATGATGGATCAGGGGTTTTTAAGTCAGTTTAAAATTATGTGGCAGTCATGTGGTTTTGAGGTCAATTTCTGTCATCTTGAGACAACGTTTAATCCAATTTAAATCTGAGTTGAGTATCAGTTGAAGGGGCTACATGGGCTTTTAAATATTTGCATTTGAGGCTTTGTCCTTTCACTGGCATTTGAGCTCAACTGTGTGGGGGTTGTTGCCATACATATAACAGATCAGAACACATTGTTTCCCTGCAGCCTGAACCCTGTGACTGTGGCATCCATTACTTGACAAATCCCAGAGACACAAATTATTCCAAAACAGGCAATCCCGCATGCCAAAAATCATTCAAAATAACTTGCATCTGCAAGTTAAAATAAACGACCCCCTCAAGATTATTTAAAATATCTTGCTTTCTGAACAATAGCAATAATAACAACAAGAAGAACAACAAGAACAAAGCTTCCTGGCCAAAATAATGCATACTTAAGCTTTATGAAGATATGTTGGTATTTTAAAATCAATTTCAAGTACACTAAACCTGACCCAGACCCAGGAGTATTTCAGTATGAAACTGCACCCTAAAATATATGTTTGTACTCATTTTAGGCAAGTAAGAGTATCAGGTTGGTGGATGTAGGTCCTCCCTCCAAGCCAGGTGTGACCATTTATGGTGCTCCAGAAGTTGCTGGGCTACAATTTAGAAGCATAGAATCATAGAGTTGGAAGAGACCTCAGGGGCCATTTAGTCCAACCCCCCTACCATGCAGGAATGCCCATCACAGTGCTCCTGACATATGGCCATCCAGCCTCTACTTAAAAGCCTCCAAAGAAGAAGACTGCACCACCCTCCGTGGCAGCATATTCTACTGCTGAACAGCTCTATCTGTCATGAAGTTCTTCCTGATGTTTAAATTGAATCTCTTTTCCTTTAGCTTGAAACCACTGCCCAGCGTCCTAGTCTCTGAAGCCATGGAAAACAAACCAGTCCCTTCTTCAATGTGACATCCTTTCAGCTATTTAAACATGGCTATCATATCCCCTCTCAGCCTTCTTTTTGCAAGGCTAAACATTTCCAGCTCCCTAAGTGGCTCCTTGTAAGACATTTCTTCCAGACCCTCAATCATCTTGGTCGTCCTCCTTCCATTGGCCATTGGCAATGTGGTTAGTTGTTAAGGCTTGTGGCCGTTGTATTCCAATAGCAACAGGAAACTCCCCACTCCACTCCCCCCCCCATCCTAACCTGACACTACCCAGGATTCCAAAAGTTACTATCTGGAGATGTAAACTAGCCTATAGGATCATCGGGTAGAGAGAGATACTTTGAATCTGCTCAAGGAATTAAAAACCATGCTTTCAATTAGTATTTCATATATTTTCATGTTATTAATATATTCCAGGGCAGCTAAACTTTTAAAAGGTGCTAACATTGAGTTTTACTGAGTATGTGTTGCATGCAGTAAGGGATTGCCAAAACCTGTCATGGAGAAACAGGAATTTAATGGGATTAAGTTAAATTGAAATTATGCTTTGTTGCTGCCAGCTGCATAAGCATTGCATTAATATAATACTTAGGTTTTCTTCACACACACAAAAGTGGGGCACAATGAAAGAAGTTTGGAAATAAGTCTGTAACCAAGGGGCTTTGCAGCTAACCATAAAAGGAAAGGAGAGGCGGGGCCAGTGGAAGGAAGGAAATAAGGGGTGGGGTGGTCAGCGCTGGAGGTCACATTGCAAACAATATGAACAAGGAACTTCACGAATCTATCCTCGGTCCTTGTGTGCTCGCTGTTTGCACTTTAAAACAAAATACAGGCTGCAAATCAAATTGCGGTAAAGCCTTCCAAATCAGCTCCCCAAGGTAGCCGCAGTCAACGTGGAGATCTTCATCTGTGCTGCCAGACATTGTAACTGAAGCAGTTGGAGACACTTTTAGAGGCAGCAGGTGCTGTACCAGATACCTGGGATGTTTCAGCTCATAATATGAAAGGTTTCAAAAATATCCCACTGCCTCCAAAATGTCCACTGTTTTTCTGTAATGCCATGGAGAGGGATGCAAAGGAGAAGACAACCTGGAACCTTCATGGCCGCTGCTGCTCTCCCTTCTTGTGGATCTCCTTTGACCTTAAACTACACATGGACAGGATGACACAGGTCAAATTAAAACAAAGGATTATCTGAGGATAACTCCTTTGTTCTGTGACAGAGAGGCTCTAAAGGGCAAGAAGAGGTCTTTCTGTAAATGGAAATCCTTCCCAAATGAGGAAAATAAAGAGGAACACAAACTCTAGCAAAATAAATGTAAGAAGGTGATAAGAAAGGAAAAAGAAGATTTTGAGAAACGTATGGCTTGCAATATAAAGGGAAATAATAAAAGCTTCTTTAAATATGTCAGAAGTAGAAAACCTGCAAGAAAACTGGTTGGTAGAGATGGGCACGACTTAGCGGTATTCCCGTTTCCGTTTCCGTTACTCGGTTCCGTTACTCTACGGAAACGGTAATGGGAATTACTCCGCCAGACTTTGAGCTCGAACCGACGAACTAACAATTTTGGTCTGATTTGTCGTGCTCGTTCCTTGCATCGCCTGATCGCGCGATGCCACGAGGCACAGAAAAAAAGTTTTTAAAAGTTAAAAAAACCCGGTTCCCGGCCGAAAAGCAGGCGGAAAAATGCCTGCTGTGCCTCAGGGCACCTACCAGAGGGGTTGTTTCTGGATGTCCCCGGCCTCCCCCCCCATCCCCCGTCCTAGTGGGCTGCTCTGTGGGACTCGCCACAGGCTCGCAGCCAGCAAAAAGCCCAGTCTCGCCGCCGGCCGCCGCAATTTAAGCGCAAGCAAGCGGCACGGACAGCACAGGAAAAAACTTTTAAACTCTCCCCCCACCCATTCCCGGGCCAAAACGGCAGGCGGAAAAATGCCTGCTTGAGTAAGGGCGCAGGGCCCCTACCAGAGGGGTGGTTTCTGGAGGGGGGGTCCCGCTCCCCCCCCGTCCTGGGCAGCCGGACTCGCCATGCCATGCGGTGCGGGCGGGGGATCCAAAATGGGGCGGCGAACGCAATATTGTTTTTGAAATCGTGGTCCAAAAACACACAAGCACAACAGAAACACGCAAAAATTTATAAACTGCCAGATTTTTCACAGTAGCAGTGGGTTTTTTCTTGCAACAAAATGTCTCTCCTCTCCTCCTCTGTCCTCCATTGATTTTATTTTTTTTATTTTTTTTTACACCTACGCAATGATGGGCTGGCCGAGTGGCCAGCCATGTGGGAGTGGACGACCATGCAAATTTTTGGAGCCATCCCACCAATCGCATGGCCACTTGGCCATGGAGACTTCTGGGATGTGCCAAAAAGCCCCCTAAAACCTGCCCTAGCCCCCTAACCCTAACCCTAATCCTTGACTCCAGTCCTTACCCATACGTCACAGACTGTCTTCTTAGTGGGTCAGAGAGGCACCCAGAGGTGCAACCCACTAGCCCACCGTAACCTTACCCGTCACTAGCCTAACCCTAGCCCTTGCACTAACCCACCTTAACCCTAAGCCAGATGTACTTGCATTGCACTACACGCAAGTACAATTCCCTTCTTTGTGAGACATGGTGGTGCGAGAGCCTTAGGCATCACTTATGGCTCTGGGTTCACTGCCATCACTAGTCTCACTGTCTGCAACTGGTATGCATATCCATATGGCTATGCATGCATTTTGCAGCAGCAGGTGAGGAGGGGAGACCCCCATGTTGAGGGGTCTCTTGGAGCCTGCTTCCCCTTCCTAGTGGGTGAGGATAGGAGGCACCCACGGGTGCCTCCAGGAGCCCGCTTTCCCTTTATAGCGGGCCAGAGGAGGCACCCACCCCACAGAGGTGCCTCCAGGAGCCCGCTACCCCCCCCAAAAAAACCAGTACTAACGAAAACAAAAAAACAAACCGACTAATTTTTGCGAATTTTCGCGAAAAACGGAAACGACCCGAAACGGAACCGGCCCAACTAACGACAACTCAAAAAAAAATTTTTTTCAAGTCGTGCCCATCTCTACTGGTTG
This sequence comes from Phrynocephalus guinanensis, assembly GCA_037367245.1. Lineage (NCBI taxonomy): Eukaryota > Metazoa > Chordata > Lepidosauria > Squamata > Agamidae > Phrynocephalus > Phrynocephalus guinanensis. The sequence goes on along the minus strand of CM074734.1, from coordinate 103,261,571 downwards.
GCCCTCTGGATGGTGATGGAGGTACAGGGGAGGTAAAGAGGGACTTGGAAATTGCAGAGAAATTAAATGACTCCTTTGCATTTGTCTTCACCATAGAAGACTTTGGGAAGTTTCTGCTGCCTGAACGCCCCTCTTGACTAAATAATTAAATCAAATACAGGTTAAAAGAGAGGATTTTAGGATTAATTGATAAATTGAAGAGCAACGAGTATCCACCCAAGGGTTATTAAGGAACCGAGAAATGAAATTGTGGATCTCTTAACAGAAATACGCAACTTATCTCTTAAAATGGCCACAATGCCAGAGGAGTGGGGGATAATGGATGTCACACCAATTTTTAAAAAAGGGAAGAGAGAGGACCCAGGAAACTAGAGGCCAGTTAGCCTTATATCTGTCCCAGGGAAAATGGTGGAAAGCCTCATCCAAGAGAAAATCTTAAAACACATAGAACAAACCTTGCTGAGAGAAAATCAGCATGGCTTCTGCAAGTGTAAGTCTTGCCTCACAAAACATTTGGAATTCTTTGAAAAAATCAACAGACATGTGGATTTGGGTGAACTGATGGATAATGTCTATCTTGATTTTCAATGGATTCAGTGGTGTCAATGGGCAGTTTTCACAATGGAGAGAGGTTAAAAGTGGTGTGCCCCAGGGATCTGTCCTGGGACCGGTGCTTTTCAGTCTGATCATAAATGACCTGCAGACAGGGATAAGCAGTGAGGTGTCCAAGTTTGATGATAACATGAAACTTGTCTGGGTGGTGAAGACCTGAGAAGACTGTGAAGAGCTCCTGAAGGATCACTCCACACTGGGAGAATGGGCTGTGAAATAGCAAATGTGTTTCAATATAGGAAAATATAATGCATACTGGTGCAAAAAATCAAAACTTGATCGATCAACTCATGGGTTCTGAGTTATCCGTGATGGATGAGGAAAGAGATCTTGGTGTGCTGGTGAACAGCTCAATGAAGGTGTCTACCCAGTGCGTGGCAGCGGTGAAGAAGGCAGATTCCATGCTAGGGATCATCAAAAAAGGGGATTGAAATTAAAACAGCCAACATTATGATCCCATTGTACAACATGATAATAAGGCTGAACCTGGAATATTGTGTACAGTTCTGGTTGAAGGATTTCAAAAAAAGACATAGTGGAACTGGAAAAGGTACAGAAGAGGACACCTCCCTTATTAGGAAAGGCTACAGCATTTGGGGGTCTTTTGTCTGGAAAAAAAGGCGTCTGAATGCAGGGGTATGATTGAGACATACAAAATCATGCAGGGCATGAGTAAAGTGGGTAGAGAGATGCTCTTCTCCCTCCCACAAAATACCAGAACTAAGGGACCTCCACTCAAATTGAGGGTTGGAGAGTGAGAACAGACATACTTCTTTACCCAGCATGTTGTTAGTCTGTGGAACTCCCTGTCACAGAGTGTGGTGATAGCATCTGGCCTGGATGCCTTCAAAAGGGGACTGGACAGATTCCTGGAGGAAAAGTCCATCACAGGTTACAAAGCCATGATGGAGATGTGTAACCACCAGGCTTAAAACCGGGGTACTTCAAGGGCCAGATGCAGGGGAGTGGTATCAGGAGACAAATATCTAGTCTCGTGCGCTCCCAGATGCATTTGGTGGGGCCACTGTGAGATACAGGAAGCTGGACCAAATGGGCCCTTGGCCTTATCCAACATGGCTCTTCCTATGTTCTTATGACAGCTATTCATGCATAGTTTTTGAACAGATCACCTGACATCCTAGGTATAGAAGACCTTCTGAGATGGTCTTGCTCCAGGTTGCATCTGAAACAAAAGGTAGTCCTCTCAGAAGCGGAGACCCTTCTCTATAGCTGACCTAGAGATCTGGATCTCTGAGGGTTGTTATTTAGACTCCTGCCCTGCTATATTTGAAATGTCTGAAGACTTTCTTTTCCAGCAGGACTTTGATTGCTGTTGCTGCTTGCTTGCCTTTGTTCTGTTCTCGGACCTAACTCGGCTGTGGTTCAGCATTCTTCTTTCAGAAGGTTATTGATTAGATTTGCCTGTTTTCCTGGAAGATTGTTTCCTCCTTTTAGCATCTAACAAATCATGAAATTACTATGGAATGCAACAATATTTTAAACAACCAGATAATATAGCTTAAAAACAGATCTAATTAACAATCCAATAAATTGTAAAAGAAAGTGTGACATTTTACGGGACTATTTGGGGCCAAGAAGGGACTGTGATGTGCCTTAGCTGTGCTCATGACAGGATTCTTCAGATATGTAGTGGGGAGTGTTACGTTAATTATAGACTAATTTGGGGATCATGGGGATTTGTTGGCGATTATATAAATTTCTAATTACAGAAGGCATTTTGAAGATTCAAATTTGTCTGTCCAAATCCACCAAAATAACTTTGGCTGTGCTCTCCAAACAAGCTGTACTTGCCCGCCTTTATGGAAAGAGCTTATTTAAAATAGGTCTGGCCTGTTTTTTTTTATATCTTCAGCAACCTTCTGAGGTGCCTCATTGTTTATACCAACGTAAAGAGTGCACAATGTTCTGCTGAGGATCCAAGCTGAAGTTTTGCTAAAATAACACCCGTGCCTCTGCTGGTGAGCCACTTTTTGTCATGTGCAAGCTCTTCATGGTACTTACTTTCCATGTTACAATGCACCTCAGTGCAACCTTACACTGTGATAAACTAACATATATCTCAATGAAAAGAGGAATAATTAGCACAGGTAGACATGTCTGAGCACTCAGAACTTATAAGGAAAATCTGTTTTTATTAAGTGTTGGATAAGCCATATTTATTCTTCCATCTACCTAATATGCACAAGGATATTCAGTGCCCAGTTACACCTAGTATTTGCAAATTCCCTGGCAATATTAAAACACAGAAAAATCTACAGGGGGAAAAGTCCTGGAGTTATAGGTTAAGAGAGTAAGAATAAGCAACTGCTCTAAGAGTCTGGTTTAGATACTAGTTCTAAAGGCATATCATAAGAACAGAAAGGGTTTAGTACCAATTATGTGCTTTGGTGGGAGGAGCCAAAGGGCACAATCAGCCTTCCTTTCTAAAATATTCTGGCCCATGGTCGGTGGTGTTGGTCATGGCTTGCCTGACTACTAGATCAGGCTTTAAACCTAAGAAAATAAGAGCAATTGCCCCACCTCTCTCTCTTTGGGACATGCATTCCCTCCTGTTTGGTCAAGACATAAAGCACCATTCTATCCACACTGCTTGGTAAATTATCCTTAATGAACTCACCAGGAACTGGTTCCAAATAAACACGTGCAGATCTGGGCTGCACGCTACGGCAAATATATCTGCAGATATATAGTGAACACACTAAACACATCAAACTGGGAGGTAGCTGAAGTCCTGTGCATTCTTTAATTAATGAAAATATACCATCTCATTAAAAACAAAACTCATAAAAGTACAAATAGATCAAGCCTCCCCAACACATACTTTTTATTACTGAGTCAGAGCTCAGCTTCTAAATATTTGTGAATTTGTGATGCCAGCTTTCAGCCTATGCATATCCCACCAGCCTCAAGGTGTTGGGGAAGGTCTTCCGCATTCCCATACACTTCTCCTGGTCAATGAAGAGTGAATTCGCTTTGACAGCCAGGTCATGTTCCAGGTTGGCTTTGGTGTGAACCAGTGCCTGGAGGGTATCTTCTGCATCTCTTAGCCTCTGCTGAAGCCCCTGGATTGTATCATCAATTTCATAGACTTCATTCACAAGGCTGGGTGGAACACAAAAAAAGGGGATGTTAGCAAATTCAACAACACAAAAGCAACTTTCAGTCTGTGGTTCTAGTGAATCCTCTGAACAATGATTGTGCAGCTTGGGGCATTCTGGGAGATGATGTCTCAATAATCAACATCCTCCCACCATTGTCTCAGTGCCAACACCAATAAATACAAAACTCCATTATTAATAATGTAACTGTCTACTGTGGTGCTGGAGGAGAGTCTTGAGAGTCCCCTGGACTGCAAGGAGATCAAATGTATCCATCCTGAAAGAAATCAACCCCAAATGTTCACAGGAAGGACAGATTTTGAAGCTGAGGCTCCAGTACTTTGGCCACCTCATGAGGAGAGATGAGTCCTTGGAAAAGTCCCTGATGTTGGGAAAGATTGAAGGCAAAAAGAAAAGGGAACAACAGAGAATGAGATGGTTAGACAGTGTCATTGATGCAACCAATATGGATTTGACCAAACTCCGGGAGGCAGTGGAAGATAGGAAAGCCTGGCGAGCTTTGGTCCATGGGGTCACGAAGAGTCGGACACGTCTAAACAACTAAACAACAACTGCCTACTGTCCATACTTTCTCCATTTCATTTCTACTGGCCTCACCATTTACTCCCCTCCACAGTACAAATACCTGCAGCTCCAGATAAATAGTTCACAGATCTGATGAAGTGAGTCTAGTTTACAGAAACTAAAATATGTCAGTCTTTAAAGTAACACAAGATCCTTCCATCCCGTATTGATTACTGCAATGCGCTTTACGTGGGGCTGCCTTTGAAGACGGTCCAGCGATTGCAACTGGTTCAGAATCGTGCGGCACGGCTGGTAAGTGGTGGGGCCGCCAGGGATCACATCACACCGATTCTGCGTAACCTTCATTGGTTACCAGTTGCTGCCCGAGCCGAATTCAAAGTGCTTGTTCTGACATACAAAGCCCTAAACGACTTAGGACCTAGATACCTGAAGGATTGCCTCCTTCCCTATGAACCTACCCGGCAATTAAGATCTAGCCAGGGGGCCCTTTTGAAAGAGCCATCCCTCAAGGAGGTGAGAGGGATGGCCTGTAGACACAGGGCCTTCTCGGCAGCTGCTCCCAAGCTATGGAATGCCCTCCCGATCGAGATCCGCCTGGCGCCAACACTGATTACATTCCGGCGCCAGGTAAAAACCTTCCTGTTCCAGAAGGTTTTTAATTGATATAATATAGATTGTGGGTCCGCTGATGACAATTTTAGAATAATGATTTTAGTGTAAGGTTTTTATTGATGATTTATTGATATTTTACTCTTACCTATTCTAAATTGTTTTATTCTTTGGATTGTAAGCTGCCCAGAGACCTTGGGTAGTGGGCGGCATATAAGTTAAATAAATAAATAAATAAATAAATAAATAAATAAATAAATAAATAAATTTTCATCAAATATATAATAAACAGCAGTCAATCATAGGAGCATTGTAATTATTTTCCCACACAACCAAAGTGAAACACTCAAGATTTTATAACAAATTTCTTTACATGCCATATATTCAAGCTGGGTTCATAAAAGAAACAAGCACTAGAAATCATCTCACAAATTTACGCTGGCTACAGGAACATACCAAAGAATATCATGAGAAAAAAACACAGTGTCCTTTTCCGATTGCAGCAAAGCCTTTGACTGTGTGGAACATGACGAGCTATGCATTATTGTTCTTCATTCTTTGCTCTTTCAATGTGTGATTATTATTTGTTTTAATCCCCGTAGACTGCCCAGAATAGTGCATCCAGTAATGGGGTGGTATATAAATTCAAGAAATAAAATAAAATCATTCTAAAACCTATCCCACATCCTGTACAAGAAGCTACTATAGAAAAAGAGAAATACAGAATGGTTTCCAGTTGGCAAAGATGTCAGAGTGTATTTTTGCCTGCAGGACTCTGCAATCCAGATGTGTTCCAGATGAAATAAAGCCTGAACTCTCATTAGAAATTAAAACAGCTGATCTAAGGCTATAGTGCCTTGGACATACCAGGTCAAGGTGTGATTTACTAGAAGATACAATGATGCCAGGAAAAGTGGTGGGGGCAGAGGAAGACTGAAAATGAGATTAACTCGGTGAAGGATGCCACAGCCTTAAGTATACAAGGAATGAAAAAGGCTGGAAATGATAAGACATTTTGAAGGTCATGACTTGACAGAGTTGCACTAAATCGGAACTGACGTTATGGAATATAGCTGCAGAACATATGGTCTTTCCCCATGATGCTGATAAAAATTAAATGGGAAAAGGCCAGGGTAGGAGGCTGCTGTACTGAGAGATGAAGAAGAAGAGGAAAAAAAAAAACAATGGAAAGTTGTGGTTTCCTGCTCACATTTTGGCATTCTGGTTTGTCCGTTTGTTTTGATGGGCTTCACGTTCCTTTGTCAAGAACTGCAAGAAGGCAAAGCCTAGCAGAATTCACATATGAAAGAGCAGTGGGCAAGGGAGAGGTGAATAAAAGCATGTAGGGTGCCAAGAAGGCTCACTAATAAGGTGAGTTTTTTTTTCCATTTAGTAAAACCAAGTCCAGAGTGAAGCCTAAAATGCCAGTGCTTAAATCCCTTTCACCAACAGCAGCTTGTAAAGTAGGCATTCTGAGAAACCATGCAGGAAGAGACAGACAATATTTTTCTTGCTGCAGATTTTGGGAACATTGATCCTAAAATATATTTACAACCACTAAACAATAAGAATTCAGAACTAACTAAAAGTCTGTCTTAGACAAATCCCTTACTTGTGGGATAGACCCTTGGGGCGTTTATACACGACCCCTAAACTCCAGGGCAAATGGCTCCCAGCTCCGGAGATTAAAAATGTTTACCCACCAGCTCCGGAGTTAACAGGAAATTAAGTGCGACCCTGCCCACTTTAGCGCGTCCCAGCGCAGCTTTCAGGTACCTGCTTTTTGGATGTGAAAAAATTTGATCCGGTGTAAGGATAGTGAGTGCGGGGCTCTCCTGGCTTCTGTTTGTTGTTTTTCTGCCCCCCGCCCCTTTAAGAGATCTGAATGCTGCCGGGAACAAAACGGAGGTAAACCAGCATTTTTTTCTTTCTTTTTTCTCCCTCCCTCATGCAGCCAGCAACCAGGAAGTGCGGAGGGGGGTGGGGACAGAGGAAGAGCGATGAACCCCCAAGATCCCTGGTCTGAATTTAAGTGGCCAGTGGATCTTAGGGGTCGTGTAAAAAGGCCCAAAGATAGCTCTTTTCCAAACAGCATTTGTTTGCTGGTGCTATGTCAAACGAGTAGGGAGCTTGCAAAGATCAAAGCCCATTTCTCTTCCCTTTAAGAACACTGTACTGTATCTCTTTAGGAAATCTATTCCTCTGTAGGAACTGACCGGGTGTTACTTAAAATCCTCTGATCAGAGGCTGTCTTCATAGACACCAACTACAAACGGGGAGCACTGAACTCTAAGGGGGGGGGGGGAACAGTACTGAAAATGAGCCATGCTTTCAGAAAGAACAAAAAGGACTGAAAAGAGGGATAAAGGGAGTGTCACGTGGATGGCAGGAAAAACACAAATAAAATCAATGTCAGGAAAAATAAGTGTTCTGCCTAGAACTGCCTTCAGTAATATTTAATTGCCACTGACACAAAGAAGACAAAGATGCCATACCAAAATCGCTGTAGCTAGAATAGTGTTAGACCTTTCTATGTCTACCCATTTTGTGTCAAATTAATATATGCTTGGCCTTTTGTACAAATAACCAAGTGACTATGAACACAAGACAGTCTGTTAACTGGATTATCAGCCTTCAGATACACACTCCTTTTGCTGAACTGATAACCATTCCACTGAATGAATGGTAACTGGTTGTTGGCAGGTATAGGATAAACAGGTTAAACTAGGTGGTCATAGGCAGGTGCATGTAAAGGGATGAGCTTCAAACAGCAGAGATGGACATCAGCCAGCATCTTTGTGTATACATTCCTTTTTTATCTTGTTCAAACTGCTATTAAACTCCGATTAGCTATGAACACTCTTCTGTAGAAATCAGATGTCATAGTTACTGTAGGTAAGTATTCTCAGACATCCCGAGGAATCTTCTTCCAGACAAACTAGTATTTTAATTCTCAGCAACAGGATCTTGGTTCTATATAAAGTGAGATGGAGCCAGAAATCTAGTTGATGTTCAGGGAGTGCCAGAGATATCATGAACATTACGACATCACAGGGAATGCACATAAGGAGTTGAGGTCATATTGCAGTGTATAGGATAATATGTCCCAGTGCTTTGTTTGTTTGTTTATTAAAGGAGAAGAATTACACTCTTCTAACAAGTCCCCAGATGGGATACAAAATAGGGGCCTTGTGAGACTGCTCTAGGTCCAGAGCATTTTCATCCTTTGGAGATGATTTCTTAATGAATATATCACAGAGAGATGTTTTAATTGATCCTGAGCATGCACAGTTATGGACGTCAAAGCAGAGCTGGGTGGGAATGCAAAGACAGAGTTCTGCTGATGGGGAACTAGTAGCACAGGATAGGGACTTAGCACCCAGAAGCTCCCGCATTTACTTCATGGTGTGTCCAGTTAAAAAAATAACAGACAACAGTTGAGGTAAGACACTGAACTATGTAAAGCCACTGCCAGCCAGGAGAATAAACTAGACTGGGTAGAGAAGTTTTCTGACGTTATATGATAATTCTCATGTTCCTCCTCCCAAATGGTTCAATGATATGTTTTAATAATGTATCGTCAATACATGTTGTGGTGGTTTCCTCCCCCACGGAAGCCAACTGGCTGCTTTCCCTTACCGTAATTGGGCAGAGTCCCGGCAGAGCTCTACATTGGGTCTACGAGTACGCTCATCCAGACGTGTCTGGGCCACCTTCAAGGCAGGGGCCTTGTCCCTAATAGCCTTCCGGATGGCTTCTATGGTCATCTCAGTCTCAAAGATCTCTTGAAGAGTCTGCAATTAAAGGGAAAGTAAGATTTTTTTTAAAAAGAAAGACAGAAACCCAAGAAAGGTATACATGAATGCACACTTGAGCAAATATCCTGCCCTCTCATTTTCCTTTACTGTAGTTCTGCAATGGAATCCATTGAAACTCCAGGATATTATATCAATAAGACCTTAACTTCTTTCAGTGTGCTGACATCCTTAGTGGTCGTAGGATTAGCTGTCCATTTCAAGCTATCCAAAAGGAATAACAGTGCCAAAGTCAACATATGTCCATAAATAATGAGGAAACCTTACTCAGACATGGTCTAGTACGGTAATTCAGTCTGTAAGTCTTTTGGTGTCTGTTGATTTATCACCAAACCAATCATCATGTACTTAAAGGTAGAATTTTTGCTGGACCAATGAGGTCTATCTGAATTTCCTGGTGCAACATATGGTGGAAAAGATTGTTCCTGTATTAGTACCACAAGGCAACTGTGCCATGATGTAATTGCTATGGGTGTGCTGATGGTGCTAATCACAGAAATTCCAATGTCACCATGATCTACTTCAGAAGCATAAACCCAGGAGTCATGCCTATAAAGTCCAAATGATCACCCAGTCTCCTGAATTATCCCATAGGAAGTAACTGATGTAAATATAATTTGGTTTATAGCTGTGCTGCAGATTTAACTAGGACTTCTAAAGAGGATCATGCTTTAGATACACATCTATTTCCTACTAAAACCTGTTTTGCTATGGCCATTTAGTTGTACTGTGTTACTGAGAAACCAGATCCTGGATAGGATAGATGAGCAAATGGCCAGTATAGTACTGGAGCACAGAGGCAGCTAAAAGGTAACGGTGAGTGTCAGGCAAGCCTCCTTTGAGGGGGCATTTCATAAAGGAGGTGCCCCCACTGGCAATGACACCCCACTCTTGTAGGTCCTCCTAATTGCATCCTGCTCTCCCCTTGGTTTGCCACCATTCCAAAAGCCCTTCTCTGAAGACTAATTGTTTTCAAGGAACAGTGTGAGCAGAGGACTTGTTTCACTTACCAGAAACAAAATGAGAGGAAAGGAAAACAAATGTTCTCATTTAGCCATTAGTCAAAGATGAATAAGCTCTTTGGTGAAAATAATCATTCCACTACTTTTATGGAACTGATTTGCGTGTTGATTTTGAAAGAAAACAGTTGTACTAGGGAAATAAAATTGCCTACAGAGGCTATAAAATTTCTAATACCAGACACTATTAATTATTTATTTATTTATCTTAGAGTATTTTTACCCCAACTTTATCCTTGGAAAAGGACCCAAGGTGTCTTACAGTAATGAAGGCCTCATTAATCCCTTTAATGAGGGATGATATACAGTCCAGCACAATTAAAGACATGTTCAAGTATTGAGAACAGGGAATTGAGGAGCATCTTCCAGCATTAAAAGACAATATTACATTAAAGCTACAAGAGAACGCAAGCAGTTAAAAGGAGAGTAAAATTCCATGTGAAAGTTATGAATGATGGAAACTAACATTGAAAACATAGGGTCAATGCAATCACACAAGGTTATAAGTGGTTATAAACACAAAGTCTATGTGATCCTATTGATTCATATAAAAGACACATAATAGGTAGTGCATCATTCAGGGAAAGCTTGCCTGAAGAGAAAGGTCTTTTGCCTGTTTCCGGAAAGACACCAGAGATGGGGCACCCCCTCCATTATCCCCTGGGAGATTGTTGCAGAAAGGTAGCCCTACCTGAAGGTATGTCTGAACCAAACCCTGGTGACTTTTTGCTTCTATGTCAGACATGCACAAGTGGATAAGTGTGCAGTCTAGAAGCCCCTGCGGGTGTACATCTCACCAAAGCCATGTTCTACACTAGAGCAATCGCTATTTTTCAACAGCATGCTTTAGACCTGCAACACTCCTTTCCTAACAAAATGCAGCTGAAGAGCAGGGGAAGGACAATCTGTGCTGTAGTCAATTCTTTTCTGTAAAGCCTTTTGCCATCCCAGACCAGCCCCTGTGAAATGCTATTCAAAACTGCCCTTTTCCCTATTCACGCCATATATACATTTTAAAATCCAAGCAATACCATACATAGTTTGGCCCTCCATCACTATATCAGTAGAGAAGGAGTTCCTGATCTACAAACCCCATAATCCCCAAGCAGCATGACCAATGGAAGGGAATATGGGGATTGTACTCCAACAATTGGAGCTCCATGTTTGTCAACCAGATGTACTAGAATACTTTGTCTCTAACCCCTTCTCTCTAAAACTCATCCCACAATCTGCAAAAGGGGGGGTGAAACAAGGGTACTTTTTGGATGACAAATCCCATAACCCCCAATAAGCATAGCCATAAGCAGCTGTGCTGACTGGGGGAGTATAGAAATCATAGTCTAAAGAAATAACTCCAAGCTCTGCAATGTAGATTTTTAGAGGGGAGAGCTGTGAATGTTTATGCACATGCAAGCACACGTTAATCACAATGTGCTTTAAAGATGCTATTTTATATGCCACCTTCTAATCTGCAAAGCCAGGAAGGTACAAGACCTCTAGGCAGAATCTACAACAATCCTGTACATTCTCTACACTGTGGGAATCATTGCTTTATTAAAGCAATAAAACAGACTGACAGTGCAGTGCAGCGCAGTGCAGCGCAGTCCCCAGACAATCACAACTCAGAGTCAGGGCATTCACAGAGACTTGCTCCTAATTAAATGGGTATATGATTGCATAATACTACGAATCCACACAGCAAAAAACAATAACAATGAACTACTTGACATGTGTTTGAAGTAAAGTAGGCAGTAATCCCACTGGTAAAGGCTTCAGAAAGATGAGGAGGCAATAGAGTGGGTGGGTTTGATTTCTCCACTCTCTACTCCCTCAATGCAACTGTTGCCATTCAGTGCACTGTGCATGCAGCCTTTGCTGCTGAGGGGGTAGAGATGGGCACGACTTGAAAAAAAAATTTTCGAGTTGTCGTTAGTCGGGCCAGTCCCGTTTCGGGTCGTTTCCGGTTTTCGCGAAAATTTGCAAAAATTAGTCGGTTCGTTTTTTCGTTTTTTCGTTGTCGTTAGTACTGGTTTTTTTGGGGGGGGGAGCGGGCTCCTGGAGGCACCTCTGTGGGGTGGGTGCCTCCTCTGGCCCGCTATAAAGGGAAAGTGGGCTCCTGGAGGCACCCGTGGGTGCCTCCTGCCACTAGGAAGGGGAAGCAGGCTCCAAGAGACCCCTCTACATGGGGGTCTCCCTTCCTCACCTGCTGCTGCTGCAAAATGCTATGCAATAGCCATATGGATATTGCATAACATAATGTGCAGACGTGAGACCAGTGTGAGAATGATAGGGTCATGCCCGCCCTTCACAAGGCTCTGGCACCACCATGTCTCACACAGAAGGGAATTGTACTTGCTGCGTGTAGTGCAATGCAAGCAAGTAGATCTGGCTTTAAGGTGGCTTAGTGCAAGAGCTAGGGTTAGGCTAGTGATGGGTAAGGTTACGGTGGGCTAGTGGGTTGCACCTCTGGGTGCCTCTCTGACCCACTAAGAAGACAGTCTGTGACGTATGGGTACGGAGTCAAGCGTTAGGGTTAGGGCTAGGGCAGGTTTTAGGGGGCTTTTTGGCACATCCCAGAAGTCTCCATGGCCAAGTGGCCATGCGACTGGTGGGATGGCTCCAAAAATTTGCATGGTTGTCCACTCCAACATGGCTGGCCACTTGGCCAGCCCATCATTGCGCAGGTGTAAATAAAATAAAATAAAATAAAATCAATGGAGGACAGAGGAGGAGAGGAGAGACATTTTGTTGCAAGAAAAAACCCACTGCTACTGTGAAAAATCTGGCAGTTTATAAATTTTCGCGTGTTTCTGTTGTGCTTGTGTGTTTTTGGACCACGATTTCAAAAACAATATTGCGTTTGCCGCCCCATTTTGGATCCCCCGCCCGCACCGCACCGGCATGGCATGGCGATGGCGACTCGCGAGTCCGGCTGCCCAGGACGGGGGGGAGGCGGGACCCCCCCCCTCCAGAAACCACCCCTCCGGTAGGTGCCCTGCGCCCTTAGTCAAGCAGGCATTTTTCCGCCTGCTTTTTTGGCCCGGGAATGGGTGGGGGGAGAGTTTAAAAGTTTTTTCCTGTGCCGTCCGTGCCGCTTGCTTGCGTTTTAATTGCGGCGGCCGGCGGCGAGACTGGGCTTTTTGCTGGCTGCGAGCCTGCGGCGAGTCCCACCAGAGCAGCCCAGGACGGGGGATGAGGGGGGAGGCCGGGGACCTCCAGAAACAACCCCTCTGGTAGGTGCCCTGAGGCACGGCAGGCATTTTCCCGCCTGCTTTTTGGCCGGGAACCGGGTTTTTTTAACTTTTAAAAACTTTTTTTCTGTGCCGCGAGTGGCATCGCGCGATCTCGCGATGCAAGTAACGAGCACGACAAATCAGACCAAAATTGTTCGTTCGTCGGTTCGAGCTCGAAGTCTGGGGGAGTAATTCCCGTTACCGTTTCCGTAGAGTAACGGAACCGAGTAACGGAAACGGAAACGGAAATACCGCTAAGTTGTGCCCATCTCTATGAGGGGGCAATGTCTTGCACAGTGTCATGCAGTAATTAGTACCAAAATTATCGTGCTGTTTAAAGTGCTAGGTTCATAAAGTCACAGGTCTATTTAAATGAGAAAGACTCTGCTTCTAGCATCTCAGTATCCAAAGGCAGGGTCATCTCTTTGCCATAGTTGTCTATGGGAGGATGGGAGAGTTCTCCTCTCCCCAATCCTAAATGCACTGATTTTTTTTTAAGCTATACAGAGCAAGATACTGAGCTGTCAGGGCATGTAAACAAGTCCTTCTAATACATAGCAGGCCCATTCTCCCTCCCTCTAGAAACATTTCTGCAGACATGTATTGATCCAAGGAGATCTACTGCACAACCTGCTCTGTGTGCTATGATGATGAGCCAACGTCAGGCCCACTGCAGAGCTCCCAGCGATCCACCGCTGAAGAGAGCCATGCCCTGCAGGGAAAACCCTTAATCAGGGAACCAAGCAAGTGACCCCACCTTTGCCAGATGGGCCTGAATCTTGTTTTTGGCATCTGCTGTTTCGGAGATGCGGTTGGTGAAGGCGACGTTGGCCTTGTTAAACTGGTTCCACATCTCATTGGCCGTCACCACCAGCAGCGTCTCAATATCGTCTCTGAGTCTGGCAGAGGCAGTCCGCTCGCTTTGGGAGCGTAGGATGTTATCATCAGTAAACTTGGCCCAGGATTCTGGCACCGAAATCCTGGGAAAGCACAAGAAGAGACAAGCAAGAGGCTTTGTACATGGTTTGAAGAAAGAATAATAAAGGCTGGATGCAGAAGGAGCAATGGACACATTTGCAATATATTATTTTGACAGTCCCTTTCAAAAAAAAAAACACATCCCTAATAGCTTTTAGGCCCGTATTTTCTAAATGTTAATCTTGGGGCATCTTCCTATACTATATGGAGTACAAACTGAAAAACAGGAAAGAGGAGAAGCACCAGCAGAGAAATGTAAATACAACATTATTAAGTTAAGCGAGCAGCCAGGCATTTTAAAATTACATTGACTTCTTCCCAAAATGGATTCTTCTTAATTCTCATGTTAATATATGCCAGTTGCTTTTTTAAAAAAAATGACACATCCTTAGTCCATGACTTGCAATACAAATGTTTTAAAATTCAATCATGCATTTCCTTGAAATGTGCAATGTATGGACCCAGTGTGATCTCTTTGTTGCTTGTTTACCCCTTTGAAACAAATGCCTGGTTGAGGGACTGTAAAATGAAAGACATGGGCTAAGCAGAGGCATGACTCAAATTATCTTTGCATATTTTTGTGAATGAATCTTGGCAAAATCAGTAATTCCACAAGACAGATCTAAGTCTGCAGATATGGGTGAACCCTGAGCTTTCTGACTGTCAGCTGATAAAAGCAGAATAGGTTACTTCTTATGAACACTGAGGCAGTAACAAACAATAGATTGTTTTGGTAACAGCTGGCTCAGTGGCTGAAATCCTGTTGCATGGCATAGTTAGTCACAACTCCAGTAGATCCATAGAATGAATGGCTTATGGAGAAGGTGGCTAACCAAATATTTATTTATTTATTTATTTTTATTATTTTTCACACTTATATACCGCTCCTACTTCCCAAGCGGGAACTCAGGGCGGTTCACATAAAAATCAAATATCCACTGATGCAATGGGCCTACTCTAATGGGAACTTATTACATTAATCAACTGGATTTCAGCCACTTCGCAAGGCATCAGATAGTGGTTTGCTGGGGTGAAGAAGGCGTTCCTTGATATTTCCAATAATGACAGTCGGTATGGTACAGAGGATAATGTATCAGGAAAGGACTCATGAGACCTTAGTTCAAATCACCCTTTAGAAGTGGAAAGTCAGTACAGTGGTCCCCTGCCCATTTGCGGTTCATATACTACGGTCCCGCTATATCGCGGGACCACAGTATATGAAAAAAGACCCCCTGAGTTAAGGGGGGAAAGGCCTGGGGTAAGAGGGGAGGGCCTGTCTGAGGCCTCAGAAATTACTTCCGGTTCACAGGGAGGCCCTTTTGGGGCCTCCAAAAGACCCGGAAAGGCCCTTGCAGGCCTGTTTGGGGCAGCACCAGGCTGAGGGTAAGTACAAGAGCCCTCAGCTGGGCGCCCCAGGGCCAACCTGACCTGCACCTCCATATCACAGATTTTCAATTATCGTGGATCAGGTTGGGTCCCTAACCCCCGCGATAGGCGGGGGATCACTGTAGTGTGGTAGCAATGACTATTTCATTGATCTTGAAAATACTGGAAGGGTTGCCTTAACCCAGAAGTGGCTTGGCAGCACATAACAACAAAGAGCTATGACAGACTGATCTTCATGTCATATAACAGTAGCCCTTAGGCTAGATAGGAGGGCAGAATTTAATAAATAAATAAATATTATTAGCTCAATCTTTTCCCCCCACACAAGAAACAGTCATAAATGCTGTCAAAGGCAGAATTAGTAAGTGCAGAATCATCAAAAGATGACAGGTCGAATATTCTGCATGGGCGTGCAAATTTTTGCACTAGTTATGCTTTTCTGCCCATCTTCATTGTGCTTTTGGAGTTTATAATGCATCCTGTTCTTCAGATATCCACCTCTAATGATTTCCTTCAACCTGTTTTGAACTTTTTCTTCTGTCATGCCTAATGAGAATGGCTAATCGTCACACATTCAGAGAATTGTGGTCCTAGCATCTGAAGGGTACCAGGCTGGAGAAGAGATTAACAAACACTGCAGATTTCCTGAGCAGAGGAATGGTACTGCACGCGGCTGCCCTGAATCCACTAGGAGCAGCATCTTGAGTCACTGCATCACTGTGACAGCACCACCCCCTGCCATGTTTCTCTTTAAAAGGATAGTGGCCGAGACACTGAAACTAGGTTGTAGGGGTGGTCCTTGTGGCCTGTGGCCATGTGTTTCCAACCACTGACATAAACAAAGACAAGCAAGAAATTCAGACATTCAGGCAATGCAGAGTTCCGGCCTTCATTCCTGTTTTGGTAAAACAGCGTTCAGATTTCCATAACAAGCCAAAAAATACAATTGTTTTAATCTGCTACTTTGTTTGCATTAGCAAGGAACATGAAAGCAGCCTCCCAAAAGAATATGAGAGGATGGTGAACACATTTTGATGATGTCTGGCCAATGACAGTGTCTGCTGTCTGATGGTTCCACTCCGTAAACACCACTGGAATTATTTTAACATGAGCAAAGAAGATGATTAGCATTATAGTGTAGCTAAGGCCATTGAGACCCCCTCTCTAAAGACGCTTGTCCCCCATTGACACTTACGTGGCATCCACTCGCTCCACGCCACGGTAATAGCCAATGCCATCAGATGTGTTTCTGAGATGGTGGCATTTGTCATCAATTCGGTGAGCTGTTTGCTTGTCACCCAAGTCTTTCTCCAGCTCATGCTGGGCTGCCCTGTCAGCTCTGTAGAAAAATGGGCCAAAAGGGTGAACAGGGATTTCAACTCACCCCCACCAGCCACAACCCAAAACAAGTAATTAAAATACAATTCACTCTCCTTAGACCCCTTATCATTTGCTGCTTTCACACGACCCCTAAAATCCTCTGGCAACTTAAATTCGGATGCCCCCAACCAGAGATCATGTGGTTTTTGTTCTACTTCCTGTGTTCTCACTCTCCCGCACTCTGATTCTATTGTACTGTCTGCTGTGAGGGGGGGGGGGAGAGAAAAAAATGCAGGCTCACCTCCGCCTGCCCTCAGCAGCTGCTAGTTGTAGTAGAACAGGAAGCCCGTTAAGGATTCCTGTCTGTTAAAAGGGGTGGGGACACACAACAAAAACAAACAGAAGGTGGAGAACAGCCAGGCATTCACAGCTTTAAAATCCGCATCAGAAAAAAATTTACCTCCTCGAGACCAGGTACTTGTAAAATGCGCTGGGGCATGCTTAAGTGGGTGCGGTTGTACTTTATTTTTTAAAAGTCCGCTGCTGATGGGAAAACAATTTTATGGTCTGCATCTGCGAGCATTTTGCAGCGGATTTTAGGGGGTCGTGTGAACGCAGCCAATTATAAACATTTGTATCTTCATTACAAACCGGTGCATGTTCAGTTAAAAGAATAATTTCAGTTTCCTAGTGTTTCATATAGGACATAATTCCGGTGTTATACTGGCAGATCTCTAAATTATGCCCAAAGATTTACAAACAGAGCCAGTCCCAGTGGCTGACAAAGACAATTTAAACCTGTTGGGAATGGGATAAATAGTGAGTCTGACAAGCTGCTCATCTCTAAGTAATTGCTACTTGGTGAATGGCTAGCTGGGTGGAAGGTTAACTTCTAGAGTACTCAAGTATTTATCCCTTTGCCTTTTATGACATGTGTTCAGCAGGCCATTCTGGTACTCTCAGAGAATATTTGGTTTCTCTCTGGCTAAGCACGAACGTCCAACAAAAGACATGGGATACATTTTTTTTTGCCCCATTCAAGGTGCCCTATAGGAAAAACTGATGATGAGGTGTCCACACCAGCATTTGTTTTTAAAGTCCGTTTGAGGAAAGTGGAGATTAAATGTTTGTTTCCTTACGCCAGCTGGGCCATCGCCTTATCCAAATGTCTTCTCATTCTCTCTTGGCATGAGTGGATGACATCAACCTCCTGGTTGGGTCAGAGAAGCAAAATTCCTGTCAATATTTCCTCTGGTTAATGAAAGTAACACAAAGTACTAGAAGCAAAAGAAATCGACCCACCCTTTCCAATCCCTCATCAAGCACAAGATGCTCAATGAGGGATTGTAAAATGTAAACCATAACCTGCAGAGGCTTCCAGGAACTGGAATTCATGTATTTTTTTTCTTACAAAAAAAGGGGGGAGGAGATAACTAGTGTTTGTATAATAATATATCTAGCTGGATAGCTCACTGAGGGTATCTGGCTGTAAACTTAGAGGTTGGGAGTTCAGTTCCCCACTGTGCCTGCATTAAGTAGAGTCAGCCTGGGTGGCTTTGGGCAAGCTTCACAACCTCAGAAGAAGAGAATGGCCAACCACTTCTAAGCACTCTTCACCTAGAACAGTGGTTCTCAACCTTGGGTCCCCAGATGTCCTTGGACTACAACTACCTGAAGTCTTCAGCACTAGCTAAGCTGGCCAGGATTTCTGGGAGTTGTAGTCCAAGAACATCTGGGGACTCAGTGTTAAGAACCACTGATCTTGAAGAACTCTGGAAGGGTCACCATAAGTCAGAACTGACTTAATGGCATACGGTATTTAGAAAAGCCTAATGTGGTTTGAGGGGCCCATGTAATCCCCAGAATTTATTTCACCCATTCTCCTCTACTACAATAGCCTCTCTTTGAAAAATTATTTGGGGGGGGGGCTGCCTGAAAGTCTCAACTTTTTTTTTGTGAGTAAAACTGGCCGTGGGGAGAAAGAGGAAACAGAAGTTTTTGGGCTACCATTCCCAGTATACCCTAGCAATATATTAGCAACCATATATGCTAACTGGAATACAGTATTTCAGGAGCAGTACTGTCATCCTAAAATGTGACATTTCCTGTCTGAGGTAGCAGGATGCTGCAAAGTCTCCTTCACTGAAACTCTATTCCTGGAGTGACAGTACATAAGCATCCATCTGCCAAGTGGCAACATGAAGCCTCCTCAAACCTTTGCAGAGGGTGTCTCCCGGAACCATTGTCATGTGCCTTTATTCTTCAGAATGAGAGACCTTTTCGCTATGAGAAGGAACTGGACCATATCAAGCCAAGAGTGATTCCAGAGGAAGCTGGTACTGCATCATCTCCTCTATGCACTCACTGAATTTTGCAAGGCGGGCCAGTGGAAGGAAGAGCTGCCCAATGCCTTTTGACTGGCAGCGCTAAGAGCCCTCTGGAAGCTTTCTTATATTAAGTGATTTAACCTACCTTTGTCCTTTCTGATGAAGTGGATTGTATTGCCAAAAAGCACATGATAAAATGAGTTTGTCAGTCTCCAAGCTGCCACAGGACTCCCTACCCTCACCCCATTTTTTTTCCAAATGGGAAGAATTATTTTCTTGCATGAAGAACTGTGACTGTGTATTTATTTATTTATTTATTTATTTATTTATTTATTATTAAATATAGCTACATGGCTATTCTGGGCAGTATAGGGGATTCCCAGTGCTTCTCCTCCTCTCACTCACTTGCCAATCACACACTGCCCCCCTAATCACAGAGCTTTACTTGAGTCTTCTTATTTCAAGACCCCTTTCATGCCTGGAATTATTATTTTGTCCCCCCCCCAAAAAAAGGCATTTTACAGTGGCAAAATTTAAGGCTCACAGAGCTGTCAAGGCCTGAATGTTTCCATGTGGCGCTTCTTGTGGAAACACCTTATTTCCTTTGGATGAAAGTATCCTCCAAAGAACTTTTGCCATCATGATGAGCTGTATGGCACATGGAGTTCATGAGGTAATAAGGAACAAATGACAATAGGGCTTGGCCAGCACATAGAGAGCGGCTGGCGGAGAGGGGAGATTTGAGCAGCAGAGACTGGAAATGAATTAGAAATGGCTCAGTTCCTTCTGATGTCAACCAGAAACTATTGGTTGATGGTCACTGGGTTTAAACGAAGCTTCCAAAATGGCACTGCAGCAAAGACTCTGCATTGGCCAATTGCTGTTCTCACCACTGAATGTTGTGACAGACATATCGTCCAGCCCTTAATATAAATACAGTCGGGCCAGCCTTGAACTGCATAATACAAAGAATGGCCTGATCCAGAATCTGAGCTTTTTAGCATTCAGGGAGGATACCGTGCTGTTTATCTTGGGTGGAGGGGCAGAACTCAAACGTGTAAATCTTTAAGTGAGACAGGTGAGATATTGCAATGGTCAGGATTGGGAGGGGGGTTACACTCTAAGATTTAAAAGCATATGCTGACCTTCCCACCTTGCATGTTAAGGGAGTGCAATATCTAGCCTATCTCAACTAACAAAGATGTACATTTCTGAGTTCTCCCTCACCCCTACCCCACCCAACAGGAACAGTTCAATGGGCCATTGGTCGTACTGGAGCTAAGTTTCTGAAGTAGGAAACACTTGAAAGAAGGAAGCATAGTTATGGCAAGACTAATATGAGACAGGATGTGCAAAGGAAGACAAGGCCCTGAAGGCATGTCTAAAGGAGGACCCAGAAATGTAAAATGACTGTCGGGATGTTTTCTGGCTCCTGTGACTCTGCTGAGATTTCTAAATAACTGTCCAGAAACTACTGGAAGAACAGGAAGGAGCCGCAGGCAAGAGATGAGAGACTGCAAAACTGATTTAAACGGCACAACGGGCATGACACTCCCGTGAATTTTTGTCCATGGGGGAACTCTGGTGTCCTCAATTTACAGCCAAAATTTGTTTTCTTATCACAAACTCAGAAGATGTCAACAGGAGGTACCAGAGGGATAAACTTGCTTTGTATATATTTCCTTGTTATAAATTGTGGTATTTAGTTACATATTTATCCAGTAATTTTTCATAATCCCCCCACCCCCACCGAAAAGAACAATAAGCATGGATTGGAAAATAATTCTGAGTACCCAACAGAAAGACAATGGGAACCCTTCTCAAAACTACAATACTTTGCTTCCTTCCTGTCTGATTTCTACCATGAAGCATTTGTGTGAAGAATAGGGGTGTGTGAGGACTGGACCCAAATTCCGATCAGCATAAAAGCTGGAAGGGATAAGGACAACTTAAATCGAGTAATGGAGGGACACACTGTAGTTCTTCCCCCATCCCTGCTTTATGTGTGCCAAAATGTTGCCCCACTATTGTATCTCCTACTTACAGATCCCGCGGTGGGGGGGGGGGTGGAGAGGCAACGGAGGAATACCATGCAGAGCAGTGGATTTTATCCTGCCTGAGAAAACTTCAGGGTTGACGGGCAGGATATAAACAATCACCTGAGCCAGCTCTTAATGGGCTCAAATAATCTAAAGACTATGCTATGAGCCATGCATGACTTAACACCCACACTCCTTTTCTTATTAAGGGCATCATCCCATGAACTTACGGTCATTAGTTGCTTTTCCACGTCGTCATGAACCAGATCAATACCCATTCTCTTCTCTCGATGCAGCAAGCATTCCTGAGCTACCTGTTTTAATATCACAGAAATTGCTGGTGGGAATTATATGTATTTCAGTTTTTTTTTAAAAAAGTGGCATAAATTATACTCCTGACTGAGTATATCCCATGATTGTAAAATATTTCCTTTTATCAAAAGAGAGATATTTATTTTGCTTTTCCATTTTAATGATGAGAAATTCCATCTTAGCTTTTCACAAGCTCCTGGGATGTTGCAAAATGCTGAGCTGTATTATTATCTCCTCTGTAAGATGGGCTTTCTGGCCTAGAACGGGGTTGGGGAAAGCTCTCACATTGCTGGGCTACCACTCACACCATGCTCCATCTGTGACTATATTGGTAGGGCTGATGAGAAACACAGCTTTGTGTATTAACAGGTTTATCTGGTGGAAGCCTTTACAAACTGCAACCCACTTCCAAAGTAGCTGATGAAAGGTGCTGCATCCCACAAAACACTTGTTACTCTTTAAGATGGGAGGAGACTGATTGTTTCTGCTGCAACCCACTAATACAGCCCAGATGAACTGAGAATACAATGTAGAGCTACAGGAGAAAAATCTGAGTCATAATCAAAATTCAGAAGCCAATATTTTGTAGCAAGTTCCAACCAAGAGTTGACTGGAATCCCGTTGTGCATTTACGTGCAGAAGAGCATACCCTCTGGAAGCAAGCTGCCAGAAATTGCCATAGACATTATCTGTTTCATACTGAATCACCCGACTATATGCAACAAAGGTCTATAGAGAATTTACTCATCTCTAAAAGTTGCACTATTTGCATTACTGCACAAGAGGATTTCAGCCACTGAATCAGTGGCTGCAAGTCATAGTTTAAGCAAATCCATTTGAGTCAATTGGTCCTCTCCGGTTGGACTGGAAATGGGATACTTCCCAGAATGCCTCCACATTCCACTAGAACTGATCATATTTAAATCTATTGCTTCAAACTATTGCCATTTTTTTCTTTATTTAGAGACAACTATGTTTTTTTCCTTTGTCAGATGATGCCCTCATAGGATACAGACACAGCACTCTTAATCAGTGCCAGCAAGGAGTTAAATGTTCTTGTCCGTCTTAAAAGCAGGATGTAGAGCATAGGTTGCCATGCTTTGGTGCTCCACAGTCTCACTCTAGCTAGTCCATGGAGAAACTGTAGAACAGTTGAGAAGTTAAGAAGACCTCCATTTCATTGCCTCTTCCTGATGATGGGCATCAAGACGGCTTTGATTGGGTTAATAAAGCCCTGGCCTAGCACACTGATTTGACAATAATGCTACTGATAACAGTACAAAATGTTTTGACTTGCAGAACAGCAACAAAATCAAATTTTATTTAGAGGTCTTCCAAGTCCTCCAGTCGTTCCCAAGCTGGAGAGGAGGGCTAAACATGCTTATCATCAAGTTTGAGTATATCTAGCAACTATGGGCAGATAACTGCCCATTGGATGTGAAGAGAAAGGAAACATGGGAGAGTCAGGGAAATGAATATTAGGCAGAGGGTCAGGGCTGATTGGAAGAAACTTAGGAAAGAAGGATTCTCCCAACGAAGTTGTTGGAAGTGACTGGGTACAGCTTAGCTTTCACTCAAGAAGATACATCTCTTTGTATGGAGAATAATAAAAAGGCTCATCTTGGGTATTCTAGACCAGTGTTGGCGAACCTATGGCACAGGTGCCAAAGTTGGCACTCGGAGCCCTTTCTGTGGGCACCCGACATCGCCTCTTCAGAGCCACCTGTATTCAGGTTACATGGCTGTTTTGGCACTTTGCGAATAATTAGTGGGTTTTGAATTGCAGTTTGGGCATTCGGTCTCTAAAAGGTTCACCATCACTGTTCTAGACTGTCTTTTACCTACTCTGATCAGTCCTGATCTTCCTTCAACTTCAGAGTGCTATTCTTCAGCTTGGTGGTGTCAGTTCCTTCTCACATCCATCTCTTGTTCCTCCAAAGGCCAGACATCTTTGCCTTTGTTTTCTAGAGATGAAAAGGATGACTAAGGCCCCTGACATCTCCAACCCAGTTAGCTAGAACTCGGACCACTATCATCTTCCCTATTGCAAGTGTATTTCTCTAATAAGCACAAGCTTTCTTCTTTTCTCACAAAGAAGCATGGATGTAATTCCTTTATAAAGCAGGATGTGTGCTCATGTAATTATTCCAAGTCTCAAAGGGCTGAATCCATAAGTTAACTTGTCCCAGTACCACTGTGTGTGTACTCTCCAACAGTAGTCAGAGCAGTTACAGGTCCCATTCCTTTGTCAAATGGGGAATATCATGGAGAATGATATTTTCTGCATCAGCCATTCACAACTAATTATTATTATTATTATTATTATTATTATTATTATTATTATTATTATTATTATTATTATTATTATTATTATTATTATTATTATTATTATTATTATTATTATTATTATTGGCCATGGCCATAAACACAATATGAAAGAAATACAGGCCAAAACAGGATTTCATAAGTCGCATAACAAACCTTAGAAGGTTGCCCATGAAGAACCACTTTCAGTCTGTGGCGCTCTTCAAATGTGCCAGGGTCACCTGTCGAGCATACGGCCCCTGTTGAAAATGACTGCTCTACACTGTTGCTTTTCTGGTTTCACTTACAAATTCCTCTGCTTCATGTAGCAAAATATGTGTTGGTATTATGGGCTTAAACACTCCTTTAAGGCAAAGATGGGCAACCTTAGTGGATTTGGGACCAGTGGGATGTTTTATGAGCCAATGGCCACCCAAATGGCAAAAATGATGAAGTGGGAGTCCTCAGAAAGTTTGACAGAACCAAGCCTACTTAAAAGGCAAGCCTCTGTTTTTGAAGCCCCCCCCCCCCCGAATTACAGGTATCATAGGATATCAACATCATTGACCCTTGTACCTGCAGTGGTCCTTCGGTTTCTACAAGGGCCCTTTCCAGACGTTTCTTCATGTCCGTCAGAGCATTCGTCTCGCCGATCATTCCATCTATCTCATGGTTGAGCTCTGATTTCCAAAACACAATGTCATTGACTCGTTCTCCCAGATTTTTTGTGGTTTCTGTTTGGGTTTTCCTCGTCTGCTGATCCTTGTCTTGAATCATCCGAGATGTGTCCACCCTCAACCTCTCGGCATTGTGCCGGGATGCTTCTGACTCCTTGTAGTTTGTCAGGTTAGATCTATACCAGTCGTCAGGCGTGTACCGAGTGAAGAGGGCTGTTCGGTTGGAAACAAAGGGGAGCGCATGGCTTGGAGTCAGCCCTTGTGAACTCTTGGAGAAAGGGGCCAGCGTTGGAGTGATGGCTGCAACTTTGTAATAGGCGCTGGGTCTCCACGGGAGGCTCAAACTGTGCGTCAGGGCATAGTGAGGGAATCGGTTCTTGTAGCTTGATGCCATGGTGCTGATGGCTGGCAGAAAATTTGATGGTGTTGGTCTTGGGTGGGCATATGTTGCCGTCAAGGTAGAGCCTACAAGCTCCATGGTTGCAAATGGCTACCCAGACAGGGCTCCTAAGTCAAAGCAAAACAGGAAGAATGCATTGGCAGAAATTCTATTGTAAGCTCACAAAATGAATTAAGATGTCCAACAGCAAGATGAAACCCATCTCACCTCCAGCAACAGATATCTGGCTACCATTAAAATGATCAGCAAATGATTGATAAATTCTAGTGCAAACTTGCGCATTCAGAAGTGAGCTCTGTTGATTTCAGTGAGGCTCATTTCCATACAATTATGAGATTGTATATAACTACAGTATAAATGATAAGGATAATCACGAAATCATGAAACGCACAATTCAGATGTTTTGTCTCAAGTATCTAATTATTTTAATACACCTTTGGCTGACATTTATGGCATTTTACATCATAAATAGTTGTGCAATAATAACAAAGTTTCAAACCATTGACTGCCAAAGATACTCATAACTTGTGTTTCTTACTAGTGTATCTCTCTATACCTTTCTAGAAGGTATATTGGGATCTACATAACAGCAGAAACGTATTTTATTTTTAAGACAGGCAACTTGATCCATGAGAATATATGATGGAGCCTCTGTCCCTTAGATTAATAAATTCCCATCCAACTAGATCTTCCTTAGCATTGGCACTTAGGGTGTCTACCACTAGGGAAGCTTGAAAAACTGTTACGAGAAACCGGGCTTTCTCAGTGGCTGCCCCTGCTCTTTGGAACAAACTGCCAGTTGACATCTGTTTGGCTCCATCTGTGGCAATATTTAAGAGTTCTTTGAAGACCTGGCTCTATTGTGAGGCTTTTGGCAGTGTTGCACATTACTTACCACCTACCTGACTCCCTATTATGATTTAGTTGCTCTATGTGTTTATTATGTTTACTTAATATATGTAAAATGCTATTTTTATTTTGTTGTTTTAATTTTTTCTTGTACACCACCTGGAGTTGTTATCTGAATTAAACTTGGCAGTATATCAATCAATCGATCGATCGATCGATCAATCAATCAATCAATATTGTCCTAAGTTTAAATCTCTGTGATTCTCCATCAGTGAGCAAATCCTTTGGCTGTTCTTTTGGGTTTTATTTATTTTATTTATTTTGAATATTTTTACCCCACCTTTCTCCTTGGAAAAGGGCCCAAGGTGGCTTACAATAATGAGGGACAATATACAGCCCAGAACATTTAAGATATATCCAAGTTAAGAACAGGGAATTAGGAGAGGCATCTTAGAATATTAAAATGTAACATTAAAGCTACAAAGAGCATGCAAAAAGAAAAAAATGATCCAATTATGAGGGGTGGAAACTAATATGGAAATCACCGGTGTTATTTCCTTACTGGTTATTTGCTTAATGTCCATCTCCATTTTAAAGCTCTCATGGCCATATTTAATAGGGACAGCTACATACTGCACTCAAATGTAAAGACAAAATTCATAGGCCAAAAAAAAAATACCTGATCAATCTAGAAGCAAAGAAAATAGCCTAAAGCTGCTTTATGCACAAGGCTATATTCCTTTGGAAGTCTATGTTTTGCCATTTGGTCAAGGCGATAACTCTGCTAAGCCGATCTAGTGCTGTCATTTTGGGCAGTCTGCTAGAGGAATTTAGATTTCTAAATACTATCACCAAACTACAAACCTCAAGATTCTGCAGGGTAAAAGCGTGACAGTGAAAGTGGCATAAAATGGATCTGTGTTGTACAGTAAGAGTACCTCTTCTGAGTGGACACTGAGTGAATGAGCCTGTTGTTCTAGTTATATTACCTGGTTTTATGTCTTTCATTTTAGAGAGCCTCTGTGGTATTGTGCAGTGATAGCCACTGTTTATTTTAATTGGGAGTTGCCTGGAGGCCTTTCCGATGCATGGAGGATCATTCTTTTTTTCTCCTGACCCCCATGATCAAGCAGTGAGGCTGGAGCCAATAACCTTGGCCTTTTCAAGTCTCTCTTTTCCTTGATGATCAATCAAGACTTCGAACTCAGTTACCAAGCGGGGAAATTCTGAAAAGTATGCAGTATGCTCCAAACAGAATCCCTTCTGCCTCGCACAGGCTGAGACGGTCACTTTCTGCCAAATCAAGGCTGCGGTTGTAGGCCCATTTCCCCAGGAGGAAGTCCAATTGCATTCAACAGGGCTTTCTTCCAGGTAAAGAAAGCACAGGATTGGGCTGCATGTCAATTATTTGTAATGCTGGCAAAATCCAAAACAGGCTACAGAAGTCCCTACGCTTACATTTAAAGAGGAAGCCTATTATGTGTAAAACCTGAATCGACAGCACACACGTAAAGGACTGTCATGTGGTCCTTCTGTGATCACACCAAAAAGAAAAATCAACACATCATCCCATAGCCAAGTGCTCTGTTGGGTAGGGTAGGATGAAGCATGTATTTCGTTTCATCTTGCAAACCAAATTGTGTGGCTGTCACCAGCATTCAGCAAATTTACTGAGAGGAAAGATCACTCAAGGTCAGTCAGTTGACAGTGTCTTTTTGAAGACACAATAGCAGTTCTGAAGTTATTTTGAAAAGCTACCTTGGAAAGTGGACCCACACAGAGAGATTATTGGTTCAAGTAACCACAAGCTGACATGCAATCCATTGTGCTTTTCACTTAGCTAATTGTATGCTGGAAATCTAATATTCATGGCAGTCTAATGTAAATACCTGGCCGTACCTAATATGCAATCTAATAACAAACACAGAAGACTACATGGTTGCCAGAGTTGGTGATGAGTAAAACAGAACTTCTGAGATACATTAAAGCAAGGGGTTGCCACACTTGCAGCCTGCAAAGTTGTTGAATTTCAGCCCTGAAAAGCAAGCGTGGCCAGTAGTTTGGGCTCCGGGAGTTGCCATCCGACATCTCACCATGTCCATTTCAGAATGGCAACATTAAACAGAGATGGAAAAGGCAACAACTTGCCACAGGCATCAGAACAGAACTACTCCCTCCCAAAAATGTCTATATTTTCCCTTCATTGTCATTTCCCCATGTAAATAATAATCTGACATAGAGCCAAGCGTGCTTAAATTCACCCAACTCAGGGCTCATACACACAACATGAGTGGCTTGGGTTGGTGGGGATTGGAAGAGTGGTCTTGTATCGCCATGCCTCTGGAAAAACTCACTCCAAGCAGCCATCCATCTAAATGTTGTTCTTGAATACAATGTGGAGTCCTCCCATTTGAATTTCCACACCATAAGACATTTTGTCTTTTCCTCCTCCTTCTCCATTGTCTGCCGTGTCTCAGCCTTGCCTCTTTTCCTTCCACATCATACGGCACCACAGCTGATACCAGGGCTGATCAAAATGTGCAGCCCTACCATTAGGCAAAAAGAAGAAACCGCCTCAAGATCAGATTTAGGCAATGGCAGACATAGAGAGCATAGGGAGTTATCTGCCTTGTGTGTCCAAATAACCTATGAGCAACAAGGGATGGTTGGCTTTAGATACTATGGGTATCTTAACATAAGAGACCACCGTCCGCTGCTCTAACTCAAAGGCATCTTGGAGAAGCCCTGAGCATGGTTACAGTAGCTCCAAAAATATTTTAAAACCCACATTCCTATCTGTTTGGCTCCCTATCCCTATTGCCTTCAGAATCTGTTTCAAGAAAGTCATCCCTTATATTGGGGGGAAGCAGCTTTTTTAGGGCCTTTTTACACGACCCCTAAGTTCCGCTGGCCACTTAAATTCGGACCAGAGATCTTAGGGGTTCGTCGCTCTTCCTCTGTCCCCACCCCCCTCCGCACTTCCTGGTTGCTGGCTGCATGAAGGGAGGGAGAAAAAAGAAAGAAAAGAATGCCGGCTTACCTCCGTTCTGTTCCCAGCAGCATTCAGATCTCTTTAAGGGGCGGGGGGCAGAAAAACAACAAACAGAAGCCAGGAGAGCCCCGCACTCACTATCCTTACACCAGATCAAATTTTTTCACATCCAAAAAGCAGGTACCTGAAAGCTGCGCTGGGACGCGCTAAAGTGGGCGGGGTCGCACTTAATTTCCTGTTAACTCCGGAGCTGGTGGGTAAACATTTTTAATCTCCGGAGCTGGGAGCCATTTGCCCCAGAGTTTAGGGGTCGTGTATAAACGCCCTTAGTCTGCTGCAGCTGAAACAAGAAAGAGTCTAGTGGTATTCAAAGATGAGCACGCACATTTATATGGCATGCATTTTCATGGACTGTCTTTGATGAAGTTAGATGCAGTCCATGATGGTTGATGCCAAATTAAGAACTGTTAAATGCTACTTAAAACTTTGATCTTTTCCTTACATTGCCTATTTCCCATCCTCTTTCCATGCTTCACATATGTTCATCTGCACTTAGGCTGTCGTTTCCTCCTCTCTTGTATGCCTTCCTCCTTGATGTCTGGAATAGATTAGTCCTTCCTCAACACCTGCTGGCCCAAGGAATGAAGAACCTCCAGCATGTGGACCATGTGTTGCCGAACTGGGGGGGGGGGCATGTCTCCATCAAACATGGAGTCTTCCTTGCCCCTCCTCCTTACCCCACTAGCTATACAGCAAGTGGGGGTGGGGGAGGGCATGCATCTGAAAGTCTTTAATTGTGTCTTTGGAAGCTTAAAAAAAACACAAACAAACATATCAACACCAAAAGTCCAGTTGAGAAGCCTCCTATTTTCTGTGCTGCAATCACTCCCTGAAAATCACCCCATGCAAGTTGATTAGATTTGGAAAATGTCTCCTTCTGGCAGCCAATGGCGCCATTTGGAACACAACCTTTTAAAAAGAAACCCACTGTGTTACTCATTACTTCTTGGCCGTGTGCTTGCCCACTAATGTTGCTGCTGTTTCCCAAGCAATCCATGCCATTAGCACTGCATGCCTTTATCGGCGCTTCGGGAATAGTTACAGAAATGCTCAAGACAAAAACCAAATAATAGCTCCTTTGCCACTTAGGACTGAGAACAGAAAGAAACAAAGCTTGAAAAAAAATATATCCCTTCAAAATGTTCCCAAAATGCTTAAAATGCCCTTTGTGAGAAAGTAACTTGAAAAACATTGCTTACACCTACAAATGTAACTTTGCCACTTCATATTACATCATTGTTATTGTAACGAGGATCTTGTGTTATTTCTGTATCCATTAAAAGCTGGGTTTTAAGAATACATGGCATCAGGTACAAAGCAACCAGATGTATGCTATTTTATTTGTTTTTGAAATGTACAGCAGCTACGTGGCCCAGCAAGACCCTTACAGCCAATTAATGGTGGCGGGGGGGGGATGGGGGGTACCCTATGGTAATAGCTGGGAAATCAATTTTTTTCCTTTTTCAAGTGTTTATTGTGATTATATTTACACAATGAGCATGCATCAATAAAAATCAAGGCAGGGGGAAAGATATTGGTACATTGTTACGAATACAGTCAGTGTCTTCACATTTGAAAGTTTTCAGAGGAAAAAGGAAACTATATTTCAATTCAAAAGTCAACCCGAGTCTATATAGTTACTCCCCCCTAGTCTAACTTTGGGCCTTTTCACACGACCCCTAAGATCCGCTGGTCCCTTAAATTCGGACCAAAGATCTTAGGGGTTCGTTGCCCTTCCTTCCTCCCCACCAGAGAAAGAGGGGGGGAAATGCAGCTCACCTGGAGGAGCCTCCCGGAGCTCCGTTTCTCTTCCGTTTCTCTTCTGCTTGCTTTTTTTCCTCCCACCTCTTCTCTTAAAGGGGCAGGAGGCAAAAAAAAACACAAGCAGAAGCCAGGAGAGCCCTGCACTGACCAGATTAAATCCGGACCTGGGGATTTTCACCCACCTCAAGCAGGTACAAGAAAGTGCAGCTGGGTCGTGCTTAGGTGGGCGGGGTCACACTTAATTGTCTGCAAAGTCCGGAGCTGGTGGGAAAACACTTGTAAGGTCCGGACCTTGCAGCCATTTCCTGCGGAGCTTAGGGGTCGTGTATAAAGGCCCTTTGTGGATTTTTATGGTTTATTGCCACCTCCTCTTTTACACTGTCTTTAGTATTTCATGGCTTGTTATATTGTTTATTTTTATCACAATTCTCCCACGAATTTCATTTGTCTAGTCTCTTATTGTACCACTCATAAAATAGTTGCCAAGTTTGTGCGTAAACGTTTTCTTCTTTGTTATGTATTGCATTTGTCAATTTATTCATCTCCGCACAGTCTAAAATTTTGGAGATTATTTCTTCATCCTTGGGAGATGTTTTCAGTTTCCACTTTTGGGCCCAAGCTAACCTTGCTGCTGTTAATATATGTATTATTAAATAATTTATTTCTTTGGGATGTTCACCAGTATTCATTCCTAATAGAAAATATTGTGGCTTAAAGCTTATTGTTCTTTTTGTTATTTCCTGTAGCCATTTATATATTTTGATCCAATATTTTTTTGCTTTTTTACAAGTCCACCAGCAGTGGAAGAAGGTTCCCTTCTTTTCTTTACATTTCCAGCACTTATCAGATATTTGTCGATTGATTTTGTGTAGCCGCTCAGGAGTTATGAACCATCTATGGAACATCTTCAATAGATTTTCTTTATAAGATGCAGCTATGGTTGCTTTGTAGTTAATCTTCCATAACCTTCCCCACTGCTCTAGATTTATTTCCTGACGGATGTTTCTCGCCCATTTAATCATAACATCTTTTACTTCCTCATCCTTTAACTCCCAATCTAACATAAATGTATATAGCTTGCTGATGACTTTAGCCTCCGTGCCCAGTAGTAACTTATCTAGTTCTAATTCATGATTTTCTATCCCAATTTCCTTTCCATCTAGTTTATATCTCGCATTAATTTGGTGATACGGCAACCATGATTTAATGGTTCCTGATGTGTGTAGTTGGTCATATGATTTTAACTGTCCTTTACCATCTAATAGGTGTTTATATGTGGGTAGTGTTCCTCGTTCTATTAAGTTGGGATGCATAGTTGCCTCTAGTGGCGAAAACCATCTAGGTATTTTCCTATAATATTTCCTTTTAATCCCTTTCCAACTTTGAGCGAGGGAACTCCTAATAAAGTGACTATTGAAGATCTTATTTTCAGCTCCCCTATGCCATAAATAAAAGTGCCAACCCCTCTGAAGGTTAAAACCCTCTAGGATTAATAATATATTGTCTCTCAGCAAGATCCAGGCCTTTAGCCAAGTCAATACACACGCTTGGTGGTAAAGGTGCCAGTTAGGTACTCCCCAGCCTCCTTTGTCCTTTGACTCCTGCATTAATTTGAGTTTGATCCTTGGTTTCTTCCCCGCCCAAATAAATTTATTTGTCATTTTGTTCAATTCTTCAAAAAATTTCCACCCTAAATTAATAGGGAGAGTTTGAAATAAGAAAAGTAATTTTGGAAGCACGTTCATCTTTACTGTGGCTATTCCTAAAGTGTAGTCTATCCCATTTTTTAAAATCCTCTTTTATTTGATTTAGTAGGCTATTATAATTGTCCTCTTTCAAAGATATACATCTCGACGTCAATTGGATTCCTAAATATCTAATTTTCTTTATTATCTTTATTCCTGTTCTTTCCTCCAGTTGATATTTACGTCGGCTTGTGATATTTTTCGTGATAAATTTGGTCTTATCTCTGTTTATCCTCAAGCCCGCCACCATTCCGAATTTTTCAATTTCTTCAATCACTTTAGGTGCTGATTCAATTTTTAAAGCATCCTTTAATTTCACAGTAGTGTGCAAAAGTGCTTATTAATACAAAAAAAAATTATCCTCAAATACCACCAACAGCTGTAAATAGAGATCTGAAAAAACTTGAGTTAACTCAGAACCTCAGGGCTATATTTTGGCCAGACCTTCCCATCTAATGGTGGGTAACCATTGTGAACCATGTTAACATACAGTGCAACCCTATGTTATTCAAGGTCCAGAAAGAAAGAAAGAAAGAAAGAAAGAAAGAAAGAAAGAAAGAAAGAAAGAAAGAAAGAAAGAAAGAAAGAAAGAAAGAAAGAAAGAAAGAAAGAAAGAAAGAAAGAAAGAAAGAAAGAAAGAAAGAAATGCTCATTTTAAACATGCACAAAGTGACAATTGTGTTGCTATTATGCTTTTTCTGAGCTGTCCTGCTATTTCTGAGCTGACCTGTCCCCTTACAGATAGATGTATGCAGTTAATCCATTTTACAATTAGTCTATATTAAGGACGTGTTACAGGGAAAGAGAGCCAAAATACTGCTGCAACATCAACTTCCCAGAGTGCCTCTTCTGGCAGAAAGGCAAGGGTACAAATTTAATAAATAAATATCCCTCCCTGCATATCCCACCCCCTTGGCTGTTTAAATCCCACCTCTCTGCAATTAACTATAAATTTAACAATAAACCAGAGTAAATCTGGTGAGTGATCGCTCCCTTTTCCCTCCCTCTTCTAGTCCACTCAAATCAACCTTCCTCTTATACAGAAAATCCCATTCATTTCCCAGGTTTCTTGGAAGATCTATAACAAATGGCTTCTTTGGGCTCTGCCCAGTGGACTCTCATAATTTTGGGTTTGGAGATGCAAGAATATATATTTCTCAGCGCTTCTCGCCATTAGCTAAGTTCAGCAACTCTTTGCCTCATTTCGCCCATCGCCAAGTGGGTACCCTTTCATTCCTGAAGCAGCCAACTTTTGGAAGAGGAAAATGTGTCCAGCTGCACCATGCACCTTGCAGACCACCCACTCACTCAGGGTGCCAGTCCAATGGCCAGAGGACAAGTGGAGGAAAGGTGCTTGCCTGCACAATAGGAAGAAGAAGAAGTGAAGCTGGTGGACCCTTGGTTGGTTGTTGCTCCACTGCAGCTAGAAGAGGACTCTTGGGTAGCCACAGTGCCTGCTACTTACCTGTCTTCAGGCTGTGTGCAGAGGAAGACACAAAGAAGGTAGGGATGGAGGCTCCTGTCTCTATAGGCTGCTGTTCACCCAATGCCCCAGTGGCAACATCTTTCTGTTCTTTCCTCCCACTCAAGGCTTCTATCCCGCCCGCACCCTTTGTGACATACATCCTTCCAGTACTTGTCATTGGTCAAACAGAGAGTGGAAGGCAAAGGAGGTGGGGAGGAGGGGAGGAGGAGGAGGGAGCGTTGTTAAGGACTCATTAGCTGCTTAGTAACTCTATTCCCTCAGGGGTGAATGGAGTTAGGTTGTGGGGGGAGGAAAAGCATACACAGAGAAAAATTCTTCCCTGACCTTGCAGCTGTGGGCACCTGCAAGTGAAATCTTGTAAGCTGGGGAGCCGGTCTCCTTGCACTCCAACTAGCAATGAACAAGTCCCCAGCCACAGTATATCTGCTAGCCTGAAAGGTGCTGCAGGATCCATTGCTGTTTTAGCTCCCTACCTGAGTCAGGATGGTGCCTCCTTTCTGCTGAGCATGTCCTGCACAGGACAAAAGAAAGGCACAGACAAAAGAACTGAGGCACCTCCACATGAAGGGCTCCTGTCATTATGAGTCACCTGGCCCAGCCCATCTATCCTGATCCTCAGTCCTTCTAGGCTTTCAATCATAAGGAAACTGGGGAATGTTGGAAAGTGCCTTATGTTCATGTAGAACCTCTTGGCCAGGATTGTCAGCCCTGATAGTTCAGCTCTCCAGCAGTGCACGTTGTCCCAATTAGAGATGGGCACGAACAGAAAAATGGTGTTTCGGTTTGTCGTTTGTCGTTGAGAGGTCTGTTTCGGTTTGTTTCCATTTGTCGGGAATTTTTTGAAAAAAATTTCATTACCATTTTTCATTTTTTCGTTTGTCGTTTCTACCCGCTTTTTGCACGATTTTTAAAGCATTTCCGTGCGCAGGCATCCTCCAACGCCCCAGACCAGAGGGAAAACACTAAAAAAAGGATGCTGGCAGAGACACAGTATAGACTAGGTATGCAGGGAGGCTGCAAAGGCAGCGGCGGGCATTGCCCAGGGTGCAAGGCAGCTGCAGAGTGACTGCACTGCAGGGCAGGGGAGGGGTACTCACAGAGAGGTATGCATGCACACAGGGAGGCTGCAAGAGAAATCTCTTCTTTCTCTCCCCTAAGAGCCAGGCTGCAGACAGCAGGAACACAGAGACATACACTTGCCTGGCTGACCTAAAGTAACGAGTCGCAGAGACAGCAATCCCACCCTAACTCCCACCGCAGACTGCAAGGAGGACGGGGGCTACCAAAACTTTTTATGCCCTCTGTGGCTGCCACACCTACCCAGTCTGCAACCTGGGCATGCTATTGGTTGAAATTGTCCAAGAATTTACATGATCCCATCACATGGCTTGCATCAATTTTGTGGCTGGAATCCATTTTGTGTCATCCTTAAAGGGAAAAGAAAAAATACATCGCGATGGGAGAAAGACAAAAACAAATGTTTTAAGGATCGCGACCCCCTGGTAGGTAATAATTTCAAATAATTATCACATTATCGCTGCATTTTTACGGATGTCCACGGTGTTTTAACACCCAAGAAATCAATATTAGGCATCTGGGAGCCATTTTGGGTTGATGTCCCCTAACTCCTCTTAAAGGAAAAAAAATACAGCGATCTGAGAAAAGACATAAATGCACGTTTTAAGGACCCCAATCCCCCTGGTAGGTATTATCAGGCAGAATAAATAATTATAGCTGGGTTTTTACGGATATTCAGGATGTTTTTTAACATTTAAAAACAGCTCATTTCATTGCGTGTCGCCATTAACGCAAATGAAACATAACAAACCTAATTTTTGTGGTTCTGTTTGGTTCGTTCCAATTTCATCACAATTTTCATTATTCGTTTTGTTACGTAATGAAACGAATAACGAATAACAGAACAAAAAATTTTTCATTTCGTGCCCATCTCTAACACCTACAGTTACCACTCCTTCAGATCCAAGGTAACCCCCTGTTATGTCATAGAGGTGGGGCAGGAAAGAGCTGGGAGAAAGGGCAGAACTGTTTTCTGGACCTGCTGTTTTTGGAAACTGGTTATGAGGAGAGACCATATCAATGGGCCTAGAATCCAGGTGAAGGCCATCTAGCAAATTACAAAGTAACTCTAAGCTGGAGGGAGCAGATTTGTGATGATGATGATGATGATGATGATGATGATGATGATGATGATGATGATGATGATGATGATGATGATGATGATGACGACGACGACGACGAGGAGTAGGAGTAGGAGTGGCCTTTTATGTCAGATAGGTGGGATTTACATATAACTATAAATAAATATAATCATAATAAAGGATTATGTAGTTGGATAATGGCAAATTGCACTCAGCAGGTGCAACTGTTGCCACCAGTTCTGCCAAGGCTTTCTCTACTGTAGGGCTTTATCCTGTCAGACCATGTGGAGTTTTTGCCCCACTGGGAATAGGTAGGAATGAGTGCCCAGTCTTTAAAGGTAGGTCTCTCTCTCTCTCTCTCTCTCTCTCTCTCTCTCTCTCTCTCTCTCTCTCTCTCTCTCTCTCTCTCTCTCTCTCACACACACACACACACACACACACACACACACACACACACACACACACACACACACACACAAAATCAAAATTCCACTTCCTCTAGTACTCTTTGCCTCAATTTTTGTTCTCCTTCCTGGAAAATCAGAGAAGCACATAGCATTTCCCTGGGACTTCAATTGGTACCCTGAGACCTAGCAATCCTACGATAACACCAAGGATTACTTTTGAGGCAAGAGATAACACTCGGTTGAAGTCTCTTGCCTCCTTACTAGAAAGTAAGTCCCACTGGATTCATCATGGCTTCCTCCCTGATTGAGGAATATTTTGATTGAGACATACAAAATAATGCAGGGCATGATTAAAGTGGATAGAGGGATGCTCTTCTTCCTCTCACAAAATACCAGAACTAGGGGACATTCACTCAAACTGAGGGTTGGGAGAGTGAGAACAGACAAAAGAAAATATTTTTTTACCCAGCGCATTGTAAGTCTTTGGAACTCCCTGCCACAGGATGTGGTGATGGCATCTGGCCTGGTTGCCTTCAAAAGGGGATTGGACAGATTCCTGGAGGAAAAGTCCATCACAGGTTACAAACCATGACGGAGATGTGGAATCTCCAGGTTTAAAACCAGGGTACTTCAAGGGCCAGAGGCAGGGGAGTGGTGTCAGGGGACAAATATCTAGTCTCATGCGCTCCCAGATGCATTTGGTGGGGCCACTGTGAGATACAGGAAGATGGACTAGATGGGCCTTTGGCCTGATCCAGCAGGGCTCTTCTTATGTTCTTATGTTCTTATATGTTCCCTACCTGGTAACTGTGTTTAGGACTGAAGCAGGACTATATTGTAGCCCAGTAACAAGTGGATCACAGAGATTGGGAACAGAACCCAAGAACGAAACACAGGCAGTACTGTATATATTTCAGAGAGAACAAGGTTCTTTTTGCTCCCCAGGATATAAACACCATAGAGGAAAGAAACAAAGCAAGGGGTTCACAGCAGAGGCAAGGGGAAATGGCCAACTTCGTCAAAACCTTGCAAGAAACTGCCCTTCTTCACTCCCCTCATCCCTTCCCAGGGATGACTGAAGCAGGGGCATGTTGATCTCCTGCTGCTTGTGTACAGGAATCTTTACAAAGAGAAGCTCCCTGTTTCAGCACTGCTCTATTATTAATAGAGAGCTTCAGGAGTTTTATTTATTTATGCTATTTGAGGATGGAATCAAAGCTAACTTTCAGAGACGAGCCGGACGTGCAGCCCTAATTCCGAGAGAGTGTCCTAGAACAGGCTTTTGAACTGGCAAATCCGTAAGACACTCTGAGGGCTGGGGGGTTTACTTAGCTTGCGTGAGGATTTATGGGAAAGTCGGCAAGCTTATTTGGCCGGGTGTCTTAAACATAGGCACTTTGGAGGCATGTTTGTTCTCATCCGAGGAGCAGTGTACAATTGATAGTCCAAGACTGGGACATAAAAGATGAAAAAGCTGGGAGCCTGAACCAAGGGAGGGCATGTTTACCCTGCCAGTGACAACCACTGTTGATTCAAGTTATGACAACATAGAATCAATTTAAAATTAAGGTGTCTCTGTGACGTAAATGGAAGTTCTTTTTATTTTTTGTTATTGTTTTGCCTGGGAAGTGTTTTTCTATAACTGGAAGGCAAGGTAAAATACTCTTCTGCTAGAGGGTTTATTTTAGATCACTTGCCAAACCGACTTATCTTGAGCTGGTTTGGCGTGTGCAAACCCTTCTGCCGGTGCTACTGGCATATGGGGAGAAACGGGACTGAAGAGGAGGAGGATCAGCCACAAGCAAGGCAAGCGAAGGAGAGTGCTGGGTCTATGCTGCCTAGAAACCACCACCACCCCAGTGCCCTGCCTGCTCACCTGAGCCTGACTGCTTGGTTGCTCACCCCACTCTACCCACCCCCTGTGCATTCACTTGCACATCTAACTCTAAGCGACTTTAGCCCAATTACAAAAGAAAACAACAACATCCTCTCCCAGATTATTCCAGCAGTGGTTATTCTGCGTCGGTTACTCTGTCCCTAGATTTTAATTTAAAAAAATAACGATAGAGGAAAGAGCAGCTACCCTAAATACATGCATACATGCTTCCACTTTGCTGCTGTGCGTGACTGGGTATGCTTTTGTTATGATGGTAAAGCGTTTCTTATGTAGCCCTGTTTGGCCATTGTTTTCAGGTTTTGGAGATGTCTTTCTCAGAGAAGGGGCATGTTATTACATGCACATATGCAGTAGAACACAGTTGTTTTTCTGCAGTTTTATCACATACTAAGAGGTACTTCGGGCTGCTATCCCACGGCCAGAAAATCCAGATCAAAGTAAAATGCGGATTTTCTGCCGGAATGGTAACGTGGTTGAAAACGCTGTTCCTGTGTTCCCAGGGGCACAGTTTAAAGAACCGCAACACAGAAGAACAAAAAGTTTTTTATATGGATTTTCCAAGTCCCCATGGACTCAAGTACCAGTTAAAAATCCGCATCGGAACTGAGACAAGCTTTGTAGTGCCTCGAGACCAGGTATTGGCAAAACTCTCTGGGTCACGCTTAAGTGAGTGTGGTCACATTTCCCCCCCTTTAAAGTCCACTGGTTGTGGGAACACAATTTTATTAACCGCATCTTCAAGCAGTTTGAAGCGGTTTTTAGCGGTCGTGGGATAGCAGCCTTAGTGACTCTGATAGCAACGATGACCGAAGACCAGACTCCATTATGAGCCTGAGCACCTCGGAGGCTCACCCAAGGCAGAATGTTCACAGCTGAGACACCCAAACTTTTCAATACACACCTGAACTTTTCAAGGCAGCTACTAGGCAGTCGCAATATCCAAAGATGACACTAATGGAGAAGGCAGCCAGGGTGACCTTCAAGCTAACTTTTGTTAATACTGTGCAGAAAGTGACAACTAATATCTTCTTTGTAGCTTTAATGTTACCTTTGAATGTTGTAAGATGCCTTTTCTAATTCCCTGTTCCTCTAACCTGAGTATGTCTTAAATGTTCTGGGCTGTATATTGTGCCTCATTATTGTAAGCCACCTCATGTCCTTTTCCAAGGAGAAAGGCGGGGTAAAATATTCAAAATCAATAAAATATATGGTAAGCTCCTGATGAATTTTCCTTACCATGAAAAGCCTTCAATGAGACAGTCTTAAAACATGAAAGAAAGAAATAGTGTCAGAAGATTCAATTCCCAGACTGAAAAGCACCCAGTCACGCAATCAGAAAGAGCAAACAAGTGAAAATTAGCAACAGAAGCATCAATAACCCAAGATCTGCAACTGACACCATCTTACTGCCAGAAACCAGTAATGACATGAAACAACTTTTAGCAAAAGTGAAAAAAGATAAATGTGATAAAGCAGGATAGCAGTTGAACACCGATACATCAAAAATCATGACTAAAGAACTACCGTATATACTTGAGTATAAGTCGACCTGAGTATAAGTCGGGGGCCCTAATTTAACCCCCCAAAACTGGGAAAATGTATTGACTCAAGTATAATTCTAGGGTGGGAAATGCAGCAGGGCCTGGCAACTCCTCCTTTGTGAGCTGGGGGGGGGGCGGTGTGTGATATTTAAAATGACTTTTAGCCACCGAGGCAAGTGCCTGGGTTGGTGGCTAAATGTCATTTTAAAC
This sequence comes from Phrynocephalus guinanensis, assembly GCA_037367245.1. NCBI lineage: Eukaryota > Metazoa > Chordata > Lepidosauria > Squamata > Agamidae > Phrynocephalus > Phrynocephalus guinanensis. The sequence continues at coordinate 103,221,765 of CM074734.1, read as the reverse complement.
ATTGTAGGCCACTCCCCTGCAACATGGGGGGGGGTCAGGAGAAGTGGCACACAGTGTTTAAAATGACTTTTAGCCACCGACCCAAGCACTTGCCTCAGTGGCTAAAAGTATTGACCCGAATATAAGCCGAGGACCCCTTTTTTCAGCCCAAAATTAGGGCTGAAAAACTAGGCTTATATTCGAGTATATACAGTACATATTTTTAGTGTTGACAACGAAGACATTTTAATAGTGAAAATCCTAGTGGGGATGGCAGCTAAGTGATCAGAAGACCGTTGAGGCTCTGAAGGGAAGCCATGATGGATTTCGAAAAGATCATCAAGGGTTAGGAGGAGTCCCTGCAGACCAAGATAATCCACACTTTTGTAGCTCCAGGGACTATGTATGGATGTGAAAGTTGGACAACAAAGAAAGCAAACAGGGGAAAGATGACTGGTTTGAGATTTAGTGCTGGGGGAGACCTTTGTGGACACCCTGGTTTTCAAGAAAGAAAAAACATGTGGGTCCTAGACCAAATCAAGGTTGAAACAATTTTAGAGGCAAAAATGATAAAGCTGAACCTGCCCTACTTTAAGCACATTATAATAAAGCAAGATTCTCTGGGGTGGGGTGGGCAGATAATGCTAGGAAAGGTTGAGGGCAGCAGGAAAAGAGAAAGACCAAATTCACTCCCTAAAGGAGACCAGCAAGTTTAGTTTATAAGAGGTAAGAGGGCTGATGGGAATAGGGCATTTTGGAGAGAATTCATTCTTAGGGTTGCCATATGATAGAGGCAGATTGACAGAAGGTAACAACAAGAGGGATATATACGTACTGTGATGTATGTACTTTAATATGGAAACCCTATTGTTATTTCAGAAAGTGTAGTACAACTTTAAAATTATCCAGACCTCTGCACACATTTTTTTAAACAAGATCCTGCTAGTATAAGTCTCTGATAGGTTTATAGATGTTTAAATTAAGAAGACATTATTTAATAACATGTCTAAGGGGGACTGTGAATTTAGCAGCAGAACTGGCACTCATCCATTCTTACTAAAATCATTTGAGTGCCAGTGCTTCCATGTGCTTTTTTCCTTTCCTAAAATCCACAGTTGGATTGTGCCAGCATGCAAAAAAAAAATGTCCTCGTGCACAGAAGAACTATCGGATTAGAATTCTGAAGTCTAACTCCAAAAATGAAGGCTCTGTTGGTCAAACATAGAATCAGAGAATGGAATAGAATCACGAAGTTAGAAGGGAGTCCTACTGCCCTGCTCAAGGCAGAAACACACATTCTAGAAACTTCTAGAATTTAGTGTAGACGGTTAATCCCTCAGTATCCTCCTAATGATCCACATACCATTCAAGTGATCATGGCGAGCCAAACACATTCTGCTGCCTGACTACCTGGCAGAGCATATCGACCAGCGGTCAACATCGGCCCGTCCGACTAAGTTGTTGTGGGCGCACATGCTGCGTGTGGCCACGCCCAGGGTGGCTCGGAGAACATCCACCCATACCCGAGCCTTCTCTGTGGCTGGCCCCACTATGTGGAACCACCTCCCAGCAGAAGTGCGCCTAGCAGAGTCCCTGCCCGCCTTCCGAAAGGCATTAAAAACTCTTCTCTTTCGGGAGGCGTTTGGTGATTAAAGTCCCCCCCCCCGCCATCTGCAACTGTAATTGTACCGTAATTGTAATTTGCAATTTGTTGTTTTATTGCTTATTTAATTGTGTTATTTATTGTGTTATTTTGTTTCTGTTTTGTTATGTTGTAAACCGCCCAGAGTTCCTTTGGGAAGACGGGCGGTATATAAGTCTAATAATAAATAAATAAAAATAATGGAGAGTTGTCCAGTCCAATTGCCTGCTGTCAAAATAGGCATTTGATTCCCACTAGTCTTTTTAAATGACGCACTGTCCTTACACACACTTTTAAAATAAATCACTTCCTCAGACCCTCTATGGAGCAGAGGAAGTGATTAAGTTGCCAACATCATAAGGTGCTTCACAACCTGGCAACTTGACAGTGGAAGGTTTGCTTCTGATCCATCTCAAGCAATCACACCCACTGGAAAGAGACTGAATCAGAGGGTATTCTACCTGCACCAAGAAGCACAAGCCCCTGACTAGGGCTTGAAAGGTATGGGCAGGAACACTCTATGCATGATGGGGGTCTCTCCAGTAATTACATCATGTGTTTGCTCTCACTGACAGATATAAACATTGCAGGTGGATAGCTCTCCTTTTTGGACCAATCTATCATTTAATTGATGCCTTACATAATCCTACCTCCTTGATCCCAGGGTCCTTCCCTATTCAGTCAGTGGGATCACTGTGGTTTCCCTAGTGCTCACGCCTTTTCAGATTACCAGTTAACTACAGGGCTTTCCCATTTGCACACAACCCTGTAAAGCTTGCTGCCTCTCAAATGGCAGTGGAGTGGCCCCTTTTGTCTGTGCTGTGCCTCAGAATTAAAACCACCATACGCAGGAACTGGCAAACCACTCCAGTATTCCAGCCAAGAAAACTTCATGGACATGGGGTGAAAAAGAGTCAGCCGTGACTGTAATGACACAACACACACACACACTTCCCTAGCATTAATTTGTTGCTGGAAAAAGACCAGCAAAGGGCTCTGTTTCCTGCGACGAGCAGAAACCACCCAGATAGCAGCAGCAGTAGATGAAGCAAATATGGTTCCCTTAGTGTTGCATTTCAGAATGAAAGGAAGTCTGCTAGAGGGTTTTTTTTGTCACCTAGTCAATCCAAGCCTGTCCTCAGTCTAAGCCAGTGTTGGAGAACCTATGGCATGGATGCCAAATGTGGCATTCAAAGTCCTTTCTGTGGACACCTGGCATCGCCCCTTCACAGCCACCTGTATTCAGGTTAAATTGCCGTATTGGCACTTTGCGAATAATTAGTGGGTTTTGAATTGCAGTTTGGGCACTCAGTCTCTGAAAGGTTCACCATCACTGGTCTAGGCTGATACTAGAGTTGGGACTGCAGGCTGGCTTTGTCTTTTCACTTCATCCTTGCAGGTTTACTGAAATTGTGGTATAAGGTATGTTGTCAGTACCCATGACAGGGGGCATGGCTTCCCACCAGCATCCGACCATTTCCTAAGCTCCAATGGCACCAGCAGTGGGTGGTAAAGGGTAACACAAAGGGTGGGGTAGAGACGCATGAAGCAGCAGCAAATCCTGGCCTCTTCGGACCAACCGCCATCCACCCACTCACCCACATGGCACCCAGGGGCAGCAGCTCTCTGCAGGCCAGTCTCTGGGGTTGGGACCCCCTGGGCCCCTCCCTGCCTCACCAGCAGGCACACTTGATGGGACCTCTGTGTATCCAAGTATTCAAGAGTCAAATGTGAGGCCATTTGGCTAAAATTGGGTCATGCAAGAGGACAGTGGTCCCAAGCACACCGGCCAATCTACATCAGAATGGCTGGAAAAGGACAAGATTCAGGGTGTCGCAATGGCTGTAGCAAAACTAAGAGGGCTGTGTACAAACATATGCCCAATGAACTGAAGCAACATGGTAAGAGTGGGCCGAACTTCCTCCACTAGGATGTGAGAGAAAGTCATACAGATAACAATTCCTTCAAGTTACTGCTGTTAAAGGGGGTTTTGTGCAAGGTACCACTCTATAAAGTACTCTTAGTTTTTCACACATGGCTTTTCAATTTTGGTTTTATTTTATTTGCCTAATTTTCAAACCTGCTGAGGACCAGATTATTTTTTATTATGTTTTAACATATCAAACCCTAGAATTCAAAGAGGGTGTACTTTCTTTTTCACATGACTGTACAGTACCAGCACGTATACAGATGATCACGAAATGGAAAAACAGCATTTCATTTCATTTCATTTTTCTTTTCATTTTGTTTTGTTTCATAATTAATGAATTTTAAAAAGAATTTTTGTAATGAAATGAAACAATTTGTTATGTTATAAAATGGCTCCCCTGGGTTCAAATTTGGAGTGGTCTGGGGTTCAGGGGGCTGAGTTATTAAACTCCAAAGTGGGTCCCCCATGGAAAAAGAAGAAGAGGCTTAAACTCAAGCCTATGGAATGCAAAGCATTGCAGTTGAGGGATTGCTGAAATTATTCCATTCTGTTCTATTTCCGCTTGCCTTTAGGAAGCACAAGGACAGGGACATAAAATTTCTCTTGCTCTTTCAGAGTGAAACTTTTATTGCTTTATCACATAGCAACATTTTGAAGCAAGATGTATCAGCCTAAGCCCCAATCCTTTGCATTCAAGCACTGAAGAATGAGCTTGTCTTCAGTTTAACATTTAAACACCAGAATTTCCCCTCTTCCTCTTTTCCCATGGGGTACACACTTTGGAGTTTAATAACTCATCCCCCCTGAACCTCAAAGCTCTCCAAATTCAGAGGGCTAAAAAAGGAAGAGTCCAAGGGAGCTCCCCACAACATTTGGTGCACCTAGGATGCAGGGGAGTCATTTTATATACTAATGAAATGTTTTATTTTCAACAGCTAAAAATGGCATTTCATTTAGTTTTCTAACAAAACGCTCGCTGCCATTTCGGTTTCTAACATTTTGAAACAAAACAATGAAACAGCATGTTATTTTTTTGTATGGTGCCCACCTCTAGGCAAGAATCCCAAAATGAAAAACCTTCGGATTGTTGTACAAAGTAGCAACAGCAGTCGAAGCAGCATCAGCAACGACAACAACACATCATGCAGAGGAGAACCTTTCTGGAGTGGAAGGGATGCATGCATGATTTTTTTTTCCTTTGGGCAACAGGATACATTAGTGAACCAACGTTTCCTTCAGAGGTAATGTACAAGCCTTTAAATTGCTCAGAGTGATTCAGGAGATGATATGGAATGACAACAGTGACTTTTGTTATGTATTGATCTGTAATTCCTTGTTGAAGTAACTGCCTTCCTGTTCCAAAGGGAACAGGTCTATTGGTTGATTCTAGTTGCTGCATTTGGATCTTCAATCCTATTGGTTCCTGCCAAAAGGCAGCCTTGTGATTGGTTGTAATTGTTCCCTCCAAAATGTATCTTTTCCTAGCCAGTCCTGGCCCCTATAAATGTAACTCCCTCTCCCCAGTCCTCAGTCTTGTCTCTCCCTGATTAAAGAGCTGTTCACTAGAAGCTGTCTCCAGCCTGATTTGTCTCTGAGCTGAAATCACTGCTGAATCACTAACCCCACGCTGCAATACTGGCGACGAAGGTGGGATCCGGAATGCTGAGTAGCAGAGGCCCATCACGCTGACTCAGAGTCCGGATCGCAGCAGAGACAAGACTCACCTGCTGGCTAGAAGACGACCCTGCCCGCCTGGAGAATGGAAAGTCCATGGGTCTTGGAGCCCTTCCAGCTGTCCAAGCCTCACACTTGGGAGGACTATGTTGAGCGTTTCGAGTTCTTCGCGGTGGCTCAAGGAATCACAGATGCCAGCAAAAGAAGGGCCATGTTCCTGAGTTGCTGTGGGTGGGAGACCATGTTGGCCAAGGCGCTGCTTGCCCCAGCAAAGCTGAGTGAGACAGCACTCACAGACATTTTCGCCCGGCTGACAAGCCACTTGGCACCTACCAAAACCCAGATGGCCTGGCGGATGGAGTTCCAGAAAAGGCAGCAGCAAGCCGGAGAATCTGTGGCTGCATTCCTGGCAGGACTCCGGGAGCTTGCTCAGCACTGTGGCTTCCCAAATATTGAAGACACTCTCTTGAATCAATTTGTTGGGGGGCTCTGCAGCAAAAAAGCCCAAAGGCGCATTGTGGCAAAGGAAGATGTCACCCTTGCCTCCGCCTTGAAAGAGGCCTCTGCCACAGAGAATTATGAGCAGGAAGAGCTCAATGCCAGCGGCAAGACCACAAAGCTGTGGGTAGAGGCTGCCCATGCCATGGATGAGCCAGAGGCTAGTCCAAGCCAGAGCCCAGTCCATGGTGTCGAGTTGGTGCGTCAGGCGGATGCACGGCCCAAAGATCGCCGAGGCGCTTGCACAGGCTGTGGCGGACACCATGAGCGGAAAAGCTGCCGTTTTCGTGATGCTACGTGCAGGGCTTGCGGTAAGACAGGACACATCGGCCGGGTCTGTCGGTCAGTGGCAGCTGCAACAACGGAATCACCTAGATCAACATGTCGCAGATCATCCACCACAACTCATCTCCTAGACGACTGCAATTATCTCACAGAGATCAACGGAGAGATCGTGCAGTTTCTGGCGTAGGGCAAACCATCCATCAGAGTGAAGATCGAAGGTCGACATGGAGGTGGATTCCGGATCAGGATTCACCATTGTCTCAGACCAGACTGCAAGGGGGCTCTTTCCTGGGGGTAAGTTCCCCTCTCTGGAGCCATTCCCTGCAACCTTGCAATCATACACGGCGGGCCGCATCCACATTCTAGGAATGTGTGCTGTGAGGGTACAATTCCGGGAGAAACAGGCTGTGCTTAAATTGGTGATTGCACAGGGGAGTTGCCCCAGTCTTTTGGGTACTGACTGGTTTCCTGCCTTGGGGCTGAGTATATCAGGGCTCAACTCAGTCCAAACTGCCCCTGAGTTGGGCGAGGTATTAGGCCAAGAATTTGCTGAACTCTTCAGTGGAAAGCTGGGTTGTTATAAAGGGTCTCCAATTGACTTTGAGCTGGACCCCAGGGTGGCTCCAATCCGACTCAAGCCAAGGCGAGTGCCTTTTGCGCTGCAACCCAAAATTGAGGCGGAACTGGACAAATTGGTAAAACAGGGAGTTCTTTCACCTGTGGACTCTTCTAGGTGGGAGACCCCTATCGTCACACCCCTTAAGGCGAATGGGGAAGTGAGGATTTGTGCAGACTACAAATGTACCATCAACAAGGAACTCAGGGGAAATTCATACCCAATTCCAGTCAACTCACAGCTGTTGGCAAAATAGGCTGGGGGGGGGGAATTTCACCAAACTTGATCTGGCTCAAGCTTACCAACAGCTGCCAGTGACTCCGCAATCTGCGGAAGCACAAACGATTGTAACGCACAAAGGGGCTTTCAGAGTGAACAGGTTACAGTTTGGAATTTGTGTGGCTCCAGGAATTTTTCAAGGGCTAATGGAGAGCCTGTTAAGGGGTCTGCCAGGGGTCTTGCCATTTTTTGATGATGTTCTGATTGCTGGAAAAGACCCCCAGGAACTAGTGGGCCGTATCCGTGCTGTGTTACTCAAATTTGAGGAGGTGGGGCTGCAGCTGAAAAAGGAAAAATGCAGTTTTGGGGTGCCATCTGTGGATTTTTTGGGGTTTAAAATTGATGCAACAGGCATCCACCCCACTGACTCTAAAATTAAAGCCATTACTGAGGCACCACGCCCACGGAACAAGACGGAGTTACAGTCATTCCTGGGACTTATTAACTTTTACCATTCATTCCTACCTCAGAAAGCTTCAATAGCGGAACCGTTGCATAAACTATTGAAGAAAAAGAGTGTGTGGTGTTGGGCTCAGGCACAGCAGAAGGCTTTTGACACCTTGCGGGACATGCTGACTAGCAGGAGCGTCCTTGCTCATTATGATGAGTCGAAACCTCTTGTTCTGGCATGTGATGCTTCTCAATATGGGCTGGGAGCTGTGCTGAGCCATAGGGAAGCGGATGGGTCAGAAAAGCCCATCTCGTTCTATTCTCGTACGTTGTCGCCAACGGAGCGCAACTACGCACAAATTGACAAGGAAGCCCTGGCAATAGTGGCAGGGATTAAAAAGTTTCATTACTATTTATACAGTCGCCACTTCTTCCTTGAAACTGACCACAATCCTCTGTTAGGATTGTTCCACCCGAACAAACAGACGCCGCAGATTCTCTCCCCCAGAATGCTGCGATGGTCTATATTCCTGAATGGGTTCCAGTATACCCTGACCCATGCTCCAGGGAAAAGGTTGTGCCACGCTGATGCACTAAGTCGCTTGCCCCTTCCTGGTGTGTGCGATGCAGATCCTGCCCCAGCTGAATGAGTGATGATGCTGGAAACACTTCCGGGGGGGCCTGTAACTGCCACTGAAATAGCTGAGAGAACAAGGAAAGATCCCGCTCTCTCCCGTGTGCTCACTTGGGTGGGGAGGGGATGGCCAGGTGGCCCACATGAGGAAAACTTTAGACCGTATGCAACAAGGCAACATGAGCTATCCCTGCATAAGGGCTGTCTCCTATGGGGAGACAGGGTGATCATCCCAGCACCACTGAGAAACAGGGTTCTGAATACACTGCACTTGGGGCATCCGGGAATGGTCAGGATGAAGTCGCTGGCCCGGTGCTATGTATGGTGGCCTGGGATGGACCAAGATGTTGAACGATGGGTACGGACGTGCAAGGCATGTCAGGAAGTGCGCCCAGAAGTGGCCAGAGCACCAGTCCACTGGTGGGAGCAGACCCGGACTCCCTGGAGCTGGCTGCACTTAGATTTTGCTGGGCCATTCCAAGGAAAGGTTTTTTTGGTTATTGTTGATGCGTATTCTAAATGGTTAGAGGTGGCTATGGTTCCCAGCATGTCATCAGCTGCAGTCATCAAGGTGCTGAGACAGCTGTTTGCAACCCATGGGTTGCCCGAGACCATTGTCTCAGACAATGGAGCAGCCTTTGTATCCCAAGAATTCAGGGCATTTCTGGCTGATAATTTCATAAGAGGGGTCACCTCAGCTCCTTTTCATCCCTCATCGAATGGGCAGGCTGAGCGCATGGTGCAGACAGCCAAAGGATCTCTTGCACGCTTGATGGAGGGTGACTGGTCAACGCGCATTGCCCGAATGTTGTTCTTGCAGCATGCGACGCCATGTACTACTACGGGCAAGACGCCAACAGAGCTGCTTCTAGGTAGAAGGCTGGTGACGGTGCTGGAGTATGTCCACCCAGACAAAATGCCAAACCGCAAGGCTAGAGCACCTCCACAGGCAGAGAGCGACTCTACAAGGTATTTTGCTCCTGAAGATTTGGTCTGGGTGAGAAATTATGCCAGAGGTCCCCTGTGGGTGCCAGGGGTGATCACCAGAGTGTCTGGGCCAGTCTCTTATTACGTGACCATTGAAGATGGCAGGGTCTGGCGTAGGCACGTGGACCAACGGAGGCGCAGAGCACACAGTAGACTTGGTACCGGTATGGGTGAATTGCAGCCTGAGAGTGACACTACCCCCATTAATGATTCACAGCTGCAAGACCAGAGCAGATATGCCCCAGGAATGCAGGTACCAGTGGCGTCTGCAAATGAATCTGCTCCTGCAAGTCCTCATGGCGCCGAGGAACAGATCAGGGACACTGAGTTGTCTGAAATCCCCCCTATGTCAGACGAAACTATTACAATAGACTCTCCACCACAGACACTGCCTGCTGAAGCCCCTGCAACACCCGTAGTCAGGAGATCAACTAGAAGTCGCAGGGCCCCACAATATCTAAAGGATTACGTGTGCTGTGCCCACCAGGGGGGGAGGGGTGTTATGTATTGATCTGTAATTGCTTGTTGAAGTAACTGCCTTCCTGTTCCAAAGGGAACAGGCCTATTGGTTGATTCTAGTTGCTGCATTTGGATCTTCAATCCTATTGGTTCCTGCCAAAAGGCAGCCTTGTGATTGGTTGTAATTGTTCCCTCCAAAATGTATCTTTTCCTAGCCAGTCCTGGCCCCTATAAATGTAACTCCCTCTCCCCAGTCCTCAGTCTTGTCTCTCCCTGATTAAAGAGCTGTTCACTAGAAGCTGTCTCCAGCCTGCTTTGTCTTTGAGCTGAAATCACTGCTGAATCACTAACCCCACGCTGCAATAACTTTATCTGTATAAAAAGTTGATGTGAATTTTGGCCACCAGACTGAAACTATTTCCAGGTTTCTTTGGTCTGAGTGTTTCTTGAAGCTACAACTTATCTAGCTTTAAAGCCTCCCACTTCACCTAAAAATAGTATGCCCTTCTAATGGGGATGGGAATCTATGTTAAAAGCATGCAAACCAAGTTGAACAAAAACAGTCACACCACATGTTGTTCCATTTTTGTTGATAACGTCCTATGGGGAGTTGGGGGTTGGGAGGAGAATCTGAAGTCAAGCCACGTGTTGACTCCTGATTTGTAAGGGAAAACAGCTTCCTCATTACCACTCATCCCTCTTAGGAAGAGCTAGCCACCATGGTACTCCTATACTTAATTCTTCTTGAGAGTTAAACATATTGAAGTGGTGGTGGGGGGGAGAGAGAGGCAGCTGCAAGATTGACTCCACCAGTGTATACATTAATAATGGATTTTAGAAAAAATATACTTGACTTTGTGTAAACTTTGTCACCCCCTTTAGATTTCTGCATCTGTTTCCATTAAAAACACGTCAGCTCCCTCCCAATTCTTGACTGGAATTCTCCTATATAATATCTGCCTGCCCTAAACAGACCCCTCTTGCAGGATGACAACAATGATGGACTCAAAAGTTATGTTCTGTTCTTCGCTCAGGCCTCTACCCTTTGAGCTGCATTCTTTCTCAATGGCTCTGCAAAGGCTCTGGAGGAGTGGGCAGGACCAGCTGGCTTCCCTCAGAAACCCGAGGCTTCCTGCCACCTTGAGTAAGGAGGAGTCAACGGACACCGGGCTGCAATCAGAAAAATACAGCTGTGTTGCATTTCCAAACACATACAGGAATAACACATGGTGCTGCTGAGGTTTGAGCCAACTCACTCTTGAAAGCCTGGATGTCTGCAGGGTTGGATGCTATAGATGTATGTTTTTATTTCAACCTTAATGAGCCAAAAGCCCTCCTTGAAAGAAACTCCCAAATGGCTGGAAATAAATTAGCCTAAGACCTACAGCAGCCAGCTCTCTGTATCCAATTGCCTGAAGGCCTGTTCTGTGTGGCAAAAGAAGAAGAAGAAGAAAACCTGCCTCCAGACTCCAGTCATATGACACACACCCCTCCAGAGATGCCACGTGCTCACTGGGGGATGCTGACTTGCAGAGTTCGGCATTGATTGGCAGCCAGCTTTGTTAGCAAAGACACCAGAAGTCACATGCAAACTAACTAGGAGAACCACTCCTTACTGCATGCTGTCATGCGTATGCAATTTCTTCATTTATCTATGCTTTTCTCTTTTCTTTTCTTCTTTGGCCACCATTAGCAGAAATGAGGTACACAGGAATGAGAAATCAAAAACAATGACTAGGTAAGAGACATGTGAGGGACTCGCTTAAAAGGGCCATAGGCTGCCTCCTCAAGCATCCTGACCTTCCTGTATGTTTGAAAGGATTTTGCCCTATATATCACAATCAACACTGGATAACCCAGTTCTATTAACCATTAATGAAGAAGCCATCGAAGCACAGGAACACTCGCATGCATGCACCTGTACAATGCAGACCTAATGCTTTTCAAAGACAGACCATTGTGCTTCCAAACTGTAACTATTTACACAAAAGAAGAGTACCTTTTATACAAAATCCATTCTAAAAATATACACCACTGGGAGACTCCTGTAGCTGCTTCATTTCTAGCTTGTCAACGTTATTAGCTCTCAAAGAGAATTAAGTTAACTTCACTAGTCCTAAGTAGACGATTAACGTTGCATAGTCTTTCCATAGACCTAGTTCCACTAGCTCCACTAATAAAGCCAGTGCTGAGAGATCGTGGATACTGAAGTCCAAAACCTCTAAAATCCACCAGCTTAGACAAAACTGATATGGAATAGAACTAAACAAAGTACCTGAATACAGGTACTATTTGCAAAGGTTTTTTTTGCTACTAAGTTCACCAGGTTATGAATGTTCACTGGAAGGACAGATTTTGAAGCTGAGGCTCCAATACTTTGGCCACCTCATGAGGAAACGGGACTCCTTGGAAAAGTCCCTGATGTTGGGAAAGATTGAAGGCAAAAGGAAAAGGGGACGGCAGAGAATGAGATGGTTGGATGGTGTTATCGATGCAACCAACATGGGTTTGACCAAACTCCAGGAGGCAGTGGAAGAGAGAAGGACCTGGCATGCTTTGGTCCACGGGGTCACGAAGAGTCGGACACGACTTAACGACTGAACAACAACTATTGCCAGGTTGTCCACATTCCCATTATGTGAGTTTTCATGACTGAATCCTCAAGGCAAGTTGAGGGCCCCCCCTCCCTCCAAGTTCCAGACTTCTTCTTCCAACATTTGTGCAAAAACAAGGTTCATTCTTGCCCTGCTTTCCCATGTTAGCACCAGAAGGCATCATAACCCTCACGTTAGTATGCCAGGAGGCCAGGAACAAGGCAAATGGATGGATGTCACCATTTGGGCCCATAATGACACACATAGAAAGCAACACTTTCACATACAGCCAGTGAGCTCTGGCACAATCACCTCTTTCTTGCACACACAAATTCTTTCTTCTTCCAGTAATTCAGCCTCTGAGATTTGTCTCCCAGTCTGAACATCCAGATGAGTTTAGCAATTCCCTGACTTCAGCTGCTGCCTGGACACCTGACGATCCTCTCTCCCGAATGCCTGCTATCCTGCAGTAGATTCCTAACCTGCTTACATGTGGCCCATCTATGCACCGTTTGGTTGTGTCAGCTGAGCTTCCAACTGCTGTGTCCTTGTATGTCTGTGACTGCTGTTGATTCAAAGATCTCCACATGGCTATAACATTTGAATCTCCCCTCTGTGCACAAACGTGAGGAGTTGCATGTTCTCGGTGATCCGTGGAATAAAAGGAGATGCTGTCATCATCTTGTACACGGCCATTACTTTCTGGTTCAAACATGAAGGTGAAATTAAATAGGATAATTATGGGTACCATGGATCAACACAAAGACAAATAAGTGGGTTCTAGATCAAATCAAGGCTGAACTCTCACTTGTAGCTGATAGAAGAAAAGATTATTAAGCATTAAGTAGACATGTTGCTAGAGTCCATGCTCATGATCATTCTTACTACAGTATCCCTGATTACAAAATAAAACCTGGACAATGAAGAAAGCTCAAAGGGAAAAATGATTAATCTGAAATGTGGTGTTGGGGGGAGAAATTTACACAAACCATGGGCCTACAGAAGGACAAATTAATGGATTCTAGATCAAATGAATTCTCAACCTTCCCTATCAGCTAGTAAGACCAACTAACCTGATGAAATTGTACTCAGGCTATAGGAAAAGAGGAACTGTTCTGCCCCACTGCACCATGGCAGAATACTCCAGAGTGGCAGGAACAACCACACTTAATGCTCCTTTTCTGGGCTGCTGCCAGTTGAATCTGGAGGAGTGTGGATCGCTGAAAGGGCCTCCTCTAATAGCAGATGGGAGTACGAGATGCTTGCTCTTTGTCTCAACAGAGTTATGGTTCTTTTGAAACTTAGTGTTGTTTGTATTAGTTTTATACCTTTACATTAATGCTTTGATGTAAAGACTCTGCAATGTTTAAAAGACTGGCATAGATTCAAACAAGATGTGAAAATTTACAATTTACAACTTCTTTTTGGAACAGATCATCACAGAACCTTTTAAAGAACCAAAGGTGTGTGTGTGTGTGTGTGTGTGTGTGTAGATAAATTCATATATCTTTGATCTGGTTTTTACAATCCCCCTTCTCCACTATTAAAAGAATTGAAGTCAAATGTATTATTGGGAAGTGAACCATCTCCCCACTGTTGTACAAACTCACCCGGAGACTTGGAATGCTGTTAGAGGAAACTGCTTAAAACAGCACTGTTAAGAAACAGCTCAAACTCTGTTAATGCCATTTCCTTTTGATTGACTAAGCCACAGTGCAGGAGCCTCTGTGAGGTTTGAAATGCACAGGGAACAGAAGGAGAACTGCTAGAGGAAGAGAGGATTGCAAATATACTGGTTACCCCCAAGAATGGGCAACTTGGGACAGTCTGTGAGTCAGCGGCACTCACCAAAAGTTAGCTTCCCAGCACCAAAATGCTGAAATTCAAAACAAGAAGTGATAACTAATTCCTGTTTTTAAAAAAGTTTTGGGGATGGGAGGGGTGTAGACCAAAGCTTGCTTGCTTGCTTGCTTGCTTCCTTTCTTCCTTCCTTCCTTCCTTCCTTCCTTCCTTCCTTCCTTCCTTCCTTCCTTCCTTCCTTCCTTTGTTGCTTTGCTGGAACACACCCAACACACAAACATTATGTAACACTTGACAAAATTACACTGTGGGCAACAGCAAGGTCCTCCAGTCAATATGGTGATGTTAGTGATTTAATTCTGGGAGTTGTACTTCCAGTAAGTAACATGCCCTCAAGCAATGCAACAATTAGTATGCATAAGTAAAGCAAATTTGCATATGATGCTTTAGTGTCATTTTTTTTAAAAAAAATCTATACCTGATGTGTGATAAAACCTTCCCGACTTGTCAAGATAGTACAGTAATTGGACTGTGGTGAGATGCCCCCCTTAGTTATTATTCAGGTTCAGGCACCTATGCGATGGAGACAACAAAGAAGGGGAAAGAAGAGAAGGGGAAGCAGTAGCACATTTCCTGGGCCACCATATCTTTGTCATCATTTGCAGTGTTCATCTACCATATAGCCCTCTGTCTTTATTAACCAGTATATATAGCCTTCTGCCCTTGCTACCTCATACTAGAGATGGGCACGAATGGAAAAAATGACAATTCGGTTTTTTGTTTTTCGTTGTGGGTCCCATTTTGGTTTGTTTTCATTTTTTGTGAATTTTTTTAAAAAACTTTCGTTTCATTTTTTCGTTTTTTGTTTTTACCCGCTTTTTGCGCGATTTAAAGCATTTCTGCGTGCGGGCGTCCCCCAACGCCCCAGACCAGAGGGAAAACACTAAAAAAAATGATGCTGGCAGAGACACAGTATAGACTAGGTACACAGGGAGGCTGCAAAGGCAGCGGCGGGCGTTGCCCAGGGCGTAAGGCAGCCGCAGAGTGACTGTACTGTGGGGCAGGGGAGGTTACTCACTAAGAGGTATGCACGCATGCACACAGGGAGGCTGCAAGAGAAATCTCTTCTTTCTCTCCCCTGAAAGCCAGGCTGCAGCCAGAAGGAACACAGAGAAACACACCTGCCTGGCTGGCCTAAAGTAACGAGTCACAGAGACAGCAATCCCACCCTAACTCCCACTGCAGACTGCAAGGAGGATGGGGCTGCCAGAGCTTTTTATGCCCTCTGTGGCTGCCACACCTACCCAGTCTGCAACCTGGGCATGCTATTGGTTGAAATTGTCCAAGAATTTACATGATCCTATCACATGGCTTGCATCAATTTTGTGGCTGGAATCCATTTTGTGTCATCCTTTGGAATCCATTTTGTGTCATCCTTAATGGGAAAAGAAAAAATACATTGTGATGGGAGAAAGACAAAAACAAATGTTTTAAGGACCGCAACCCCCCGGTAGGTAATAATTTCAAATAATTATCACTGCGTTTTTACGGATGTCCAGGGCATTTTAATACCCAAGAAATCAATATTAGGCATCTGGGAGCCATTTTGGGTCAATGTCCCCTAACTCCCCTTAAAGGAAAAAAAACAGCGATCTGAGAAAAGACATAAATGCACATTTTAAGGACCCCACCCCCCCTGGTAGGTATTATCAGGCAGAATAAATAATCATCGCTGGGTTTTTACGGATATTCAGGACATTTTTTAACATTTATAAACAGCTCATTTCATTGTCCGTCACCATTAACGAAAACAAAACGTAACAAACCTAATTTTCGTGATTCTGTTCGGTTCGTTCCAATTTCATCACAATTTTTGTTATTTGTTTCGTTACATAACAAAATGAATAATGGAGAGAATTTTTTTTTGTTTCATACCCATCTCTACCTCATACTTTTTCTTCCCAATTCTGACCTCTCTTACTTACCTTATCAAACCTTTGGGGAGATGCTGTGCCATCCCTGTTTTTCCAGACCCAGCCAAGCACACAGTTGTCAGGATAGGGATGTCAAATAATAATGCTTGCAATTTTCTGCTGGGAGAAATTGTCTCTAGTACATCCCTTGGACAAGTTTCCACATCCGTGCAATCACCTTCAATTAAGGCTCATTTCAAAAACTGAAACAAAAACAAAAACCAGCCACCCACCCAGAAACAACAGCTGCTTGAGCCGGCTTGTTGCAGGATTCCAAACAAATGGACAGACCCATGATCACATCACTTCAAAACACAGCCCTTTTGCCAAGTGGTGAAGGGTTTGGCAACTTAGGCTGAGACAGGCCAGGATGGATGAAGAACTATAGCTTTCCCACCACAACAAAATATTTTAACAGCACAGGAACGACATTTGCAGAATCTAAGCCTTTCTCTACTTTGAAGGCTTGCACTGCCTTCCCTTGCTAGTGTATACACAGGACAGGAGTCTCTCCCAACCCAGTCACCCCCATCACCCCACCCCACCCCATGTACACTTATTTGGTTTCTTCAGTTTTAATTATTCACAATTTACCATGGCCTTACAATATTCAATGGGAAATTTAAAATATTCACAGAGACCATCTACAGCAGCTTCTTGTTTCCGATAAAGGCGGAAGCCTTTACTGATATTATAAGCAGGAGTAACATAGGAGTCATGCAAAGGCTCTTGTGGTCTTTTCCCCACTCTCTTGTATGACTCCTGTAGGCTGTATGTAGGATTTGCTTCTATTAACTTTTTCTATCGACGGTTTTAAGCACCCACAATAGGTCTTGGCAATAACTCAAGCAATAACTCAAATGCCGAAAGTCTCATAGGCTTAACTAGGGATGGGCAGGTACCAGGAGGACCCTCTGGTATCGACTGGGCCAGGTTTAAACCCCTCCAGCCATTAAAGGTCAGGTAGGGAACGCGATCCCGTGGAACTGCCTACCCGACCATTTTCAGAGGGCTGCTGCCCAGCTGTCAAT
Organism: Phrynocephalus guinanensis; assembly: GCA_037367245.1. Lineage (NCBI taxonomy): Eukaryota > Metazoa > Chordata > Lepidosauria > Squamata > Agamidae > Phrynocephalus > Phrynocephalus guinanensis. The sequence continues at coordinate 103,204,994 of CM074734.1, read as the reverse complement.
GGCTGGAGCCCTTTAAAAATGGCTCCCGGAGTCCCAGGCACCGAATCTGGTGCTTCTAGGACCCAGGGGAGTCATTTCATTTTGTTTCATTTCGTTTCACATGGGGGGGGAATTAAAAATCGTAAGAAACAAAACAAACAAAACAGGGTGAACATGAAACGAAACAAAACAAAACATTATTTTTCCGTTTCATGCCCATCCCTTGACTTAACTATTCATTCATACATGAAGGCCTAGGCTTCAGGGAAGGTCGTTTTTCAAGAAGATAATGATAATGCCGGAGCCATGAAGATGTGTAGCACCATTCTAATGAGAATCGTGGAGAGCTTGGTAATTGTTCTTGAGAAGGACTAGAACTAAACAGCATTAACATAATGTCATCTCATGAACACATAGATAGATACACAGAGACACTTCACGTTGGATGAACAGTAGATTATTACATTAAATAAATTAACATTTTAAATGGAATTACCTTGCAAAATATGGAAATACTGTATGGAATATCCGCAACAAATCTTACTTTATGGGAATACTCCTTGGTCTCCCACCTGTCAGTCTGGGGGATAGAGAAGCTCATAACCATGCTCATATGGAAACATCTGGAGCCTGATTCCTCCCCTGTGGGGGCTTCAGTATCACTTGGAACTAAGGAGAGGAGAGGACGACCTTCCTCCCCTCTTACATCACTCTTCTTTCCACCTCCAGGTCTTTCATTTTGTACTGAAGTTTTAAGACCAGTGCCTTTGAGAATTGCACAAGACGTCTGTGTGAGGTGGAACAGCTACAGAAGGGAAGGTGTTAAGATGTCCCCTTCACTTTCACTGTTCAGCAGAAATGCTCAGTTACTGTTCTACAGATTAAAATAGGACCTGAGAAATAACATACTGCATGAATATGCCTGAAGGGCCCATATTTGGTTAAGAGGTGCAATGTAAATTCTATACAGAGAAGAAAAAGTCTTTAGCTAATCTCTCTAGCTCTGTACCTGGTCTGATCCTGCACGATTCTTTTTACAATATTCTAAGTACTCAGAAGGGGGTAAGTGTGTGAGTGAGTGTGTACATATACATATTGTACACATTTTAATACTTAAATAGACATAATTTTGACAGGCTCATTTTTACAGGGGTACAGAGTTAAATATATTAGAATTTAGGGCCTGAAAATATAATTTAGGATTACCATATTTTCCACTCTACAAGATGCAGCCCCCCCCCCAAAAAAAAGCAAGGGGAAATGTCTGTGTGTCTTCTAGAGCAAATAGGCCCCTCTACAGCCATGGAGCCTCTCCCCACCATCCCTGCTGCTCCCTTCTGCCTTGTCCCCAAAGAGGTCTCCTCTGTGGAGCCTCTCTCCACCCTTCCTGTTCTGCAACCGGGATTCCCCCCATAAAGAGGCTTCCCTCCACAGAGCCCCTTCCCTTCTGCAGCCTCACCTGGTTTGCAATGAGGCTTCCTTCCAGAAGACCCCTCCCCTCCCCTTCTGCAGCCAGGATTTCCCTGCCATGAAGCCTTAGGCCAAATATTTGTTCTTTTTTTCCTCCTCTAAAAACTAGGTCCATCTTATGGTCAGGTGCATTTTAGAGAGCGAAAAATACAGTAAATAAACCCTTAAGACCTTTCTACATATGAAAAATTGGGGATGAATCTCTAGTAACTCTCCTTACCAATGCTAGCTAGCAATAGACATTATTGATAAGGCACAGACAGTACAGTGGGTACAGGTTTGGCCAGTCCCAGTCCCGTCAGGGAAACCTGGATTCTGATCAAATCTCCCTTCAGCACTGAGGAATACTGACATACTAGACTAGAGGAAGAAACCAATTCTGACCAGGTTCTCTCACTCAAGCTGCGATGCCCAGTCTTCATGTGGTTAGAATGGCATTCCTATTGCATTCACATGGACACAAACTATGACTTGGTCCTTCATGGAAAGTCCTATTCAGGTGATTACTGAATACAGGCAATGATCCCTCACTCATGAGGTTAGAGAATTATTCGAATTAGACTTGCCTGCCTGCAGGCCCTTCACAGAAGCCACACAACCAGGTAAAAGGCATGTGTGTGTGCCACTGTATGACACCTCCTCCTGCCCATGCCAACACTAACCACTGCCATCTGAGGAACAGTGGATTCCAGACTGCATTCTTCAAACTGAGATAACCTGACAAGAGAACCTCAGCTATACTGATGATACATTTTTACATCATTTCATAATTTTCCATTCACATGACATACAACTACAATTAATTCATTGGTCCCAAAAACTGGTTTATTTCCTCCTTGCTGGGAGGGTTGTTTTAAATTGTTTTAAATTGTCCCAATGATATATCTCTTAATTCCATTGTTTCATTGTGTGTGTTTCTGTTCAGTTATTTCCTTTGAGAAGAGGTCAGGCAGCCATTCCACATTCCTCCAGAGTAGAGTCAGGAGACAACCTCACCTCACCCCCCCTTGTGAGTGAAAAAGGCTTGATCAGAGAAAAGGGCATTTCCTCCTTGAAACTGTAAAGAAAGAAGTGTAACGTTAAAACATTGACATCTTCTCTCTCTCTCTCTCTCTCTCTCTCTCTCTCTCTCTCTCTCTCTCTCTCTCTCTCTCTCTCTCTCTCTCCCTGCTCATCACAATACTTTGCAAATCTTTTAAAATCTGCTTCTTTCTCCAGATGTAGTCCAAAAGGGAAAAGAAGGATGAAAGCCAGTGAAGAAGGAGAGATATGGAGGGAAATAAGAAAAAGGGAAAGAGTGAGTACAAAAGGGAAGGGAAAGGGGGAGAAGGAAAGAAGGCTCACACTACTACTCTATTGCACTATCAAGTGAGTACACCCTTAAGTGACAATGTCCAAATTGAGCACAGTGTCAATATTTTGTGTGGCCACCATTATTTTCCAGCACTACCTTAACCCTCTTGGGCAAAGAGTTCACCACAGTTGCACAGGTTGCGACTGGAGTCCTTTTCCACTCCTCCATGACGACATCACAGAGCTGGTGGATGTTAGAGACCTTGCGCACCTCCACGTTCCGTTTGAAGATGCCCACAGATGCTCATTAGGCTTTAGGTCTGGAGACATGCTTGGCCAATCCATCACCTTGAGCGTTGGCTTCTTTAACAAGGCAGTGGTCATTTTGGAGGTTTGTTTGGTATCATTATAATGTTGAAATATTGCCCTGCGGCCCAGTCTCTGAAGGGAGGGGATTATGCTCTGTTTCAGTATGTTGCAGTACATGTTGGCATTCATGGTTCCCTCAATGAACTGTAGCCCCCAGTGCCAGCAGCACTCCTGCAGCTATAGACCATGACACTCCCACCACCATGCTTGACTGTAGGCATGACACACTTGTCTTTGTACTCCTCACCTGGTTGCCACCACACATTCTTGACACCATCTGAACCAAATAAGTTTATCTTGGTCTCATCGGACCACAGTTTATGGTTCAAAAACTCCATGTCCTTAGTCTGCTTGTCTGCAGCAAACTGTAGGTGGGCTTTCTTGTGCATCATCTTAGAAGAGGCTTCTTTCTGGGATGACAGCCCTGCAGACCAATTTGATGCAGTGTGCAGCATATGGTCTGTGCACTGATGGGATGACCCCCACCCCACCCCCTTCAACCTCTGCAGCAATGCTGGCAGCACTCATATCTATATCCCAAAGCAAGCCTCTGGATATGACACCAAGCACGGGCACTCAACTTCTTTGGCCGACTATGGCAAGGCCTGTTCTGAGTAGAACCTGTTTTGTTAAACCATTGTATGGTGTTGGTCGCCGCGCTGCAGCTCAGTTTCAGGGTCTTGGCAATCTGCTTATAGCCTAGGCCACCTTTATGTACGCCAACAATTCATTTTTTCAGATCCTCAGATAGTTCATTATCATCAGGTGCCATGTGGAACTTCAAGTGACTAGTATGAGAGAGTGAAAGCAATAACATGAAATGTGAGAGTGAGAGTGATAACACAATAACACAAAATGTGGGTGAGAGCGATAACACCTGATCCATCTTCACACCTGAGACAGCTGGGCCCAATTTGGACATTGTCACATAGGGGTGTATTCACTTTTGTTGCCAGCAGTTTAGACCTTAATGGCCATGTGTTGCGTTATTTTGAGGAGACAGCATATTATTTCTTTATGAGGTGTGGTGTGTGTGTACTCATCTCTCTCTCTCTCTCTCTCTCTCTCTCTCTCTCTCTCTCTCTCTCTCTCTCTCTCTCTTTGTGGGTGGGTGGGTGGGTGGGTGATAGAGAGAGAGAGACAAAGAGAGAGAGAGAAAGAGAGAGAGAGAGACATCTCACACAACTGCATGTCAGCTGGAAAAAATGTATCAGTAAAACAGAAGTATGAAAAGAATCAATATAACTAGGGTTCTTTTCTCACGTGACTGTGAGAAAAGAACCCCAGTTAATTTTTTATAAATATTTATTTATTTATTTATTTATTTATTTATTTATTTATTTATTTATTTATTTATTTAGAATATTTTACCCCACCTTTCTCCTTGGAAAAAGACCCAAAGTGGCTTACAATAATGAGGGACAATATACAGCCCAGAACATTTAAGACGTATTCAAGTTAAGAACAGGGAATTAGAAGAAGCATCTGACAGCATTAAAAGGTAACATTTAAAGCTACCAAGAGCATGCAAAAAAAAATCCATTATGAGGGATGGAAACTAGCATGGAAAACACTGGCGTTCTTATGAAATCACTCAATGAAATTATGTCTGATAATCCATGTAAAAGTCACATAACAGGTAGTCCCTCATTCAGGGAAGGCTTGCCTGAAGAGGAAGATCTTTGCCTGATTCTGGAAAGACAGTCATGGCAGAGATGGAGCAGTCCTGTCCTCCAGCAAGAGGGAGTTCCAAAGTTTGGGAGTAGACATGGGCACAACCAGAAAAAATGACCTTTCGAGTTTTCGTTTGTCGGAACGGGTCTGTTTCGGGTCATTTCCGTTTGTCGTGAAATTGTTCAAAAATTTGTCATTTCGTTTGTTGTTTGTCATTTGTCTTTTTCACCACGATTTAGCGCGATTTGACTTCCCAGAGCATAGGGGCGTCCCGCACTCAGGGCCGGCGCTAGGTGTTTTTGCGCCCTAGGTGGCGGGCGGGGTGGGGGGTGGGTGGCGGTGGGAGGTGCGGGCGGGCGGTGGTGGCGGGGGGCCATGGGTGGGCGGCAACAGCAGCAGGGGGCAGGTACGGGCGGGCGAGCGGCAGCCGCGGGCAGGCGAGTGGGCGGGGGTCGGCGCGGGCGAGTAGGTGGGTGGTGGCGCGGGCCGCAGGCGGGTGGCGGCGCGGGCGGGCAGGCGAGTGGGCAGTTAGGATATCACTTAGGATAGAGGTTATGTTCTTGGCTTGCACCCCAAATGTGTGTGTGTGCAAGCAAATTGAAGTTGGGAAAATAGAAAATAAATGATAGTATATAATATATTTTTAAAATAAATCCACACCTCCCACTCCCAGTCGAACCTCCCCCTCTATCCAATATCAGAAAAAAATCCTCACAAACTGCCAGAGAAGAAATAAAGAATAAACTGCTAGACAGACAAAGCTGCAGGGAATCAAAGAAAATATTTTCTAAATTCAATTCCCTCCCTGCCTGCCTAACTTAAATCCTAAAGCCTCCAGCCTCCCTCCTCAATCTCGATCGGATCACACCAGCACCAGCAGCCAGCCCTCCTCCCTCAACCACATCCATACACCTGACTGCAATTTCTGGAAGGTGCCTCAGCTTTTAATGCCCTCCGAGACATCCAGAAGTGTCAGTCAAAAACCTGGTGATGCCATTGGTGGAATGGTTCAAAAAATTTGCATGGTCCCATCCCATGCCCAGCCCAAATGGGCAGGTCTAAAAAAATAAAAAATAAAATAAAATAAGATAAAATCAATACGATGTTTTATTGCTATTAAAAAACCCACTGCTGCTACTATGAAAATTCAGGCATTTAAAATAAATAAATTTCACATGTTTTTGTGGTGATTTGGTGTGTTTTTTGACCACGATTTCAAAAGAAATATTGCGGTCGCCATTTTGGATCCCCCCCACCGCATGGCATGGCGAGATGACGAGGATGACCCCCCCCCGCCTGGTGCAAGCAGCCCAGGACAGGAGAAGAGGGGGGGAAAGGCTGGGGACCCCCCAGAAACCACCCCTCTGGTAGGTGGCAAAGCCTCAGGCAGGCATATTTTCGCCTGCTTTTTTGGCCGGGAGTCGGGTTTTTTTTTAAAAAACTTTTAAAAACTTTTTCTGTGCTTCGCATTGCGCGATCGCCACGATGCCACAAACAGAAACGAAAAACCCGACCAAATTTTTCTTTTTTTGGTTCGAGTTCGAGTTCTGACGGCTTAATTATCGTTACCGTTTCCGTTACGTAACGGAAACGAAAAATGGAAACGGAAACGGAAATTTCGCCGAGTCGTGCCCATGTCTATTTGGGAGCTGCAACAAAGAAGGCGATTTCATGTGTTCTTATGAGATGCACCTGTGAAGGTGGTGACTGAACCCTCAGAAGATAATTTCCGAGCACCCCAATGCCTTATTTGTGAAGCAGGCATTTTAGCTTGGCTGCTTATTGAGAGAACTTCGGAAGCAGCTTGCCTGCACAGGCTATCTGGAGCCTGAGTGATTATGCACATGTGCTTGGAGAGCAGCCAGCACTAGAGCTATCCCCCTCTTCCAAGCTCAGCTGATGTTTCCCTGATAAAGGGAGAGGCTGTTCAAAGACTCTTGCAAGCTTGTAGAGACAGGGCAACTCTTACTACTCCCACAGGGACAATGAACTCCCAGTAAATTACACTCAGAATGTTTTTTGATGTCAGCCACTGCCTCAAGGCCCTACCACAGTGCCCGCTAGCACACAATAAAGTTACACTCCAAGGAGCCAGACCTCCTGAGGTACGGAAAGAGACATGCTGTGGGGAGAAGTGGGATCTGCTGAAAGCCTGCTACACAATGGCCAGAAACCATTTAAATCTTATGTTCTTAATGCCTACTCAGCAAGCCTTGATTTTACGAGTGCCTTATTCCAGTGAAGTAAGCTTGTCCTATTGTGGCATTCCCACCATGGAGGTTATGGCAAATTAAGGATTTATATACAATGGCCTTTTTCTCTCCAGACCTAAAAATACATTAGGTAAGAATCTGTTAAAATTGTTTGAACAAATAATGACTTAGTTAACAATTATTTGGTCTATTGGCAAAATTAAAGGAAAAAAACGGGAAGAGAAATAACATATTATTATGGCACTTTGAAAACTAACAGATTTGTTTCACTGTGAGCTTTTGTGGATCAAATTCTCCTTCTTGTTTGATCCAATTTCCCTTTTTTGTGACTAGGTAGAAGCTATTCCTGCAGATTTGGGCAGAAAGTGTAGAGAAGCCTGATGATTTTTTTAATATCTCAACCCCACCTTCCTGATACCAGAATCTAGTCCATCTCCCAAGCCCCTTTCCTTGTGTAATTACTACCTTCATCACAGTCAAGAAAACAGGAAGAAATTATTTTTGAAACTTTTAGAGTAGTTTCCACTGTTAGAGACTTCCTCACTCCCCATAACCAATAATAGAGACTATTTCTAGATGATTGATAGATTGTATAATATGAAGAATACTGATTTTTTTTCCCTCAAAGAAAAGTGTCAGTACAATCTTCTCAGCAATGCTGTTTGGGTGGTGGTTCTTTTTTCCACGGACCTGTTGGAATTTTTTTTATATTTTATGTTATTGTACTGACATGAACTGTGCATGCTTTGTACTGTACTGTAATAGCTTCTTTCTCTTCTGTGCAAATCAGGGATAGATCAGTGTGAGATTTCTTGATCAGTACTCCTACTAACTGAAGGTGTGTGTTGCTGGTCAAGGATATAGTCCAACAGAACTAGAGGCACAAGGTGGGGGAGCATTTCCAATGCAGACCTTATCAAATGTGTCAGTGGTTTACCTACAACTCACCCAGTTTTGAATTCCTGCTGAGTGGTAAGTTAGCACCACTCCAGAAAAAAGTTTACATTTTCAACATTATTTTGTACTTTATACAAAACATTATTTTGTACTCTATACTTCATTGTCCTGATACATAACTTGTACCGTGGACAAGAAGTTACCGTTAGGACAGAATATGGAGAAACAGAATGGTTTCCTCTAGACAAAGGGGTCAGACAAGGATGTATTTTTATCTTCTTATATGTTTGATCTGTATGCAGAAAATATCAGTCAATCTAGATTCCCATGGAGTGAAAATTGGTGAAACATTAATAATTTAAGATATGCAGATGAGACCATCTTACTGGCAGAAACCAAGATACGTGAAATGACTTAGTGAAAGGGAAAGAAGACCATGCCAAAGCAAGACTGAACATCAAGAAAGCAAAAGTCATGATTACAGAGGAAATGAGCAACTTTGACATTAATGAAGAAAATGAAGTGGTTAGAGATTTATTTACCTTGGTTCAATCTTCAGTCCAAATGGAGACTGCAGCCAAGAAATCAGAAGAAGGCTAAGAAAGGCAACAATGAAGGAACTAGAAAAGATTATCAAGTATTGTGATGTTTCACTGGAGACCAAGGCCACGATCATCCATACTGCCTAATATGTAGGTAGTACTAGAGAGAGCTTTCTGAATACCCTGGACTGCAGGAAAAAGTGTTCCAAGATCAAATCAAGTCTGAACTATCCCTGGAGGCAAAAAAGTTGAAGCAGAGGCTGTCCTACTTTGCACATTTTTTGAGAACATAGGATTTTCTGAAAAAGACAGTAATGATAGGAAAGGTGGGATGCAGCAGGAAAAGTGGAAGGTGAACTATGAGATGGATTGACTTTCTAAAGGAAGCCATGGGTTTGAGTTTGGAAGAGCCAGGCAGAGCTGCTGAGAAAAGGATATTTTACAAATAATTCATTCATAGGGTTGCCTTGCCATACGTCAGGGGTGACTTGAGGGCATACATAATTATATATAGTCTATAAATTACTTCAATCCTCCCTCTAAAATAGACTATATATATTATATAATATATAATATGCCCAGTATATATATACTACTACTACTACTTTTGCTATGTCAGTCTTCTTTTTAATAGAATATATATATATTCTATAAAAACAAGACTGACATAGCAAAAGTAGTAAAGGGGAAATAATAATAGTTATTAACACAAACATTAAATCATTATTTTCATCAAAAATTCTGCCACAGCCTTCTGCCTTAAAAAAGGACCTCACGAGTATAAAATTACCTGTAAAATTACCAAAAAAGAAAAAGAAAATTGGTTGCATTAAAACTCATACATACAAACAGCACCAGATAAAACCAGCTGAAACAGCAAGAAGTTGAGCATAAAAGCAGGTGAATTAAAAATGATACATCCAATAGCAGGAGGATAAGAATGCAGGAGACATTAAAAGCTTAAGGAAATAAAAATGCATTTGCCACCCACCTAAAAAAGAAAAAGCCAACCAAAGCTCTCTAGGGAGACAGACAGTTGCACTATTGTTGTGCTACAATTCCTCCAGTTATCTTGTTCTTATTTCATTCTACAAAATCCTTAACTGCTGTTAGATGCGCAATCTGCCCACAGATGTTTATGGGTATAAATTCAAAAGCTGAGCAGGCTATCATTTGTCAGCTTTGTAAATTTGTCTCATGCTGCCCTTTTTACTTCAATCCTCCCTCTATAATATATTCATCATCATCCTTGAGAGCTTGTGTGGACCTCAGTCTTCAATGAATTTGAATTTGAGGCACTTAACGCAGGTGGCCACTCACACATTGTTAAAAAGAGTCCACCCATCACTAATAAAAAAAGCAAAAAGCAGGTGGTTTGAATAAAATTTGTATGTATCAAAGCAAAACTACAAATGATTTTTAAAAATTATTTAAGTAGATTTTAAAAAATAATTTAAGAGCCCCACCTCTTGCCTATGTTACAAAGGGAAGGCCTGAAGTAGGGTGGCTGGCTGTTCATGTTATCTTGGTTGCCTGCATAATTTGGAACTGATTTGGGCGATCAAGATTTTAAGACATGCAGGCTGGGGTCCTACATGTGCCGAACAGTCTTTGTGCTTCAGTTCTGTTCCATACAATGCACGGCGGGTGGCAGAGCCAGGCAGCGGCAGGGGTGGGAGAATGAAGAAGGCACTGCCCACAAATACAGTCCTCCTGCTCTTACTCCTCATTGTGATAATAAGGACAATGAATGCTGAACCAGATTGGACCAAGGCACGCAAAATGGTATATTGTGCTACTTTTCCCTTCAGGCCAAGATGTGTAGTTAATTATCCATATCAGGCAAGTTATTTTGGCTGAAATCCCCACATGAATTTCTCCCTAATGGTAAAAAAATATAGCCCCTAGAGATGGGCATGAAGCGAACTCTGAACCAGAAAAACTGAGAAATCAGGCTGGTTCATGGTTGTTTCACAAACCAGTTTCAGAAAATGAAACACCAAACCTCGCCCCACCCACCCCTGCTTCAAGTGCTTTAACAAAATGGGGGTACTGCTGCCGCCATCCTCAGAGGTAGCAGAACCTGTCTCCCTTCCCAGAGCTAACCTGCTACCTCTGTGCATGCATCTGCCACCCAACTGAAAGGCAGTTCAGGTGCAGAGGCAGCATGTCCAAACTTTGGCCCTCCAGATGTTTTGGACCACAACTCCCACAGTCCTTTGTCATTGGCAATCTAAGCTTAGAATTCTGGGAGCTGTGGTCCAAAACATCAGGAGGATATGCCGGTTAGGCCTAACTTATTAGGGAGCCAGCCTGCTTCCTCTGCACATGTACCAACTTCAAGTAATTTAACAACCTTAAGAAATATACAGGAGAAATATACAGCCTCAATGCCGTGGAATATAGCTACTCCCTGGTGGTCACAGTGAGTCTGGAAACCAAATTTGACTGGCTTTTTTTTTAAACCCCATTCTTCTCCATTTTATCTCTATTTTAACAACTCCGGAAATGGTGGCACACATAGTTGCTGCAGCCCAGTGCTTTCCATGTCGGTACTTTGTGTGGTTCTTTGTGTATGAGTTGTTTTTTATTTTGTGTACATTTTGTTCAGCGGACAAACTTTACAACCGGCAAGACCTTCTCAAGATAGGAGTGTACTACAAGCAGAGTGTTACAGCTGAGTTTCTTAGATTACACAACATCCCAGAGAGCATAGCAAAAAACCCCGGTTCTCCATGGATTGTTATTCCTATGGGGAGGAGGTGGAGGCGGCGTAAAGAGAGGAAGCGGAAGTGAGGCTGCAGAGCTGGAGTGCTGACTAGACTACGGAAACAACCACATAAACCACCACTTCCCAGTCTCTATCTTACAAATGCAAGGTCCTTGGCAAACAAGATGGATGAACTGAGGCTTCAGGTTGTAAGTAATAATATCATGAAGGATAGTTGCATTTTGTTAATTACAGAGATGTGGCTTCATGAAGGCATTCCAGACTCAGTGGTTGGGTTGTCAGGTTACACGGCACAGCGTCATGACAGAACAAAGGACTCTGGTAAAAGTAGAGGAGGAGGTCTCTCTGTGTATGTTAACAATAACTGGTGCACAAATACAGTGATCGTGGACAGACACTGCTCTCCAGATTTGGAGTACATGACTGTCAAATGTAGGCCCTTTTATCTACCAAGAGAGTTCTCTGTTGTCATGATTACAGCAGTTTATATTCCACCGGACGCAAACAGTAACTCAGTCATTGGACTCTTATATGATAGTATTAACCATCAACAGAGCACACACCCAAACACGGTACACATTATAGCAGGGGATTTTAATCATGTGGATTTGAAAACAGCACTCCCCAAACTGTATCAACATGTCAAGTGTGCTACTAGAGAATCTAACACACTGGACAAGGTATATTCAAATATCAGGTTGGGCTACAGAGCTAGACCATTAGCACATTTGGGCCAATCTGATCACATGTCCTTGTTTTTGGTTCCTGCATACGTCCCCATCAGGAAAACTGCTCCTGCCACTATAAAGTCTGTGAGAAGCTGGTCAATTGGTGCATCTCAGCAGCTTCAGGACTGCTTTGACAGGACTAGCTGGGATGTTTTTGAACATCAAGATTTGGAGATTTTCACAGACAGTGTTATGTGTTATATTAGGAACTGCATAGACACTGTTATGGTGAACAAACGTATCCGGATCTACCCAAATCGGAAGCCCTGGATGACTCAGAAAGTCCAGAGACTATTGAAAGAAAGGGATATCGCCTTCAGGTCTGGAGATAGGGCTTCTTACAGTATGGCCCGAGTGAACCTGAAGAGAGGAATTAGAGAGGCCAAACTGGACTACAAGAACAGGATTGAGCGGCATCTGGACAGTAATAACAACAGGAAAGTGTGGCAAGGAGTCCAGCAACTTACGAACTACAAGATAAACAATGGAGTTGTAGCGGGCGATGCAGCATTGGCAGAAGAGTTAAACATCTTTTTTGGTCGTTTTGAGGTGGAAGCACCAAAGGAAGCTGCACTACAGTCCCCAGTCCACAGCAGCTTTATCCTTAAAGTAGAGGAGTATGAGGTGAGGCGTATGCTGCGGACGATCAACCCGAGGAAGGCTGCTGGACCCGATGGAATCCCTGGATGTGTGTTGAAAGACTGTGCAGATCAACTAGCTGGAGTCTTTACCAAGATCTTTAATCAGTCTCTGGCTCAATCTAGGGTTCCATCCTGTTTGAAGTCCTCCACCATAGTTCCTGTACCTAAAAAATCTTATATCTCCAGTCTTAATGATTATCGACCAGTTGCACTTACTCCAGTGGTGATGAAATGTTTTGAAAAACTGGTCCAGAATTACATCACATCACTTCTCCCCCAGAGTTTTGATCCCCACCAGTTTGCATATCGAGCAAATAAATCTGCAGAGGATGCTGTAGCTACAGTCCTTCATGCTGCACTGTCACATCTGGAACAGCGGGGAAGCTATGCAAGACTGCTTTTCGTGGACTTCAGCTCAGCATTTAATACCATCCTCCCTCACAGACTGGTGGTTAAATTAGGGGATTTGGGATTTCCACATTCTATATGTATGTGGATAAATAGTTTTTTTGTCCGGACGTAGTCAGAGGGTTAGAGTAGGTCAATGTACATCTACAGATCTGAGTCTTAGTACTGGCTCTCCACAGGGCTGTGTGCTGAGTCCACTGCTCTTTACTCTTTATACTTACGATTGCATTCCCACCTATCATAACAACATTATAGTTAAGTTTGCGGATGACACCACAGTAGTGGGGCTTATCTCAGCAGGAGATGAGTCTGCTTATAGGGATGAGGTGGAGCGGTTGATTGAGTGGTGCAGAGAGAATAACTTGCTTCTGAACACATTAAAAACTAAGGAGCTCATAATAGACTACAGGAAGAAGAAAACAGATCTTCAACCACTATTCATCAGTGGGGACTGTGTAGAAAGGGTGACCGACTTCCGTTTGTTGGGAGTCCATATTGAGGAGAATTTAACCTGGAGTGTAAACACCTCTGAGCTGCTGAAAAAGGCCCAACAGAGACTGTACTTTCTGAGAGTGCTCAGAAAGAATAACATCACTCAGAGACTATTGGTGTCTTTTTATCATTGTGTAATAGAAAGTGTACTGACATACTGCATATGTGTGTGGTATGCCAGTTGCACGGTGGCTCAGAGGAAATCACTCCAGCGGGTTATCAATATGGCACAGAAGATCATCGGATGCCCACTCCTCACATTGGAGGAATTACACAGCTCCCGCTGTCTTAAGAAAGCTCAGAATATTGTAGGAGATATTTCTCATCCTGGTCACTCTCTGTTTGTACCACTACCATCAGGCAGAAGGTATAGATCTATTAGAACAAGGACGGAAAGATTCAAAAATAGTTTTTACCCAATAGCATTATCCATGCTAAATTCTGTTAAAAATTAAGTTGAACGGTAATATTGGTGTTGAATGTGTTACATATATATCGTAGGGGTGTATGGCTGTTGTTGTTTTTTAAATTGTAGTTTTTATGGATTGTGTAGGAATGTTGCTAGGTGAAAGAGTAGGGATGTGGGTGTGTTTGGTTTTTATGTCAGTTTTAAATGAGTGTAAGTGATGTTTTGGCATGTGAATGTTGGAGTATGTGTATGGATGGTTTGTTTTTAAATTGTAGATTTTACGTCTTGGATTTTTATGCTGGGTTGTGTGAATGACTGACTGGATGGCACTTTTAATCTCGTTGTATTTATACAATGACAATAAATTGCATTCCTATTCCTATTCCTATTCCTATTCCTATTCCTATTCCTACCAGTTATCCCTGTTGCCAGATAGATGGTTCAACCCATGAACCAGTTCATTTTTCTGGGTTTTCTTATTTTGTGGTGAACCACAAACCAGCCCAATTCATCACTTTTCCAGTCCATGCCCATCTCTAATAACCATAAATTAAACAAGCATTTGATGTGCTTTATGTAATTGTCTCCCAATCTGTTGCAGTTTTCGTGGCTTCACTTTACTTTATGGTGGGGCAGGACCTGTGAATAGGTCCTTTTCTACCTGGAAGAGGCTATGAATCAGGAAGGTTGACTGATTAAGAAAATATACTGCTTCTTCCATGTGTTTACTATTTCTGTCACTTCAATATGAATGTAGAATAAGTCTTTAGGAATTGTATTATTTTAGCTTCTGGGAGGTCTGCATAAACAATATTGTAGGCCATAGTGCTCTCCCTCTCTCTCTCTCTCTCTCTCTCATTCTCTGATGGATATTTTTTAAAAAATAAAAATTTTGAATGCATACTGTGTGCCTATGTGTGCGCGCTCACAAGCCTCTTTTAAAAACTGGCTATGAAAATAAAGGAGCAAGCCTTTCCTTGCTTAACTAAAATTTCAGATATTTGGTAGAAGCCAAATTTCCCTAGACTTTCCCGAAGCATGTCTCAGCCCATCAATTGTAGTAGAAACATTTATGGAAAAAGCAGTCTCCCAAATGCCCACAGGGCTAAAGAAACAGGGCTACCTCCTTGATGATGTGTGTACCCCCAAAATCTGATGGGATAACACAGCTCTTAATTGATTCATTTAGGAGTCTGATGCTTTTCTTCTTTGCAAACGGCAAAATGGAATAACAGATGGGTCAGTGTTTCCAGCTGCGATGGCCATATTCTCTGCCGTGTCAGCACACAAAAACCTCTGAGAGAGCCAAGGATTGGCTCCAGCTCCCTTTAAAACCACCAAATGCTTTAAAATTTATAACTTGATGGATTTTAAAGATGCCTCCCTTATTAGTCTCTCCTAAGACTGAGTGGTGGGAAAACCAGAACTTCTCTATTTTTTTTAATTTAAAAAAATTGCCAGGGTTCATGTAAAACCTTTACAGAGGACCCTCGTATAACAAATGGTTTGTATAACATAAAATGCGTACAACATAAAAAATTTCGGAGATGGGGGAAATTTGCTTAACAGAATCACCTATGGGGCGAATCCGTACAATATAAAAATGGTCACGATTAGGGGTTTCATTTGGAATGAATTAATTCCTTTATGCAAGGTACCACTGTATTTCACTTTTGGTTCGTGTGGCTTTCCTCCATGTCCACCTCTCTCTCTCTCTCTCTCTCTCTCTCTCTCTCTCTCTCTCTCTCTCTCTCTCTCTCTCTCTCTCTCTCTCTCTCTCTCTCTCTCTCTCTCTCTCTCTCAAACACACACACAGGGTGAACTTAAGAAAACATGAAAGCCCTGATTCGTCCAGTTTGTAGGAGATCTTAACGCTGGATTTCAGAACACAGTCTCAAGGAGCACAGTCTGATCCTGATGCCAACAGAGAGCTTCATCTTAAAGCTTTTACATCAGGTGCCAGTCTCAGAGCTGTTAGAATGAGTGAAGTTAGTAAAGGATCAACAATGAGTCAAGGTTCAGTGTTTTTAGAATACAGTGGTACCCCGAGTTAAGAGCAATTCAACTTAAGAGTGGAAAACTGTTGGCATTTTAAGTGCCGCCTTACAAATTTTAGATATGGTCTGTTCGACTTACAATTTTTCCCCATTTTTTTGATTTTTTAACTTATTTTTTATTTATTTTTTAGATAGGTACCATGATTTAAGAGTAGTTCAAATTAAGAGCATGCATTCAGAACGGATTAAATTTGTAAGTTGAGGTACCACTGTAAAAGTGATTCCTTCAGGTGCATTAGCTGCAGAGGGCAGGCATATGGTGTCCAGAGAAGGAACCATCCTGCATACCCACAACTTTCACATTCACAGGAGAACCACCACCATCTGTTCATTTGGATACAAGGAGCCATTTCTTGAAAAGGCTTTCAAGGAGGAGCTTTGTCTATCAGCATGGATTAATTAGAACAAACATCCTGCTAGGTTTTTGCCTCAGGATGAGAGTCCTCAAGATTTCTTAAATGCCACAATTAGAGATGACAGGGAATATAGCTAGAACCCAAATTAAGATATTGCCTTAATTTGTTCCCTCCCTGCTAGAGAATACAAGATAGTACACTGAGATAACAGTTGAGCATTATATTAAACATCTGAAATAGGTTTTGTGGCACTTAAAAACTTATAGTTTTTAGTGGGACATTGCAATCTGCATATGATACCTTTGAAAGGTTTTGGCTGGGAGAGAGCTACAGCTAGCGTAAGTCTTTCCCTACCCCACATTCTTTTTAATACTCGGGTACTCTCGGTGTTAGTAATGGAGTACGTCAGAGATGGACACTCAGAGTGATGTGTTCTGTCAGCTATGTAACCAGTCAGTCAGTAATGAAGGTAATTAACCAGTTAAGCTCAGTGAAGTAACAAGTTAACATTTTTACATAATATTATGTTTTTCGTTTATTTATGATTAGAGATGGGCACGACTTGAAAAAAAATTTTTTTCGAGTTGTCGTTAGTCGGGCCGGTCCCGTTTCGGCTCGTTTCCGGTTTTTGCGAAAATTCGCAAAAATTAGTCAGTTCATTTTTTTCGTTTTTTCGTTGTCGTTAGTACTGGTTTTGGGGGGGAGCGGGCTCCTGGAGGCACCTCTGTGGGGTGGGTGCCTCCTCTGGCCCGCTATAAAGGGAAAGCGGGCTCCTGGAGGCACCCGTGGGTGCCTCCTATCCTCACCCACTAGGAAGGGGAAGCAGGCTCCAAGAGACCCCTCTACATGGGGGTCTCCCCTCCTCACCTGCTGCTGCTGCAAAATGCTATGCAATAGCCATATGGATATTGCATACCAGTTGCAGGCTATGAGACCAGTGAGAGTGATAGCGTCATGCCTTCCCTGCACAAGGCTCTCGCACCACCATGTCTCACACAGAAGGGAATTGTACTTGCTGCGTGTAGTGCAATGCAAGCAAGTAGATCTGGCTTTAAGGTGGCTTAGTGCAAGGGCTAGGGTTAGGCTAGTGACGGGTAAGGTTACGGTGGGCTAGTGGGTTGCACCTCTGGGTGCCTCTCTGACCCACTAAGAAGACAGTCTGTGACGTATGGGTAAGGAGTCAAGGATTAGGGTAAGAGTTAGGGGACTAGGGCAGGTTTTAGGGGGCTTTTTGGCACATCCCAGAAGTCTCCATGGCCAAGTGGCCATGCGTTTGGTGGGATGGCTCCAAAAATTTGCATGGCCGTCCACTCCCACATGGCTGGCCACTCGGCCAGCCCATCATTGCGCAGGTGTAAAAAAATAAAATAAAATAAAATCAATGGAGGACAGAGGAGGAGAGGAGAGACATTTTGTTGCAAGAAAAAACCCACTGCTACTGTGAAAAATCTGGCAGTTTATAAATTTTCGCATGTTTCTGTTGTGCTTGTGTGTTTTTGGACCACGATTTCAAAAACAATATTGCATTCGCCGCCCCATTTTGGATCCCCCGCCCGCACCGCATGGCATGGCAAAATGGCGACTCGAGTCCGGCTGCCCAGGACGGGGGGGGGGGGAGGCGGGACCCCCCCTCCAGAAACCACCCCTCCGGTAGGTGCCCTGCGCCCTTAGTCAAGCAGGCATTTTTCCGCCTGCTTTTTTGGCTTGGGAATGGGTGGGGGGAGAGTTTAAAAGTTTTTTCCTGTGCCGTCCATGCCGCTTGCTTGCGCTTTAATTGCGGCGGCCGGCGGCGAGACTGGGCTTTTTGCTGGCTGCGAGCCTGCGGCAAGTCCCACCAGAGCAGCCCAGGACGGGGGATGGGGGGGAGGCCGGGGACCTCCAGAAACAACCCCTCTGGTAGGTGCCCTGAGGCACGGCAGGCATTTTTCCACCTGCTTTTTGGCCGGGAACCGGGTTTTTTTTACTTTTAAAAACTTTTTTTCTGTGCCGCGTGGCATCGCGCAATCACGCGATGCAAGGAACGAGCACAACAAATCAGACCAAAATTGTTCGTTCGTCGGTTCGAGCTCGAAGTCTGGCGGTGTAATTCCCGTTACCGTTTCCGTAGAGTAACGGAACCGAGTAACGGAAACGGAAACGGGAATACCGCTAAGTCGTGCCCATCTCTATTTATGATGAACTGTAAGTAAATGGAAACATTTTATTATTTCTCATTGCCAGAGCCTGAGTGAATGTATTGAAACAGCAAATGCCAGTTGAGTTAAGCCTTTGCTTGAGGAACCAGGCACCAGGCTAGGGTTATGTTGTTCTTACATGCCATCAAGTTGCCTCCGAATTAAGATGAACCTTATGACGAACCTATGAGCGATCTCTAAAACATTCCGTCCTTGTCAGCAGTCCTGCTTGACCCATGTAGACTCAAGCTACATTATACTTTCAGACTATGTGTCCAGTTGTCACCACAGGGTCATTACTGCTGACAGGTGTTCCTATGGAAACTGTTTCATAAGAACATAAGAACATAAGAAGATAAGAAGAGCCATGCTGGATCAGGCCAACAGCCCATCTAGTCCAGCTTTCTGTATCTCACAGTGGCCCCACCAGATGCGTTTGGGAGCACATGAGACTAGATATCTGTCTCCTCATACCACTCCCCAGCATCTGTCCCATGAAGTACCCTGGGTTTAAACCTGGAGATTACACATCTCCTCATGGTTTGTAACCTGTGATGGACTTTTCCTCCAGGAATCTGTCCAATCCCTTTTGAAGGCATCCAGGCCAGATGCCATCATCACATCCTGTGGCAGGGAGTTCCGCAGACTAACAACGCGCTGGGTGAAAAAATATTTTATTTTGTCTGTTCTTACTCTCCCAGCCCACAATTTGAGTGTATGTCCCCTAGTTCTGATATTTTGTGAGAGGGAGAAGAGCTTCCCTCTATCCAATTTACTCATGCCCTGCATTATTTTGTACATCTCAATCATATCCCCCCTCAGGCGCCTTTGTGTGTGTGTGTGTGTGTGTGTGTGTGTGTGTGTGTGTGTGTGTGTGTGTGTGTGTGTGTGTGTGTGTGTGTGTGTGTGTGTGTGTGTGGACATAAGCTGTGCACAGGGGCATGGAAGAGATCAGGGAATGAGAAGAAGCAGTCAAATGTTTTCCTTGTTTTTCATTCCTAAGTGTGGTGTTGTTTTCCTTTTCTTAAATTTTTGTTTGTCTCTGGATCAACTACCAATGTCTTTCCTGCTCCACACCTAGTAAACACTGAAAGGCCTCAGGAAATGGAGGACCTCTGGAAAATGGGAGGATATGATAAGAACTCCTTGCAAGCCTTAGATGGAACTTAAGGAATGTGACATGCAACCTTAAGTGTCTGCATTAGTCAACTATTTATAAACCAAACTTCGCAGAGGTATCTACCAGCATGGGGACAGATTATACAATGGACAGTACTTTGCATAATATTTATACATATTCCTTATCAGGTCAACTTTGTAAATATTACAGTTATCATGCTGGAGTGGGGCCATTCGAGGGCAGCAATAGGATAGGGCCAGATCACAGAGAAAGTCAAGGATATCACCCTGGACGAAAGAGAAATGAAAACCTTGTTATAAGCTAAGCATCATAATCTAGATTCACTGATGATTTTCCCCGCTGAAAGTTGCACATGATAACTTTCAGAAAAACATAGTGATATGTCCTACTTGCAGTCTTTGACATGAGCTGTTCACCATTAGAAAGAAAGAAGAATACTATATGCATATTTATCAAATTTCATATCATACACAAGTAGTGTAGTGAATTCAGTACTCTGCCATTTACTTTGCTAAGTGGCAGTACCCCTGTACCATAGGGAGGGCT
Organism: Phrynocephalus guinanensis; assembly: GCA_037367245.1. NCBI lineage: Eukaryota > Metazoa > Chordata > Lepidosauria > Squamata > Agamidae > Phrynocephalus > Phrynocephalus guinanensis. Next base: position 103,184,874 of record CM074734.1, on the reverse strand, counting down.
TTATAAGTCAAAATCAACACTAGGAATCGGGTCCAGAACTGGATCAACCAGCAGAAGTACTGTAGGAGATAAGCTGTGTAACCTTTGCAAGCAGTCTTAGTTAGCAATCTAGCTACAGCATTTTGGACCCATGAAAACACTTATATTACCCCATTTCTGGGATATCAGCTGTATCTGATCCAGGTAAAGCCCACCATAGACTGAGTTGGCACAGCATAGGCTATTATATATTTAAAAATAAAGTGGGGACTCATGTGTTAAACAACAAACACAAAACTAGGTATGTTGCCAGAGGGGAAAAGGCATCAAACACGGCAAGTTCAGACAGGAGAGTCAAGGTCAAGAGACTGCTAGACAGAGATAAAAGTCCAAGTAAGATAAGATGGTAAGGAAAGAATATTTAGAGAAAAATCTCAGTCTCATGAGAGGAACAATAAGGCTGGAGGGAGCTGAATGTTTGCAAGTTTTAAAAGCAAACCCCAAGGTTATATAGTTTATTGTATAGATAATATTCTTATAGCTTGTTCCAAATATATTCTAAACTGGAATATCTTGGAAATTCATGGTCACACCGGTGTGTATTCCTTCCATCAATGTAGATCACAACTAGACATGGGCATGAACTGCCAGATTGGGCTAGTTTGGCCATCCACCTGACAGGTGTTCCGCAATTTGGCGCACCACACCCTTTAGTGAACACCCACTCAAGAGGCAGCACCAAGAGGAGGCAGGGCAGGGATCCACAGTACTGCCTCTGAATGGACACCCAACCGGGGGGGGGCATGGCACTGAACCACAGGACACCTGTTGGGCCATCAGCCAAGCTGGCCCAAGCCTCCAAACATGCAGTTTGTGGCCATCTCTAACCACAACGACTTCACATTATCATTATGTTCCCAGTTACTGAAGTCTGCTCTTGAAATCTGGATGGACTATAGAAAAACGATCAGCCCACTGAGCTCTCCATTGAGGCAGGTGGTGGAATTAAAGGACTTCCCAGATAATTTGAAGAATATAAAGAAATGTTGGTGGAGAAGGGAATTATAGAAATACAGTACATCCACTGTATCCACGGGGGATCAGTTCTGGGACCCCCGTGGATAGTGAAATCTGCGGATAAGAGCAAATGTTCTTATCCAGGGAAAATGGCAACGACAGGAGTAGTGGAGTGCTGGGGCAAAAGCTTTTACCCCCAACACCCCCCAAATGGCTAGCAGTGTGGCAGTGGCAGTGAGGAGGACTCGGCATCAGTCAGCTTTCTTTTGTTTTCTTCCTTCCTCATCACTGCCAGGCTCGGCAGCCGGGGGAAGCAGAGTTGAGAAGAGAAGAAAACAAAATAAAATTTTCCAGTGCCAAAGCACTCCTCGCCGCCACCACCCAGCCACCCTCTTTGCCGCCAGGCTCAGTAACTGGCCTGCGAAGGTGGCGGCAGCAGCAAGGGGGGAGGAAGCTCACTGATGCCTCCTCACCGTCAGCCAGCCACCCTCTTTGGTGCCAGCTTTGCAGCTTGCGACCTGAATATCTGGAAGAGTGCATCTCCTAAAGGTCAGTGCTGGCCCACCAGAGCTTCAGTGGCAGTCTTGCTCCAGGTGGCCACCCCTAGGGAGGCCTGTGAGGTTGCAAAACGCAATCAGGCCTTCTCAGTGGCTGGCCCGGCTACTTGGAGCAAATTGCCTAGCGAGAGTCACCAGAGTCCATCCCTAGCAGCCTTTTTAAAAGTGGTAAAAACCCAGCTCTTCAAAGAAGCATTTGATGATCGCTAATGTTTGTCCTGTGTTCCCCCATGATTAGATATTGGTTTCCTCATTACTTGGTTTTGTGCCTCTTGCCAGCTTATTTGTTTTCTTTATTGCATTATTGGTTTGGTTTTTATTTCTTGTGTTGGTTTTAATTGGATATGTGATGTTTTCTGTGTAATCTGCCCAGAGTTCCCATTGGGAAAATGGGTTGCAGTATAGAAATATAAAAATGCATAAATACATAAATACATAAATACATAAATACTGTTTGTGACAGTAGCCTACTTTACGGCTATCTTTTAAATATTCCCCCCTTAATCCGTGGATAAGTGAATCAGTGGATAATGATCCATCGAATAAGAGGGTCATAGTGTAAAAGACTAGATAAAGATGATGATGCAAATAAGCTATGTTAAGTATATTACAATTTGATGATTGGGCAAAAAAATGGAAGGCTAAGAATGGAACAGAAAGACCATTAACTAAATTTGAAGAATTAATTCAAAAAAGAGATAATATTGATGCCATTGGGAATAGAATTGATACAATTAGCATGATATACATGTCTGTGTTGATATGCACAGGCACTAAAACAACATCCTTAAAAAGAATGTAGCAAGAGGAGTTAGCAACAGAGCTTAACGAGGAAGAATGGAACTCCATGTGGAATAAAAATATTATGAAAAAGATGTCAATAAGGGTAAAGGAGAACTGTTATAAGGTAGCATGGAGATGGTATTTAACATCTGTGAGAATAATTTTTTCTGTGAATATAAGGAATAAAAAGGGATCTACTTACACATGTGGTGGCTCTGTGAAAAAAAGAGAAACAAAGAGTAGATGTGAATATTTCTGGGGAGGAAAACAATATATAGTATTGGGTAAGGAGGTCTATGTGTCTGCTAAGACAGGTCTGTTGAACATGGTTAACAATAAACAATAAAATAAAATAAAATAAAAATAAAAATAATAATTATTATGGTAACAGTAGTAAGGCTAACCATGGGGAAAAACTGGCCATTTAGGAGTCAATTTCAAATAGATGATTGGTATAAACAAATGTGGAACATAGCTATTAATGACAAATTAACTTGTGATTTGAAAACAAGCAAAAGAGTATCTCACACTAATGATTTTTAAAGATATCTCAAATCCATTATTGGCGTATATGTTTGAAAAAGGAAAATGATATACTCCCTGTAAGGATTCAGTGTATTTCTAGAAAGAATGGGGGCAGTACTCTGAAATATGATAATCAGCAAAGTAATAATAAAATATGTTCATCTGGAACAAAAGAATAGTCCAGAGGATAAAGTCACACAAAGTTTTGTAGTTCTTTTTTTCTTTTTGAATTATTTTGTATATTCTATATTTGTTGGTGTTTTATGGGTTTTTTTACCTTTCTGTTTCAACTAATGCTAGTTTTGTTTACATTTCTTTAATGATGATGGTGGTGGTGATGATGGCATCCTCAAAAAAAGTTGCTGAAGTTATTTTATATCTTGGCTATAACCTTCTGGAGATGAAACTCTATGTACATAGGTAAGCTGTTCCTTGGACAGCAGATATCCATTCCACAATTGGGAGTGTGCTTCAAGTCTTAACAGTGTCAGTAGCATAGCCTTCAAGACTCCACTGTGATGAAGCACCAGCATAGAGCTTGTGGAGGATTTCTGTGACAGAGAACAAAAATAAAGACTTCCCGCCATTAAGGGTAGAGGTAACTGTGCCTTACCTACACATCCTGTAGCTACAACATTTAGAATGATTTTTGGATCTTTGCTTCTCAGAGGCAGCAAACAGATGTATGATATGTCCCTTATGATGGCCTTGGTACGGGGGACCCATTGTTTTAAATCAGGGTTGAACCTTACCTATTAACTATTAGCTAGTAACTACTTGGCTTCATATTTGTGGCTTCCTTGCACCTCCCCCCCCCCCTTTAGCTAACATCCTGAACTGGGTTATAACCTATATTTAGAACTAATTTTCATAAGAAGATTGGAATTAATAACTTTCCTTCCTGTAAAGAAAACAATCCCAAGGATATATAGAAATTTTCCCTCTCCTGGCCTCAGCAAGATATCATTTATTCTGACCAAGGAATAATACAAATTAAACTGTTAGCACAGCATTTACAAAATACTTATGGCAAAGCTTACTATCTGTGAGGTCCAGCTGACATGTGGATCCAACAAGTTCTCTTAAAATGTTTGAAACTCAAATGATATTTATTTTAATGCCTTGATTAAGTTTCTTTAATGGATGTGCCTCTGTGTACGCAAATAAGTGCATGTGTTTATACATGTGTTATTAATATCTGTGCATGCATATAAAAGATGGAGGAGATTTCTGCCATTTGTTTCTTTATACAGCCAAAACCAAAATCCAGTGAATTTTGGGATGATTTTTCCCACATTCATTTTGATGCCATTCATATTTCTCATTTCTCATCTCTCCAATATAGAAAGATGGCAACACTGCACATATTATAATGGTAGCATAATGAGTGTTTACATTGTATGGAGATAGCACCCAAATTCTGTTCCATTCCCAGCATACCCACAGAGGGCTAATAAAGATGCTTGCTTGAAACATTGAAGAGTTCCTGCTGACTGGTGGATGGACTAAGGATCTGACTCAGGATAAGGACACAGGATAAAGGCATAGTTATTTCTTATCTCAGTAAATCTAGGTTCAATTAATTAATTAATTATTGTTTAATAATAATAATAATAATAATAATAATAATAATAATAATAATAATAATAATAATAATAATAATAATAATAATAATAATAATAATAATAATAATAATAAACACAAAGAAACAAGACAGTAAAATTCGCAAAATCAACTTGAGGTCTCGGGTAGGTATCTTCATGTACCTCTTCCTATCTCTTCCTATCTCTGTTGGCCTCTCCTATCTCCATTGTTAACATTCAAACTCCTGCCACATGTTGCAGAGTTTTGAAATTTCTAGTAAAAGTTTCTTTTTGCTACACAATAGAAGTAAGTACAGTCATCCACAGAGCTTCAAGTGCCCCAGAGTTCAACCTTTTTCATTAACTGGAACTCAGAATTTCAATAAATCACACTGAGACATTTGTGGGAGAAAGAATAAAAACATTTATTTACTTACAATTGCGTGAGATTACAGACTTTTGTATACTACTTTCTTTATTGCACACATACTAGCACCCAGATGAACAGATCAACAGCAAACCAAACAAAACCTGCCATCAACCAACACAGAGAGGGGTAGAACACTCAACAAAGAGCCGGGGCTCTCTTTCAGTTCAAAAGCTGGATGAAATTATTTGCTAGTGCTGGACAGAGAGACACTCTGCCTAGCCCAGAAAGGTCCCTCCCAAGAATTCAAACTAGAGACAACATAAGAGGCTTCGACTTTTTCATGCTGAAACAATTTGAATGGACTTTTTTGCTGTGCTGTTAATTGCAATACGTTCATGTAAAGAAAAGCAGGATGTGTCTGTAGGTACAATTTCTGCGATGTAGGAAGTTGGGCATTATGTTCAGGACCAGGGGGACATGTCCACATTTTTTCCTGTCCTTCAATTTGTCCTCTGAATCATTATTATTATTTTCAGTTCTTACAAGTGCAAGATTAGAGCTAGATAACCCTGCCACTTTGTTGCTGGGTCATTATTATCATTATTTCCCATTAGAGATGGGCACGAAATGAAAAACAATGTTTTGTTATTCGATATTTGTTACGTAACGTAACAAAATGAATAACAAACCTAGGGGCAAATTTAACACGAACCGAACCGAACTGAGAAAAATTAGTTCAGTTAGGTTTGTTTCGTTAATGGGGGGCGGAGATGTCTCCTACCTGGTGCTGGTCCAGAGGTCCTTTCGTGCCGAGCTGCACGGAGGGAGCACGCACCTCGTCGGTGCCATCGAGGGATGTGGCGGGTTCAAGCCTCAGCCCAGCCCCAGGAGGAAAGGTAAGAAGCAGGCTGCGTTTAGGTAGCCAGAGCAGCGTGGCTTCGAAGCCTCCCCCCTTGCGCCTCCCTCCTGCAGCCCGTTATCATGGAGCCGATCAGGAAGGGAGATAAGGAGGCTGTGCTTAGGTGGCCAGAGCAGTGTGGCTTCAAAGCCACCTCCCCTTGTGCCTCCCTCCTGCGGCCCATTATCGTGGGGCTGATCGGGAGGGGAGATAAGAAGGCCACGCTTAGGTGGCCAGAGCAGTGTGGCTTCAAAGCCACCTCCCCTTGTGCCTCCCTCCTGCAGCCCATTATCGCGGGGCCGATCAGGAGGGGAGATAAGGAGGCCACACTTAGGCGGCCCCCCAGGGGCCGTGCAGTGGTGCTGGGAAAGAGCGGGTAAAAATGAATAAGGAATTAACAAAACAATGAAACAATTTTGTTCGCAAAAATTCACAAAAAAAACCCAAAATGAAATGAACCAAACTCGTTAACAAAACGAAACAAAATGAAACACCATTTTTTCGATTCATGCCCATCTCTATTTCTCATATTGACGCTTCCATCAGCTTCCCATCAGATTGGCAGAAGTGGAACCAGAGGAAGAAAGGATCGGCAGAGACAGGACCAGAGAAAGGAGGGAAAGGAGGAGGACTGTGGGCTAGCATGTGAACTGCAACATATCCATTATGAAAGATAAACTCCTGAATCAATCTGCAGCCCCGGTGTCAGCACTGACTGGTATTTTAAACATATTACAGGTTGTGAATCAAACTGCAGCAAAGCTAAATCACTCAAATTCAGCTCTCCTGCCTATTCACCCTTTAACTCAGTAGCTCTTACTATATTTACTTGGTGAAGTCTTCATAAACTGGCATGTAATTCTGGGCAAAAACACAGCTCTTTCCCTCTGTCCAATGAAGTTTATAAAACCACTCCATATTTCCAGGTTGTTGCTTCTTTTTAATAGTCTGAGCTATTCATATCTGGCTATTGCTGCCTCCATATGCAGCCATCTGGTGAGTGTACAGCCGCAGTTTCAAACATGCACTGGACACTTTTTGCCCGTATCTTTCGCAAATGACAAATGGATTCATCATCTCTAGCCCAACGAGAGACATTAAGGGACTGTATGATTGGATTTGTACAAACCAAGTATAATTTTTTTTCTTGTCAAACATTTAATACCTTCAGTTTTTCTTCTTGAGCAGGCTTATTTCTGTGTAAACACCAGTCTCTTAAAGCAACATGCAGCCTGGGAGATAAGGGAATAATCTTGCATTGGCTATTCTTATTGACTTGTCAGTGTGTTCCATCAACAAACAACCCCTCCTTTGGATACTGTTTCCTGCCATTATAAGAAAGGGCAGGCCCTTCCTGTATTCTTTCCACCTGCACAACTTTGGTTCTCAGGCCAAACACAAACATCTGACCAGACACTGCGATTAAATGCCTTTCCCACAAATGACTATCTGTTCTCTTTTGATGATGAAATGCCTTTGTATATGGAAGAGAACTTAGTGCAGCCATTTTAAGATTGACAAAATCATGCTTCTGGCCCAAGGGGTGCATAAGCCGTATTATTCCTCCATTCATCCTGGATCAGGGCTGGATAATTCTACTGCATACTTGGGGCAGTTTTCTATTTGCTTGGGATGTGAAGGAGACCACCCTGACCCACCGGCAAAAATGCTATTTTAATAATTTCTGGTTGAGACTGGAAATTACCAGGCGTTCTCTACCAGTTTTATGAAACCACTCAGCATGCCTCTTCCCCCACACCACCACTATATCACACTGCACACTTTGCCACAGGAGAGAATCTTTGATGTTTCAAGCTTCTAGGAGTGAGGTTTCCCGTTTTTTGTTCACCACAGAGAGGCATAAATCCAGTTCTCTACCTTGGTTTTATCCAGGAAATTAATCTTCTGATCTCTCTTTTGCTTCACTCTTGCTCTCTTCTTGGTGGCACAAAATTACCGCAGGAATTCTACTGGCAGGGACAAAGTCCAAACTCAAATCAGGACAAAGCTCTGAAAAGAGAACTACGTATCGACACAGCAAAGTTCATCTTACTATGGAAAATAAATCTTGCTCCTTTTGGCCATGTGTGCTGCGGGCAGGTGCCACTCTGTGGGAGACTGCTTCTTTGCCCCCTCCCCCAAAGCAAAAGTCTTGCTAGGACAACTGGCATCAGCACCAGAAGCAGCAGCACCCCCAAGGGACGGTGCTCAGATGAATACACTTCCAGGGACAAAACAGAATGACAATGCCTCATGTTTTCCATGGAGTGGCCTTGGGCCATGTGGCCCCAACGGAACATAAGTAGCTCATTTTGTTCCCGGAGCAATTTGTGCATTCCATCTGAGCCACTGGGTAGGGTGCAGAAGGAGAGAAGAGGTTTTCTCATAATAGCTTGGGTCAGAAAGCTCCAAGTTGGTGGGAGTTCCTCCAGACATAGTCCAGAAGGCAGGCTGTGAAGCTGAGAGGTCTGGACATTTTCTGTGCCAGCAAAGCTATGCTGAGAATGCGCAGGCTTCAGATGATACTTGTTGCTGATACTTGACAACCGAGGGGGAGTAACGTTACTGGTTAGAGAAGGGTAAGGGGCACTGGAGAAGGGTGGGCTGTCTGGTGCTCTGAGAACAATCCTAAGGGATAAATCTGACAGATATTTGGCCGGACATGGTCAGGGCAGAGGACAATATTAAACACAAGGACAGAGGGAAATAGAAGGATGCGTGCAGCAGTTTATTAAGATTGTGTGGGACTTTGGCTAGAGAAGTAGGTCTATACAAGTGGCAAACTTAAGGGTAAACTTTTTGCTGCACATAATCATTCTCAGCTCAATGGGGAGCCAGAGTTTGGGAGTTCGATTCTCAGCTGTGGCTCCTTGACACAGGCTGGATTCGATTATCTATAGCAGTGTTGGCGAACCTATGGCACGAGTGCCAAAGGTGGCACTCAGAGCCCTTTCTGTGGGCACCCGACATCTCCCCTTCACAGCCACCGGTATTCAGGTTAAATTGCTGTACTATCAGTTTGCGAAAAATTAGTGGGTTTTGAATCACAGTTTGGGCACTTGGTCTCTAAAAGGTTCACCATCACTGATCTATAGAGTCCCTTTCAGTGCTGCGGTTCTGAGATCATTCACTAGAAAAGGGAATTCCTTAAATGCAAAATATATCTGATTGATACAGCAGGAACTTTTTTTGTAAAGTAGTTCGCTTTGTTTCCAATGATCATCATGACACATATACACTTTTGATCTGTGGCAAAAGCATTAATTCCCGTGTTTTCTCCACTCAGGTCAGGCTTTCTGAATGATGAATCACAGAATCATAGAATCATAGAGTTGGAAGAGACCTTAAGGTCCATCCAGTCCAACTCCCTAACATGCAGGAACCCCTATCACAGTATTTCCAACAGATGGCCATCCAGCCTCTGCTTAAAAACCTCTAAAGAAGGAGACTCCACCACCCTTTGTGGCAGCATATTCTACTGCCAATCAGCTCTGACTTTCATGAAGTTCTTCCTAATGTTCAAATAGAATCTCTTTTCCTGTCGTTTGAAACCATTGCCCTGAGTCCTAGTCTCTGAAGCCATGGAAAACAAACCTGTTCCCTCTTCAATGTGACATTCTTTCAAATATTTAAACACAGCTATCATATTCCCTCTCAGCCTTCTTTTTGAAAGGCTAAGCATTCCCAGTTCCCAAAGCCATTCCTCCTTAAGACATCTCTTCCAGACCTTCAGCCATCCTGGTTGCCCTCCTCTGTACCCGCTCGAGGTTTTCAACATCTTTTTTAAATTGAGGAGCACAGAACTGGACACAGTACTCCAGGTGGGGTATGACCAGAGCAGAATAGAGTGGTACTATCACTTCCCTTGATCTAGACACTATGCTTCTGCTGATGCAACCAAGAATTGCATTGGCTTTCCTGTCCACCACATCACACTGCTGACTCATGTTCAATTTGTGGGCCACCAAGTCTCCCAGATCCTTTCACAGGTATTATTTTCCAGCCAGGTATCTCCCATCCTAATGGTCTACCTATTATGTGTCTTTTATATGAATCTACAGGATCACATAGACTTTGTGTTTATAACTACTTATAACCTTAGGGGTTTAAATTGACACCATGTTTTCAAAGTTAGTTTCCATCACTCATAACTTTTACATGGAACTTTGCTCCCCATTGACTGCTCATGTTCTCTTGTGGCTTTGATATGATGTTACCTATTGATGCTGTGGGGTGTTCCTCAATTACCTGTTCTTAATGCTTGAACATGTCTTGATTGTGCTGGACTGTATATTGTCCCTCATTCTGTAAGCCACCTTGGGTCCCTTTTCCAGGGAGACAGGCGAGGTAAAAATACTCTAAAACAAATAAATAAATAAACCCAATTTTGTTTTGTGATTTGTAGGTGAGTCCACTTTATTCTTCGTAAAAAGAAGATCTAACTTACAATAATGTTAGCGTTGCAGGCCTGCATCACAAAACACTTTGCTGATGTACTTCCGATGTTATTAGGTTACGCTGCTGCACTTCCTAATTCATTTACTTTCACATTGCCATTTATCATGAACTTAGTGAAATCACTGGCCTTCCCCCCAATGCTAACACAAGTGCAATTAATGTTTGGAACGATGCTTGGAGGAGCCGGTTGTGGCAGAGGCAGCAGGGATTGTTTACCAATGATCAGATTTTAAAACACTCAACCCTAATAGTCCAAGAGCTCATGTCTGAACATTTACATTGGGTTGAATCCAGTTATTGATACCTACCAGAGAAGACTCAGGGAATGAATGAAGCTTGCTAAATCAACACTTAACGTAAATCCCAAATGCTTCAAAGGGTCTAGTCAGGGAAAGTTGGATTTAGTTCACAAGAAGGTTCAAGAAGGCGACTAAGCTTGTGCCCTATCCAGAAGTATCATTCTTAGGAGTAATTGCTGGGACAAAGCCAACAACCTTTTTCTGGAGATAATAACTATACAGTATTTCAAAACATATATTTATTTGTTTACTTATTTTGAATATTTTAACCCCACCTTGGAAAAGGACCCAAGGTGGCTTACAATAATGAGGGACAAAATACAACCCAGAATATATAGATGAAATAGGCAAAAATTTCTAACCACATAGGTAATATTAGAGTGACCAAACTAATTCTCTTTAGCCTTAAACCCATTTGGCCTCTCTGAAAAGGGGCACTGGTGCCTATTAATAGTAACATAAGATGTGCAGATTATAATGTTAGTTTCAAAAAGATCACATACCTGTGTTGCAAAAGATGTAATCTAACTGAGGTCAATCCCAATTCACACGATTTAATACAGCCAGAGCTTGACAATTTCCACTGTATGGAATGAAGTTAAGTATTTCAGTGGCTTCAATGTTTTTACTATTTTTTCTTAGGAAATTAATACAATTTCCTGTAAGGCTATTTTATTGTTAAGGCACAAGTGTTTAATCACACACAGACATACCACCTTTATCATAATTTATCACAAAATGCTCCCATGTTCTCACAGAGAATAGCATAATTTAGAGGTGCTTCATATTAAAAGCAGTCAAGGAAACAGAAGCAGATCCTACCAGGATGAAATCTGTAAGATTAAAGATGGCACTAATATGAATGACAGTATCAATGGTCTCTAATATACAACACACACATGGATCTTCTCCATTAGACATGGGCACGACTTGGTGAAATTCTCGTTTCCGTTCCCGTTCCTTGTTTCCGTTACGCAACGGAAACGGTAACGACAATTACTCCGCCAGAACTCGAACTCGAACCAAAAAAAGAAAAATTGGGTCTGATTTGTCATTGTCGTTCCTGGCATCGCGCGACGATCGCGCGATGCCAACTGCAAGCGGCACAGAAAAAAAGTTTTAAAAGAAAAAAAAACCCGATTCCCGGCCAAAAAAGTAGGCGAAGATATGCCTGCCTGAGTGAGGGCACCTACCAGAGGGGTGGTTTCTGGGGGGGGGGTCCCCGGCCTCCCCCCTCTCCTGTCCTGGGCTGCTCTGGTGGGGGGCATCCTCGTCGTCTCGCCAACTCGCCATGCCATGCGGTGCGGGCAGGGGATCCAAAATGGGGCGACCGCAATATTTGTTTTGAAATCGTGGTCCAAAAACACACCAAAGCACCACAGAAACATGCGAAAATAGCTATTTTAAAACTGCCTGAATTTTTACAGTACCAGCAGTGGGTTTTTCTTGCAACAAAACGTCTCCATTGATTTTATTTTATTTTATTTTTATTTTTATTTTTTTACACCTGCGCAATGATGGGCTGGCCATGGGAGTGGACCATGCAAATTTTTGGAGCCATTCCACCAATTGCATGGCCACTTGGCCAGGTTTTGACCGAGACTTCTGGGATGTGCCAGTCGGGCATAAAAAGCCCACTAACCCTAGCCCGAACCCGAACCCTAACCCTAATCCTAACCCATACGCCAGTACACTGTCCTTCTTAGTGGGTCAGAGAGGCACCCAGAGGTGCACCCCACTAACTCACCCTAACCTTACCCGTAACCCTAAGCCTAGCCCTTGCGCTAACCCTAACCCTAAGCCAGATCTGTGTACTCGCATTGCACTACAGCAAGTACACTTCCCTTCTTAGTGAGTCACAGGGCGCCCATAGGGGTCCTCTCTCACTTTGTTCCTCCCCAGCCCAAGTGCACCGTACACCAGTATGCCAGTAGTGAGTCACAGAGGCACCCCCCCAAAAAAGGTGCCTCTGCCTGCCACTGCAACTTGGTATGCATATCCAATTGGCTATGCGTACCCTTTTGTAGCGGGCCAGAGGAGGCACCCACCCCAGAGAGGTGCCTCCAGGAGCCTGCTTTCCCTTCATAGCGGGCCAGAGGAGGCACCCACCCCAGAGAGGTGCCTCCAGGAGCCCGCTTTCCCTTAATAACGGGCCAGAGGAGGCACCCACCCCAGAGAGGTGCCTCCAGGAGCCCGCTACCCCCCCCAAACCAGTACTAATGACAGACGAAAAAACGACAAACGAAATGACAAATTTTTGAGAAATTTCGCGACAAACCGAAACGAGCCGAAACGGGCCGGCTCCGACACACGACAACTCAAAACGTCATTTTTCCTGGTCGTGCCCATCTCTATTCTCCATAATGGTATTTCCTATTGATTTTGAGTTACAAATGTGCACACTAATCTGTTCTCTCTATCCACATTAAAAAAGTTAATGTGCAGAATAATTTTTAAATGTCCCAGAACACCTACATCTTTGCCTCCCACATTTTGATTGATCAAAAGCCATTACTGGTTTTAAAAATGTCTGCTTGAGAAGGCAAGTGAGTGTGCATTGTATTTTTAAAAAGGGGTTGGGTTTTTTTAAAATTTCAGTTAACTGGCTATGTACACAGATATTAAAACAGTCAACTTGCAAATGAGCATGCTTTCCCCCCCACCTCACCTGAAGTGCCTGTTCCACCTTTCACTATGCAGGAAGAAGGAAAGGGAAAACATGAAGGTATCCTTGCAGTCTCATTAGTGACTCTGGCCTGCCTATTATTTGCCATGTGCTTAATTTTACTTAATGAAAGTCATTCTTCATGTGGGGATGACTAAAGTCAGAATGATTTCTCCAAAAATACCTGAGACCTAAGCTTTGGGTGTGAGTTGTTCAGACAGCTGGTTATAAAATCATCCATCTCACTCTACAAAGATAACCTAAGGTTACATATCTAGTAAAACAACATTGCTCTGTCATTATAACTACAGTATTCAGCCATTCGCCAACCCCATGTTGTTATCATAGACAGACAGGGGCAGCTAGCCCTGCCCCTCCCAAGTTGCTTTGTTCATGTTTGCAGCAATACACTTGGAGATGTTCACATGTAGGATCTACACTTGAGGAAGAACCCTGGAAAATCTGACTTCTTACTCATGTGTAGAGGTTGTATAGGAGCAAGATGCTTCTCTTCTTCAGACACATTGCTGCTTGCATGAGCAAAGCAATGAAGGAAAGGGGAGGAGATAGCCGCCGCCCCACCCACTCTACCATATCCTGTTGACATCCCTAAGTTTCAGAAGGACTGCACAGGACTACTTTTCATGATACACACGCAGAGGTACTAGACCTCTGAGTGCTTGTACCAAGAACCATCCACTGGCAGCAGAACTAACTACATCTCTCCAGCTGCAGCACAGTTGATTTATTACCTATGACACTCTGTAAAAAGAAACCTCCCCCAGTGAAAAGGTGGCCCATCAGGGCAATGGAAAGAGCACATCTGACCTGCAGCATAGGGTCCTGTGCCCAGGGCCGGTGCTAGGGTTTTTTGCGCCCTAGGTGAGGGACGGGGGGGGCGGGGCAGCGGGCAGGCGGGCGGAACACCCTCTGGACCATGAAATGCTGACCGTGCAAAGCCGAGAGCACCCAAGCAGCATCAGAGCACAGGGAAGTCTCAGAAGACCAAGGAGATCCATCGAACCTTTTGGGTCACGGTTGACACACACACACACACACACACACACACACACACACACACACACACACACACACACACACACACACACACACACAAATCCAATGCCTCATCCAGATTCCCCAAGCTTTCCTCTCACTGGCAGGGGCGGGGCGGCCAGCGGGTGGCCGCTGGCGGCGGTGGGGTGTGTGGAGCGGCGGGCGGGTGGGCAGGGGCGGCAGTGGGGGCAGCAGCGGGTGGGCGGTGGCGGCCGGGGGCAGGGGCGGCCGACGATGGGCGGTGGTGGGACGGATGGCGGTGGCCGGCAGCGGGGGGGGGGCGGCGGGGGGGCAGCAGGCTGGCCAGCGCCCCTGTCCATTTTGGCACCCTAGGCAACTGCCTAGTTCACCTTAATGGATGCTCATGACACTGACACCAGTCTTGATCAGAAAATTGGCCTAGAATAGTAAGAACACATGTTCAATAATGTTCACTAGAGATGGGAACAAAATGAATTTTTAATTTGTTTCGTTACTCGTTATTCATTTCATTACCTAATGAAACAAATAACGAACTGACCCATCAAAGAAACGAAATGAAACAAAATGGAAATTTCCACTTCATTTCATTTTTCATTTTCCCATAGGAATGCATTGAAGCAATGCATTCCTATGGGAAAGGTTTCCCTTGCAATTGGTGTGGGGAAACCATGGGCTTTTTCCCACCAGAAGCCAGCGCCACCAATCAGCTGTAGTGCTGGCTTTGGCGGAAACAGGATTTAAAAGGCCCGCCCTTTCCTCCACCATTTTCTGAGGGCTCCTGCCTAGCTGTCAATGGCTGGACCCCTTTAAACCTGGCCCAGTCGGTACCAGGGGCTCCCCCTGGTACCGATTGGGCCAGGTTAAAAGTGGTCCAGCGACTGACAGCCCAGCAGGAGCCTTCAGAAAATGCATTGGGAGTAAATTTGCAGCGGTCCCGCTGCCCTCCCGACCAGTTTTCTGAGGGCTCCTGCCAAGCTATCAAACACTGGACCCCTTTAAACCCAGCCCATTCAGTACCAGGGAGTCATTTCATTATTCATTATTCATTTCGTTACCTAACAAAACGAATAACAAACTGACCCATCAAAGAAAAACAAAACAAAATGGAAATTTCCGCTTTGTTTGTTTCATTTTTTGTTTCATTTTTCATTTGTTTGTTTGTTTGTTTCATTTTTTGTTTTCCCATAGGAATGCATTGAAGCAATGCATTCTTATGGGGAAACCACAGGCTTTTTCCCGCCAGAAGCCAGTGCCGCTGATCAGCTGTAGCACTAGCTTTGGCGGGGAAAGGATTTAAAATGCCCACCCTTTCCTCCACCATTTTCTGAGGGCTCCTGGCTAGCTGACAATGGCTGGACCCCTTTAAACCTGGCTCAGTTGGTACCAGGGGATCCCCCTAGTACCAAGTGGGCTAGGTTTAAAGGGGTCCAGTGATTGATAGCCCGGCAGGAGCCTTCAGAAAACGGGTCGGGAAGGAAGTTGCAGCGATCACACTGCCCTTCCCACCCATTTTCTGAGGGATGTTGCCGAGCTGTCATTGGCTGGGCCTCTTTAAAAATGGCCCAGTCGGCACTGGGGAAAATCCCTGGTGGTGACAGGGCCATTTTTAAAGGGGTCTAGCCAATGACAGGTTGGCAGGAGCTCTCTGAAAATGGCCCCGTGGCCAGCACAGAGCTCCTGCGTTTCCAACGGGGCCATTTTCAGAGGGATCCTGCCGAGCTGTCAATCACTGGACCCCTTTAAAAATGGCCCAGTTGGCACTGGGGAGAACCTCTGGTGGTGACTGGTCCATTTTTAAAGGGGCCCAGCCGGTGACAGGGAAGAAGGGTCTCTTTAAAGGTATCTTCCCCACAGTGGATGACAGCACTGAGCGACCGCTCGGCGCTGCCATCCGCTGCAGGGAAAAATGTCAAAAGAGACCCTGCTTCTCACCTCCACATGTGGAGGCGGGAAGCGGGGTCTCTTTAAAGGAATCTTCCCCACAGTGGATGACAGTGCTGAGCGACCGCTTGCACTGCCATCCGCTGCAGGGGAAAATGTCAAAAGAGGCCCCGCTCCTCGCCTCCTCATGTGGAGGCAGAGAGAAAGGTTTCTTTGAGGTGCTGGCCCCAAGCCAGTGCCTCTCAGCTGAGAGGTGCTGGCTGGGAGAGCTCTCCCCCCCCCACAGTGGCTGGGGGGAAGATTAAGCGCCTCTTTGCCCCATCCAAAGTTGCATAAGCACCACACACACACACACACACACACACACACACACACACACACACACACACACACACACACACACACACACACACTACACACAAAACGAATAAAGAATCAACGAATCAACGAAATGATTTTTTCAAAAAAAAAGTGTTTAAAACAAAACGAAACAAACTGAACCCTAAAAAGAAATGAACCAAAACGAATCACCATTTTTTTTCGGTTTGTGTTCATCTCTAATGTTCACCTCATTAAATCTTTAAGTTATTTACCCACTAAAAAACCTAGAGACTTCTGTAAGGTGGTGGCCTAATTTCTTAGGGCAACATACCTCTGCATGCTTGCATATCCCCCCCCCATCCACGCCCAAAAGAAAGAATACCACTGATCTTCATGCAGAGCAGCAAATCTTTCTTAATCCCATATGCCATTTTACCTTTAGTAGCACAGCACCCCCTAGCAAAAGACTGGGGAAGTTGCTTTGTAATGCCTCTAAAGCAGACAAAAAAAATCTATTAGAAGGACTTTTCTGGACATAAAGTGGGGCTTCAAGGCAGGCTTCGGGTACTCCTTGAATTCTTCCTGAGCGGCTGTATTTTCTTTCACAGGTCCACAACTAGACTTGGCCTCAGCCATTCTCTCCTTCCCCAGACTCCTGAATGGAATCACACATGTATCATTATATATAAATATGTGTATAAATATTTGCCATGTCATCCTACTCTCATGTCTGAAGACGTGGACTTGTCTGTGAAAGCTCACATAAAAGAGAGAGGTTTCTGTAGTCTTTAAGGTACCCCCATGTTTTAGTTTAAATTTTAGTTGTATATTTTTTGTTTTT
Organism: Phrynocephalus guinanensis; assembly: GCA_037367245.1. Taxonomy (NCBI): domain Eukaryota; kingdom Metazoa; phylum Chordata; class Lepidosauria; order Squamata; family Agamidae; genus Phrynocephalus; species Phrynocephalus guinanensis. The sequence continues at coordinate 103,167,659 of CM074734.1, read as the reverse complement.
GCTTCTGTTTTGCTTTGTTTCTGGCTTGATATTCCTCGTGAACTGTCATTCAGGCAACATGCTATCTGTTTCTGTTAACACTTCAGAGTTCTGTGGGACTATTTGTTTACTTAGATAAATATTGATGAATCTTGCAAACACAATTTCACAATATGAGTCTCTTCTTATACACTGTTATAATTGACAACATGAACCATTATAACAGCAATAAAACGCTAGAATAAGTGTGCCCAAATCCTAAGTAGCAGCGCCAATACAGAAATTGCCTGGCAGAATTGCAAATTTCAACAGCCCTTTTATGAATTCAAAGTCAGACAAAAGAAATAAAAGATATCTTCCACAACAGGGTTCGGTATCCATATTATAAAATGATCAGCTCCTTATACAGGATCCTCATTACCTTATACCAGTGGTGGCGAACCTTTGGCACTCCAGATGTTTTGGAGCACAACTCCCAGAATTCTGAGCCTAGACTGTCAGTGACAAAGAACTGTGGGAGTTGTGGTCCAAACACCTGGCATGCCAAAGGTTCACCACTGCTGGCCTAGACCAAAATGTCAATTGGGTTGCACATACAGGAGTTCACTATGTGGATTCACCCCTCCAACACAAACATAATTCTACTTTAACCCAGTTGGCAAGGGCCCTAGCAATCTTAAGTGGCAGAATCAGCTCTGCCGTCCTCGTTTCTCCCTCTCCTCCTGATTCAAACCTCTTACTCACACCCCACTGTTTCTTAATCCCACCCCTTTGGGATGAACCAATATTTCAGAAAGATTATGTTTTGTTCTCCTTGGTCTGCTTGGCTCTCAAGTGAGCATAATAACGTGCTACTGATTAGGTCTGGCTTATGTCAGTTGATTCAAGAGGTAGCTGTAACAGCTGTTTCTTCACTTACTTAATGCATGACCATTAAGAATCCTGACCTCCAGAAAAGGCATACCTGAACAACACTGGAGTGCTTTGAGGAAGCTCCTGTTGACATTTGTATTGTTCAGAGAAACTACTAGTATTTGAAGACACATCAGCACTTTCCTTCTCTTATACTATGATGGAAAAATACAAGGGGTGGGCAAGGAAGAGAGCAGAGCTGGATTTCAGCAGTGTATCATTGCAGAATGTCATTTGCTAGCCAAGGAACCAGCTGATAAGGGTGTGACAACAGACTTTTGCAAGTTTGTGCTCAATTCACCAGCCCCCCCCCTCTGGTAACTTAGCATGCATTGAAAAAGAAAAAGAAAAAGGCTCTTCTAATTGGCCACGGCCTCAGAAGCACACAAAACCATCCCAACTGAGGCCTTAGGAGGGAGGAGGGAGAAATGCAGGAAATATGAAACGGAGGAGATAGATTGCTTCTGCATCTGTGGTTTTGTTTTTTAATCTACCAATTCATTACTTCCTCTTTTTGCCCTCCATAACTGGCCTGCAGTCTAGCCTTGGGTCTGAGCTGATTGACTAATTAATTTGTTAATTACTGGAACTCTCGTTGCCATGCCTTCCTCCTCTTCATGCCTGGAATAGTCCACTTCCTCATGTTACAGCGAGTTACACGGCACCTCATTCATGTAGCCCACACCCAACATTTTTGAACTTTTCGCCCGGAAGGGTGGGGCGGGAACGAATAGTAAGATTGACCTCTTCAGGAGGCTCCGTCAGGTCTTCCAGGTGACTCACCACAGAGCAATTCCTCGGGTCATCTGTCTTTTTATCAGTGCTTCTCTCTTGGTCTGCTCTTAGAACAGAGACATGTTCAGAGCTGCTGCTCATGGGGTCATCTTCTCTGATACCTTCTGGGCAATTCACATACAAAAAAACCAGAAGGCTCTTTTTTGTGCTTTCCCCGTGCCCTGTTCTCCTGGCAGGATTTCTTGCCACTCCCCCTACCCCTCCAGTGCACACAGCTAGAAGACTGTTCTCCATCTGTTCTTAGTTAAACGGGCTGTAGCTCTGTATCTTAAGAAAGGGAAAGGGGCTAAACAATGCTGAGATCTCTCAAGGCGGAAGGGTTAAAGGGCCCTTGGCCAGCCCTGGCAGTGGCTGGAAGGGCTGGTATTTTTATGCCAGAGGGGAGCTTTTCTCTCAAAATCTCCACTTACCCTTGGAAAGCCAACCAAGTTCTCAAGTTCTTCGGGCAGTAAACTTCTCTTGTGGTAGTAAGAATATAACCACAGTGAATGAAGAAGTAACACTTACACTGCTGTTCCATGGTGCCTGGAATCTATCGGCCAAGGCTGCACTTTGCCTGACTTTCTTTCACAGAAGGCTACTCCTCCATTGTTTTTAAGGTAACAGGAGATTTCCCTTCATGATTCCTCTTTCACAGTAAACCTATACTGTACATGGCGTCCAAGAAGGAATGTTTTTTCTTTCTTTCTGTGAGTCCTGCCACATCCCCAGCCCACCCCTGGTGGAACTGGCAGTCTCCTGCAAAAACTCCATTGGCTCCAGGTTGCTGGGGAGATTGCTTTTTATTGGGTTGGGTGGTTCCTCATTACTTCCCTCCCACTCCCCAGCGGTCTTGGGATCCCTTGCTAGTCCCCTGAAGAGAGTCAGTAATTATGCTTCTAGCCTCACTTTCTATACCTGAGGCCCATTAAATCTTCTTCATAAACAAGCCCAGTTCAGGATCTGGCTTGAAACTTTTCATTGAAGGCTGGTATAGGCAGCTGGCAACATTGTCTGGACTCCTGTTGTGGTTCACATGCTGGGATGTGCACCACCAACACTTTATCTGCCTGAGGGTGGGCACCTCAGGAACCGTCGGGTGTCACAGCACTACAGAGCTGGTGGGACTGGAGCCTTCTTTGGGACTGGGATAGCAGATGCCTCAGCTTCTAGACACCAGGAAGCTGCTTGTAGGCTCCTGACAGGGGTTGTAACCGGCTCTCTGGTGGTACAGAGAATGGGCTCCATCTCCTCTGCAGCTGACCCCCAGGTCTCCTCCTTCTTGGCGGATCCCTTACTTGACCATCACAGGCTCTGAATACCACCTACGGACCATAACCCAACCCTTTGTTAATCCCATTGATGGGGCTTCCTCCTGACCTGCCAACTGTTCCCCAAATCCTGGATGCCTTGAGCTTCCTTTACCCCAGCCTTCCCAAGCCCAAAAATGGCTGTGTTCCCCATCTTCTCATGTCAGTTTGGATCAAGGACAGATGGCTCACCAGGGGTGATGGTGGAAACCTCCTCACACTATCCCCCCTCTCTTACTAAAGAAATAGAAGTGCATACATTTGAAGATTCTTAATATTTAATGGGCACGAAGTTACAGGATGCTCAACAACTATCAAAAAAGGCACTTTTATGGGTCCATTTTCAAGGACAAAGCCAGCTACACGGCTAGGAAATTGCCAAGATGGCTCAGCACCTTTCTCCACTGTAGCACAAGGCACCAGCAATGTGGTTCCAGGGGGAGCTTGTGTGGTCTTCCTTTCCCTGTATTGAATCAGCTGTCAGAGTGGGTGGGAGCTGGGATGACTTCAGTTGCCCACGATGGGTGGGGAAAGTTGCTTCAGTTCTGGCAACCATCAGTCAGTGGGATGTTTGTTTTATTGTTAGGCTGTGTAAATAAAGACAGGATAACATTCCCCTTTGGGTGGAGGCCCAAAAGAAGCCCAGACAACACTTACACTATCCCCATGGGATACGGGTGGAGTAGACGTTTAAGTAAAATAAAATAAACTATGCTTTCCAGATGGCCAGGACTGACCAACACAGAAATCTTATTAGGTTTCATGCATGGATGTTAATGAGAACAAGTCACTGTTTGTTGCCAATACAGATTATGGAATGTTTAGAACAGGAATCTAGATCCTTTGGCACTGATCCAGCTGTAATAATAGGTAACCAGAGCTCGGAAAAGTTGCTTCTTTGTACTACAACACCCAGAATCCCATGCTCATTGAGGTACTCCAGGAACTGTAATCCAAACAAGTAACTTTTCCAGCTTTGCAGACAGTGTTGTAAATAGCCATTTTGGCACTTGTGGGAGCATCTCTCAGCCACTCAGCTCTGAGGTATGAACACAAGCCTTCCCCACAAAAGGTGGCACCGTTTAGTTTCTTAACAGTAGTTTCACCTCTAGATTTCAGTGACCTCTAAATTTTGGATCCCCCTAGGGCAAAGGCCCTATTGCTTTATCCTATATACAGCTGTCCCAGCAAGCAACATTTGTTAGACCCATAGCCAAACTATACAATGCGAAGAATCAACAGCTCATTGACACTGAAATCGTATTAGTGTTCAAGATAAATAGCAGAGGTATTTTCTTTTATATCAGAGAAATCTGTTGTCATAACATGCAATCAAGTCGGAGTCAACTTATAATTACCCTAATATGGATTTTAAGGTTAGATGTTTAAGGAGTGGTTTTACTAGTGAGATCAACCACAAAACAAATCTAGCTAATTTGCAAATTAAGGAACACTTGTGTGACTGTCATATAGAAATATTCCTTCTTAAAAATTCCTTCCCAAATAATACTTATGATGCCTCTACTCTCTATGTAACCTGATATCTATCCCTTACCCATCCTTATTACCCCTCCCTTTTCACCCATAATTGGAAAACCTTAATTAAAATTAAAACAGAAAACAAATATCCCTTCCTCTAGTAAGGACACATTTTTAACCTCAGGTTTTGCCCTCAATTGCAAATGCATGGTGCACCCATCCTGACCCAGAACAAAACAAAGCAAAGTTTGCTGCCTATATAGTGCTTACAGCACTTTCTGGATGATTTACAATTTAATTATGCAGGTTGCACACCACCTCCCCAGTGAGTTAGGCCCTCATTTTATCCACCTGGGAATCATGGAAGGCTGAGTCGACCCTGAGCCATCTACCTAAGCCCTAGATCAAACACACAGTTTGTGAGCAGAGTCTTCACTGCAGTACTGCAGTTCAACCACTGTGCCATGAGGTTTCAAATGAGTTTATATTGATCTGCAGTGAAGACATGGATGTGTCTCTAGCTGAGCATCTGGGCTGAAAACATACACTGAAGACTGCTTAGATGGCCCTACATTTCTTGTGGAATCCGGCTTGTTTGTTAGAAGGAGGGCCAGGCAAATTGAGGTTGAAATCTAATATTCTTCTCCAAAAAGGAAGAAGCAAACATTATTTCTGGGCTCACATTATGTTAGCCATGGATTCAAAAAGCCACTGTGCCCATTCTTCCTCTCCGTTCCATGTTGATCAGCGATAGGAGTGAGCAGCTGCTCCTTCTTGCCACCATGGAAACCATTTCATAAAAGGGTCCTTCTTAAGGTTCTGATCCCCAGATCCCACCTATGAGCACAGTCTGAGTGCTGGAAAAAATGGATAAGAGTTCAAGAAGACATGTAACAGGAACATAACACCTATTTCCCAGGCTTCCTCTTTAATGATGCGGTCATCTCAGTGTGCCTTGGTAGAGAAGTCATAATGCTGAGTCAATCTAATGGCATTTTTATACAGACATGAACACAATCCTCTCTCAGGTGACTGCTGAGCAATTGACGACTCTTCAAAGTTCTCTCCCAGCCACCATATCTCATGAAAGATATCACGGTGATGTGTAAATCTAAGAATGTTTGTGTCCCCGCTGCATCCCTCACCACACATCTCTCCCACCAGATCCAGTTAACCCCAAATCCAAAGTCCTGTTTCTCATGTGTCCATTGGGGAGAGACTCAGCAAAAGTCTTAGCTTGCTTTTGATGCATTTGACACGGTCCTTTAAGAAACAAAGTCTGCCTTATGCTTGTGCCGTGTCATCATTTAGGAGAGATAAAGAGGGCTGGCTGAGTGTCAGCCAGCTCTGAATGGTTGTTTGCATCCACAGAAAGATGCTGCCCTCTGTGTGTGTTCTTTTGCCCAGCCAGCTAACAGATGGTGGTGTGGACAAGTGCTTCAACAAAGTGGAACCTCAAAGACCCATTTGCAAGTCATCAATAGTAATTGGATGAACAGGGGTGCCAGCTGCCTTGTCTCAGAGTAGAGTCCTACTTGGGAACCTCTCCTACACCTGGAGCATTTCCTCAGTGGTATGCCAGATGATGTTTCTTAAAAGAGAGGGACAAAGAGAGTACTGGACATGCTGGCAGGGGATGATGGGAGTTGTATTCTGTCACATTTGGAGGATTCTAGGTTAGAGAAAGCTGATACAGACTGCAGGATCTCATCTATCTCTTGCAGCTGTACGACTCTTTAAGAATTTAATAAATTGGATTGGATAAACTGAGCTACGCCTGAGGTATTATTTTATTAATATGATTTGCATGACTATGTTGTGAACCAGTAAGTGCTCTGTGCTGTGTGATAGTATACAAGCTGAGGGAGTGGGGGACACAAACAACCCTACTCACCCACCACTGATTGCAGTGAAACACTCTGAATATATTTTGTATCTACCATTTAGTGCACTGTAGTGGGATCTTCTACTTTAGTGTCAACCCATGGGAGGTACGCTTTGGGCTGGGGGGTAAGGAGAACTTGGGCCAGGCATTTGTTGCTTGTTCCTCTTTCTGACCCACTGGCCCACTACCACATATCAAGGAACCATCCATCTGGACCTCTGACCTGTCCTGCTTGCTGATCAATGCCAGGTCAGTTCATAATAAAATCCCAATCATCCATGATTTGATCATGGATGAGTAGGCCAACCTGGCTTTCCTTATGGAAACCTGGGTGGGTGCAGAGGGGGAAGCTTTCCTCTCCCAGCTGCACCCCCAATGGTTTTGTGTTCAGCACCTGGGCAGGTCAGAGGGTCAGGGTGGGGTGGGGTGGCCATTGTCTAGGGAATCCCTTCATGTCAGCAGATCCGCGATGCTGTTGTGCCCAGGGTTAGAGTGTCTACATCTTGTGGTGGGTCATAGGGACAGGTTTGGGATTCTGCTCATGTGCCGAGCTCCCCATGACCCTGCACTCTCCCTCCCAGAGCTCCCCAAGTTCATCAAGGCGGCACTTTTGAGGTCCCTCACCTTTTGGTGGTTGGGGATTTCAATGTGCATGCTGGACATGGGCTGTCAGGAGTGGCTCTGGAGTTCATGGAGTTTGTGTCCTCCATGAACCTGTCCCAGTTTGTCATCAGTCCCACTCACAGGGGTGGACATACCCTGGACCTGGTGTTTGCCTCCACATCTGTGGTCTTTGATCTGGGGGTCGAGAATCCATGTTCCCAGCCTGTGTCATGGTAAGATCACTATTTGCTGATTTTTCCCTATCAATTGCTGCTCCACTCCGCGGGGAGCCTGGGCCTACCATCTGGCCTGCCTCCAAAGGCTCTGAACCCGGTGTGGTTCTCAGAAGCTTTTGAGGGCCTATCGGACAGTCTGGTTAATGATCTGGTTGACTCTCTGTAGATAGGTTGTTTGAGGATCTCACTGGAGTTGTTGACCGGATCGCCCCCAAGAGCCTCATCCAATGCCGAGCCCACTCCTCTGCATGGTTCACTGTGGAGTTGAGGGTGATGAAGCAAAAGCAGAGGAGGCTAGAGAGAGCAGATTGAGGAAGGATCAGATATAATTGAATCAGACTGCAGTTTGTGCATTGACCAGATGCTATGTATGAGTGAACAAAAGAAAATTTTGCCTCCCTGAGAATTGGTGGGGCCTTGAACCACCAGGCAGAGTTGTTCCTGGTAGTTTGAGACCCCACCAATCCTGGTCCACTAGGGCCTCCTCCTAGTGATTTCACTAGTTACTTATTCACAGCCTTTTTAAAATCTAAAATTGAGGCCATTCATTCTGATCTGGACTCGGGTTGCACTGATCTGTTCCTGGTTGTGGCTACTGCTATGCCCCCTCAGTCTCCTCAGCTTGTCGAGTTTGGGCCTGTTAGTCCAGCTGAAGCCTCCAGAGTGCTGGTTCACTGCAGGCCGGCAGCCTCTCCATTCAACCCCTACACTTCTTGGCTTAGTATCTTAGTATCTTAATATCTCTGGAGGAAGCATGACAGAGTGGGCGGCTACCATCACCACCACCTTCATCAGGGACAGGATTTTTCCCAGTCAGCTGAAGGAGACAGTAGTTTAGCCCAACCTTAAAAGACCTGGGTTGGCTATAGACGATCTGTCCAATTATCGTCCTATAGCCAATGTTCCCTTCATGGGCAAGGTGGTGGAGCGGGTCGCTGCCGTGCGGCTCTTGTCATTCCTGGAGGAGAACCTTATCTTGGATCTTTTCCAGTCCAGGTTCAGGCCACGTCACAGGACTGAGACTGCCCTGGTCGCACTGTAAATATGACCTATTCAGGAGGGCCGATGGGGGTTGTTCTACCCTGTTGGTCCTTCTCAATCTGTCAGGGGGCTTTGATACCATCAACCACAGTATCCTCCTGGGCAGGCTCTCATAGGTGAGGATTGGGGGTCCAGCCTTTGGCTGGATCTGCTCCTTCCTCGAGGGCCATGCTCAGCGAGTGAGCTTGGAAAGCAATTTGTCGTCTCCCTGGACACTCTCTTGTGGGGTGCCTCAGGGGTTGGCACTCTCCCCCATGCTCTTCCATATCGACACGAGACCACTGGCTGAGGCCATCCATAGTTTTGGAGCTTGCTGTCATTATGCTGATGACACACAACTTTATCTCTCCTTCTCCACCTCTGCAATGGAGGCCGTCCAGACCCTTGATTGCTGCCTGGCTATGGTACTAGAAGGGACCAGGACCGACAGTCTCAAACTCGATCCCGAGAAGACTGAGGTTCTGTTCTTTGAGGGTGCTCCATATGGGTACAGTGGCCCTCTCCCCAGTCTGGATGGAACTGTCCTCCAGCTGGCGGAAAGAGTGAGGAGTCTGGGCATTGTCCTGGATCTGGCATTGTCTCTGGAGTCCCAGGCAGCTGCCGTGTCCAGGTTAGCCTTTTACCATCTTAGACCTATCACCCAGATTCACCCGTACCTTGATAGGAACTCCTTGAGAACGGTTGTGCAGGCACTGGTCATGTCGAGAATAGATTATTGTAACTCTGTCTACATGGGGCTTCCCTTGACCCTTGTTCAGTGATTGCTGTGGGTGTAGAATGCAGCAGCCAGATTGGTGGTTGGTGCGGGCAGATTTGACCGCATGACCCCAATTCTGGCTCACCTGCATTGGTTGCCCATTGCCTCCCTAATAAAGTTCAAGATGTTGGTTCTGGTTTACAAAACCCTTCATGGCTTGGGTCCTGATTATCTGGCAGAGCATATCTTCATAAGGTCAGAGCTGACCTGGCCCACTGGAGCTTCTATGTCTCTCTCGCTCTGGGTGGCCACCCCAAGGGAGGCCCATAAGGTTGCAACACACAATCAGGCCTTCTCGCTGGCTGGTCGGGCTTTCTGGAACAAATTGCAAGTGAGATATAAATTGCCATAAAAACCTGGCTGTTCAGGGATGCCTTCGGCAATCGTTAAGGTGTGTTCTGTTCTCCCTGTGTCTGTTGTTCGTGTCTGATAGTAGTTGTTTTGTGCCTCTTGGTGAATATTTGTTTGTTGTTTGTGTATTATTGTCATTATCTCTATTTTTATTATTCCTTGGTTTTCCTTATATGCCGTGTTATATAAACCATCCAGAGTTCCCACTTGGGAAAATTGGCCACAGTATACAAATATAATAAAATAAATAAATATTGCTCTCTGTTTCTCTGACACATTAAACCCCTTTCAGTATGTTAAAGTGTGTGTGTAGTGGACAGAGGGTGTCTAGTCTTGTTGGGCCTACATGATTTCTTTTCTTTTCTTTTCTTTTCTTTTCTTTTCTTTTCTTTTCTTTTGGAGAGAGAGAATCCAGTCAAATGCCTTTTTGCAATGTGCAAGGATTGTACTGTATAAGCTATTATCTAGTTTTTAGAGTTGAATCCGAAGATGAAGATTGATAATCTTTTCTAACAAGAAAGAAAGAAAGAAAGAAAAAGAAAGAAAGAAAGAAAGAAAGAAAAAGAAAGAAAGAAAGAAAGAAAGAAAGAAAGTCCCCCCCCCCAGTATAATTTGGAAACAATAAAAATATGTATATATATATAGCTAGATCTGTTTTCATGATTAACATTGAAAAGCTAAAACATAAATTAAAATGTATCATCTATCATCTTGGTTGTTTTTTTCTAAAAAACCCTCTGACAACCCAGGCTTTATGCCAACTGTCTGTGGACTATACTTTCTCCTCTTTATCCTACCATCCTCACCCTGTTATTTTCCTTATAACTCCCTTTAGTCTTACTTGAGCAGAAATACAAATCTGCTGGGTTCTTCTACAGAGCAGAAGCGTATGAGCCAAACATGCAGAATGCAGTCGAGAGTGTAGGATGCAATAGCATCTAGTATAGAATTTATTTATTTTTTGCTGCCCAAGCTTCTGTCTGTTTTTAGCTGATGGATTAGCTGGATGTGGGTTGCTGGTATGCCATCTATCTCCTGAGGCTGCGAAAATCCAACCCAGGTTTCCAACCCAGAGGGTGGAATTCTTGGGATGGCAGCAGAAGCTCAGATCAGCATTCCATTCCCTTTGCTTAAGAGACTAGCCAGAGTTTGGGGTGACGGAATTGGGTTCCACTCCAGCCTTCTGCCCTCTAGTATTTTAAAATGCCTATACCTACCCACATGGAGACAATGCAAATCCTCTATGCCAATTTCCTCCTTGCCTGACTTTTGATCGTTATTTTGTGGGGGTGACACAATGACTTACTTGCCAAGTTTCTCCTTTTGCTCTTAAAAGCTATTCCTGTTCCGTTGATCAATTTCACTCCCTATAATACCGCATTATAATCTGAAAAGAACCTAAGTGATTGCTTACCTTTAGCATAACTAGTTCTACTAAACTATGTAACCCTGAAAGGGGATCCACCCAAGCCTTCTGCCTGCATAGGACATGGGCACCATGCAGTGAGATTGTAATCCCACAAAGTAATTTCTCCAATGTTTGTTAGCTAATACTGTCCGAGCTATATGAAAAGCAAACAGATCTAAATAGATCTAGATATTGTGGGAACCTGAGAACCAATGTGTGAAAATAGCTCCACAGGAGTCCCTGCTTTCAAGGCCAAACTACATCTTTCAGAGAACTAAGCTAGAGCTGCGATTGCTTGAGCATTCCAGAGAGGTGATTTAAGAGGGCCTTCAGACAATGTCTGGGATGACCTCCCAATGGCCAATCACAAAGCAAAGCAAGCAAACTATGGTAGGTAGGGGGAAAGAATTCAGCATTAAGAAACCCCTTCTTCTAATGATGGGATGTCCATAAGGTCTAGTTTGGCTTCATTTATGAAATTGTAAAAATGGAGGAAAAGGAGAAGCAACAGCTTGTTTTTCAAATCAGGAACAACCCACAGCTGAAACTCTTGTACAAACCCAGGAGATGATCAGAGGAGAGAATGTGCCCAGCTGGAATGTAAATTCTGTCCCTTTCCTGTGAAACTATATCCAGGTCACAGATAGTTGAGCCGTGTGTAGCAGATGAAGCTTCACAGAAACGTTCGCTCTCTGGGTCTTATCCAAGGAGTGCTTGTAGTGAATGAAGCCAAAGGAGGGCCAAATAATTGAGAGCTGTCATGCCTAGGGCATGTAAAGAGAGGAGTGGAATGGACGGAGAAGCAGGCAGCATGAGACAGGGGTGAAATGCCAAGCAGCTTGCAGGGTTCATCCTAGTTTATTTATTTATTTTAGAGTATTTTTACCCTGCTTTTCTCCTTGGAAAAGGACCCAAGGCGACTTACAGTAATGAGGGATAATATACAGTCCAGTACAATTAAGACATATTCAAGTATTTGAGAACAAGGAATTGAGGGACATCTTGCAGCATTAATAGACAACATTACATTAAAGCAACATGATCATAAGTAGTCATAAACACAAATTCTATGTGAACCCATAGTAAGTGGCCACCTGTGCAGAATTCCATGACTCCTCTTCGAGTGCAGGAGCTGCCCTTTAAGCAGGCTCCAGCTCTCCTTTCCCAGGCACATCTCTGGCTCCTTGGGGCTCCTCTCTGTCCCTCCCTTGGGTGGGAAGCGGCCAATCTCAAATGCCTGCAGCCAGAGAACAACACCCGATTGCAAGACAGGATGGCACATGCACAGCCCCTTTTCTCCTCTCTCCAGGAAGGAGGCCAAGGCATGGCAAATATGTCCTAGGCTGCTTCTTCCCTCTTCCCCAATCCCCACCCCCACCCTGGTCCAACCTTTCTTCTCCATGCCAGTGCATCTACTGTAATGGAAGCCCTGATGTTCAGACCGTCAGCTAAGCCCTGGCAGGGAGAGACAGCTTTCTTTATTTGGGTGCAAAGTGCTTTGACCTCAGAACGACACACATCTTTTGACCAAAACAGTCTTCTCATTCCAGTGTGGCCACTACGGTGGCTCTGATGTTATTACCAGCATAGTAAACAGAGCAAAGGGAGGGAGGGAGGGAAGGCAGGTGCAGGCAGGCCAGCCTTTTTTTAGCCCTGCCTTGGGAAGTGGTATCAGATGCACTCTCACCCAAACAAGGCAAGGCTCGCCTCCTGGTGATGTGAAATCCACTTCCCCTGTTAAGCACTCAGCGCTTGCCAGTTCCTTCTGAACTCTACCTGCTGTTTACTCACCAGCTCAACAAGTGCTGTTAGGGGTTCAGCTTCCATCTTCCGTGACAGCCAGGCCTGCGTAATGAAGTCAGCCTCTTTGCTGTTTGGGGTTCCTGGCACATTAGTCCTAGCATCTCTCTTAATGGCCCCCAAGACCGGCTGTTGTAAAAGGAATCGGTCTGGAGGTTTAGCCTTGGGGGTCCGTGCTGCCTTGCCACATATATTATTCATAGGGAATTTTCCCCAATCTGGTTATAAAGGAAAAAGAGAAGTGCTGCAAGGTCCGACCTTCCTCTTAGGCGAAGTGCAGCAGCTGCCTTTGGTGCCAGATCTGGAGTGCCATAAAAGGACAACAACCTATTAGCTATTTATTATTACTTTATTTTTAGCCCAACAGAAAAGGAGGGCCACAGGGGCTTGGGAGCAGAAGGCCCCTTGACGTGGAAAAGAGGACCGCTTTTGTTCTTCTGTTTCAAACAGCAAAACGCCTGCCTCCACATTGGTTCCTTTCGGATGGAGTCAAAGCACAAAGCAAAGCCATGAAGGATCAAACACCAAGAGCAATGCCACTGCATGGGAATTATTTTCATTGGATGCCTTAGGGCGTTTATACATGACCCCTAAACTCTGGGGCAAATGGCTCCCAGCTCCGGAGATTAAAAATGTTTACCCACCAGCTCCGGAGTTAACAGGAAATTAAGTGCAACCCCGCCCACTTTAGCGCGTCCCAGCGCAGCTTTCAGGTACCTGCTTTTTTGATGTGAAAAATATTTGATCCGGTGTAAGGATAGTGAGTGCGGGGCTCTCCTGGCTTCTGTTTGTTGTTTTTCTGCCCCCCCCCCCCCCCCCTTTAAGAGATCTGAATGCTGCCGGGAACAGAACGGAGGTAAACCGGCATTCTTTTCTTTCTTTTTTCTCCCTCCCTTCAGGCAGCCAGCAACCAGGAAGTGCGGAGGGGGGTGGGGACAGAGGAAGAGCGATGAACCCCTAAGATCTCTGGTCCGAATTTAAGTGGCCAGCGGATCTTAGGGGTCGTGTAAAAAGGCCCTTAGCTGTAATTTTGCTTGAGGAATCAGAGAGGAGAACAGAGATGTGAAACATATTGGGTCTAGCTGTATAATGTTTTAAAATGGGGAGAATAAGTAGATTGTGTGATTCTTTACAACATGTGTCAAGACCACGGGCTGTGGGTTGTTGTTTTTCCCAGGAACAGCTTTCAGGAATTTTTTTACACCAGCCAACCAATAACTAAATATCAAGAGCAGACTTTGTAAACGGGGGTGGAGAACGGGGGTGCCTTCACTGGTAAATACTAAAGGAACAGATCCAGAATTGGTGTGGTTAAATTGTAGTGTTTTCCATTGACCATACAACATACAGCTAAACCTGACTCAGCCTTCAGCCCAGTCTCCCCTTTCCCTCAATTCATAGCTTTTGGGATGCACTGTTGGGGTTTCTACTTTTTAAAATCTATTCAGGCACCTGTGATTGTTGGTGTTGATGCTGAGCAACAGTGAAGGGTTAGGGCTAGGGCTAGGGTTAGGGTTAGGGTTAGGGTTAGGGTAGGTTGCAGTGCCTTGTGTTGTTCTGGGATAGTAAATGCACACAAACACCTTGAGCTGTTCCTTTCACCAAAATATTTATTAGAATAAATACCTGCTCTAGTGCTAATTCAGCTTGTTTGTGCATTTCCAAGGGACTCCCTTTGAATTAATTCTTCCTTTGTTCCTCAGGATTACTTCCTGTAGCGGCTATACTTGGTCTTTTCCCAGGACAGTTTGTCTACTGCCAAGTTGAGTTTCTTTGCTTCATAGCCCCCCATGCATGCACCCACAAAATCCAGAATGCACATCCTTACTCACCATATCCCATGGATTCAGTGCACCTACTCTAGTTGTTACATACTAATGGATTTCAGCTATGTTGCTTTTGATACTAAATATTATTATACTTTCATTCAAAAACAGTTACCTGTTAAGAGAATTCATTACAGATAAGCATTGCTGGCAATATTTTGAATCTAAATTCTCTTTCAGGCTATATAATAAATCTATTTGCTCATGGGTGTTCTCACCTCATTGTTCATATTAGCCACTTGCAGGACTTACCTCACTTTGCCTAAAAGTAGAGCTGGGTCTGAACCCATCTCTTTTGTGATAAGCCATCCAATTTGATAACACCATCAAGTATCAAACAAAAAAATAACAGCAGGCAATCCATAACAAATCAAACCCATAGATCTCCTCTGCCATAAAAGTTGCCTTTGGAACCAGGTCAGCTCATAGAAGATGGATATCTCTCAATGCCATTTGCAGGGAATCGTAAGCAGATGAAGACATCTGCTTGGGAATACCCTGAAGCAAATGGTGAGCCACTGTCTGAGAGAGAATGCTGAACTGGAGCCTGTGGCCTGTTCCAGCAAGGCTGTTCTTATGTTCTTATGTATGTTCTTAATTGTAGAGTTGAATGGGATTATGATGATTTAGTCCAGTTGTGGTGATCCTTTAGCACGCCAGTTTTAGACTACAACTCCCACAGACCTTTGTCATTGGCAATACAGGCTTGGAATTCTGGGAGATGTGGTCCAAAACATCTGGATTGCGGAAGATTCACCACCACTGAAGTCTAACCTATCAATGCAGGAAATCCATGGCTTAAACATTCCTACAAGGTGCAAATTTGTCCTCTAATTAAAAACCTTCAATGAAAAAGAGTTGGCCTCATTTTTGGGATGCTGTACTGCAAAAATTTGGCAAAAATGGCTTTGTTTACTTTTTTTCAGCTGTGACTAATTTGAAGTTTTAAGAAGTCAAACATATGAGTATTATTCAATGCAGATATTTTTGCAGAAGTGCTTTTAAGACACTAAAACGTTATTCCAATAAATAGCTGAGTGTACAGAATGATCTTATGTTTACGGACCCTTGGGTGATGGTGCCAGTAAACTGCTGATCCTAATGCAGGGACATTTTACTTTCGATTCAGACTGTCTGGTTAGGTGTCAAATCATTCCTTATTCAGTGACTCACTCTCACTCTCTACAGTTGCTGGATCATGCAGAAAAGAAGTCACATCATTTGTCATCCCCTTAATGGCAGCAACTCACAAGACATGTCTTGTGGTTATGGACTGATCAAGTCTGTAGCTTCTCTTTTTCAGTTCCAACAGAAAGCAAAGAGCTGGGACACAGTCCTCCAACTCAACAGAGCACAAGTCCTATATTACTCTTTGGCAGGACTCAACGGTAAGATCTTTATCCCCTGCAGAGTACCTTTATAATGAGCACATGTGAGACATGGGAGTGCTCTCACCCCCGAGGCAATTCAATGCTTTGCCTTCAGCCATTCTAGAGAAAAGATACTCATGTATCCATTATGACCGTTTTTGCCTGTGCCAATCCAGTATGGTGGAAACTGGAACATTATTTTTAGAGTATTTTTACCCCGCCTTTCTCCTTGGAAAAGGACCCAAGGTGGCTTACAGTAATGAGGGATAATATACAGTCCAGTACAATTAAGACATGTTCAAGTATTTGAGAACAAGGAATTGAGGGACATCTTACAGCATTAATAGACAACATCGGTTATAAGTAGTCATAAACACAAAGTCTATGTGAACGCATAGATTCATATAAAATACACATGGTAGTCCATCATTCAAGGAAAGCTTGACTGAAGAGAAAGGTCTTGGCCTGTTTCCAGAAAGACAACAGAGATGAGGCAGTCCTGGCCTCTAGTGGGAGGGAGTTCCCGATTCTGGGTGCAGCAGCCAAGAAGGCCCTTTCATGGGTTCCCACCAGATGTATCTGTGAGGGTGGCGGGATGGAGAGAAGGCCTCTTGTCGTAGTACACATGTTGTAAAGAATCACACAATCTACTTATTTTCCCTATTTTAAAACATTATATAGGTAGACCCAATATGTTTCACATCTCCGTTTTCCTCTCTGATTCCTCAAGCAAAATTACAACTATGGTTGCAAAACTACGTGCAATGGCTTGGAGAGTAAGAAAGCAGATGACTTGATCATGACAGTAATCAAATTAGGAACTCCCATTTAACTGTAATCTGAATTTCAATCTGCTTTGTATCAGTTATAAGTGCCAGGGGACCCCAACTTTCTGGGACATGGGGCCACGTTAGAGTGCACAATGCCTAAAGACAGCATCAGCAACAATAAGGGTAGTGGCAACCCACCTGCCCAGAGATGATACGTAACGCAACGAGTTCTCTTGAAAAAGCTACGTTCCAGTCTTTGCCCCCAGCATCTCTGCCTCAAAAATGGTCAGCAGATTCAAGAACCAGCAGGTATCTCACAGAGTCTGTCCTATCTTGCCATTTCCACTTCCTTGACCCTTGGAGGCATGGCTTTTGTAATGCTTTATAACCAGAAGAGGTTCAAGAGGTAAACAAGATTCTAAAGGAATAGGACTGTTTACAACTGAAACCAAACCACTGGAGCTTCTGTTTACCTGCATTTAGTATTTTCTCCCAAAGAAGGCACTGGCTGAAATTCTCTTGCTTAGTGTAATAAGCTGCACAAGTATAAAGCAAAGCAAAAAGTGTTCTGTTTATATACCGCCCCATACCACTTGAAGTCGTCTCTGGGTGGTTTTACAGTTTTTAATTACTGTATGCAGGCTACACATTGCCCCCCCCCCCAGGAAGTTGGGTACTCATTTTACCGAACTCGGAAGGATGGAAGGCTGAGTCAACCATGAGCCTGCTACCTGGGATTGAACCCCAGGTTGTGAGCACAGTTTTAGCTGCAGTACAGCCATTTTTAACTACTGCGCCCTGGGGCAGGTAAAGCAATTGGTGAGTCAATCCCTGTGTAATTTCCACTAAATCAAGGGGGCCTACTATGCTAAAGTTGCAACTAGAGTAATTCCATTTGAGTCCATGGAACTCACCAAATCCCCACTGCTTCATTGGGCCCATTTGAGTGTGACCTCCTAATATGCTGAGCAAGAAGGTTTCAGCCACTGTCTACCTTATGCTCCTAATACCCCATAAACATCTTTGACTCTAGTCCAGCAGTGATTCGAGTTGTTTCATAAACCCCAAAGTACACAGGTACTCTGTAAGCATTTCTCTTATTCCTATGTGATCAAGTTCACTGCAAATTATAGTGAGGTCTAGTGCTGGGCCAAGCTTTTATGAAGAGGCCCTACAACCCATATAGGACAAAAAGAGATGGCAAAAACAGAACAGGCAAATCCAGGCTGCTCGTTGAAACTGCTGGAAAGGTTTGCTGATGCAGATGGTGGAAAGCTGGGAACTCTGGGTAGTGGGGAACAATGATGTAAAAGAAGTCCTTAAAATGTCCACTACTTGGAAGGGAATCAAGGCTGTTATATGCTGCAATTTACTCTGCAGTAAAGCTGCCATGGTTATATTCAATGTGTTTTTCATTGACTGCATGACAGACAGCTAAATGTGAGTAATCCTAGTTCTTTCTCATGGGCATTTGTTGTTTTCTGTTCAAGCAACAGAGGCTAGTGTGTGGGGGGGTCTTTGTTTGTTATATAGTGATCCTGCATGCATTGCTTTCCTTCAATTTCTGGCAGTGGGCGCTGGGGGAAAAGTGGGTAAAAATGAATAACGAAACAACGAAACAACAAAATGAATTTTTTCACAAAAATTCACGAAAAATGAAATGAAATGAAATGAACTCCTTAACGAAACGAAATGAAATGAAATGCCATTTTTTCAATTTGTGCCCATCTCTATTGTCCGGCATAGAGGGATACTGAGAAAGCACGATAAAAATTATTTTGAGTAAGGCAAAAGGTGCTCACTTGAGGGAAGTGTTCCTCCTTTACTCGTGGCATACCACACCCCACTGGAGTGTATTGCACTACAATGAGAACATCCTCCTCAAGTGGTCCCTCTCCATTGGTCTGGCTGCCAGACAATCTTTTGTTATTCTTTTCCAGTTTATCGCTCTGTCAGATAAGCCACTGCAGTTTTACTGGCTGTGTCCATTCAGCATGACATCTTTTGACAGAAAATAATTTTTTAATCAAGAGGTGGGGAAGAAAGTGATGTTAATGACAGTGGAGGGTGGGCAATTTGAGGTGAGAACTGTGGCCCTTTGAGGTGTGGTGTCAACTTTTGCTCTGAAAATTGTGGCAATGCCTGTTATCTCAACAACAGTGGTTTAGCATCCATGGGAAACTGCCAAACAACCCAAATGGAATTGGGACAGCCTTCCTGTCTTATTGCCCCCTGTCTAGGATATATATTCAGAAATCAGTTCTTTGGGACTTATTTTTGTGCCAAACTGCTCACCTTTTCTTTTCAAGTCAGATCTCCAGTGTGTTCCGTAAAAGACTGTTTGAAGGATGGCATTGAAAAGCACACACACAGAGGCACACAAAATGCCACCAGTGCCTGGCAATACACAAAGCATTCATGTCTATGCAAAAGACCCACAAACACTCTCTTTCACACTTGCAGAGTTGGAAAAAAATGTATAAAGATCTATTTTATTGCCTCCTCCACCTCACCCACTCCAAGCATTGACATCATACCAATCTCCTACCAAAGCAATGTTCTTGAGTTGTGGAGCTGGAACTCTTTGAGATGTGGTACTTTGAAAGTGTGTGTGTGTGTGTGTGTGTGTGTGTGTGTGTGTGTGTGTGTGTGTGTGTGTGTGTGAGAGAGAGAGAGAGAGAGAGAGAGAGAGAGAGAGAGAGAGAGAGAGAGAGAGAGAGAGAGAGAGAGAGAGATGGTAGAAGTGGTCTCAGAGCAATCTGGGAAGCTGGTGTTTTTTTAATGGTCCACAATCTATAGCTCCACCTTCAGATTGCAGTCATTCTTAGGTACCTGCCTGTTGCAAGTCGGCCTTTAGTCTTCAAGACAATTTTCCTTTTCTCTCTGTAAGGGTGGCTCCTCTGAACCATATGTGAAATTGGCAAACCAAGGAACCAACTAAGAAATATGGATATTGAGAGAAAGAGGGGATGAGAATACTTGTAAAAGAAAATAACATCAGAAATGGCAGCTAGCCTGGAAAGTGACAACACCACTGGCATTCAGAACTAGGGAGGTAAAAAAGCCGCACCTGGAAACAGCATTTCAAGCTTCAGCCATAGATATTTCTGGAATATTCAACAGAGGTTCCTGCTTAATGCTGAAATACAGCCTGCAACAAAACTTACTTTATCATCCCTTAAAGTTACAGTTCCCAATAATCAGAAGAAAATCAGCAATTTTGATTTTTTTTTAAAATAAAAAAAAATCTATATAACAAGAAACAGCTGTGGTTGGAAAGTTTCTGGTAGTTTCCTCTAAGGATCAGGAAGTTGAGTCATGGCAACTGGACTTCTTTTCCTGAGATATCAAAATGTTTCAATCTCTCAAGAAAAGAAGTCCAGTTGCCATGACTCAACTTCCAGATAACATCATCTTGATGACTGAGAATCTTCACAGGCTTTACTCTAAGGAGGAGTTCTAATTCCTCAGTTATTAAAAAAAAGCTACATATACTTGGGGATGTTTATTACTATTATCCAACACCGATACACTGCTTCTATAATGCTTTATCTTCCTTGCAACATCTTTGTGAGACATAAATCTCAGTGTCAGATTGCCACAATTTAGAAAGTCATGAGGGGCATTTGCTGCTATGTACCAACTGCCATGAGCCCTTTATTACTTGTGGCATTTGCTACTGAGATTTACGCAAATTGTGTTACACCAATACAAAAGCCTAGTAAGATTTGGGGCAATAGGGAAGAAGCAGCTGTGGCCGCATAAACAGCCTGGACTTGTGTAACTTTGGATTGTAGTCTAACACATCACAGGGCACCAAGCTGAGAAAGACTTTGTGTAGTAAACCAAACCATTTGAAAATGACACATGAGAGAAGGAGCAAATTCCCTGAGTGTTTAAACAGGTAATGTGAGAATCTGACAACATATGTACTAATCTGAGGAACAAGCAAGGCATCCAAGCTGTGCCCAAGGAACTCGTTGCTTGAAAAATAAACACCTCCTCATCTGAAAGGTTCAGTACAATGCCTCTGGCCATTATTACTGCCTACTGTGAACCTAATCAGGCAAAAGCCATAATGGGTGTGAACCAGAGGAACATCAGCAAAGAACATTTTCTAGATTCAGTTTAGAAGAGTTAGATAGCTTTCAGCAGGATTTCAGGCTGAAATTGTGTCATCCATTCAGGGTGCCCGCCTCTAGCCATTCTCACCTCCTGCCAGGGCTTGCCGACTCACCTGAAGGTGTTTTCATGTGTATTGTGCTTTCTTCCCTCCCACCCCTTTCCTGCTCTACCTATGTGATGTCCTAAAGACTCACCCTATGACACCACAGGTAATAGATACAAATCTGGTCTCAGATTTGGCCCTCAGATCTCAGGGAATATGATGCTGTTGGCATGGCAACCTTACTTTGTAATGAACTACAGTAATCCCCGCTTATCATGGGGGTTAGGGACCCAACCCGGGATAAAGGAAAATCCACAATATGCAGATGCCGGGTTGGGTCAGGACTGGGGGGGGGGCTCTCTGGGGCCTCCTACACTTACCTTAGGCCTGGTGTTACCCTGAATGGGCCTCTGACGGGCTTCCTGGGCCTGTTGGAGGCCTCAGAAGCGGTTTTCGGCAATCCAGAAGGAATTTCCGGTTTTTTTTTGGAAGCCAATTCCAGTTTGCAGGAAACCACTTCTGGGGCCTCCAACAGGGTCTTGGAAGCCCATCGGAAACCCACCCAGGGCAACGCCAGGACGGGGGTATGTGCAGGAGGCCTCAAACAGGCCCACACAGCTTGCCCCAGGGAGCCTTGCCTTCATATACTGTGGTCCCGCGATATACCGGGACCACAGTATATGAGCCACAAAATGGTGGGGACAACTGTACCGGTTTGGGGTTTTTTAAATGGAACTGACAAAGCAGTTCTTTGCATGTCACACAGAATTGCATGCCACTAAATTCAGTGATAGACCTTAAGTTTGATCATGTACAAATCATTAGGTTTTTTAATCGAGAAGTGGTTTGGATTACTTTAGATCTTAGCAGCCACCTATCCTCAGCCAGAATAACCACTGATGATCTTAGTCAAAGGATTCTGGGAACTGACATTCAAAAATGTAAACATGCTAAGTTCTGAGTAAAAGACCCAGGTTGCCTGGAAGTTTGCTACACTTTCATAATACATGTCACATGATTGATTGAGTCTTTGGGATCTGGCTGTTCACTGCCCAAATCCTCTTATGACTCATGCAAACTTTGTGTAACTTGACCTAGCTCATGGATGAGGTATCTGTCTATGCACCCATTGCACCACTGAGATGCAGTTGTTAACTAATCACAACAGCTTACACAAACCTTCCTCAGACTGCAATAGGATTATGGCCACAGTGTTTGAGAAAGCCATAATGATTCGCCAGAATATCCCATGACTGGGAAGATGAATGGGGAGCATGCTACTGTGGTTCCTTACCCTGCTTGCCATGGACTTCCTATGGGGCATGTGGTTAGGTACTGTGAGAACAGAATCATGGACTAAACAGGTTCAATCCTGCATTCTTGGGTTTTAAAACATGTTTAATTGAGACTTGCAATATGTTTGATGCTCCTCTATTTAGATCTGGTTTTCCAGTTTTTTGAAAATATCTTCCTGTTCTTTTCTAAGCCAGGGAAAATGTGCCTATCCCTGTTCAGTAAGTGTCAGTCCTCCCAACACTGTGCAGGGAAACAAAATGAAATGAAACACAGTGGACTATACCCAAGTATAATTTACCTAGCAAAGCAATAGCCCTGACCTGTAATACCTCCAAAATTATTGCTGTTCCAAACAAGGAAGTTATAAACCACATTAATTTGGCTCTCATTTAGCACTGGGTCTGGCTGTACAACCTTTAAAACTTAAACTGGCTGCTTAAAATATGGGCCATTCACTCCTTTGTGCAAGGTTCACTTACTGGTTGGCTCGGGACCTGTGTTGTGTCCTGTTGACCACCTTGTCGTTGGTGTGAGGTCAGTCAATATATCACTTAAACAAGGCAGACGGCACCTGGATTCTGTCCGCAAACCACAGGAACACCTGGAATCAATCTATTCAACCACAGCACAAGAGGGCTCCTTCAGCGTGGCAGTCAACAGGGGGAGGGTCCAGATTCCACCTTGCAATAAAAACAGAGGGCTGCATCTGCAGGAACCTCTGGGACTTTGTTCATTATTTTTGTCTTTGTTTACTTTGTGTTCTCTTCCTCAAAAGTTTAGCACTAGCACCAGGAAACAATGGAAAAGCTCGGCTCATTATTTTGGAGGTGGTGGGGTGAGGGCTGATCAATCATGTGGCAAATAATGACATCTGAAAAATAGTAATAAAGAAGGTAATATCTTCAGAAGATCCCTAGGAAATTAGCTTCACAATATAAGAAACTTTGGTAGGTGGCTGGGAAAACTCTTCCTTCACAAGCACAAATAGACTTTTCAGGTTTTTATTTTATTTTCAAATACTGGCCAAAAACCTATCCGCTAACATAAAGCACACACCAAAGACTGGGCATTCCAGCAATAATTTTTGGAGGTGAATTCTCACAAATCAAAAAGTCAGGGCTGATATTATCTGTTGCATGCCCAGTCACAGAACTCGCCGAGCAGCAATCAATGTCTATGCTGACTTTGTAACTTGCAGCAATTTGCCTTCGTAATTTACATTACCGTTACATAAGCATAATTCCTTGGGAGTTGTAGCCTCACTACCCATTAAGCTCTATTGAGGGCACCTCCCATAGAACTACAACTCCCAAGAAGCACCATCATGCTTTTCTTTTTCTTTTTCTTTTTCTTTTTCTTTTTCTTTAACAATTTCTGCTACAGGAAGCAGCAGAAACCAGGAAGGCTGGCACCTGCAGTGGTGCAGGTAAATCACTTGAGAGCCCTTTTCAGAGAGGGGGGGGGAATCTACAAGTATGCTGATTTAAGACACATGCCTGGAATTCTTAGAGAATTCTAGGAACTGAAGTCCAAAAACACAGAAGAATGTGCCTCAATAATTGCTGAGTCCAACCAACCAGCCAAACCAGGAAAGAATATATTGTATATGCTGCATATATCACCCATCCTCTCTAATGCCCGAAATAATTGGGCCAGTGACAAAACATTCAGTAGCCAACAGATTTTAATGCAGTGCATAGAAGCTGATGGCAAATTACCTAGTCCGGCAGTGACTGTTTCATGCTCTTCTTGCTGTTGGAGGCATCTGGCAGCTTCATTGGTAACACAAGGAGAGGGGCTCTTCTTTTGGAAAAAATGACCAATTGGGATCCTGTCAATGAAGGCCCCATGTGTGAGCAACCACTCAGTGCACCCTGGCCACCAAAAGTGGCTGAGGAGTCTTTAGTAACTTCCAAAGGAACTAATGGTGGTGCTGAACCGTGATACAGCTGGACTTGGTCCAAGCACATCTGCCCCCTGTGATCCACGGCTATGCTTCTTTCGAATGCTGTGAGCTTGGCTGCTCTCAGTGCTGTGTGGTGGTGCTTGAGTTTTTCCTTGGGGTGTTCCAAGGAATCTCTCAATTTTTGCCTTGTCCTGGTCAACGAGTACCTTGACCATGGATGAAATGTGGGTAGTGTAGGCTGGCCACTGGCAAAGGGAGATCAGGTGGGATGGGATGCCAATGTTACCGGATACCAAACTCCGATCTAGAAGAACAAAACAAACAAACAAAAAACACCATGTAAAGTTTTAGAACAGAAATTGTGACATTCAAGTCAAAGGCATGTATGGCTCAAGGCATTTAGCTGCCTGAGGCTGAAAGGCTAAAGGGGCCCTTCTTTCTCAAAGTCAACCTATGCATTTCTCTCAGCCAGTCAAGATATTTAGGTACCTGGAGTAGAAAATCTTAGAAGACCTTTCTGGCACTAAATGTTCAGTTGAAATAATTTATTTATTTATTTTTTGCAGGGGGGGGGTACTACCTTCCTTTTTATGATACCCAAAATTTCTTTTCTGTGATAAGCAGGCTGCTGTATGGGATGACAAGACTGGCCCTGAGCCTAGGGTTTTGACTCCGGAGAAAATTCCTTGCCTATAAACCTAGACTGAGTATCCCATTCTCCCAGGACTTCATAATGGAAGTGGAAGGTCCTACTGTTTGCTTGCCAAGAAGGCCTTAAGAGTAAAAGCCAAGCATGGAGGTCAAAGTGAAAAAGCTTTGCTTGACTCTCCTGGACCTCCCTTGTACCGCTGGTTGTAAAATTTGACATAAATCCTTGGTATCTTTTGGCCTAGCTAGGAAACATCCTTGCTCATTCTTGAAGGATGTTCCTCTCTAGCCTGTGTGTGCCCTTGTAACTGTTTTGTTTTGTTATGGCTTGTTTTGTTACAAGCCATAAATAATAAAGAAACTGCTATCAGCAGCGTGCTTTACTGTAATAGTCTAAGCATTGTGCCTTCCACCTTTAGGCTCCTTGACTCAAATGGAGCCTGATATATTGCCTCAGGAGGATGCAATCAACCTGGAATTTACTCTTGCATAAGTTACAAGTGGGCCCTCCCTGAAATAACACTGAAGGCAATTCCTCTCTCCTCCCCACTACTTTGTCCCCTTTCAAAATTGACTTGGGGGAGAAACCTCATTCCAGTCCTCATGGTTTGATCAGAATATAGGAGATGCTGCAGTAGGACGTTAGTATTGAAGAGATGTGGTTCAGGAAGTGTTTTGTTTTTGAGAAATCAAACATCAAACTCATCCCAAGAATAACCATAAAACAAGACCAGCTAATTTGCAAATCATGAGCAGAAATTGATGTCATATAGAGGCCATAGTTCAAAGATGAAGCTCCTTTTAAGGGCTAGCTGTGTGTGATTGCTTCTGTCACTTCCCAGACAACATAAATTAGTTTTCTTTCCTTCTTTCTTTCTTTCTTTCTTTCTTTCCATTGGTCTTCAGAATTCAAGCATAAAATGACTTTGAAATCTAATTTCTCAAACACAGACATAAGACTGCTTGAATCATGTTATCCCAGCAAGAAAGCACCTTAGAACTGAAACTAATTAGGAATTCAGGATCTTTTGAGCAGTTAAGGAATTCTGTCTTCTAGTGACATATTATCTGTAACATCTGCACTCAACAGAAAGGGCACTCGAATCTCGTGGCAGCAGGCACATCCACATCCTCTTTCTTCCTGCCCCTTGCAACACCCCAACACAATTATTTTGGCCCTTTATGAGGTTAAAAGTGGCATTCTTGGAAGGGAGCTAGAGGGATACCTCCACGGTGACTGGGCAGGTCTTCAAAGAAAAACCTGAGATCAGATTTTAACCTCAAAGTCAGTTCATCATTGAGAACTTCAGAGAGGGATCCCCAGTAGAGATGGGCACGAATAAAAAAAATGGTGTTTCGTTTGTCGTTTGTCATTTGGGGAGTCCGTTCCGGTTCGATTCTGTTTTTCGTGAATTTTTGCAAAAAAATGTTTTCGTTTTCGTTCGTTTTGTTACCGTTTCATTACCATTTATTTCAATTTTTGTGATTTTTTTTAGCATTTAAAGCAGTTCAATGTATTGCCGTAACGAAAACGAAATGGATGACAAAATTTCTGGCGTTTCTGTTTGTTTAGTTTCATTTTAGAGACAAAATTCGTGCAACGAAACGGAAAAAAGAAAATGGAAACAAAAAATTGTTCATTTCGTGACCATCTCTAATCCCCAGTTCACTCTGTGGCTTCCTCAAACCACAAGATTCTAGATTTACTTATACAGTAATATCTTAGTTTAAGGGTAATCTGGTTTAAGAGTGTTTTGCAAGACAAGTAAATATTTATTCTAAATTTTGCCTTAATCACCCAGCAATGTCTTGATATACAAGCACTGGAATAGGTCACATGATCACAACTGAGCCAATGGTGGCTATCCTTCCCTTCCTCCCCCCACTGGATTGTGGGTGATTGTCTGGAACATTTCATCTCAGGCAGCCTCCAAAGCAGAGGGAGGAGAGAGGAACAGAGGTCTCCATTGCACCAGCCAGGAATGTGCAGGTTAGGATTTTATTTTTCTTTATATCTATATTTTTCTTTTATTTTTTTCCAACTTTCTTTCTTTCTTTTTTTCAAACCATTTCAAGTTATAGGGAAGCTAGTCAAATGTGTATGGGGCTACAAATGGCACTTTATTATTGTCACATTAAAATACAGAGTGAAATCCAGTTCTTAGTCCTAAGAAGAGGAGATTCCACAGCCAGGTACCTAAACCATGGTGTGGACGTGGACTTCTAGCCAACTTCTTTTGTGGTTTGGGGCATTTTGTGTGAAGAGCATGTGGTCTATGGGGCCCCAGAATGAATAATCTGAGTTTCCATTATTTCTTATGGGGAAATCTGCTTTGATATAGGAATATTTGGGTTTGCAAGCATGTTTCCGAAACAAACTATGTTTGTAAACAAAGGTAATGCAAAATCTGCATGATTGAGATGTTCTCTGTCACTACTGCACACCTTATGTTACCCTGGCTGTACAATAGAGATGGGCACGAAATGCCAAAATAGTGTTTTGTTTCAGTTTTGTTTCATTTTTTAAAAAATTCATTTTGTTTGGAACAAAACAATTTTTTAAAAAAAAATCTTTTCGTTCTTTGTTTTGTTTCATTTTTAATGTTTTTTAAGAGAATAGTTTTTAACATTCCCTAGTTATAGATTAGAGCTGCCTAGATGCCCTAAGCACATCCGATCTCACCTGATTTTGGAAGCTAAGCAGCATCGGCCCTGGTTAGTACTTGGATGGGAGACCACCAGGAAATACCAGGTGCTGTAGGCGCCTGGAGTAGGAACTGGCAAACCACTCCAGTATTCCTGCCAAGAAAACTCCATCGACATGGAGTCACGAAGAGTCAGTCACGACTATAACGACACACACACACACACACACACACACACACACACACACCAGTTGGTACTTTTTTTTTTTAACCTACTAGCTCTGACCAGCTGGCCTGCAAGCTGGGTCAGTGCTTCCCCCCCCCCCCAGCTCCGACCAGCTGGCCCATGGGCTGGGTCAGTGTTTCTTTATTATTATTATTATTATTATTATTATTATTATTATTATTATTATTATTATTATTATTATTATTATTATTAATAATAATAATAATAATAATAATAATAATAATAATAATAATAATAATAATAATAATAAATAAGTCGGCACTTATTTTTATTATTTATTTAACGAAACAAAAAACAAAAAATGAATTTTCTTTTTCATTTCATGACCATCTCTACTGTACAGTCAATTTCCTCCCTCTCCCCCTCCCTGTACAATAATATGGACTTGTGTCATTTAAAAATGCTTAAATGTGTTGCAGAAGTCACGTAGCAATTCAATCCAGTGTTTTCCTTAAACAGATGACTGTGAAAGATAACTAGAGAGCTGTATTAGGAAAAATTAGAATACATGGCATCAGTGTACAGCAGGACAGGTGGCAATTTAAAAGGGCACACAGTAGGGAGAAAATCTAAAAAAACCATATGAAAGCACATGCCCCACCAGTTGCTGCAACAAACAGTGATCACAAAATAGCAATCCATATTAGGAACATCCAGTCAAAAACTGGAGCTCCCAAGAAGTCCATATTCTTCCAAGAAAGAGAGGAAGGAAGTTCAGCTGTAGTGCCACAATTTATACATCAACAAGCAATTTGTTAGAAAAGATATGGGGTGGGAAGAGATATCTGAGTCCAGCTGTCTGTCTGTATTCCCACTGGCTCAGGTTACTTGTTATACTGTCTGGCACTTCCATTGGGGTCAACTGGAAAAGCTTGCCTTTCCTTGTCCCAGAAAGAAATACGCTGCTCTGAACACAACCCAGTGTGTCTTTGTTTTAACTAAGGGCTATCAGAGCGGTCTGGTTCTGCTCAGACCTTTGAATTAATCCACAGGCAGAATTAAAACCATGAAACACAGCAATACCAGCACGCACTGCACAACACCCTCAAAGTTCAGAAGGTCTTCCTTGACTTCCATCAAAGAAGTCCTGATGTGAAACATCTGGAAAATCAATTTGGGAGCATCAGGGCCGTGATATACAAGTCACAGCTACCAAATGTTGTCAGCAAAATAGAAATGTTGTTGATGATGAAAAGGACACGCTCTTGGAACTGAGACTATCCAGTACATACAGCACCATATCCAAAGATGTGCAAATGTAAACCAAATAACCACACCATAGTCTCAAGCCTTGGGTGGGGCATTAAGTCTAATCCAATCAGCTAGCAGGCCTGCATGGAACAGACCATAGAGAAAACCACCCTGAGTAGTCCCTTGGCACTAATGGGAGCAGGATATGAATTGAGCTTAATTGAATTGAACTAAAATTAAAAATAAATAAATAAAGACTGTAAATAAATGGCATACCATCTTCTCACTCCCAGCTTGGTTGCAATGCAAAAGCTGCTTAAGGCTGGAGAGCATGCTGGCAAGCTGAGTCTTACTTGTTCAGTGCTCCTGAACTACCACCTAACTCGGAGAAATGACATGCCGCGACATGCAGACATTGATTGAATAGAGTTTCGGGGCTTTAAAAACAAAAACCACCAGTTACATGTTGCTGTACCTGGCAGTGGTTAAAGACAGAGGGGAGGAGCCCAACTCATAAAGAAGGCAGCCAAGCTAAAACCAGAAAGTTGGCTGCCAGCGAAGGGAGGAGAAAGGGTGCAGGGGATATGGGGTTCCTTTCACATGAATGCAGTACAAAGAAACTGAGGAGATACTAAATCAACCATTTAAAGCAGAGGACAGAAACATGTGGTTTTCCCCCATGAAACTCGTAACTGTTGTTTCAATTTGTTATTTTGACTGCAACTCCAAGCCATCTGATTTAGCTTAGCAGATGGCAAGGAACCCTGGGAACTGCTGTTTATGAGATGACCTGATGTATATCTGATTTTTCTTCGACAGACATGGTGGCTGCATATTCCAGCAAAAGAAGCAAGAGTATCCCAGAGTAATCCAAGAGTATTGCTGTTTTGGGGCTCTTTGGCCATGTTTTGGAAGTTTATCTTCCTGACGTTTCGCCAGACTCTGTGACCAGCATCTCCAGAGGGCAAGGAGCTCAGAGGAGCTAGGAGTTCTTTCTGTGCTCTTGGGTATGGAATGAGTGAGATTGGCATTTTTTTT
Organism: Phrynocephalus guinanensis; assembly: GCA_037367245.1. NCBI lineage: Eukaryota > Metazoa > Chordata > Lepidosauria > Squamata > Agamidae > Phrynocephalus > Phrynocephalus guinanensis. The sequence continues at coordinate 103,138,019 of CM074734.1, read as the reverse complement.
AAGTTGTGTGAAAGAGGGGAACTTGTCCTATTCAGGAGAATAGGTGTTAGTCATTGTATTGTGATGTAGAGGAATTAACAGTTTCACTGTAATAAGGGAGGGTTGATCTGTCTCTGTGGTTGATGGGTGTTGTTAGCTGTTGTGTCCTATGAATTGATCACTGGTGCTTGTGATGAATGGGTTGAATCCTTGATCTTTTGCAGGCTGTAGTTTTCAGTTCTGGAAGCCAGGCTTTGTTGATTTTTAGACTTTCTTCTTTTCTATTGAAGCTGTGCTTATGCTTGTTGATTTCAAGGGCTTCCCTGTGTAGTCTGACATAGTGATTGGTAGTGCTCTCCAGTACCTCTGTGTCCTGGAAGAGGATTTCATGTCCAGTTTGTTTCAGGGTGTGTTCAGCTACTAATGATTTTTATGGTTGTTTTAGTCTGCAGTGTCTTTCGTGTTCTTTGATTCTGGTCTGGATGCTGCTTCTAGTCCCAATATATATCTAGCCACAACTACAAGGTATCCGGTATACTCCTGCAGTGGCAAGGAGATTCCTTTTGTCCTTTTCTGACTGTAACAACTGTTGCATTTTTGTAGTGGGTCTAAATATGGGCGGGATATAACAAATAATAAATAAATAAATAAATAAATAAATAAATAAATAAATAAATAAATAAATAAATAAATAAATAAATAAATAATATTGTTTGTAGGTTGGGTTTTTTTCAACACTTTGTCCATATGGTCCGTGACTCCCTTTATGTATGGCAGAAATACTTTGTTTGTTGGGGGCTGTTTTTCTTCTTCAGTTCGGTGTTGTTTTTTCAGTTTGATGACTCTTTTGATTTCATTCTTGGAATAGCCATTTGCCAGTAGGGCCCAATTCAGGTGGCTGAGTTCGGCGCTGAGGAATTCAGACTGAAGATGCCGGCCACAGAGACTGGCAAAATGTCAGGAAGAAAAACTTCAAGAACACGACGGCCAAACAGCCCAAAAAAACCACAACAGCCATCAGAGCCCAGCCATGAAAACTTTGAGAATACAAATCCAAGAGTAATTTAAATAAGCTTAGAGCTTGTAGGCAATTGCCAGGTAACCAAGTCACTTGTTTACAATAATGTATACTGATTCTGAAGTTACATTTCAAAGGAAATATAACATTTCTTTGTGGTTTGGGTGTAAAAGGGCAATTCTAGTTACTGTTTCAAGTTAACATATTTGTAGGTGAAGTAAGTCACTTTCCGAGGTGTTTTAATTCAACCAAGTTCTCAGCCATTCTCATCATGTTATTAAATTGAGCTTGCTTTTCTTAGCATGTAATCTCTGTTTGATTAGTCATGCACAGAAATCGCCTTTCTCAACCATTTGTTTGTCCATAAATACAATATGAAAGAAATGTAGGTCTAATTAGGATTGTATAACAAATTAAAAAACCTCATAAGGTGATAGGTGAAGAAATGTTTCTAGTCTGTGGACCCTTTCAATGGAGTGCTAGGAGCCACCTAGGGGGCCATATGTCCCCCCCACACACACACACACACACGCACACCCTCATTGAGAATGGCTGCATTTGTTGACAGCTCTGTCATTTCCACTGTTGTCTCTCCATTCTTTGAGCCAAAAGAAGAAGGGTGGGAAGAGGAAGGGAAAGTTGCTTCCAGCTTCCAAATTGGGTGTGTAGTACACTCGATGTTTCACAGAAGACAGACCCATCCTGGCTCCAGACCTTTAGCATTTTGCCTTCAGAATTGAAACCCTCGGCTAACTTTCCACAGCTTTTGTCTCTTTCCTATCGTTCCTCTGACAGGGGGCGCTTTGTTTTTGTGTCCGTTCCTGTCCGGTCCATTGGACCAGTTAAGTTTGTGGAGAACAGCAGGAAGCTGTTTGCTGGGAATAAATCTTTTGAAACTAAACGTAGCTGATTAAAATCTTGGAAAAGCTTCCTGTAGAGTTGTGGACTAAAGTCCACAACTCTACAGGAAACTCTTCCAAAATGTGTCGTCCTTTGTAATGGCCCTTTCTCCACAGTCTGGTCAGCATGGACAGGCCTACTGGGTTGCCGAAACTGATGTGTGATTTTATGAATAAAAGTGTGTGGTGGGGTGACCCAATAATTTCCTTAAAGCCCTAAGCAGAAATGCTTTTACAGAAGGGTGGGGAAAACATGATTGTTAGAGCAGCATATCCAGGGACCATCTTGCAGTGCATAATTGCTTCTAATTCTGATGAGAAGCTGGCACGGAGACAATTTTTATGCTCTTCTATTTAAAGACAATTTGCTAGTGGTGTGGGGCTCGGGGAAGAGACAGGAAGCTGTTGGCTATAACTCTGCATGTTCTGACAGCACACAGAAAAAACAGTAAATGCTAATGAGGGGAATGAATTTATACTTAGAAGGGGGGCAGGGAAGCCTTGCAAAAAGGATAGATTTTTCATATATTTTTAAATAATTGCTTTTGTTGTTGTTTCCTTTCTTGTTTAAAAGCAGTGCATTCCTAGCTGCTACACACACACACACACACACACAGAGAGAGAGAGAGAGAGAGAGAGAGAGAGAGAGAGAGAGAGAGATGCACACACCACAATTAAAACATTGTAGGGCTCCAGAGCTTGCCTCCTATTTATTTTGCCATGTGGTTTCCATATTCTCTCACTCTGGGCCCCCTAGCCAGACAGTGGTCTTGTCTCCAAAGTCTAGTAGTCAGGGTAGAAAGGGGAGGAGGGAAATGTTTTTGTTCACTTTGGGGATCAGAGAGCCAAAGTAATGCAAAACACTTGCTCTTGAGCAGGCATACGAGTTACCCTACACACAGGTGTTTTAGTTCTAGTCTTCCACTGGAGACTGCTATGCCTAAACCAAGCACATATTTAATGCTTCTGTTATTGCCGTCATTATGTTATAAGTGTGAGGGAAGGGGGATACAACGGCAAACCCTGGTACAGTACAATTCAAAGACTCACAAATAAAATGGAAAAATTAGAGATCGTGTTCTCACTAGAGCTGGGTGATGCTCACCCCCCCCCAAAAAAAATCCAGATATATTATATTCGTGTAGTTCATGGCAAACTCCTGCTTTGAGTTTGTGTGTGTGTGTGTGTGTGTGTGTGTGTGTGTGTGTGTGTGTGTGTGTGTGTGTGTGTGTGTGTGTGTGTGCGCGTGTGTGTGTATGCGTGCGTGCGTGCGTGCGTGCGTGCGTGTGCATGTGTGCACATGTATACACACTGTTGTTTTGCCTCCTTGCTGGGAGTTTACATAGAGTAGGCTCCAGATGTTGTTGATATCCACATCTGGACATTTCAATGCCATCCAACCACTTCTATCATTTTATTTTCCATGGGGGGAGGAGTCTACAGAAAAGAAGATGGGACAGATGTTCAGTGCATTTTGAAGTGTGGCAGTAAGAGCCACCCATCTGGAAGTATCAAGGAACTATAGGACCCTGTCCAGGTATATGGTGGGGGTGGAGGTGGAATAGAGTGTTTGGGTATATATGTGCATGACAGAATTAAAAATATTTTATATCATCATCATCAAAATAAGGAGGAAGAATATATCTTGATAGAGAAACTTCTTTTATTTCGAAAGACATGTGAAGGCAATAAGCAATGGGAGCTATGCAGCAGAGCATTAGAACAAAGAATCTGTCTGTACTAGTAAAGAAACTTTATCAGGCCATTCAAATTTCTGTCACCTCTGAAAGGCTCTGTTTTGCTAAACAGACCTGGAGCACAATGCTGTCCATCTTAGTAGACAATGTTCATCTTTCCCATGTATGTGCATATTCATTCTTTAATTGGAATGTTGGTGGCTATGCATTTATTGCTGTTTATTTATTATTTCCTTCTTCTCGCTGTTCTAAAGCAGCTGACTCCCTTCCTCCCTATTTTATCCTTTAAAATGCCCTGTGAGGAAGGCAAGGCTGAGAGAGGGGGACGGGTGCAAGGTCATCCCATGAGTGGCAAGGCTCTCTTCGAATTTGAACATGGACCTTCTGAAAGAGCTGAAGACAGCTGTCTCTGGCAGTTTACAGAAACTGCGCTCCTATAGCTTTCCCCTCAGGGATGATGGCATTGGCAAGTCTTTGCATCTGAGCCCAAGCCTGAGTCCGAGCTTTTGGGTTCCGGGCGTCTGACTTATACACCCACAAAGTGGGGCTCCCTAGAAAAGTGTCCTTTAACAACTGGTTTGGGAAAACCATATCTTCACCAAAACTGGAGGGATTGTAGAGGAAAGTCACAGGAAGCTTCTCTTTAAGCTTGGTGTCTCTAGGTGCCGGAGGGGTCTGGTGGGGTCTCTTTGGGGGTGCATAACTCAGACACCAGAAGTCCAATTTTCGTCATGCTTGGAAAGATTGTAGAGAAAATCCAGGAGAAGCTTCTCTGTAAATTTGGTGTTTCTGTGCGCCTTGGGGACGTATAACAGCCCAATGAACTGACAAACCCAAAATAATTAAAAGAATCTTCAATTCATACTTGTTTGAAGTAATTGACAAATTAGCAATTTTTGAATACATTTTGCAATTTATTTTTTTAATTTGTGCCCCTCCTTTGTTACCACTATGGTGGTTAAAAGTGAAATTACAAATGGCTCCTGATGCAAGTACTTGGATAAGCCCACAAACACTCTGAGAAAAAAAGCCGGGGATACTTTCTCCCCCATTTCCTGCTGTGAAAACCTATGATGGATATAGAAGCAGCCTCTGTTTCAGCACATGTGTGATACATATGCCTTTTCTGTGTGGAGGAAGCTGTCAAGAGTAGATCCTTCTGCTGGGTACTAGATGTACTGTCCAGGAGCAAAACTAAAGAAAGCCTGTGGATGACCAAGCAGGAAGACACAGGGGCAGGCTGAGTGGTGGGGGTAAGCTTGTTTGTGTGAAATGCCAAGGCAACAAATAGTTGACATTAGGATTGCAGGCAGGCTGTGGGACTGGGCTATTCCTTTCAGGCCTCACACAAAGGGCTCTTTTTTTAAAAATCCTAAGCAACAGAACAGGCCAAAACAGAAACTATATTGATTCCTAAGGAAGGGCCTGTGGAATTTCTGGGGAGGGTTTTCTACACCAAAGACACAATGGCCTAGGCTTTAGAAGGACAGACCATGTAGGAGGGAAAGGCCAAACAGGTCACATGTGACTCTGAATTTGCCTTTCTAACTGCCTTCCCCACGCACCACAGCCAGTGCCCCCTCATCCAGAAATTGGGGGTGGGAGATCTTATTATTTCCAGCCCTCCATGGCTGTAGTCCTGCCCCACTTTCAAGGCTGCTCAAGTCTGTCAACCATGGCGGCCTTGGGCCTTCACTGGTTCGAAGCTGAGAGTGCTGTTGGTTTCACGCCAGGCTAGAGAATGTAGGGCCAAGCTATATGATACAGCCAGCATATTGTTAGAGCAGGACTACCTAAAGTGCTGGAAAACATCTGCCCTCGCATGAATAATAATAAGTTTTAATACGATCAACAGATCAGAAGCGAACAACGCAGATCAGCACCAAAACCGCACAAGAACGAAAAACCAACAGATACAAGTATAACATGCACTGAGCACAGCCGACACAAATCTCTCCCTGTTTGTGATACATTCAGGCACACAGCTTAGAGTTTCTGTAGTTTGACCCTTAGATCTGGCACTGTGTGTGGTAGCTGGACTGGTCACTACAGTATTTCATACTGAGAGCATGTCACCTTGCAACTGAAAGCCCTCTGCTGCCCTGGCTGCCTGTTGTTTTGCAACGCCAGTCAAGATGTCGCCTGAAGCCTTGAGCCATTTGGGGCTTGGCTCTCTGTGGGATTGTCTCTCTCATCATGAACCAACCTGTCCAGGTGTCGAGATCTCCAGGAGAAAACTCTTGAAGATACCATTACCTGAAGAAACCCATGTCATGAACATGTGAAAGAAGACTTTTTCCCGCATTGCTCCCAAATTGTGAATCCCACCTCAGTTGTAGCTGTCATCAGTTCCCATCCTTACAGGAAAGGTGTGAAGATGCACCTCATCAGTTCGGGTTATGAGGTCCTAGCAATCATTTATATGATTTTTAGTCATCTCTTTGCTTCAATTATTTTAAAAATGATGTTCGTCAGTTGCCTTGAGATCTTTTTTAATGGAAAGGTTGCTTAGCTATACCTTATGGAAAGGCAGGAAGACAGACAGTGTTTGGCATGGGAGAACCCTTATAATGTTTTGTGTTCATCTTGCATTCCCGGAACCAACTGTTATATCTCTACTGCAAAGCACATTTGATTGAGGCAAATTGTAAAGAGTTAAAGAGGGTCAGGATTTCCTTAATCCTACTGTGCCTTTTGCTTGCCCCACGGTAGCTCCCCACCAGAGTGATATTTATCCTAGCTCCTGTTCCAGAATCCAGACTTAAGGTACTTTCAGAATGGAAAAGATGGGAGCCAGATTTGGAAAGGGGAGTCAGCTGCATTTGCTCCAACCTGGGAGTCTTCTCTCAGCTGATGTCTTATTTTAGTGGAACCAGTGTAGCATTATTGCTAGTTTGTTGGCAATCCAGATGTTTTTCCTACTGTTAGCACTTCTATTGCTGGGACATTGCATTTTCCCAGCACTTGAGCCACATTACTTTGTCTCCTGGGAATGGACAAAACTCAGTGTGAGAGTAATGGTTAAGGACAAACACTTGAGAAAACAGACTCGTGCAGAAAGCCTTAGTAACTAATGCTGGAAGGGGAGTGGAAGTGTTAATACTCAGCCATTTATGACATTGCCAGTGAAAGGAATCCTATACCAAGCCTTGTTCCATTGCATAGATGTCTTGCATAGATGCTTTATTACTACTTTAATCCTGATTGCCTTTACCCTTGTTGTATTGCCCCTATTATTGCTTTTTCAATAATCAGCCGCATTTGGAATTCCAGAGAGAGACCCCAACTACGACCTCTTTGGTTTGGCACTTTCATGGACGAAGTGCTCCTTCAAGAGGCGGGTGAGGATGCCTTTGATCTTTCCCACTTAAGTATCTTGCACTTGGCGTGCTTTGTTTTGTAGTGTAAGGTGGGAAAGCAAACATAAGCTTCGTTGCAAGTCTGATTGGCCAGACACACGCCACTGAGTAGTTCTGACTATGGGATGGAAAACAGATTAATCAGAGTAAAGATGAATTTCCCTAATATGCGTTTCCTCCTAAGCTTCTCCCCTCCACTCAATATACTGCTTTCTGTCCATGCACATTCTATGATATCCATCTGCATTAGGGTTGCAACATCACAGGTGGCAGCACTATAGGCCTTCTAGGGCAAGTGTGCATTGTTTCCGGACCACTACCGCCACTGCTACTCTTTTTAAATATTGCTTGGTGTTATGTTTTACTGCCAAGGCATGTTTGTTCTCATTCCGAGTATAGCTTCAATCCTCTTTCTCCTCCTGCTTCCTCTCCTCTCCCAGTTAATAATGCCTTGCATTATTATTATTTTAATATTTATTATTTGTTGTTGTTCTTTCTTATGGTGCTTTATGTAAACCGCCCAGAGTTCCCTTTGGGGAAAATCAGCCGTGGTATACAAATGCAAAATAAATAAATAAATAAATAAATAAATAAACAAGACATGTTTGTTCTCATTCTGAGTATAGCTTCAATCCTCTTTCTCCTCCTGCTTCCTCTCCTCTCCCTGTTAAGAACTGCCTCTGAAATCTCTGAAACAGTTCAGGTTCCAGGAACCCTGGCAATGCTTCTGTTGGTACAACCACTGCCGCCGCCCAGGTGTCAGGGTCCCCGTGGGGAGAGGGTCCTGCTTGTCTCCCTTTCCTTTTCTAAATCTAGCTCTCACATGCATGGTTCTGGGAGGAAGCAAAGGACAAAATGCTATCAAGTGGGCCTTGGGGTAGCTCCACTGCTATCTGTTTTCTTCATACGTGCAGCATCTGGGGACAAAAGCACTGCAAGTTGTTGTCCTAGCTTTATCGAAGTGCATAGAACCCACACGCATTGAGGCAAACATGCTAGCTGTTTGTTGTCAACGTGTGAAAATGGCACAGGGTCAGGAGAGGTGCTTTGTTCAGTCCGCCTTGACACTGTGTGACCAGAAGAAGGAAAAAGTCAAGGAGAGGTCATTGGCACTCTCACACACACCACATTCCATGCAATGAAAGCATGGGGCTCCTCTCCGTGCATGTGGACTTCACATCCTTACTAAACAAGAGAACAGGGCTCCTGCCTCAATGTCCAGAGGTATACAACTGGAGTCCTTCAGAGATTTCTGGCCTATGTCTCCCATCTCCCCCAGCCCACTCCTCCAGTGGCTGAAGGACTATGAGTATCACCAAGCAAAAAAATAACTCAAGGACAACAGTTACCCTCCCATGTCACAGTACCACCTACCCCACCATGGACATGTCCGTGGGCCAAGCAAAGCCAGCATTAATCTGTTCTGGTACTCTAGGACAGTGGACCAGGCTGACTGCTAAGAAGAGTACTGTATGTGGAAGACTTGCTGTCCTAAGCAGTGATTTATGTTCAGGCAGCAAATCTTTAAGACTAAATCTTGAAGACTGCATTATTTCCTTAGTACAACAACCCAGACCCAACTAATTGCAGGTTAAGTTTCAAAAGGAAATATAGGTGAGGGCAGTAGCCCTACTGCTTAAGTTCAAGTGCATTGTTTTGTATTGTGCTCTGGGAAAAGGAAAGTTCTGATACATTAGACAAAGCAGTTGGCACAAATTAACCCTGTGTCGTATTCCTGCATGTGATTGGAAAATCCTTAATATGGGCAACTGGTTATAGTCCAGATATTAAGCGCAGCCAACCAGAGGTTCTGCCATTTCCCACTTAGCCAGGATTTCTGGGAGTTGCAGTCCAGAACATCTGGGGACCCACAGATTGAGAACCACTGTCGTAGAGTCTCCACTGGTATAATGCATGGTTTTGGGCTTCCCCTATCTGAAAAGCTGAAGCTGCTTGTATCTACTCATGTGCTTTGCAGAGGAGTCATCGCACAATGGTGGAGCATACAGAAGGCTTCAAGTTCAGTCTTCAGTATCTCCAGTTAAGTGGACCAAGTAGACTTCCTACCGCCTACTCTGGCAAACTACTGCTAGTAGTGAAAAGAGACAGTGCTTAGACCAGAGCTGGGAGGCCATGCGGCTTTCCAGGTGTTCTTTTTGATCGCAGTTCGCATCAAACCTAATCCTTACAGCCAGGATCCAGTCCATTTAACAAGGCCCACTGAAATGGGTGGGAATTAAATGACTGATGATTCCCACTCTTGGTAGAACTGACAGTCTGCAGGGTCGCTTTGCTTGGGAAGGAAAGATACACTGGATTTCAGGAGCAAATGGGCCCTGACACTCAAGGCATCACTCAACAGCCGTTTGCTCAGTTCCTAAAGCGGGGTTCTGCCACCGCTGCCATGCCCATCAGACAGTAAGACCTTGCAAATAAGTGACTGCACAATTTCCAATCAGTCAGAAGAGAGAGGAAGTGCTGCAGTAGCCTGGACAAAGGCAGCTTTGTGTGCCTGGAGAACAAGCGGGGAAAACACAACACAGCATTAAAAATTACATGCTAGGCTGGCAGGGTCGTTCAGAGAGGGATCAGCCGATCCAGACGGCCTTTCCCCAGGGCTCCAGCTACACATTCCAGTTTGGCTGTTTCTGAGCACAGCAAAGTTGGAAGACAGTTGAGTTCCAACTGGTCTAAGAAAAGCCTTGCAGATGTTAGTGCAAATGTGTTGCCTTCCATATCCCCAGCTCAAGTGTCCTAATACTTTCCAGGTTGGAATGTCAATGAAATCTGGTTGTTATTAATGTTGTTCTAGCATTATTTAAGAGCGGATGGTGAACTTGCAAGAGGTGGTGGCTTAAAAACAGATACGCCAAGGGGCCTTGCTATAAAGGAATTGCATTCTGGCTCATGCTACTTGGTGTGAAAGATCCTTAGGAAACATTAGGAGTCCCATTTTGTGGCAGCCATCCCTAGGTGGTGCTGTTGTGAAACATGCCCAAACCACATAGAATTGTTTCATATTTGACCTTGTCCTGCCATTTGCCCTCCCACATTTCTACATACTGCAGCCCTGGTCAAGTCACCCCTTCTCCACATATTATTTTCTCTTCTTTTAACTTCATGCAGCCATTTTGGCTATGGTCTCCAATGGGAGAGGTGGCAGCGGCAGTGGTGGTGGTGGTGGTGGTGGTGGTGGTGGCAGTGGGTGACGCAGCAAACATCCTAATTTTCCCTTTTCCCCTCCCCCACTGCCTTTGTTTTCCACTTCCAAATTGCCTCTCCCACCTGGTTTTTGCCTGCGGAACTGTCTTTCCTTTCCTAAAAGACAAAACTCAGGGAGGATCCAAGTGCAAAATGGCCACACATGCATGCCACTATCTTAGAACATGCAGCGTTGTCTGCACACAGTCCATGTGTTGGAGATACTGCCTGATTGCTCCAAGGGCATCCAGAAGTGACCAAGCCAACCACACAACGTCTACTCATGGTTTGTTTACGATGGCATCCGCATTTGTCAGGACCTAACTTTATCAAGCCAGAGGAATAGGCCTGAAAATGGTTGACTGAAAATGAGACAAGCCATAATGCAGGATCTTTCTGTGGTTTGAACACTGCAGTAAACGAAAATGGAGAACTTTAGTTCCTCTAGCACTCCCTGTGAAGCAAACAATGTGCACCACTTGGCCTATTGTTTTTGTTGTTGTTGTTGTTGTTGTTGTGTCATTACAGTCATGACTGACTCTTTGTGACCCCATATCCATGGAGTTTTCTTGGCAGGAATACTGGAGCGGCTTGGGCACCTACAGCACCTGGTATTCTCTGGTGGTCACAAGAGATGGGCACGAAATGTGTTTTTTTAATTTTGTTATTCATTTTTAATTTTGTTACATAATGAAATGAAAAATGAAAGAAAAACAAAATGAAACATTCCATTCTGTTCTGTTTTTTTGTTTTCCCATAGGAATGCATTGAAGCAATGCATTCCTATGAGAAAAAGCTGGTGGTTCCCCCCCCCACACACACACACAATGTACCCAATCAGGAGTGGGAAAACTGTAGGCTTTTTCAACCTCCCCCCCCCCCGCCGCCGCCCAAAGCCAGTGCCAATCAGCTGGAGCGCAGGGCTTCAGCAGAAAAATAAGTTGAAAAAGCCTGCGGTTTGGGCACGGGACAGGACAGACTTTTAAATCTTTTTTTCCCCACTGAAGCGCCATACTCCAGCTGATCGGTGCTGGCCTTGGTGGGGGGAAGGTTTTTTTTACATTTTTACATTTAAAATGGGCGGGTAGGTAGTGCGATCGCCCCAAACTGTCCATCTGACCATTTTCAGAGGGCTCTTGCTGAGCTGTCATGGGCTGGATCCCTTTAAAAATGGCCCATGACAGCTCAGCAAGAGCCCTCTGAAAATGGTCAGGTGGGCAGTTTAAACAAATTTTGCCTCCCCCCCCCCCAGCCTGGGCTACAGCTGATCGATGCTTGGAGCGGCAGTTGGGCATGCGAAAGGTGGATTTTAAAGGTTTTTTTGCTGCCCCAAGCGCCGATCAGCTGTAGGGGAGATTGGGGTGGCATTTTTTTTAAAAAAAAAATCCCACCTTTTCTCTGCGCCCATCGGGTGGGAGAAAAGGTGGGATTTTTAAACCCAATCCCGCACTACAGCTGATCAGCACTTGGGGCAGCAAAAATAAGTTTTAAAATCCCCAGTTTCCCACAACTGATTGGTGCAGGGAAGGTTACACAAGCATCACAAATACAAAAAAAAACACACAGTACACTAAAAACAAAAAATGAAACAAAATGAAAAACGAAACAATTTTTTAAAAAAAAGTGTTTCAAAAAGAATGGAATGAAATGAAAAAATGAAACAAAACACTCTTTTAGCATTTCGTGCCCATCTCTAGTGGTCTCCCATCCAAGTACTAGGCCCGACCCTGCTTAGCTTACAAGATCACTATTGTGTGCTCCACACCATCCAGTCAGAACTGACTTTGAGCAACCCTAATTGGGCTTTCAAGGTAAATAAAATATTTGAAGGAGTAATTTTGCTAGTTCTACTCCTCCAGTGAGCTTCCATGGCCAAGTGGGGGTTCAAACCCTGTTCACCAGAGTCCTGGTCCATCACTCTCTCCACTACACCACACTGGAAATCCTATTTAAATATGTGTGGTAAAACAAGACATCTTGTCAAAAGAAATCACCACTTGAAGAGAAGAATGTGTTTAGAAAGAAAGAAGTTTGAAGCAGAGGAGCAACACGGCAAGGGTGTTCTTAATCTTTCCTATTCCTACTCCTTTTGCTGCTTCTTTTTTTAAAAGTCTCCCTCCAAGCCACACAAACATAGATCTTCCCACAGACACTTTATCTGCCTCAGGGGCACTTCTCGATACATGGCCATTCCGTCCCAAGCCAGAGGTGTGAAATTTATTTTTTGAAAAATATCTATCAAGCTAAGATGATAGCTATGAAGTTCTGACATGAGGAAGAAACCTTAAGCTCCAAAGGAATGAAGAAAATAAATAAAAATAAAAGGCTGCACCCTGTGAAATAACTTCAATGGGCCGCAGCTTCGATCGCATCGGCTTCTCAGCCACAAAAGTTGGCTGCTGTCTTTGGCTCGGTGCTTATTTTTACTGTTTAATGAAACAATAATTCTGTTTTAAGCACTGGCAGCTGTCTCCTGGACTGAGGTCTTGTGTCAATGTGTTATCCTTCATGGTGAAAACCAGATAAATAAACACGGTAGCTTTTCCTTCCTGCCTGGACTCCCCAGAAGAACCAAGCTATTGGATTTAGGCGACCCCTTCGTTTGCTTCGCCCCTTCCCTCTGCTTCATAGCCTGAGACACCAATAATCACAGCCCTCTCTTCCACCAAGCAAGCAGGCCCGTTTGCAATTAAAAATCAGCTTCTCCCTGGAACTCATAAAAACATGGTTCTGTAGCAGTCAATTAATGGGTCTGGTGAGGTAAAGTTCCCAGTGTTGATGTGGGGGCAGCAACAGCTCCTGTGTCCAGCTTGGCTGGATCGAGTTATTGAAGCTTCCTGTTCTGGCTGACTACATTCAAATAGAACTTGCTTACATGAGCTCAAATCCTGACAAGTGCTGATTTGCTTCTGTGCCTACTGAAATACTGTCCCAGCAAAGCTCAGCTTGTTTCTCCCGGGCCTGCCATTTGGGAGAAGGGACAAAGGAGCCTTTCAGCAATCCAGATCGAAGAACAGAAAAAGGCTTTTGATTCCTATGACTGTTTGCATTCCAGAAATCACACCCTCCAAAACTCCTAGCTAGAGCTCGAGACTGGCTTTGAGAAGGAGGTTGCTTCCTCGAAATGTCTGGCAATCCTAAATGTCTGAGCTGTTGTTTCAATTCTGGAACAACTGATTGCTTGGGACATAATAGATGCTGATGGTTAAAACATGCCTTACATGTTGGCAAATCAAATGAATCCAAAGTGTTAAGTCATTTGTAAAACTAGCTGTGATCTTGGACAGGTTTGTCTCAGTCTGCCTGTCCTTGATAAGAATTCTTTTCTTTTCTTTTGACGGTCATACAAGAGAGAGAATGCACGTGTGTGGCGCCAATCAAACTACCCTTTTGCCACTCTTGAAGGATGACATTTGCCTTCATCTCTCTTCCACTTGCCTTGATCCTAAAACATGTCAGAGAATCCTGAGAATCCAATACCTCAGCAGTCAGCAGTGGGCATATCCTGACTGTGTCTTATGCCCCTCTTCATCAAATCCACTACACTCTATCCCAGGGGTGTCCAAACTTTTTGCAAAGAGGGCCAGATTTGGTGAGGTGAAAATGTGTGTGGGCTGATCATTCAGCCGTATTTGGCCCCCAAGCCAGACTTTGGACAAGTCTCTATAACATGCAAGGAGGTAGGGAGGACGCAGCAATGGAGCCAGGGGCTGGTAGGCTGGAAAGGTGGCTGGGTGGTGGTGGATGGAGTCAGGGAGGGCAGGCAAAACATAAAACTGCAAGCTGATGCCTCCATCCAGTACGGGGAAGGTCCAGCTGGTGGGGATGCATGACAGGCTGAGCCGGCAGGGAGAAGAGGCCGCGGGCCACTCGAAATTTCTAAATGGGCCACATTTGGCCCCTGGGCCTGACTTTGGACATGCCTGCTCTATCCAATCAACTATGAAAATATCCTTCACTCAATTCCTCATAGAGCTACTTCTCTTTGTTGTGGGTCCTCTTAGGACTTTAGTGTGGTCATTCATGTATCAAGGTGTTGTGACTAGAAATGTGGGTCCTTTTTTGCAATTGCCCTGGCTAACATTAAATAACTAATAATTGTTCCATAGACTGCATTGCTCCCAAGAAAACACAACCAAAAAGATACGTTCACATGCTGTGGAGCATAAGCCACTATGCTATCTGAAATGTCACTTAGAGGACCAAGTAAACAAAGCTACAAACCTTGTAACAGTTTTCAGTCACCCCTGCCTATCAGCCTTTCATGCCACAGTTTCTCCTGAAAGCTTTGCACAATATTCAGGATGTGCTCTGACAGGCCATGCATGCATCAGAACTCCATGATGCCATGCAACACACAGAGAAAGAAGCGACACATCCCGTGGGGTTGTGGGCAAGAACAAAATTCTTTAGTTGTGTCCAAGAAACTGTGGTTCTCATGGACAACTCTCCTGTGTGATGCTGACAATAGGTATCTCTCTTCTTTATGTAACTTCCCTCCTAGGACAACTAAAATGAATTCATACTGCCACATCCCATATAAGAATTACACTGCAAGACCCGAAATCGTTGTTATAGGGCATAGCAGTAACTTTGAAAGAGTTTGCTGGTTTGGCAGTTGATGACACTTCATCCTTTGAACAATCTGGTGCTCAGCACTTCCCAGCCCTGCCTCCTCTGCCAGGCACCCACTCAGAGGCACCACCTGGAGGAGGAGGCAGGGCAAAGAAGCTGGAAGACTGCACTCGCCAGAGGAGGTGGGCTGGGAAGTGCTGAATGCCTGCTTGTCCAAAGAGCAAACTGGCATGAACCGACGAACCAGTAGTCCATGCCCATGTCATGATGGCTCTACATTGCCTCCAAGACCCAGGGCAGTACATGTCTGGATAACAGTTCCTGGTCAGCATGACTTGGAAGCCGTTACTGAGCCAATGGGCCAATCCTTAGGGATTTATGCAAGTATAAGGTGTGTGTGCACGCGCGTGTGCATGCACGCACACGCGCACACGTGCACGCATGCATGCATTATCCATTTGGGGGGACGACAGCTAATCTAAAACACATCATTGTTTTGTTTACAGTTCCTTCAGGATAACACAGACTATCTTGTTTCTAAAGAATTCCTTGTAGAGTTGCATATGCCCCTGCTGCCCCCACATTGCTAAATTTTCATATTAAATCCCTTTATTTAAGCAGGTTTAAACCCTATTTGTCCATTTTGGAGTGAACGGTTTAGGCCCTAAATACCTGAAGGACCGCCTCCTTCCATATGAACCCACCCAGCAATTAAGATCTAGCGGGGGGGTGGCTTCTAAAAGAGCCATCCCTCAAGGAGGTGAAAGGGATGGCTTGTAGGTACAGGGCCTTTTTTTGGCAGCTGCCTCCAAGCTATGGAATGCCCTCCTGAGTGAGACCCGCCTGGCGCCAATGTTGATGACATTTTGGTGCCAGGTAAAAACCTTTCTGTTCCAGAAGTTTTTTAACTGATATAACATTGATGGTGGGTCCTGATGGCAATTCTAGTGTATTGCATTTAAGTGTTCTTAGCGTTTAATTGTTCATTGATATTTTAATGTTTTTAACTGTTTTTATTGTTCATTTTAATTGTAAGCTGCCCAGAGACCTTTGGGTAGTGGGCAGCATATAAGCCATAAAAACAAACAATCAAACAAACAAACAAACAAACTGCCCAGAAGTCTACAAAGGACCAAGGTATATATTGAAGGAGGGCTAGAATAAATGGATTATTAATTTATTATGATATATCCCCCCGTCCAATCCTTATTTTATTTTTTACTTCCCTTATATTTTGCAGTTTCAGTAAGGTAAAAGTGCTGCCTGCTCTTGGATTACCCTACGGGTTTCATGGTTCAGAGGAAACGAAAGCCAAATTTCCTAAGTTCCTGTCCACCACACTCAGCTGCCACGCCATCACTCATCCTCATCCTCTTGCTGACCCTAACAGGGGACTGGGCGCTTTGTAAGGATCCCTGTCAGCTTGCTTTCACAGACGCTACAAAGGGCTCTTATTGTCATCACAAGCTTGGGAACATTACCTTTTTTGGACTGTAGCTCTCAGTGATCATGCTGGGTGAGAGTGGCAGTTACAGTGAAAAAAGTAACTTCTGCTACCTCTCCCCATCCCACCCCTTCCTTACACCTTGCTGTGTGGACTTGTTCCAAAGTAGAAGTGGGCATGAAACACGACAGAGCACTCTTAGTGCGGCACCACAGGTGCCCTGCTTTGCCTTCCTCCACCTGGCCCATGCACCAAACTCTGTGCACCTCTGGGGTCCTTCTTCTCCAGTCAAACTCCACTTTGGACAGGAGCTTGGCCAGCCCACCCTCCACCTGCTCCAGCAGCCAACTGCTCATCTGCTGTGTGAGTAGAATCCCCATCCCACCTCCTCATTGGAGTGGTCCACTACCATTTATTTTAGATTTTAAATCAAGTTTTGTGCCACTTTGATGAGCACACCGAAAAGCATTTTCCACAATGTGTCTGCTCAGAGGTAAGTTCTTTTCTTCCATGGGGATTACTCACATTTAAGCGGCTGTGGGGTTGCTATGGGGTTGTACTGTGTAGCCTGCATAATTAAATTGTAAACCACTCAAAGAGTGCTTTAAGCAATATGGGGCAGAACACTTTTTGCTTTGCTTTTCCCACTGCCAAACAAAGAAATTTTTATATTCCCAGGGTTTTCAATCCTCTGTACGGTCTTGCTACTATGCTGTAGAGATGGGCACGAATAAAAAAAATGGCATTTCGTTTGTCGTTTGTCATTTGGAGGGTCCGTTTTGGTTCGTTTCCGTTTTTCATGAATTTTTTGCAAAAAAAAATCATTTTTGTTTTCGTTCATTTTGTTACCATTTTGTTACCATTTATTTCATTTTTTGTGATTTTTTTAGGATTTTAAGCAATTCACTCATATTGCAGTAACGGAAACGAAACGCACGACAAAATTTCCGGTGTTTCTGTTTGTTTCGTTTCATTTTAGAGACAAAATTTGTTTGTTGTTTTGTTACATAACGAAACAAAAAAACAAAAACGGAAACAAAAAATTGTTCGTTTCGTGCCCATCTCTACTATGCTGCATTAAAGCGGTTTTAAAATTGGTGGCATCTTTCAGACTTCTTTTTTTTTTAAGGAGAAAGGCAGAATAAAAATATTTTTTACTAAATAAATTAACAATATGTATAGCCAGTGATGAGCTATTGTCCCACTTTTGTAGATGGAATCAGAGAGCCATCTGTCATACTGTCCTTTGTCCCAGGCCACTGGATGTGGTAAATTGGCTCTGAAGGTCTGGTATTTTGCTGTTGTTTTCTCTCTCTCTCACCCTGAGATATATTTGCTATACATTGGCTGAAATACTGTAAGTCGGAATAGTAAGTCATGACTAAAGTAGGTCCATTAAATTAGTGGAGGTTTGGCGAGTCCGCTCCTTCCCAAGTTCCACTAATGCAGTGGACATACTCTAGTTGGGACTTCTCAGAGCAACAAGATTTCAGCTACTAGCTAATAAAACTAATAAGATTTACTTCTAAACATCACGAGGGCAGTGTGGTAACACTGGAAACATCATGGTGCCATTTCAGTTGTGGAGCCAGAAGGAAGACACAATCACACTGTGGCAGAGGGGGTCTATCCTCTGAGCTCTTTTTATTTAAGTCAGTCTTCACCCTTCATGGCATTCAACAACTTATATTGTCAGAAAATTTTGCAACCTCTCTCTAGAACCCTTGTTCCTGTCCCAGCTCAGCCTTGAGGTTCAGTGCATGGCCACAAGCCATGGCCATAAACCATGTTTATCCACAGTTAGATGCAGCTCCTGAGCCCAGCTAGGGAGAGCAGCTCAAGCTGAAATATTGCAGGATTCCCTCTTGCCCCAGTCATGAACCATCAATATCCTAATCTACTACAGAGACTTGCTATGAGGCTAAAATGGGATGTCTTTTGCTATGCAGTCTCCTTAGAAGGCTGGGGTACTAGACACAGGCTTCATCAGTCATGTGACAGTAACATAATTCAACTTCCAGAGCACTGGCGCAACTAGGGGGGGGAATAGTGCATTTGCCCTGGGGCACGCAACAATCTGGGGGCACCTGGAGGGGGAGCAGAAGGAGGAAGCCATGTTCACCATCCCACCAGCAGTTCTCCTTTTGCCCTGCTAAGGCTTAGCGACCCTTAGTCGGGGAAAAGGAGGAGAGGGAAGCAGGTGCATTTTTCCCCCAAGCAGCAGCTCCATTGATTGCTCCCTCCCCCGGCTAAGGCTTGGCAATCATTAGCCCGGGGAAAGGAGGAGAGGGAAGTGTGTGATGGAGGTGCTGCTTGGGAAAAAAATCCCATCGCCTGCTTCCCTCTCCTCCTTTCCCCGGGCTAATGATCGCCAAGCCTTAGCCAGGGGAAAGGAGGAAGGAGGAAGGGGAAGTGTGCTATGGAGGTGATGCTTGAAAAAAGCATTGCCTGCTTGGAGCTATCTGCACGCTGTGCGGTTTGCACAGGAGAGCCTTAACTGGAAAGGAGACCCACAAAGAGGGCATGAGAAGGCGAGACCCTTCTTCCCCTCCCCCACTGTTCCCCCAGGATCTGGCCCCCTTGCTGGGTGGGTGAGACACAAAAACTGACTTTGTCCACCGGCACTCCAAACTCTAGCTGCACTATTGTTCCAGAGGTTTTGTAAAGATCCATGCTCAGGGTCCCTGACTCTGCCATCCAAATCTCCAGTGTTTGTAGTAGCATGGTCAACCTGCATTAAGGGGGACTCTCCAGACTCACACAGCCTCCACACCAGGCCCAAGGCCAAATGCCGTGGCCCTTTCAGAGTGAGAGAGAAGTTGACATCAGCACTGGAAGCACGTGCGCATAGCATATCCATTGGGTTGCATTCCCAGCCAACATCTGCTTTCTGAGCCTCCTTGGGCAGAACGCCAAGCTTTTAACAACATACAGCTTGATCCTTCAGTCTCTGCCCAGGATGTCTTCTCAAGCTCTCGATGCAATGGTTCCACTGTGAGGAAGCAGCAGCTGCTGTCTCTGCCCAGCCCTATCTCCAGGGAACCACTCGCAAGCAGGTCTCATAAGATGAGGCCAAACGTGAGCCAAAGCTAATGGTGTTGCTGGCTTTGAAAACCATCCTCTCTCCGAGGCAGAGGCAGTGCACTTCTGCAGCCCACAGCCACCACACCCCAAGGGCTGCAGACAGTGTTATTGTAGCCTACGCCACCAGGGCGGCAACCGGCACATTTGCTGCCTGAGTGAGCCAAAATGGAGCTTAACCGGGCCATTTCTGCAGCAGGCCACTCCGACGGATGCTATGAAAATGGGGTGAGAGGCAGGGAAGTGTGAGCAGTGATCTGCTCTTGTGCAGGAAAGGAGACATGTGCTTCACCCTGTAATGAGCGGCAGCATCCACAGCTTTCAGCATATAGGTGGGGAAAGTACTCCACATGGTGGAATTCGTTCCCTCTTTCTAAGAAATGGAAGAGGCAGGGTCCCTTCCTAACACAGGCTCTTCCACAGCCAGCCCCTTTGGTCCAGATGTTGCCTGTCACAGCTGAGCAGTAGGCGGCTGTCAGAGGTGAGCCAGGAGTCAAGGCAGAATGGATGGGCCAAACCAAGTTGTCAGCCTTGAAGAACGCAAGGAACAAAGCCTAGCCAGGGAGAGCTTGTGGTTGCTCGAGCAAGGCTCACAACCCAAAAGGATTCCTTTCATAGGCCTCCCTACTATTCAAGAGGGCCCAATGGCCAGCCATAAGGGATGGAGCTAGCTCAGAGCCCAAGGGACAGCAGCATGTGAGGGACAAGCAGCAAAGCAAAAGCAAAAAGTGTTCTGCTTATATACCGCCCCATAGTGCTTCAAGCACTCTCTGGGCGGTTTACAATTTTAATTATGTAGGCTACACATTGCATCTAAGAAAAAGGAACAAGAGAAGGACTTCTCCCCCAGATGCCACAGTTCTGGGAGCTGCTGTCAGTGGATAAGAGAAAAAAACAGTCACCAATAATGTTTACTTGACAGTGGATAAGTATGAAAGAGAGGACCAGCCAAGGCATCATGGGAACATATAGAAAAAGCATCTCAGTCCATGCTACCCATTGGGTCCCACTTAATGCAGTTTTGGTACACTTTTTTCTTTTCTTTCCTTTCCTTTCTTTTCCTTTCCTTTCTTTTTTTTTCAGTCCTTCTCTGGCTTGCTTCTTCTATCCTAAAAGTATTAGAGGAACCAAACTAAACCATGGATATTTGCTCCGGTTTTCAGTGAGACAAACAACGAACTAGAAAGTGCCCTGACAACTTGCTGGTTTCCATTCTCTTCTTTGAGCATAATATTAGCATGCCTGTCTGATAATCTCATCTCAGGTATCCCTCCCCTTGGAAATTTAATGTAGGTGACATGTTTGTGTCTGTGGGGAACCCAAGGAAATTACATAACTTTCAGATTTAGTCATCCTGACTCTTCAAGAAACATTATTCCCATTGCAATGTGGCAGCGAGAATTAAGTTGTGAGGACAATGTGAAAGAGTCCTACGTGGCGGTAAGCGACCTTACCTTTCAGTGGGTTCTTCAAGGAGAATGCCATGGCTGTTGGCATCTGTGTCAACTGGATGAAGCTCTCTCTCTGCGAAGGCTGCAGAATGTCCTTTAAGAAAATAGCCATCTGTCAGTCTGAATAACGCACAGATCAGTACACAGCAAGCTTGATCCTTTTTCTGTCTCTTTCATTTCAGAGGCTAGGTGCCGCTTGGGAAGACAGGGGAGGGGGAGCAAGCTACACGTGCCTCTTGCTTATAAACAGTGTTGCTATAGAGTTCCTAAGTGAGGAAATAAGAAGCTGAGCCTGCAACACCACGAGCAGGCTCACAGATCATCTAAATCAAAGAGGCTCTTGTTTCTATTATCTTCAAAGATTGTGCAACCCTCTGCTTCAAAGGGTGTAGCCCCCATTACACAAAGTAGTGGGGCACCCTTTTCTTTTTCCGTTTCTTTTCCTGTAACAGCTGCAACCATTGCTTGTTATAAAATGAATGATTCCAGCTTAGTCATCTGCCCACCATCACAATAATGGACCCAAGCACCCGCCTGGGATCTTTACCTCGGAAGGCAAACTCATCATGGGTTAGTTTTGAACTGTCTGGACCTTTGGTTTGCAAATCTCTCTCTCCTCCCCTGACAGATTTGCTTTTCTTAAGGCAAATAGAAAGAGCTTGGGGGAAAGTTACTTTTTGAAATTGCAGCTACAATAACACAAGAATCACACCCATGCTGGTTGTGGGATTCTGTGAATCACAATCCTCCCAGAAAATGTAATAGAACTGTATTTGAAGAAGAAGAAGAAGAAGAAGAAGAAGAAGAAGAAGAAGAAGAAGAAGAAGAAGAAGAAGAAGAAGAAGAAGAAGAAGAAGAAGAAGAAGAAGAAGAAGAAGAAGAAGAAGAAGAAGAAGAAGAAGAAGAAGAAGAAGAAAACGACTCATTTCACCTAAGCGAAATATCGCTTGGAAGCCTTCATAACAGCCTTCTCGGTAGAAAGCTAGTTGGTGAAAATATCACCCCATGGTCATTCCAACGATGGCCCACCATGCTATTCCAGCTTCTAGCTGCATTGTTTCCCACCTCTGTATTTTGCATTCAGACCGATTAATGGAAAGGCAAATGCAGCCTGATTGTGTATATCTCATTGCCAGGGCATATAAGCCAATCCCATGGATGTGGGTGTGTAAATGGTAGGGGACACACATTTCCCTCAACATCTAGTTTGGCCCTCCATGCTGACTGTCACTCACTGGCATTCTGCTGGCAGAGAAGTGGGGTTTTTTCCCCTCATCAGCAACGCTGATGTGGTGGCACACCCCAGGGTCTGCATGTGCACGCCATCCGTTCTAGTCTTTCAGTGACCACCTGAAACACCAAAAGGCAAGGCAGCCTCCCATACTCCCAAAAGAGGTTTAAAAAAATCTTTAGGAGGGGTTGCTCCAAAAGACTCTTGGAAGACTTCTACTATGTTTTGAGGGGTACCCCAAGCCCTCCTGCATCTCACATACTCATGCAAATGAAAGGGTAGAATGGGGCTTTCAAGCTGCTATTATTATTATTATTATTATTATTATTATTATTATTATTATTATTATTATTATTATTATTATTATTATTATTATTATATTCCAGTTCAACCTATGGTGCAGTTAACAAAGCTCTCTCTAGCAAACGTCACACCTCACAGCTGCTGCATTAGAACTTGTTAAAACATTAATACCGTGACCATCATCATCCCAGAGTGGCCTAGTAGTGGATCTCCTCAACCAGAGGCTCCATGGCCTTTGTAGGTACAGTTCTGTGTCCATCACTGCTTTTATTTGGGCAGAAAATGGAGTGTAGGATCTGGTCAATTGGCTTCAGTTTCCCATCCCATGAATCTATTTTGGGTAGGGGTGGGGTGTATTGGTTTCCCTCACTAGCCCCATGCTGACCAAGGTCTGTATTTGGGGTCCATCACTTGCCCATCTATGTTTTTAGTACAGGGCTGTGGTTAAGTTCACAGCGCTGACTCTGGTCACCTAACCACCCTTAATGAGGGCCATTAGTGTTGGGTCAATGGAGCCCCCTTTGCCCCAGTAGCTCATTTGGCTCCTAAATCAATGGGAGTAGCTGATGGTGGTGTTCCTTCCATCTCCAGAGCCTCTTTTATGTTGGTTCAGGCCCAGGTTGTGTCTTGTCCAGAAGCCTGGATTGCCATTGCAATCCCTGTTGTTATCTCTAGCCAAGGAATGCTGGCCCATATCCTGGCCCATGGGCCCTGGAAATGCAGAGGCCAGTTTTCTCCCAGGGCATAGAAGATGGGAGGGGCTGCTCCCAAGGCTCAGACCAGCCCTTCCACCCCATTTCTAACTAAGGCAATAATCCATGCTTCCATGCATCCATCCATTCTTTGATCACATCCTTTTAGCCCTAGCACTTGGAGTGTGGCCCTGTAAAATGATCCTGGTCCCCACTGAGGGACTAATTTGAATGTGGCTGACCCATCATTTTTGGCCACTGAGGCTGCTTTTCATCAATGCGTTTTACAACAGCCTTGTCTTGATTTGTTTTTAAATCATCCTACGGCAAACATCCTACAAAGAGGCTTGTGTTCACTCGTTGAGCAAAAATAAGATGAAATGGTTCCAAAATGGCCATGCAGAGGGGAAAACTCTACTTCAGGCAAATGTGAAAAGCCCCCCCCCCCTAAACTTCACAGGGACCACAAAATCTCTTGAGCCCACTGTACAGCCATATAATCCATTCTGGTTCACATTATGCTGAAGTTCATCATCTGAAGTTAATAGGCATCCATTAATCAGGGAGCACAATCTAATCTAAACTAGTAAGCACACCACAATGTTCAAAATGAAAGTTTGTGCCCCTTGTGATTCATTTGTTTTCTGTTAGTATTTGTCTGTGCCTCTTGCTGGATTATTTTCCTCCCCCCCCTTTCCTCTTTTGGTAGGTTTCCTTTTGATTTGTATTGGAGTGTTTTAATTGTTGTTTGCTTTGTTTGTACACCACCCAGAGTTCCCTTGGGAAAATTGGTGCGGTTTATAAATCTAAAACTAACTAACTGACTGACTGACTGACTGACTGACTGAATGAATGAATGAATGAATGAATGAATGAATGAATGAATGAATGAACTGTTTCTTGATCCATTCTTGCATCTGAATCGTCTTTGAACGACTCTTGCATCTAAAAGCTCTTTGAATGTGCTAAGCACAGTCACTAGGCTGTGTGATATCTAGGCATATACACACAGTACACACCTAAATTCCTTTGCAAAGTTGGGAACACTTTCTTCCTTTACAGATTATCTGGCAGTTTGCTGTTCATATTTTTAGAAACTACTGTATATACATGTACACAAATAGGTACATGCAATTTCCTGAACACCATGGGCCAGAGGTGGAGCTGCTGTCACACTCCTGCTCGTGCACCACACACACTCTGGATAATATTCCCCCCCCTTTCTGAACCTGCTATGGTGCTACACGGTGACCAGTATATGTAACTAGACTATTGATTCAAAACCATTGCTCCAGATCATGATGTATATGGTACCTGGCACTGATAAGGACCTCCTCTTCTTTCCTGACCTTCAGATGGTAGCACAACAGTCCCGTCCCAAAGAAATCCCCACTTATCCTATTGTAGTAGTTGGCTGTGAGATCCAGCACATGTGTGGGTTATTCTGCACTGCAAAGAAAACGCAGCAGCAAGACTCAGGCAGTGACTGTTCTCTGCTCCTGCTTGTTGAAGCATCTCCAATGTCCATGGCAGGGTTTTCCTTTTATATCCAAGCCAGCTCTGTAGACCATTGCTAGGAGCTGGAATTGTGACATAGACGATGCGATAATCTAGCTATTATTCCACTTTAAGAAATTAGCATCTCAGCAGCAGTGCTAGCTAGGTAGTCCTTGGGCTTTATTGAAATTAAAGGAATTCAGATACATGAGTCATTTGGGCAGGTGAGCCTATGTGGTAACTGAGTTATGCTTCCTAAAGATGTTTCTGTGTGGCAGTTTCTTGTACTGTCAGACTGCTCTATTATTGTTAAACTGACAGTGCAGAAAATATACTTCCTATACTTGCCCTGTTGGTAGTATTATGTGAACTACCATAGGATGTCAAAGCAGCCATGACTCCTTTCTATCATGGGGATTCACAATGGGTTATATCTGCTCCTTAGTGGCTTGTTGGTGATCCAGTACACCCTGAGTCTTACAGGAAAAACACAGTCTATATCTTATTGCCAAAATCAGGAAGGGACTCTTGATGTACTAGCAGAAATCTCAACTGGAGAACAGGCTGCAAGCGAAGACGAAGAAGTTGCCTATGGTGGCAGGAATGTATATACAGGTAAATTATACCAACATACTAACAAGAAGGCACATGAACTCTCAAGCTAGAGAGCAGCATAAATGTTAAAAAGAATTACAAAATTCATTCAGATTTGCTAATTTATCAATTCGTATTCATACAAATGGATTCCCCCAACCGATAAAAATTGACACAATTTAGCAGTTTTTACTTTGTCAATTCATTAGGCTACAAAATGGACCACAAGAGACCCAAAGACATTAAATTTGCATAGAAGGTTCCTCTAACTCTCCTCCAGGACTGGTTAAGTTTGGATTTCCCCAAGCCAGTGGCTAAGTGGCCCTGGGGGGTGGGGGGCACTTTGTGGATGTTATACCTCAGAGGCTAAAACCCAATCTTCAGCAAATGTGAAGGGATTGTAAAGGAGAGTAATAGGATACTGTACATCCCTGCAAATGTGGTGTCTCTAGGTATCTTGGGGCACACATTTAGGGTGGCTCTATGGGGGTGGAGAACTCTGACACCCAGAACCCAAATTGCACCAAGCTTGGAGAGCTTGCATAGAAGTGTCATGGGAAGCTTCCCTGCATGTTTGGTGTCTCCATGCACCTTAAAGACCATTTTATAAGGTTTTTAAGCAAAAAAAGAATTTAATATTTTTATTTTATTTTATTTTATTTTTAAACCTTTATTTTTACAATCCTTCACATTAAAAACAAAAGGACAAAGACAAAAGACAAAAAGAAACCTTAACAGATTAGTGTACATTGTAATTGTACTTATTAATTAGTTTACCATCTAAGGTACCAGCTATTTACACAGTTTATCAGGGTTACATTTAGTCTCCCAATTCACTTTTCCAACCTAAAAAATAAGAGACCAACAATCTAGATTATTTCCTAAACCATGTCTCTTCTCAGTTAAATCAGTCATATATTTTAGAAGGGGTTTCCAGGTTTCCATGAATTGACCATGCTTTGTTTCTTCGTTATATATTCTAATTTTATTAGCCAATTTCTCCATCAGTACTGCTTGCCATCTCCTGTTCATAAATGTCTGTAGTGAACGATCCTGACAGTTTCTCCAACTTTTAGCAATCTCACACCTTGCTGTCCCTATAAGGTTCGCAATTAGCTCTTTATTGACCAGTTTCTCATTTTCCTCAGTAAATAATGAGAATAATAGTAATGTTTCATTCATAATTATTTTTTGAATAGTCAATAACTGTGAACTGGAGAGAGAGAAAAAATAGCAAATAGCTGGCAAGGGAACGCCCATCATGTTGCAATGCTTCAAACGATTTCTTCGCAGATACCACAAAAGAAGCGCTGCGAGGGAAGTTTCCCCGCAGTGAAATCAGACTGTTGAAGCAAGCAATTGTGCATGTCTGGCATCCTCAGAAACAAGACCCAGATGCCTTTTGTAGAGGCAGACTGAATCATCCTCTTGGCAGGGTCCTTGCTCACATGGAAACGGTGTGTGTGTGTCATAACTTCACAGCGTACTACAGGGATTACAAACAACAAGCGGGAGGAAGGTTAAGGAAGGGAGAGACTGGAGAAGGAATCCAAAGGGCCAGGCACTTACATCTCATCTGTGTGAAATCCAAGGCTCCCGGTCCACCCCCCTCCTTATGTCAGACACCCAGTTGATCTTTCCTCTTGCCTCGCTTTCCTTTTCCACCCCTTGTAAGTATGCAAGACCTAAGCATTCTAAAGATAAAGGCCTCAATCCCTCTCCTTCACTTTCTTTCTTCTCCATCTCTTTCATTTGCAAGGATTGTTACCACACCCACATCAGTTCAGAGGACTCATCACACTTCTTGGCCGATGAAGAGAAATTTCAGGGATGCACCATTTACACCTAGATTTGGGGAGAGTGTCACTCGTTGAGGCCCGTGGGAGGTGGTCAGCAAGGCGGCTTCCCTTAAATGTATTTATTTTAAAGTAGATGGACGAATGAGAGGCCATGTGAAACAAAGGACAGGGTGGCGACGGGCTCAACTCCCCTGCTTGACCATGAAGACTCACTGCATTGCGGCAAGGAGAAACCATTCCTTGGGCATTTCATAACTCAAAGAGCCTAGGCGGGTCACCACAAGATGGAAGTGGCTTAGTGGAACATTACAACAGATAGATAGAGGCACCGTCTTGGGGCAGCACACACGATCCCTGTGCTTTATTCTAATGCATTACCATGTATTTTGCTGCCCGTACTGGAAAGGTTCTGGCAGATGGTGTTGAGAGTCACTGGAAACTTACTACGGGGTTTATCATGTAGTGGCTCCAGACACGACACCGTGCTTCCACATAGCTTCTTTATTCCAAAGACGACATGACAAACACAGAACACAAATTTCACAAATAACACATAACTCCACACACACACACACACCAAATCAGCCCGTATAGGCATCAACTCATTACACGGTCCACCTGACTCCTGCTGCTCTCAGAAACCTCCTTTAAAGTGCCCGATACACTACAGGGTTTGTGGTGTTTTGTAGTGGCAATTTTTTTGTTTACAGTTTGTGGTGGACTTAATTTGTTTCTTTGCCACATGCCCACGCTGAAGATAACCCAACAGAGCACTGAAAATCTGCTGCCCTGCTTAAGAGGTGCTTCAGAGTGAGGCAGCTCACAGTGTCCTTCCTTGGTCAGCCTTCTGTGCCCTTGGATTTAATCTTAGCCTCTCCACTCTTGATTCAGTTGCTGCCATTTCTGGTGGTTACTTCACGTTCGTATTGTCTCTGTTAGTGTTGCACTTAGGAGAGGTACAAAAATGTTACTTCACGGCCGTTGTGCAACTACTGAAATTTGTCTCAACCATGCCCCCAGAATGGGTGCTAAGCGCGACAGTCCTGTACCTGTTGCTGGGGTAGGCTTTTCCCTTGTCACTCTGTTCCGAGACAAGACACCATGCAGTAATGACTGTCACGCAACAACACATTCGTTTCAGAAAACCGTCTGGGTTTTTTATTATGTTGACTTTTTAGAAGCAAAATATCGAAAAAGAATTTTAAGCCCCCCCCCCAAAAAGGAAAAGGAAGCTAGAGAAATTCAGTGTTTGTCATGGTATAAGACTATGAGGTAACACTTGTCATGAGACATGTTATCACAACCATGGGAACACTGAAACAGGGATAAAACCACATGATTGCGACTAGAGATGGGCACGAATAAAAAAAAAGATGTTTTGGTTTTTCGGTTTTTGTTGCAG
Organism: Phrynocephalus guinanensis; assembly: GCA_037367245.1. NCBI lineage: Eukaryota > Metazoa > Chordata > Lepidosauria > Squamata > Agamidae > Phrynocephalus > Phrynocephalus guinanensis. The sequence goes on along the minus strand of CM074734.1, from coordinate 103,109,797 downwards.
GTCCCGTTTCGGTTCGTTTTCATTTTTCGTGAATTTTTTGGAAAAAAATTGTTGTGTTTTTTCATTTTTCGTTTTTCATTTTTACCCACTTTTTGCGCAATTTAAAACATTTCTGCACGCGAGCATCCCCCAATGCCCCAGACCAGAGGGAAAACACTAAAAAAATGATGCTGGCAGAGACACAGTATAGACTAGGTACGCAGGGAGGCTGCAAAGGCAGCAACGGGCATTGCCCTGGGCATAAGACAGCAGCAGAGTGACTGCACTGCAGGGCAGGGGAGGGTACTCACCGAGAGGTACGCATGCACACAGGGAGGCTGCAAGAGAAATCTCTTCTTTCTCTCCCCTAAGAGCCAGGCTGCAGCCAGCAGGAACACAGAGACACACAACTGCCTGGCTGGCCTAAAGTAATGAGTCACAGAGACAGCAATCCCACCCTAACTCCCACCGCAGTCTGCAAGGAGGACGGGGGCTGCCAGAGCTTTTTATGCCCTCTGTGGCTGCCACACCTACCCAGTCTGCAACCTGGGCATGCTATTGGTTGAAATTGTCCAAGAATTTACATGATCCCATCACATGGCTTGCATCAATTTTGTGGCTGGAATCCATTTTGTGTCATCCTTAAAGGGAAAAGAAAAAATACATCGCGATGGGAGAAAGACAAAAACAAACATTTTAAGGACCCCAACCCCCTGGTAGGTAACAATTTCAAATAATTATTGCTGCATTTTTACGGATGTCCAGGGCGTTTTAATACCCAAGAAATCGATATTAGGCATCTGGGAGCCATTTTGGGTCACTGTCCCTTAACTCCCCTTAAAGGAAAAAAATACAGCGATCTGAGAAAAGACATAAATGCACGTTTTAAGGACCCCAACCCCCTGGTAGGTATTATCAGGCAGAATAAATAATTATCGCTGGGTTTTTACGGATATTCAGGACGTTTTTTAACATTTAAAAACAGCTCATTTCATTGCGCGTCGCCATTAACGAAAACGAAATGTAACCAACCTAATTTTCGTGGTTCTGTTCTGTTCGTTCCAATTTCATCACAATTTTCGTTATTCGTTTCATTACGTAACAAAATGAATAACAAATAACAGAACAAAAAATGTTTCATTTCGTGCCCATCTCTAATTGCGACCAACATTGTCACGATACAAAACTAGATGCCGAACAAAGTAGGACGTGAAGTAACCACCTCTGTCGCTTTCATTCCCTATGAAATCCTCCAGCCTTAGAGATACACAGTGACAGGACTCAGGAGAACTTGTAAGCCCTTTTAGGGTCTCAAACTTGATTGCACATAATGCACAAGATCTCCAGCCTTAAGTAGCAGTGTCTGCAGCCCCCCCCCAAAGGAGCAAGGAGTCTCGTTTACATAATTCACTCCATGCTTCATCCTTGGGGACCCTGGAGGAAGCTCACAGAGCAGGAAAAAACAGCAGTGTGTACTAATCTCAACTTCATGCCATGTCAAGGCAGCCCAAAATAAGGAGAACAAAGAATTCTGACAACTATTTCCCTGCTCTCTAGCCCACATATGGCTGTTTATGCATGACTGTAAATCTTACCTCCCTTTGCCCAATAAAGAGACTGATCTTATAGGTGTGCTCTTTCAGTGCCTTCCAGATCCACCATCTTGGTATTTTTGGAATTCACTTTGTGGAGTCCAGCCAAAAACAGCAAACGTTTGTAATTATTCTCAGGGATCGAATTCATGTGTCTTAATATTTGTGGTCTGCTGTCAATGAAAACAGCACCTTGAAAACACGGATGGGCCTCTGAGACAGCAAAGGACACCATGGAAGTGGACATGAAAAGATAAGAGGGCTCAGAACACTCAATGCCAACTGTACCTAAATTGGAATGATGTGGAAAGGGGCAATGGCAGTACCAGACTTTTTAGCGCAGCAATAAACTGTGAGAGGTAAATGGCCTAGGTACATTCTTGTTCTGAATGAGTGTTGAGCAATTTCCAGATATTCATGGGTTGCATGTGCCTATCGCTAGAACTTAGGATCCCGCATCCTTCCTATTTAAATAATTTCCTTTTCTTTTTGGTTAAAAAAGCCCCCTTATGCCTCCTAGTGGCCAATTTAAAAAAATCATAAAATATTGTAGCAAGGTGGAGGAAATGACTCCACAAAACATGGCAGAACGGCCTTCCATACTGGATGGAGAGCACACAGGACTTTAATGCTAATTTTATTTCAAAATTTTATTTAAGCATTTAGGTGGAGGTCATTGGAGGAGTCCCACATGTATGCCACCTCCGAACACTGATTTTGCTTTGATGTTTGCATAGGGTGATTTATGCCTATGAATGTGCTTTTAGAATTGTTACAATAGAAATGCAATTCAGCACCTAGTAGAGAAGACTGTGGCCCTGTGTCTTGTCTGCTTGCTTGCTATCAAGCCTGCTGCTTAAATATTAATGACAACTGATGAGTAACCTTGAGGTCTCCTTCTTTTGTGTTGTTCATCCTTATATAAAGCATGGATTAGACCAGCGATGTTGAACCTTTTAGAGACCAAGTGCCCAAACTGCAATTCAAAACCCACTAATTATTCGCACAGTGCAAATACAGCAATTTAACCTGAATACAGGTGGCTGTGAAGTGGCAATGTCAGGTACCCACAGAAAGGGGTCCGAGTGCCACCTTTGGCACCCATGCCAGAGGTTCACCAACACTGGATTGGACTATCCTTCAAGGCAATGCCTCCATCAAGTAGATAACAGTCCCTTGCCTGTTCTTCAAAGTACCTGAGAGTTAATATGGGTGCCAACAAGAGCAGGGTTTTGTACCAGACATATGACCTTGATTTGACATATTTAGATTCAATGAGGCCAGGAATGCACTTTTGCTATAGTTGCCACATGACCCCTGAGATAATCTGTTTTGGTGCCTTTACTTGTCTTTCCTTTGCTAAATTGTTTTCCAGCCAGGAGGTGCCAGCTCAGGGTAGAGCACATGGCTGGTATACAAAAATGCCCCAGGCATCTCCTACCAACTGCAGAGAAGGGCTGGCCAAGAACTCTGTCAGAGACAACGGAGAGAGATTGCTAACCAGCAAGGAGTACAGGTCTGGCTCAATCGGCTCCTGTCTTCATTTCAAAACTTGGAAAAGTTCTTCTTTTGGACTACAATTCCTAGAATCCAACAGCCAGTGTAACCACTCACCATATTGGCTGGGGGAATAGGAGATTTGGAGTCCAAACTGTAATTTTTTTTCAAGTTCTGATACTGTCAGAGGACTGCAAGAATTCTGAGAATGCAGCATAAATTATTCTCATAATTTAAGCTATTAAGAGACAATTCCCGTGTGTTTTCAAGTCACAGAGATAATATTGGCTAAAACCTATTGCACCAGGACATAAAAGACACATACTTTTGACGCAAATCACTGAAAGTTAAGAAACCTCCAGGCACTACCGTGTTGTTTGACTCAGACAACAGATAATACCTACACAGGTTTCTTAACTTTTATCAATGTGCTTCCAAAAGTTATGCCTTGTGTGTAACAGTATGGCAGGATTTCTGACAATGAGTTGTTAAAACTGAAAGTGCCAGTTCTTGGTGCTCAGTATATATCCGCTTTTGCTAGGCTGGGGAGCCAAACTGCCTGGAAAAACTACAACTGTGTTGTTGATACTTCAAACTGGGATCTAGTATCTAGTATGAGGGATAAATTTAGGTGGAAGATGATGATTTCTGGGAATAAAACCATTTAATGAAAGACAAGGAATCTGCATGCTGGAAATAAACTAACATTGTTCATCTTTTTGTTGCTTTGGAAATGAAATGCATAGTCTGACAGAGAGAGAGAGAGAGAGAGAGAGAGAGAGAGAGAGAGAGAGAGAGAGAGAGAGAGAGTCATTAAAGGCTAGGGAGGACTGCCAAGTGCTCCCTTGACTTCCAGCATTCCTGGAAGTGAGTAAGTTTTTCCCTCTCTTAATTGCCATGAGCTGCAGAGACATTCCTTCCTTCCTTCCTTCCTTTGTTCCAAGATGAAGAAAATAAAAAAAATGTAAGACAATACAACATAATACTAAATGGGACAGGGTGGGAAGACAAACACGTGTGACGTGTGTTCCAGGGAGCAGGCAATTGGGGTGGCACCCCCCCACACACACACACACACATACACAAGGCTATTTGGCCAAACCTTTGCATGTTGAGAGACTCTCTTAGCGGCTGAGCTGTCCTGAGATCACCATCTCGGCACAGCCTGGATCTCTTGCCTGTACAAAGGCACAACTGGAAGGGGGGGAGGGTCAACCTCCTCTTTCTTCCTGTGTTGGGCAGTGCCCCCTTTATTAAACTTCCCCAAATGCCTCTGGGCTATATGTCATTAAGAAGCAACAGTTACCTCATGAATCAGACGCCCCTGTGTTCAGACCCTGTGGGCTCTTCCACAGGAAATTCCTCAACAGGGAACACCATGGGGATGTCTGACTCACGTCTTAACTCAGAGCTATCCCATGGAGTCTGACAGCTTTTTGCACTGCTCTATGGAAGGGGGGGGAGGGAGAGAGAGAAACAAAGCCAACAACCAAAGGCACCTGCCTTGTTAACAGAGAAGCTGAGTGGAATGCATTTGGAGGGGGAAAGGAAATGTTGACACATGATAGTTTCTTTGTACGTGTTCTGTTCTACAAGGTAAATGACACATATTTCATTCATCAGCCACACATTCAGCAGTGGAACAACAAAGATTTCCCCTGCAAAAGGACCCACCCTTTGACAATGATGTATACATGCCTGGTTTTAAATGTATAAATAGCACGTTTATATATAGGAGACACTAATTTTTTTACAGCTCTTAGTATGTTGGTTCTACTTGCCAACTCTGCTTGCACATATGCATAGGGTTTTTCTATCCTTTCTCATGGGACCTACATTTTATTTCTACTCATCAACAATGACGGACATCCCACCTAGTAAAAGTGTTATATAAAGAAGGTCATAAAAAGGACAAATGAATGGCACCTGAAAGCTATCCTTGTCTAAATCACATCAAAACAGTTTTTGCTTCTCCCAAATAGCCTCAAATACTTTGCCTCAGCATTTCCATTATGAGGAAAGGCTACAGCATTTGGGGCTCTTTACTCTGGGAAAAATTTTCCTGAGGGGGGATATGAGACATACAACATAATGCAGGGCATGAGTAAAGTGGATAGAAGGAGGCTCTTCTCCCTCTCACAAAATATCAGAACAAGGAGGCATCTACTCAAATTGAGGGTTGGGGGAGTGAGAACAGACAAAAGAAAATGCTCCTTTACTCAGCGGTGTTGTTAGTCTGTGGAACTCCCTGCCACAGGTTGTGGTGATGGCATCTGGCCTGGATGCCTTCAAAAGGAGATTGGACAGATTCCTGGAGTAAAAGTCCACACAGGTTACAAACCATGATGGAGATGTGTCATCTCCAGGCTTAAAACCCAGGGAACTTCAAAGGCCAGATGCAGGGGAGTGGTAACAGGAGACAGATATCTAGTCTCATGTGTTCCCAGAGGCATTTAATGGGGTTACTGTGAGATAAAGTAAGCTGGACTAGATGGGCCCTTGGCCTGATCCAGCATGGCTCTTCTTATGATCTTATGTTCTTATGTTCTTATGAGCTGACAAAGTCACTCTAAAATTTCACTTTTAGGAGACATTGGGCAAGATCTCATTCATGCCAGTGGAACATAACATTTTACGAGCATAAATGTGTCAGAGTGTTGCACCTGGGAACAAAAAACAAAGTTGCACACTTCAATTGTGCAATCAGGCACAATCCGGTCTAATCTTCAGTATTATGAAAAGGGGCTAATTCCTTCCTTGTCTCCTTTAGTAAAGAACTAGAGAAGACTCAATCCCCAATATCTATTGTCATGTGTTTCTGGAAGCCTAATTTAGCTGCCATTCATAACACAACCACCTTGCTTATTTACAGTTGTCTAGATCAGTAGTTCACAGCGTTCAGTAACTCAGGTGGTTCTTGGATTGCTCTTACCACAAACCCTGGCCAGCACTTTTAGTAGTGAAAGCTTCTGGGCCTTTTAGTCCCAGAACATCTGGGGACACCAAGTTGGGAACCATTGGCCTTGAATCAAGGGACAAGAAAGCCGTTGATCTAGGCCAGTGGTTCTCAACCTGTGGGTCCCCAGATGTTCCTGAACTGCGACTCCCAGAAATCCCTTCCAGCAAAGCAAGTGGTGGAGGCTTCTGGGAGTTGCAGTCCAGGAACATCTGAGGACCCACAGGTTGAGAACCACTGGCCTAGATCAATGGCTTTCTTGTCCCTAGCCTTTTGGAGTGGCGTATACATATGCCTCAAATCAAATCTAGGAACACATCTTACTATCCAGGCATTCAATCCTTAACTGCTATTCTTAACTCTGCGCATGAGGTATAAAAAGTCTCTAAGACAAACATGTGCACACCAGGAGTGGCAAAGGCAAAAGCAGGTGGCTCAAAGCAAACACAATATATATATAAACACAAAACAATATATGTGAATTTCACCAGAATCCATCATGCTCAGTCCTAGTACTGTAAATATTTCATCAAGAGCCCTGGAGGCAACAGGTTAGTCAGAAGGCATAGTCCTAAATCATGACTATTTCCCGAGTATAGCTTAGAAGAGCCTCCCCCCCCCCAAAAAAAAAAATCTATTAGGAATTGCCACTGTGTCCAAGTTTGTCTTTGCATGGAGATAGCATGTTTAGGCAGTATATTTATATCTGGGGAGGAGGGAGTTTGTTAAAGTAAAGGTATTTATGAAAGCATACCTAGACTTATTCATTGAATCATTTGTCCGTTCGTTGGTTCGTTGGTTCATTTAAAATATTTCTCTCCCGACTTTCTCCCTGAAAGAACAGCTCATGATATGGAGTTGTACCTTAGGGACACAAAGGGTCACCTATGGAATGTTGCACTTTTGAGATGAACAGCCCACCAAGGCATATAAAATACATATAATGAATTTGATCCCCCTTTTAGCAGAGCATTTTAAGCCCTACGGACACGCTTGCTAGAAATACATGGATTATGCCTGGGCGGCATGGAACCATCTGCATTAGATTTTGCAAATGTATAAGAAGCAGTTCCTAAAAAGTTCAAATGTCTGGCTGGAAGTTAGGATTCCAGAAGGAAAAAGGTAAAGCTTCTGCATTCTGTCCAGCGGATTCCTCTTATCCACTAACTGTGGACTGCATCCATGCACAGATACATCTATACTGTCCTTGCCACATAAAAGACCCTTTCTTCTTCACTGCCTCAGAAGCCATCTACAGTTCAGCAGAGCCTCTGAATTTTGCAGTAGGAGATTAAGAACACCTGCAGAAAACTGACCACTTTGAACATGGTGAGGGTCAGGGGAGAAATAAATATTTCAGGCACATGTTCATGTGGTGAGGCATACTGCAGTTATTTTTTTAAGTAAGGTTCTCTCTTGGGGTATTAAGAGTAAGGAACGGCAGGCAGAATGTACTTGGGATAATTGCACAATTCCTGTCCACATTTGTAAGATGGTGAGGGTGACGGAGATAAACTTCCTCATTCGGCACAGAGGTATTTTTAGAACGATGGGCAAAGCAGAGGGCAGCGTTTTTGAGAGACGCAGCACTGTTGTCTCCGTTGGGGAGCATGATGTCAATTTTGCTGCATTCCACGGTAATCCCTCTTCTCGGACTCAAATATCAGCATTAAGAGCATATCAGGGCATGGTCATAGATGCAAGGCACTTGATGCTGCTATGTGGCTGCTGGGACCCTGTGATGCCTCTGGCATTCGCCCTGCAGCAAACCAGATCATTGCTAACACTTCTTTTTTTCCATGAGCTCACGCTAGAAACATTTTTACACACCCTTCCCCTTAATGCAGTGTTCAGTGCATTCAGGCAGAAGGGGGGGGGCTGTTTTTCATTCACTGCTATAGGGTGGTGGATGGAGAACAGACAGTTTGAAGGGGGCAGGAGGGGGAATAGTATTTCCTGTGCTGCGAATCTGCCAGGGCTTGGCTGAACACCCGTACATGAAATGGCTCCCTTTAGCTTTCCTGGCTGCTTGAGAGTGAAGGCATGTGATGCCTTGAGCCACCCAATGTAAGGCTCATTGAAAAACTGGCATGTTCTTATGGAGAATTCTCTGCCACACTTCCTGTAGGTAGCACCTGATACAAGGGAATTAAAGAAAATTGCTTGACTTCTCCATGCCTCCAAGAAATATATCACCAGTGGAGACGGAGAATTGAAGAGAATTCGTGTGCTGGAAGGCTCTGGGAGCCGGAACAAGGGGCACACTTTTTGAACATAGCCTCTGCCACCCAAAAACATCACATTGCATTTTTGTTCATAAAATGCAACTAGAAACAAAGAATGCCCCCCATAAAAAAGAGTTCTAAAATTCTGGTTAAGAGGAAAGGCAGCTTATCCCGAGTCCTCCCTTTCAACCCCAATAGCTGAACAGTAAGACTATTTATTCTTCTTCTTGGAAGAGAGATGGCCCAACCCATCGAGGCTCAGGGGAAATGGTAGCAAATGATGTATGAACGTTGGAGACTCGATCTGTGGGAAACACTAGTCTGAAAAATGTTCAGAAAAGTTCAGAAAAGGGTCTTCTACATTGAGGGAATTGTGATATATAAAGCTTTGAACGCAAACGAAACTGGGAAATACAAATACATTTGAAAGTGGGGTAACGTAAAACACCGCAAGGCGACATATTTCGGAAAAGCAAACTGTCTAGAATTTGATGTGCTCTTGCTAACTAATAATTACCAAAGGAGGAAGGAACCCCCCCCCCTCTTCAGTTCCAATCAAAAATGCAGGGATGTAGCAAAAGCCAAAGTTTACATAAAGGTGTCTCCATGTCCACATGCAGTCAAGGCAGCTGATCTGTGCTCTTAAAACATTGCTTTCTGAATTTATGGCTTCAACCAGAAGTCATTGGTTTCAATGGAAGGTACTTTCTCTTCAACAACCTGAACAGCTCATTGAGTTAGGTAGGTGACTGCAGAGCCCAAGGACAGAGTGCAAGTCCCTATGGTGCATCCCAGATGAACCAGCCTATGTGGCCTTGGGCAAGCTGCAATATCTCAGAGCAACTCCAGAAGAAGGGAATGGCCAGCCACCTCTGAGTATGCTCTACCTAGAAAACTCTGATAAGTGTCACCATAGGTCACCACTATCACCACCACCACCACCACCACCACCACCACCATTGTCATCATCTCTTCAATAATTCCCCTGGTTTCTAAACTGTAGAAACACAGAGATACCCAAATTGGGGAAAGGAGGTCTATTTTTACTGGGAAACATGATGTAAGAGGAAAATGGAAAAAAATTTCAGAGGCCACAGATAAGCACAAGGAGAGGGACAGTGGGGACATACATGACTGATGCTCTGGCCAAATGGGCCGGCCTTCCATAGAAGAGCAATAGACCTGAAAAGGAGAGAACAATGGCCCAGTTATGCCAGAGACAAGTTAATCCCCATTTAGAATGAGGGTGATATGAGGGCCAAGAAAAATGCTGCCCTGCAGCCAAGTCCAGTGGGCTGTAATGTCATCAGGCTGCTTATTCCCCCAAGCAAGCAAGCAAGCAAGCAAGCAAGCAAGCAAACAAACAAACAAACAAACAAACAAACCTCCTAGCTGTATTAGTCTGCCCTAGCATGTTGCCAAAAGCAGGTTGGGGAGGTAAAATGCTCTAATACTTTAAAGACAAACAGTTTGATTTCCGTGGGTGTATTCACAGATCAAAATCCACTTTCTCAGACACAGGAGTGGAAATACATTTGTATTTCCAGGTAATGGTACAGATAACAGACCAAGTACCAATGGTTCATTAACACAGGCTCCTGTTACAAACCTAGATGCCATTTATATCCCTGTATCAACATGGGCTGCCCCATCAGAAGTCCATTAACTTGTTCAACATCGAATGTGGACGGGGACTTCTGCTGCAGCTGCAGCTGAGTATGGAGGTCTCTGCCATGGCCACAGCCAGGTCTAGAGGCCTCCAAACCCGCCAGTGGCCATGGTGGAGACCTCCATCCCCAGCTGTGGCCACAGTTGAACCCCCCCAGCTGCAGCAGATGCCTCCTGACATAGCCATGGCTACAGCGGAGGCCTCCGGACCTGGCCATGGCCATGGCAGAGACCTCCATACCTGGCTGCAGCTGCAGCAGAAGCCCCCAGCTGCAGTGGAGGCCTCCAGACCTTGCTGTGGCTGCACTGGGTCTCTGGACCCAACCCGATAGATGGACGCCATCACCATGATGGCATCCATATATGCAGATTTTCATTTATTGCAGGAGATTAGAAAACCTAACCCCCACAATAAATGGGGGATTACTGTATTTTATATGAGTATAAAAAATATCTCCCTTGTCGGACTCTGACCTCTGTCCCAGGAACATTCCTTAGCATTCCTATGACAACCAAATCTACTTTGCCTTCTGATGGTCAGGCCCTGAAAGTTGAATTAATTAACAGTTCAAGAGTCCTATTCCTGTGTTAATGAACCATTGTAACTAGAGATGGGCACAAAACAAAAATGACACACTGTTTCATCATGTCATAAAGTTACAAAATGTTTTGTAATGTAATGAAATGGCAGACAGCATTTTGTTACGAAACAAAACAAAATGCCATTTTTTACTGTTGAAACGAAATAATTTGTTCTCCTTGCCACCCCACCTCCCAGGTGATTTCTTTTTTGACAGGTTGGGCTGTGGGGAGTGGAGCAGGCCCCCTTCCCCACAGCCTGACCTGTCCAAAAAACCCACCTGGGAGGTGGGGCGGCGAGGGAGAACAGAGCAGGCTGTGGTAAATTCAAGCCCTGCTCTGATCTCCCTTGTTACCCCCCAACCTTGCCTCCCCACAGCCCAACCTGTCAAAAAAACCCAGCTGGGTGGGTGGAGAATCGGAGAGCAGAGCAGGTGGTGCCAAATACAAAACCCTACCCTGCTCTTCAGTCCTCATCCTGGCCGCCGCCACCCGGCTGGTATTTTTTGACAGGTCGGGCTCTGGGGAGGGAGGGTGAACCCAGCTGGGTGGCAGCAGCTTCTGAATCATTTTGTTGCTCATTTCATTTCATTGCAAAAATTCTATTAGAAATTCATTAGTAACTAAATGAAATGAAACACAAAGGTAATGAAACCAAATGAAACACTATTTTTCTGTTTTGTGCCCATTTCTAATTGTAACTAGTCTATTATCTGTAACCTAACCTGGTCATGGCGATACAGATTTGCACAGTTGTGTCTGAAGAAGTGGGTTTTTATCCAGAAATGTCCATGCTCAAATAAAAAGTCTTTAATGTGCTATAGTATTTTGTCATTCTGCTAACATGCTGCTTATGCCATCCCTGATTAATTAAGACTACACAGCCGTGTGGACTAAGAATTCTTCAAAATGGGCCCAAACCTCAGGTAAAACGAAACATAATGTGGAGTAAACAGAAATAAAAAATATGTTTGGGAGGACTGCTCCACGTGCCATATTTTGTACTAAAATCTTTACACAGGTGACTGTACACACATGCACACAATATTTTTTGAAACTAAAATATACAATTGGGTAGATTGTCTATTCAGAACTTAAGCTCTTGAAGGCAAGGAAGGAAGAATGTAGAGAAAACCCTTTTCACTATGACACTGGAAGCAGTCTCCTCCATGATATTGTTGCAGCCATTGCAAAAGATCAAGTACTCTGTATATAGGCAGGAACATGGCAGAACCTCTACCCTATAGTTTCACAGATTTGGGATTATCTGTAAATGAGATTTAGTTCAGCTAATTTCTGACTATTTTTTAAATTCTTTCCTGAAACTTTTGATTTCTTTTTGATGCCTTTTACTTACGAGTTCTGATTATTAAAACCAAAAATATTAATGGGGAAGAATTCATAAAGACTATTTATATAGTCTAAAGCAAATAAAAGCCTAGATGGATGACAGATGAATCTCTTAAAATGGATAACAAGATACAAGAGCCAATGGAAGCATGCCTATAATACTAAATGCAACTTTTCAGCCTCTGGCATGTTGGACTAGTAACACAACTTTGAAAAAAATCCAAAGACACCAAAAAAGGAAAACTAAAAAAAAAAGAGGTGATTTCCACAGAGTCAAGAAATGAAAGGGAAAGAAAAGATGGAAATAAAATACTGAAGGCATATACAGAAAAGATACAAGGATGATAAATTTATTCAGAAGAGAATGGTTGATGAATTGCCTTAAGTTTTAGACATTGAAGGGTGAGCTGCTTTCAAAGAAAGCAGATCGAAGTAATAAGTCATGAAGAACAGATGGGATACCAGGAGTAAATTGTCCAGAATGGGGCTAGTTTTAGAACCAGAGATACAGAGACAGACAATTCAGAGGATGGAGAGGGACTGGAGATCATACTGCAAATATATATTGGCCACTGGAGAATACTTAGAATACTTAGCTAAACCCCAAAATTTTTGGAGGGGGGGATCTGCTGACTCAGTAAATGAATAGTCCACAAGACCTAAGCACAGCTGTCAATGAGAGTATCTTTTGGAAGTTATTGGTTGATAAGGGCATCGTCATTCAGAAATTACTTACAGCACATAACAGCAATTTCACCTGATATCTCCAAGTGTTACTTTCCATCAGGCAACCCACCATATATTTGGTCTTCTTTCTTTTCCTGATTCCTTTTGTTTTCCCCTGAATTATTGTATTTTTCCAGTGGCTTCTCATGATCTGCTCAAACTGTCATAGCCTTAGTTTATCCATTGTTGCCTTTAGAGAACCCGAGGCTTGGTTTGTTCTAACACTCTCACTAGTTTGTTTCGGAAGGTCCATGGTATCCATGCAGCTCTCCCCCAACAATACATTTCAAATAAATCAGTCATTTTCCTGACAGCTTTCTTCAGTGTCCAGTTCCCATATCCACAGCAATCAGAAATGCCAAAACTTGGATGACCTTGGCTTTGGTCTCGTGATATTCAGGAGTCTAATTTTTTTTAATAGGAATTCTCCAACAGTTTATCAGAGGTGAGGCTCAGCATTGGCAGTCGTAACACATCTTGATTCTTGTTTCTCCCTCAGTTGAAATGTTGTGGGGGTTTTTATTTCATTTTTGTATTAACAGTGCAAATGGAAACCACTACTGTGTCAGCAGTGTTTTTTTACTAGAGCCATTCCAAGGCAAAAATAAAAATAAAAATAAAAATGTGGGGCAACTCCTTTAGAATTCCTTTGGCTGTAATTTTTACCTCACCATGATACTGCAAAGTGGCCAAAAATCACTGCATTTGTTTGTTTTATTTTTCTCTTTCATTCCCATTGTGCATCTCCTCCTTGCTTTGTACCTTCCCTATCTGGCCACAATTCCTAATCTGAAAACATCCTGCAGAAGTGGAGGGAGTCACTTTATTATACCTTTACCAGGGAGTCCAACTAGAGTGTGGGAATCGTGAAGAGGGAGCTGCCAGTTTCCATACAGAAGATTGTACGATGAAATATGAGACAGGAACACACTCTGGCCAACCACCTCATAAGTCAGGTACACATTTGAACCCTGGCTCTCATTGATGGACACTTCCAAAGAATGTTTCCTTTTCCACATCTGTTTTTTTTAACCAGAATTTCTCTTCTATGAAATCAAATGAGAAGGACTGAAATTCTTATGGGAAAAATGTCAGTACGCCATTAGTTTTGACAACACTTTTTCCTAGACTTCTCTCACCAACAAGAACAATGTGAGCACGTAGGTATTTATGGTGTGCAACGGGGCCTGAGAACCAGAAAGCAATGAGGAAGCTGTGGTGTGTGTGTGTGTGTGTGTGTGTGTGTGTGTGTGTGTGTGTGTGTGTGTGTGTGTGTGTGTTTCTCTGTAGAAGACAAAGTTTACACTTTGCAAGGCCTGCATTTTTTATCATTTTTATTTTTTGCTGGACAGGATGAGATAAAACTCATCTTCAGGAAGCATGATTCACTTTTTTTTGTTGTTGTTGTAAGCATATTTAAAGAATTTATCTTGGGGCCTTGTACATTATTTTAATTTACCTTTTTATTTAAACTCCTTAGGAACCACCAACCCCACTGTCCAGAATCAATTTCCCTTGCCAGCTCTTTTGTCAAACTGTTTAGCATACAATTGTTTCAGAGAGTGGTTCTCTTTTCTTTAAGGCTTCAGAACAGAAGCTAGACTACACCTAATTTTACCCCTAGCTGCTTTTTCATACAATTCTTTTTGAGCACAGTTGCCCTACTCTGGGTGTCACAACTCAAGCACAACTTACAAGAGGCAGGGTGCCCACCACACTGCGTGCAATGGGAACAGCCTGTTGGGAATGGCCAGGGCCCTAAAGGAAAGCAACCGTCCAGAAGGACCCTTAAGAACATGTGGGTAGAGGAGAAAATAACTTGCATGTGCATACCACAAAGCTTTGAAGGACCCAGGACATGGACCTAGGGCAGTAAAAACTGCCCCTGTCAACTCCATAATGTGACAAAGGGCTCTATCACTCACCCTTTAAAATGCTGATTAAATTTCAAGATAAAGGGTTCCCAAAAACCTTGTCCCCACGACCACCAGGCTTAAAAAAAAACAGTTATGCCCCCTCAGAATGAAGGAATTCTGAGCCCAGGATTGCGGTTTCATCACCAAAATGAATGGAGCTCACCTCACAAAACTTTTCATGCAAAAACCTACCCTACCAGTTATCCTAAACTTTCTTTGTTTCTATAATATAAGTAATTTAGAGGACAGTGAAAGCATTATGTTACAGTGTGTGTTAAGCAGTAAGAAGATGAATGTAACTCCTTGATATCCATAAGTAGGTCAAATAATGACCCTCAGATCTAGATAACAGTTTGAAAAAGTTATGTTTCTGAGCTATAAAAACAAAGACAAAACAACAGCAACTTTGTGGCATTTTAAAGACCATATACAGTATTTAGGCATTTTAAAAACCATATACATTATACAGTTGTTTCAGGAGTCAAGCCCACTTCCTCAAACATTTTCTGATCAATAACACCCCTTCCTAAAAATCAGAGAGTGATTAATGAGCTAGGTGAGTAGTTTTCAGTCACTTGTTTTGATCCACTACTGTTTTTCAAGGTCCTTTTCTGCAGAAGAGGCTTCATCCTGCAGTTAGTCTGGGTCTCTGCAATGGCACTTGTATAATCTCCAGAAGATCCTACCTGAGGTGGCTCCATGTACAACTGCTGGACGAGGGACTATATGACTTTTACAATGGCCAGCAAGTGGCCACTGATAATGAAAGCGTCAAAGCTAATGGTCATCTCTGTTAACACCGAGGGCTTGTCGACACCTAAAGAAAGGCTGCTGAATCAGCTCAGCCAGATGCATGATTTTGATATACTTTGCCTTCAAGAAATGCATCGAGACAGTAATCCTGGGTCTGGGACTTGCAGTTGACAGACGTCACACAGATAGTACAGAAGTGCTACATCAGTCAATCGTGACCTCCAGATATCACCTATTGCTGTCATAGAACAGGATAATACAGTATAGAGATAAGAGAAGAGACACAATTGCATGGCATCCTCTTTTAAACAGTAACAATGCTTTCCTTTTAAATATCCCCGACAATCTTCAGCAAAAAATTAAATTTTATAATTGGAAGCTTCAATAGCCACAGGAGAGTCTGGCAATATGCAGTCAATGATAACAACAGCAAAGCTGTGCTAAAATGGGCAGAACCCCTCCCCAACTATCCCTTATGCACAGTAGCAAAACATCCCCCATCTGCGAATAGTGGAAGATGGGAACATGATTATAATCCAGCCCTGATACTTGCTATTGAGCCGATAGCTCAGTAATGCATGAAGTTAATCTGTGCCCCAACTCCAAACAGATTGTGTCAGCTCAAAGCAGCCGTCTGACCACCAACAGCTGCAATTATACAGGAGTGGTAATTTTTAAAAAAGCCAATTATCAGAAGTTTGGTACACTGATGAAAAGCCTCAGGAAACTTCATGGGGTCCAAAATGCAGCAGCCAGACTGCTGACTGGGACGGGGTACAAAGATCACATTACACCCCTATTAAAGCAGCTCCACTGGCTGCCAATCAGCTATCAGGCACAATTCAAGGTACTGACCCTGACCTACAAAGCACTGTACAGCCTCGGACCTACCTACCTCAAAGATCAAATCTCACAGTATGAGGTGACTTGGGTGCTAAGGTGATCAGGAGAAGCCGTTCTCTCCATCCCACCACCCTCACAGTTATGTCTCATGGGAACCCATGAAAGGGCCTTCTCAGCTGCTGTGCCCAGACTCTGGAACTCCCTCCCACTAGAGGCCAGGACTGCCTCATCTCTGTTGTCCCTGCCATTCTGGTCAGGCAAGCTTTCCCTGAATGATGGACTACTTATTATGCTCATGTGCTCCCAGTAATTTGCAAAGGGCTCTGAAAAGCCCCTCCTCCATGCTCCTCCTTGCTTCTGTAAGGAAAATATTTAAACTAACACAGAACTCTAGGTTTTAAAATGCAAGCAATAACCAAAGCTCAAGCTCATGTGCTCCCAGTAATTTGCAAGGGGTTCTGAAAACCCCTCCTCCACGCTCCTCGTTGCTCCTGTAACACCTCTCTTTTTATTTTTTATTTTATTTAATAAAACTATAAAACTACAATACAAAATGTAAAACAGCAATATCAGCAATATACGAAGGGAAAAAAATGAACAAAACTCAAGCAAACATGACAAAAGGAAAAAAAAAACATGCAACATCCCCCCCCCCAAAAAAAAAATCGGGACTTAAACAAAATTACTCTTATGGTACTGACCAGCCCATTTCCCACCAGAAATACAGTACATTGAATTTTCTCCGTGTGTTTACCTTTTTGAAATACATATACCAACAGTTTATCCCATATTTCATTAAGATCATTAGACTTTCTCAAGCCTTTCCTAATTTTAATTTCACAAGTCAATTTATCATTAATAGACAGATTCCATAAATGATAATGAATGACAGCAAGGTTGATTTTTGCCAAGCACTGGAAATCCAACAACCAAATAACATCGAGGAAAAACACCTCTCATATTCATTTCATGGAATACTGAAAAACTGCCCAGAGTAATATGCTATTTGTTTTCACTCTTCCAGAGGCATTGCGATGCTTAGACAAAAGATAATGTATCATTTTGACACCAATATCTTTGTTGAAATAAGAGGGGAAATACGAGGGTTCTGATTTGATTCCATGGAGATAACCTAGGTTTCCTATTATGCAATGGGACATTTTGTACAGCATAACCCAGGGGTTTTAAGGCCCGGGGGCCGGATGCGGCCCCCCAGGCCCCCCGGGACCAATGCAACTACCCCTGCTTTGTGAGCAAGCCAACCTGGCTTCTGTTGCTGAGGCACAACACAAATAGTTTTAGGTTACAGCATAACCCATTGGTCCGGCCCCCAGTGTGCCTGACCAGTGAAAACCCACTGTTTGAAAACTTTGAGGACCCCTGGCATAACCCATTGAATAGTGAGACCAGTGAAAACATGTTTGAACAAAATTTCAAAATATACTAGGAGGAGGGTGGCCCTATACTGGTTCCCACACCAAGAATTTCCTTCACTCTGTCATTTTAAAATCACCATGGCTTGCACTATTTCCCTAAATATCAACCCGAGCCAGATATAGGAAATGTAACTTTTCAGGGAGGGGCTGCTACTCCAAGAATATCATTGGCAGTCTAATCTCTGGTTTAAGCCCTGCCTTCATCACCAGGCAATGTTTGAAGATGGTGGTAGGTTTATTTCAAACAATGTTACTCAACTCCATACATCTCCCTTCTGTTTCTGTAAAAATGATGATGATGATGATGATGATGATGATGATGATGATGATGATGATGATGATGATGATGATGATGATGATGATTGGAAGAAGAAGAAGGAAAATTTGCAGCAGCCAAGCTATATAATATTCGTGGTGACAGGTATCAAATAATATAGCTAACACCAAGGAATAAATTTGTGAGCTAAATAATATCTCAGCTCCGCTTACAAACTGGAAAAGGTTACCTCACTACATTGATGTCAGTTTTGGAAGAGTGAAAGCAGGGAAGGCATCTTATGACCTACATTTACAGAGACTACATCTCTACTCCCCATCAGAGATTATTCTGGCTGGGACAGAAGGTTGCTGAAGCCAAACAACATCTAATGGGCCTCAGGATCCCCATCACAGAGTTAAGCAAACACACAGAGCCACACACTGTAGTAAGTAACCCTTTGAATCATCAAGTCTATTGAATTTCACTCCTCATGCTTGCATATTCATTCATAACCTCTCGGGTGTACCTGAATTTGCACACAGGATAAAAAGGGGGAATCACACAGACTAGGTGTCTGAGGAGCAAGAGGTTCAGATAGAACCAAACGAGGTCTGCAGAGCCAGGCTCATCTCACAGTGAAAACTGACGATCACTGGGCATGCATTCGGGTAACAGCAGGTTTCCATCTGTTTCTGCTGAGCTCGATGGATTTTCATGGAGCAGCCCCTGGAAGGAACCCAAATAGCACAAAGAAATACACAGGAATTTCGTTGGTAGTGAGGTGTGTGTGTGTGTGTGTGTAGTCTGACTTGCAGTTCAATCTAGAATGGATGAAGGTTGTAAGACGTGGACCAATAGAATCTCATTTCCACGTTTTAAATGAGCTGCGTGGAAGCAAGCGGCAGCGGGGGGGGGGGGGACAGTTAAGTTCTTTCCTGAAACTGGAGAGTTCAAGTTTAAGCAGAGTTTTAAACTCCTCCTACACAGAGCCAGGTGGTAGGTCTCTCTCACACACTCCCTCCCTCCCTCCCATGTCTGTCTGGTTCCCATTTGCGTCCTTCCAGTTAACTAGCCGCTCCAAAAGCTAAGAGCTGGATGAACGGATTATATTCCCATAGTACATGCTTCGTGTCAGTATACAGTAGATGCCCCAAGAAGAGACGTATAAGGGATACAAAGGAAACAGAGGTTTTTATCCCGTTTCCTGTTCTGCTGCAGACAAACGAGGGAAATGTGAACAGAGACCAAGCACAACCTCTGACTGAGGCCCCAAACTAGTGCCAAACTCTCTGTGCTCCTCTGTCTGTTCCCTTCACGTTCCCCCCTCCTCCTTCCAGGCCAGTAAGGTTCTGGCTGGCAGGCTGCTGGCTTTTTGCACTTCTCATGTTTAAACTGATTCCTGGAGTCATTTCAAAGAAGCATCACATTTGTCCAAAAAGAATTTTTGCCAAGAGCCGCCATTTTCTAGCCTGATGGGCTGGGAGCTGCAAAGAGGGAGGAAAAAAGGATTAGGGTTCCCTCTGCTGGTAAGCTTTTAAAACACATGGATGTTGGAGTAAGAAAATCCCTATAAACAAAAACGTGAAGAGCAAAAATTGTGAGATGGAACTATTGGAAAACAGATCTGGGTTAAGTAATAACTTTATTGGATTACTGTTAAATTACACAAAAGGAGAGCTTCTGAGTTTTCCAGAACTCTTCATTAGACAACGACAGTATAACATTTGAGGACAAGGTATAAAGCAAAATATATAAGAGGCCAAGCCAGATGTGATATGAGTATTAGTTTTTGGACTCTGCTTTTCCCCATAGGCCCGTATTTTTACAACAGTCATGCCTGATGAAGAGATCTGGAGAGCTCAAAAATTTGCCTTGTTTGTAACTTTTTAGCAATCCAGTAAAGAAACCAGAATTTTTCTTGTAAGTACAAGTTTATTGCTGCTGCTGAAAGGAACTTAATCAAAGACCCTTTCAACTGGCCTGGCTGGGCAAAAAAAACTCTATTCTTCTTTTTTTTACACTGCACCTTCTCCATCTCTAATGTGTCTTTCTCCATCTTGGAGCTTCTTAACCCTAGTACACCTTCTTTCTATAATTTTATGTTAAATGCTGGAAAATAAACTCATCTCTTCACTTCCTTAGAATTACTCTTCATCGCATCTTCACCATATTCACCATTGCACTTCCTGCATGTGTGCCGTCACAATGATGATTTTAATTTCCCTTTTTAAAAAATTACCAAAATCAAGACTGTTCCTTTGATGTAAGCAGAGCATAGCCAGGAGGACAAAGGAGGCGAAAGATAACAGGGACTCTTCTATGGTCATAAGTGGCTTGATTCTTTCCTGTTTAAATTATTGTATATTGGACCTCCACCCTTGTCTATTTTTGACTTCTCATAAAGTAGATCAACAAATCCTCCTCCCTTCCACCCTGTTTCCTTTACGAAGGAGGGTGAAGGACATGAGGCAAGGCTCTGTCATGGTCACTCCCTCCGAAATCATGACAGCTTGTATTGAACAACTTCTATTTCTATTTCACAGGAAGGTCAATCCAAGCTTGATTTTTATTTTTAAATTCCAGTGACAACCCAAGTGGAAATGAGATAAAGGGCGTAGTTCTGACTCACAACGGGAAAGCGTTGATCCCCAAAAGACAAAAACCTGGATACATAACAAAGTTATTAAAAGTTATAGCGTGTGCTGTACTTACTGGAGCTTATTTATCTGTATTTTACTCTATTAATAGTTTTTTCTTTTTCTTCTGGGTGCACCCTGGAAAAAAAATAGCAGGCCGGGATACTACGTAGCAGGCCAGGATACTAAGAATTATAGCACCCGTTGAAACATTTGTGTATTCTGAAAGACAGAAAAACAAGGGAGAGAAGGAAAGGGAGAGAAGGATAGCAGCCCACACTTATTGAAAAGTATGAGGAATTGCAATAGGAGGAGAAAGGCCTACAGATTGAAAGTGTGTGCTGGTAAATGCTGAACCTGTGTCAATATAACAAGCAGCAGCACTGTAGCAAGGCACCCTTTTTCACTGGAAGGAGGCGTGGAGTGCCAACACAACTTCAGTAGTGAAGAATGATCTGTTAAGACGATAAGAACTTGGCCAGATGATGCCTCTCAACCGCTTCCAGGATTACATCGACAGAACCATCTGGGGTGTTTTTGAACATCAGGACCTGGAGGTGTCCGCTGACAGTGTCATGGGTTATATTGGAAACTGCATACACTGTTAGAGTGGACAAACTTATCTGGATCTACCCTAATCAGAAGCCCTGGATGACTAGGGAAGTACAGCAGTTGTTAAGGGAAAGGAACATTGCCTTCAGGTGTGGTGATAAGGCCCTTTATAGTGTGGCCCAAGTAAATCCGAGGAGAGACATCAGAGAGGCCAGATTAGACTAAAAGAGTTGGATTGAGCACCATCTGAACAGTAATAATTAGAGATGGGCACGACTCGGGAAAATGACGTTTTCGAGTTGTCGTGTGTTGGAGGCAGTCCGTTTCGGCTCGTTTCCGTTTTTCGCGAAATTTCGCAAAAATTATTCGGTTCGTTTTTTCGTTGTCGTTAGTACTGGTTTGGGGAGGGGGTAGCGGGCTCCTGGAGGGAGCTGCAGGAGTCAGCCAGAGCCACAAGTGACGGACTGGCAGACTCTTTGCACCCGCTGTGTCTCACGTACTTGCATGTAGTGCAATGCAAGTAGATCTGGCTTAGGGTTAAGACGTGTTAGCGCAAGCGCTAGGGTTAGGCTAGTTACGGGTGAGGTTAGGGTGAGTATTGGGGTGCATCTGGGTGCCTCTCTGACCCACTTAGAAGGACAGTGTACTGGCGTATGGGTTAGGCTTAGGGTTCGGGTTTGGGCTACGATTAGTGGGCTGTTTATGCCCGATTGGCACATCCCAGAAGTCTCTGTGGTCAACCTGGCCAAGTGGCCATGCGATTGGTGGAAAATTTGCATGGTCCACTCCCATGGGCAAGCCCATCATTGCGAATGTGCAGGTGTAAAAAAATAAAATAAAATAAAATAAAATAAAATAAAATAAAATCAACGGAGACTTTTTTTGCAAGAAAAACCCACTGCTGCTACTGTAAAAATTCAAGCATTTAAAATAGCTAATTTTCGCATGTTTCTGTGGTGCTTTGGTGGGGTTTTGGGCAACGATTTCAAAAAAAAAAATTGCGGTCGCCATTTTGGATCCCCCGCACTGCATGGCAAATGGATGCGCCCTCCCAGCCTGGTACAGTCAGGAAAACCTGGCCATGCGATTGGTGGAATGGCTCCAAAACTTTGCATGGTCCACTCCCATGGGCGAGCCCATCATTGCGAATGCGCAGGTGTAATAAAATAAAATAAAATAAAATAAAATCAACGGAGACTTTTTTGCAAGAAAAACCCACTGCTGCTACTGTAAAAATTCAAGCATTTAAAATAGCTAATTTTCGCATGTTTCTGTGGTGCTTTGGTGGGGTTTTGGGCAACGATTTCAAAAAAAATATTGCGGTCACCATTTTGGATCCCCCGCACTGCATGGCAAATGGATGCGCCCTCCCAGCCTGGTACCAGCAGCGCAGCAGTAGCAATAGCCAAGGAGAGGGGGGGCGGGGAACCCCCCCCCCCCAAATAAAACACCCTTCTGGCCTGGTAGGTGCGCTCAGACAGTTTTCGCCTAGTTTTAGGGCCGGGAATCGGTTTTTTTTTAACTTTTAAAAACTTTTTTTCTGTGCCGCTTGGCATTGCGCGATGCAAGTAACGAGCACGACAAATCAGACCAAATTGTTCGTTCGTCGGTTCGAGCTCGAAGTCTGGTGGAGTAATTCCCGTTACCGTTTCCGTAGAGTAACGGAAACGAGTAACGGAAACGGAAACGGGAATACCGCTAAGTCGTGCCCATCTCTAGTAATAATAGCAGGGAAGTGTGGCAAGGAGTTCAGCATCTTACCAATTATAAGATCAACACTGGAGTTGTGGTGGGTAATGCAGCGCTGCCAGGAGTTGAATGTTCATTTTTGAAGTGGAAGCACCGATGGAGTCTGTTGTACAGTCTCTGGTGCATAGCACTTTTGTCCTCAAAGTTGAAGAGGTAAGGCACGTGTTGCAGGCTGCTGACTCAAGGAAGGCTGCTGGACCTGATGGCATCAAGAATGTGCAAACCAACTGGACAGAGTCCTTGTGTGTTGTGTCATTATAGTCATGACCGTTTTTGTCACAATCAAGTGCTCCATCTTGTTTGAAGTGCTCCACTATAGTTCCTGTGTCCAAGAAATCTCGTATCTACTCAGTTGCGCTCACTTCAGTTACAGTAGTGATGAAACGTTTTGAAAAACTGGCCTGGAGTCATATTACACCATATCTCCCCCTAGAGTTTTCTCCCCCAGAGTTTTGATTCCCACCATTTGGCATATAAAGCAAATACATAGATCTACAATGGACGCCGTAGCTGCAGTCCTTTCTTACTGTATTGTCACATCTGGAGCAGGAGGGGAGTTATATACAGCTGCTTTTTGTGGACTTTAGTTCGGCATTCAATACCATTCTTCCTCATAGGCTGGTGGACCTGGGACTTCTATGTGGATAATTTTTTTTTTTTTGGCTTGGATGTAGCCAGAGGGATGGTGGCTCTCCACAAGGCTGCGTGCTGAGTCCCCTGCTGTGTACTGTCTGTAGATATGATTGCATTTCTACTCACAATAGCAACACCATTACGTTTGCAGATGACACCTCAGTAATGGGGCTCATCCCGGAGAGGAATGAGTCTACCTGTAGGGATAAGGTGGAGTGGTTGACAAAGTGGTGCAGTGACAACAATTTGCTTTTAAATACTTCAAAGATCAAGGAGCTTGTAATAGACTATAGGAAGAAAAAAATGGACCTTTTACCATTAGTGGTGACTGTGTAGAAAAAGTGAGGGTCTTTTGATTTTTGGGTGTCCATGTTTAAGAGAACATGACTTGGAGTGTAAACACCTTTGAGCTGCTGAAAAAGGCTCAACAGACACTGTACTTTCTGAGGGTGCTTAGGAAGAATAACATCACCCAGAGACTGTTGGTTTTTTTTAATCAATCCTCAATAAAAAGTATACTGTCATACTGCATGTGTACATGGTACACAGGCTGTACAGCAGCTCAGAGGAAATTGCTCCAGAGGTTGGTTGATTAATTAATATAGCACAGAAGATTGTTGGGTGCTCTCACCCTACTTTAGAGGAACTGTACAAGTCCTGCTCTCTTTAAAAAGCACATACTGTAATATTATAATGGACATTCTCCATTTGAACTGATGCCATCAGGCAGACAGTACAGATCCATTAAGACAGTGGTTCTCAACCCGTGGGTCCCCAGATGTTCCTGGACTGCAAATCCCAGAAGTCTTCATCACTAGCTGAGCTGGCCAGGATTTCTGTGAGTTGCAGTCCAGGAACATCTGGGGACCCACAGGTCAAGAACCACTGCATTAAGACAAGGATAACCAGATTCAAAAATAACTTCTATCCAACAGCGATAACCATACTGAATTTTGGTTACTTTGTCCATACTCATATCATATAGTGGATGTATGAGAGGACACAACTCACTGTAATTGAATTCTTATGTTTTGAAGTTTTATATCAGACTGTGAAGGATGCACTAAGTGGATGGCACTTTTAGTGATTTCATTGCACTGACTAGATGCAATGGCAATAAAGTGTTATTCTGTTCTGTTATTCTGTGAAACCCCAGCCTTCTGAACTGCTGGATAGCTCAGGGGTTTAGGTATCTGCGGCTGCAAGACAGAGGTTGGGAGTTCAAATCCCCACCGTGCCTCCTTGACAGAGGCCAGACTCTGTGATCTATAGGGCCCCTTCCAGCTCTGCAGTTGTATTTTAGATTAAATTTGGCATTCTTATCTAGACAGTGCAGAATTACAGAAAATGAGTGTCATCTGCCAACCTGATTGAAGACACCCACAGCTAACAAATGGGCCACAGCAGCTACGGTCACAATGACAGTGCAGCATCGTTCTCTATATCTTTATCCCCACTTAAATAGTGGCACAATAGTTGACTGAGGACAGCAGAGATTCCTGAGCATGTTAGAGGGAATCTTCATATTAATTGAATCCAGAATCTTCAAGGTAATACACTATTCACTGCATGATGAGTTCTTTGGACTAGAAATGTGTATATATATATATAAATGTAAATGTTTGTTTATTCAAAATCTTACAACTCCAAAAGATCTTCACTGATCGGTTGGAAATTTTGACACATTGTATTCACATATGTACATGTTTTTATATATGTACTATTATACAGATGTCACACCTGTGCCATATGTTGGATGTAAAAGCAACACACGCTGTTCTAAATGTGTCACAAATAGAAAGCAAGCCTTGAGGTGGTGCGTTCCTGGGGCTGTATGTTGGGAAAGGCCGCTGAGTGAGCTCTCTCTGTGTGTGTGTGTGTGTGTGTGTATGCACAATCCACATCAGGCAATAAAAAACAGTAATAGGAGGGGCAAAAATAACCCCACCTTGGGGGCCGGCATCTCGGACAACAGACAGATAACTAAGACAGTGGGGAACAGAGCTCTCATGGAGCAGCAGGGAGGGACTTGCCCTGTGCATTTCCTTGGCTTGGAAAAGTGGAAGGTTGACTGGGTGAGGGAAGAAAGGAGCCACGAGCCAAGCCCCGTGACTCACCCTGCTCATTTCCCCCGCAAGTTTGGTGTCTCTAGGTGTTGGGGAGGGGGCGTTATCCAGGGTTTTAAAGTAAAGAATTTACAAATTGATTTGTCGATTTGTCAATAAAATGTAACTTTTTTGATCTTTGAGAATCAAAACTACAATTTTCCTGATTCCTCCCCATCTCTAGTGGTGACAGATCCAGAAAAGGACATTGGAGTCATGAAGCTAGACAGCTCATTTCACTGCAGCTGCCATGAAAAAAGCCAAACTGCATTTTTCGCTTCACTAAGAAAGCAAATCTGCCAATATCATTCCTTTATTCAAATCTGTGATGCATCCACATTTGCAGTCCACACCCAACACAACTGAAAAAAGGTGCAAAAAAAAGGCAATTTGGACAGCAGCTCTCTTTGAGGAAAGGTTATAAGCTTAGAAATAAAGCAATGTGAGATATAATTGAAGCTTGTAAAATTATAAATAGCAGAGCTTTTAAACCATATTAGAAATGAGATTACCCAATGGTGATTCAGTATATATACCAGTATTGTATGGACTATGCCTCTGTGTACCAGTTACCAGGAAACACAATAAGAACGGCATTGCTACCTTTGGTTGCTGCAGGTGAGTACCTGATGGAAAACCAGGATTCCAGTGCATGGGGGTGGCCCCCAATAGCTAAAGGAGAATCTCTTCTCCAGGTGGTCATTCCACTTGCTTGAACAACAACTGAATGGGGATAATGTTACTATTACATTTAAGAACAACAGGATAATGTCCGGGTGTGAGATCTGTTCTCTGAAGAATAAAATGAACAGCCTGTTAATAATGGGAGCTAGGAGAACAGACCAATGGTAAGCAAGACATAAAAAGAAAGAGGTCTGACAGGAGGCCAGGTTCAAAACATACGCTTGTTAAATGAGAACATGAGACATTACACATCAAATGATGTGCAATGTACTAAAGCAAATTCAAAATTACACAAGTTTTAAAAATATATTTGTTTGAAAAAACATGTTAATTTCTTTGAAAACAGGTTAACTGGAAAGATTTGACAAACATGCACAACAGAGGTCAGAGATTTTTAAACACATTGCTTTACTATCCCAAGAAAGAAAGCCCAATCTTCACAATTTGCAAATATCTAAACACAAATGTTAAGTATCATTGTTCCTTCACACAGTCTGATTCAGATTTTTCTCATGACCACAAACATTAAGCAACCACTAAGTAACATTATATTTACTCTTCCTTATACTTAACAGCCAAAATCTGTTTGCATAATCTAATTGATGCGGGTACATTCCGGTCTGTTCCTCATCAGAAAATAAGAGCCCTTGATGCATTGTATTCACAAGAGTTGAAGAGAGATCCTTTTATTGATTGATGAGAATTGTAGGATTTTGCTTGGGTTATGCAACAAGATTTTAGCTGGTGTTTATTAGTAGCACCTCCCCACCTCTTTTTAAACAAATGATAAAGACTGAGAGAAATCTGCAATTAATGTTAGATTCTACTGATGGGTCAGCGGAGCGGAAAGTCCCACCAATGTGGTGTCACCGGAGTGTGCTGCATGCAGAAGTGCAGATCTTGCACCGTTGGTAGTCTCATGAGTGAAAAGTAGCCTTCTCCTTTTGAAATGGCAATGCCTATGCAAGTGGCACAATCGCTAGGACTATACTGGTGGGACTTTCTGCTCAGTAGCTCAAGATGATACCAGCTGAAGTTTAACTACAGGTGCACCCATCTAGCACGAGTACTCTTAATAAGATTTTGTCCTAGGCTGGAAAAAAACCCACTCTGACCATGATGTGAACAGGCTAGGGGCGCACCTCCATCTGTGGCAGAGAAACCACAGAATGCAGCTTTTTAAAAGGTGCTTGGTTATGGAGCACTATGCTGGCAATGCAAGTTGATCTGAACTGAGTTTGTGGCTGCAGCGCACATCACTCGTTCAGGGCAGGATGGATTCTATTCACATGGCTTTCGTGGCCAAAAGTAACTGTGCCAATAATTCCCATCCAAAGGGGTATCTGTTACAAATAGTTTCAGTGTTGTATCCATTTAGGATTAGGTTCATGTGATAGATTCCTGGGACAAGTAGTAGAAATAAGCCTTTCCTCCCTGTGTATGAAATATTGTATATCAAATGGAGCCTCCAAGTATGGACAAGTCATACTCAACACCATGAAATCCATTCGCTGTGAAGGGGAAAAAATAATAAGAAAATCCAGACGACATACATGACCGTATGCAAGTAAGACCCAGTTCATTTAATATATTAGGGCACCTATGCCTACATGTGCATGCATGTCAGCCCCAAACTTCCCCCTGAACTGCAGTTTATGTAAGCGGCATTAAAGACAAACTCAAACACAGACAAGCTATAATCCAGCATCATGTCAGTTAGGCTTAGATTTTTGCATTCCTTCATCTCTTTTTGTGCAACTGCGTAATCAGGCATTTTTGCCTCTATTTGCAATTGAGTTGCAATTTATCACTATGTCTCAACATAAACGGTGGTTAATCCATATTTACTACAACAACCCAATTTTATGACCCAGGAGCCCAGCAATTTGTGAGCGACTTTGGGATCCCTGTGGCAACAAAGGTGATGTACAGACTTAAAAAACAAAACAAAATAAATAAACAGACCACCATTTGAAATTCACCCAAACAACCTACTTCCATAAGCCACCACTTGAACTTGACCTGTCACAGTCAATCATAATGCAGACCGACCACAGGTGGACCAGCTTTGGGCTTAAACTGTCGGTAGTTAAAAACGGAAGCAAAGAGCTGCAACTTCCGCTCACCAGCTGTACCAACAAAAGAGGGTGGCGGAAGAATGCTAGCCTGGGGATCTTCATGCTGTGCCATGCCACAATTATAGCGTTACACTCAAATGCAACCGTTATTTCCCCCCTTATTACAGGAAGGAAGGTTCCTGAGTCTTGCCTGCAGCTGGTCTTTTACCAAAGACTAGGACGTTGGTTTGCAGAAATCACAATCAAACCACCATTGTTGCTCTTGTACTTTCTACAGAAAATGGTCTCGAGTGGGCTTTTACTTATTTTCTTTTCCGACTCAGCAAACTGGAAACTGACCATGTAGATTTAGTATCCTGTGCAACCTTCCTGGAACGCAGGCATACTCCTCTTTCTGTTTGCTCTCACACCTGCTCAGGTAGAAAATAGAATTTAGGAAAGAAAATTCCCATGCAAGCTCGGGAGGTGTATCTAGCTGCACAATTCAAGCAAGCCCTCCGTCACAGGCTACTTAAATGAGCAGCTTTTAAGGAGAGCCAATATTTCACAGCAAAGCTCACTGGCAACTCCCCGTTGCTTAACTCAAATATTGTTCTAAATAGCCACAGACTGCCATTCAAAAATTTTCCCTTAGATATAAATGAAATGATTTTATTTTAAGAGTCCACCGCTAAGTAAGTGCCAGAAAGGGTTCTGCAAATATGTTGTAACAAACAAGAGGTAACTAGCATTTCTATAAGGTAGATTTAATTACAAAAACCCATACACATCTTATATATCTTCTGTATGAGGAAAACAGTCCTTTCATTCTCCAAAAGGAACCAAAACAGAAAACAGGAATTCTTCACAGTCTTCAAGATACAGCTTGATCTTCTTTGGACACAGTCTAAAAAGAAAAGAAAGAAGCATTTGATCAGGTTTAAGCCAGCTCTTTGCAAAATAAAAATCATTATCATAATCACCACCTCCACCAAGGAAACGGAATGGTTTTCACCTCTAGAAAGTATTCATTGCAGCAGCAGCTACAGCTCAACATAAGAGCTTTAGAGAATGCCAAGAGAACCCCTTTTGAATAAAACACTTTGCCCCAAATGCAATTGCAGGAATAGATCCACTGCAGCACTGGGACAGTATAAATGTTGACTTGCCACTCTGAAATTGATTCAATGGGTCTGCTTTGAGACTAAAAATTGGATTCAGGCAATTGAGTGCGACAAGGAGAGAGAGGAAAGTTACCTAGCTCAGATCAGCTATTACGTAGGGACACATCTAACTAGAAGCGATCATTCAAAGTAGTGCATTAGGCAAGACTTCGTATGGACAGCGCTGATCTGAACATCACTTAAGAATGTGATAATGAGATTGGTACCTTTTCCCATTTGTGGTGGGAATGTAAAACGATACAAAAATTCTGGAAATGTATTTTTAAAGAATTAAGTGACATATTAGAAACGAACATAGAGCCCAATTCTGAAATTGCTTTGTTATTAATATTTGTTGATAATAATTACGATTTTAAAACTAAAGAGTTGATTACAAATTTGTTGACTGCGGCTAGATTAATAATTGCTAGAAATTGGAAATCTAAATAGGAACTATGCTTAGATTAATGGTACAATGAAATATGGAATATTGTTTTAAATGATAAATTGACATGTACTTTAAAGATTAAAAAAGGAGAGTTAAAAAGAGATTTTTTTTAATAATATATGGGGTAGATTTATTGAATATGTGCTTCTAAAAGATAAGGGTAAGGCTTCCGCACAACAATCGATTTTGTTCTGGAGGGGAGGATAATTAATGTAAATAAGAAGAGTGATCCTGTTGGTGAAGGGGTGCACTGTTGTTGATGTTTTGTCTTTTTTGTAATTTGTATTTTTTGTATTCAGTATAAAAATAAAAATTTATATTTAAAAAAAGGAATGTGTAGCCACACACCTTACTACTGCTATGTACAAAAACATACAGAAGAAGCTGGGAAAATGTTTATTAAAACAAAACAAGAACTACCTGCCGCAGGAGCTGCCTGCCTAAGTATGAAGTCGCCACACTGGTCAGATTCTTCTTGCTGCCCACTTTGCACCGTATGTACCCATAAAGGTTGGCTCCTTGCAATGCCACCCCCATAATCACCACGGCCTGCAAAAGAAAGGGGCACCACGTGAAAGAATCATGATCTCATTCCATCGTGCATCCAAGACAACAAA
Source organism: Phrynocephalus guinanensis (assembly GCA_037367245.1). Lineage (NCBI taxonomy): Eukaryota > Metazoa > Chordata > Lepidosauria > Squamata > Agamidae > Phrynocephalus > Phrynocephalus guinanensis. The sequence continues at coordinate 103,079,374 of CM074734.1, read as the reverse complement.
TTGAGCCAGGTATTTACTGAGCGATCCACTCACCAGCCACTTAACTCTGAAGGAAAATAGGGCACTGAAGGCAAAAATCACCCAAAGCAACGGGAAAGTGATCAGTCCTAACCAGAAGATCCTGGATTCTGCTTCTGATGTGGCCTTCTTTCCCTTAGCAGATGCCTAAGGATGCAGAAGGCAATTGCTTAAATGAAAAACAATCCTGCTGAACTTAGCGCTGTATTTGCATTTTTACACAATTTGTATTTTAACAGTTCAACCAGAGCTGTGGTTAAGCACGCCAGTATTATTTGTGCAGCATACCAATGTCACTTATAAGAGAGGGGAGTAGTTTTTAAAAAAACTTAAAATAGTCACACCAGTTGTAATACATTCTCCCAGAATCATCAGGACTAATTCCACTGGTGAGTTCCAGCCACAATGTAAGAATGCTGTCGACTTAATTTGTAGATATTTCCCCATTGAAAACAAGGTACGTGTACATTTATCTATGTGATCCATCTGCACACAGCAAGCACTTAACCCAAGGATCAACTTATTTCAGTTGTCAGTCAACAGTTTGACTAAAGCAGAAGGTTTGAAATGCTCACCAATACAGAACAAAAGCATAAAAGAGTTTTTGCTTGCTTAGTTAAGTACAACTTGATTGTAACACATTTGACTATAGTGTATTCTGGTTTACTATATCAAATTGCACTAATGTAATGTCATGCATTTAACCGCAAAATAGCATGTATCTTTGTAGAATGGGCAGTAACGCTGAAGGTGGAGAAAGCAAGATTTCAGACATGGAAAGCAGCAGGTAGCTTGAGTCCTCCAAAGGGTCTCAGCCATCAATTAGACCACCATATAACATCAATATCATACTTGCCTGAATAACATGGAGATATTTACCTTCCTGGCTTCAAACACCCAGTGGCTTTTGCCATCATCATCAACCTGGTTCCACCAACGGAGGCCAACCATCAACCTGCCTGTGACATTCTAGGAGGAATTAAACACAACATGAAAGTGCACTGCCGCAAAAGCATTGGTGGAGAACAATTTGTAATAATGCCCCATCCCTGTGTCATGCAGAAACTATAGGGAAAAAACAAGGATCCCATTTATTTGTTGCTGTTCAGTGATGTGGCTCAAGATAGCTCTTAGTCTGCTTGCAAATGTGTTTGTATCAGCTGTTCAGCTTGTAACACTAACCTCTGAGTTACTTGCTCCAGAAATTCCACTAAGTGTTCAGCAACTATTTGTCTAACATACTGTAGAAACTAGTGTAGGACAGCTCACATGCTGTAAGTGACATGGAGACATCAAGACCAGTTTAACTAATAAACATGAAGAATTGGACTACAATAAAGATGGGCTTTTCAATTTGGAAATTGTTCCCCTCCCTGTGTCATGGACAGACCATCACCTGCTCTCATTCTCCCTGGCGATCCCGGCCCCTCCCCGCGGGGACCTTCGGCCTTCAGTTCTGGCCCGCCCCCGCAGGCTTATGGACCCTCAGCGGTTCAGTGAGCTCTTCGGGGGCCTTCCTGGTGGTATGACTGGCGCTCCGGCTGAGGCAATGGCCAATCATTGGCATGAAACAGCTGCCAACACCATCGACTGGATCGCCCCCAAGCGCCTTCTCCGTTGCCGAGCCCGGCCCTCCCCATGGTTCACAGGGGAGCTTAGGGCAATGAAGCAGGTTAGGAGAAGGCTAGAGCGCAGCTGGAGAAAAACCCTAAGTAAGGCTGCTGTTGACGCCCAGACTAGTCGCTATACCAACGCGATCAGGGAAGCTCGAACATCTTTTAACTCCCTGAGAATTGCTGAGGCCTCGAACCGCCAGGCGGAGCTCTTTCGGGTGGTTCGAGACCTCAACAATCCTAGTCTGGCTAGGCCTCCTCCTACTGAGTTCAGTAGTGAGCAGTTTGCAGCCTTTTTTCGAACCAAAATAGAGGCCATCCGTGCCGGCTTTGACCCCGGTTGCAGTGGCCCTGCCCCGCCATCCCCAGTCGCTGGTCCGCCTTCGTCGCCTCGGTTGGATGCGCTTGGGCCTGTTTCCGCTGTCGAGGCCTCCAAGGCTATGGGGCATTGCCGGCCTGCCTCCACCCCTTTCGACCCTTGCCCTGCCTGGCTAATTAGAGCTGCCAGAGGGACCATGGCCGAATGGGCTTCAGCCATCGCCACCGCCTCCTTCAGTGAGGGGGTCTTTCCCTCTCGTCTGAAGGAGACGGTGGTGAAGCCCATCCTGAAAAAACCTGGCCTGGCGGTGGACGACTTAACAAACTATCGTCCCATCGCCAATGTCCCGTTTATGGGCAAGGTGATCGAGAGGGTGGCGGCGGTCCGGCTGCAGTCATACCTGGAGGATCGGCAGTGCCTCGATCCTTGCCAGTCCGGGTTCAGGCCCCGTCGGGGTACCGAAACAGCTTTGGTCGCCCTGCAAGATGACCTTCTCCAGGCGGCCGACAGGGGTTGCTCTACCCTGTTGGTCCTCCTGGATCTGTCAGCGGCCTTTGATACCGTCGACCACGGTATCCTACTGGACCGGCTCTCTGAGGTTGGAATCGGAGGCACTGCTCGCAGTTGGCTCCGTTCCTTCCTGGAGGGCCGGCCCCAGTATGTTCAGCATGGCGGGGAGTTATCGGCCCCTTGGATTCTCCCTTGTGGGGTTCCACAGGGGTCGTCTCTGTCCCCCATGCTGTTTAACATCTATGTAAGGCCGTTGGCGGGGGTCATCAGGAGTTTTGGAGTTTGCTGTCATCAGTACGCTGATGACACGCAGCTCTATCTCTCCTTTAACACCTCTGCTGTGGAAGCTGTGGAAGTTCTCGACGGGTGCCTGGAGGCCGTCCTGGCTTGGACCGGGGCGAACAGGCTTAAGCTCAACCCCGAGAAGACGGAGGTTATGTTCTTTGGGAGCTCGCCGTCTGGGTTCGGTGGTCCTTTTCCTCGTCTGGGGGGGATCCCCCTCCAGTTCACGGAAAGGGCGCGGAATCTGGGTGTGCTCCTGGACCCGGCACTTACCTTGGAGTCCCAGGTGGCGTCGGCGACCAGGTCCGCCTATTACCATCTCCGTCGGATCGCCCAGATCCGCCCGTACCTGGACGCGAACTCTCTGAGAACAGTGGTCCAAGCGCTGGTGATCTCGAGGCTGGACTACTGTAACACTCTCTATATGGGGTTGCCCTTGAATCTTCTCCGGCGCCTGCAGCGGGTCCAGAATGCGGCGGCCAGGCTGGTGGGGGGTGTGCGTCGCCACGAGCACATCACGCCAGTCCTGGCCCGCCTGAACTGGTTGCCCGTTGTGGCCCGGATTAGATTCAAGGTCCTGGTTTTAGTTTATAAAACCCTCCATGGCTTGGGACCGGACTACCTGGCAGAGCGTATCGCTCAGCGATCCACCTCGGCCCGGCCCGTTCGGCAGGCGCGAGCGCACTTGCTTTGGGTCGCCACCCGAGAGGCCTGAAAAACGAGTACTCGAAATCGGGCTTTCTCGGTGGCGGCCCCTAGCCTCTGGAACTCCATCCCCTCTGAAGTGCGCTCTGCAGAGTCCCTGCTGGCCTTCCGGAAGGCTTTAAAAACTCATCTATTCCGGGAGGCCTTTGGCGATCGTTATTAATTTTTCCTTCTTTTTTTTCTTTTTTTTTCCCGCCATCGTATCGCGTATTACCAATAATGTTAGGTTTTATTATTCATTGAGGTGCCTCTAGGTTTTTCTTTGTATGTATTGCTGTATTACTTGTTCTCTTAATGCATACTGTATTTTGTTTTGCGTCTGTAATACTTGTAGTCCATTGTTGTAAGCCGCTTAGAGTTCAGAATTGAAGATAAGCGGGATATAAATATAATAAATAAATAATAATAAATAATAAATAATAATAAATGGTGAGCTTCTGAAACGAAACATGGGAGCCCAGCGGGCATTCAGAACTCAAGGAATGCAATCAACCAATCCCTCCCCTTGTGCTGGGTTCACACAGGGCTACACTCCAACAAGGAAGAAGCCTCCAACATCATCTTTCCTTTTCCCTGGCGCTGGCCAAGCAGACATGGAGGTGGGATAAGAAATTGCCCTGCACAGCTCCTGATTGGCTAGTGCCACGGAGAAGATGAGGTCAGAGGCTTCTTCCTTGTGGAGTTTAGCCCCACACGACCCCAACGCAAGGTAAGGAACTGGTTGATTTCCATGTCTAGACTACAATAATACCTTGGTTTAAGAGTGTTTTGCAAGACAAGCAAACATTTCTTCTAAACTTTGCCTTGATCAACAAGCAATGTCTTGATATACAAGCACTAGAGCAAGTAACATAATCACTGGTCAGCCAATGGTGGCTCCCGCCCCCCCGGATTGTGGGTGATTGTCTGGAACATTCCATCTCAGGCAGCCTCCAAAGCAGAGGGAGGAGAGGAAGGGAGGTCTCCCTTGCACCAGCCAGGAACATGCAGGTTAGGCTTTTTTATTTAATTTGTTTTGAACATTCATATTTTTCAAACCATTTCTAGTCATGGGGCAGCTAGTCAAGTGTGTATAGGGCTACACATTGCACTTTATTATTGTCACATTAAAAATAAAGAGTAAATTCAGTTGTTAGTCCTAAGCAGAGCAGATTCCACAGCCAGGCATCTAAACCATAGTGTGGATGTGGACTTCTAGGCAACTTTTTTGTGAATTTTTGCATTTTGTGTGTACAGTATGTGGTCTATGGGGCCCCAGAATAAATCATCTGCGTTTCCACTATTTCTTATGAGGAATTTTTCTTTTATATACTGGTAAAAGTGTTTGAGTTTACAAGCATGTTTCTGGAACACAGTATGTTTCTAAACAAAGGTATTACTGTATTTTGTTTCCACAATGGTCATTTCAAGCCTTATAAAATGTAGTTTTAAAAAAGTCTTCCTGAGTGGATGACTTTGGGATAATAAGGTGCCACCTGATAAATGTGGAACAGAAACATAGAACCTAGTACTTTTCATGGCACAAGAATAGAAGTCAAATATATTCCTTAGGAACCTTTAGGCAGCGAAACTCACCACAAATTCAAAGCTCCTTACTAAGAATGATTTTGTGCTCAACAAGATAAGCTGGCAGTGCGGTTTGGTGCCAAAACATATCAGAACAACTACAAGTGTCAGTGCTGATCCTTGTCATGTGAAACAACGAGACGAAATGACTTGCAAGATGTGTGCCTCCCTTACATTTGTCGCTGAACTTAAAAGAACCTGGAAAAAGCAATCCCAACTCACAACTGGGAACCTGTTTGTGAAGCTGAGCTACTGGCACCTCTCGTTGCCAGGCAGAATGCGAAATTGGATATGGAAATTGTTTACCTTGACCGCCCAGAAGTCACATGACAGAAGCAGGATGATCGTCACCATGGAAGGAATATAACTGCCGAACAGTTCAGAGAGCAAGTAGACGATTATTGCACTGAGGCGGAAGAACAAGTGGAAAAAGGAAGCTACCGGATGTCTGTGAAAGAGATGTGAAGATAATGATTTAGTTGCTGATTGAAATGCTCACCTTTGTTTCCGCAGTTTTCAAAAATAACCCCACACACCATGGCACTTGACAAACACAGCAATGCTATAACTATCATATAGCCAATTTTTTGGGCTATATGACAGCACTACAGTGGACCATTGTATAACAAACAGCTTGTATAACATAAACTTTGTACAACATAAAATATTCTGGAGATAGGGGAAATTTGCTTAACATAATCGCCTATGGGCCAAATCCGTACAACATAAAATGGGATTACTCTATTTTCAATACATTCCTATGGGAAATTTGTATAAAGGAAAATTTGCTTAACATTATTTCATTTGGAACAAATTAATTCCTTTATACAAGGTATCACTGTACTTTGCAAAAATAATAATATACACACAAGGGAATATCACAGTTTAGTCACATACATTTCTTCCCTTGCAACATAATAAAATGTCGAGTTGAGACAATCAGGTAACACATTCATATGTTTAACAGTTACTTTCAGAAAAGATATGAAGTGCATTTTCTAATTCTGAGCTACGTATATTGTAGCATCAGTCCTTCTCTCCTCACCCTGAACATGGGGATTTCATGGTACTGGCTTGCAATCTTGTTCATATATAGTAGCCTCGTGGCACAGTGGTTAAACTGCAGTCAAAACTCTGCTCACAACCTGTGTTCAATCCCAACAGATTCCTACAGCCAGCTCAAGGTTGCTTCAGCCTTCCAGCCTTCCACGTTTGATAAACTGAATACCCAGCTAGCTGGGCTGGGGGACAATGTGTAGCCTGCATAACAATAACATTGTAAACCATCTAGTGCTTTAAGCATTAGGGGGAAATATATAAGCAACACATTTTGTTTTGACTCCATAAATATTCTGTATCCAATTTACTCCTCCTAAGCCAAAATGTCAATGTACATGCTGGCACATAGTAGTTAAAATCCTAGCGCTAAGTAAAATATATGACACAAAAGTAGACCGTTTGAATCCATGAGGATTTGGTGAGTCAATTCCATAAGTTTCATTAATTCAGTAGGTGTGTTCCAGCTGTGACTTTCATTATTGTAATAAATCACAACTAGAAGAGGGAACTTACAGAAGAGTTGACTCACAAACCCCACTGATGGAATAAGCTTCTTCTAGTAAGACCTATTATGCAAAGCAAAGGGATTTCAGTCATTGAAATCCCTTTGGGGTGGGGATAAAACTCAATAATGCTATGATCAACATTTTGTATTGAGTATCCAAAGATCCTAGATACTCCACAAAAACAGAAGCCTCACCTATATTGGATTTTCTTCTAGGGCATTTTCTCACGATAATCTAGCAGAAAAACATTTCTTAGATTAATTTTCCTTTTACAATCCTTACAGCAAGATGGCATTCCATTCTATATAGTACACACAGATGGCATATTGACAGTAAAATGTAGACATCGTCTCAAATCCTAGACAACCAGTTTACAAGATGATCAATGACAGAGTTTACATTTTCCACAATCCTACTTGCACTACAGGTTAAAACAAAGTCCAAGCCATATCCTGCTTTATTGGAGAGATGGCAGCTTATTGCCATTAGCTACTTAAGTGACCACTTACTTGATCTTTGATTTCTTGGGCCTCCTGGACCTTTCATCATCAGCATCAAAGAGGGACACATCTTCTGTTTCATCATTACTGTCCTGAGGGCAGAAGTGGGCAAGGATTAGCAGACATAAAACAGAGTTTTTTAAATGTCACGCTAGAGCAGTGATGGTGAACCTTTCAGAGACCGAGTATCCAAACTGTGATTCAAAAGCCACTAATTTTTTGCTAAGTGCCAATACAGCAATTTAACCTGAATACAGGTGGCTGTGAAGGGGTGATCTCGGGTGCCTACAGAAAGGGCTCCAAGTGCCACCTTTGGCACTCGTGCCATAGGTTTGCCAACACTGCGCTAGAGGCATTACTCCAAGAAAGTATAAGCCCTGAAACATCATAGAAAAAGAAAGCAAACAGGATTTAATGAATAGCCCAGTGAACTGATGTGCAACAGTCTGCGTGGAAAATCACACTCAGCAAGGAATGATGGGTTTTAAATAATAGATACTCAAGCTTATGTAACTGGACAGTGGCATACATTGTCAGGTTATGAAATCTGTGTATACATTCTTTGTAGTACTGTACATCGATTTGTGCAAATCAGAACACAACAAATAATGGTGTTTTGGCTCAGTGGACCAAGGCTTCCGAAAACTGCTGGCTGCAAAGTCAGCAGCTCTGTGGTTCGAATCCCGGGTGCCACGCAGCGGAGCGAGCTCCCGCTGATAACCCCAGCTCCTGCCAACCTAGCAGTTCAAAAGCATGTCAATGCAAGTAGATAAATAGGTACCGCTGTAAAAAGCGGGAAGGTAAAACAGTGTTTCCTTGCAGCCACACCGGCCACATGGCCATGGACTTGCACAACACTGGCTCTTTGGCTTGAATACGGAGATGAGCACTGCCCCTAGAGTTGGACATGACTAGCACGCATGTGCGGGGGGAAACCATTACCTTTTTAAACTTTGTACCTTGCAGGAATTTGCTGGCAAAAATTATTCCATTACAACATGCTGGCAGTAGGATGCTGGTCAATGAATAGTTTTCTATACTATATCAGAACATATCTTACAGCTTCCACAGTACTGTAATCTCAAAGTAAGCCATTTTACATGTAATGCTAGAAGCCACACAATGATCCACAAGAAGCTTGCAAATCTGATTATTTAACTGCCTGGCACACTTTTCTCCTTCTTGCAGTTAGCAAGAATTCTGCTACAGACTCTGAGGTGGGTTCTTCCAGTTTTCTGGTTTCTGTGCTACCAAAATAAAAACCTTCCCTCTGGTACATATTGGTAACAGGATTCTTTCTAAGGCTTTTGGTTACAACCATTAGTACCACTTTCCTATCTATTTTGTATGGGAAGTCAAGAGCATAGTGCATCAAATACAATTCTATACTCACATGGATGGGAGAAAAGTCCATTGAAGTCAAGTTCACTCTAACTGTCCCTAGTTTTGTCAGAGAGTGTCACTGGTAAGGTTATGAACAAACAATACATTCTGAATATTGAATCCGATCTATGTATTTTGAAATTTGTTAATATTCCTGGAATAAGAGAAGTTTTGACTTGAAAATTCAAGTCATTTCCCCTTTTAAATATTGGAGTTCCTAATTTATTTGGTTTGTTCAGGGCTTTAAAAAAAGGACTGTATTTCAGAATATACAGTAACCTCACATATCTAATGGTATTTTAATATCTTAACATGTCAAAAAGCTATTTAAGAGATACAGTACCTATGGTCTTTTATACCATTGCCATACCATCGACCTACAAATTCAGTTTAAAATAGAATTAACACTTTTATTGCGAGCGAGTATTGCTTGATCCTTGCGAGTGCGTACAAACACTATCGTGATGCAGGTTGTTATTTTGGCCATCATTCCTTTCTTTGCCTTTGCCATCAAACAAGAGTTTCATTCCAATTATTAGACTTAATACTTCAGTGGCCTTGAAGAAAGGTGGACCAAATGAAACAGAAGCAACAATCCCACGGGTTGGGGAAGAAGGGAAAAGAAAAAAAAATGACCCCTCGTTGTAGGCACGGAGAAGGCAAAGAAGGGCGGAGGCGTTGAGCAAAGCAGCTATCCAACAGGTGCAGCCGCCCTTGGCAAGAAGAGCCGACCCCCCTCCTCCCCCTCGCCCCCCACCCCCACCCCCATCGCAGCGCTGACGCCGGATCCCTCCATCCGCCCCGCCCCCCTCGCCGCCGCCCAGGTCGCCGCCTTCCCCTCCTTCCATCCGGGAGGGAAACATTGGCGCCCCGAATCTCACCTGCTGGAACATCGCTTCCGCTTTCGGCCACGTCACAAACCCCGCCTCCGGATTAAAGGCGTGACGCTTTCACTCCGCGACGGAGGCGGCGGCGGCGGCGGCGGCGGAGGCCCATAGAGATAAATAAATAAGAATGACACGATATTGGAACAGAGAAAGCCGCCAGGGTTGGCTGATAGACGCGGGAAAGCCTCGCAGAGATAGAAACTCAGAGACCTCTCAGTGGAGCATAGGCGGGATCCGCCTCTTAACCGAAAGCCATTTTGATTCTCCGTGTTTATTGCCAATGCATTGCCAAGTTTCGTTTTATTATTTTGCTTTATATTTTACTAACGGGGAGTGCATTAATTAATAACTTCTAGGAAGTATTAGTTATTAGCAGCCCTTCTCCAGGCTTGCAAACTCCAGGGTGTGGGGGTCTCAATCCGTCTCATCATGTTCTGCCTCCCGCTTTCCCCTGCTCCCTTCCACTTTTCGTAGCATTACGGCCTTTTCCGGTGAGTCTTGGCTTTGCAAGCCATGGGTAGTAGGTTCAAGTTAAAGACAAAGCTTTCTTTGTCAAGCTGCACTGGATGCCCAAGAAGGAAGGGTATAGTAAATCATTTATGTATGTACTCTACGTAGAAAACCGTGCAGAGGGAGACATTGAATCAGAATTGACTTGATAGCACGTTATTTCTCCTCCTCCTCCTCCTCCTCCTCCTCCTCCTCCATTATTATTATTATTATTATTATTATTATTATTATTATTATTATTATTATTATTATTATTATTATTATTATTATAAAAATACCAGGCACAATCAATCAAAATTATAAGTAGCAGATACAAGAAACCAAAAAACTAAGCATCTATTAAATGTCAGTGCAGTATGTATACTGCTTCTAATATGGACAGTTTTTGTTGTTCTGATGGTATTATTTCTAAGATCAGCAACTGCTTCTTATGGTGCGTGAGATTTCTTCTATCTGTAAAGCACTTGTCCAACAACTTATTTCTAAATTTTCCAAACATTGCTTTCCTTGATCTGACCACTAGAGTTCAGTCTAGAATCACAGTTTAGCTTTCCTGCTGGAACATTATTATTCATTCATGCTTATCTTGTGGTCTACTGAGACTCTCCATCCTTTTCACTTGTAGTACCACTGTCAATTATACAATATTTGTATCACATTTTTCCTGCCTAGCTGTAGAACTTCACATTTATACCTGATAAGTAATTCTTCTGATTTTTGGTCCCATTTTCTCTCAGTCTTCAATCTGAATTATTAGCTACCCCTTCCAGCAAGTGACCCATCATTAAAAAATATGTTGAACCTTGTCATGTCTGGGACAGAGCCCTACAGCATCCCAATAGTCACTTCTCTCCAAGCTAAGAAGAAATATTTATTTATTTATTTATTTATTTATTTATTTATTTATTTATTTAATAATTGTACTTATTAAGTGCCCAACTTTCCCTCAGGAACTCTGGGCAGTGTACAACAAATTGTGAAGAAAAAACAACTTGCCCACAAAGAAAACAACCCACTAGTGAAAATAATGTATCTGCTTCTATCAGGTGACTTGCAAATGCCTAGATCTGCATCTAATCCTCTGTATCAAAGGTTGGGAGATTCACGTGATCAAGGGACGGACTGTATAGCCCTGCATCCCATTGCAGGCCACATCTCTTTCCCCCTAATGCTGCTAGAGTCCAGCCCCTAGTGCTGCAAGAGACCAGCAGCAACTGGAAATGCGGAAACTTCACCTCTGGTTACCCCAAAGGCCCTTCAGGAGCAAGTATTATATCTTGTTCAGAGCAGAATCAAGACTGCTCCTGGATTCTCCTGCAAAATGAGCTGTCCATTCACAGAGAGACTTTTTCAGTGCATGTGAGTTTATATGGAAATTGATCCATAGCAACTGGACTTTTTTTTCTTGAGAGATTGAAACGTTTCACTGCTCATCCAAGCAGCTTCATCAGTCTGAGGAAAGCTAGTTGCGAGTTATCCATTTTATAGTTCACTTTGACCTCATGTCACCCTGGTCTGAAATAGGCTTATAAGATGAACAATGGACTTAATAGGCTTGTTAGGAAATGCTCTCAATAGGCCTTTAGGTGAACAATGGCCTAAGGTGCTGAAACCCATAAAATATGGGTCATTAGCTACAGCATTGGTGGTGGAGGCACAGCCTGGTAAGTAGCAGATAGACTGTGCCTGAGCCCCCCCCCACCTCTGTTGAGAGAGGGGTTTTCAATGCTCACATAAATTGAGACCTCTATATTAGAGAAACTAAACAGCCATTGAACAGGAGGATTGCCCAATATAGGAGGGGTAACAGCTCAGAACAAGAATCAGCAGTACACCTCCACTTGAGTGACAAAGGGCGCTCATTCAAAGATGAAGATATACTCATATTAGACGGAAAAGATAGGCGGTTTGAGCGAGGGGTCAGGGAAGCCATTCATGTGAGCATTGAAAAACCCTCTCTCAATAGAGATGGGGGGGCCTCAGGCTATATGTGCAATCAGACAAATTGATTCAATAGGCATCATGTCCCTGCTGGCTTAAACATTTCTCCTTTTAATAATTTGCAAGTGATATATTGCTATTATCTTGTCACTTCTGTTAGTCGATGTGCAGTCTGGAGCTATGTGTTTCATGTAGCCTTCCTTCTGTTTTTAATTTTCATTTCCCAATTTCTTTCTCCACTTTCCACTTTTCTTCCCCCAAACAACTTCATCAGTCTGAGGAAAGCTACTTGAGATTCCTCCATTTTATAGCTCACTTTGACCTCAAATCACCCTGGTCTGAAATAGGCTTGTTAGGTAAATGGTCTCAAAAGGCCTTTGGGTGAACAATGGCCTAAGGTAGAGATCGCGAACCTTTTAGAGACTGAGTGCCGAAATTGCAATTCAAAACCCACTAATTCTTTTGCAAAGTGCCAATACAGTAATTTAACCTGTATACAGATGGCTATGAAGGGGCAATGTCGGGTGCCCACAGAAAGGGCTCTACGTTTGGCACCCATGCCATAGGTAAGAACAGATAAAAGAAAATATTTTTTCACCCAGCGCGTTGTTAGTCTATGGAACTCCCTGCCACACAATGTGGTGATGGCATCTGGCTTGGATGCCTTCAAAAGGGGATTGGACAGATTCCTGGAGGAAAAGTCCATCATGGGTTACAAACCATGATGGAGATGTGTAATCTCTAGGCTTAAAACCAGGGTACTTCAAGGGCCAGATGCAGGGGAGTGGTATCAGGAGACAGATATCTAGTCTCATGTGCTTCCAAAAGCATCTGGTGGGGCCACTGTGAGATACAGGAAGCTGGACTAGATGGGCCGTTGGCCTGATCCAGCATGGCTCTTCTTATGTTCTTATGTTCGCCATCACTGGCCTAAGGTGCTGAAATCCCATAAAGTATGGGTCGTTAGCTATGGCCTTGGTGGTGGAGGCATGAAGTATTTATGATTTGTCTGGGTATTCTTGAAATTACTGCCAGGTAAGTAGCAGTACAAATATCAAAAAGTATACCAGTGAAACTGACAGTCATGTGAAGGGGCCCAGCAATATATTATATATACCATGTTACCACATGTAAATATTTACTGATTCAAGAAAGGGATAAAGTTTGTATAAATAGGGTTCTTTTGGGACATATGATTGTGCTCTGAGTCATATAACAAACCTTATAAAGTGGAGCATGTTCCCAGTCTGCGGTCCCCTTCAAATGTGACAGGGGCCCCTGTTGAAAATGGCTGATCTAGTCCATCCTTCTCCAAATAGGATTATGGCCATTCCCTCACCTGGCCTCCTGCATCATCTGTCCATGTTCTGCTTCTCGAAACAGGTGTCAAGGATACACAGCTGAATAACGTCCCTACCACACCTGCACAAGGGGGTTGTCAGATACCTTCCTGCCAAGGCTTTAAGGAAATCCTAGCTCTGTCAACCAAATGCCAACAAAACGGTTTTTAAGGGTAAAATGACATCCTTTCACTTTGCTTGTGCAGAGGAGAGAGAGAGAGAGAGCGTTCAAAGGCCATTGTGTCTTTGTGAGTTGAGAAGATGACCTATATATGGAGGGAACAAAGTACTGTACTGTACATTAAAACAAGTTAAGCCCAAAGCGGACAGATCTTTGTTGTTGCAGGATTTCTTTATTCTATGAATTCCAGCTTGCTTGGTGGTGACTGTCACACACCTGACAATTGCCTTCAGGGCTCCATTGTAGCATCATCATTTCATTTCGTTAAGACTTAAAATTGGGGTTGGAACACAAGCCCAAGCAGTGTACATACTGGCTTTGGAGAAAAGCTTACAAGCAGAATCATTTCAGTGTCATGCTAGTTAGTTTTTCTCCAGAGGCCGAGAGCATTTTAAAACTGAAGAACTGCCAAATGCAACAGATACAGCCCAGAGTCCCACCTTGTCACCTTTTGCCAGATCTGATTCATTGGAATGAATCTGTTACAATCTTCTGAAGGGGATATAAACCTTAGGATAAAGCTTAACGCAGCCCCACATCTCCCAGTGTTGGATCTTCAGTTTGGAGGGCCAGACTTTTGTCTGAAATGGGTTTTAGGCTGCTTTGCACAGCCAAGCTCAGAGGAACACATTTTCTCCAAGTTCGGGGGCAACAACTTTGCCCTCCTTTGTAAAATCATCTAAGGGAAGACCTTTAATTTTTCTTAACCAGGCTTTCTTACACACTTTTTCTCTATTTGCTATAACTTTTGTCTTGTTTGCCTGATACTCTGATATTTTGGCTTCTTCATACTCTTTCATTTGTTGTGTTGTCAAAAGCCTGAAGCCGGTATTCATCCGGTAAGGATCTGGTGTATGGGTAAAGAGAAGTCTTCCTCGCCGTGCACTTAATTCTGTATCCGGCTGGCCAATCTTCATTCGCGGTATTTTGATAGATTCAGAGGTGGTTGTAAAGTGACCTATGGCCTGTTCTCCAGCAGTAGGTGGGGACAGGATCTTGGCATGGCCACTAGGACCCTTCTGCTCTCCTGACAAGCTGGTGCATGACTTAGAACGAGTAATGGTAGGGGCAGGGATGAAGGACTTCACAGAACCTGCAAACAAGGTATTCTTTAAGTTCAGCTGCAGTGTTTTGGTTTTGTAAGGTGTTGAAATCTTCTCTACACCTAGAGTGCCACCCGCAGCTTTCAGCTGTTTCAGCTGGGTGGATGGATCCATTTTCTGTTGCTTTGCACTTTTAGGAGCCTGTATCTTCTGCGGCTGCTCTTTCTGGGCTGGGTTAGGACCCCAAGCATCCTTGATTTTCATGTTGCATCTCATGTTAGTACTGACTTGGTCATTCAGGTAGGCATGGTGCAGGGTGCTGACAGTGAGGAGTATCTGGTAGTTAGATATGGGACCAAGAGGGCGCTTCTGCTTTATGTACTTCATAAACGTTTCTGTATTCTGACCAGATGGGAGAGTGACTGAAGACTCATGTTCATCATCTGTTTTTTAAAAAAAAGTGAGAAGCTGAAAATTAGAATCCAAGTGAGGCTTATTAAGCTGACTATCAGGACAGAACTTGGACTGAAGTCCCAGTGAGACAAAAGGGAGAGGCAGAGAAGTCTGTGCTGTAGCCAGGAGTGGAAAATTAGTTGAGAAACTGCCAGAAGGTAAAAATAAAACTGGGCCAGAAGTGGCTGTTTGAGGTAGAGAAGTCCAGGGAGGGGAGCAGCAGCATCTGTGCCACTGCCTTTACAAATCAACACGAACCGGTTCATGTCCATCTCTAGTCCTAAGCCCCAAGTCTGAGTCCCTATTAAAAACAAGTTTTTTCCCTAGAAAAAAGAGGTGGGTGGGTGGGATCTGAGTTAAGAATAATCTCAAAGCAGAACTTAGTCCCAAGCGAGTCCCAAGACTCGAGTGAGGATCATCCACTTAATGGCGGCACTGCCTACTTGCAGCACAGGAGGTCAAAGCAGAAAAGGGAGCAGAGGACAGGAGGAGATATATGGAGCCTCAATCTGCATGATATCGTGTGAGCTGTCTTATTCTGCTTTAGAGTAAATAGAAAGAATTACTTTGATCACTTTGTAATCAACATTAAATATAAAAACCCAGTTTTTCTTCATTTTGTTAAAAAAAGTCACTGATCTCACTCAGAGCTGCATCTTGTTCACAAATGCATCTAAATAAAGCTGTGGAGTGTACACATACACACACAAAACACCAAATCTCTGGTAGTCATTGTGAAACTTTCATTGCATTTCCACTTGCATCTTGCAGCAGAACAGGAATTACCTTTTAGAGGAAATACTCTACTGTACTCATATAGTAAGTGATGCTCCTATAGTCTCATCTATATTTTCATCTTAGTGTTTGACTCTCACATTTGTTCGGCTGATTTTGCCATACAATCTAAATATTTTATCTAAAAATTATTTTTCACAATCTATGTTTAGAATGTGTTTACAAGATATATTGGCTGTTTAAACATGCTAATTGCATCTGGCAATTTAATATATATTGTGAAGGATCACCACCTTAACAGGTACAGTGGTACTTCTTTAAAAACTTTAATTCATTCTACGGGTCAATTTGTTTTAATTTGACTTACAAAATTCAGCTTCCCATAGGAATGCATTGAAAATGGATTATTGTTCCAGAGGCTATGGGTAGCTTTGTTTTACAAAAATTTTGTCTTATGAAATGCGGTTTTCCATAGAAATGCATTCTGAATGGATTAATCTGTTCCAGAGGCTAGGATAAAGACAAAAATATTTTTTTCCCTGGGTACATGCAGAATGTTTGGGGTTTTTTTTTTTTGCTGAGCATCCCATAGGGATTTTTTTTCTCATGTGAAGCATGCCTATTTCCCGATTTTTTTTTCTCTTTGCACATTTTTTGTCTTAGGAGTCATTTGTCTTAAGAGGTACCACTGTAGTTATGCAAATGAAAGGTATCCGTATTCCTTACCAGGATAACCTTTTAGAGTTGTTACAGAGTCTGGATGTTCGAGTCTCTTCTTGGCAAGGGAAGAGAGCCTGTGTTTTTCTTCCTGTTTCATGTCCAAAGCTGCCAGATTTTCCCTTCCCCTTGGAGGAGGTGCCTTCACCATTTCAAAACGAAGGTCTAGTGGAGGAAGAAATAGTTTAGGCAACTTTCCTATGTACATGGCTGCTGAAGAAAGTCCTACCAATGTCAATGGGACTTACAAGCAAGCATCTATAGAAACAGAGCTACATGGCAAGTTACTCTAGATTTGCCTTCTAGAGGTCATTGAGACTATATTTCACTGTTGTTTTCATGAGCCATCAGCTCACTTCCAAATTATGGATACCGCCACAGGATTTTTAAGATGTTCAAGACTTTTTCTATATTACCAGTCTCCATTGACTTTCCATGACTTGACTAAGGAGTTGAATCTATGTCTTCTGAATTGCAACCCAGCACATTTTCATTGGTAAATATAATAAAATCAACTTTTTTCTGCTACAAACGTCACATATATATGCCATGAAGCTGGTGATATTTGGCATCATTCTACAGCAAAATGCGTAACTGAATGATGAAGTGTAAAAACAGGCTCATTTTATAGGTCTGAGTGCATAGTCACACATCATAAAACAGATAACATTGATGAATTTAAAGTTGATAATGGGAAGAAATACAATGTGCTGGTCTTAAATATTGCAGCTAAGTACCTGGCTGTGGACCCAGAGGTTGGGAGTTCAATTCCCGACAGTGTCTCCTGGGACGAAAGCCAGCCTGTGTGGCCTTGGGCAAGCTGCATAGTCCCAGAATACTCCAAAAGAAGGGAATAGTAAAATATTTCTGAGTAATCTCTACTGAGAAAACATTGAAAAGTGTTTGCATAAGAAAGAATTGACTTCATGGCACACTATTATTATTGTTGCTGTTGTCGTCATAAAGCAAGGAATATCTGAGAACAAGGAAGGAAGGAAGGAAGGAAGGAAGGAAGGAAGGAAGGAAGGAAGGAAGGAAGGAAGGAAGGAAGCTGAATGTTGGACTTGTATATTGATTACTAAAATGAACAGAAATGGTCAGCTACATTCCTTGAAAGCACATGCGTAATAAAAAGTTCTTAGTTGCTGTGCTGCAACTAGCCATTTTCTTGGGAATCATGAAGAGAAATGCTGCTACATTTTTCATTCCAAAGAATGTACATGACACCTCACATTTATAACTTATGCAGAGAATTCTCATGCATATATATGGGAACCTAGAAATGCACAGTCTTCATTTCTGTATTGGAGAGTTGAATGTGCATATTGTTTGACTGGATTTGAAACAAACAAACAAAAAATAAACTGGGACCAAGACAGAATGTGAAAGTAGTGATTTGCAGTTTAGAATTATGGAGCAAAATCCGCTGTTTTAGGAGCTGATGTCCACACCTGCAATTGGCTTTCCTTTTCCTATCTTACCTCTACAGCTTGGTGTTCCCTGGGTCATTAGGAAAAGGTCTGGAGGCTGCAGGCAAGAACAGGAATGGTCTTCCTCCACATTTCACTGACATTAGTTCAGATGGTAGAAGGACAAATGGGATTCTACCCATAATCATTATGCTAAGAAACTTAATCAGCAAGCCTTGGCCATGATCCAAATAAATAGCAGTATGAGATACTCACATTGCTATTTAAATAATGGAGAAAGGAAAATAATAGAATCAGGATTTTGGAATTCAGAGGGATGCCAGAGACCCTATCCAAACCCCCTACTCAACTCAGAAAGACAAAACGTATAGCAGCCCTGAAAAGTGATTGCCTAGTATTTAAAGTTGATTGTACCCTGCTTTGTCATCTTTAAATATCTCTTTAAAGATAAAATAAATAAAATCTTTAAAAATAAAATATTGTTTAAAAATTAAAATAAATATTTCTAATGTAACAGCTTTACATTTAGCTAAAGAAATGCTGCATTATTTTGACTTAAAGCATTCAAAACATCAAAGTCCATGCTCAGTGAGTATTATAAGCACAACACAGCACTTGCAGTACCTCTGGAACATCTTGTAGACCGCCGAGAAATAAAGTATGAAAGCATTGTGTCATCAGTCTCATCACTGTACAGTTTCCAATTATTTTTCCTGGCTCTTTTCTGCCATTCAGATTGTGGAGATGGTTTCATTCGGAACGGTATGTCATCAACTTTGCTCTTGTCTTTTCTTTTAATCAGTCGCTCAGTACTTTGGGCATGATCCCACTCCACCTCCTCGAACTGGAATAAAACAACACTTCCTTTTGCATTGATGAGTAATCTAGAAAATAAAGAAGAATATAAAATATTGTAGTAAAGCTTGGCCCTCCACTTTGCCTTTTGAGAGAAAGGGCAATCTGTGTTGCCCTTGGCAAATTGTCTAGGGCACCCTAAGAAGAAGGGAATGGCAACCCACTTCTGAATATTCTCCACCTGGAAAAACTAGAAAAAGGTCACTTGACTTGACAGCATGTACCCTGTTTCCCTGAAAATAAGACCTACTTACAGTTTTGCTTCTCGCTGAAATATAAGGCATCCCCCCGAAAATAAGACCTGCCCGATAATAAGATAACAATAAATGTGTACCATATTCTTCTTCATGGAAAAATAAGACATCCCCTGAAAATAAGACCTAGCGCATCTTTGGCATCAAAAATTAATATAAGACACTGTCTTTTTTCAGGCAAACACGGTAATTACTAATTCTATTTTAACCTGGAATTCTCTGTAAAGACAGAATAATTTACAAAGAGCCCATGATGGTGTGACCCATCATTGGTCATATGGTTCCCAGGAAATTAATTTGCAAACAAACCCAAAATATGTTTAATTATCATTTTTAAATGGACTCATTTACAAATTATTAGAATGCATGTAATATTCATGTATTTCTCTAAGTATTTTGGATTGTACTACCCAAGTTATTTACATGCCTTCGTATGTACCACCTCTGAAATATATATGCCAGTCTTTAATATTAGTAAAATATAATTACTGTAACCTACCTGTTTTCTACAATGCAGACAGAGAGTACAGGGTCACCTCTGCTATTGGCTCTCATAACCCTCAAACAGGCCCCATTCAGGAAGTTAAATATCCGTATCTTTCCATCTGCACAGCCACTGATGACTCTGAGATACAGGAATCCCAGATATAAGACCTCCCTATAAACATGACAAGTGGTTTAGAGATCATTTTGGACCTGCAGGACAGGAGAGATATAAAATACAGTACAGTATATGGCTGTACTGTACAGTGGTGGACAAATGTCCTTCAAAGTAAAAACTGAACGGGTATGGAAGCTTGGTTAGTTTTTATTATTATTATTATTATTATTATTATTATTATTATTATTATTATTATTATTATTATTATTATTATTATTATTTATTACATAAAAGGGATACATGGGGAAGGGGTTAAGTGGAAGGCTAAATACAGATTAAAACAAATAAATGTTTTGAAGCTTACCATCAACTCTTTGTCTAATCCACCATTACAGTAATTTATCAAATTGGTTAGTTTTTAAAATATCATTATTGGACTAGTATTTTACATACACGCAGAGAGAGACAGAGAGAACGGAAAGCAAGGAAAACACTCCTTTCTATTCAGTTACTTTGCCCGGTTCAAAAGTAAGCAAATTCAGAACATACACGAGCTGTTCCGAAGTACTGTATGCTGTTCAGCTAGTTCATTGTCTGTTTTCAGTCTTATGCCTCATCCAGGAATCTGATGCATACTATACAGCCATAGCTTATATATTTTCTGAGTGGATCTTTATGCATCTTGGAATGAGGCATGGCCAGAGCCCTGACCAGACACACTCCATACATAGTACATCATTTTCTTACAGCTTCCCCTTGCATTTAAATATTCTTTTCTCGTATCTGCACAGACTACGATATATATTTTATATCCATTTCATGGACTATTGACCATAGTTTCCATTTGAACAACTTTGCCTAACCGTAGCTCCCTTTTAAAAACACGATAGATTAGTACAGTGTAACAGTGGCGGTCTTCCAGATATACACAGCAAGAGGCCTCTTGTCTATATTCTTCACTTGCCCAGCTGCCTAATCTACGGCAGCCTCCTTCCCAAAATATCAAACTAATGCCATTTTCTCCATCCTCCTTCCTGCCACCAACCCCCACTTTACCTAGTTACCAGTTCCTGCCACCCTAGCAACCTCTGTTGCCAGATCAAGACCAGGCCCACACTTTTGAAAACACTGCAGGGGGCCAACCTCTATTCATGAGAGCCTGCGAGCCATTTCCCCTTCAGACTGAGCTTAATAAGCAGGAGAAAGGGTCTCACTCCCACCATGGCCTACGCCCAGCCGCACTCCAAGGTTTTATTCCTAGCTCACAAGCCCATCCCACATCGAGAGAACCCGTTCTTTGATTGGCCATGGGACATGTCCGTTGGGTCCTTCGCCTCTGCAACCAGAGCCATGAGAGAATTAACAACACAGAGAAAAGAGAAGCATTGGTCTTTTCTCATGGCAACCAGCAAGATATTTTTACCAGCCTGATCAAGACGAATGTGTTTTGTCAAACAGTCAAGTAGATTCATTCAGGCTATAGCTAGAATAATCTGCAAAGTTATCCACTAGCCCTTCTCAGCTCCACTCCAAGTCAGTTCTGATTGTGTATCTGATTTTTCAGTTCCTTCTGCTATCGTCAACAATCATATACATGTTAGACTAGAGAAAAGCAAAAAGAGAGCTAGAGTGAGTGCTTGCAAGGTGCAAACAAAAGCCTGTAAATGTTCTGTTCAAAAACCTTTAAAAGCATCTTGTGATTTTTTTTCAAGAACGGGGGAAGTCAAAGATTAACAATGTACTTATTTATTTTATTTATTTTTAGTATCCCCCCGCCACCGCCTTCCTCTTGAAAAAGGACCCAAGGTAGCTTACAGTAATGTGGGACAATATACTGTACACTCCAATACATGTAAGACATACTGTATTCAGGTTTGAGAACAGGGAATTGAAGGGCATCTTACAGCATTAAATGGCAACATTAAAGCTTAAAGAGAACATGAGCAGTTAAAAGTAAACATTCATTATGAGGGATGGCGCTAACACTGAAAACACTGGTGTATTTATGAAGTCAGTCAATGCAATTATGTATGGTGGACTATCTAAAAGTTATGAGGGATGGAACTAACATTGAAAACATAGTGTCGATGCAATCACACAAGGAGATATATAAACACCAAGTTATACATGGTATAAACACAAAGTCTATGTAGTCATGTATGGTAGATCATATAAAGATACATAATAGGTAGTCCATCTACAAATGTGTAATAAATATTGTGTCCGTGATTGCTGCTCTTAACATATGATAGAAGCTGGCTGGATAGCTCGGTGGTTTAGGTATCTGGCTGTGGAGCTAGAGGTTGGGTGTTCAGTTCCACACTGTGCCTCTTAGGGGAAGAGCCTGCCTGTGTGGTCTTGGGCAAGCTGCAGAGTCCCAGGGCATCCCCCCAAAAAAGGAAAAGGGAAAACAGTTCTGAGTATTCTCTGCCTGGAAAACTCTGAAAAAATGGCAGCACGTGGTTAGGAGATGGTAGCAAGGCTAAAAGAGGTGTCTCAAAAGCTATCTATGATATGAGTCACAATATTGTGAATTTTTAAATTTGTTTTAATGCAGTCCAACTCTAAGAATGTTTACTTGATATGAGGTTATATCCAGTGATGTAGCTAGAGTTTGGAGCGCCTGGGGACAAAGTCAGTTTTTGTGCCCTCTCCTCCCCACCAACCATGTCTCACGCACCCAGAAAGGGAGGGGCAGATTCTGGGAGAACAGTGGGGAAGGGGAAGGAGGGTCTCTCTTTCTCATGCCCTATTGGTGGGTATCCTTTCTAGTTAAGGCCCTCCTGTGCAAACCGCACAGCATGCAGATAGCACCAAGCAGGCAATTTTTTACCCAAGCATCACCTCCATAGCACGCTTCCCTCTCCTCCTTTCCCTGGGCTAACGATTGCGAAGCCTTAGCAGGGGGAAGGAGGAAGGGGAGCAATCAGCAGAGCTGCTGCTTGGGAAAAAATGCCTGCTTCCTTCTCCTCCTTTTCCCCAACTAGGGATCACCAAGACTTAGCAGGGCAAAAGGAGAACTGCTGGCAGGGTGACACATAGCAAAAAAAAAAACCCAAATGAGTCCAAAACACCATGAAAAAATGCTCTAACTCTTCTCACCCCTCCACAAACTTTGAGGTGGGGGGGCAATGATCCTGCATACTTTTTTTTGCAAGGCATGATGAAAAGTTTGTTATTGGAGGCAGCCCATAGGGAACATTCCTTATCCAAGACAGCCCTCTACCTGGAAATTCCCATTCTCTATCCAAATTATTCGTTATCGGAGGCATTCGTTATCTGAGGTATTACTGTACAGCTTACAGCATCTGGGGAGAGGCATGTTTACTCTTATGCTTCTTCTGAAAGGCCACCATACCATTTACATTCCCAGGATTTTCTCTGCCGTGTTTATTTTACTGACAGCCCCCCCCTCCATCTTTATCATACACATACATTTTTTAAAATATACAGATACAGGATAAATTCCACTGAAGGGATAAATTCTGCAACTGCACCACCATAAAATATATCAGAAGATGGTGTCAATGTATATTTCCTGGTTCATATTAAGTATCTAATTTGTGGGTCTAGAGCAGGGGTCCTCAACCTTTTTAAACAGGGGGCTGGTTCACTGTCCCTCAGACACTGTTGGGGGCCGGACTAGATTTTGAAAAATATATGAAGAAATACCTATGTGGAACGCTCCTTCCCGCTGAGGCGGAACAAAAAAGAGTTGCGTAGGGGGTGGGAGAGACAGAAAGATAACCCACTTCCCCACCCAACCCCACCTGCTCCTTCCGACTCCAGCGATGACAGACCCAGGAGTATTTTAGCCGCTGTCCTCTCGGCCCACACCCTCTTGGGGTGTTTTTTCTTTCCATCGCCCTGGAACTCGGGCAAGAGAAGGAGAATGAACTGGGGGGGGATCTGCCATTGCAGGCTTTGTTTCGCTTTCGGTGTGCCCCCCCCCACTGCTCTCTCTCTCTCTCTCTCTCTCTCTCTCTCTCTCTCTCTCTCTCTCTCTCTCTCTCTTTTTTTTTTTTTTTTTTTTTAAATTTTATTTATAATTTTAAAGACAAAATAACAATAATAAACAATTAAAAAAAACAGTAATAGACAATAGACAATCATAAACAATACATAAACAATACAAAGTGCCCCCCACCCCCAAGAAACCGTCCGGTATTCTTGCATCTTCTCTTTCTTCTTCATCTTCTTCCAATAGGCTTCTTAAGGCCCTTTACGCCAGAACTGTGTTGGGTTATAAGTTGGTTGTATCCCTTTCCCTTTTAATAATACATGATCTATAAATTTCCCCCAAACATCATAGAAAATATCCTTTTTTATTTCACCTCTCAAAACTTTTATATTACAAGATAGTTTATCATTTAACGCTATGTCCCACACTTCCTTATACCATTCAGCAATTTTTAGGTCTGATTTCAATTTCCAGTTCCTAGCAATAATCAGTCTAGCTCCTGTCATAAGATTTGCTATTAATTCTTTAGTTTTCACATCATATTCATTAATAGGTGGTAATGATAACAAAGCAATTTCCGGTACACATTTAATATCAGTTTGTATTATTTCTCTTATCTCCTCAATAATCTCTTGCCAAAACTTTTGAACTATTTCACATTCCCACCATAAATGAATATAAGTACCTGTCTTTTTTTTCGCATTTCCAGCAGAGCTTAGAATATTTGGGATTCATTCTATTCATTCTGACTGGAGTCATATACCATCTTAAAACTAGTTTGAAGTAGTTTTCTTTTATTCTGACTGATAATGACCGTAGAATCCTCAAATTCCAAATTCTTTTCCACTCGTCATTATTTATTTCTTTCTCTATGTCTTGTTTCCATAGCTCTCTTATTGTGTCCTGTTCCCTATTCTCAAATGAATCTTGAATTATTTTATATAATTTAGCAACTGTTCCTTTCCCTGTATTTCCTTTCTCTAATTCATATGTTGACAGAAATTGCTCAAATTTTGTATATCCTCTAAGTTGTGTATTTCTCCTAATCCATTCTTTCGTCCAGCTTTCTAACTGAGCGTAATTCAACCAGGACAATTCCTGAGTTTGCAGAATACGTTTAATTTCTTGTTTTGATGTCATCTTTTTAATCCAATCTTTTAGTCTTGCCACTTTCCTTAATTTAAATAAGTCTCCCAATTTCTTCATGTTCGTGGGGAAATTTATCTGATCGATCACCGCGCCAAGTGGGGAGCCTTCCTGTATCAATTTCTTTCCATACTTTTTCCAAGTGAGCAATAGGGAACTTAGAAGAGGGTTTTTAATTGGGTAACTTTTTCCTTTTTGGGGGGAAACTAAACACATATTTATTTATGTCTTCATTTAGTTCCTCTGATTGAAGTTCCCACCATATTAGTTTCTGAGGTTTAAATAGTATTTCCCCCAGGGAACTAAGCTGATTAGCTATGTAATATATTCTAAGATTAGGTATGCCTATACCTCCCTCTTTTTGAGATCTGTACCATAAGCTTTTATTTAATCTTGCTTTTTTTCCACCATTGCAGAATTTATTTATAAGATCTTGATAGACTTTAATTTCAATTTCTGTGTATTGAATAGGTAACATTCTAAAAAGAAAATTAATTTTAGGAAGTATTTTCATTTTTACCATTGCTATTCTACCAAACCATGATAAGTTTAATTTGGAGTAATTTTGTAATTTATTTCTAATCTCTTCCTTTATTTTTTTGTGTAATTTCGTTCTTTCGTTTTGCTAATGTCTTTATCTAAAAGTATCCCTAGGTATTTTATACATTTACAAATTTTCAGTTCGTAATTGGAGATCTCTTCCATGTCTCGATTTTCCTGATTGAAAAGCATGATTTTCTGATTTCTGCCAGTTGACACATAATCCGGTTGTTTCACCAAATTCCTTTAGATGTGCTTTTATTCTTAATATATTTTCTACCGGATTTTTTATTGTTAACAAAGCGTCATCCGCAAATAAACTGATTTTTATCTTGCCTTCCTTACCCATACCTTTAATAAGTTGGTCCTCCCTTATTGCATTAGCTAGTAGCTCGATCACTATGCAAAACAGAACTGGCGATAAAGGACATCCCTGTCTTGTTCCTCGGCCTAGGGTAATTTTTTCTGTCATCCCATCATTGACAATGATTGATGAGGTACTATGAGAATAGAGTTGGTTTATTACACTTAGAAATTTTTCGCCAAATCCCCATTTCACTAATAAAAGTTTTAACGCAGGCCATTGGACACAATCAAAGGCTTTAAATAAATCTAGAGACAAAATGCATGCTTTATCCTGTGATCTTCCCATCTCATAAAGAACATTCAAGACTCTTCTTACAGTGTCTGACATTTGTCTGCCTTTGATAAAGCCTGTTTGGTCTTCTTTAATATATTTGTCTATAAATGTGTACATTCTTTTGGCTAGAATTGCTGTAAAAATCTTGGCATCTTGATTTATAAGTGATATTGGTCTATAGGATCCAACATCTGTTGGATCTTTATTAGGCTTGAGAATTAAAATAGTTAAGGTATGTTTCCAGGAGGGAGGAACTTGCTCGCCCTCCAATATCTCATTATAAAGTTTCTTTAACTTAGGAATTAACATTGATTTGAATACCTTGTAAAATTCTGGTCCCAATCCGTCGTCTCCTGGAGTTTTGGCATTCTTTAGCTTGTTTATAACATCGTCTATCTCCTCCTCTTTAATAGCTTTTTCCATTACAAGCCTATCTTCTTCCGCTAGTCTTACTTTTAAATTTTTGTCAATATATTGTTCCATAACTTCCTTACTACTTCTATTGGCTGTATATAAGTTTTGATAAAATTCTTGAATAGCTTTTAATTTTTTCTTTCATTTGAGTAAAAATATTGCCGCTTAAATCCTTTATCCTTCCTATCATGCTTTTTTCTTTCCTTTTCTGTGCTAATTTTGCTAGCATCTTGGAGTTTTTATTACTGTATTCGAAAAAGTTTCTTTTCAAATATAGTAGATTTCTTTGGGTTTGTTGTAGATCTATATCTTCTAATTCCCTTTTCCTGGCCTCAACCTGAATTAAAAATTTTTTGTCTTTGGTTAGAAAAAATTGAGATTCAAGGTCTGCTATAGTAGCCTCCAATTTTTTTTTATTTTGCTGATCTCGACTTTTAATAATAGCACTTTCTTTTATTATGTAACCTCTAGCCGCTGCCTTCAGAGTGTCCCAGATAACTCCTATTTGACCACCACCTTCTTCATTGATATTCCAGGTTTCTAGCCATTCTCTTTGTATTTTTTGTACTGTATCTGGGGTTTGAAAAATTCTAGGGTTTATTGTCCACCTTCTTGCTTCCTTATAATTCTTCTTATTTTCTATTTCAATAGACATTAAAGCATGATCAGAAATTTTTATCAATTCTATATTTGTATTTACAACTTTAGATAGCAAACTTTGTGAGATAAATATAAAATCTATTCTTGAATAAGCTTTATGGGCTGATGAATAAAAAGTAAATTTTCTTTCATCGCCCTTTAATTCTCTCCAAACATCCTTTAGTCCTGTATTTGCGATGAATTTTGTTAAGATTGTATGTCTAGCCCTGAAGTCTACCTTCCTAGTCATTGTTTTATCTTTTATTTTGTCCATAACCATGTTAAAATCTCCTGCCAAAATCACATGTCCTTTCTGTACCTTTTCTATCTGCTCCCATACCTCTTTGTAAAACAGGTTGTGATTAGCATTTGGTGCATAAACATTTATCAATGTATATTGTTCTAGTCCAATTGTGGCCTGAAGAATAATATATCTACCTTCCAAGTCTTTCACAGTTTTTTTCAACAATACAATCACAGTGCTTTGATATTAAGATTGCCACCCCCCTTGCTTTAGATGTACCAAAACTTTTTTCATAGATGTTGATGTTGGGTAGTTTCAGTTCGTTTTGGCCATCTTTCGCTTGGTGTGTTTCTTGAAGAAAGACGATGTCCGGTTTATTTCTTCTTGATTAATGACTCTATTCTTTTTCTCTTCGTGACAGTTCCTAGACCCTTGGCATTCAATGTAACCAATTTTAACAGTCTACCCATATTTTCATTCTATTATCGATCTGGAACGGTCTCTTTGTGCACATATTCAAACAAACATTACATATAATAAAAAAAAAGGCAATGATTAGCCAAACCCTACCACCTACATTTATTTTCTGTTCTCCCATCCTCTTGGCTCTCACACACATTCTGTATGCGCCCTTATAGGAGGGAGGGGGAAAGCACCCGTACACTTCCCGATGGCTAAATAATGATTCAGAAGCTCTAAGTTAGCGTTAGCACTGTCTAATCTTGTTTACAGTTATATACGTGAAAAGTTGAAAACAAAGAATGTATTGAAAGAGATAACATAATAATATAAATTTTAAGATCCTTCTATTCACCTCCTTTCCTCCCTCAGTCCCCTCCCCCCCCCCCCCAAAAAAAAAAAAAAAAAAAAAAAACAATAAATAAAAATAAAAATAAGAATAAAAAAAAATAGAGAAAAAAATAAGGGGGGAAAGGAAAAAATACTGGGAAAGAATAAAGGATAAGGAACAGGATGAGAGTGGAGAATTAAGGGACGGGCAAGTCCAAATATAACCAAAATAAAACAAAATGGGCTGAAAAAAAAAAAAAAAAAAAAGGGGGGGGAAGATAAAAAAAACGGGAGGGAAGGGAAGGGAGAGACAGGAAAAGAGAGAAAAGAGAGAAAAGGAGGGCTGTCTTCTGTAGTGCAATACTCTTCAAATCGGTCTCCATTTTGTTTGCCCATTGAAAGATTTAAAGAGTTAAAGGGTGACAGTGTCTTCACTGCAGATGCTGAATTTGGAGTTCTCTATTCTTCTTCGATTTGAATGTTCCATGCCTTGAGAAGTTGTTCACCTTCTTCCAAAGAATAGATTTTGTGTAGAGTTGGACCCTTCCACACCTTGAGAAAGATCGGGAATCCCCAGTTGTATCTATAGTTGTTGTTTCTCAGAGCATTTGTGACAGGCCTCATGGTTTTCCTCCATTCAAAAGTCTCCCTGGAGATATCCTGATAAACTTGTAGAACTCTTCCTTCACGCTTCAGCAGGTCAGGCTTTGCCCTAAGAGTTGACATCAGTTGTTCTTTGATGGCATAAGCAGTAAATCTAATAAGAATTGGTCTTGGGGTAGCTTTCATAGCACTACCTATAAAGTGTATCCTTTCAATATCAGTCTCAGCAAGATGTTGGGGGAGGATAGAATTAAGCCAAATGAGGATTTCTTTCTTCATTTCTTTTTTTTATCCTGGAGTTCAAAATTAATTAATTTCAGATTAGACCTTCGAGAATAATCCTCCATATAGATAAGCTTCCGCTGTATGGCATCAATCTCTTCATCATGTGCAGCGATAGCTCTTTCGTTCTTGGAGGCTAGAGTTTGAACTTGATTGATTTCTCCTGCTAGTTTTTTCAGTTCAATGCCGTTATTAGATACCTGTGACTGCAGGGTTTGTATTTCTTGTAAAAGGTCCTTCCTTAAGTCTTTATTCTGTGATGATAAGGACTGGAAACGGTCTTCGATAGTAGAAGTTACATCTTTTAGAGCTGATTTAATAAGGGAGCTGACTTCTGCTTTCAAGTTTTTAAACTCCCTTTGAGAAATCTGGCTGATGTGCTGGCACTTTGCCAGAATCAGACGCCATTGTGTCAGCTTCAGCAGCAGCTTCTGCTCTCTCAAGACGAGCTCGTTGATACGAGGCGTCTGAGGGTTTACGTACCCACTTTTTTATCACAGTAGGACCCTTTTTCTTGGGTGGCATGCAGAAAAACCAAGTAAGTAGAATTTTTTTCTTTCTTTCTAGCCTCAAAGCAAAGAAAAACAACTTCTCTCACAGTCTCTCACAGCCCGTCTGCCTGGGACGTGACTTCGGCAGAAAGCGAAAGTAAATCACTGCTTCAGTAATTCATTGTTATCTCTCCCCTTAAAGATACACAGTTTTCAGCCTGTCCTCCCCAATGGTTTATGATCTTTTACTCACGATTTTGGTGTCATTAAAGACAGTATTTCAAGTTTTATTCTTCACATTAAGCAGAGCTGCCGAATCACCCAGCCATCTCGTCGTGGGCCGGAAGTGCCCCCCCTCTCTCTCTCTCTCTCTCATTCGACACGCCACCGTCGCCCAGGCGCTGTCCTCCCTCCCGCTCGTTTGGCGGGCAGGATGCTTGGAAAGAAGGGATTTTTTCTTTTCTTTTCCACGGCGTGACTAATCTCTCTCCCCGCTCAGGCGGCTCTCTCCGCCACCTCCAGCCCCATCTTTCTAACCCACCCACCCCCGCCGCCCTCCCCAGGTCTCGGCGGAGTTTCGGGTGTGTGAGGACGCCTCGTCCTCGCCTCGCCTCCGAAGAGACCCCCGCCGAGTCCAGAAGAAGCGAAGGGAGAGCCCGGAGGAGCGGTGGCGGCGACGGCCAACCTTCTCCGTGCAGCTCCTGCGAGGCGAAGCGAGAGAGCAGGAGAGCGCGCGAGGGAGGGAACACCCAGCCCTGCGCCGCATCAGCTCCGTGGGGGGGGATCCCTCCTCCTCCTCCTCGCTTCTCCCGCCCCCCCAGCACACACACACCGCCGCCAGAAGCGCCCAGGCGAGCAGCTGATCGGCCGCGCGTGTGCCGCCCCCGCCCCGAAGGCTGCGCTCCGGACCCGCCGGGAAGGACCCAAAGCCGCCCCCGCTGTGACGCCGGCGTCCCGGGCAGGAGCGCCCCCGCCCAGCGGGCGGGCTCGGGATTTCGCGGCCTCCCGCTCCTCTGGGTCGCGCGGCTGGAGGACACCACAAGAGAGATGTGGAAAGAGAGGAACGGTGGCGGGGGGGAGCAGCGGGAGAAGGAAGACGGGCCGAAGTCCGCACTTTCTGATTTTCTTTTAAATAATAAAAAAACATTTGCCCAAGGGGGGCCCGGGGCTCACAGCCCGCCCTCTCTCTCTCTCTCCCCCTCGGGATCCCCCGAGGCAGAAGGAGCCAAGAGACCTGAGAGTTCACGGCACGGGCATCCCTGTTGGCGCCGCGCCTCCTCTCCAGCGACCAGCCCACCCCACCCATCCCGCCCTCCAGGCCCGGCTGTCCGGCGACCCGTGGGAGGTCAGCGGCTCCGTCCGGCCAGAGGAAGGCTCCGAGCGAAGGGCCTTCGCCTGACCAGGCAGCGAAGCGCGCGGGGGTTCACCCTCTCACCTCCTTCTCCACCTCCTCCTCCCGCCCGCCCAGCCGGCCGAGCTCTTCCAACAAGGTGTGGGGGCCAAAGCGGGCGAGCCCTTCCCCTCCTGCGCTCCGCCGAGCTCTCCAGCGCCAGGAAGCCGGGCCTCCCTTCGTGCGCCCTGCCGCCCGCGCCATGGCCAGGAGGGAAGCACCGCCTGACACTCCGCGGAGGAGGAGGCGCCGGCGGCGGCACCAGCAGCAGCAACAGCAGGGGGGTGGCAGCGGCGGAGGCAGCCCCTCCGGCTTCCTGCGTTGTCATTGCCACTGTTGTGAGGCCTCCCCCGAAAGCACCACCGCTGGCAGCAAGCCTTCAGAAGCCCCCACGGGCCGGGGGGTATGCTGTTGCTCCCAGGGGCTGGATTCAGGCTCCCTGGGGGCCGTATATGGCCCGCGGGCCGTAGGTTGAGGACCTGGTCTAGAGACTATTCACCTTATTGAAGCTGGATGCTAAAAGGACAGATAATACAAATGGCTAGAATTATACAGGTTACATCTGTTGGAGTTTTGTTAGGACTCTTACATTTTATCTGTAGTTTGTGGGACTGGGAAGGCCTTTTCTGAACTGAGATGACTGCATATCTGCCCAGCTCTAACCAAAAGTTCCTTCCAAGCTTTGAATTCAAAAAAGACCCCCACCTCCCTGTTTAGTACTCAGTTGGTGGCAGTGTTGATCTATCGGTTTGGTTGGCTGCCAAGTATGTGTGCAGTAAAGAAAATAGCATGCACCAGTTTGTAATTTCAAACAACTCTAAGTAAAGATTCTTTCTCCTACAAATGTCTTGCTATGAATTGTTGAGACTTCAAGTGGCATTTAATGAGAAAGGGGTGGACTCTGGGGAAACTTGAAGCTATTCTCCCCTGCAGATCTCTTTACTTCTCCTGCATAACAAAAAGGAATTTCACCAGAAATTCAAAACTCTGCAACATCTGCCAGGATAATGCTGTGAGCACAATTTTTAAGATGCAAAATGCCACAAGTATATTTTTTAATTGTATGTTGAGTCATTAGACTGATAAGAAGTGCCTACACCTCACCTTTTAACTTGCAGAAATTCGCTGCTGAAACTCACATAGACAGTATTTCACTGGTAGTAATATGCAATAGGATTTCAGCATTTGTACGACCTAGAACCAGGCAAGCTATGGTACCTCATATCAAATACAGCATATGGACAATGGACAAGATTCAGATGTTCAAATATTGTTAATTCTGTGACCACACAATAAAGACTGATTTAATTTTGGCCACCTATAGCGTACCAAATACAGTGCAGAATCAAGCTGCTTCATCCATCACTTGATATACCAGTAATTATCTATACCTTTTTAAAACAGGCTAAACAATACCTACAGTGGGTGCCTGAAAGCCACCAGACATCTCTTGTGCTTTCCCAGCATGCTCCATCCTAGGACATGCCCGTCATTGCTTCCAGTCACAAGATGCCATTCATCAAAGGACAGGCAAGTCACGGGACCTAGGTGACCTTCCAAAGTCTAGAAAAAGACGCAGGGTGCCATAGGTTCATCAACACTGGCATAGGGGATGATGAACTTCACAGCACAAAATAATTGTTATTTCTAAGAAATCAAATTGTTGACTTTTTCCTAAGGAAAGTTTGTCAAATGAATAAATATGAACAACTTTGTATAAAGAAGAACAAGCCTTGTGGCAGAACAGTCAATATAACTTGGCCCATAGACATTTTACCTAACCGAACTTAAATTATTAGAGTGTTTTTATATACAGACACTCTGAGAACACACACACACACACACACACCACCTATAGCGTATCAAATACAGTGCAGAATCAAGCTGCTTCATAAATCACTTGACATAATTATCTATACCTATACCTGAATATATCCAGTAAACATATTCTATGTGTTGTTGTTTTATAAAAACTTTTTGGTCCAATCTTAAATAAAATACAAACAGCCACACTCCTCTCAATAAAAGAAAAAAGAAAAGAAACACCTGGTTTTGAGACAGCTTTCACATTTCACTTGTAATGAGTTATCACAAGAAGCTGGCAATGTGCTGAATGGGGGAGGTGGGCAGTAGAGTAGGGGTTTTTCTATATTTCCCAAGATTACAAACAAAAGTAATGTGCCTCACCCTAATGACATGCCCACTTGCAGGGCTTGCAGCACTTTTCAGTGAAAGAAGGTCCACACAAAACAATGAACAGACTTGCAAAAAGGGAAGTATGTGCATAATTGGGAAAATAATACACTCAGATGTACTTTAGTCTGTGGGGGTAAACTGTATAAATAATGCATAAATAGATGTGCACATTAAGAAAAATGCATTACAATTGGCATGGATTTCAGCTCAGGAAAAAAGCATATTTTTGCATGCACAGAATGAAGTTGGCAGCGGAGGGAATGCAGTTGGGATGCAAAGAAATGTAACAGAATAGAAACTGAGGGGTTGTAACATGTCTGCTTCTGCTTTAGAGCTGTCCTTGAAATCAGGAAATGCTAAAAAGGCAGGTAGTGGCAACATTTTCTTATACTCAGGCAGAAAAAAATCAAAGCGAGGGGGTGGAAGGAAGAAACAACTCATCCAGGACTTTTGTGGGTTTGTGGCTTGTAACCACCAGGAAATTTGGGAAAGAGATGGACTTTGTCCTCCTCCCCCCATCCTTACTTTTAAATTCTTCAATTGAAAGCAATAGGCAGGAAAGATACTAATACTGTCTAGAGATGGGCACGAAACAAAAAAAAAGTTTTGTTTTGTTTTGTTTCATTTTCAGTTTGGGGAGGGGGGGGTTCACTTTTATTTCATTTTGGTTTGGTTCATTATGTGTGTGGTGTAATGTTACAAAACGAATAACAAATCTCACTTTGGAAGAGTGAGATTTGTCATTTCTGTTTCATTTTGTTTCCCCATAGGAATGCATTAGCAATGCATTCCTATGGGGAAAACTCCACAGTTCCCTGCGGTTCCCATCCCCTTTGGGGCATGGGAAACTATAGGCTTTTGGCCTCCCCCAGCGCCGATCAGCTGGCGCACGGGCTAGGGAGGCCCCCCCCCAAAAAAAGTTTAAACCTCCCGCCTTTTCCCCACGCAAGGGGAAAGGTGGGAGGTTTAAACTTTTTTTTTTTGCCTCCCCCAGCCTGCGCACCAGCTGATGGGTGCTGGGGGAGGCACAAATTTTTAAAAAAAACCTCCAATAATTGAACTTTGCATCAAATGTCTGGTTGATGCAAGATACTTCACCAAATTTGTTTTAATTATTAGACACTGTTTTATAAGAGTAATACCTTTATCAATATGCATGTCTCAACGTGCCACACTTTCACTACTCCCCGGTCACAGGAACTTACAACATGAGTCTCATTCAGTTTAGCAGCCCAAACAATACCTTTATGCGCAAACGTCTTAATGCATTTTCCAGTTTCTATATCCCACACTGTGATGAACACAAAAAGACACAGTTAATTTTCTGTATAATCCCATAGAGGCTCCCCTAAAAGCAAATCTCTCTGTTTCTCTTTCTCTTTCTGTCTCTGTCTCTGTCTCTGTCTCTGTCTCTTTCTGTCTCTGTCTCTTGTCTCTTTCTGTCTTGTCTCTTCTCTCTCTCTCTCTCTCTCTCTCTCTCTCTCTCTCTCTCTCTCTCTCTCTCTCTCTCTCTCTCTGTGTGTGTGTGTGTGTGTGTGTGTGTGTGAGAGAGAGAGGGGGGGGGAGCCTAAGCAGATGCAGGGTTGAAGGAGTAAAGAGTTCATTCTAGAGTTTGACTCTGACAGCTGTATCTCTCTATACTTCATTTCTCTATCCCTCCCAGAGAACATCAGGCACATTTCTTTTTTCTTCTTAAAGATGCAGACAAGCTTTATAAACGGACTAGCAATTTTTCCAGCAGACCCCTCCCCTCACCATAGCATCTCGGGTGAGGGGTCAGCAGGAGGGCAGGGTAGTGGGTGCAGGACAAGTGTAATGATTCTAAAAGCCAGTGTAGCCCCCTCAACCACTGAAAAAGGGATTAAAAGTTTTCCCAAGAGCAGGCACACACTGCCCCAAAATACCATGTGACTACCATATGATTTCAAAATTGATTCCCGTAAGGACTGAGCTCATGGCGCACACACGCCTGTACCCAGGTAAAAACTGTGCTCACGACCATCCCCGGTAGCAGGCTCAAGGTTCATTCATTCCATTTCAGGTCGGTAAATGATTCCCAGCTTGCTGGGGGGGGGCTGTAGCCTGCACATTGCAAAATTGTAAACCGCCCAGCAAATGTGGTATGGGGCGGTATATAACAGAACCTTACATCAGAGTGAAACAAGCCCTATTTCAGAGTGATTTTTATTTATTTATTTATTTATTTATTTATTTATTTATTTATTTAGCTTCTATGCCGCCCACTACCCAAAGGTCTCTGGGCGGCTCACAATCAAAACAAACAATTCAGACAATTAAAACATCAAAACTGCAATAAAATTAAAACAATAAAACATTTAAATACAATAAATACAATATATTAAAATACTACACTAAAATCATCATCACGACCCACAATAATCAGTTTAAAAACTTCTGGAACAGGAATGTTTTTACCTGGCACCGGAATGTTATCAACGTTGGCGCCAGGCGGGTCCCACGTGGGAGGGCATTCCATAATCTGGGGGCATCTGCCGAAAAAGCACTGTTCCTACAAGCCATCCCTTTCACCTCCTTGAGGGATGGCTCTTTCAGGAGGGCTCCCTGACTAGATCTTAATTGCTGGGTAGGTTCTTATGGAAGGAGGCAGTCCTTCAGGTATCTAGGTCCTAGTCCGTTTAGGGCTTTATATGTCAAAACAAGCACTTTGAAATGGGCTCGGGCAGCAACTGGTAACCAATGAAGGTTATACAGAATCGGCATGATGTGTTCCTTGGCGGCCCTGCTACTCACCAGTCGCGCAGCACGATTCTGAACCAGTTGCAATTGTCATATTTAGTAAACTGTTCACATGCTTACTTATTTTAAACTGGATTTTAAAGTTCTACATTGCTACTCTATCCTTATCTGCTGAAGAGTGTGTGAGATTGGAAGTGTAATATACAGTGGACCCTTGTATAACAAACAACTTGTATAACAAAATCTGTACAACATAAAAAATTCCGGAGATAGGGGAAATTTGCTTAACAGAATCACCTATGGGGAAAATCTGTACAACATAAAAATGGGATTACTCCATTTTCAATGCATTCCTATGGGAATTTGCATAAAGGAAAATTTGCTTAACATAATTTAATTGGGAATGAATTAATTACTTTATACAAGGTACCACTGTATAATCATTTGCCAAGACCTTCCTTGAAATCAAGGAAGTAGACAAACTGCATCACAAGAAATCATATACACACCCTTTTAAGGAAATGATGATACTGTAATGTATTCTCGAAGACTTTCATGGCTGGGTTCTGATAGCTGTTGTGAGTTTTTCTGGAAGAGCACGGCCAAACAGCCCCAAAAACTCACAACAGCTATTAGATGTTGATATTTATCAAGCCTGCCCAGTATTTTTCAGTCTTAGAATTTTATCCTCATTCTTTCTAATAATGAAAGGTGGTTGAGAGCAGACAGAAGCAAAACAAGCCGCAGAGAGGCAAAAGAAGTTGGCTGCTTGTGGAATAACTGAGGCAAGTAGATATGTAAACATTACTTTAAGATATCCTTCAGTAGGAAGAGTGTATGTACAAGCAGTTGCATGGAAGAAAAGGCAGGCGAGAAAGAAATGGAAATAGCAAATACACACATACAACCCACTTAATCTTCTGATACTTTTGAACTGAAGTAACAGGAGATGAGCAAAGGGATCTAACAACAGTCTTTGCCAAAAGGTGGTTTGCTTTCTGATTCCCCCAAAGCAACACAGTCTGGTATATTTAACAGTAACCTGTGTTCCACCAAGTCCTCTTCCTCCCCTGACTGGTTGGTGAAGCAGGACTAAGTAACCCTCTTACTGCCTCAAGGTGGAAATGTCATGTCAGCAGGAATTTGAATCCAAATGGGGCCATGGGAATGAGGTGTTCTTATAAACCCCAAGGTATACGGAAGTACAGAACATTACAGAAGCAAAAAGGATGCTACTTGAATGTAATAAAATGCCATCCC
This sequence comes from Phrynocephalus guinanensis, assembly GCA_037367245.1. Taxonomy (NCBI): domain Eukaryota; kingdom Metazoa; phylum Chordata; class Lepidosauria; order Squamata; family Agamidae; genus Phrynocephalus; species Phrynocephalus guinanensis. The sequence goes on along the minus strand of CM074734.1, from coordinate 103,042,653 downwards.
AATGAGGATTTAATACATTTGGTTTGCTCACTTTTTGCCGTGCAGTCTTTGGATCCCGAAACGAATTTGGACTTGTACAAATCCAAGCAAGTGATGCTCCCTGAGTGGCCATTAAAAATTTTCACACATGTCCCAGTGAGGATATTCCACATTCTGAAAGCACAGATTGAGACGGAGAAAAGAAGCAAACATGCAGATGTACTGCATTTGAAGAGTTTCCAGACCAGGTTTGATATGAAGAGAATAAAAACATAAGGAAGGAGATCAAGAGCCTTGAAGTTGCTCATCCATAATGAGCCATCTGGGCAGAAGACTGGAGAGGTCACAGTTTTGCTCACTTGGCATTCTTCCTCACTTCGTCACAATGCAATGTATTGCTGTTCAAATTATAGACATGTTTCTAACTTGGCAAGTTTAGTATAGGTTAGCATGTGTAATTTTTATTTATTTATTCATTTATTTAGAATATTTTTACCCCACCTTTCTCCTTGGAAAAGGACCCAAGGTGGCTTACAATAGTGACCTCTTTTGTTGCCCTTGTTACTGAAACACCCATTTTCCTCTCTAGAGATGTGTAAGTGGCTTGAATGTGATACCAATAGTGGCAATTTCTCTATTCTAACAATGTGGATTAGGGTGAACAACCTGTATGTAGCCCCTCCCCCAGCACCTCTAATTTTTTTAAAAAATTAATACAATTTAGCTGGATAAAATATACAAAACCATAAATGATTTGTTAACCATCAAACCCCACATTGTAAACATATAAGATGAAATTACCAATTAATAAATCTTTCCATAAATCAGCATGAGTGGCTGGGAGTTTGTTAAGACAATTAGTATGGTTACTGCTATACTGAATAAAAGGAAGCCAGGTTTTAGAAAATGTGTATACTGGAATTCTGGTACCTCTGTTGTGAGAGGACCGTAGGTTTTTCCATCAAAACTAATTTCCATACCCTAGATTCCCAAATACTGAAATATCTTCTGCTGTTTTCCAACACTGAGTAACTGTTTGTCTAGCTGTTACACAAAAGAAAGTAATTCGCTCTTTATGGTGTGGTAGTGCATTGGTAACTAAAAATAAGCTCATTTACCCCAGTGCTGGACTTAGAAGAACCATACTTGGTGATGTTATATTTCTGAATCCCTTTCATTCAAGGCACCTCTGATGTTTTTAAAAATGTATTTCAGTATGCTGATTGTTGGAGGGCAGATGGGGAGTAGCTGGCGAGTCTTATGGAGGATGGTAACATCACTCCATTGGGTCCCTAAAGACGCAAAGAGGTTAGAAAATCCTTTAAAAGGCCAGTCAGCCCTCCAGAAGCTTCAGTGAGTACAAGTGGCTGTTTTCAGACCAACACCCTTTTTCAGGGTATCAGGATTTTGCCACTTACTGACTTCAAACTTTGGAAGGAGGGGGCAAAATTAATGCTTCAGGCTGCAATTCCTGAGTGATGACGGAGAGGTTTTCTGAATCACCCAGCAGCAATTCTTGTGGGATGGGGCACTGGAACCTGGGCAGCCGGTGGAAGAGGCTGGACTATGGCTTGCTCAGCTGTAACCCATAACAGAGCAAGGAACAGGGAACAATCCTGCAGCCACCTCTGCTGCAGTAGCTCCAGCTGAAGAATGGGCCCACAGCCTAGAAGCCTCTAGTCACATATGGTATCCTTCTCACAGAATATCAGAACTAGAGGTATCCCCCTCACAAAATACCAGAACTAGAGGACATACACTCAAACTGAGGGTCGTGAGAGTGAGAAAAGACAAAAAGAAAATATTTTTTTTACCCAGCATGTTGTTAGTCTGTGGAACTAACAGGGTGTGGTGATGGCATCTGGCCTGGAAGCCTTCAAAAGGGGATTGGACAGATTCCTGGAGGAAAAGTCCATCACAGGTTACAAACCATGAGGGAGACGTGTAATCTCCAGGCTTTAAAACCAGGGTACTTCAAGGGCCAGATGCAGAGGAGTGGTATCAGGAGACAGAGATCTAGTCTCGTGCGCTCCCAGAGGCCTTTGGTGGGGCCACTGTGAGATACAGGAAGCTGGACTAGATGGGCCGTTGGCCTGATCCAGCATGGCTCTTCTTATGTTCTTATGTTCTCATGGAGTTTATATGGATGGGCAGAAAGCAATACTTAATATAAGAACATAAGAAGAGCCATGCTGGATCAGGCAAAGGCCTCCTGGCCCCAAATCCATCACATCAGCCAACTCACCAAGTGAGGCAGCTGCCTCATTATGCCTCCTGAGAAGGTTTCAACACCTGACAAATGCCAACCAACTTGAAACTCAGGTGACATCAGGCTAAACAAAGTGTGCAGAAGCTGTGTCACAAATCAAGAATTTGCGTGGGATTATTTCACCAGGACCAAAGTAAAATTACTTTTTTCTCCTTCTCACTTAACAAAATACACTGGCTAGGATGGGTCAAGCTCACCGGATGCTGAGATCATAGCTGCCGCTCAGAAGGAAACCTTTCTGTTCATTGAGGCAAAGGGCTCGGATGCTGCCAGCATGTCCGCGAAGGAGGAGAGGGGCAGGCTTCGCGTCAGACAGATTCAGAAACTGGATCTTTCGGTCCATAGAACCAATGGCTAACAATTTGCCCCCACAGTAATCCACCACTCTGTTGGGATCCAAACTAGAGAAAACAGAAGGGAAAACTTGGTTTGTTTAAATATTTGATTCATTTGTCTGCCTTCTTTTCTGTTCCAATCATAGCAGAAGTTAAATGTCAAACCTACATATTGTTTTCACATTGGACTCGAAACTTTTCCCTGTGGTGAAAACCAGAGAAGATTGTGAAGAGCTCCAGAAGGATCTCTCCAACCTGGGGGAATGGGCTGCGAAATGGCAAATGTGTTTCAATGTATCAAAATGTAAAGTAATGCATATTGGGGCAAAAAATCAAAACTTTATCATCAACTCATGGGCTCTAAGCTATCCGTGATGGATCAGGAAAGAGATCTTGGTGTGTTGGTGGACAGCTCCATGAAGGTGTCTACTCAATGTGTGGCAGTGGTGAAGAAGGCCAATTCCATGCTAGGGATTATCAAAAAGGGGATTGAAAATAAAACAGCCAACATTATAACGCCATTATACAAAATGATAGTAAGGCCACACCTGGAGTATTGTCTAAAATTCTGGTCACCGCATCTCAAAAAAGACATAGTGGAACTGAGAAAGTTGCAAAAGAGAGCAATTAAAATGATTACTGGGTTGGGGCACCTCCCCTATGAGGAAAGGCTAAAATATTTGGGGCTTTTTAGCCTGTAAAAAAGGCACATCTGGTCGGGCCACCGTGAGATACAGGAAGCTGGACTAGATGGGCCTTTGGCCTGATCCAGCATGGCTCTTCTTATGTTCATATGTTCTTATGACTCCATTCATATAGAGTGAGGGGGACAAGGGGGTGAATGGTGGACCAATACTGAGAGTGGTGGTGGTGGGTGGTCCACCTATCAGCGGTAACTTTTTAGTCTATCACCACCACCACCATCATCATGGGCGATCAAGCTAATTTTGATTTATGCCTATTCTTTTCAGGGGTTTCTGAGTCGAGAATAATCAGGAGTGGTTCCCCATCCCCTTCTTCTTGGGATGCCTTGGGATTGTGCAGCTTGTCCAAGGTCACGCCGGTTGGCTCTTCCACCAGGAGACACAGTGAGGAAATGAATCCCCAACATCTGGCTCTCCAGTCCACTTTAACTCCTATGAAAATCTGAACATGGTGGGACCACAAATCTATTGTCAGGCATTTGCACTGATAGCTCTGCTTATTGAAATTGGAATAAAGAATTAGAGGACTGAAAGACACCATTAATGTCTTCATAGTCAGAGGCACTGATCTGTAAGGCACTGTAGGAAGGCCATTCAAACCAATCTCAAACCCACAGCACTATCACAGGTGAGCAAAATCTTGGAACTTTGGCAGGAGGGAGGATTGCAGAATAGTATGATGGAAAGCATATTCTTTGAGGCGACCAGATTGGTGGTCAGTGCGGGAAGATATGACCACATCACCCCCATTCTGGCCCACCTGCATTGACTACCCGTTGCCTCCCGGGTAAGGTTCAAGGTACTGGTTTTGACTTACAAAACCCTCCATGGCTTCGGACCAACTTATCAGGTGGAGCGTATCGTCCCAAGATCATCTTTGGCCTGGCCCACTAGATCATCCCAGGTCCTCAAGCTTAGAGTCGCTACCCTGCGGGAAGCTCATAATTTATTTATTTATTTATTTATTTATTTATTTATTTATTTATTTATTTATTTATTTATTGTATTTCTATACCGCCCATCTTCCGGATGGAACTCTGGGCGGTTTACAATTAAAATAAAACCAACAGAATATAACAAAAAAGAAGAAAGCAAGTGAGACCTGGTAAAATCAGGAGGGGGAGACCCACCACAATAGGTGACGCGGGTGGCAAAAAAAAATTAAATAAAAAGGTCGCCATATGCCTCTTTGAAAAGGAAGGTTTTCAGAGCCTTTTTAAAATCTGTGCTAGGCGCAGCTCACTAGGAAGATGATTCCACAACGTGGGGCCCACCACAGAAAAGACGCGGTTACACGTGAGCGATTTCCACGCCTCCCTGGGTGTGGCCACCCTAAGTGAGCGCACCTGCGCCATTGTAGTGTGCCTGACCCCGATTGACCTCTGGGAGATACACTCTAACAGGTACTCTGGTCCCAAGCCGTGGAGGGTTTTGAAAATCAAAACCAGGACCTTGAACCTTATCCAGAGGACAACGGGCAGCCAATGCAGGCGAGCCAGAACTGGGGTGATATGATCGAATCTACGAGCACCCACCACCAGTCTGGATGCCGCATTCTGCACCTGCTGGAGCCTCCGGATAAGGGTCAAGGGCAACCCCACATAGAGGGCACTGCAGTTGTCGATCCTCGAAATCACGAGGGCCTGCGCAACTGTCTTCAGGGAGGAGTCATCAAGGTACTGGCTGATCTGGGTGATCCTGCGGAGATGGATAAAAGCGGCCCTGGAGACCGCCATCACCTGGGCTTCCAGGGAGAGGGCTGAATCCAGGACCATGCCCAGATTCCTGGCTCTGTCTGTAGGCTGGAGGGAAACCCCCCCCCCAGGCTAGGGAGGGGGCCATTGTACCCAGACGAGGATGCCCCAAAGAACAGAACCTCAGTCTTCTCCGGGTTCAGCTTGAGCCAGTTGGTCCTGGTCCATTCCAAGACCGCCTCCAGGCGCAGGTCAAGGGAGCGTACTGCCTCCTCTGCAGAGGAAGTACAGGAGAGATAGAGCTCTGTATCATCAGCGTACTGATGGCAGCGAACTCCAGATCTCCTGATGACCTCCGCCAGTGGCCTCATATAAACATTGAACAACATGGGTGAGACTGCCAACCCCTGGGGCACCCCACGAGGGAGTGTCCAAGGAGCCGACAAATCATACCCCAGCTGAACCCACTGAGACCAGCCACCGAGGAAGGAACGGAGCCAGACCTCCACCCGAAACCGTGCCTTTTCTGTGGCACGTCCCATCTGGTGGAATCAGCTTCCCAGTAAAACTAGGACCATGGAGCCCTTTTCAGCCTTTAGGAAGCAACTGAAAACTTGGCTCTTCCAGGCTGCCTTTGGCAACTAATGGTGGTTTATTGTATTTTTCTTCTTTCTTTTTCTCCCTTCTCTTTTGCCACCATCTCATGATTTATTTATTTTAATGCTTTGATCAATTGGTTTTGTTTCACATATGTTTGTATAGTTGATTTGTATGGATTATTTTGTTGTGAACCACCCAGAGTTCCTTTGGAAAGTTAGGTGGTATATAAATATAAACAAAAAAACATACATACTGTACACATACCTGTCTATCAGAATACGGACGTTGTAGGCACCACAGAAAACATTTCTTTCTTCTAAGCTGACAATGCCCGTTTCTTGGCCATGATAAGCTTTATGAAGGTATTCAAACTCCTTAAAGCAGAATGAAAAGCAATGGTACATTGATGAGGACAAGGAGAGTGCCACATAGGCGGTTACTTCACATCCCTCTCATCGCGGTTTGCCATCCTGCTTGGGACCGGTACGAAGAAATGTTACTGCACGTCCATTGCGTGACGACGGGAGTTTGTCCCGACCACGCCCCCTGAACTGAGATTTAAATGTGATTAGCTATACCTCTCCCTGGCCTCGGGAATCCTCTTGTCTCGGTTCTCGTTTCAAGATGAGAGCCCGTGAAGTAAGGCTCGTCACGCAACAAGCCCTGGAATGGGGCATGATCCTTCTCCCCAAGAAACCCACCAAGAGTCTGGCCTAACCAGTTTGGAGAGAATGCCTGGAGAAAACAAGATCTGATTTCTACAACATACAATGCTGACATGGGCTACTACTCTTTTCACTCGGAAGGGAAGGAGCAGAACCTCAAGCTGATGCAGCCCCTCCTCTCTATGATTCATAGTTGTGAAAATGATCCACCCTTGCAGGTTTCTTGACCCAAAACAGTTTTGGGAGGCACTGGGAGGGTTTCCCAGCTGTTCTAGAAGACCATCGTGTCAAAGCCCAGGTTGATAGATGGTATCTGGAGATGACCTGGGCGGCTGATTGCCCCCAAACACCTTCTCCACTCCAGAGCTTGCTCTGCCCCTTGGTATACTGAGAGAATGCAAGTGATAAAGTTATTAAGGAAATAGCTAGAGAGCAGATGGAGAAGAGGTCAGTTTGCATAAAACAGGGCTGCAGTTAAGACTATGGCCATTAAATATGCCAACACCCTTAAAAGGACAAGTAAAACGTTTTAACATCCAGGAAACAGGTGAAACTATGAACTGACTAGTGGATTTGTTCTGGGTGGTTCTGGCCATCCAGTGCTTCATTTTTAGTTTACGAGTTATCAGTTTGCAGCCTTATCGAGGCTATTCGTGCCGACCTCGACTCCTCCAGCAATTTAGCTGATCCAGGGAGGTGATCACTGCACACTTTCTACCCAGTTGATTCAGTTTGACCCTGTGGTAACAGATAAAGCCTCCAGGGTGCTTGCTGGTACTAAGTCCATCACCTCTTCGCTTGATCCTTGCCCAGCATGACTAATTAGAGACACAAAGGGGGCTATGGTTGATTGGGTCATGAATATGATTAATTCATTGTTCAGGGAAGGAATTTTACCATCCCGTTTGAAAGCAACCATTGTCTGTCCAATCATCAGATGCACCCAGTTAGCAATGGACAACCTTAACAACTTATAACCAATCTCTAATATCCCATTCTTTGGCAAGGGGATCAAGAGGGTGGTGGCAAATCAGCTGGAGGAGCAGAAGTGCTATGACCCATTCCAGTCTGGATTTAGGCCATTTTGAGGCACTGAGACAGCACTGACTGCACTGCAGGATGTCCTTTTAAAAGAGGCTGACAGAGGCAGATGTTCCCTGTTGTTATTTCTTGATCTCTCCGCAGCTTTTGATACCATTGATCATGGTATTCTCCTGAAGGGGCTCTCAGAGGTTGGGCTTGGGGGCCTAGCATTAAACTGGCTTCAATCCTTCCTTGAGAACTGTGTCCAGAGAGTCCAGCTAGGGGAAGGTGTGTCAGACCCTTGTATCCTAAAGTATGGGGATTCCTCAGGGGTTGGCACTGTTCCTGAGGCTGTTCAACATCCATGTGAAGCTGTTGGGGGAGGTCATCAGAAGATTTGGTGTAAGATGTCCTCAGTACACTGATGACACCCAGTTCCCCTCCCCGCCTCTCTGCTACTACTTCTGCAGTATATGCCATCCAGATGCTTGAGTGTGGTCTGGCTTCAGTACCAGAATGGACCAGGGCTAACAGGATCAAACTGAACCCAGATAAGACAGATTTTGCCCGTGGGGCTTCCCTCAAAAAGATTAGGGAAGATTGTCCCTTGGCTGGGTGGCACTGTATTCCCGTTTAGGAACCAAGTGCATAATCTGGATGTTCTTATGGATCTGACTCTTTTCTTGGGAATCCCAGATGGCAGCCGTGTCAACACCAGCCTTTAATTAGCTGAGGCTGATAGCCCAACTGGACATGGTCTCCCTCAGGACTCTGTTGCAGGCCTTGGGCTTCGCCTAGGTTGACTAGTGCAACGACATGTATATGGGGCTACCCTTGGACATGATCCAGAGACTTCAACTAGTTCAGAATGCGGCTGCCAGACTGACGATGGGCATGGGTAAAGTAAATTTGACTGCATCACCCCAGTTCTGGTGTGCCTTCACTGGTTGCCCGTTACATCCAGGATCAGGTTCAAGAGCTGGGTCTGACATACAGTTGGATTTTATTATTATTGTAGTGCTTTGTAATACTTTTAAGGTTTCGTAATACTTTTAAGTGTTATCTATTTTATGTTTTATATTTGTAAGACTGCCCAGAGTAGTGTCTCTGGCACAAATGGGAGCACTATAGGAATCCAAGAAATCAATAAAATGAGTAAATAAATGTCCTTTTCTGAGGTGCCCATAGAAAGCACCTGAGGAGGCCTGGGCACGGTTTTCCCACCACCCTCTGAATTCCAGTACACGTAATTCCGAACACCTTCGACGGTGGCTTGTGCTTGCTTCTGGATGGGATTATGTCACCATCTTCATTAATCAGAGGAATGGCAACCCTAACAATTTTGGCATAGTTGCTCACCGCACCTTTCGGACAGGACCCCTGGAACAAATAAGAAACACCACAAGGTTATAGTGCATTCTCTAAAATAAAGATCTCAGCACTGAAAAGGTTAATCCAAACTTATTCCTACTGGGGCCAGGACTTGACTTTATACTAATTCTGTATCTAAAAGCAGTGCTCGCTTAAATTCCAGAACGTTTGATGGTAAAAGCATGTTCGTTATCGCTGTGATGCATCTTGCATTTCCCCAGCTTTGTTTCAGCCATAAGAGCTTCCAGTCACCTGCATCTCAGTTTCCCATTGCTGACAAATACAGTGGAGTGTGGGAAAGCATCAGTATATATGTGAGTACCCCAAATGCCTGCACAGAGTCTTCCATTGATGCCAAGAGAGAATAAAAGAGTGATTTGCATAGTTTGTCGGAAAGTAAAACAATTCAGTCTAGATTCCGTCTGTCTCTGACATGGACATCCTTAGGCAAACGTCGCCATTGTGATGTTCTTGGTAGACAGATAACTGCAGCACAGAGTTTTTCTGATGGCAATACAGGCTATAGACTGAGAGATGGGGAGGGGGAATGAATTGTGGTACATATAGAGAGGGATTTCTCCTTCACACAACTACTTTGTCATTAAAATGTAAACACTGGCTTCTTTTGTAGGACCAACTGCATGCTCATTCATCATGATGAAGACAATGCTGCTGGGTTGGAAAAAAACACTGCAAGATCAAGTAATACAATTTTCTTCAAATGCTTGTTTCCAGCTTGGAACAGGATATTATTCAGACTCAGGGGAGACTAATCCTTACTGTCTGTTACATATTCCATATACAGTAGGACCACCATCACTCTAGGGGTTTGCTTCCACAATCTACTGTGGATGGCTGAAACCTCAGGGACAAGGGAACTCTATATGCAACATACAAGAGGTTGGGACAAAGGCCACAAGGGGAAGACATGAGCAAAGTTTTGTGCATTGCTTATAAAATGATTTAAATTTAATGTGCATCTTCCCCATGTCTGAATCCAGTAAGACACAAAGGTTGGTGTGGTTTTAAGCCATCCCATATTTCACAAGATCAGTATGTTATATTGTATATAGCAGGACAAATAATATGCAGATCAATGTAAAATATTAAAAATGACACAGGAATCCATTGTTTATCTGTTGTATGCCACAGCTGACAAAGTCAGGGTATCCTTCTGTACCCATTTAAAAGATAGCAGCTTCACTCTTTCTTTGTTGCTCTAACGTTGAATTGTTTTAGCGTTGTGAGAACATACACAAGTGTTATGAGAAGCTTTTCCTTCTTTTCAGAAACTTGAGCCAAATGGCAGATGAATAGCCTCAAGTTACACTTCAAATTGAGGGACAAGGATTAGATATGAAGCACATATATTGAGGGAATATAAGGGAAGCCTGAGCTGTTACAAAGGTAAATTAATTATTTCATGTAAATGTGGGACAAACCAGCACATTAAGAAATATAAAATAGTCATGTCCTGAAGAGTAGTCTTAACGCAGTGGAATGTGCCTGGAGAATCCATTTGTGCCTGTCAAATGCAGTGGGTTGAGCAACCTTCTGCATTTGAAGCCAGAGGAGAATGACAACAGCTCAAAGCGGGGCGGGGGGGGGACTCCTCCCTTATGAGGCAATAAGGAGCCTTCTGTGAAGTGTCTGTGAAGAGTCTCAGTCACCCAGGTAAGGCTATCTGGAAGTTAAGTCATGGCGAAACGTTTTGCTAGTCACCCAAGCAGCCTTGTCAGTCGGACGGATGAAGCTGCTTGGATGATTAGCAAAATGTTTCAGTCTCACCAGGAAAGAAGTCCAGTAGCCATGATGCAATTTCCAGAACACACACGGGGTAGGGGTTGCTCAATCTTGTCCTATGCAATGAACACAAGTAAAAGAGCATCCCACAGTACCTTTAGAAACATAATCTCACTTCGAAGGGCACGATTTGACAGGACATCCTTCTGAATTTGCTTGACCAGCATGAGCCAGTGGGGGCTCACATGGGCACATCTGCTCAAGGATTTGTGGTCCAGCATGCCTGGAGGGTCACAGAGAGAAACCCATTAATCTGCTGCTACAGAAGGCAAACACTAGAGGGCTGTGAGGAGGCAGTTCAGAGCTCCTTACGCAGGATGCGCTTGGACAAGTGGATAGGCAGGCAGCGAATGAAGTCCTTGTACTTGTTGATGTTGGGTGTCTTCTTGGGAGGAGGGGGCACTGGGGTCGGGACATCCATTACAACTGAAAGACAACTCTCCTCCTCCATGTCCTCAGGTATGCTTTCGGAGAGTTGATCTGAGTCTCTGGACCAAATCCCTTGTGGACGCAGATGACCTGTGGTAAGGACAGGAAAGCCAACAGACAGTCCATTACAAGGGTACCCATAAAAATACATGGATTAGATGCTCCACCAGCCATCTTCTGTCATGCACCCTAGCCGTATTGGATATGTCTCTGGAATATATACTTTTTGTTAGCATGTTAGCTATACATCAGGGTTTTGGAAGAGAGAGAGAGAGCCAGTATACCTTAAACTTTAAGGCTTAAAGTTTCCCATACAGGTAGGAATCCAAAATACTTGGCATTCATTATTTCAGTAGGCAGGAAAGCTTTCATTTGGGGAGGGGGTCAAGGAGGACTGCCTGGTGGACTGTGATGTTTTCCATGTCTCTATTTAGTCAGCTCAGCTCGGCTGAGTTATGTGACCAACAACTGAGTGTACGTGGATTGAGGCTGGGTGAGGCATACAACATGTGCACACATCTCCCACTCCACAGACTGCCCCATGTTATTCCCTGACTATATAGATGCCTGTATGTACACACACACAAGGTAGCAATTGTGCTAGGTGTGGATTATGGGAGCAGCAGTCCAAAGCAGCTGGGTGGACACTTCATTGGGTGAGGTTATTTTAAGACCTTCCTTTAGGTAATAGCTTGAATATACAAGTGGTACCTCGACGTACAAATTTAATTCATTCCGAATGCATGTTCTTAAGTCAAACTACTCTTAAGTTGGGGTACCTATTTAAAAAATTGAAAAAATAAGTTAAAAATGGGGGGGAAATGTAAGTCGAGCAGACCATATCTAAAATTTGTAAGGTGGCAGTTAAAATGGCAACATTTCTCCGCTCGTAATTCGAATTGCTCTTAATTTGAGCTGCTGTTAAGTCAGGGTACCACTGTATACCTCTTAAGCTTGTAAGACTGAATAAGGGGTTTGAACAGGATTTATTGGTTGAGTAGAGAAGAGGTCAGATGAAAACAAGAGTTTGGGGGGATTCCTGTGCCTCACCTTCCACCTCCTCTCCTTGTTCTTCACCTATTCCTGACATTCACATGTGCATCTGGCATCAGCCAACAATGTCTTGCAGGAATGAACTATGAAAACCCTAATGGTGCTAGGATAATTGGAAATGATTCAGGTAAAATGCAGACAGTACAGATTTGCGTTGTGGGATCATCACACAGATGAAGGGTTTTTTATATATAATTAAGGCGGCACATATTGTAAGTATTAACAATATACATGTAAAATCAAATGATACCAAGCACACTGCCTGTGTCTGAAACAACGTAGCTTTCCAAGACTGAAGAAAGAGCATGGGACTGGGAGCTGAGGTGGTTCATAACGCCGGAGGCTGGCTTCTCTTGCTGCTTCAGAGGTATCCCAACATGTTGTGATTGGTCTGCCTCTACAAGGGGTGAGACAAGAGCAGAATGTGAAAACATGAAACCCTTTTGCAAAAGATTCTGCTAGAAGGGAAGGTAACAATCCACGATACGGTTCTCCCATCTCTTGGAACAACTCGGATTTTCGGGGGGGGGGGGAAATGACTCCTATTCGACTTGAGTACTGTTGCCCTGGGTCATGGAACTCCTCCCACGATGGGATGTCTTCTAAGGAGGTTGTAGGACTTCAATACGGAGGGTGTCCCAAATAATCATACCTTCAGGCAAATGAGTAACAGAAATCTAAGATAGCTGAGATTTCTCTTCAAATAGCGTAAGTTGGTACACTTGATGCAAATTAATGCAAATTTAGTGGTACTTTGCACCAAGTATTTCCCAAGCTTTGCTTGGAAGCTGGGGATGGGGGGGGGGAGACCCTTTCAAGGCTCTTTGGTTTCTTATCCACTTGCTAACATTACCTGATTTTCCCTTCTCTCCTCTTCTCAGGGCCAAATTAGATGTGATATCAAACATTGCATTTGCATTTAACTCTTCCATTTTTTGTCAGAATGCAAACAGCAGCTGCTAGACAAGGGTCACTGAGTGCTGAGATCAGATTTGGGCAGATTTCTTTTGAATAAAAATTAAAGGAATGCTGTCATTCACATTATAAAAATTAAAGTGTATTTAACATCAATTAACCCTTTTAGACTATCAGCCACCCCATCTTTTGCATGTAAAGAATGCATGTGGGCTTTATAGCCATTCAAAGTAAATAAAAATCTAATAACTATAATCTAGTGTTTCATTCTGAAGTATACCCAGCTACTCAGAAAGAACAAACAAACGTAAGATTTACTGTCAATGCTGCAGAGCACTGGAGGAACAAGGAGTGTGTTTAGTCAGTGTGTTTGCCAGAGGAGGGGGGGAACATCAGCTGACTTATTTCTCTGTATACAGAGCTTAGAAATAACACATTATAAATAGTTGTAAGTGCAACCAACACAGAAGAAGCTACATGTTTCCAATAATGCACAGGAAAAGTATTTGCAGTAGGTTAGCTGCAAACAGGCACGAACATGCTTGCAACACACGCCCTGTATTAATGCAAACTGCCCTGGATCACACAAAGCAACTCAAGTGCAAACTGAGACTTCAGAAGACTATTGTCTTAAAAGCAATGGGACTGGAGATGAGGATGGAGGGGGAAAAGAAACCAAGGAGCCAGAAAGACCTGCATTTGGGCTGGATATGTCTAAAGGTGGAGGCCTAAGAGCCGGTGGGGCGGGGGCACCTTCAACAGAGTTGTGGTGGTGCCTCTGGAGAACGCTGACCACTAAAGCTGAAGCCACCTCTCCCCCCACCCACTCCCACTCCCACCCCATCTCCCACAATGTGAGTTCCCCAAAGCCTTCTATCTGGGAGAGATTTCATATCGGCAAAAAAGCCAGTCAGAAGTCCTACTGATGCCTTTAGATGTGCAGATTGGGAGCCATTTTCAAATTGTAGTAAGGTGTGCATCATATGTGGCAAGAGTACTTTCAGTCCACGTTGCCTCGGATGGGTTTGTGCATCTGTGTGCCTGTGTGTGCATGAGCAAGGTTTGGGAAGAGGAGTTGTTATAATGCCTTTCACCTGGCTTATGGCTGCCTCTGCATTGTCTGCCTGGCACATATCTGTGTTTCTAACATTACCCATCTGTCTCCCATGAGATTGATATTCTGCCATGCTAATGGAACAAATAGCTGATTTAACATTGAGGGGTTAGACTCCACCACTGCCTTATATTCAGTTTCTCAGCCAAGATGCATGTCTCTGAGTCTTACTAGTTTCCTATCTTTGGATACAAAAGAATAGTTTTGTGTTTTGGAGCTTCCCTGGAAATTAGGATTTTGTCACTGTCCATAGCTACTGTCACAGCAATTTTGCGAAAACACCCACAAGATTTTCTGAAAATTCCAGCTGTACCCACCAATTTAAGCAGATTGGCTGTGTCTAAATTCCATCATAAAGGAGCAGACCAATTCCCCTCCCCCATCATGCCCTTTATTAAACTGGTAACTAGCTTAATGTCACAGACGGCATCTGCCTTCCACCCCACCATACATATATCACAGTATTACCTGTTTCTTCCTTTGTAAAGACAGGCTTCTCATCGGGACCTAGGAGGAGGCGAATGAGGCTAGAGGCCATCAGCAACAACTGCGGGTCACACATCTGGAGCAAAAGCAATATGTAGTTTGCTTTGGTCCAAAAACTGGCATTTAGAAACCACTTCCAAAGATCCGCCATGGATTGCTCCAGTTCTTGGGGATCCAGCACCCGATCCAAAGCAGAACAAGCTGTCAAGCTGGAGTTGGCACAGGAACGGGAATAGATGAAATCCTTGCTGTTTGTAGGCTGCAGAAGGTTCCAGGTGTAATTCAACAGGTCTTGGCTTTTGAACCGTTTAATGATCCCCACCAAAAATTGCCTTTGGGAAGCGTGGCTAGCCCGCAAAAACCACTCCCTGGTGGAGAAAGTCCTCCAGGACAAGATGCATGACTTGCAGCGATGGCAGACGGGCACCAAATCGGTCTGCTTCTCACACCGTAGGTCTGGGGTGTACTCTAGCTTATATTCCAGGATCTTTGGCACGACTTCCACAACAGGCCGGGTCTTCATTGCATCAGCCCTTGTTCTTGGCCCCAAGAGCAGTCAGCAAAATTCAAGCTGCTTCCAAATAATCACTCCCTCTCTCGAAGTGCAACACTCACCAACTCCAGTAGCAACAGGCTGGCATTGGTAACAGGCAAAAGTGGAATGCCAGGCTTCTGTTTGTGGAATGCTTTATTTTTCAGAACTCCTAGGAGACACCGTTGCTACCGTAATTCTCCTAGAACATACCTGATAGACATGTTTGTGAGTACTGTACCACAAAGATTCTAATAGATAAAGGATGTTTTTCTTCTGCCCGGTGATTTGAACATAATGATACGTGCCTTTGGCCCTTCTTTAAAAAAATAATAATCATGGAATATGGCTGTGGTTGTTCAAGTGTGTGTTGGTAGTGGCAATGGTGAGTCAAAGGGTAAAAAAAGCTTTCTAATAAACTTATTGATAATTGTATGATTGATAAAATTATGTTCCCACAGTCCCTCCTCTTTGCAGTTACTGAATTGAAAAATACATATTGCACACTCTGTTTGCTGACCTGTGAGCTTCATATGTCAACCAGTTTATTACTTACAGGCATCTGGCTCACATTCGGAACCTTTTATCTCCATCCCGCCACCCTCACAGGTATGTCTTGTGGGAACACATGACAGGGCCTTTTTTGGCTGATGCGCCCAGACTCTGGAACTCCCTCCCACTAAAGGCCAGGAATGCCCCATCTCTGCTGTCTTTCTGGAAACAGGCAAAGACCTTCCTCTTCAGGCAAGCTTTCCCTGAATGATGGACTACCTGTTATGTGTTTTTATATGAATCTATCATGCATGGGTAAACAAACTTTGTGTTTATAACCACTTATAACTTTGTGTTTATATCTCCCCATGTGTAATTGCATTGACAGTATGTTTTCAATGTTAGTTTCCATCCCTTATAACTTTTAGATGGTCTACCATACATGATTACATGGAATTTATACTCTTTAACTGCCTTTTTGAATACTGTACATCTTAACTGTACTGGATTGTACATTGTCTCTCATTGTTGTAAGCCACCTTGGGTCCTTTTCCAAGGTGAAACGCGGGGGGGGGGATAAATAAAATAAATAAATAATCATTATCCTAACATATGATACCAACCCCAACTTATGGTTAAGTATGGCACAGTACCATTGGTTTCAGTACAATGGTTTCACACTGGCTGGAATTCCATTTATACCATAAACCTGTGCATAACTTTCATCCTATTCTTTCCTAGCAAGCAAACGGTTGCTGCTGCACACATGCATAGACCAGGCCAGCGCACGTGCACACATTCCCCAAGAATATGAGCTGCAGCTGTTTGTTTACCAAGGAGGAACAAACACAAAGTTATACTTGGGCTTATGCTATGAACAGTATTTCAGCTAGAGGCTTTTGAAGAATTTGAAAAGCATTTTGGCCTCAGTAAAACTGAAACATATCCAGTGGTGGCTGAAATGGGAGCCACACTAGATTTCAACCCAAGAGTCACCACGACTGCAAAAGCAACTGACGGCAGAGGGTGGGGGAAAAACCCAGTCTCACTCACTTTATAACCCAGAGCACAGAGAAAATTCCAAATTTCCTGAGCTCCTTGCCCTCTGAAGATGCCGGCCACAGAGTCTGGTGAAACGACTCAGGAAGAAAAACTTCGCGAACATGGTCAAACTTGCCCGGAAAACTCATAACAACTACCCCAGAGTAGAGATGGGCACGACTTAGCGGTATTCCCGTTTCCGTTTCCGTTACTCGTATCCGTTACTCTACGGAAACGGTAACGGGAATTACTCCGCCAGAATTCGAGCTCGAACCGACGAACGAACAATTTGGTCTGATTTGTCGTGCTCGTTACTTGCATTGCGGCGATCGCGCAATGCCAAGCGGCACAGAAAAAAAGTTTTTAAAAGTTAAAAAAAAACCAATTCCCGGCCCTAAAAGTAGGCAAAAACTGTCTGAGGGCACCTACCAGGCCAGAAGGGTGTTTTATTTGGGGGGGGGGGTCCCCGCCCCCCTCTCCTTGGCTATTGCTACTGCTGCGCTGCTGGTACCAGGCTGGGAGGGCGCATCCATTTGCCATGCAGTGCGGGGGATCCAAAATGGTGACCGCAATATTTTTTTTGAAATCGTTGCCCAAAACCCCACCAAAGCACCACAGAAACATGCGAAAATTAGCTATTTTAAATCCTTGAATTTTTACAGTAGCAGCAGTGGGTTTTTCTTGCAAAAAAAAGTCTCCGTTGATTTTATTTTATTTTGTTTTATTTTATTTTATTTTATTTTTTTACACCTGCACATTTGCAATGATGCCCATGGGAGTGGACCATGCAAATTTTCCACCAATCGCATGGCCACTTGGCCAGGTTGACCACAGATACTTCTGGGATGTGCCAATCGGGCATAAACAGCCCACTAATCGTAGCCCAAACCCGAACCCTAAGCCTAAGCCTAACCCATACGCCAGTACACTGTCCTTCTAAGTGGGTCAGAGAGGCACCCAGAGGTGCACCCCAATACTCACCCTAACCTCACCCGTAACTAGCTTAACCCTAGCCCTTGCGCTAACCCGTCTTAACCCTAAGCCAGATCTACTTGCATTGCACTACATGCAAGTACGTGAGACACAGCGGGTGCAAAGAGTCTGCCAGTCTGTCACTTGTGGCTCTGGCTGACTCCTGCAGCTCCCTCCAGGAGCCCGCTACCCCCCCCCAAACCAGTACTAACGACAACGAAAAAACAAAAACGAACCGACTAATTTTTGCGAAATTTCACGAAAAACGGAAACGAGCCGAAACGGACTGCCTCCGACACACGACAACTCGAAAACGTCATTTTCCCTAGTCGTGCCCATCTCTACCCCAGAGATATTTTCTTGTCATTAAACATGAGATCTTAAAAATAATTCATATTAATTTTTAATATCCAATTTTGGAGTCAGATGCCAGGCAACAATTCTGGGTGTGTGTAAACAGATGGTACAGGGATGACAATACATCCAGAAACAATTACCTTCCCCATATATGGTTGTTAGTCCTATCCTAAGATGATCTATTCAAATCTACAGCAGCAGCAGCAGCAGCAACAACAACAACAGAATGACCAGAACAGCAGCAACACAACAGGGTGGACAAGCCACAAAAGGCATCCCAGTGAATAACAGCTGGGCAAGGAGGCAATATTGAAGAAATGGGTCTTCTCAGGTTTTTTAGCCACCCAGAGACCATCTGGAAGTGGGGTGGCTGAAAAATATTGTAAACAAACAAACAAACAAACAAACAAACAAACAAACAAACAAACAAACAGAGACAGTGACTTTTTGTCTTCTGCTGCCATCTAGTGGCACTTTACAAGAATGAGCTGGGAAATAATAGCACTGTAAGTAGTAATTGGGAGCAGCCTGGATCAAATGGAGTCACTGGTGCAGGTCCTGGGATGCCATTTGGTTTAATCCTATGTACAAATCGCATATGGATCTCAAGAAACCCTATATGGTCCAGAGCAGCCTGCTATCAATTTGCTAGTATCACTTTGCTTAAGAGAGCCACGTCACAATTGGTCAAATTAAATATTTCCTCAGCTCTGTGAATGGGGCAAGGAAATGGTAAAAAACAATTAAATGTGTATTAAAATGTGTCAAACTAAGATTAAGTATTTCCCTGCCTAATACACATAACTAACATGCAATATACACATCTAAAGCTGGTTTTAAAGTGATACAGCACATATACACTGCTTTAATACATACATTTCCACTCCCTTGGCACCTTCACAGTGCTGAGAAAGCGGTTTTCTTCATGATATTGGCAAATTAAAAGAAGGCTTGCTTTGGTTTATTTCCAGTCTTCCAATACTCTGGAAAGGGACCAAAAGAGAGCAATCTTAACCACACCAAAAGCATAGAAGTTCCTGATAAGAGCCAGAAAGGTGCTTTACTGTATTTAGGAACAAACAGGTCCACCACTGCAGTGAACCAAAGAGTGGGCAAAATACCCATGTAGTCACTTCTAACTGATGCTTAAGAGTGGAGATTTTAACCAGTCTGTTTCCATTAGGGTAGGAGACGGGGCTTTTGCTGCCCAGGAGGTCATCTGGCTCCAGGCAAGTACACCAGGAATTCTGTCCCAGAGTAAAAGGATGCAGGTGCATGACCCTAGCAAGCTATCTGGCCCCAGTATCAGGCAGCCAAGAGGAGGGTGAGTTTTCTCAGGATCAGGCCAATGCAGCTAAAAGAGAGACAATTCCCTGTTGTGAAACATTGGAGGAGGCAGTATCACAGAGAAGGAAAGGGTAGGGTGAAGCAGAGAGTCATCACCTATTTGGATTTCCAAAGATGTGTGGGAGGATGCTGGAGAAGAAAATGCCGTACTATTGCCTGGTTTGCTTCCTTGCAATAGGAAACAGACATAAAACATTCCAGCCATCTATTTGGACAAGGTTACATTAGCTTGGGCACCACAGTAGCCCTGAAGAGGCAAGTGATAGGCATGCTGTAGGAGGGGATGGGTAGAGATGAGCTGCAGAACTGGACTTCTTTTGTTCAACTAAAAGGGCTGCTTCCTGAACCAATTTTATTCTGCATTGGTAAAATCCAATGATGAAGTTCCAAACCTCAGGGATTAAACCACACACACACACACACACACACACACACACACACACACACACACACACACACACAGGATTTTAGGGTTAATTCACTGGAATACATCTGGTTAAAAAAAAGTCTATCATTGGACATGCCTATATAAAGTGCCTCAAAGAAGCACTGTCTATGTCATGCCAATGTTTAGCTAAGTGATCAGTTTCCTTCTAAATGCATAAAATGGTGTCTTACATGTCCGAAACATCTCTCTTTTCTGCTAAACCAAGCATGCCTAAAGGTCCCACAACATTTTTGGTATTGAATCCAGAGCAGATTTCCACTGGTTAATTGGCAACCAATAGTCTCATTTTCTGTTCCATTCTCATTGCATTGACATCAGATCTAGTGCTTTCTAACAGGCATTTATGAACAATGGTGGGCAGGGTGGTTTCATTCTCTAAAGGTGTAATTAACATTTCCAAAAATTTCAATACTGGCCTGAGTGCTGGAGGAAAGAGTGCGCTTCGCACGCTCGCAGGCTGTGCGGAGTCAATGGAGTCAGCAGTGTGATGCGGCAGCCAGGAAAGCCAATTCGATTCTTGGTTGTGTCAACAGAACCATAGTGTCTAGATCAAGGGAAGTGATAGTACCACTCTATTCTGCTCTTGTCAGACCCCACCTGGAGTACTGTGTCCAGTTCTGTGCACCTCAATTTAAAAAGGATGTTGACAACCTCGAGCGGGTGCAGAGGAGGGCTACCAGGATGGTCGAGGGTCTGGAGGAAATGTCTTATGAGGAACGGCTTAGGGAACTGGGAATGTTTAGCCTCTCTAAAAGAAGACTGAGAGGGGATATGATAGCTATGTTTAAATATTTGAAAGGATGTCATATTGAAGAGGGAACAGGTTTGTTTTCCATGGCTTCAGAGACTAGGACTCGGGGCAATGGTTTCAAACCACAGGAAAAGAGATTCCATGTGAACATTAGGAAGAACTTCATGACAGTTAGAGCTATTTGGCAGTGGAATATGCTGCCGCAGAGGGTGGTTGAGTCTCCTTCTTTGGGGGTTTTTAAGCAGAGGCTGGATGGCCATCTGTCGGAAATATTGTGATGGGGGTTACTGCATGGCAGGGGGTTGGACTAGATGGCCCTTGAGGTCTCTTCCAACTCTATGATTCTATGATTCTATGAAAGTAGCAGGAAGATTGCCAAGTCACTCAAAGTCAATGGCCCATATTTGGTTACTAGAAGATGCTCTAGTTGTACGCACTGCCATACTATTCCAGAACACTGTTTCATCATTTCATTACGTATTGAATTACTTCGTTATGTAATGAAATGGTAGAATGTGTTTGGTTATGAAACAAATGAAACAACATTTTTTCCTCTAGGAATGAAACGATTCATCCTACAGGAACCAAAATGGCAGGAGAGCTTCCTCAAGCTCTTCCCTGTAAGCCCCTGAAATTTGGAGAGGTTTGAGGTTCAGGGGGCTGAGTTATTAAAATCCAAAGGGGGTCCCCCCAGGAATAAATCATTCTAATTGAGTTAGAAGTCCAGAATTAAGCTGATAATAAAACCCCTGTGGATGAGCAATTATTGGCTTCCGACTCAATTAGAAATGATTTTTCCCTTAGAGGGACCCCCTGTGGCGTTCTCCCAAAGGGGAACATTTTGTTTCATTTCATTACAAAACTACTTTTAAAATTTTTTTGTAATGAAACAAAATGAAACTACTAATGAAGCGAAATGCTATATTTGTTTTGTGCACATCTCTAGTCACATACATATTACAATAGTGAAAATGTCAAATATTCCTGGTCTGGGGCTGTCAGTTGGTCTAAAGCATGGGTTCCATACCTTGGGGGTGTTTTTCTGGAGGCTGTCACCCTTATTTTTATTTCATTTTTTAATATTCATTATATTAAATACGGTATAAACAATGCTGTTTTGTTTTCATTACCTTGGCCCACAGACAGATACATTTAATATGAACCAGAACTGCAGGCATTGTAAAGCTCTTGGATGTTTATCTTTACTGCTTTGGGTGGGTTAACCTGTTATGCCTGTGTATCCCTCCTATCCTCCCCCCCCCCAATTCAAAAGAGTCACTCTCATTTGTTTTCCTCTGCTCCTCCAAGTGTTAGCCTGACTCAAAGAGGACTGAATAAGGCAAGTGTGCACTGAAGACTGGAACTGCTGTTGACCAAGATGGTGGCCGATGGAAAAGTTTCTGCTGCCATGGCAACAGCACCTTCTCTGAGGGTAGCGGTATTGGCAGCGCAGTGAATGGAGAGGGGACCTGCATGGGGAGAAGCTTCTGCGTCTTGCCTGGGTCGTGGAGAAGGAAGGCAACGGGGGGGGGGGGGGGGAGAGAACATGATGGAGAAGAATGGAGGAGGGGTCACAGATGGGCTTAAGGGGGTACTTTTCATTGACGGGGCTTTGTTTCAGGGGGAGAACACATGAAGGGTCATTTCCACACCACATACCCTGTTTGTTGCTGTGTAATTTTTTCTCTTTGTTATTTTATTAATTTTCTTGTATTTCTTATGTCTTTTATGTAAACCGCCCAGAATTCCTTTTTGGGAAATCGGCATGGTATACAAATAAATAAATAAATAAATAAATAAATAAATAAATAAACAAACAAACAAACAAACAAACAAACCTCAAAATACATTGACATTTCCCCCTCGCAAAATTTATCTGGTAGAGACAGATTTAGAATCCCTGATGTTGGGAAACATTGAAGGCAAAAGGAAAAGGGTATGGCAGAGAATGAGATGGTTGGACGGTGTCACCGATGCAACCAATATGGATTTGACCAAACTCCGGGAGGCAGTGGAGGACAGGAAGGCCTGGCGAGCTCTGGTCCATGAAGTCACGAAGAGTCGGATATGACTGAACGACTGAACAACAACAACAATAATAATAATAATTATGTGTTATTATATCAGTATTAATATATTAAGTTAGCCTGAAGAAATCTTTTGATATGCCTGCTTTATACCACTAAAATGCCTTTCTGTTCAAATGTGGTTGGGTGTATCACAGGATATTTGGCTATTATAAAAGGGGGTCACAACTCAAAGTTTTGAAAACACTGATCTAAGGTACATCCTATATAATGAACGTACTCTCACCCACCCTCATAGACCACAAAAACAAACAAACAGTATTGTTGCTATTTTCACTATTAAAGTGTTCTGTTTATATACTGCCCCATAGTACTTAAAGCTCTCTCTGGGTGGTTTACAATTCATTTATGCAGGCTACATCATTCATTTATGCAAGCTGGATCCTCATTTTATCAACCTTGGAAGGACAGAAGGCGGAGTCAGCCATGAGCCTGCTACCTGGGATTCAACCCGAGGTTGTGAGCAGAGTTTTAGC
Source organism: Phrynocephalus guinanensis (assembly GCA_037367245.1). Lineage (NCBI taxonomy): Eukaryota > Metazoa > Chordata > Lepidosauria > Squamata > Agamidae > Phrynocephalus > Phrynocephalus guinanensis. The sequence goes on along the minus strand of CM074734.1, from coordinate 103,019,710 downwards.
TGCAGTACAGGCATTTAACAACTGCACAGAGTTAACTTAGTACAGGAGGTGCTCATGGGTCAAACTGCAGTTTGTAAGAAATCATATAGCAGACTGGCCTGGCCAGTAAAACTAGTGGAGGAAGAGTATCTTTGACTGCTTGAATGGACAGAACCACAAGTGCTCCAGGTCAACAGTGGTGTGAAATTGGTTGATTCCATAACTGTGTCTGAAGGATTGATTGCATCAGGATATATTTGCTAATTATTTCTGTGTAAGAGGGTATGCCTTATGATATAGGCTCAAATCTGGAAAACTGGATCTACCTGGCTGAGAGGCTGGAGTCCGCCTCAGTGGTGAAGTGAGTACAGCCCACGTTCCCAGCCCAGCCGCTGGGTCGCCGACCACACGGGTCCAGTGTCAGGAGAGGAATATAAGCCAACCCGAATATAACCCATCATCTTATACTCGAGTCAATAAGTTTTACCAGTTTTTTTAATGGTAAAAAATGCCCTCGGCTTATATTCAGATCGGCCTATATTCGAGCATATATGGTAATTACAAATTAGAGCAGATGAGGGGAGAAAACTGCAGGAAATTACAAGGCCAAGGCCAACCCATGCTGGTTGGGAACTCACTATTCAAAGTGCAAGCTATATGAAATGTATACCATGGAGTTCCAGTTTCCTGTCTTTTCACTCTCAACTCTATCCTAAAGCAGAAATTCTCAGTGGGGGCCATGGGGAGCCCTGACACATTTGAAGGGAGTCACAGAGTCACAGAGTGGAACACATGAGAAACAGGGTGTCTATACATCTGTTTGTGCTGTATCCTTGTTTGACAGGGGACTCTGGAACCTGATAAAAGCCTCTAAAAGAGCCATGGCTGGGATGGGGAAGTGGTGGTGGTGGGAAGGTTGAGAATGGCTGCTATAAAGTACACCACACAAAGATAGAAAAAATAGGGAAACCTCATTGATTCCAATCTGCCCATGAATCTTTTTCTTTCTTTCTTTCCTGAAGCCCAAGTGAGCACTTTAAGTAAAAGCCAAACACATGGAGAAATTAAAAACCCTTCCCTAGTACACACTGCCCCATGTTCACTTACCTTATAGGAAAAGAAACAGAGATCTTAAGCAGCATGGTTTGCATTTAACATAATGTACAGCTTAGTCCTGGCAGGATGCTAGTCTTGATCGTGATTCTTTTTGTAAGGCTTGCTCACCAGTTTTTCCCTTCCATTAAAAAACACATCATAATTCAAAGATTTGTCTTGTACTCCACCACTGTTCTCATGTGCCTTTTAAAAATTCAATTTGCCCATTTTAGATTTAATTAAGAATGCCATCATGGACTCTATGGCTTTATTAATATTTGACTTCTCTCCTCCAGTGTTACAGAGAAATAAGCTAAAATCTAACAGAGGCTACAGTCTTGTACTTTAATCATTCTGCTGACAGGAAATAGAACCGGGTATATAATCTAAATAAAATACTGTAACTTCTCTAGGATCCATACAAAGCCAGACACACCACTGTCAAGACTGATTTGGAGGTGAAATTTCTCCAAATTTGGATAGGCTGGAGCAATGTTCCACTTGCTATGCTGTTGAAGGTGCACCCTTGGAATGGCAAAAGCAATACAGTAGGACCCCCATATCCACTGATTCATTAACAATTGATTCAGTTATGCATGGTTGGCAGACGAAAAAAATTAAATAAATAATTCAGCTGCTGCAAAGCAAGCTACTATCGCAAACAGCAACCATAAAGCAAGCTACTGTCACAAAACAGCAACTGTAAAGCAAGCTACTGTCAAAAAAGCAGTTTGGGGTTGTTGTTGTTTTGGTATTCTCTCTTATCCACAGTTTTCATTATCCATAGGAAGGCCTGGAACCAATCCACAGCGGATACTGGGGTTCTACTGTATTTTAAAAGAATCTCAACATGTTCCTCATTAGTTCTTGGCAATAATATGTTGTGTGGCACATTACTAGCATGTGGGATTGACCTTGCCAACAGAAGAGAAACAGCAAAAAGACGATCCAGTTCTCTCCAGTGGCCAATTCTGACTCTGCATCTCAGAAATATTTACAAAAATGGTATAACGAAGTAAGGACTATTGACTTGTAATTTAAAGGTCAAGAAAGGGGAGTTGAAAAAAAATGATATCTGGGGTAAATTTAATGAATATGTGCTTGTAAGAGACAAAGGGAAAGCTCCAACACCTGAATCAATTCAGTTCTGTTGAGGAGGACAATAAAGATGATGATTTCTCCAGGAGGTCCTGTTGGTGGAAGAGAACACAGTTGTTTTGTATTTTGTTTTAGTTTATATACTGCATTTGGTTGTGTTTCTCCTTTCATATTTTTAAAAAAGAAATATTTATGAAAGGCCAGAGCAAAGGATAGTCTCTGTGTCAGTTCAGATGAACAAATCAGGGGCATAAAACCTGGAAAATCCCTCTCAAAATATCATTTAAACTTTAAAGTATCTTTCGGAAGTAACACAGTCTGAAAACCTGTCGCTTAGCATAGCAAGTCATAACTAGAGTAGGCCCACTAATATAATCATCATATGTCATCAAGTCACTTCCAACTTATGGTGACCCTTGCCAAGGTTTTCTTAAGAACAGAATACAGTAGGAGCCTGTATCCACCAATTCATTATCTACTGATTCAGTTATCCATGGTTGGCAGAGGAAAAAATAATAATTCAGCAGCCACAAAGCAAGCTATTGTTACAAACAGCAGCTGTAAAGCAAGCTATTGTCACAAATAGCATCTGTAAAGCAAGTTACTGTCACAAACAGCAGCCATAAAGCAAGCTACTGTCAAGAAACAGCAGTTTGGAGGTGGGAGGGCAGGTGTTCTCTCTTATCCACTGTTTTCATTATCCACGGAAAGGCCTGGAACCAATCCCCAGTGGATATCGGGATCCTACTGCACTCAGAAGGAGAGATAGGCACAAATATTGGTTCAGAAGTTCAAGATGGTTTATACGTGGAGCACCACAGGTTGTGTGTGTTCCCATCCCCTGCCTCTCCCAACTGGATCACCAACTCACTAGCTAGCGTGCTCAGCTCATCTCCTCCTCTTTGACAATTTGACCAGTCTCTGGCAGGAGAACAAGCTCCCTGGGCCCACTTCCTTGGCTGATCACCCACTCAGACAATGAGAACCAGAACAGGCAAACATGTACTCTTGCTGGAGACTGGTCAAAGAGGAGGAGAGGAGTGCGCTCCAGATGGGTTACCCAGGGTTGGGAACCACTGTCCTATAGAAGATAAAGGGTTGGAGGACTACCACCACCAGGAAGCACTGCAGCAACAAATGAAGGCCCACAATGAGGCCTCGGGGTTGTCCAGGTATGTGAAATAGAAGTGTCTGCAGGTATAGGTTTGAGGGCTGAACCTACCAGAATTCTGAGTGGCATACCCTTAGCTGCATCTGCAGTGCAACAAGAGGCAAATCAAACACGTCTCATGGTGTGTTTGATTGGATTAGAGTAGATTAAGAGACTCACTCTCACAGAAGAGCCCCATATGCAACAAGATTACCTTTCCACCTCTGAAAAAGAACGCATTAACATCTATAACTAATGTGGGAATGGGGTTTTTACCACCCCTCAGCCATAACTGCAATTAGTGATTTTAACACTTACAACATGCAATTCTGCCTTGCACCCATTCCAACAGGAAGTGTGTGTGTGTGTGTGTGTGTGTGTGTGTGTGTGTGTGTGTGTGTGTGTGTGTGTGTGTGTGTGTGAGAGAGAGAGAGAGAGAGAGAGAGAGAGAGAGAGAGAGAGTCAGCAAGAGCTTGGTTCTAACCTCCTTCAAGTAGCCCACTGTCCCGGGTCTCAGCTGCCACTGTCCGGGTCTCACCTGCCAACCACCCACAGAGCTTTCAGCTGTTCTTTCCATCAGGCATCAAGAAGTGGAGTCATGGCAACTGGACTTCTTTTCCTTGAAAGATGGTAACGTTTCACTGCTCATCCAAACAGCTTCATCAGTCTTCATCCAGACTCAACTTCCAGATAAACTCACCTGGATGGCTGAGAATCTTCACAGGGCCTTTTTACACGACCCCTAAGATCCGCTGGCCACTTAAATTCGGACCAGAGATCTTACGGGTTCCTCGCTCTTCCTCTGTCTTCCTCTGTCCCCACCCCCCTCGGCACTTCCTGGTTGCTGGCTGCCTGAGGGATGGAGAAAAAAGAAAGAAAAGAATGCCTTCTTACCTCCCTTTTGTTCCTGGCAGCATTCAGATCTCTTAAAGGGGCGGGGCGCAAAAAAAGAACAAACGGAAGCCAGGAGAGCCCGCACTCACTATCCTTACTCCGGATCAAATATTTGTCACCTCCAAAAAGCAGGTACAAGAGAACTGCTGTTTGGTCTTGCTAAAGTGGGCGGGGTCGCACTTAATTGTCTGCAAAGTCCGGAGCTGGTGGATAAACATTTTTAAGGTCCGGACCTTGCAGCCATTTGCAGCGGAGCTTAGGGGTCGTGTATAAACGCCCACAGACATTTTCCATCAGGTGAATGGAAAGATCCACCAGTGAATCTGCCTAAGCACCCCCTCCCAATGCATTTTCAGATTCTGGAACTTGACCTTTTGGGGGCTTTTGATTCCTGGAATCTGCCCATCAAGTGAGCAGAAAGGCCAAGTTTCCAGGATTTCCGCATTTAGTATGGTGGTGCAGCGATGCTGAAGCCAGCAAGCCCTGGCTGTGTGCTTGTTGTGTTTTGTTGCAGCGTGAGTCTGGGTAGCCACACACATCTGTCTCTCTTCTATCAGGAGAACGGGGACAAATTCAGGCCGAGGCAACGGAGCGAAGAGAAACAGCCTGCCATTTCTTCACCGCCCCACCCCCTCGGAATGAGGGGGCTCGTCCTTCTCGCTGCCAGAGCCTCCTCATGTCAAGTGGCTTGGGCTCCATCAGGCCAGCGCGCCTTCTCCTTTCTCGCTCCCCACCCATCCCCTCGGTCCACTCCCGAGAGCTCGGCTCCACAGCGCCCCCAACCGGCGCACGTCGGAAAGAGGCGGCGGGAAGGAGGGGGGGGGACTACAGCTCCCGGCGCCCCAGGCTGGGCAGCCGCAGTTCGAACCGCTACCGCCACGGTCCCCCCCCCCCGTGTCTCTTACTCCCCCCCCCCCCACACCTCCTCCGCCGCCGCCCAAAGCGGAGTGCCGAGCGGAAGGGAAGGCGCCGCATGGCTGGCCCGGCGTGGACCGCGAGAGAGCGCTGACCAGTCGAGGCCACGGGTGGCGGTGGTGGCGGTAGCGGTGGACTGCTCGCTGGGTGCCCGCGGCTACGCTTCGAAGGCGAACCGGCGACCGGGCTGCGCGCTCGGAGGATGCAGGCGGCTGCAATGTTGCTGGTCGGGGACTGTCCCCCTCCTTTCCCGCCGCCGCCGCCGCCGCCGTTGCTACTGCAGTGCTAAAAAGCCACCGCCGCCGCCGCCGCCTTCTGCCTTGCAGAGGAAGGGCCATGTAACCGCCTCCGTCCGCCTCGCCTTGCCTCCCCCGCCCCGCAACCCGGGACAGCCACCGATTTTCCCTTCCCGACCCACCCACCCACCCGGCCAAGCCAGCGCTGTCCTCTCCGGGCAAGAAAGGGCGCAACCATGAAGAAACAATTCAACCGCATGCGGCAGCTCGCCAACCAGACCGTGGGCAGGTAAGCGCGGCAGAGGCGCGGCGGCGGCGGCGGCGGCGGCCAGTTGGCAGCGGGAGCCGGGAGGAACCCACTCCCCCATCTGTCCGGGATGCCCCCCTTTTGCCTACACGGGCTTTGGGGTACCCTTGGGAGAAGAAGATGGAGGAGGGAAGAGGCTAAGCAGCTCAGAGAGAGCACCGGCTCCGCCCGCGTTCCCCCCTTCCCTTTAGGGGACCCTCCGGTACACGTTTTGAGTTTGCTCGGGTTCCTCCGGGTTTTCCTGCCTGGCGCTGATATTATCCCGGGGCAGCCCGTGAGAAAGAAAGTAGCATTGGCGGCTGTGGGGCTTCCCGTTCCCCACCCCAAGAAAGGAAAGGCTCTCCCTCCTCGCCTTGCCCAGGGCCTGGGCGCCCTCCACCTGAAACGCCCCGGTGCCGGCTTATTAAGCAGCCGCGCGCTCCCTTATTAGATGGGATGCAGGAAGGCTGCTCAGTCTACTCTAGGGTCTCCCTGAGCATCCGGGGTGCCCCCCTTTTCGCCTCCGCTTTGGTCGCGTTGTTGGCTTATGAAAGCACGGGAGGTCTGGCCGGGGGCCATGGAGAGGAGGCAATGCCATTTGCAGATGGAGAGGCTGCGTGGGCCTTTAAGCCCGCTGGGGGAAAAAACGCTGTAAGGGGGGGGTAAGCAGGGAGCCTCTGTTTCCTGCCCCAGGGATGTGGGATTATTGGTTATCCTTGGTTGCCTTTTGTTGGAGAAGCAGGTGGAAACGCACATTTGGGTTGACAGCACCTCACCCCACCCTTTCAACCCACCCCATCCTTTTTTGGACCAGTTAGCTCAGATCATGGGGTCGGCTGGCTGTGGAGCCAGAGGTTGGGAGTTTATTTCTTTAGTTCCTTGGTAAAGGCTGAACTTGAGGATCTGAAAGGTCCCTTCCAGCTCTGCTCTAATATGATGATTATCTTATGCAGTGCTGTTGTAGTGGTTGAAGGGTGATTTGCAAGACCAGGAGGTGGGGGTGGGGAAGAAGACTGGCAGCGCCAAGGTGCTGCTTTTAAAAACGCAGGGACACCACTGGCCCTGTTTCTTTAAGCTTTCCAGCTCATCTCAGTATTTCTTGCTGATTTGCTTGCAAGCATCAGCTGGCCAAACCAGCTCAGCTTTGGGATCAAGTACGCCAAGCCCCTTCATAGCCTTGCTTTTGGGCAGTGCCGCTGCAAGCATCTTTCCTCCTCTCCTTCGTGCAGCTGTGCCAGGATTGGTTTGGAGTCATGAGGGCACTGTGTAGGGTTGGAGGTGCTGACTGGGCCTGCGCCCAAGGCCTTGACTTGGTCTGATGCGATTGTATAATTCTCGAAAGGTTTCGCAATATGCAGTTCCTCTATCCTCTGTCAACACCCCCCCCCCAAATAATGCAGCATTTTGGGTGGAGGCATGAGGAATCTGAAGGGCCAGTACAGATGAAAAGGAGCTGTGTAGCTGTCAAGAAATATGGGGGGGGGGCCCTCAAAAGAATTCTTCCGGGGGAGTGTCGTCTGATATTGCCTCCCAACCTATTTGTTTGATTTGCATTTGCCTGTGCGTCCCTGACAGCTGTAGTGAGTGGAGATAGCCAACACACAGGCTAGCTCTGTTTGTTTCAGGCTTGCAGGCTGTCCAGATGGGCAGTGCATCCTTCGCTTCTGACATGTGTCCCTCTTTGCCTCTCTTCTGGTAGCAGCCAGAGTGCTGGCTTCTTCTGCAGCCTTGATGGATGGAATAGCGAGTAAGAGTGTCTCCCCGTGGCTTGCATGGTCAGGAGTGTTGTTATTTCTTATCCTTTCTATGAAGATTGTGGCTCATTGCAATGCTGGCTCGCCTTCCACTGAGTTCAGTTAGATTGGACCATCTTGACAACTCAAGTCACGTAGGGTTTTTTTTGGGGGGGGGGAGTTAATTGCTTCTGCTGCTGCTGCAATCACAACAACCGTGGCCATGATGTGCAGGTTGCTTTTGAGTAATATGCCTAAAAGCAATCCTCTTGTGATGACCTCATTGCTTAGTTTATTACAAATTGGGAGGGATGCCCGTGCCCCTGAAACAGTGCAGTAGATTTGTGTATTTTCCTTTCTCTAGAGGCCATTTTAGGAAAGGGGAACTTCTGTTGAGTGAATATCTTGTGCATGAAAGCAGGTGGCCCATTAGCCAGAAGCACCCTGGTGTCTTGGTGGGGAGAGGGTTTGAGGCTCTGGTTTGGTCATTGCAAGGTCTGGTAATGGAACTGAGGAGCTTACAGGAATAATAGCAGCCAATTTGCAGAGCAAATGACCTAGATTAGACTTTGTAGTGGGAGGTGACTTGAGTGGGACAGAGGAATGATGGGGAGAAGTGGAACAGTAGACTATGCAAAGGTCATGTGACGTGTGTCATGTGATAAGTTGCTGCTGCATCTGCCTTGCTTATTGCACAAATCAAGGTGCCAATTGGACCAGCTGTGAAACCACACCTCCCCAGAATCATGAGCCACAAATACACTGCTAGTTTCCCTTCTAAGTCATTGGTGAAATAGTATTTATGCACACACATTGGATGGATGGCCTAAATGTGCTTCACACTTCTCTCTAGTGCCGTGTGTCTGATTTTCAGCATGAGTAGCTCTTTTTAAGATGGAAGTAAATAGATATCAATTAATTGTGGTGATCTTGATTATCCACCTAAGCCATGCATATTTGTTTTTTGCTTGTGAAGCAGCCTGCTCTGCCTTTTATGTTTTATTTATTTTAAGGAAGAAATAGTTTTTTGGGGATCCACTGAAACTTCCAGCCAGCTGATGTGGTCAAAAGTCTTGGTTTAGTTCTCTGCGGCTTTCAAAATTGTGACTCGGCTTTTTACAATCATAAAATGGTTTTAGAACCAATGAAATTCGAAATCTCAGCACATTTTAGCTTGCTTTCTTATTGGTATAGCTGGGAGAGGCAAACACTCATAGGTTTTTATAAATCTCTCCCCCCCCAAAGAACTGTTCTGCAATAGTGTATCTGTTTTAAATGAGAGAAGCTTAAAGTCATGTATGGAAAAGAGGATCCTGTTGCATCCATGTCTTCTTTGGGGGTCCCCACAAAGGCATCTGGTTGACCATGGTGGGAGCAGAATGCAGATCTTTCCTGTGATGCAGGAGTTTCTTAACAGTATATGCTGTAACATATTGGTAATACAAATACTAATGGAAGAAGTCTTCCATGTATCTGACCATTTTGGATTAGTTTGGTGCCATTGGTTTTTATGCATCAACAGGATACTATTTATCCTGCATTTTGTGGTCATAGGTCTCAAATATTTGGGTTTGTTAAAGCCTAGGCAGACAGCAGTGCTAGATATGGTGGGGGGGGGAGAGGACTGGGTCTACATGGAATCAGCAAAGTCTGGTTTGTTTTTTTCCGTGGAAATAGGATGTGTGGGAGATAACCTTGTGGCCCTTAGCTTGCTTGCAGTGCAAAAGTATTGGTAAAGTAGCCATTGTGAGTTACTGTGACAACGACAACTTGGCTGGTGCTGAAGACAAAGCTGGAGGTAAATATTGGGTGTTGGTTAAGTTGAAATGTTTTGTGGTAAATGAGAAAAATGCTTGAATTACCTGATAATGTGATTGCAGGCAAAAAAAAAAAAAAAAAGAAAAACAAAACAAAACAAAAGACACAAAACCAAGACTTTCCTATTTTAATGCAACGTTTTATGGACATGTCCACTTCTTCAGACATATAGTGGCATATTAGTGATATAAATGATTGTTTTGGTTTCACCTTTGTAATACATAATGGCTGTTGCTAATTACTGGGACAGCCGTTTGTTACAATGCTTTTGTATGCCTTCACATTTCCTCTTTACTGTCCTTCATGAGATTAATTTGCTAGGAGCCAGGGCCTTGCTCTTGCCATGTCAGCAAAACGACTGCCTTCCTCCTCAGGTCTCAATATTTGTTCAAAATATTTCAGTGGCCATGCTGGCAGGAAATGATGGAAAGGCAAGCACACCTAGACGGGACCATTATAGGGAAGGCTTCTCTAGGGAATCACATTTACTTTCCTGGCTATATGTGCATGTGTTGTGTCGTTACAGTCGTGACCGACTCTTCGTGACTCCATGTCCATGGAGTTTTCTTGGCAGGACTACTGGAGTGGCTTGCCAGTTCCTACTCCAGGCGCCTACAGCACCTGGTATTCCCTGGTGGTCTCCCATCCAAGTACAAGCCAGGCCCGACCCTGCTTAGCTTCCGAAATCAAGCAAGATCAGATGTGCTTAGGGCATCTAGGCAGCTTTCCTGGCTATATACCTCATCATGAATGTGTTCTGATGAAATAGCTCACTACTTCAAAGGCAGATGGAGTCTTATACCAGGGATCCTTTAACTGTTTACTTGGAACTAAATCCTGTTACATTTAAAGGGAGCTGACTAGCAGGCAGAGGCCCTTCTTTTAATTAGCGGTTGATTAAGGTTTTCTTTTTTAAAGGAGACTTTTCTTATATTTCTGTTTTTTATTACTGCTTTTACTTACATATTTTAAAATATTTGTTTAATTTTTCAAATATTGCAATTATTTGCTGTTTTCACTTTTGATATTGTTTCTTTTAATCTTGTAAGCTACCTGGATCCTTTTAGGTGAAAAGTGACATATAAATATTTTAAACAAATAAATACATTCCCTTAGCTAGGATCACCCTCCACACATCTTAAAAAGACTGTATTGGAAAAGGAAATAGTTTTATAAAGCGTTTAGTCTCAGTTTATATTTCATTTAACTTTTAGGAAGGGATGCAGTATTTAACATATTTTAAAATCATTTGTTTTAAAAAGGCTTTTTTTTAAAAAATGGTCATTTCTTTACAATACACTCCTTGAAAGCGTACTATATTTCTTTCTTAAAAAGAGTTACAAAGTGGTTAAATAAACTAGTGGAAGATTTTTCTAACAGTTCTTGCATAATAATTAACCTCTCTGTGTTGAAGCAATATTCTTCTAATTCCCAGATGCTATAAAGAGATAATAGGATAGGATAGCGGTAGCTGTCATGTCCTACTTAGGCTGATACAAATTCAACATGCAACAACTGGATGTATTTCCTCTCATTTCCAGAATAAACTCTTTTTGACCACGTAATCTGTATCTATCCCAGTGTTTCCTCTTAAAAATTTCAGGCCAGGCAGAGGTCTAGGTTTTATTGCTGAGAGAACCTTGGTCACCCTGGTGGTAGATCATATCTTTTGGGAAAGGGAAAGGATTGAGTGCAACCTTGATGCTTCTTTGGATTGCCTCAGTAGATTGTGATACTCGCTGGATATTGTGATCCCTCTTCCTGCTCATGCTCTAATAAGGGAGAGTGAACAAGGAGGAAGGGAATGAGATTTAGCCGGGATATATCCTGGATCTTTTGTGGCCAAGATTCCTTTGAACTAAAGATTCACCCCCATGGCTGATCTAGACCGATTTGCGGTATATAAGTTCTGAAGGACCGACAATGGCTGTTTAAACCCCTACCAAGATGCCTTGGGTCCTTCTTAAGAAGAAAAACGGGGTAGAAATGTTTTTTAAATGTTTTTCACACTTTGCTATTTCAGCCCATTTGTTTCTTTGGATGATGAATTTGCCTTTGGTCAAACTCACCTTGTCGTCATGGCAAATGGAGAGGGGGTCCCCTTCACTCATCTATCCATTCTGTAGTGTTTTGACCTATGTTTGCCCTTTAAGAGAACACCAGAGAACACCAGAGAGAGAGAGAGAGAGAGAGAGAGAGAGAGAGAGAGAGAGAGGTTGTTGCGTCTTGAGGCTGTTCATGCTTCAGTAAAATCTCTTTTCTTGCATAAGCACTGCCATTAATTTTGGGGTTTTTCCAGATGAGAGCAATTAGCCATCTGGTCATCTTTCCCACAGAAATGTCTTCTTTGAACAAGGAAGAAATATTTGTGTGTAGAGCTGGAGGTGGTGGCACAACTTGTGTTCGGTCATATGGTGGCACTGAATATATCTTATCTCCACCTCCACCCACCCACCCACCCACCTGTGCCTCCACATATTCTGTTTTTCAGGCTCTAATTGTGCACTAAGCAGACATCTTCACTGAGCTATGAATAAAAGAAATCCAAAAACATGTCATTGGATGTTTCCTGAGGGCTGATCTCTTGCAATGAAGAAACTAATTATTGTTTCTCCATAATTTTGTTTCTCCAACTGTCAGAAGATACCTCTTTGGCCATCACAAAACTCTTTCAGAGATCAGCTTATTAACAATAACTGTGGCAAGAGGCCCAGTCAGTCTGCCAATCAGTATGCATCTGCCTTTTTTGTTTCTTTTTCTTTCCTTTTTAAACTGGAATCATTTTCACTTATTCTTGCATTGCTTGGACCTTCATCTTTTAAAATATTAGAGTAAGGTTGTCATTGGGCTGCAGAAAAGAGATGGGGAGACAAAGGCAGCAGAAGCTGTTAAATTAAATCATATTTTTTCAGCAGTAAGTATTCCAGAAAACTAAGTTCATCATTCTGGAAGGATGATAATTCATCCCCCTCTCCATCGCACTTATTAAATCCATAGGATGAAAGTAGCATTGGGTAATCTGCATTGCAACTTCAACTTTCACATGAAAACATGCTTGCTAGATATTTTCCTTACATCTGACCTTATCTGCTGGAAACAGAGGTGAAAAGTGTTATAAACAATACACAGGAGAATTGTTTTGCTCTTAGCCTCCCTTCTTTGGCCTCTAAGGCTGGATTTGGTCCTGGTGGGGTGGGAGGGATATATCTTGATGCGTCTTAATATGTTGTGGGCAGCTAGCGTACTATGTAACCATCTTGATGAAGGGCTGAGATTTGCTTTGGATATAGGCAGCAGATCACTAACAGATTTATTAACATGAATAAGTAGGTCCTGCCATAATAAGATGTTTAAGAGATTAATTTATAGTGCTGCCAGTTGGAGAAGCGATATGAACAAAAAGATGCTTGAATGTTGACTGACTACAGTTGTATGAAAGCAAAATCTCTCTCTCTCTCCCCCTCTCCCTCTCTCTCTCTCTCTCTCTCTCTCCCTCCCCCCCCCCCCTCTCTCTCTCTCTCTCTCTCTGTGTGTGTGTGTGTGTGTGTGTGTGTGTGTGTGTGTGTGTGTGTGTGTGTGTGTGTGTGTGCTTTTGAGACATCCTTTTCAGGGCTATACAACTTTGAGGCCTAAAGAAAAATAATATTTTTGCTGCCGCAGGATTTGAGAAATGTTCCTCTGTGGTTTGGGTTTTTTTTTTTTTTTTTTTTTTTCTCTCAGTTTCATCTGCTAACTGATAGAATACAATACACAAGAAAGTATTGAACCTGGATGTTAAAATAAGATATAGAGAAGTTTTTAGAAAAAGGGGGGGTGGGATATAGAGAAACTGGGTGTCTGCTGATGGACATCTGTATGCTGAAAGAGGCACGATAAAGAGCCCACAGACTACACTTACGAAGTGGGTATGGACCAGAACGCTTGCTCCTCGGGGTATTGATCCAGCAGCATTCCTGCTCATGGGGCCATTTTCCCTCTGAAAGACCTTTCCTCCCCAGGAAATACTTGAACAGATAACGTTGGGCGTGCTTGTGGAAGTGAAAGGAAAGGCTTCCCTTCTTGGCCAGCAGACATGAACAGCCAAGAAGAATGTGGCTGTGGTGCTCATCCCCGTTGAATGAATTTCTGGAGTTAAGTGCTTGCTGGACGCCACATTTCTTGCTTCTTGTTCTGCCACATTTTGATGAGACTGAGCAACATGTACTATCACTGTTGGACAATGGCAGGGCCAAACCTTTACCAGTGGTGGGCTTCTGCCTTCCTGGGGGCATGATTTGCTCTAAAAGGCTGTCTGTTCTGATTCTTTATGAGATAACTTTTCTTGCCCTTTAAAATAAATCACAAATGCTAAGTGACAAAGGAAGGCAATTGGAAGATTCATTTTGCCCTTAATGGTGGTCTTTTAGTCATTATTACAGTGATGCAGCCAAAGTGGGGGTTGCTGTCAAAGCTTTCTTGGTTTTCTGACCTTGATCAGAAAATGGTAGCTGCTATTAGAGATGTTTTTATTCATCCCTTTGTACAGACACACACACACACACACACACACACACACACACACACACACACACACACACACCTTTTCTGACACTGTCCTATAATAATTTTTTTAAACTTTGCCATCCTGGAGCCAGCTAGGAACATTGCTTATAGCTCAAAGCCCCCCAAAATTAAAACATAATTTTTTAAAAAAATTGAACCTTGTTGGCTTGGAGGCCACAACAGTGATGCAGCTGTCCACAATGGTGACAATGGTGGTGGTGGTGGTGGCAGCTGCCACTGTGCAGGGGACAAGGCAGTGCAGTGAGCTCGCATGTCAGAGGACAAGGTGGGTATGGGAATGGTGTACTGTACGCTTGCTTGTTTGTTATAAGCCCCAACAAACTGATTCATGATTCATTTGTTGGAGGGGGACAAAACTCATGGTTTGTTACTGTTGACCAACCAACCACAAATCAGGACAAATTGCTGTTTTTGTGGTTCATCCCCATCTCTAGCTATTTTTCTAATAATTCCTGTTACCTAGTTTTCAAATGGCCGCTATGCTGTTGAATCTTGTTTCCTGATTTACGGTGAAGATTAACTTCTAAGATCTCATCTCCAGTGGATTATGCAGTCCTTTTAAAAGTGGGCAAGTCATTTCTTTCTGGCTGTGCTGTACAAAACTGTCTTACAGGGAAGCAGGCTGTGGCACAACACTGTCTTGTCAACATTGACTGCCCGTAGCACTACAGGATTCTGAGCAGGATTCTTTTCCAGCCCGTTTCTGCAATTGCCAGCCATTCGACTTGGGACAGTCTATTCAGGGCACTGCCCATTCATTTCAGCTCTTCTCCTAGTTTACTGGCTCTGTTCCTAGCAGTTATAATGACATTGCTTTCCATGATCCATGGTATTATCATGACATGGCACAGAGGCATACCTGCAACCCACCTGGATGGAAGGAAGAGGTCTCCATTGGAGTGTAGCATCAAGTCTTCATTTGTACCTTGTTCAGCTATGCAAAGTTACACAGCTTCTGCTTCCAAGAGCATACTATATGCACCAGTTGTCAAACTGCGTAGGGGTTACAGAGGTCAAAACATATATCCCAACTTGTGCCTGACGCAACGTTTACAGCTGTAGTGTTAATTTATACCAGTGGTTCTCAACCGGTGGGTCCCCAGATGTTCCTGGACTGCAACTCCCAGAAATCCTGGCCATCTCAGCTAGTGATGAAGAGTTCTGGGAGTTGCAGTCCAGGAACATCTGAGAACCACTGATCTGTACCATCTATTGCTGCCCTTTTCCATGCCTCCAACAAGGAATGGGCCAGCATGTTGTTCATTAGCTGAAGCTCCCAATATAGGTCTGCCTTGTGTCATGTTTTTATAACATAGTGTCTTAAATATTATTATTATTATTATTATTATTATTATTATTATTATTATTATTATTATTATTATTATTATTATTATTATTATTATTATTATATACACTAAAACAAAGACTTTTATTAGGGACTAGTTGATACCCTTCTTTCAGATACTGTTAAGGAGGCCTAAGTGCCAAGTGTCTTCCTTGCTGAGGGCATTTGAGTATATCTAGATCAGAATCTGCTGTTTTCCTGATTCTGGTCTCCTGATGTGCCTCGGCCAGTGTATATAGTAATAAACGCTAAGAGTGTGTACTTAATTTATATTATTGCTTTTTTTTAAAAAAAAACACTGAAAGTTAAAGGGAGTTCAAGGAAATGTACCCATACTCTCTCTTTATTAAGGCTTTCAGACCTCTTTGCTTTTGTGGCTCTTCATGTCCTTTTTCTTTCCTCCAGAATTTGGGCAGATGGCGACAAAAGAGAGGGCTTCCTAGCTGGTACTCCCACAGTAGTTTTGGGATAATCACCAAAATAATACCACCATCTCAGGTCTTGTAACATATGTTGTCCTTTTGTTTTTGTTCCTGTTGCCCAGTTTGACTTTTATAATCCGTGATGTGTTCTATGAAACTATGCTGGATATTTCAGCTCAGTTGATTTTTTTTGTTTCTCATAGATGTGGTTGTATTCTTTTTGTGTTTTAACTATGCGGTACCTTGATAGACTTTGTCTATGGGAGGTTCAAGACATTTTGAAAAACATCAACTGGTAGAGAGTTGTTGCTGCCTTTATTGCAATGTATGTGTTCCTCCCCAGGCTTTGATCTCTCAAATAAAATAAAGAGTTTATTTACTGACCACTATGCAGGTTTCATTATTCAAGTTGTCTGGAATGGGTTGTAATCAGAAGGGGGTAGTAATTAAGCCACTTATAATAGTTCATTTTCTTCAGCCACATCCTCTTCTTAATTGCTCCTTGATTCTGAGCTTCTCATGTTTTGTCCTTGGTCACTGACTGGAGTAACTGGTCTGGGAGGAAAGGACAGCTACCTCCAGATGTGAAAAGTGGTATCTATCTGTCAAAAACCTGGACTTCCTCTCATGAGTATGCCTTGAAAAGTGGGGCAGTGGAAACGTAAGTCACCCCTTCCGATCTTCCCTCTTACTACTACTTCTTTTAAATGAAAATGACAAAACCTATGATCAAATATTTATAGCTGAATGCAATGAGAATTATGGGTCCAGATTTGAAGGTAAAATGCCAACACTTTCTCCCTGCCCTGGGGAAACAGTAGACATAGCTGCAGTGAGCATGTACAAATTAGCAGCTGTTTGAGAGTGTAGGTAGACAAGGAGTAAACAGGGAACCCCTCAGGGATATTTTCAGGCAAATAGGTTTCTCTTCTCAGAAATGGCAGCAAGAGAAATTGCCTTGACTCTGGAGGGGACTCTTCTACAGCCAGCCACTTTTGTTTTGTTTTGTTTACCACCATTATGAATAACTTTAAGGGTGGTCTGTAGGAGGGACCTTTGATTTGAACCTTTGCTCGGGAGCTTTGAAAGAGGTGGTAGAGACTTGCTCTTTAATGTGGCAGAGTAGCAAACTCCGGCAGCCGCTAGAGGTGGATTCTAATTGAGAGCATAATAATGGCTCTAAGTGCTTCATGCTTTGTGTTCAAATAGAGTGGCTGCTTCTTTTTTGCTACAACACAATTTTCTTTTTTTTCTCTTCCCCTCAAAGAAATACCCATCAATTATGTTGAAGATGCTGGCTGGAGTGCTCAGTGGTTTAGCTGCCTGGCTGCAGAGCCAGAGTTTGGGAATTTGAATCCCTGCAGGGAGAAGAGTCAGCCTATGTGGCCTTGGCCCAGCGGCATAGTCCCAGGGCGCCCTCAGAAGAAAGGACTTGTAGACGACCTCTACTTGAAAAAAAAAAACACAGGAAAAGAGTTGCCATAAGTCAAAACTGACTTGACCACACAACATGATGATGATGATGGTGGTGGTGGTGGTGGTGGTGGAGAATATAAAAAGGGGAAGAAATTACCAAAGTGGAATAGTTATAACCACAGATACTGGTTTTGCAGTGAAACATGCCAACAATTCTTCTACCCCAGTCTCCCACCACCAGCACTATGGTGCCTGTCAAGTGCCTACTAGGGCAATGAGTGCTATAATCCTCAGCTGGCATAGCTCTAAGTATGGTAGTAGATGTACTCCTTCCACTCTCAGAAGTCCTACTCTATCTAGCCGCTGATACGGGATTCTGAGAGTTCAAATACCCAGAGAGATAAAACTTGAGAGTTGCTGTATTAGATGGCTCGGTCTTCATCAAGTTGTATGGTGTCCCCAGACCACCGTGGCTTTGTGGGAGATCAAATAAGCACAGCTTGTTGAGTCTTGGCAATGTGCTGTTCTGGTCCCTGTGTAAGGTATCAGGACTTAGTATTGTGCTGAGCAAGACTTGCTGCACAGGAAATGTGTAAATGTAATACATGCAAAAGTCAAGCACAGTTGTATATGGTATACATCATGGTCCCCTGTTAGCTATACATCAACACAGATAAAGCATATTTTTTGATGTAGTGGGAGTGATAGAGGTTAGGGAGAAGAAGAGTCAAAACCTTAACTTCCTCATCCTTCACAAACTCTGCTATACTAACTTGGGGAAGACTTTGCAATTGGAGCATGCAGTCCAATTCTGTGCTCATTTTCTTCACTTTTGGAGTAAAATTTTGAACTACTGGTATTTTTCCCCGAGGGGGAGGGAAATGTGTCAAAAAGCAGCTTTCCTTTCCTCCCCTTGTCTCCTCTCCCCACCCTTGCGTCCATATCATCTTGCTTTTCTGTCTGGGTAAGCTGGTTTGCTTTTGTCCAAAAGTCATGTATGCAAGTGACCCTGCAGATATTAATTTAAAGTCACATGTATCTGCTACTGGCTGCAGACCCGTAGGAATTTCCTTGCCAAGTCTGTATGCATCAAGGCACACAGAGTCTCTCCTTTAAATAAATCATCCAGTTCAATAATTGATGGGTAGAAACCATGGTTTTTTTAAAAAAAAACTTGTACAGGGAGCTGGGGCAAAAGAGGAGACTGTAACTTTGGCCTCTGATTCTGCTGATGATGATCGTATGAGCTACAACAAGGGTGATTCATCTTAACAGGGTTGTTGGGGGAAGTCATAGCTGAGCCCTTTAGTAAACAGATATGCATTTCTGTGGAGAGCTGGGATGCTGCATGTGTGAATCCGATGATGATTTCTAAAAAAGTTTTTGGAGGGATGTACCACTCTTTTTGCCAAAGGAGGCTAAAAGGTCTGTTGGCATTAATACCTGAAATAAGGCTGCCCTACTCTATGGTACGGACAAGGCAGGTGAAGACAAGGTATTGCAAAATTATTCTCCTGCCCCCTCAAGGTAGTACAGTATTTTGTGGTGTTCTTTACAAGAAGGTGAACCTGCCAGAAAGGCATCTTTGAGCAAACTCAGAAAAATTGCACATAAAATATTTTGACATAAACAATGCTTTCTAACAATAGTGGCAATTTTCAGTAATTCAAAACCTTCCCCTCTCATTTCAAAGTCAAAGGATCTGCCTTAGATCCTTTTCCAAGGAGAAAGGTGGGGTAGAGACACTCAAAAAATATAAAATAAAATAAAAAGATAGTTTTCTCACAGAGTAAATAAAAATCAATATTTTTTGAAAAAAATTGCTTTGATTTAAATTTTAAAAGTAATTTTAAAAATGTTTAATCAGACAAAAACAATTTTATTAAAATCAGATATACCCTGCTTCCTGACAATGAAAGCAATTAAAAGCAAAAAAGCAAAGTGTACTGATTATATAGCACTCCGTAGTACTTAAAGCACTCTGTTGGCAGTTTACATTTTAATTCTGCAGGCAACACATTGTCCCCCCTGCCCCTGGCAAGCTGGGTATTCATTTTACTAACTTTGGAAGGATGGAAGGCTGAATGAACCTTGAACCTGCTTGCTACCTGCTACCCAGGTCGTGCACATAGTACAGCAATATAACCACCACACCATGAGGCTCATATAAATGCTTCATTGAGCTAAAGTTGTCTTGGCTGATGTCATCATTAGCTTTGTGTTGTGGAACTTATACATGCGACTTTGTCTTCTATGTTTATTCATATTCCCATGGAGTCAGGAATCATGACCCAGGTGAAAGTAGACAATTGACAAAGTGACAGTGCATGTTTAATACAAGATTACTATCATGGTGTTAATTACTTGAAATTGCAAACCATAGGCAGGGCAATAACCTGTACGCTAGGTAGATTTAGCTGTCATAGAAACGCTATAAGATGTTTTGGGGGCAGAGGCCAGGGTATGTCATAGGAGACTATTCTCTACTCATGAGACATTACAAAAAGCTGGGTTGTTAACGTATGCAGTACACTAAAGAGCTTTGATCTTTACTTGGACCCCTTTTCCTACAGTAGTCATTTCAAAGCAAAGTGTTCCGCTTGTATACCACCCCATACCACTTCAAGTAGTATCTGGGCGGTTTACAGTTTTTAATTACAGTATGCAGGCTACACATTGCCCCCTCAGCAAGCTTGGTACTCATTTTACTGACCTCAGAAGAATGGAAGGCTGAGTCAATCATGAGCCTGCTACCTGGGATTGAACCCCAGATCATGAGCACAGTTTTAGCTGCAGTACAGGCCTTTAACCACTGCGCCACAAAGCTCCTACTAGTGTCACTGGTTCAACCTTTACAATAAACAATAAACAGTGTTCAGGGCTCCTTGTAGCAATGTGCTCACCTTACCTGTGAAGTCTGGCAAGTGGGGGGATTTTTGCAGCATCTCAGTAGGGCAAAGATCAAAGTCCAATTATTGCATAATGTTTGGCTTTGTGGCAAGAGTAGTCAAGAAAGAGCCTAGACCCAGAGATGTTATTATATTATGTATGTTTACCTGTATCTATAATGTATGCACATCCATGTACACATGCATATGTGACTGTATAAAAATAGATACACATGTATAGGTAACGTAATTAAACAATTTATCCCATCTTTTCAGAATGTGCAGCCTGGCCAAGGGGAAAGCAGCATCGGCCACGCAGAGCAATGATCCCCGGTCCTTCCCCGGGCTTTAAGGATTATAGGGATAATGTGCCTGAGCTTCTGTGATTGATTCTATTGCATCAACTTGAGAACAAAAAGTGCCTGCGTAAAACTGGATGTGCCTGAGTCTCCATGTCTTAAAGGGATTCCTGCTACTGCTACCGAATACAGTATTACACTGCCTTAGAATGTGGTGACAGTCTTTGTTGGCATGTGTTGTGTTGTTTGTAGTGTAGGCATGTTATATCTTGCCAGGGTTAGTTGTACCTCCTAAAAAGTCAGAAACAGAAGGAAGGGGTTAAGATGTGCTTTGGAAAGCCACAGTGTGGCACGCATGGCATCTTTGGAGTCCCATTCTATCTCTGTGCGCCTGGCAGCAGCAGTGTTGCACAGGCGAACATTTGCCCAGATTCCCTGTTTGCTGCTTGGGTCCTTGATTTAGCTTCAGACTGAAGTTGCCATATGCTGCAGGTGAGACAAAGCGCTTGTGCAACCTGTGACTGTCCCAGAAACATTTCCTTCCCTCTAATTGCGAAAGTTAACTTTTTAAGAAGCATCAGTATAAGTGGATCTAACCCTTGTGTGGCTTTTTCAAAGAGTTCACTCTTTCTGGGCCTGCTTCCTGAGAGTTCTTTTTTGTCTTGAATCTGATGCACTAATAAACTCAGTGTGTATGTTGGACAGGAAAGGAAAGGAAGCGATCTTGTTAAGGTACCGCATATCCTGCCAGTGACAAGTAGGTCTGCCCATCATTTCCTGGTGCTTTCTCGCTTTCTCCCAGTTCCTCCCTTGTTTGTGATCTTTCCTTCTTCTTTTTCTTCCTTTGCTGTAAAATTACTTTTTATTACAGTTGTGGTACATGCTGAGGTTGAAAAGGTATTATGGGGAACAGAGTACCTTGTAAAAAAGGTACTGACCCCCCCCCCAAAAAAAAAGAATACCTGGAAACTGAAGCTGCAGTTAGCAGATGCATGTAGTCTGTGGTTTGGATTCTGCCACTCCTCCTCCTATGCATTTTGGAATATATTCTTAGGGAAAAAGCTGGTGTCCTAATTTCTGTATGCTTCCATGTTTTAGTTGGCAGTATTTCATAACAGAGCATAGAGGTACTCCCTGAACCTTAGGGGAAACCATATTCATAAAGCAAGAGTAAATTGGATAACAGTATGCACTTTTCCCATACATCTGATTACCATCTTGAAAGTTGCTTCCCTTTTCTACCTAGTGTCTTTGGCCTCCACCCTATTTCTTGACACAAAAGGGTCATGTAAAAGGTTGCCACTCTAAAGTAACAACAGCTATTGCCCCAAACAATTCACATGTTTGTAGAGTATTTGGGGTTCTTGGGGAATGCAATTCTTTTGTACCACGAATGAGCAGAAAATGGTTTTCATGTGGCTGGTAGCCATGTACGCTTTTAAAAATATATGTTTAACCCATTAACAGTACCAGAACAAAAAAAGGTAAACGTGTAGAATGAAAATAACTATGGCAAGTGTGAAGTTATTCAGTAATGCCTGGAGCCCAGACTCTATAATAGTGGTGGCAACATCCCTTTGGGACTGGAAGGACAGGGGGATACCAATGGATATGAAGCCAAAGTCACCAGTAGATGGGGTTAATGAGTCTAGTTTTGATTCGAGGTTTCTCTCCCGCAAGGGTGTTTCTGTACATTTTTATAACCTTTAATAGGTGAGCAATCTGAAGCAGAGTCTCCTGCATCTGTTCAGTAGGCTTCCATGCTGCCATACTTGATTCTGAACACACGGCTAATGCTACCTTTTCCTGTCATCAGTTGTGGTGAGATCAGTGCCCCCTTGGATCTTACTGTGCATTAGCCGGCACTGCACTTAAAAAAAAAATCTGGTCCCAACTGGAAGATTTCAACATGCTTCCCTTAGATGCCTGTATCTTGTACTTGCCTGGGTTCTGGAAAAAACTGTGTGCCATCATTAACAGCATAGTTGCCAAGATTTAGAAACACAACACAGACAATAAATAATCAAATCTTAAGCTGAGAAAATTGGTTGATCTCCTTCAACACTGTTTGTTCCAAAGGGCTAAGTCTCGCCCCAGCCTCAGAGAGCTGAATAGGGGACACGGGCAACTTGGATAGGTTTTCCGCCTCCATCTTTATGGAAACTTGCCCAGTATGGTGCCCTATTTGGCATCCTCATGCTGTCTTCAGAAAACCATTGTGCAGAAATGAGAAAGGTATGCTTGGTTTGCAGTACTGGGCATATTTGCAAAGGAGTTAGACCCATTTAAATCACCGGAGAGACACAACTATTGCAAGCCAGTTAAATGTCAGGGAGAGCACTGGACATGGGTGACCTGAAAACCCCAAGAGTTGAATAAATTGTGTGGGTAGAAAGCTTTTCTCTCCCCCCCCCCCGCCCCTTGAGTGTAACACCAGAGAGCAAAGTGTGGTCCACCATTTGCTAATGGACTTCAACTCTCAGCATTCCCCATTTTTGAACGAGTCGGGAAGTCATAGCATCATTGGAAGGGGCCTAATAAAAAACAAAATAAAAAAACCCTTGCTTAATGCAGGAATTGAATTCAAAGGAGATTTGACAGATGTTTGTCCATCTCACATAAATGCAGCAGCAGCCGGAGGATCACGCTTTTCGTACTCCCAAGGTTTATGTACTTCTGCCTGCTCTTGAGATATGGCAAAGTAAAACTTAACAGATGAAGAAGCAGTGTGTCCAATCTTTGCATTTTATGCTGGAGGAGGGGCTTGTAGGGACATTTTGATGCTATCCTGCATAAAATATTTAAAGTACAGCACCATCCCTATCAAGGTCTTGCTGGCAACATGTATTCAGAGCTGCAGCCACTTGGGACACAAGCAGCAATTTATGACTGTAATGCATATTTTATGCCACTGTAGTGCTTTCTCTAGTAAGAGGCAAGCCAGACAAGGGATATAACCTGGGTGCTAAAATATTTCTTGGCATCCGAAGGACAGATTTCAGTCAGCCAAGCTGAGCAAGAGAAACCCCCCATCCAGGTGTTTGGATGCCACACTTGGACTTCTGAGTTTTTGGAAGGGCGAAGTGGAGGGGTCACTAACTTGGCTGTGATGTGGACTGTTGTGCTTAACCTTGCTTTTCTACGGCTGATTCAGGGATTAAAAGCTGCTGCACTGAGAACGATAGAAGGGACTGCTTGGGAGGGTTCTTCTTGCCCCCAATGGCTTGCTGTTGCTCAGAAGATGGAGGAATGTTGCAGTCCTTCAGCATAATGTTTATTCCAGCTTATCGTAAGGGGAACAGGAATGTTGGCAAGCCCCCTTCCATTGTTGCCTTATCACTTTATTCCTCCAGGTGGAATCTGAGGAGACAGAAACTTGAAGTCCCTCCAAAATGGCAGCCCCTCAGTACTGTTTAGGAGAGAATGACGTATGCCTAGCCCAAAAGCCCACTGTATGCCTTGCCTGCCTTAAAAATCTGTGAAATATTCAACACAGCCCCACAGTAGGAAGAGAGGAAGACCTAATATGAGTAGAGATGGGCACGACTTGAAAAAAAAAAATTCGAGTTGTCGTTAGTCGGGCCGGTCCCGTTTCGGGTCGTTTCCGGTTTTCGCGAAAATTTGCAAAAATTAGTCAGTTCGTTTTTTTGCTTTTTCGTTGTCGTTAGTACCGGTTTTTTGGGGGGGGAGCGGGCTCCTGGAGGCACCTCTGTGGGGTGGGTGCCTCCTCTGGCCCGCTATAAAGGGAAAGTGGGCTCCTGGAGGCACCCGTGGGTGCCTCCTATCCTCACCCACTAGGAAGGGGAAGCAGGCTCCAAGAACCCCTCTACATGGGGGTCTCCCTTCCTCACCTGCTGCTGCTGCAAAATGCTATGCAATAGCCATATGGATATTGCATACCAGTTGCAGGCTATGAGACCAGTGAGAGTGATAGCGTCATGCCTTCCCTGCACAAGGCTCTCGCACCACCATGTCCACACAGAAGGGAATTGTACTTGCTGCGTGTAGTGCAATGCAAGCAAGTAGATCTGGAGTAGCGTCATGTTCATCACTACAGAAGGGATTTAGGTACTTGCTGTGTAGTGCAATGCAAGCAAGTTGATCTGGCTTTAAGGTGGCTTAGTGCAAGGGCTAGGGTTAGGCTAGTGACGGGTAAGGTTACGGTGGGCTAGTGGGTTGCACCTCTGGGTGCTTCTCTGACCCACTAAGAAGACAGTCTGTGACGTAACGGAGTCAAGGGTTAGGGTTAGGGTTAGGGGGGCTAGGGCAGGTTTTAGGGGGCTTTTTGGCACATCCCAGAAGTCTCCATGGCCAAGTGGCCATGCGACTGGTGGGATGGCTCCAAAAATTTGCATGGTCGTCCACTCCCACATGGCTGGCCACTCGGCCAGCCCATCCAATGCGTAGGTGTAAAAAAATAAAAATAAAATAAAATCAATGGAGGACAGAGGAGGAGAGGAGAGACATTTTGTTGCAAGAAAAAACCCACTGCTACTGTGAAAAATCTGGCGTGTTTCTGTTGTGCTTGTGTGTTTTTGGACCACGATTTCAAAAACAATATTGCGTTCGCCACCCCATTTTGGATCCCCCGCCCGCACCGCATGGCATGGCGAAATGGCGACTTGAGTCCGGCTGCCCAGGACGGGGGGGAGGCGGGACCCCCCCCTCCAGAAACCACCCCTCCGGTAGGTGCCCTGCGCCCTTAGTCAAGCAGGCATTTTTCCGCCTGCTTTTTTGGCCCGGGAATGGGTGGGGGGAGAGTTTAAAAGTTTTTTCCTGTGCCGTCCGTGCCGCTTGCTTGCACTTTAATTGTGGCGGCCGGCGGCGAGACTGGGCTTTTTGCTGGCTGCGAGCCTGCGGCGAGTCCCACAGAGCAGCCCACTAGGACGGGGGATGGGGGGGAGGCCGGGGACCTCCAGAAACAACCCCTCTGGTAGGTGCCCTGAGGCACGGCAGGCATTTTTCCGCCTGCTTTTTTGGCCCGGAATGGGTGGGGGGAGAGTTTAAAAGTTTTTTCCTGTGCCGTCCGTGCCGCTTGCTTGCGCTTTAATTGCGGCGGCCGGCGGCGAGACTGGGCTTTTTGCTGGCTGCGAGCCTGCGGCGAGTCCCACAGAGCAGCCCACTAGGACGGGGGATGGGGGGGAGGCCGGGGATGTCCAGAAACAACCCCTCTGGTAGGTGCCCTGAGGCACGGCAGGCATTTTTCCGCCTGCTTTTTGGCCGGGAACCGGGATTTTTTAACTTTTAAAAACTTTTTTTCTGTGCCGCGTGGCATCGCGCGATCGCGCGATGCAAGGAACGAGCACGACAAATCAGACCAAAATTGTTCGTTCGTCGGTTCGAGCTCGAAGTCTGGGGGAGTAATTCCCGTTACCGTTTCCGTAGAGTAACGGAACCGAGTAACGGAAACGGAAACGGGAATACCGCTAAGTCGTGCCCATCTCTAAACATGAGAGATGGAGTTGTCTTGCTTTCTACATGACCCAAACTCAAGGCAGCTGAACATTTCAAGAAATGCAAGAGGGGAAGAGGAAAGTAGAAAAGGGAGGGAAAATGGCTTCAGAGGGAAAACACCATGTTTAGGTTTGTTCAGTTTCTCAGGGATTCAGTAGGCAAGAAACTGGTCCAACTCTAGCATGGAGCATATCGCACCCTCCCGGCTGATTGATCAGTCAATATACAGAAGAAAATGCAGCCATAAAAAAAATCACGCAGTCTTATATGAACCACCAAGGATACATCCACTAGCAGCATGAGCAGCAGCAGCACCCCCAAACACACACACACACACACACACACACACACACACACACACATACACACACAGACAGAGAGAGAGAGAGAGAGAGGAGAAGCCTTTTTTCCAGTTGGGTCACCATCATGATATATTAGGAATGAATGCTCCCAGTGTCACCCTTGCTCATGTGCAAGAGAAAGATAACGCAGTTGTTTTTCAGCTGTTAGCAATTTAACATGAAGAATAAATAGTAAAAAGAAAGAAGAAATAGTGAGTGAGTGAATGAACGAATGAACGAACGAATGAAAATTTTATTTTATTTTATTTGTTTTGAGGAAGGAAAAGGATGAGCTAAAGATCCCAAAAGTTTTAAACACACTTCCATGCAGCCACCTGTCACAGGGGAAGATGTACAGAGACTGGCACCATACCAATGTTGACATGAGAGAAGAAAAGGAAAGATCACCTCCTATTCCCACCTAAAGTCATACTAAGAGTGTAATTCTTTCTCTCTGTGTGTATTCAGAAGTAAGTCCTCCTATGTCCAATGAAGCTTATTCTTTGGTCATTGTGTTCAGTATTTCACAGATAACTCTCTTTAGAACCAATGGCAGCTCTTCCAGAGGCCATTTTTCAAATTGGGGCAGGGTGACACTTTTTTTTAGTAGTTCAGCATGAATCAGCTAAGGAATTCCATAGCTCAAGGCGTTCTCTTTTCCTCTTTGAATGACACAGAACTGTCCTCATGTTGGTGGAGACTAGCTCTCTCTCATTCATAATCCTGGAAGTCTGCTAGGGCCATGCTCTTCTTTCTCCAGCCTTTACCTAAGGCAGTGGGGGTAAACCTTTGGCACTCCAGATGCTTTGGACCACAACTCCCACAGTACTTTGTAACTGGTCATCTAAGTTTGGAATTCTGGGAGTTGTGGTCCAAAACATCTGGAATGCCGAAGGTTCGCCACCACTGACCTAAGGTATCAGATTCCCCCTCTTTTTGAAGGTCATGGACCTATGCATTCCTAAGACAATTGATATGATCCTCAACATCTGAAGTGTCTTATAATTTATTTATTATTTATTTATTTGTTGTACTTATATCCCGCCCATCTTCCGGAACGGAACTCTGGGCGGCTAACAGAATACAAAACCACAATAAAAGAAAACCAAAAATCAGAACAATAAATAGAAGGATCCAATAAAATAGAGGGGGTCAATATTCATGAGAACAGACGAGGCAGGCGGCAAAAAAAGAGAGAGTAAAATTAAGTAAAAAGGTCGCCAAATGCCTCCTTAAAAAGGTGGGTCTTCAAAGCCTTTTTAAAGGCAGGCAGGGACTGTGCAAGGGACTGTCCCCCAAAGCGGCCTGAACCCGGACTGGAAGGGATCCAGGATACGACTTTCCTCCAGGTATGACTGAAGCCGGACGGCGGCCACCCTCTCAAGTACCTTGCCCAGGAAGGGAACGATGGCGATCGGACAATAGCTGGATAGTTCATCCGATGCCATGTCGGGCTTTTTCAAAGTAGGCTTCACCACCGTCTCCTTCAAATGTGAAGGGAAAACTCCCTCCCTGAAGGAGGCCGTGGCTATACTCGAAACTCACTCTGGCATGTTCCCTCCGGTGGATTTAACAAGCCAAGTTGGGCAAGGGTCGAAAGGGGTAGCCGCCGGCCAGCAATAAGCCATGGCCCTGGAGGCCTCCGCTGAAGACACCGGCCCAAACTCAACCAGGTGAGGAGACTGAGGGGGTGAGGCCCCCGAGGACATCAGAGGATGAACTAGAGCAGCCGGGTGGGGGGACAGATCGGAACGGATGGCCTCAATTTTGAATCTAAAAGAGGCTGCAAATTGCTCGCTAGTGAACTCAATAGGAGGAGGCCCTAGTTGACCAGGATTGGAGAGGTCCCGAACCACCCAGAACAACTCTGCCTGGCAGTTCGAGGCCTCGCCAATTCTCAGGGAGACATAGGCTGTCCTAGCGTCCTTGATTGTGCGAACGTAGCGGCCGGTCAACTGTTTAAGTGCAGCCCTACTCGCTTCCGTCCTCTTTGAGGAAAAGAGGAGAGGAAGATCTATGGGGTGGTAAAGAAGGATGATTCAGTTTGACAGTGTGTGTCTTTGATGGCATTTCATTGTTCTTGTCTAGAGTGCAGGCTCTGAAGACTGCTATGAAATTTCACATTCTCCAAGGGATGGGGAACTGCACTGGTAGTTCAGAGCAGTATGCCTTAATGTTAGCAGGCACCTCCTGAAATCATTTGGGTATAGTATGTGGCTGCGATGTGGACCCATGTCTTCCTCTGTTCCAGTGGGGACCATTGCGAGGACTTTGAATATGGCATAATGGCTGCACTTCACAACAAAGCACATGGGTGCTAAATCAAAAATTCTGAACTGTCCCATCTGGGAGCTAAGAACCTGCCTACTCGTAGCCATTAAAAAGCTCTTCATAATGTGTGTATGTCAGTCCATTCCTTTGAGCTTCTAAGAAGAAAGCTTTGAGTGCAGATGTTACGAGTAACAAGCAAGCATAATGAACATTAAATGAGATGATATCTCTTAAGTTTTTGTCCCCTTGCTCTATATACGTTTCCTAATTGGTTCAAAGGTTCCTCATAATTCCCATATTTTTAAAAAATACATTTTAAAAATCCAGATAGGGAGATTGTAGAATCTGGAGTGGGGGTGATGGGTCTGGTAGGACATCTAGTTCAATATCCATCTTGATACAGGAAATTCAAAGTCAAAATGTCGCAAACATTGAAGACTTCTGTTTGAAGACATCTACCAAGGAAGAGCCATCGGCTTGCCAGGTAATTGTCTCCTTGGGTGATCTACTGTTGCAACTAGTGTTTGTCTTAAATCCCTCCTCATATAATTAAAGGCCAGTCAATCTAATCTTTCCTCTTGGGTCATAAGAAGATAGAGCTTTGCCCCTTGCTGTTTGACAGCCCTTCAGAAGAGAAGGGTTGTATCTGAGTCTTCTCTTTGCCAGGCCAAGCACATGCAGCTGTTTCCTATAGTCATGGCCAACGCATGGGAAAAGTTACTTCTTGGATCATTCCAGAATCCCAGGGGCATGTCACCCCCTCACAAAAGCAATGCATGGTGGAGGGAATCTGGGCCTTGTTGTCAACAAATATACAGTAGAACCCCAGTATCCACTGTTTCATTATCCACTGATTCAGTTATCCACGGTTGGCAGAGGGAAACATTAAATAAATAATTCAGCATCTACAAAGTAAGCTACTATCACAAATAGCTGCTGTAAAGAAAGGTACTGTCATAAAACAGCAGCCAAAAAGCAAGTTATTGTCACAAACAGCAATCATAAAGCAAGCTACTGTCACAAACAGCAATCATAAAGCAAGCTACTGTCATAAAACAGCAGCTGTAAAGCAAGCTACTGTTACAAAACAGCAGTTCTGTGGATTTTTGGCGTTCTCTCGTATCCCCAGTTTTCATTATCCATGGGAAGGCCTGGAACCAATTCCCAGCGGATACTGGGGTCCTACTGTATAACTTTCCGAAGCTTTGCTCCATTTGCCTTCGATATGCTCCCATTTTAACTTATCTGCACCCCTTTTAAAAGGTATTACCCAGAATTGAGCACAACAATTTGGCAGGAACAGGGTGGACTTGCAACTTGAAAGGCAGATAGAATAGATCACTCTTAATATCAACATCAAAACCCAGAATATTAAAGTTGTCCTATTGTAGAAAACCAGTGCTCATTGAAGGAGACAGTGAGAACACTAAGCATTTCTGAACATCCTCCGTATTCCGGGACTGCTATTTGTGGTATGTTTTTCATATATTTCTGCAATGGGCTGTTATTTTTGCTTAGCCAGTCTACTCTAGGACATCTTTTGGCCACTTTTGTCAAGTAATGGCTTAATAATTCCAAGAGCTGGGTGTTCCCTCTTACATTTATTGCCGTTTGCTGCAGACTGTATGAGACATGACACAACGCTCTGGCCTGCCTAATGTTTACACATAGTGAGAGCTGAATTATTAAAAATAATAAAATATTTACCTATATTTTATTGGTATTTGAAGCATTTAACAGAAGGAGTAGCAGGGAGAGAGAACTGGTTTTGAATCTTGGTGTCAGAATTTTAACAGGGTTTGAAGAAAAATAATCAGAGGCCAGAAAGTTATAGTAGGAATTGCTGATGTTAAGAGATGAACAGATAGAGTATTGTTATTAGAGCAGTAGTATCAGAAGTTATGGGAGGATGCAGAATTGAAGTCACAATGACTACCTGTCTTTGGTGCCTGAGGTAATTCAACAGAGTGGAGCCTCTTTCCTCCTCATTAGTTTATACTGAAATGTCTCCATAGTTATTTGGGGTTACTCCTTGCATACTACTTTATGGTAGTGTGGAAATAGCTTTTTTTGATGGGAACAGAGGAACAGCAGCAATGGTTCTGATCAGCAGTGTTGTAACAGGGCAAAGCAGGTTCACAAAGCTCTAGGGCATAGAAAAAATATATGAAGTATGAATCTCCTATCCTGAGCACACCATACTATTATGTATTTAGGATTCAAAATGGCAGAAAATAGCTCAAGATTGCTGCACAGACTTGTGCC
Source organism: Phrynocephalus guinanensis (assembly GCA_037367245.1). Lineage (NCBI taxonomy): Eukaryota > Metazoa > Chordata > Lepidosauria > Squamata > Agamidae > Phrynocephalus > Phrynocephalus guinanensis. The sequence goes on along the minus strand of CM074734.1, from coordinate 102,989,242 downwards.
TGCATTACCAGCAGAAAAACAATGCTAAGCTTTACATGTTTTTTTATTTCTTTTTAAAACATATTTTACCCTGCCTTTCCCCTGGCCAAAGGGCAGCCCAAAGGTTGACAACATCAATAACAACAGTGACAATGTTCTTCAGGATACCATCTTGTTCTCACTACTTTCCACAAGGAGACATCAAGCAAAACAAATCCAAGAAGCAGATCTTTCTTTCTTTCTTTCTTTCTTTCTTTCTTTCTTTCTTTCTTTCTTTCTTTCTTTCTTTCTTTCTTTCTTTCTTTCTTTCTTTCTTTCTTTCTTTCTTTCTTTCTTTCTTTCTAAGAGTGAACTACTTCTCCCTCAAACACAAAGCAACAATCAGAGCTTTTTTCAACAAAAGTGAATGGTATATCAGACCCAAAGCTCTGTGAACATGTTTTGTGCATGTTCAAAAGATGTTGCATACCGCGATCATTAATGTTGTGTTGTTCCCCCTGATTTTGTTTTTTGTTATATTTCCCACTATCCTTTAGCTCTTTAGCCTCTTGCTGGGCTTTTGCTTGTTATCGTTTTAGCTATTCGTTTGATGTTTACTGGTTTGTTTATTGATTTTAATTGCTTATTTATTTGGCTTTTGTGTAAAACACCCAGAGTTCCTTTGGGAAAATCGGAGTGGTCTTGAAATAAATAAATAAATAAATAAATAAATAAATAAATAAATAAATAAATGTTCCCTCACTTTTGGAAATTAACAAAAGAGAGGAGGAAGTTAGCAAAGATTGTCACTGGAGAGGTCAACATCATATATACAAGGTGAAAGAAAGACAGTGAAGAAAGACAAGGACAAAAATGAACTCATTTGAAATGTGTTGGGGGATGCCTGTATAGATACTACAGTACAGACAGCCAAAAGGCAGAAAAATTGGTGCTCAGTTAAGTCAAGCCTGAAGTGCCACTAGGGCAGTGTTGGCAAACCTATGGCACGGGTGCCAAAGATGGCACTCAGAGCCCTTTCTGTGGGCACCCGACATCGCCCCTTCACAGCCACCTGTATGCAGGTTAAATTGCTGTATTGGCACTTTGCAAAAAAAAAAATGGGTCTTGAATCGCAGTTTGGGCACTCGGTTTCTAAAAGGTTCGCCATCACTGCACTAGGGCAACAATGAGTAATCTGAGCCTATTCTCCCATGCACATTTAAACTGACCAGTAAATACTGTACTGCAGGCATGTCCAAACTTTGGCCCTCCAGATGTTTTAGACCACAACTCCTACAGTCCTTTGCCCTTGGCAATCTAAGCTTAGAATTCTGGGAGTTGTGGTCCAAAACATCAGGAGGGATGAAGTTTGGACATGTCTGCTGTACAGTATTGCTAGAAAAAATGAAGAGAGGCAGTTGGAAGAGAGAAAGACCTAACTTGATATTGCTTGTCTCAATAAAGGAAGCCACAGCGGTTAGTTTGTAAGACTTGAGCAGATATTACTGGAAAACACAATATTTCTAGGAGGAACCTGGCATGAGATGCTGCTGGCTTGCAAGATCTGAGGAGAGCGGTTAATGATAGAACAGTTTGGAGGGTTTTTTTTTAACGTATATAGAGTCACCACAGATCAGAACTGACTTGATGGCACACAGCTTCTTTGGAGTTCTTGGGCTTGCAGCTCCCAGAGGTCTTCACCACCAGCTGGGCTGGCTGGGATGTCTGAGAGTCGCAGCCCAAGAGCATCTGGGTTACCACTGTTCTGTAAAGTTAAATGTACCCTGTACCATACCTCAGGGCCTTCCATTCCAGCTGGCTTCCTTATGCAGTAGAAGACATTTCTTTTTCCCCAGTGTTTGGCCTTGCTAGTGTTGTGGCCTCGTACAAAGTTGAGCATGCCTTCTCGCATCCTCTGAAAACAGTGCTAGGAGCTTTCAGAGGCGCTCACACGACATTTGGCCTTCTCTCTGGCTTTTCTGAAACCGGATGGTGTGCCTGGAGTGGAAAGCGAAGTAGAAAAGAAGGTGGAGGGGATGGTACGCTAGTGGGGCAGAATATGGAATTAGGTGTGGCTCATGCAGAAGTCACCTCTGTCTCCTGGCCCAACAAACAGGAAGTTTCTGGCCTGGATTTCTAATGCCTCAAGACATGCTTGACATTTTAAGGATTAAGAGAGGTTGGCAAGGAAAGATCATTGCGAGCTTATTTGAATCTATAGCCTCTCTTACCCAAAAGGCCTCACATGAATAGGTTGCAGGGCAAATAGGTGGTTGTTTTTAAAGCAAAACACAAGTAGCAATGTACTTATATTTACAGATTCTTTAAGAAGTTACAGGAAATGCAGTCTATCTGGTGGAAAGCTTGAGTGGACTCATGGGGGGGGGAGAGAGAATGAGTCAGTTCAAACCTGTAGATCCCAAACTTTTCAATCTCAAACACCCACTTGGTTTGAGTGAGAAACTGCCTTGTCTCCCTAACTTTCCAAATCCCTTTTAGCTAAATGACATTTATAATTTAAAATAAAAAAAATTAACACAAAAATGCAACCAGACTTATTTAGCTGCAAATTTTCTTGAACCCTTTTAAATTATGATGGCCATGGTTCCCTTAAGGTACGTCCACCCCTACCCCCACCCTTGTGTAGGGCTTTTCCTTCCCCTTGCGTTCACTGTGACCGTGTTTGTTCCCATCGTGACACAACCCGTGGCAGTGGGAGGGAGGTGCGGGCACAGGAGAGAACCTGCACAGCGGGTCCAAAACTTAGACAGTATGTTGGTGATGGGTATTAAAATATTTTTTTTCAAGCTGATAAAACTTTTTTTCAGTTTGTGAATCTTGGGGTTGTGCTAAAGGGCGGGTGTGTGTGTACTTTGCTGCCCTCTTCAGGAGCCAATGCTCTGGATCACATCTATGCCATTTGGCCTCATTGTCGTAAGTAGACTCCATATTTTTTGCTATATAATACTCTATTTTTAAAGCTGCATAGTCACATAGGTATTGCATATTTAGAAACATTCACCCCCAAAAAAAATATAAATTACAGTGGTAAACTTTTTATTTCAACTATTCTCCTTTTAGAGCACATTTATCCTAAAATAAACATTTTAAATTTCTCAGTCAAGAAATGGAGCTTAAAATGTGGAGAAAAGCCTGAAATCCAAGGGGAGATATGTTCTGATCCTCGTGTTAACTAAAGGAAAAGATAATGTTAATTCAAGTTGGAACTCACAAGAGTTTTGGCCAGTTCATTTCTCTTTACACTGGAGTTCTAAAAGTTGAAGGTTTTACTGCACCATCCCCCTGAGTGAATCACCTGCTGGGGAAAATGTGTAGTTTGTGGGTAGAAAACATGGGTGGATCATCCAGCCCTCTTCAGTTGTGGTTGTTCTAGCGGCTTGGGTTTGTGGTGTATTTTGCAGTGGGTGCCCCCCCCCCACTTCTCACAAAATCACATTCCTAATGTAGAGGATCAGATTGTTTGGAGGGCTCTGTGCCACCACATTCCACGGAGGAGAAAGCTTTCCTCTTGGCTTGCCCTTTGTGAACCTTTGCCTAAGAAATCTGGCAGGCGGAAAGTTGGAGGTGGAACTGTAGTCAGAGCATTGCATTGTTTTAAATCTGCAAAGCAATCCCTTGTCATGAGCTTGGTGGCTGCTTAATACACCACAATCCATGTTTGGGACTCTTTGCAGGATTGCGTGACCAAGCCTTCCTCCACTGGTGGTGGGAATTCATCTGCACACAGCAGACTTTCTCTCTTTTCTCCCCAGATTAAGAATTTGTATGCAGGACACCCAAGTTGGAATGTTACACGAAGGCATGTCTCTTGTGAGCCTGTCGCTCCAAGGGTCTTTGACTACCCAGCCTCCAGAATGGAGTCCAAATTCTGCCACTTAGGACAGAAGATACGGGTTTTCCTTATTGGAGAATCCTAAGAAGCTATGGAGTCACATGAAAGTTAGTTGTACTTCTCTGTTTCTAGCTGTAGGCAGGGTGGGTGGGTGTCAGAACAGATGAGAGTAGGAGGGGAGATGAAATGTAAGCATGGCATGAGAACAGGAATGAGTTTCTCCAAAAGGAGAGATCGTTCTTCTCAGTAAGCCACCTACAAATTTGCATTAAATATAGAAAGCAGATACTTTAGAATGGCTGTTTTCATGACATATTTGTTTCCACATTCACAATTGAGTCTAGATGTGTTGTAGATCCAGAGGCTTCTTCCCTGTGTCCAAGGTCAGGGTTAGGGCAAAAGGTTTTGTGCATTTGCTGTGATGATATACGTGTAGTAACCCATCAAAGATAACTATTGGGGGGATGGGACAGAAAGGGCCTGGGCCTGACAATGAGTCCTTTAAAATATAGAATTGAATGGGGTGTCTTTTTAGTCCCATAGATCAGGTTCTTAAAAGAGCAGCAGGCAGAACCCACCATTCAGATGACCAGTCAAGTTTACTGGTGCTCATGGTAAACATGGTTGGTACTAATTGGGTGTAGTTACTAGGCATGGTTCGCTCACTGTAGAACAGGACTTGGTATTGTGTAGCCCTCCACTGTCATTGGAGTGCAACCCCTCAAACTCTTAGGTAGAGTAGCCAATGGTGAATGGATTGCAGTTTATTAACATAAAACAATTCATATGTGACTACAGTATTAGATCTCTTCTGTATCTGAAGAGGTCTATGACAGGTTCAAGCAGTCAGGTAGGTAAGGTGGCAGTCTCAGGCTGCAGGGCCCTTGCTTCAGACGATTGTCAGCAAGAAGCATAAGTTCCAGGGCTGTGGCCTGAAGGCAGGTGGTGCAGTCATTTTGCTGATACTGATCTGTGTCCAATGGACCCCCTGTGCATAGTGCTTTGAGTCCTGTGGTGGAAATAAAATGAATTACAAAGGTATATTGTTGCTGTCGTTAAGTCGTTAAGTCATGTCCAACTGACTCCATGGATCAGAACATACCAGTACCGCCTGTTTTCCACTATGTCCTGGAGACTGGTCAAGTACATGTTAGTTGCGTGGATGACACCATCCAACCATCTCATTTTCCACCGTCCCTTTCTCTTTTTGCCTTCAATCTTTCCCAACATCACGGACTTTTCCAAGGAGTCCTTTCTTCTCATGAGGTGGCCAAAGTACTGGAGCCTCAGCTTCAAAATATGTCCTTCCACTGAACATTCTGGGTTGTTTTTTTCCAGGATAGATAGGTTTGGTCTCCTTGCCATCCAGGGGACTCTCAGGAGTCTCCTCCAGCACCACAGCTCAAAGGCGTTAGTTCTATGGCAATCAGCCTTCTTTATGGTCCAGCTCTCACTTCCATACATCAATATTGGGAAAACTATTTATATACAAAGGTATGTAAATTTATACAATTAAGCACGGAGATGAAACTGCAGTCATCTGCTTCATACTGCACTTTCATGACACTGAAAGGACTGTATGGTCTTTGACTGATATCTGAAACCACTGTTTTCCTCAGCAGTTTCTCTAGGTCTGAGTGCTCCTGAGATGCTTGTAATGGAACTTCACGGAGATGGGGATTACTGTATCTCGTGATTACACATTAATTCTTCTCACAGCTGAGTACAAAGTTTGTATCACTTGACTAGTAGCCATATGATATTTTATCGGATTCATAATGTGCAGTGGGTTTTAGAAACACAGCCTCACAGGTAGGTCCCCAGAGTCAACAGCTAAAACTGTTCTGGAATCCTTTGGTTCAAATCCCACTTCTGCCCTGAAACTGTAGAAATGGGCATATTATGACTAAGGCACAACTTCACCGTTCTGTAAGCTACGTAACAGGATAACATATTCTGCAATCTAAAAGAGTGATTATATATAGAGATGGGCACGACTTGAAAAAAAAAATTCGAGTTGTCGTTAGTCGGGCCGGTCCCGTTTCGGGTCGTTTCTGGTTTTCGCGAAAATTCGCAAAAATTAGTCGGTTCGTTCGTTTTTTCGTTGTCGTTAGTACTGGTTTTTTTTGGGGGGGGGGAGCGGGCTCCTGGAGGCACCTCTGTGGGGTGGGTGCCTCCTCTGGACCGCTATAAAGGGAAAGTGGGCTCCTGGAGGCACCCGTGGGTGCCTCCTATCCTCACCCACTAGGAAGGGGAAGCAGGCTCCAAGAGACCCCTCTACATGGGGGTCTCCCTTCCTCACCTGCTGCTGCTGCAAAATGCTATGCAATAGCCATATGGATATTGCATAACATAATGTGCAGACAGTGAGACCAGTGTGAGAGTGATAGAATCATGCCTTCCCTGCACAAGGCTCTCGCACCACCATGTCTCACACAGAAGGGAAGTGTACTTGCTGCGTGTAGTGCAATGCAAGCAAGTAGATCTGGCTTTAAGGTGGCTTAGTGCAAGGGCTAGGGTTAGGCTAGTGACGGGTAAGGTTACGGTGGGCTAGTGGGTTGCACCTCTGGGTGCCTCTCTGACCCACTAAGAAGACAGTCTGTGACGTATGGGTACGGAGTCAAGGGTTAGGGTTAGGGCTAGGGCAGGTTTTAGGGGGCTTTTTGGCACATCCCAGAAGTCTCCATGGCCAAGTGGCCATGCGACTGGTGGGATGGCTCCAAAAATTTGCATGGTCGTCCACTCCCACATGGCTGGCCACTCGGCCAGCCCATCCAATGCGCAGGTGTAAAAAAAATAAAATAAAATAAAATCAATGGAGGACAGAGGAGGAGAGGAGAGACATTTTGTTGTAAGAAAAAACCCACTGCTACTGTGAAAAATCTGGCAGTTTATAAATTTTCGTGTGTTTCTGTTGTGCTTGTGTGTTTTTGGACCACGATTTCAAAAACAATATTGCATTCGCCGCCCCATTTTGGATCCCCCACCCGCACCGCATGGCATGGCGATGGCGACTCGCGAGTCCGGCTGCCCAGGATGGGGGGGAGGCGGGACCCCCCCTCCAGAAACCACCCCTCCGGTAGGTGCCCTGCGCCCTTAGTCAAGCAGGCATTTTTCCGCCTGCTTTTTTGGCCCGGGAATGGGTGGGGGGAGAGTTTAAAAGTTTTTTCCTGTGCCGTCCGTGCCGCTTGCTTGCACTTTAATTGCGGCGGCCGGCGGCCGGCGAGACTTTTTTGCTGGCTGCGAGCCTGCGGCGAGTCCCACAGAGCAGCCCACTAGGACGGGGGATGGGGGGGAGGCCGGGGACCTCCAGAAACAACCCCTCTGGTAGGTGCCCTGAGGCACGGCAGGCATTTTTCTGCCTGCTTTTTTGGCCCGGGAACCGGGTTTTTTTAACTTTTAAAAACTTTTTTTCTGTGCTGCGTGGCATCGCGCGATCGCGCGATGCAAGGAACAAGCACGACAAATCAGACCAAAATTGTTCGTTCGTCGGTTCGAGCTCGAAGTCTGGGGGAGTAATTCCCGTTACCGTTTCCGTAGAGTAACGGAACCAAGTAACGGAAACGGGAATACCGCTAAGTCGTGCCCATCTCTAATTATATATTATGAGTATTTATGCAGTATCATTTTACAAGCTGTTTCTGAGAGGTCATGATTCAGTAAAGAGCGTTGTATGATCCTTTTTCTGATATCTGCAACTATCACCAATGGGTTTTCTCTGCCTGTGCATTCAGAAGTTTTTAAACCTGAGCTGAAGACAGGAAGCCCTCCCCAGCACTCCACTGTGCATGTTCACGTACACCTAGTTAGCCTCTCTCAGTTTCTTTTTGTCCCTCAGAGTGATCTATTTTGAAGCTTTCTATATTGCTGAGCTTAATTTCAGTGTTTTTTCTCCTATATGCTGTCAATTACTGTACTGCTTTTATTTTTCTTCTCCCTATTCTTTCTGCTTGAAAGGACACCCACCCCCTAAAACCTAACATTTCCCCTCATCTTTCCAAATAATAAAATAATCAGGATTCTTCCTGTTAGACAGCTAGTAGTAGATGGTAGGCCTATAGGGAGGAAAGATCAATCTCATTGAAGGATCAGACCCCTTGGTGTCATCTTTATTAGCTTCCTGATTCCCTTGGAATCTTTCCTGCAGGGCACTTGGAGTTAATGGCCCTTGTGAGAAGAGGAGTTCAGCCAATTAAAAATACAAATTTAGAAATTATGCATATTGCAGATGAGGAGTGATTGGAGCACTGCCTATAAAGAGGAGGAGTAGGTTGCCCAAGGTTACCTAGTGAGCAAATGGCCAGGGGCTTTGCAGTAAGAAATTTGCTGCTGCACTAGCTTGTACGTCAGCTATTTTTCAGTAAATCAGGAACCACAGAGATTCTCCATTGAACCTGGGACCTAAGATAGCGTGGTACAAGTAGTCCGAAGATATGCTGTTTTATTTTCTGCATTTGAAAATGGTGTTGATTGCAGACATCTGGGCAAACGGCAGTAGCTGACTGTTTTGAATAGGACAGGTCTCTGCTTTAATCCCTGTCATCTCCATGCAGTGCTGGAAAATGTTTTAATCTGAACCATCAGAGAGACATAGCCATCACCACTGCTAATCAGTGTAGACACAACTGAGTAAGATGAAGCAGTGATCTCACTTGGTAGAGTGCAGTTTTCATCTGAAATCAGACTTGTGTAAAATTCAGATCCATCTTCAAGCCAGCCCTTTCAAAAAAGCACCCTGAAATTACAAACATTTCATTTTTTTTTAAAAAAAAAATCTCATGTTGTGTTTCCCTGTCTCTTTTCCTACTTTCCATCTTATTTTTCTAAGAACATATCTTCATTTCTAATCCCATCACCACCAATTTATAAAAATCCAGGCAATTGTCCCCAATTAGCACCCACACACTCTTATTTTCCAATCAAATATGTGGGGAGAGGGAGAGAACGCTGAATGGAAATCAGATGAGCTAATGTTGAAATAACTGCTCTGTTGGCATCAGCCTTAGCGATAACGAACTTCTTACCAGAAGAAATCAACACTAATCAAGCCAATTACTTGGATTTTAAAAATAAATACTGCATCATAATCCACTATCTTAGTCACTGATACTGTACATTTGGAGTCGGTATTCGTGCTTCCCAGCAGTACTTTGTCTTAAAGGTCGTGCCTTGCCTTTTTACTGCACGTGAAGATTGCTCACCTCAGTTGCAGTCCAATTCGTGCCAAGACAGCAGGTGTACTTTATGTGTAGTCCTGGTCTCGAAAGGGCACTGGTTCTTGATCAGTGACACACACACACACACACACACACACACACACACACACACACACACACACACACACACACACACACGTTCTGAATGCAGAATAAAAATGGGCAATGCCTTTGGTTGCAAAACATTTTATTCCTATTTTTCTTTTTTTTTTAAAAAATACTTGATTTATCTATTATTTGAGCCCCGCCCCACCCTGATCCTAACACAACTGTACCCCTTTCTGAGAGAGCCCGTGGTTCCATGCTGTAACAAAAAAAAAGCAACTTGTTAAGATGCGTCCTAGAGTTAGACCAAAAGCCTATCTACCCTGGCCTTATGCACCCATTACAGCCAATCAGATGCTTGCGCCGCTGCAGTCACAAACTCTGGGGCAGCCTTCAGTAAAGGGCTTGAACAAAGTGCTTTCCTCATGCAACTGCTTTCTCAGCTTGCAACTCTTAAATTATCTCAAGGGCCCAAATTTCTGTAAAAACTCACACTGAACTGCGATGTGTCATCCGTGGTAGAATTTCTCCTTTCCACTGCTAAAAACTAAATGAAAACTAGCCCAATCCCATACAGGCTTAAATTTAGAGAAAAGTGTATTTCGAAAAACCAAGAAAGGGAGGTACAGTAGAGTCTGCTTTCTGAAGGCCATTAAGGCAGTCCCAGCTACTCCCCTCAAACAGAGTAAAAGCAAGCAGGGCAAGAACATGGTGGTGCAGCATTTCAGCAACAAATGCCCCCTGTTACTCTTGCATTTCCATCCATCTCCACAAGCAGGTGGAAGCCAGTTTGATCAAAGGAGCATCATTTTTCGATAACAAAAATGCCCTTCCCTACCTGTCCGGTGCCTACTGTCGTCTCCATCCCCTTTCCTTCCCCACGGCTACCTCGTTGTCCATGTCCCTTACCTTTCTACCCACATGCATGGCCTTTGCTGTCCACCTCGGGAACAGTGAACTGGATAACTGGCCTTGTGGCTGCTTTGCTGGAATAGGCAGTTTTCTTCCTTCACCCTCATCTCACCATTTCCCTTCCACCTAGCTATTCACGTCACATGTACCTGGGAACATTGGATGGTGGCAACAGTGCCGTCCAGCCAAGCCGGAGATAGCTGCACAACATGGGGTAGCCAGTTCAAGGGCAAGTGAGGAGGAGTGAAGACAAGCAAAACGGAGATCAAGAGGGGCAGTGGTGTGGAACCTTGCATTAAAGTGACCCCCTTGTTGTGCTGGGCTGCTTTGTGCACGAAGTCCTTTTGGTCAGAAGATGTCTGTGGATGACTAGCCTACTGCTGTTTGTGCTGTGGTTGTGCAATCTGGAATTAAATTTATTAAAGTAAGATAATCTTACAGGTTTGGACCTCCTTCTCAGATTATGTGTTCAGTTACATTTAAGATTACATTTTATATGTTAGAATAAGACTAAACTGAAACAAAAAACACACACAAACAAACTGGGTCTAGAGTAGAGTTGTCTGTGTGTCATTATTGTTTTAACTGAAGTTTAATTAAAAAGCCCAACACTTTTCTTCCGGAGGGTTTTTGTTTGTGTGGGTGGGGGGACAACTAACATATGGGTGATGGGTGGTGCTTTCAAAATGTGGGCGAGGGAATGGAGGTGCCAGCAGGAGCTACTGCGCCAGTGGATGAGTTTAAACAGAACATGCTGCGCTTAACCCGTACACACAGAGAGACTCACAACACACACAGTCTCCAAAGACTAAACTTCTTGTGATTCATCTTTCTCTCCGCCTCCTTTCTTGCATGTTTCTTCAATCTCCTGCTGTGCCCAGTTCTCTGTGGTTGATGTTTTAAACCAGCTTCTTTGTGGGAGAAGGAAGAGGAGAAGCCTGTCTTGAGGATGATTCCCCATTCAGGGGCAGCGCTATAAATAAACCAGAATAAGCTTAGGAAATACCTGGAACCCATTTGTTCAAATGAAGATGCCCAAAATGGGTGGGCCTTGAATATTAAACCTACACAGGCAAGAGCAACCTCCAAGGCAAACTCTTACCCTTCTTTCTGCAGACGGTGCCCATGTGAACACCAGAAATCAGCCACATATGCACCCCCAAGCCTTGTCTCCTGCTTCATTTAAATCTCTTTGTAACCAGTACGGAGCACAAGAGGCCTCAGTCCAGAAGCGATACTAGAGCAATATCGGCGGCATCTGAGAATGTGTTAGGCTTCTGGAAAAATGCCTTTCCAAGAGCTGTAGCCCATAGCTATTCCCTGCTCTTGCACAGAGATAAATTATTTTCCTTCATCATGATTGCAGCCGTAGTGACATCCTGTCGGAGTGGGTTAGCATCACTTTGGTAGTGCTATGACATCCATTCCTGCTCTTGGATGCATCCTTCCCTCCAGGCACAAGAGTGCATTCAGAATGATCCAATCTGAAGAGCCACGTTTGGCTGGGTCCCTCTCCCCACCATAATGGCAAGCTGTGGTTGCGAGCAACACTTCTTCATATTTGTCAGATTTCAGGACTCTTCTGGGGAAGGCAGCAAAATCCCACCATGGCTGCCACCAGAGGGAAAACCACGAGCCCCTCTTCCACTGCCTTTTTAGAGGGGTAAGAGCAAACTCTTCTTTCCTAACAAAGTTCCTCAGTTTTCCTTCGACACTTATGCTTTCCGGAGGTTGTCAATCTGAATGTCAGTCATGGATGTTTGGGGCCTTTTGCCAGCAGCTGTTGTGAGCTTTCTGTTTGTTTTGTTGATTCCGTCATGCTTTCAAACTGTGGATAATAAAGTGAGTTCTATATCCACTGTTGCCCTGTGAGAGAATGATTTCATTTCACAATGCTGCTGGAAATTGCCCATGAAATTTGGTATGGCATTCGGACCCTATGGCATCAAATGAAATGTAAGATGATCCCAAAAAAATTATATACACATTTGTTTCTCACTGGTAATAGTTGTGAATATAGCAGATATTTCTTTTTAAAAAGAGGCATCACAACTTCCCTGAATTTAGAGTGAAGGAGCCATTGTTAGTGATTTCAGTCTAGCCAGGAATTTACAATTTTTAAACAACCTCACTTTTATTGACCCCGCCCACCCAAATTGCTAAGAATGTTCACGCTTGAGCCACAAGGAAGGGGGGACCTCTCAGTTCTTTTCTCTATGTGTTTCCCAAGAGTTCCATTCCCAGGGCTGGAGCCAACCACCCAAGAAGGCTTGAGTCCAAATGGTTGGAAGGATTTTGAATGGTGGAAAAGAAATATCTTGTTGGAATCATTCTTAGCTGCTCACTTCCTAGAGCAGTTTTGGCCAACCTATGGCACTGGTGACAAAGGTGGCACTCGGAACCCTTTCTGTGGGCACCCAACATCGCCCCTTCACAGCCACCTATATTCAGGTTAAATTGCTGTATTGGCAGTTTGCAAAAAATTAGTGGGTTTTCAATCGCAAGTTTGGGCACTCGGTCTCTGAAAGGTTCACCATCACTGTCCTAGAACCCATGCTGTTTAGCAATGTATGGAGAGAGGTTGACCATGGAGGTTAAGTTGGAGTAGCAACCTGGCACACAGATTGATTACTACTTCACATTATTTTATCAGTCTGTGCTGTTAGCACATGTGGATGGACAACAACTGCTTACAGGTGTGTCAACTTATCATGTATACATGCTGGTACATAGTGTCTCCAATTCAGTTTCATTTTGTTTGGGCATACGGACACCAATGTTGCTCTCTGAGTCCAATGTGTGGCTGTAACATGTGTGAAGATAAATGTGCTGTACTGAATGAAAGCATTCTCCTCTGTCCTGGGTGGGTCATTGTGAATCAGCTCTGTGGCAAAGAGAATGGAATATCTGAAGATGTTTTCCTAGTTGGGATGAAAATTCTCAGTAGGCACAACTGAGTAAAAATACCAGAGATGTCCTAAAAATAAATGGAATTCAGTTAACATTTTTATTTACGGGCAGCTGTATCACCTTGACAGCTGCATAAACAGTACAAGCAGTTCTTCAGAAATGAAAAAGAATACTGGACCTAAATACTTTGAGATTTGATTTTTTTTAAAAAATTCTTTCAGATAAGGGGGGAGGGGCGGAAATTACTTCCCACCTTCCTTCTTGATAACATGGGCAGTTTCCAAAATGTACTCTCAAAGGACCCTGCAGCTTCTCTGTGGAACAAGACAGATGTGTTTGTCTCGCATCAGATTTGCAGGTATCTTGAACAACCTACATTTTCTTCAAGAAGCTGCATGGAAGGCAGGGTTCATAAAACCTATTGACTAGGTTTATTATGGTTTGTAACTCTGTCTTTGTAAATTAAAGGGGTATTTACCTTAACCTGAATGTCGCTTTGAGGGCTCTTTGTGGCGTCTGGATACTGCTCAAAGATCAGCATGGGTTTCAATAAAATCATAGATCTTGAATTTAGTGTGGTATGTAATTTCCTGCTGCAGAGTGAGTGATATTCTCTAATTTCTTTTCCTCCCATAAAAAGAGAAGTAACGTTTGGCATTTTAGGAAACCAAATTGGAAATAAATGAATCCAGTGCAGGGATTTCATGTGGACAGCTTCCTTTTTCATTCAGCTCCATTTTCTGATGCTACTTCATATTCTCTCAGTTAAAGGAAGCTAGTTCCCTGAACATATGTTTCATTTCACCTTGGTATGTAGCAGCTCTTTGAAGTGAAGGTCACTGTGAATTCCACTTATGCAGCAAAGATGGGGAAATCATTCAATTTCACTTCTTCCCACTGTGTGGAGTTTGTAAATCTATCCCATTTATGAAGAAATTTGAAAATGTTGGTTAGTCTTTGAAAGGCAGGTCAAAATGAAACCCTCCTGTCTGCATTTGCAAAATTCAGTAGCAAGAGATGATCATATTGTGTCTTCCTGGCTACTGGTATTAAAGAGTGAGAGCCTTTCCATTAAAAGGCGGTGGGAGGGAGGAGACAACCCTAATTTAACTCTAGCATAGTTGAATATGAGAAACCTAAGCTCAGGCTTTTACTAGTTAACACTCAGAGCTCTGGGCCTGGCTAGGTGAATGTTTTTATCCCCCCACCACATTCACTTCTTGCCATTCCAAATGAGAACTTATTACCAATATTATATTGAAAATGAAATTGCCTTCTGCATAATTTATTCCAGGTTCATCTGTAATGCTGCAGAGCTAATACTATCTGCTGGTATGACTACTATATCTGTTCCAGCCTTCAGAATAGAATATGGCAGGATTAGAGATGTGAAGGCCTGGAGGAAAACCAGAAGAAGAAGGGGGGGGGGAAGGGGGGAGACTTTTATTCCCCTCATTTTTTTCATGGAGCCTTTTTGTTTTTGTTTTTCAAAACAAATTGGAAACAAATATTACGGAATGTTTTATTTTAACATGATGAATCAAATATTTTCCAAATCATTTCTAAAGAATATAATTGAAACTCCCTTCTGTACATTTCTCCCCTCTTTGATTCTTCTTATGAGAATGAGGTTTTGGTTTTATTTTTATTTAATACTGTGGAGAGGAAATATGAATAATTGTTAATTCTGAATTTTAAAACATTGTTTTGTTGAGGGTTATTTTGTCCCACATAAACTAGTAAACTGTTCAGGAGATTGTTACTCTATTTCTTACTTACAATTACAAATATGTATTATTTAAATAGTAAATTCCGTTTGTAATAATTGTTTGGATACACTATATTTTAATATGCTAGTTGTGATAATTTTATGCCAAGTCAAACTGTCCATAGTCGTATTTTATGTTCCTAAAGTAACAGAATGACTTTCAAGCTGTAAAGGGAGGTGGTGGTGCTAATGTAACATTGTTTTCAATTTTTCCAGAAAATTTTGTTTCTTTTTACATCTCTAGGCAGGATAGTATTATAGTTGCTGCTAGAAGATCCTTTTATGTAGAAGTAGATGTCAAACCAAGGGTTGTGGGTGTACAGGTGCAAACATAGCTTTACAGCGTGGGCATTTTCAGTCCTTGGGAGTCAGATGCTTGCCTGCTACCTGTTTAGACATGGAAGGCAGAGATAAAGGTTTTGCTCTATGGTAGGGGACGTTCTCTCTTGGATGCATGTCTGTGTGTGTATGGGGTGGACATTTCCCTTGTTCCAAAATGATGGGAAAGGGGTGTGGATGTAGAAAATTAGGTGGTGTGATTTAATTGAACTAATCAGGGAGATTAAATTATTGGCGGTTGTGTGCAGTGTGCATTTCTCAGAGGTTGTCACAAGGCATGCTAACCTTATAAGCCTTCTCTTCTTTTTCTCCATTTTGTTCATTCTTGACCTCTTATTTTGCTTATTTTTCTCCATTTTGTTCATTCTTAACCTCTTATTTTGCCCTGACTACCAAAACCAGCATGAATTTCCCCCCATTTTCTCCCTGTCCAATACCAGTGCAGACGTTTGCACTTTAAACCTTGCAATCTTTGGAATGCTTTATAGTGATGTAAGCATAAGTAAAACCCCATCCATGACGTATTCTCCGTGCTTGGCTTTCTCACACAACTCCTCCCAACCTTTATTTATAGAATATTGAATTCTCCAATGGGAAAAGTAAGCAGTTAGATAGATTTCATAACTTGGAGATAAAAAATTTCCTGAGACAAGCACCAACTTAAAAGGAAGATTAAATCTTAAAACATTTCTTATTAGAGCCTGAGTCCCTCAGTTTCAAGTGCTTTCAGAGGGTTGTCAAACATCTGCATGTTTTAGATCCCCCCCCCCCGAAAAGCTAACACAGTCCCTTCTTTCTTCTTCTATGGAAGACCTTTAGGTGGCAGCGGAAGAAAAGTCAAGAACAAATAGAAGGCCCATTCTGCTTCCGGCACAATGGCCGCTGAAGTTTAATCATTTGCTTTTCCATGGAAGAGAATGGAAACCAATCAGTCACATGGAGGGGAGTGCTGAGTCTGTTCCTTAATGTTTAGAGCAGCCTTCCACAGTCAGTCATCACAATTTAGATGTGTTGTCCTCCAGAGGGCTGCACTGGCTGAAGAGTGGTGGAGTTGTAGTCCTACACGTTTAGGAGGCTGCCAGGTTAGGGAGAGTTGGCAGAGAGGCTGAGCCTGCTCTCTACCTGCTCTAGTCACTTAGGAGAACAAGCCTGGCCTATTTTAACATAAGAACATAAGAACATAAGAAGAGCCATGCTGGATCAGGCCAACGGCCCATCTAGTCCAGCTTCCTGTATCTCACAGTGGCCCCACCAGATGTGTTTGGGAGTGCATGAGACTAGATATCTGTCTCCTGATACCACTCCCCTGCATCTGGCCCTTGAAGTACCCTGGTTTTAAGCCTGGAGATTACATATCTCCCTCATGGTTTGTAACCTGTGATGGACTTTTCTTCCAGGAATCTGTCCAATCCTCTTTTGAAGGCATCCAGGCCAGATGCCATCACCACATCCTGTGGCAGGGAGTTCCACAGACTAACAGATTTTCCACAGATTTTCCATCCAGTTTGTCAGGGTTTCCCCCTCCCCAGTTAGAAATGTAGAATTACCGAATGAGAATAATTTCTAAATGTGTTTGAATAGCCCCCCATCTCTAATTCTGTTTCTTACACAGTACACTATATGTGTTGGGAGCAGTATATTGCACGTGGCTCTGCTAGATACTTATTTTCAGCCATTTATGTCCCCATTCCTTCTTTTAGCCTAAAGAAATAGGCTTGATCATAAAGCACACTTTTATTATTGACCTAGTTTCTGGGTTTTATATGTGTTCCAGTTTGAATTCATCATTCTTCAAATCACCCAGGGGCTAAAAAAGAGTCCCATTTGCCTTTGTTGTGTTTATAGACATTGATATAAATATACATGCATACAGTATGGGTGTGTGTGGGGGGGTATGGCTGTTCCTAATATAACAATGGTCGAAATCCCGTTGCTTAGCATATTGAGTTGCAACCAGAGTAGGCCCATTGAAGAGGGGCTGACTGACCAAATCCCCACTGATTCAGTGATCCTTCTCTGGTTGCTAAGCAACAGGATTTCAGCTCATGCAAGGTTTTCTCAAAGTGTGAGGCATGTGTATATCAGTCCTCTCAGAATAGTAAACAGAGGAGGCAGGCAAATGTGAAATTATTCAGAATGTAAGATTACTCATTCATTTTTAAATTGTTGGTATCCCCTTCTATCTTGTGAGGAAAAAAAAGAACCTAGGAAGAATTAATCTCTCTCTCTCTCTCTCTCTCTCTCTCTCTCTCTCTCTCTCTCTCTCTCTCTCTCTCTCTCTCTCTCTCTCTCTCTCTCTCTCTGCGCGCGCAATGTACCATAAGGTCATTTCTGAGTTACAATAGCTCTAACAGGGTTTTCAAGGCAAGTCTGATGTTTGTGGATTAGTTTACCATTGCCATCCCTCTGTGAGTTTCCATGTGAGAATTTGAACACAGGTCTTCTGACCCCTACTCTGACACTCTCCACAACATTACATTGTGTTTTCAGTACCAAAGGAAAAGCACATGCAGATTGGGTTTTTACATGCATGGTCTGGCAGCAGCACAACTTACTTTGGAGCCCACAGGTAGCAGGAGCAAACAAAGAGTTGGAAGCAGGCAGACTGCCAGACTATTTTTAGAACCCTACTTTTAGTCCTTCTTTTCCTTGTTTATGGTTTTAGTGGAACCATCTGGGCAAGGTCCTTGGGGATGGGCCAAATGATCACAGGGAGATCCTTCTTCTGCTCCAGCCATCGCATACAATGGCACCATGTTTGTGGTAAATGGAGTGGTTGATTGATTAGGTTTCTAGGCAGTATCCTGTACCAGACCTCTGCCAGCAGATCAGGGGGTGTGGTGGAAGCAGAAGACAGGGCTTCTCCCTACCCATTGCATCAACCCTCATATGCCTCTCACATTATTCCCAAGAGTTGAGAAAATTTACAGTACTAAGGAAGAAGGGCAATGGAGTTGCACCACACTGGTGTAGTGGTGCCAGTGCAATGTTGGATTCAGTGTAGTGTTGGTCTCAATTGCTGCATTTTAGTAGTCTAAAAATTGTGGGGGGTTTGTTTGTTTTCTTGCTTCAAAATAAGGGGAACAGGAAAATGAGAAGGAAGAAGAAAAGGGGGCAAGTGGATGCACAGAGCTGCAGAGATTATTTATTCATCATTTATTCCTTCCATTTGTACCATGGCTGCCTTTCAGTGAGCTCAAGGTAATATACATGGATCTCTTCTCC
Source organism: Phrynocephalus guinanensis (assembly GCA_037367245.1). NCBI lineage: Eukaryota > Metazoa > Chordata > Lepidosauria > Squamata > Agamidae > Phrynocephalus > Phrynocephalus guinanensis. The sequence goes on along the minus strand of CM074734.1, from coordinate 102,971,016 downwards.
ACGTGATCCTCATAAAGAAACCCGTGAAACTGATGAAACTTAGGGAGTGCAATTGGCTTAACAATCCTAAGGGATGCCCCAAGTGCAACAGTGCAACCCCTAAACTGCACACCAGATAAGATGTCTCAAGCAGAGGTGCAGGTTGGGCCACCACTGAGGGAAGGAGAGTGTCTGTCCTCTTCCCCACCTAGACAATGAGGCTAGTTTTCAGAAAAATTTAAAAGCAGCAAAAAAGAGAGAGAGCTCAATTCCTTCTCTAGTGTCTTCAAAACAGTGCATTACTGGAGGCTCAGGATCCCAGGAGAGCCATGCTTTCTGATATTGGACTTGTAAGGTTGAGGAATATATTTATGGGACTTTGGCAGTGTTTCATGCTGTGAACCTGAGCTTTGCTTGGAAACAGAAGATTTTCCCAACTGAGTATGAATGGACACTTTGGAGCAAGTGGTTTCCAACCTTAAGAAACCCAGCTGTTCTTAGATTGCAGCTACCAGAAACCCCAGTCAGCACAGCCAGTGGGAATAAGCAAACCAAAGTCAAAAGCACCCTGGTCAGGATGGGATTGGCAGGATTAAAAATGGCCCACAAACTGTTGTGTATTGCTCTGCACCATTCTGAGTAAGTTTCCAACTCTGTATATATTCATTTATTTATTTTTGCATTTATATACCGCTCCCATATCCCAAAGGAACTCTGGGCGGTTCACACAAAAAGCTTAAAAACAAACATCAATAAGACAATATAAAATGGTACTGGGCAAGAGGCAAAAACTAGACAACCATCAAAGGAGAGAGAGAAAAACTGGTAACACATTAGCAGTCGCCAAAGGCATCCCTGAATAGCCAGGTTTTAAGGGCTTTCCTGAAGGATGCCAATGAGGGAGCCTGGCGTATCTCACCAGGTAGCTTGTTCCAAAGCGATGGACCGGCCACCGAGAAGGCCTGTTTCCGAGTTACTACTCTGTGGGCCTCCCTGGGAGTGGCTAACTGGAGATAGAGAGCCATTAAGGAGCGGGTGGGCCAGGCCAGCTCTAATCGTGGGGAGATACGTTCTGCCAGATAATCAGGGCCCAGGCCACATGGGAAGACAAATGTGTGTGTTCTAGTCTGTGCTGTGGTGAGGGACTGGAGCCTGCAAGGACAACGTCAGAAAATTGTGGTCTGTTGAACCATAGCTGCTCATTAAGTGACTCACAGTTAGGGGAACATCAGAAGATAATTCCAGAGGCATATTTAACAAACGAATGAAATTCTTGCAGACACACGGTGAAAGGGTGGGGGTGGCAGGGGGAGTGAAAATCCTTAACGCTGTACTCTGCAGCCTAGCAACAGCATGATGCGCCACTAGAGAAACTGGAACAGTCTATTCCTCTGGGGGAAAACAAATGTTTCCAGTTTGATTTCCTTTGAAAACTGCACAAAGGAGACAAGCGAGGAGCTGTTCCTTCCACTCTCTATGGTTTGTTACAGTCGATGTTGCCTCTAAATACAGCGGGCAGGCGAGCACCAGATGCAGAAACGCCTTTCTGTGTGGGATGACAATGCCCGGCAGCTCGTGCCTTTGCCTCTTGTGTGTTATCTGGGCTTGTTTGTAGAGAGAGTGTGTCAGGCCGGAAGGAAGCTGTTTGCAGTGACATTTTCTTGGCAGGGAGGTGCATGGAAATGGCAAGGCTGTATGGCAGTGACCTCGAGCAGTGCCTGTTCCCTTGTCCTTTTGGGGAAAAGCAAAGCCAGCAAATGGGTATCCTAGGCTGGATGCAAGGCTTAGGGGGCCATCAGACAGTGACATAAAAACTGCACTGGATCTCGCTAGTAAAGGTTGTTTCCAGGGTGAAATTTTAAAAGGGATCCTTGAAAGCAACTCTGGGTGTTTATACACGACCCCTAAGCTCCGCCGCAAATGGCTGCAAGCTCTGGACCTTAAAAATGTTTACCCACCAGCTCCGGAGTTTGCAGACAATTAAGTGCGACCCCACCCACCTAAGCGCGACCCAACGCACTTTTCTTGTACCTGCTCTTTGATGGTGAAAAATATTTGATGCGGAGAGTGCCTGAGCTCTCCTCGCTTCTTTCTGTTGTTTTTCTTTTGCCTCCGCCCCTTAAAGAGGAACCAGGAAGTAAACGGAGGTCAGAGCAACTTCCCCCGGCACCGGAGGTAAGGCTTTAGGGTTCTTTTGTCCCTGTCTAAGGCTTTTTTTCCCTCCCTCCCCTCACGCAGACAGAACAAAGAAGTGCGGAGCGGGTGGGGACGGAGGAATAGCAACGAACCCTCAAGATCTCTGGTCCGAATTTAAGGGACCAGCGGATCTTAGGGGTCGTGTAAAAAGGCCCTCTGTCATTCCATCCCCACCACATCAGCCTGTGGATAGACCAGAAGGGTCTGGATAAATGGATTCAAAAGAAATTACATTGATTAAAATGGATTTTTGACCATTTAATTCAATTTTTAAAATTTAAATCATGATTTTTATCAATTTGAATTTTTTAAAAAACATTGATTTTTATCCACCCTGCAGGCCAGAATTGGGCTGGCTAATGATTTCCAGCATATCATCTGGTTGCCAGCAAACAGAACAAACCAAACTGTGCCGCCAACATGCCAAAATACAATCTTAGGCTCTTAGATAAGGATGTTTGATTGCACTCATAATTGGCTGTAGTGCTGGCATGCCTCAGGCACTTGGCCAGTAGGTGGCAGTAGAGAGATTCCTTCCTTTTGGCGTGTGGTTTCCTATTTCAATTCTAAGTCTTACTACAGTAGGTGTATTCTGATACTCCGGTTAAATTTGGTTGCCAGGATACCTTGGGGGAGAAATACTTGCCCTGTTAGTGGATCTTCTCCCTTGCAATGTGTATGGCTCCATCCTTTGTGTGAGATCACACTTGTCTCCTCCAGTCCATATGTTTGGAATTTAATTTCAGGGGTGGGGGCCCCTTTTCAGCCAAGTTTTATCAGCACCCATACCTATATATTGCAGTAAACACTGCTTGCACACTGGATTGGAAGGAGGTGGCTCTCTAGGGGTGGCAGGGG